>CM062260.1:44481739-45719938 GCA_031216405.1 Syzygium malaccense
CTTTAATACACGTTACACTGAGTAGAGAACTCCATGCCTTATTACCTAACCCAGGAATCTCCCCCTCGGCGTTGTGGGACAAGAGACATACGCTTAGCCTCGCCGAACTCGTATTCCCATCAGTTAATCAAAAAACGATATCATTATCCGAGTAATAAATTATTCTAATGAACAAGCTAAACTACACTTATTCATCGACCAATTGATTTCTACTCGCTAATGAAGAAACTCATTTATAGCAAACGGCTATCTTTGTCCATTAAGCGTATTACTCACTATGCGTAGCTTGCACTTGAAACTTCAAAAATCCATTCCGATCAAACCGTACATTGGAATCGATTTTCATCCAACCTTAAAGCTCCACAACACCCTAAATTATATTTTCCATATAAATCTACAATTTAGTAACTCCAAAATTGGACTCCGTAGCTCATAATTCATGTAACTCCAAATTTACAATCTAAATTTGAAAATTACTCCGATTAAATGAATAATGGGTTTGAATACTTATCGGGGTGTCGAAATTCGGAGTTGATTCGGCTTATCTGGACGTTCGGTTCCGCTACACACACGAAGATTTTTGTTGTCCGTTCTTTTTATCTGAGGCAGGTTCTAGGGGTGAAGAGGGGGCAGGTTTCAATAGGTTCTGGCTCGAAATCAAGGGACAAGGTCGTGATCGGGGAGGAGGTGACTGGGAAAGGCGTTTTTCGAGGCCCTCGCAAAAGCTGTAAAATGATGGCAATGGGTCGGTGGCAGAGGGATGACGCATACCCGGCCTACAGAAACACGTATAGAAGAGATTCAAGTCTTCAAGAGCCCAGGACAGCACCAAGATTCAGGAGTTGCTGTGTCAAGGCTGTCTCTTTTGTCTACCATGTCAAGATTATAGTGCTTTCAACTGAACCTGAGTGCCTTTATCCATGTGCGATCCCGTAGCAGAGTGCTTTTAACTAAACATGAGTGCTTTTATAATTTTATTGATGTGAAATCATGTAGCCAGACCGATGCCCGAAGTGCACACCGGAAAGTGTAGCTGCATGGGGTCATCACAATGTTGTGGTTTGTATAGACATGATCCCATAGCACAATTGATGGTTCTGAAGCTATTTGTTATATCTCAATCAGTCAGTGAACGTGCTTGCAGACTTATATTCTCCGCTTGATATCATCTCTTTGGGTCATCGATACAGTTCTTTCAATCGACACCGACTTGATGTCTCTGTTCTTTTGGTTCATTCCTTATCATTCATTGATAGTATTAATAGGACTTTTAATTTTTTCTCCGATAAGGAAACCGTCATGAAAAGCGGCCACGCGTTTGAGATTCAACTCACGAGATGTATAGAAGGCGATCATTTAGGATCCCACCTTCTTAAACGTATGTGGTTCATGAGATTCGACAGGAAAGCTGGGGCACATTTTCAGGGTGGTGAGGAACTTAGGGGGAAAAAATATTTTTTAGTTCATTTTCAGATTTTAGCCGAATATCCAAAAATATTGTCACTTTCCTGAATAATGCCTTCTTGAAAAATATTTTCGAAAAACCTCATATTTTTCACGAAACAAACGAAGACTAAGAAAATAATTCCACTTCATCAGATATCAGCACAATGCAATTCCCTCTTTTTCTCTCCTCGTTGCCAAGTGTCTTAAAGATTGATTGAAAAAACTTGCTGACAAAATGATGTGAACTCTTAATGGATGCTTGAATATGACCCGTTTTTTTAAATACTGTTTCATGCTTTCTTATTCGAGGATTTGGACCATTAAGGAAAATTGTTCAATCTTGTCTTCGTGAGTACTTGCATGAAGTTCAGTTCGGCCACGTGTAAGTCCAACACTTCTGAACTCTTAGATAAGGTGAAATCTCTCGTGAGGGTCTATTGAATCCAGCAATTCGTATACTTTCCATCTCGTGCCAAGTTGTAGGCCGAGGGTTGCCTTCGTAGGACCGATACGTGTCTTCCAATTCCCTGTGATGGCCAATCGGGTTTAACTTGGGGAATCCTCTTGGGGGACTGACCCGTTTAAACAACTTTTTTGAGTTGTCCGTGTGTGCTTGAAAGAGACAATGGCCAAACACCAAAACGATGTCCCGAGAAATCATTTCCGTCTGGAAGCCTCGTCAGTGTCCTGGAATGCGAAACAAAAACATGGGGCTAGGACTAGAATTGTCATCGGTGGACCTTTCGCATTATTACAGTAACATGAGTCGAACGTGACCAGCACTACTGTATCCATCTTTTGATATGTAGGATTCACATGATGACAATCGAGCATTAAGATATTGATTGGTGGCAGCGGAGGACTTGGAAATGAAGAGAATTGGAAGAATCTGAAGTGGTAGACCCCGTGGACGGGAAATCCTTGTCGTGAGAGGGGACGGCCTTGCTGGATACGGGGAACCTGCAGTGCCCGCAAGTCACGTCGTAAAATCTTCTTGTGTATGACTTTTCTATGGGAATCTTGACTAAAGTTTGTGTGGCTTATATCAGCCTAGACGCCGCGTTCGTCGCAATTGATGTCACTCTTTGGATTGATCTTTCGTCGCGATTGACGACCCTCTTTGGGTTGATCAAGGAATTTTATAGTGATTTTCATTCGGGTACTTGAGTTTTGAGTTTGAATTCTCTTGCATGGTATATGCCAGGGTGGGTTACTGGTCATGCTCCTCTTCATATTAAATTAGGCCTAATATTGAGCAGGGGATGGAAGTGAGAGACATGGATGATTCCTGTCACATCTTTTCTCATTTGACTATATCACATGCAAAATTTGTTGGAGGATTTGCAGTTGTAAACTCTCTTTTGGTATGTTTCCTCTTAATAATGAAACGACAAATGATAAAGGGATTAGACTATGACTATAGATACACGAAAGGTATTTATTTCTATTGCTAGCACAGCAAGATATATTGATTACCCTTTAAATTTTATGAGCTTGTAAACGAACTTTCATCTCATGAAAGTAGGTTTCGATCCTTTCGATAGTATCTTTCTCAATGTAAGTCATGAAAAAGATAATGATTCCGGATGGTGTAGAAGACATTATAACAAACTCATCAAAAAGTGTATGCAAGCATGTTCAACATGGGCTTCTAAGACATTTGCATATGAGCAATAACGGGTTTGAGCTAGTTTTATCAACACCGAATGGGGTCATAGGCCGACAATTCATGCAATTGAAGCAGTATTTGTGTTAAAATATATCTCGAGTTTGATCCTGAAGTAAAAATCTAAATTTGAAAAATTAAAAAAAAAAGAATCTAAGACAAGTTTCGGAAATTTGCTCTTCGAATGTGAGTTGGAGTCTTCATGAAAAGGAAAGTCTAAGTGAGTCTTCTTCTTTGACTCGGTCAACATGGGTGCAAAATAAAAGACAACGATTATCTATGGAAGTCGGGAAGAAATCAGCAGGATTGAGTCTAACGTTGGCCTAGAAGACTTTGACTGTGAAAGAGGAAATTGCGGACTTCTTGCCACGTGTGTCAGAGAAAGTTGGATTCGGAAAAGGAAATAAGTACATTTACATGGAGTCTACGTGGACCGTGGAACCTAAGCACAAATGTGGTTATGGCTGGAGAGATTATTTCGTGAGGAATTGTGAGTCTATATACTGTATGAACTATTAAGTGTAATTATGGCTTGAGAAATACTGAGTATTTGAGTCACTCAAATGTGGTTGTAATCTCTGTTGTATCGCTTGATCTATAGTGAAATTCCATGCTGCTCTCCCCGTAGATATAGGTCACTACGACCGAACCACGTAAATCTGGTATCCGATTTATTTTCTTGTTCTGTCAATTTTATTGTTCGATCACTTGGCTTCCGCAACAATTTGTTCTTAAAGACGTGCCGAGTAGTAAAATAAGTTTTGACATCTTTGTCAACCATCTATGCGCGACCCTTATGCTTCCATGGATACTGTTCGATGGATCTTCAATTCTTTCTGGACGTGGATGATGAAAGAAAACCACGAATGGTGACCATCCTTTTCGAAACTCTCTCCCTTCTTTTGCCATTCAAATCTCAGATGATCCAACGACGTTGACTTCAAGAAATTGATGGGTTATATGATTGTGGAGTCTCATCTTAGTGACGGTGTTCTCGTTTCGAGTGTCTGCAAACTGATAAGATTACAGTAATTCAGGTGAACGACCAAAGCGAATGAGGAGTGCACTAACTGGAGTTTGATATTCGATGTTCTCTTTTAAACATACAACATCTGTTTAATCTATCCTTTAATGTGGTTGATAAGATCAACACTCAATATGGGGGCATAGTCCGGAAGTGTTATTACATTTTTAAAATTCTTTCAAGTTTCAACTTTTATCATTGGGTTAGCTAATCAATTCGAACAGCATTGAATATGTAGATATGAATCGACTACGTCATTAATTTTTTGGTCTGATGTAGAATTCATAGTGTTAAGAGGCAAAATCTATCTGCCCCTCCTTCCATGCACATTCGATGCGTTTAATCATGTACGATCATAAGAAAGGATAGCATAAAACAAAACAGAGAAATTATTTCTACTTATGGCAATAACCATCTAATACATTTTATCTCTGTCGGATCAGTTTCTTATAGTGATCAGCGCAGTTGTGGAGAGACTAGATGGAACTAAGGATTGAAGAAGGACTAGGAGGTAACGGAATGCCCACCGTCCCGTCATGCATCAGAAGCACCTTCTTCATTAAAGGACTAAGCGATGGCTCTTCCAAGATGCACCAAAGACCTTCTTTCACCATTCTTTCCGACCGTCTTCTGTCCTTTAAATCATGATCGACAATCTTCTCCAGCTCGCCGACTCGAAAATGGTAACAAATGGGCTTATATGAATAGAACGAAAATAAGCCCAATTGCAAGTCTCACTTTAGCCCAAAGCCCCCAGCCCATATGTAAGCCTTCTTCTTCTTCTTCTTAAATATTGCAGATTCAATCGGTGAAAAGGAAGAGAAACAGAGTGCATTGCCAAGGAAGAGAAAAGATTTAAAGTTCTTGCGTCCGCGCTCCCAGCATCTCAATGAGTTAAACAACTCCATTTCGCAACGTCCGGTAAGGATTAAAGTCCTTTGTTCATCTAATCGGAGGAAATTTCTAAATCAAGCTGTGAATTTAGATCTGCGCATATTTCAATTAAGTGGGTTTTATATATTTAAAGCTTGTTAAGCTGTGAAATTATATCGAAATGATAGTATAGGTTATTGTGGAGCCACGTGATATTTTAGGAATGATTCGGGGTTAATGTTTGATCAGAACAAACTTTAAAGCTTCATGCGTGAGCTGCGTTTAGCGGACAATGCGCGAGTTTCTACTATGAGCGAGTTGCTTTGTTGGCGCGTAGGAATTGCTTTGTCACTGAATAAACTTAGTTTAGTTGAGTAATATTGAGGTAGCTTGTTACTTGATTTTTAATATCGTTTCTTGCTTAATTGATAATATTTCAAGTTTGTCGACTTGAGATAACTTTCATGGTTTGGTTTAGACTTTTCTAGGTGAGCGGTCTTACCTCTTTTTTGAATTTACAAACTCATGTCTTGAAAACTATCAAAATTAGATATATTATGATTCACGAAATAGGCATTACATGGTTTGATATTTTGTTGAAGCGAAAAGTGATGTTTAGAGTACATTTGTTGCATACCTCTAAAATAGTTCTGGTTGATTATTTGCAAGTGGTTTGAGAAAAGCTTTGTCAAATGAACTGGGAAAGATTATGAGTACTGATTTATGAACCTACTTTATAAAAACAATTTGTTTGATAAATTTGAATTGTGAAAGGTTATATATTTTGGTTTGTGATCTTGATTTCTGAGATAGATTCTAGATTGGCTTTGTGGGTAGGATGATGTTAGTGGTCTAATGCTAAATATTGTTGCTATGTTCTAAACCCATTGACGGGTTTGAGGGGTATGCATATTGTCTATGTCACGAGGTGTTAAATGTGATCATAATTGGATATTGAGCACTTGATTGATTAATGGTATAGACGATTGATGTTTGATTTGATATAGTTCATTGTAGGGGTGAGCGCGGTTCCAGGATAGAATCGGAAACCGAAGAACCAGACCAGGTGGATCCGGTTTCTGTTCCAGGTTCCATGGATAGAGGGTCCGGTTCCCAGTTCTCCATTTTTAGGAACCGGCTGCTCCGGTTCCGGTTCTCAGTTCCTATAGGAATCGGAATCGGAACCCTGAACCGGAACCGGAATCGGAACCGGAACCTAGAAACGGAACCTTGAATTGGAACCAGAACCAAAAACATAAACTTAGTATTAGAAACCCTAATTCCCAAATGCTCCCTTCTCCTCCTTAATCACACCCGATCCTTCAAAGCTCCCTCCCACTTCCGCTTTTGCCTCGCTCCTTACTCCCGCTTCCGCTTCCGCCTCACCCTCGCTTCAGCTTCCGCTTCCACGGTTCTCTCACGCTTCTGCCTCACTACGCCTTCTTCGCCGTAGGTCCTGTGACCTCCCCACACGGATTCGATTATTCGGGCTCGCCGCTCGTCTTAATTCCTCCTCTGAAGCTCCGTCGCTCCGATTAGATTAAACATCGACCCTACCTTATAAATACCGACCGCGCTCCCTCATTGCCTTCCCAAATCTCTCAAATTTTCTCTCGGGGCCTAGGATTTGTGCTCTCGTTTCAAGAACCGCAGCATTGGTCATCGATCTCGGTACATATTCTTGCTCTCCTTTTGATTCTTGAATGACTCGATTGGGCTTTGTTCGTTAATGCATTGCTAATCTAGCTCTTCGTAGATTGCGCGTAGTTCGGTGTTCACGATCGAATAGGGAGGTTTCGGTCTTTTGGGTCGTCTTTGTCTTTCGATTTCTTGTGAAAAACTAGGCACTGATTGCGAAATTCATTGGAATCGTTGTCTTTTCTGCGTTTTTGATTGGGACTGAGCGGGTATGGAAGAATCAAGGGAAAGAATTGTTCTTTCGCGATTTTGGATCGATAGAGAGATTAGATTGAATTGTTTGAGGCTTTTCGTGGAAGGGTAGTCTGACTCTTATAATGGCATGATAGAGGAAGACTTTTGTCTCTTGATCCTGTGATCTTTTTGATGAGTGAAACTGAATAAAAAAGGGGTTTTAATGTTTTCGCGTAGTGCATCGATTTTCTTATCTTTCCTGAGAAACTAGAGTAGAATCAGAAAGAATTTCATCCAAGGCATATTTTCCATTCATCACAATAGTAAGAGTTCTCAATTGGGTTTTTATTATCAGGTGGAGATTACTCTTTCCGGGGCTTCTCCGTTTCTAATTTTATTTTTCTTTGCTTAAATTGACTTTTGAATGCCCTTTTTTATTCTGGATTACAAATTTTAAACTTTTGTGTGATAAGTAATTCTGGCCTGTATTATTGACCTGAACTG
Organism: Syzygium malaccense; assembly: GCA_031216405.1. Taxonomy (NCBI): domain Eukaryota; kingdom Viridiplantae; phylum Streptophyta; class Magnoliopsida; order Myrtales; family Myrtaceae; genus Syzygium; species Syzygium malaccense. Next base: position 44,489,125 of record CM062260.1, read on the forward strand.
CATAGATTGAATGCACGGGTGCTAGGGTTAGGCCTGTATGAGCATTACATTTGGGATTTGTGGATTTATCATGTTTGATTGATTGCAGACTAAAAGCAGAAGGAACTAGAGCTATGGGGAAGAGAAAGTCTCGGGCAAAGCCACCTCCTAAGAAGAGGATGGACAGACTTGATACAGTCTTCAGCTGCCCTTTCTGCAACCATGGCACAAGTGTGGAATGCCACCTCTAAGTTTCAAAGTTCCTTGTGTTTCTGTCTTTTTTCTCCTCTCATAGGAATGAGGCTGTTATAGGTTTATCCTCTGAACACTGACTTTGAAACTGCGCGACATGTTTTGTTTTTTGAAACAGTGCATGATTGTATCATAAAAAGCTTTTTATAGATTTAAGACCATTTTCCTACTGAAGTGTGTGCTGATATTTTCTTTAAAGTATCAGATGAGGCCCTCTCAGCTCATGTTGTGCATTTCCAAGCATTTAACAATCCTGATGTATAATAGTACCGCGCGGAAGCACAAACTAATCATTGAATCTCGTTGTCATCTAATTCTCGATGTTTAATCTAATCAATATTATCGTGTTCTCTGTTAATCCGTTGGCACTTCTTTATTTTGCGTGAGCGTGTGACTGGAGATATTATGCACGGTTTCGGCTTTCTTCTTGCTTTGATCATAGTGAATCATCTTGGGATGATTTGGCGAAGCACTTTTATTGTGAATGATAGGTTTTCATCGTCTTCTTTTTTTCGAGGGGGGATCTTTGATTGTATTGTATGGAATGGAATTGTAACCTGTAACCGAAATTAAAAAAAAGAACTTGTTGGAACCTGGAACCGACCCTGAAACCTGTGACAGGGTAGGTTCCAGGTTCCACTTTCTGATAGGTAAGTTCCAGGTTGCTCAAATGAGGAACCTATACCCGAGGATAGGTTCCAGGTTCCAGGCGGAACCTACCTGGAACCTGGAACCGCTCGCCCCTAATTCATCGAATGAGTATTTCCATTATGTATAAAGCTTTATCGAAAAGATATAACTCTTTTTTTAGGGTCAATATCACGAAAAATCCCAAACTAGTACATATGTGACAAATTTACCACAAACTAATTTTTTGACCACGAAAAATTCAAAATTGATACATCTGTGACAAATGTATCATAAACTAATTTTTTTGACCTCTAAAAATCCTAAATTAGTACACGTATGATAAATTTACCTCAAACTAATTTTTTTATCACAAAAAACCCTAAATTAGTATACATGTGATAAATTTATTTTCCATTAACTTCCGTCAAATTTGTTGACGTGGATGACACATGATGATGTGACATGGTGACGTGGCAAGTCCATGTACAAATCCATAAAATGATATAACGAAAAATCTCAAATTGATATAATTAATTTGTCAGAGGCATATTAGAGCTTAATGAAAGAGAGAGAGGACGAGTGAGCAAGAGAGTTTCTTAGAGAGTTCGTGGAGAGAATTTGCTTCGCTTTTTCTTTTCTCCATGAAGAACCGAATGAATGTCCTTCCTGTTATGAGCGCAAAACAGATTTTGTTGTGAGCGTGTATGACTCAGCCTTCTAGAATCCTTTCAGAGCCACGTTTCCACGTTCTCTGTCCGTTTATTGCGTGTTTTTTTTAATATATTGAAAGTCTTAAAACTTATCTCGAAAGGGCAATTGGGTTATAAAACTTTCAAAAAATGCAATCCAATCCTAAAACTTATCACGAAAGTGCAATTAAGTCATAAAACTTATCAAATTGATCCAATCAATTCCCTTCGTTGATTCCACTTTTTGAAAGTATTAGAACTTGATTGCATTTTTATGATAAGTTTTAGGACTTGATTGCACTTTCTGAAAGTTTTAGGATTCGATTGTACTTTTTGAAAGTTTTAGGACTTAATTGTACTTTTGTGATAAGTTTTAGAATTTCTAGTGCACTTAATCCTTTTTTTTTTGGCTTGCGCCATCTTGAGAGAGCAAGAGATATAGAGAGACAAATTGACTGTGCCAGCCATCAAAGCAAAGTGAGATTGTGCAGTTCTTGAGCCTGTCTTAACGTTTGAACTTATTTTGTGTTGCGGAGAATTAGCTCTTTGTTTGTGCTTAATAGAGCTAACCAGCTAGATTGTGTTCTCTCTACCTTACAAAGACGTTGACTCTAGGAAAGTATATTTAAAGAAGAAGTAGGATTTTGGCCAAGGTCATCTAAGGACTTCCAGCGTGTTAAGCACGGCAACGCAAAAATCTAGCGCTTGAAGACTTGGACTTCATCACGAATCATGCCGTGGAAAAGGAACCACATTTGTTTATCAAGGCAACTCTTCAATTGTGTCAAGATGATGAGGTTTGATTGAGCATCCAATGTCCAGTCGTGGATCCAGGATTCCACATAAAAAGAAAGATTTTTTTGTCCGGGATAAGAAAAGTTGGAAATTTAAAAGATCTAAAAAATGTTGATAATTAACTCAGATAAGAGTTAATAACGCAAAATTAATTGGACAAGAGAGTTGATAACTTAAAGAATCAAATAATCATGTGTAACTCGTCATGCAAAACTTGTTGGTAACTTAATCGAAGAAAGTTGTTAATTGGTAATTCTAAAAAGAGTCGGTAAACTTAACAGGTTGGTAAATAAGACAAATTAAAGCCTGAAATTAAATAGAAAAGTTGATAGATTTAGAAAATAAATCAAATAAATATTGGTAAGCAACTCAAATGAGAGTAAATCAAAACTAGTTATTAAATTAATAGGAGAAAAGCAGATAAAGTTCACACAAAAAACCGGTTGTAAATTCATATGAGAAATGATTAAATCAAGGCATATGTAAGAAGGACAAATAAAAGTTGGTATTAATAACAAAAAATGATAAATTAAAAAAAAAACCAAATAAATGCCGATACTTAAATAAGAGTTGATAATCCAAAACTGATTAATAATTTAATTAGAAAAAGTTGATGAGTCGCTCAAATAAAAATTGGCAAATTAAAATGAAAATTGGTAAGTTTAGGGCATTGGCAAAAAAGACAAAGAAAACTTAGAAAAAGATTTTAAAAAATTAGTAATTTGAAAACTTGATAATTTAATAAAAGTGTCGATAAATTACCCGAGTTACCGAAAATCAGTTGATGGGTAAATTTTCTTACCCACATATTTTAACACTAACTCCTTTAGAAATCTACCGGCACAAAAAACGTAGTCTAATTTTTTAACAGAAAAAGTAGAATCGTCAAATATTTTATTTGTAAGCCCTCTCCTTCCATCGCATTCTTCGCACTCCAATTGTATCCGGTAGAATAGCACTAAAAGGAAACAGAGAACTTATGTTCATATCTGTCTCCACAGGAAAGCAATGAATTTGTCAAAATAATTTCTGCATTATTTTTACTTCCCACAAGAAACAATAGCAGAGAAAGAAAAAAGGAATTAGTTCCATTCAAATGGCAAACAAGCATTGCGCCTCGCACGAATAAACCCCTCAGAATAGTTTCTACATATGGTATTGACAATCAAATGCACTTCTGTCGATGACGAGCGGCACAGTTGTGGCGAAAGTCTAGATAGCACTGAGGAAGGAAGTAGGACAAGGAGGTACCGGAATGTCCACCGTGCCTTCCAGCATCAGGAGCACCTTCCTCATCGAAGGACGGAGCGATGGCTCTTCGAGGATGCACCAAAGAGCCACTTTAACCATTCTCTCCAACTTTCTTTTGTCGATCAATTCATCATCGACTAGTTTCTCTAGCTCGTGAGCCTGGAAACAGCTGTAGACCCATTCTTCGAGAACAGCTTCGTCATCGGGAAGGCTCCAATCCACACTTCTTCGGCAGCAGATGATCTCCAGCAACACGATGCCAAAGCTGTAAACGTCTGCTTTCACCGTCACTGGCAAATTCTTGTGCCACTCTGGTGCAACGTAACCCCTTGTTCCTCTAATCCTCGTCATTGTGTTGGTTTGATCTGGCTTCAGCAGCTTCGATAACCCGAAGTCGGATATTTTCGCTCGCCTACATTCGTCGATTAGTATGTTCTGCGGCTTGATATCGCAGTGAATGATCTGGGTTTCGCACTCTTCATGGAGATAAAGGAGACCTCTGGCTATGTTCCGAGCAATGCCCATTTTTTCATCCCAGCAAGGTTGTTTTTCAGGCGCCAAGAGCAGATCCGCGAGCGACCCGTTGCTCATGTACTCGTACACCAAAAGCCTGTTGTGTCCTTCATGACAATAACCAAGTAATTGGACGAGGCTTCGGTGATGAGTCCTCCCGATAATTTTCACCTCGGTTTGGAATTCGCTTTCAACATCCGATGAGACCTCTAGTTTCTTAACAGCTACAACCTCGAGGCTATTCAACAGCGTGCCTTTATACACTGTTCCAAATGCTCCCTTGCCAATCTCTTCGGCGAAATCTTTGGTTACTCTCTTCAGCTCTTCATAAGTAAATGATCTCGGCGAAATATTCTCTATCATATTTCCATCCTTGGGAAGTATTTCATATAGCCGAACGCGATACCTGTAAACAATGAATCCCGCCACTGCCAGTGTGACTAATGCGAAAGCAGTAGACGATGCAATTGCAAATAGAATGTCTCTCCGAGAAGATCTTTTCTTTCCCTCCGGCATGAAGCCGTTCGTTCCATTCTCTTTAGATCCAGTCTCTCCTACCTTGATGTAGAGTATGTTTGCATTGCTGGGGTCCCTCCGGCCATATCTCAGAGGAAGCCTCTGCTTTTTGCAGGATTGGTCTTTGTATATCACGGCTTCGCAATTGCAATCCTGCAAACATGCCTTTTGACATTCTTCGTTGGTCGAAAAAGTAAGATCGGCATACGCAGCGTCCTCCCATACAGTGTTAGGGACCGGTTGAAAAGTGTACCCCATGGCCGCATCCATTCTCATGCAACTCTCTGCACTGAAGTTCCTCTCGCACCCAGATGTCCAGTTCCCCTGGTTCACAGGTCCGAATCCCGGAAGACACTTGCACTCGGCAATTTGATCGTTCATGGCACAAAACCCGTTGAGCCCACATAAGCCCTTGGGGCTACATTTGTCCTCAGAAGACGACCATATTACGGACAATTCGGCATTCTGGGTTGCGTTGTATGAGTACAGTCGGAAAATCCCATCTGTGTCGATTCTCATAAGGTAGAATATTCCTTCTTTAGGAGGTCCTCTACTTTTGGAGATATTCTTTACATATTCACCTGTTGTGTTCAACAGGTAGAGATAACCATCATTATCGAGATATAGTGTCACATTGCTACCGACTCCGTAGGTGCCAGATGCCCAATAAGCGTACGTGCCCGTGTCTGGAGTATCTACAGGATACTGCACGAGGTTTCCATCCTTTTGCATGTTGAGGCGAAAGATACCGGTTGATTGGTCGCTCTCGGAAGCGCTCGAGAATAACTGTTGGCCTGGTGATAAATGCTGGCCTGCCAAGAGGGTATCAGTCGGCAAATCAAAAGTCTGCCATACGACGTCCCGCCTCGAGTTATACAGAACAAAATTGCCCGTGTCGAGCAAAGAAGCTGAGACCGCGGCCTCGCTGGGAATGGCGACAAACGTGTCTTGCGCTTCTGTAGACTGCAGGACAAGCCTCCCGTCACTGGTGAAACGCAGGGTGGAATTTCTTGGGAGCGGAGGATTGTCTCGGTTAGCGGTCCAGACTGGGGTTTTACGGGGAGTTTGTGGAAGGAAAACACCGACCGCATAACCGTTGCCTCGCTGATAGAACCCAAATGCGAAGACGCCAGAAGGCGAGAGCCAGGAGGAGTTGGTGGTGGTGGGTGTGAGAGAAGCACCGAGGCTTATGTTGTTCTGTCTTTGTGCGGTTGCAGTCGTGAAGATGAATGCAAGTGAGAGAAGAAAGGGAAGCGTAGCGACCATACGAATGAAGTGCCTGTAATGAAGGGCAGAATCAGCCATTAAAGCAAACCGAGGTTTACTTCTAATGCTACGGAACTTGTTTTGTGGTGTGAAGAATCAGCCCTTTGGTCCATGCTTTATAGAGCTACATCAGCTTTTAAATTGAAATAATAATTACGGGGTCCTTGACTCCAGAAAAGTCTTCTTCAATGAAAGCGTAAGACTTTGACTAACAAAAACTTCTATAGAAAGCGAAGTTGATCTTGACTCAGACATGGACGTTCGAATACCATGTTCCCAGAGAATTGTTTATTTTCATAAACTATCTTAGGGGTGTTATGGCGATTGGAACCAATCTTATTGGGTCTCCATGCGATTCCCGCGTCTTAAATGGTGAAGAGCTTGATCCAGTAGTTTAAGGATCCATTACATTCTACATGAACCAAGTCTCGAGAAGCAATACTGCCCTCTCATCCCGAAAATCACTCCTAACTCTCGTTGGATGGCTTGAGTTTAGTCTATCCTCGAACCACACAATCCACTAGTAGGGCTCCTGCTTGATTAATATCTATAACGACCTGACCTGACAATGTCCCCGAGTACTAAACTTCAATAGGAGTATTCACGTATAAGGTAAATGAGCACTAAAGGTGTACTCACACCAAGTGGGATCTTATACTTACTAATAACTCAAGAAATTCCTTCTCATTTGATGTAAGAAATCGAGTGTCACAAATAATCTTAATTTATGTAATATCACAGAAAATCTTATACAAACAGCTTAATTCACTATTGATTTGAGGGTCTTAACCAGTCACTCCCTCACTAATCATCAAATTAAGAGCGAGTAAGATCATAATAAATGCTACTCTCTATTTTTTTTTACCCAAGTGGGCAAATTAAGCTCATTGCTGGAAAAACGAACACTCGCTCAATTTCTTTTTTTTCTTCTTATGTTACAGGTCTATATGTCTCGCATTCACATTCGTCGATGATATCTCACTTACGCAAGTGGCCCTTTTTCTTCCCTTCTCCTTTTTGACTTTGACCAGCAAGTTGTCCACTCCTGTCGATTTTAGCAGTCGGACCAACTTTTCGACAAGTCACTCCAATGACTTTAATAATAATAATAACGTGAGAGAGCTTCTTCTACGGTTGAGCCGTTCAACGCGGCGCGGCGAAGCACTATCAGTTTTTAAAGCTCCATCATTTTACGAAAAATAATTATTAAAAAAATATTTTTCAAATTTTTCGATATTTATTTTACAGAAAATAAATTAGTCATGAAAAATATTTTCCATCAATGGAAAAAACACCGTTAAAAGCGAGGAAAATGTTTTCCACTTCTTATTTCACCTCACTTTCTTTCACATAACGCATTTTACTTTTATTTTATTTTTTAAAATTTTAAAAAAAACGAACTTTTAATTTTTTAATTTTTCCCATTTCTTTCTTTTTTGTTTTCTTCTTCCTCGACCAGTTGCTGGCCACGGCAACAGCCAGCGATCGACCACAAGTGAGGTCGAGCAATGCCGGATTTTGTCTAGGCTCGAGCCTCACTCGAGACTGGCGGGCATGGCCGAGCCTTGCCAAATCTGGCGAGGCGAGGCGAGGCTTGGCCTTGCCTGAGGCCAGCGAGGCTCAAGCTTGTTGGCCTTAGGCGAGTGAGGCCAAGCCTTGCCTATGGCCGGTTGCCAACAACTCACTATGGCCAATGACCAGCAAAAGAAGAAAGAAATGAAACAAAATATTAAAAATTATTAAAAATAAAAATAAAATAAATAATTCAATTTTTTTAAAAAAAATATTAAAATGAGTGCAATGAGAATTTTCCATATCGAACAATGGAAAATATTTTCCAATTCATTTTGAAGTTTCAGTCGAGCACCAAAAAATATTATTATTTTTCTCGAAAATGACTTCCAAAAAACATTTTCCAAAAATCGTTGCCTTTTTCACGAAACAAATAGCGCTAGCCTTCTTTTGTTTTCTGCCGCATGAGTAAGTCATTGTCTTCTTGCGAGAACTTCCGCAATTGCATGCTCCAACGCCTTTTATTCCTCCAATTTGCCACAAATTTTACTATTCCACAAATTTACTTATAAATGAAAATAATGTGAATTGTAATTGTCACCATTGTTATCTTTTAACTATACTAAAGTGGTGTGCATTATTATCACTATTATGTTATCATTATCTATACTAAAGTAGTGGGGATAATTGTCCACAAAGTCCTAGACATATTGTACAGAGGACACTTTAGTTTTAAATATTTCAATTATGTAAATTTAATCCTAAATCTTTAGAGGATTTGTCAATCTAGCTTTTCCAACCAATTTTCCGGCCGAAAATTGCCGACATGCATGCTGGTCATCTTATGTGGCACGAACAAAGCTAATGTAGATAATTTTTTTTATATATTTTTTTTCTTTCCTTTCCTTTTCTTTCTTTGCTTTTTCCTTTCTTTTCCTTTTTCCCTGTGGCCGACCACAGGCGAGGGCCGCTCTTGCTTGAGGGCACATACTGGTCCAATCTAGCTTACCTAAATTTCTTCTTCGTACATTGTTTTGGCTGTTTGTCAGGGGTAAAAAGTAGTTTTGCAATTTCTCATGTCTTCATACACCAATAGTCCGTTCGGTCCATCAGGGCAGCAACCATATTGCCTAACGAGATTCCGGTGCAAAATCTTCTGTCGTCGTAATAGTTCCTGCCATGGGAAGCATTTAATGTACCCAAAAAACAGTTCCAGGAAACAATGACTACAGACACCACCAGCATTGGCAATGCAAAAGCAATAGATGATGCAATTGCAAGTCCATTCTTTCCATTTCCTTTAGTCCAATCTCACCTACCTTGACGAAAAGTATGTTCAAGTCATGAAGGTCTCTCCTGCCATATCTCAGCAGAAGCTTATGCATGCTGCTGTTCTGATCTTTGTCCATGACAGCTTCACAATCGAAATCCTGCAAACATGCTTCTTGACACGCTTCCTTGCTCGAAACCGTTCGAACGGAATACCAGTTGTCCTCCCAAACAGCGTCGCAACTGGCTGAGAGGTATATCTGAGTTCGGTGTCGATTCTCTGGCAGCTTTCTGCAGTGGCGTTCCTTTGGCACCCGGGTGCCCGATTTCCCTTGCCCGCAGGCGCAAATCCTCAAAGGCCCAAGCATCTGGTCATTCCATACATAGTATGACTTTTAACATCACGTCCTTTCGACCAAAAAAAAAAAAACATGACGTCCATATTTTCCATGGGAAAAGAGAAATATATTAAGGATATTTCATGATACATAGGACTTTCTATCCATAATTTATTTTAAGCATGTATAGCCAGTATAAAGAAAAATTTCTACAAACCGCCCAATTCACTATTGATTTGAGGGTCTTGACCAGTCACCCTCTTACTAATCATCAGATTAAGAATGAAAAAGATCATCCTAATTACTACTCTCTATTTTATACCCAAGTGGGTAAATTAAGCTCATTGCAGGAAAAACGAACATTTGCTCAATTTCTTTTTTGTTTTTTCCCTCACGTGGTAGGTTTATATGTCTCGCATTCACATTCGTCAATGATATTTCATTTACGCACCGAGTTGTCCTTCTTTTTTCTCTTCTTGTTTTAGCTTTGACCAACAAGTTGTTCACTCCTGTCAATTGATATTTCATTTACGTACCAAGTTGTCCTATTCTTTTTTCTCTTCTTCTTTTAGCTTTGACCAACCAGTTGGTCGCTCCTGTCAATTTTAGCAGTTGGACCATTTTTCGACAAGTCTCTCCAATAATTTTATTAAGGGTTAATACCACAAAATATTTTAAATTTTACATTTATGATAAATTTACTCCAAACTAATTTTTGACCACAAAAAACCCAAAATTGGCATTACCTGTGATAAATTTACCCTCAATTAACTTCCGTCAAATTTTACCGTTAAATTTGCTGACGTGGATGACACATGGTGATGTGATATAATGACGTGGCAAGTCCACGTGAAAATTCACCGGGTTAATATCACAAAAAACCCTAAACTAATACAGTCAACTTGTCATAGGTATACCTGTTTGGAGTTTTTGGTGATATTTACCTTATGAATTTTCACGTGCATACCACGTCACTATGTGTCATCTCGATAAGCAAATTTAACAGTAAAATTTAACGGCAGCTAACGGAGGGAAAATTTATCACAAGTGTACTAGTTTTGAATTTTTAATAATTAAAAAATTAATTTAGGATAAATTTGAAATACGTGTATCAGTTTGGAATTTTTCGTGATATTAATCATATTATTAAAAAGTAGAGAGAGCATCTTCTGCAGTTGATCTGTTCAACGCGGGTGGGGAAGCACCAGAAGTTTTTAAGTCTCCTTTTGTTTTCTTCTGCATGAGAAAGTCGTTGTCTTCTTGGCGAGAACTTTCCTTGTGGAAGTTGCATGCTCCAACGCCTTTTATTCTCCACTTTTCCACGAATTGTACTGTTCCACAAATTGGTGTAGCCCAAGGTCGACTATTCAAACAATAGGATTGGGAGAGTGACTTGCACGCACAGAAATTCCGTCACAAAATCAATCAAAATCTCAGTTCTACGCTAATTCGGAAAAATGGTCATAACTTTGTTGATATAGATCGGATTGACCTGATTCTAAAGCCAAAAGAACGAAGACTTCTAAAAATTCAACTTTTGTGCTTTGAGTTTTCTCAGATAAACACTAAGAGCTTTCGATTTAGGATGGAAGTGGGCAGTCATAACTGGTTAGGATGCAGAAATGGATAGGAACTTCAGTAGTTGCTCCTCTAGGCCTCCAAAGAAGTAAATATGTCATCAATTCTTCCACATTCATGGCTGCAACTCTTCAACGATACAGACTTTAAAAAGTCTCGACTCTTCAAGGATGGAGTGAAAGCTCTTCTAGATTTTCAAAAGGGTATGAACTCTTCAAGGTTCAAGGATTGCACTAGGCAAATTTCATTGATCAAATTCAGCCTGCTTTTTACATAGACTTGATGGCCTTTTATACAAAAACAAAAGAAGAGCAAAAGACTAAACCTAGAAACCATAAGCTATTAAAATACATAGAAACTAGAAGCACTTAGAAACTAGCAACTATTAAATTTACAATATTTCCAATGCTAGTGGTTGTCTCGAGGAGTCTTAATACAAGCTTCGATGCATGAAAAATGACAAAGTCAAAGATGAGACTTTTCACTTATCAATCTTATCGATGAGGCTCTTGGTGTTTGTTGATCTAGCCGATCTTTTTGGCTGAACGAGTTGGTTTAGAAGCCAGGCTACATCACAAATTTACTTATAAATGAAAATCATTTGAATTGTAATTGTCATCATTGTTATCTTTTAACTATATTAAATTGGTGTGAATTATTATCATTATTATGTTGTCCTTATCCATAGTAAAGTGATGGAGATAATTGTCCAAAAAGTCTTAAACCTATTGTAAGGCTTATTTATTCCTAAGCCTTTGGACGACTTGTCATTAGTCTTTCTGGCCTATTCTGACCAAAAATCGCTCATGTGCATGCTGGCCATCTCATGTGGCGCGGAGGTACTAACGTGGATAATTTTTTTTTATAATTTTATAGTTCTTTATTTTTTCTTTTCTTTCTTCTCCTTTTCCCTTGTGGCCGACCACAGGCACGGATCCCTCTCGCTTGAGCGACCGTTGCCTTGCCAAATCTTGGCAAGGGCATTGCGACGCTCGCTGGCCACCCTTTGCCTAGGCTCACCTGTGGCTGGTGAGGGTGACCCTCACTTGCAATCAGTGAGCACGACCCTCACTTGTGGCATCGACCAAAGGAAAAAAGGAAAAGAAAGGAAAAAAAAAGAAAGAAGAGAAAAGAAAATTTAATTTTTTTTTAAATTTTAGAAATTTTAAAATATTACAAAATTATCCACGTCAGAGCCAGCTACGTCACATAGGACAGCTGACATCCACATCAGCGATATCCAGCCAAAATTGGCCAGAATGACTATATTGACAAATCGTCAAAAGATTTAGAACTAAATTAGTACACTTGAAAGGTTTATAATTGAGTTAGCCGTTGTACAATAGATTCATGACTTTTTGGACAATTTTCACTAAAGCGGTTTATAGGGCCTTTACTGGGCAACTCATATCACTCCATAAAAGGCTCCATATAGGGTCTATATACTAATTGCCATTTTTTAATCTTTTAAATCTACTTATTTGATGTCATTTTATAGTTTTATCTTTTCTGTTCATTGTACATTTTTCTATATCATACTGGTCCTATCTAGCTTACCTAAATTCTTCTTTGCACATTGTTTTGGTCGTTTTTCAGAGGTAAAAAGTAGTTTCATGAGCGACCCATTTCTCATGTACTCATATACACCAGCAGTCCGTTCGGTCCATCAGGACAGTAACCATATTGCCCAATGAGATCCCGGTACAAAATCTTGTATCGTTGTAAAAGTTTCCGCCATGGGAAGCATTTCATGCACCCAAAAAACAGTTCCAGTAAACAATGACTACAGACACAACCAGCATTAGCAATGCAAAAGCAACCGATGATGCAATTGCAAGTCCATTCTTTCCATTTCCTTTAGTCTAATCTCACCTACCATGATGAAAAGTATGTTCACGTCATCAAGGTCTCTCCTGCCATATCTCGGCAGAAGCTTATGCATGCTGCTGGTCTGATCTTTGTACATGACAGCTTCACAATCGAAATCCTGCAAACATGCTTCTCGACAAGCTTCCTCGCTCGAAACAGTAAGAATGGAATACCAGTTGTCCTCCCAAACAGTGCAGCAACTGGCCGAGCGGTATATCTAAGTTCAGTGTCGATTCTCTGGCAGCTTTCTGCAGTGACGTTCCTTTGGCACCCGGGTGCCCGATTTCCCTTATCCGCTGGCACAAATCCTCGAAGGCTCAAGCATCTGGTCATTCAATCTTTATTTGCACAGAACCCATTGAGCCCGCAGATGCCTTTGGGGCTGCATTTGTCATCAGTAGATGTACGAGCATACCCGTAAAATCCCATCTCCGTCGATTCTCATTATACGGATCATTCCTCCTTTAGGAAACCCTCCTCTGGTGATCCTCCTTATATTATGACCTGTGGTGTTTAGTAGGTAGAGATAACTGTCATTGGCAAGATAAAGCGCCACCTCTTTGCATGTCGGGAGTATTTACTGGATATTGCAAGTGATTTCCATCTTCTAGCATGTCGAGACTATTGAAATTAAGTCTAATTGGTCTCTCCTTATATATTTAGGATTACGGTTTAGGATTAGTTTAATTTTAGTTTACCTTAATTGTAATTAAGTCTAATTGCTCTCTCCTGATATATAGGTTTTTGTACTCTTCATTTGCTAATGTTCTAAGTCTTACATCTCTTTCTTTTATCACAAATTTTTACTTGGTATCATAAATGCCATTGCTATAGGAGGAAGCGTCCATCAAGTCTGTTCGTCGTCATGATGCCAGTCTTCTCTGCTGCATCGCGCACGTTTCTCCACTAATGGCTGCAGCCTTCAATTGTTGTTCGGCACTCTTCCGCGGCTCATTTTGGATAATAGACACCACCATCAGACTTGCCACTCTCGGAAAAGCCCACTCTTTGGAAGAGCCAGATCCTAAAATTAAATGCTGCCACACATGTGCCGCCACTTCTCAGATCCGCTGAGCTGGCTGCCTTTGAGCGCTAATTATCACGACTTCCGCTACTTTTTTCAAAAAACAAATGACACCACCATACTCACAGCCCGAAAATTTCGCGTCAAAACAGCACACGTACCCCGATGCATCATTGCAAGTAACATATACACACTCCACATGCTCACTCAATTTGAAAAAAGTTTAGGATTCGATTGAGATAATTAAAATATTTGTGATTAAATTGACACGATTGTGATAAATTTACAACCCTTTTGGTAAATCTCCCCGCAAATATGCCCAACAAGTCTGAACTTTTTGATCCGGTAAATCTCCGGCAAAGTCTATTGAATCCAGCAATTCAAATATTTTCTATCTCGGGTCATGTGTTAGGCCGAGGGTCACCTTCATAGGACCAATGCGAGTCTTCCACTTCCCCGTGATGGCCAATCGGGTTGAACCTGGGGAGTGCTCTTCGGGAGTGACCCGTTCAAACAACTTTTCAGAGTCAAGTCTTTTATCAAGTTGTCGATTCGTGCTTGAAGAAACGGTGGTCAAACACCAAACTAGGATCCTGAGAAATCAAATTCATCTGGAAGGCCTAGTTATTTTATGTTGAGAGACTCTTTCATGGGTTGTGTCGCTTTCCTGCCGAGGCACATTCCTGGAAAGTGAAACCAACAACATGGGCTGGGATTGGAATTCTTATTGGTGGACCAGTCGCGTTATTAATGAAACAGCACAAGTTGAAATTTATTGCCACCTCTAAGTCCATCATTTAATTTTATATAATTCACGCAATGACAATCCAGGATTGAGATATTAACCTATGGTTTAGCCGAAGACTTGGAAATTAAGAGGATGACTCCATTTGATCTCAAAAGAATCTGCAGGATTAGACCACGAGGACGGGAAACCTTATCTGAATTGGGAAGGCCATTTCTGGATATAGGGAACCAGCAGTGCCCGGTTGTAATTGCTGGATAAACGTTGGAAATTTTCATGCTTTCGTCCCGATCAACCACCCTCTTGGGTTAATCAAGGAATTTTAGAGTGATTTGCATTCGCGTACTTCAAGCTTAAGTTTGAATTTCCTAGCATGGTACTAGCCAAGGTGGCTTACTATTGATGCTCCTCTTTATATTGATTTAGGCTTGACATCGAGAGGGAGATGCCAATGAGAGACATGGATGATTCCTATATCACATTTTCTCTCACTTGACAATTTCACAAGCAAAATTTGTTGGAGTAGTTGCAGTTGTAAACTCTCTTTTGGTGTATTCCTCTTAATAATGAAACGGCATATGATAAAGGGATTAAACTAAGACTAGAGATACTCGACAAGTATTTTCATTTCTTCTTTAGCAAATTAAGTTTGACTTCTTCGTCTGCCATCTATGCGTGACCCTTACGCTTCCATTGATAGTGTTCAATGGATGTTCACATCTCACCGGATGATGAAAAACACCAGGAAAAGTGACCATACTTTTTGAAACTCTCTCCCTTCTTTTGCCATTTGAATCTTGGATGGTCCAGTAACATCGACCTCTTCGTCAGACTTTCATCTTCCATGGAATGGAATTCCCCAACAGGTGAATGCGTTAAGGTGAATGTAGATGCTGCTGAATTAGATAATGTACATGGGTCTGATTGCATTGCCCGAGATAGCGCAGGTTATCTCATTGCAGAGTCTCATGTCAGTAATGGTCTAACGATTTATTCTCGTTTTGATCGTTCGCAAATTGGTAAAATCGCGGCAAATGAGGGAATGATCAAAGGGAATGAGTAGTGCACCTACCGGTATTAAACTTGAGTTTGATAATTGATATTCTCTTTTGAAATGCACAGCATTTGTTTAATCTATTCTTTAATGCGGTTGATAAGATCAACACGCAAGATGAGGGCAGAATGTCAAAGTGGTACTGAAGTTTGAAAATTCTTTCAAGTTCCAACCTTTATCATCGGGTTAGCTGATCAGTTCTAAAAGCATCGAACGTGTAGACATGAATCGACTGCATCATTAATCTTTTGGTCTGATGTAGAATTCATAATGTTAAGAGGCAAAATCTGTGTGCCCTCTCCTTCCATGACCAATCAATGCGTTTAACCATATTCGATCATAAGTAAGGATAGCATAACCAGAAAAGAGAACTTATTTCCATTAAATGGCAGCCAAGCCTTGCACCACGCACGAATAGAGAGACCTAGAATGGTTTCTACATATGGTATTAGCAATCTAATACATTTTTTTCTCATATCGGAGCAGTTCCTGATGGCTATCAGTGCAGTTGTGGAGAGTTTAGATGGCACTGAGGATTGAAGAAGGACAAGGAGGGATTGGAATGTCCACCGTGCCCTCGAGCATCAGAAGCACCTTCTTCATTGAAGGACGAAGTGATGGCTCTTCCAGGATGCACCAGAGACCCACCTTAACCATTCTCTCCAACTGTCTTCTGTCCATTAATTCATCATCTACAAGCTTCTCTAGTTCGCCGGCTCGAAAATGGTTGTAGACCCATTCTTCGAGAACGGCTTCCTCATCAGGGAGGTTCCAATCCAAACTCCTTCGGCAGCAGATGATCTCCAGCAACATGATTCCAAAGCTGTAAACATCCGCTTTCACTGTCACCGGCAGTTTCTTGTGCCACTCTGGTGCAACATACCCTCGTGTTCCTCTTATCCTTGTCATGGTGTTGGTTTGATCTGGCTTCAGCAGCTTCGATAACCCAAAATCGGATATTTTCGCATGCTTATGTTCGTCAATTAGTATGTTCTGCGGCTTTATGTCACAGTGAATGATCAGGGTTTCACACTCTTCATGTAGATAGAGGAGACCTCTAGCTATATTCCGAGCGATTCCCATCTTCTCATCCCCACGAGGTCGTCTTTCAGGCGCAAAAAGCAGATCTGCGAGGGATCCATTGCTCATGTACTCATACACCAAAAGCCTGTGGTGTCCATCAAGACAATAACCGAGCAGCTTGACAAGATTCCGATGATACGTCCTCCCAATAATTTTCACCTCAGTTTGGAATTCACTATCCCCATCAGATGCGATCTTCTCTAGTTTCTTGACAGCGACAACCACGAGGCCATTGGACAACGTGCCTTTGTACACTGTCCCAAATGCTCCCTTGCCAATCTGTTCGGAAAAATCTTTGGTCACCTTCTTCAGCTCTTCATAAGTATATAATCTCGGCGAAAGGTTCTCTATCATTCTAGTATTTCCCTCCTCGGAAAGCGTTACGTGTACCCGAGCACGATACTTGGAAACAATGAACGCAGACACCGCTAGTGTGACTAATGCAAAAGCAACAGACAATGCAATCGCGATTATAATCTCTCTACCAAAAGGTCTTTTCAATCCAGTCTCACCTACCTTGATGTAAAGAGTGTTCGACTCATCGAGGTTTCTCCTGCCGTATCTCAGAGGGAGCCTCTGCTTTCCGCAGTTTCCATCTTTGTATATCACGGCTTCGCAATTGCAATCAAGCAGACACGCTTCTTGACAATCTTTCTCGGTCGAGAATGTCTGTGAGGCATAGGTGGTGTTCTCCCACTGAGTATTATTGACAGGTTGCATGTTATATCCAGGGACAGGGTCCATCCCCTCGCAGGTTCGGGCGGTGAAATTCCTCTTGCAGCCGGATCTCCTGTCGCCCTTGTTCACAGGCGCGAATCCTGGGAGACACTCGCACTCGGCATTCTGATCGTTCATCTTGCAGAACATGTTGAACCCGCATATGCCACCGGGGCTGCATTTGTCATTAGAAGATTCCCATTCCTCGGACAAGTTTTTCCCGCTTGCGTTGTAGGAGTATAGTCGCAAAATCCCATCCACATCGAGTCTCATGAGATAGATGATTCTTTCATTAGGAGGTCCCCTACTAGGGGTGATATTCTTCAAAATTTCACCTGTTATATTCAACAAGTAGAGAGAACCATCATTACCGAGATTTAGTGTTGCGTTGTTACTGACTCCAAAGGTGTCGGACGACCAGTAATAGTTCTCGCCCACCGGACTATCAACCGGATATTGCACAAGGTTCCCATTTGTTTGCATGTCAAGGCGAAAGATACTGGTCGATGGGTTGCTATCAGAAATGCTCGAAAGCAACTGTTGGCCCGGTGATAAATGTTGCCCTGCCAAGAGGGTATCGGTTGGCGAATCGAAACTCTGCCATATTTTGTCCCCCCTCGAGTTATACAGAACGAAATTGCCGGTATCGGAAAAGGAAGCTGAGACTGCCGCCTCACTAGCATTGTCAACGAGCGTATCTTGTGCGCCTGCAGACTGTAGGACGAGTCTCCCGCCACTAGTGAAGAGCAGGGTGGAACTGCTTAGGACTGGAGGGTTGTCTCGGTTGGCGGTCCAAACCACAGTTTTGCCTAGAGTTACTCCAACCGAGTAACCACGGTCTCTCTGGTAGAATCCGAATGCGAAGAGGCCGGAAGGCGAGAGCCATGAGGAGTTGGTGGAGGTAGGGGTGAGAGATGCACCAAGGCTTATGTTTGTCTGTCTCTGTGAAGTTGCAGGTATGAAGATGAATGCAAATGAGAGAAGAATGGGAAGTGGAGCAACCATGGAAGTGAAGCGCATGTAATGGAGGGTCGAATCAGCCATCAAAGCAAAGTGAGATCATGTAGCTCTAGAGACTGTCTGAATGTTTGAACTTGTTTTGTGGTGTGAAGAATCAGCTCTTTGCTTGTACTTTATAGAGCCAAGCATCTAGATTGGAAATTAATGTGTCTAGTGTTTTTCAACTCTCTTTATTACAGAGACCTTGACTATAGGAAGGTGTACTTTTTATAAAGAATAGGATTTTGGCCAAAGTCATCTCAAGACTTCCAGTGTGTTAAAGCACGGCAACGCGCTTGAAGACTGGGACTTCATTATGAATCTGCGGTCAAAAAGGAACGCGTTTGCTTACCAAGGCAAAAGCTTCAATTTTGTCAAAACGATGTGATTTGCCTGAGCATCCATTGGTCAGTCGTTTGGATCCAGGATTTCAAGTAAGAAGAGAGTTTTTTCATCTTGTAGAGATACAAAAAGTTGATATTTCAAAAAAAAATTCTAATAAACATTCATAATTAACTCAAATTAGAGTTGATAACGACAAAATTAATTCGTAACTTAAATTTAATATAGTTGATAATCGATCTAATTGAGGTTGGTAGTTGCTAAAAAGAATTGGTAAATCAAAAAATTAACTTTTTTTTGTTGCATTCAAATAATTTACTTAGAAAGGCAGAAAAAAGGTGGCAACTCAATAGGGAAACTTGGTAAATTAAAAAAAATGAAAAATAAACTCTGAGAAGTAACTCAAATGAGAATTCGTAACTAAAATTTAGTTGGCAACTTAATCTAAAAAAAGCTCGTAAGTCATACAAATAAATGTTGACAATTTACTCTAATAGCTGGCAAATTTAATTCATTTGTAAGAAGAAAATACAACTTGGTATTGATAAAAGAGAGGCCTTTTTTATTTGTCAGACATAAGAGAAGTCAATGATTTTAAAAATAAATAAATAAATAAACATTTGTAACTAACTCAAATAAGAGTTCGACTCATAAAATTAGTTAGTAATTTAATTGGAAACCAACGGAAGATGAGGCTACTAACTTCAATTAGAGTTACCAACCAGTAACCTCACTACTCTAATTGAAGTTGGTAATTTTCAAAAAGAGTTGGTAAATTCAAAACGTTTATTAGTTAGGAAAATAAAAGTGTTAATTCAACTAAAAAAGTTGAAACTTTTTTTTAAATAAACATTGGTGAACAATTCAAATGAGAGCCAGTAACACAAAATTAGTTGGTAAATTAATCAGAAAAAAGAATTCAATAACTTACTCAAACAAATGTTGGTAATTTTATATAATAGTTGGTAAATACTGTTGGTAAGAAATGTCAATAAAAATTTCTAAAATATGAAAGAATTCTCATTTTTATAAACTAGCCTGTGGGTGCTAAAATGGACAAAACCAATCATATTGGTTCTCAACATGAGTTTCCCATCTTAATATGCGAATAGCTTGACCCAGTAGTTTAAAGTTCCGTCCCATTTTACCAGGGTCAAGTCCCCAGAAGGGATATTGTCCTTTCGTACTAGTGATCACTCCCCAACCTTCTTCGGATTGGCTTGAGCCTAATCTATCCCCGAACCATACAATCTAATAAAACTTGCTTTGATATTGTTTATAACGACCTGTTCCCATCCACGTGGACCGAGCCTTAAAAAGAATATTTTAGTATAATCACGCGAGAGGAAAAGGGGTACTCAAAGTGTAATTACACTAGGTGGGATCTTTTTTTTTTTTTGGTAAGGGACGAGGTGGGATCTTTTACTTAAGAATAACTCAATAAAGTCTCTCTCATTAGATGTAGAACTTGAAGTGTTACAAGTAGACTTAATTTATGCCATAATTGCTTCCAATGTCACAATTTCAATTCAGTGCTCGCGGTAAAATTTTCAACGAATTTTTCACCGTCAATGAATGATGTACATAGTATAACTTTTAACATTATTTCCTATTTTTAATGGGAAAAGAGAAATAAAATAAACATGTGCAATGATACACAGGACTTCTTACCCACAATTTATTTTAGAGCATATATTACCGGTGTAAAGAAGATTTTCTATGAGATACCCAATTTGCTATTAATTTGAGGGTTTTAACCGTCTACTTTCTCAGTAATCATCAAATTAAGGATGAATAAGATTTCTTATGGATAAGGACATAATGCTTTTTATCCTATTGGTCTATATGTCTCCCATTACCATTCATTAATGTTGTTTAATTTTCGTACCAAGTTGTCCTTTTCTTCTCTTCTTTTCCGCAAGCCTTTCCAATGTTTTACCAATGACGAGAGAGAGCTGCTTCTACGGTTGATCTGTTCAACGAGTGCGGGGAAGAACTAGAAGTTCTTATGACTTTTTTTCTGTTTTCTTCTGCATGAGAAAGTCACTATCTTCTTCCGAGAACTCCTTGCGGAAATTGCATGCTCCAATGCCTTTTATTTCTCCAATTTTCCACAAGTTTTACTATTCTACAGTTTTATTTATAGATGAAATGATGTGAATTGCTATCACTATCATTATCATCTTAAACTATATTAAGCGGTGTAGTTGTGAACTATTATCGTTATTACCTTGATCTTTAACTATATCAAAATAGTGGGGATAAGGACATCACGAATGTCATAACTTTTGTACGATACTCACCTGAGTGCTATAACTTTCTTTCCGACCATTCGAGTGCCATAATTTCTAAAATAACATTCACTTGAGTAACATCGTTTTTGTTAAAACATTCACCACATGCCGAAAATCCAACGGGACGTGACACTTGCGATAAACGTTTTAAAAAAGTTGTGGCATTTGAGTGATCTATTGAAAAGTTATATAGTCGAAAAAATTATGACACTCAAACGAGCACTAAACATAAGTTATGACATTCAAATGGTTAAAAAAAATTATGACAGTCAAATGAGGATCATATGGGAAGAGAAAGAAGACAAACGTATGCAATGATACACAGGACTTCTTACCCACAATTTGTTTAGAGCATATATTACCAGTGTAAAGAAAATCTTCTACATGCTACCCAATTTACTATTAATTTGAGGGTTTTAACCGCCCATTTTCTCAGTAATCATAAAATTAAGGATGAATAAGATTGCTCATGATTAAGGACATAATACTTTTTAGGGTTAATACCACAAAAAATCCCAAATTTGTACACTTGTGATAATTTTACTCCAAACTAATATTTTAATCATTAAAACCCAAACTGGTACATTTGTGACAAATTTACCCTCCGTTAATTTTTATTAAATTGGATTAATATTACAAAAAATCACATACTAGTACACCTATGACAAACGAAGAGTAAAACATAAAATTAGCACATCAGTCAACTGCCGCGTATAAATTAATAAAGCAATTTAACAGTAAAATTTAACAGAACAAACTGAGGGTAAAATTATCACATGTATACCAGTTTGAGATTTTTTATAGTAAAAAAATTAGTTTGGATAAAATTATCACAAATGTACCAATTTATGATTTTTCGTGATATTAACCCTACTTTTATCCTATTGGTTTATATGTCTCCCATTACCGAGAAAATTACCATTCATTAATGTTGTTTAATTTTCGTACCAAGTTGTCCTTTTCTTCTCTTCTTTTCCGCAAGCCTTTCCAATGTTTTACCGATGACGAGAGAGAGCTGCTTCTACGGTTGATCTGTTCAACGCGTGTGGGGAAGAACTGGAAGTCATTAAGACTTTTTTCTGTTTTCTTCTGCATGAGAAAGTCACTATCTTCTTCCGAGAACTTCTTGCGGAAATTGCATGCTCCAATGCCTTTTATTTCTCCAATTTTCCACAAGTTTTACTATTATACGGTTTTATTTATAGATGAAATGATGTGAATTGCTATCGCTATCATTATCATCTTAAACTATATTAAGTAGTGTAGTTGTGAACTATTATCGTTATTACCTTGATCTTTAACTATATCAAAATAGTGGGGATAAGGACACCACGAATGTCATAACTTTTGTACGACGATCGCTTGGGTGCTATAACTTTTTTTCCGACCATTTGAGTGCCATAATTTCTAAAATAACATTCACTTGAGTGATATAACTTTCAATTGATCACTTGAGTAACATAATTTTTGTTGAAACATTCACCATATGCCGAAAATCCAACATGACGTGACACTTGCGATAAATGTTTTAAAAAGTTGTGGCATTTGAGTGATCTATTGAAAAGTTATATGGTCGAAAAAATTATGACACTCAAAGGAGCACTGAACATAAGTTAAGTTATGACATTCAAGTGATTAAAAAAAATTATAACAGTTAAATGAGGGTCATATGGGAAGAGAAAGAAGACAAACGTATGCGATGATACACATGACTTCTTATCCACAATTTATTTAGAGCATATATTACCAGTGTAAAGAAAATTTTCTACATACTACCCAATTTACTATTAATTTGAGGGTTTTAACCGCCCACTTTCTCGGTAATCATAAAATTAAGGATGAATAAGATTGCTCATGATTAAGGACATAATACTTTTTAGGGATAATACCACAAAAAACCTTAAACTGGTACACCTGTGATAATTTTATCCCAAACTAATATTTTAACCATTAAAAACCTCAAACTAATACATTTGTGACAAATTTACCCTCCGTTGGTTTTCATTAAATTGGATTAATATCACAAAAAATTACAAATTGGTACACCTATGACAAACGAAGAGTAAAACATAAAACTAGCACATCAGTCAACTGCCGCGTGTCATTTAACAAAGCAATTTGACAGTAAAATTTAATGGAACAAACTGAGGGTAAAATTGTCACATGTGTACCAGTTTGGGGTTTTTTATGATCAAAAATTAGTTTGGATAAAATTATCACAAATGTACCTATTTAGGATTTTTCGTGATATTAACCCTACTTTTTATCCGATTGGTTTATATGTCTCCCATTACCGAGAAAATTACCATTCATTAATGTTGTTTAATTTTCGCACCAAGTTGTCCTTTTCTTTTCTTCTTTTCCGCAAGCCTCTCCAACGTTTTACCAATGACGAGAGAGAGCTGCTTCTACGGTTGATCCGTTCAACGCGTGTGGGGAAGCACTAGAAGTTCTTAAGACTTTTTTTCTGTTATCTTCTGCATGAGAAAGTCACTATCTTCTTCCGAGAACTTCTTGGGGAAATTGCATGCTCCAAGGCCCTTTATTTCTCCAATTTTCCACAAGTTTTACTATTCTACAGTTTTATTTATGGATGAAATGAGTGAATTGCTGTCGCGATCATTATCATCTTAAACTATATTAAAGTGGTGTATATGTGAACTATTATTGTTATTACTTTAATTTTTAACTATATCAAAGTAGCGAGGATAATGATACCGCAAATGCCATAATTTTCATACGGCGCTCAATTGAGCACCATAACTTTTTTTCCGACCAGGTGAGTGCCATCATTTCTAAAATAACATTTACTTAAGTGTTATAACTTTCAATTAATCATTTGAGTATCATAATTTTTGTAAAAACATTAGCTACATGCCAAAAATCTGACATGATGTGACACTTGCGATGAATTTTTAAAAATTTATGACATTTAAGTGATTGATTGAAAAGTTATATAGGACTCAAGTGATCAAAAAAAGTTATAACAGTTAAGTGAGCACCGTAAATAAGCTATACATTCAATCAATTGTAAAAATAAAGTATGACACTCAAGTAAGTACTTAATGAAAGTTACTAATATAACATTATTGTGAAAGAACAAGATTATTTAGGTGACCATATTCTACTTATTAAATTTACAATTTTTGGACCCCCGTTTACTTAGTTAGGACGGTTTGGGCTGGTTTGGTACATCGGTAGACTCAAACTATCTATTTGCCATCCGTAGGATCCTTTGCTTTAGCTAAAATTCAACAAACTTCATGATGAACTTTGGTAGAGAAAGTAGAAAGAACTAGGGTCATATAACATAGAACTTTCACAAAATCCTACTCGAGATTAGATAGGAAATGTAACTCTTACTTCAAATGGAAATAAACACGACATCCCATTCAAAAAACATAAGGAAACTCCACTAATATTGTGAAGTCCCCCAGTAAATCTTGATGGTAACAACCCTCGAAGTGTCTAACATGTTTGCTAGTTGTTTTGCAGAAATTACATTTTGATGCTATAATGAAATTAGTCCTTGATGTCATATTTTGAGTTTATCTGGATAGGTTTTGCAAAAGTGTTGAGAATAAGAAGAATTTACTGTTTGTGTAGAATTAGTTATGCAGGCTCTAAGTATTATAGAACCATACTCTCCGAAGATGGTATTTAAACGATGATGTTTTCGGTAATGTATGTGAGTTCAAGTTTTGGGAAGTCTTATATGATCTGTTCTTGATATAACTCTCGTGAGTCCAACATGCTTTAATTTAAGGGTTAATACCACGAAAAACCCTAAACTGGTATATTTATGACAATTTTATCTCAAACTATCTTTTTACCATAAAAAACTCCAAACTAGTACACTTGTGACAAATCTACCCCGAACTATTTTTTTGACCACCAAAAACCCCAAATTGGTATACATGTGACAATTTTACCCCGAACTAATTTTTTAATATTATTTTTTATTTTTCGATTTTTTTTATTTTTTCTTTACTTTTTTTTTCCTTTCTCTTTAACCTCTGGCCGGTCGCCGGATCGACGACCGGCTAGAGGCGAAAGCTGGCGAGGTCGACCTCACCCTGCAACGGCGAGGTCGAGCCTCGCCAGATCTAGCAAGGGCCCAGCCCCACCAACCGCTGGCGAGGCATGACCTCGTCGGTGTTGGGTGAGGTCAGCCTAGCCCTGCAATGGCGAGGTTGAGCCTCGCCAAATCTGGCGAGGGCTCGGCCCCGCCGTTGTAGGGCGAGGCCAACCTCGTCCAACGCCAGCGAGGCAAACCTCGCCCAAGGCCGGCGAGGCTGACCTTACCCAACGCCGGCGAGGCTGACCTTACCCAACGCCGGCGAGGCCGACCTCGCCCAACGCCGGCAAGGTCGAGCCTCGCCAGCGGCCAGCGGGGTCGACCTCGCCGGCTTCCACCTCTGGCCGGTCGCTGGTCTAGCAACCAGCCAAAGGTTGAAGAGAAAGGAAAAAAAAAAGTAAAGAAAAAATAAAAAAAAATTAATAAAAAAATTTGAAAAATAAAAAAATAATATTAAAAAATTAGTTCGGGGTAAAATTATCACATGTATACCAGTTTGGGGTTTTTGGTGGTCAAAAAGTTAGTTCGGGGTAGATTTATCACAAGTGTACCAGTTTGGGGTTTTTTATGGTCAAAAAAATAATTTGAGGTAAAATTATCACAAGTGTATCAGTTTAGGATTTTTCGTGGTATTAACCTTTAATTTAACCCACATTATTGTCGCAACTGTCCTTTTCTTGGACAATGGAAACGACGTCCGTCTGGATGTGCTAAGTCTAGGTTTGGGGCTTAATTCGAGCTCTCCTAAGCTCATACCATATCGCAACTTGTGGTTTGGGTTTTTGATCTACAAATGATTTTTATCTAAGAGTCTCTACTAATCAGTTTATGGTGGGTCAATTAGATACCCAAGTAAGGCAATAAGTAAGGTAGTGGGAGAATTGCCTTAATTTTACAAACCAGAGATTAAACGAGTTGAGTAACTAGTACATTTCATTCTCTTCATTTTAGAAAATATTTATCAGACAATTTGGATTAATTTTAATATCTATCTCCTAACCCGTGAGATGATCAAACGAGTGCACAATCATTAAATTAATGCTGAGCAGTCAATATAAATATGCATCCTAAGGCTCTAATCATAACTAGGGCGGCGACATTCGACACATGACAATTTATGGTATCATATATTAATTAGAAATAACACGCATAATAATAATACAACAGTAGTAAAAATAACGTCTAAATCCTACTGATAGCCCAATAGACTTATCTAATTTAGACATAATTATTAATCAAATAATTCACGTAATTTAGAAAATTATTCAAAAATAATAATTTCTAAACTATTTCCTAATTATGAAAAATTTTGATTTTTTTATTTTTTAAAAATAATATTTTTATGGGTTAATACCATGAAAAATCCTAAACTGGTACACATGTGACAATTTTACTCCAAACTAATTTTTTGATCTCGAAAAACCTCAAACTAGTACACTCGTGACAATTTTACCCCAAACTAATTTTTTGATCGCGAAAAACTCCAAACTAGTACACTCATGACAATTTTACTCCAAACTAATTTTTAACCATAGAAAACCCTAAATTGGTACACCTATGATAATTTTATCCCAAACTAATTTTTTTACCATGAAAAACTTCAAACTAATATACATGTAATAAATTTACGCTTCATTAATTTTCATCAAATTTTACCATTAAGTTTGTTGATGTGGATGACACATGGTGACGTGGCAAGTCCACGTGGAAATCCATAGGGTAAACACCACAAAAAATCCCAAATTGGTCCTCTAACGGAGGATAGATTTATCACAAAATTACCAGTTTAGGGTTTTTGGTGATAAAAAAAATTAGTTTAGGGTAAATTTGTCATATGTATACTAGTTTGTGATTTTTTGTGGAAAAAAATTAGTCTGGGGTAAATTTGTCACTGGTGTACTAGTTTAGGGTTTTTAGTGGTCAAAAAATTAGTTTTAAGTAAAATTATCATGGGTGTACTAGTTTGAAGTTTTTCATAGTAAAAAAATTAGTTTGGAGTAAATTGGTCACGGGTGTATCAGTTTGGGATTTTTCGTGGTAAAAAAATTAGTTTTTGGTAAATTTATCACAAATGTACCGATTTATGGTTTTTCGTGATATTAACCCTATTTTTAATTTTAAAAATAATATAATATTAAATCTAGTCGGGTTGGCAGATCTGAATCGGATCAGAACCAACTCGAGTCAATGGACCAAACCCATATGAGTTGATTGGTGGTAATTCAATTTAGGGCCAGTTCGACCCAATCGAACTGGCCCTGAATGGCTTGCAGACCGGTCCGACAGGGTCTGCAGGCCCGGCTTAGGCCGACTCCTGCGTGCATAGGCATATGAGAATGCCAGCCAAGTGAGATCTGGCGTTAACCGGCCATCTCACCCGAGCATTGGCCTTGCTTGCCTCGACACTTGGGGTCGGGGCAACGTGTGACCAGCCATAGTGGTCGTCAGCTGAGCTCGAACCGGGGCTCTTTGAGCCCAAACGTTGATTGGAGCTTGGCTGACGGACCCAAGCCAATTTTTGGCCTTCCTTAGTCTCACCCAACCACCACGCGGCCAAGAATGGCCTCACGACTCCCCGGCCAAGACTCAACTAAATTCAACTTCACTTAGGCATTTTATCGAACAATTGGAGTTCGTGGCCAAAAAAGGGAACTCCGACCTGTTTAGGGGCTCCGGTCTCCTCCGACTACCAAGACTTGCGTTCGACGGTGACGTAGGGACTATGGGGAGGATCCGTATGGATCAGGATTTGCATGAAATGGCCGGCACGAGTCCTGGCCAACCGGTGAACTAGAACAGGGGAAAACAAGGCCCAAGAAGACTTACTAGTTTGGTACTCTGGCTTGGTGGACCATTGACAATGCAGGCTCAACGGGAAAGCTCTTGTGGCTTCGTCCTTCCACCTATAAGCAGAAGTCTCAATCTTTCTCACTCAAGCACTCTCAAACTCTCTTAAAATCTCTCTGTTTCTCTCTGCTCTATTTTAGGCCGACCTTCTTTCTTATTCTCTAGTCTTCTATGGCCAAAGGCCACTTGCTTCTACTTCATTAACTCGCCTTGCGATGGCCTACACCGGCCTACTTCACGTCCTTGACTTTCGTGGCCAGTTTAGGCTGGTGCAAGGAGGCAAGTTTTGCTCCTCTACATCTTGGCTTCCATGGCAATGGGGAGGGGAAGAAGAGAGAAGGAAAGGGGCTGGGCTATGTGGGGAAAGAGGAAGGAAAGGGCTGGGCCGTGGGAAGGAGGAAGAGGAAGAGGGAATTGGGTTGGGCTGGCGTTGGCCTGGCCCGATCTGATTATTTATTTATTTTTTTAAAAAAATAATAATTAATGGAAGAAAAATATATCCCAATAATGCAAAAGTTACCTAATGTCTATGTGCAATGCAATTTAATAGAAAGTATTTTTGTTTAGGGGTTAAATATTAATTCCTAATTTTTTATGCAATAATTTTAATTGGGTAATTAAAATTTAGGTGTCAACAATTATATTATGCAAATATAGCCTACGTCGAAGCTGAAGTCAAATAGTTGTGGATGATTGAGTCAACTAAAGATCTGATTGAAATATTTATGAAAATTAATTAATGTTATTGACAAGGCTATGTTGTTTGGACATCTTGAAGGAGATTAAGGCTTGACTCGCACGAAATCAATGATCGCGCCATGCTCTTCGAGTCGAAGAAAAGATTAAACCGAATTCCTTTCTGTAGAGAGCGAAATGAGGTTTGGAGCCCTAAGAAGCAGCATCATGCAACCCCTCGCCAAACAATTAAGAGTTCTCTCACTTGCACTGCTTGACCGACACGCAATATCCCAAGAGAAAGCCCGTCGGCAAGCCCGGTCGCAAAAGGATCGGCTTGAGACCACCCTCAGGTTTTGTCTACTCTCTCTTCACAATTGAATGGTGTTCATTTTTATGTTCTATAATTAAATGAAGAAGACTGGTTCCGTCTCAGTTACAGTCGAAGCTAAAGTGTTAGCGTTTTTATCGAATTGAACTATTAGTTTGCTTGTAATTTTGATTAGATTTGTGTCATTGCATCGGGTGGAGTAAAAGTGGAGTTAGAAGCTACTAGCCTAATGTCTGTTTTGTAGTTTCAAAGTGCAGTTAGAAACGTGCATTTGATGTTTCTGGTATTGTAGGTCCATTTGCGTGGGTTCGGTATGTTCCAGGTGAACCCATACTTCCAAACAGGCCCAACGAAGGAAGCGTCAAGAGGAGGAAGGATTATAATCGCACGAAGCAGCACCATGCCTTTATAACGGTGCGTGCTCATTCAAATTTTATAGCTGCTTCTAGAACTTCCCTTAGAATCTATTGATGAGCTCGACAATGTCTATCTAAGATCGAAGGAATTGCGTTTATGATATCTCTGAGATTCGTTTTTTCCCTTGCATATGCTAATGGATGATACTTTTACTCTTCTCTGGAAGATTAGAACATTTTGCTTGGGTGTGATTGATGGTTTTGTAGCTAACATTACCTCAATTCTTGAGAAGCGTCATCTGTTTAAATCTAGATCCTTAGAAGTGCCCTGACTATTTGGATGAAGTGTTCTCTTTCTGCATTGTCATTTGTGCCCGAATTTAAATTAATCAGGTCTTTGCTAAAATCGTGTCATGTAACATTGATATGTATACCCAACTTGCATTGAGCATTTTAATTTAATTTAGTAATTAGTTCCTTTGATTTTTTGTAATCAATGACTATTATAACAATCGACGTGCTTGGTGATTAATCGTGTTTGTGTCAAGATGGATGAAATCACTTGATGTGATAGCAAGAAGTCCTATTCGAGGTCAACCTACACTTCCTCCAATTGAAACCTCTTTAACTAAATGGGTCACGTCGACTTGATTAACAACCTAACTAATTTTGTTTGTTTGATCTGATTTACTCAGACTTCATTATATTTTATATTTTAGTAGATTGGGAAAAAGAGATTTACCAATTAATAGGGAGCTTAAGATTAACCTCATTTCTTAATTCTACGTAAATTGGGCTAGGTTTTTTTTTTTAAGAGATCTACTTTGTAGTGTGGACTTCTATTATCCTTATGAGGAGCAAGCAAATCGTTCTTCGTTGAAGATATAACACCATTTGTCTGGTTGCAGCATCTCTAGCATAATACTTTTCATATTTTCTGCCTTGAGATTAAAGTATATGAATGATAAGATGAGATTGTCAATTATTTAGGATAGTAAAACAATTTAATGACAGTACCATTGGCAAATAGAACTATAAAGCGTATTAGAATATTAATCCTTTTTTATCTATAAAAAGGGTAAATAGGGTGACCAGTTCTAGGTAGGAACTTTTTCTATATGAGATATGCCGTAGTTAGGTAATGCAACACGAACGGTTCATATATTCGCTCCCGAGGTGAATTGAACTCCTGACCTATGAAAGATAGGTGAACCCTTTATTACTTAGTCAATCACCATGCTTGGTAAAAAATTCAACCCCATCGGGTGCTCCATTCTCTCTCATCATGAAGAGCTCTCCTCTACCCTTTGGTGGTAGGTCTCCTAAACCCTAATCCTTGTATCCCACAACGCAAATCAGCCCCTTCTGAATCCCCTGATACGGTCGCTCCTCTCCACATTAGTGGCTCCTTCACAACAAAGAGAGTGGAAATCTGTTGAATCCCTACAACCCATAAACCCTAATCGTTTCCTAAAGCCCAAAACCCAGTAATGATGCCTGAATCACTCTTCCTGCCCTTAACCTCTGGAGCATTACCGGTGAGGGTAAGGTGAATGTGTTTTATGGTCGGCGTCTCGTCCAACAAAATTCTCAGTTGAAGTCCAAATCGGAATGCTATGCAGTTCTCCTGATCGCTCTGCATTGGGTCTTTCATACTTGAATCGATTACATCTAGTCTCGGGTAAGTCTTTCTGTATGCTCTGTTTTTGCTTTGGAAAGTGATCATGGAGAGGAAGGAGGAATCAGAAAGTCGAATGGCAGTACTCAGCAAACGATTAGGTAGGCTTTGGTCAAGAACAGAAGTTACTGCAATGGATGAGGCGGTTCCTATAAGCAAAATCAAAGAAGGTAGACTTACCCTCGTTAGCATGCTGTTTCAAAACCCAAAGATAAACTTTCTAGCATTCCAAAGCACAATAAGGAGAGCATGGAGACTTGAGAATGTAACCTTCTTCCTTTTGGAATCTGGAATTTATGCCATTACCTTCATGACTGAGAAAGAACTTCTGAGAGTGTTTGAAACTGGTCCTTGGTCCTTCTCGAGCCATCTATTGATTCTCAAAAAATGGGAACCAAATATGCCTCTACACCGATATGAGTTTGATACGTGTCCTTTTTGGATGCAAATCCACGGACTTCCTTTTGAATGGCTTACAGAAGAAGTCATTCTAAGAGCTGTTAAAAGTCTGGGTCTGGTTATAGATGTGAAGGTAGATGCGAAAGGTGTTGTGGCTAACAAAATTGGGAAGGTGAAAGTCCTCTTAGATGTGAAAACCCCTTTAAAATCTGGATTTATTGCTAGTAAGGGAGGGAAAAAGCTCTGATTGGATTATAAGTCTGAGAGGCTCCCTAATTTCTGCTACTCTTGCGGCAGATTAGGGCACAACGCAAATTACTGTGAAGAAGTCGAATTCAAAGAAGGGAAATCTGAAGCTAAGGATGAGTGTCTCTATGGCCAGTGGCTTAAAGCCGAAGTACAAGGTCACAGTCCTTTTATGAAGCTCTTTTATGGGAAGTTGAAGGAGGAGGATATAGAGGAGGAAATTATCTCTGAGACCCTAATACTTTCCCTCTAGATTGTGCCTTTTCAGGGTGAAGCCCTACAACCTTTCTCTCAGCCCAACCATATTCAAGTAGAAAAGGGAAAGAACATAATGTTTGGGGATACAAGTATGCAGTCGCAGCAACAAGCCAAGAGGGGTGAGGACTTTATTCCAACCAATCTGCCGTTTCTAGGTTAGAGCAATGGCTCTACCTCCCCTGATGTACAAATGCTCCCAAAAGTTGCTCAGAACAAGAAGCTTAAAGAGACGAAGAAAGTTGCTACTAAGAAGAAACGTAGGTACAACCCCTATGAAGCATAAATGGCAAACTCGCAGCTGCTAGATGAAACTCAATTGCTGGATACACCTATTCAAGTGGTGTCAGGAACAATGGAATGAGCTTTGGTGGCTAGCCCTAATAAGCCACCGGGTTACATATGAATATTATAAGCTGGAATTGCCAGAGGTTGGGCAATCCCTTGACAATTCAAGCAATCAGAGCCCTTGTGGCTCAAGAAAAGCCCAATATACTATTTTTGATGGAGACCAAAAATCAAGAACAAGTAGTACTTCGGCTCAGAAGGTAGCTACGACTCCAAAACAGTTTTTTGGTAAATCCGAGGGGTATTGCCAAAGGTATGGCTATTTTTTGGGATGACAGAGTATCATTAACAGTGGATTCAAACTCTGAATTCTTTATAGATTTGGTATGCGTATTAGAGGAAACAAAACAATGAATGCGACTGACCTTTATACATGCACCAAATGAGTTCCAAAGAAGGCTAGTTCTTTAGGAAGATATGTACAACATTAGCCACTTGAATGATCTACCATGGGTCCGCATAGGAGACTTCAATTAAATCCTTTATCACTGGGAAAAAGTAGGGAAGCGCATGGCAAAACATTATTGACTCAATGCTTTCCGAGACTTCATCAATGCTTGTTCTTTAATGGACTTGGAAAGTAAGGGATGTGCTTTCACTTGGACAAATAATAGGGATGGAGGAAATCATGTCAAGGAAAGATTGGATAGGGTATTGTGCACTATGGACCGGTGAATTTGCTTTCCACACGCTAAAGAATATGCATTGCCAGCAATAGGGTCAGATCATAGTCATGTTTTATTATCTCTCTTTCCCAAGTTAGTGAAAAGGAAAAAAGACTTTAAATTTGAGGCTTTTTGGCTGGAAGATTAGGAATATGGAAACATCATTAAAAAAGTCTGGCACTCGGAAGAATTGATGAATGAAGATCTGCTGAAGAGGCTGAAAGTAGTATCATTGGCTCTATCTAAATGGAGCAACACAAAGTTCTCCAATGGAAAGAAGAAAATAGACCTTTTAAAGAGACAGCTTTAGGACATCTCCAACAACCGACACTTGCATTAGGAAAGAGAGAGGGTGCAATTTCTGAAAAATGAAATCGAGAAGATGTGGAGACAAGAGGAGATGTA
The DNA here is from genome assembly GCA_031216405.1 of Syzygium malaccense. NCBI lineage: Eukaryota > Viridiplantae > Streptophyta > Magnoliopsida > Myrtales > Myrtaceae > Syzygium > Syzygium malaccense. The sequence continues at coordinate 44,522,123 of CM062260.1, forward strand.
TTGGGGTATGAGATCAAGAGTAAATTAGCTCAAATGGGGAGACAAAAACACTAAATTTTTTCACGCCACAACAATTTAGAGGAGATGGAGGAACAAAATCTCCATGTTAAAAAATGAAGAAAGGGAATGGGTTCATGATATAACTCAACTAAAGCAGCACACATCTCAATTCTTCAGCAACCTTTTTCAAACAGTCGGCCCTCGAAATTTCCAGCCAACATTGAAGGACTATCCTTGTCCAGTAGGGGAGGACATGAACCAGATGTTGACAAAGCTAGTGACACTAAAAGAAGTAACTGAAGCAATCTACCAGTTGGGATCTACAAAAGCCCCAGGACCCGATGGTTTAAATGGCCAGTTTTTTCAGCATAACTGGAAAGAGCTACAACAAGCAGTTTTTAGGGAGGTACAAAACTTTTTTCGCTCAGGGTATCTCAACTCAGAGTTGAACAGAACAAATATATCCCTCGTTCCAAAGATCCCAAACACGGAAAAACTGGAACAATTTCGCCCCATAAGCTTGTGTAACTTTGCGTACAAGATTATATCAAAAGTCTTGGCAAACTGATTGAAAATATGCTTGCCAAACTTAATTTCTATTGAGCAAAGTGCCTTCATGAGTGGAAGACAAATTCAGGATAATATCTTAATTGTCCAAGAGGTGCTACATCAGTTGAGAATTAGAAAGAGAAAAACAAAGTTTCAAGCAGTGCTTAAACTTGATATGCAAAAAGCTTATGACAGAGTTAAATGGGATTTTTTGGAAGCTTACATGGGGAAGATGGGTTTTAGTGATCAATGGGTGAAGTGGATTATGCAATGTGTCTCTACTATGTCCTTTAGTGTCAAGCTAAATGGAGAGCCTCTACCCTATTTTTAAGCAACAAGAGGAATTAGACAAGGCGATCCCCTCTCCCCCTATTTGTTCATCTTGGTGGGTAATGTATTATCTTTTTTTGATGAAAAAGGCAATGGAGGACGGAAGTATAAAGGGGATCAAGCTAAATAAATTCTGCCCCACTCCAGCTCACCTCTTGTTTGCAGATGACTCAATCTTTTTCCTCAATGGAACGATTATGGAATGCCAGAATGTTGCAGCTGTTTTGAATCAATACTGTTTTGCGTCTGGGCAATCAATAAACTTAAACAAGTCAGGGGTATATTTCAGCAAGGATTGTCCATTGAGTTTGAGACAGAATATGTCATATGAGCTTAGAGTTCCAAAATTAGAGAAGACAGGGAAGTACATAGGGATCCCTTCAGACTGGGGGGAATCAAAAAAACATATGTTTGCCTAGATACTAGCAAGAGTAAATTGCGTCTTTTTCGTGGAAAAATGGTGAAACACAAGCTGGACTACATTGGAGGAAATGGGATGTTCTGAAACGAAGAAAGGATAGTGGAGGACATGGATTCAGGGATCTAATGACTTTTAATGGGGCTTTGTTGGGAAAACAAGCATGGCGAATTACCTAAAACCCTTCCTCATTATGGACTCAAGTATTGAAAGGGCTGTATTTCCCTAATTGGGATTTCTAGCATGTAGGGAAAGGGACTCGTCCATCATGGGGGTGGCTTAGTGTTCAGATGGGGAAAGCATCTATCCATCCTTCCATTATGTGGACTGTGGGCAATGGGGAACATATTAACATTAGAGAAGACAAATGGCTTCATAGGGGAGTTATTGGGGGTCCACCTAATCGTGAGGAGCCTAAGAGGGTAGCTGAGTTAATTTTGCAGGAGGAGTCGAAGTGGAATGAATTGAAGCTACAGCAGCTTTTTGATGAACAAGATTGTCGATGAAATTCTTGCAATCCCACTGAGGTCACATGACACTTAAGACAAATTGGTTTGGTTAAATACCAAATCAGGATCCTATACAATCAAGAGAGGCTATAATAGACACAAAGACCTTGCAATGAAACCAAACCCAAATTAGGCTTCTTCTTCATATCAAACCCCCGAAGCATTGTGGACAAAAATTTGGAAGGCAAACACAGAACCGAAGATCAGATTTTTCCTATGGGCGATATGTCAAAATGCATTACCAACAAAGGTAAATCTATTCAGAAGAAGTATTGTACCAGAACCGATGTGTAAGCTATGTCACCAACATCCCGAAACTATCGAGCATCTTTTTTTCCTCTGTCCACGGACGAAACAAGTCTGGTCCAATCCTTCACTGCAAATCAAGTTTCCCAATCAAGGTCTTTCAAGAATTGAAGAATGGCTCTGGAATTTTAGCGTCACAACTATACCTTTTGAGCTACTTGCGACTGTCCTTTGGCTTATTTGGAAATCAAGGAACAATTTCATATTCCAAAGACCGAAACCAAACCCAAATCAGCTAGTGAATTCAGCTCAGTTGAAGCGAAATGAAGCACGAGGAAGCAATTTAGGAAAAGGAAAAGTTGTTGAAGGCCAACACTTATCTCAAATTTGGCGAAATCCGCAGCAGGGAGTCCTGAAGATCAATATTGATGCTTCCTTTATTGAAGGTTCAATGTCGGGGGCAGTAGCTACTGTGATGCGAGATAGCTATGGAAGAATGGTAGATGGTTTTGTAAAAATAGTGAGGGTTGACTTTGCAGCTCGAGCCGAGGTCAGTGCTCTTCTAGAAACGCTAGTCTTCTTCTCTGAACGGGCAAAGGATTGCCTTCTACTAGAGTCAGATAATTTAGACTTGGTTAAAGCTGTCACATGTGTAGATTATTTCAAGTGGGATATACATGTGCTTATTTTGAAAGCCAAAGATCTGTTCAAAAATTGTACTGATATAGGCTCCGTTCGTTTCCGGAAAAATATTTTTTCCGAAAATATTTTCCGCATTTTCCGGTGTTTAGGGGCGGAAAATGTTTTCCGTGAAAAAACATTTTCCTTCCCCACCCCCAAATCTTTCATTGTTTTGAGGAAAATAATTTCCTTTTTTCACAAAGAGAAAATCATTTTCCTCCAAAGTGAAGGCAAAATTGCCCATGGGAGGGAAAATGTTTTCCGTGGGAGAGAAAGTTCATCGCCGGTTACCGCCATCGGCCGCCGGTCGCTGGCCGTCGCCGCCCGCCGCCGGTCGCCACCGCCGATCGCCAGACGTCGCCTGATCGGCGGTCGCCGAATATCAGAAAATATTTTCTGAAACTTTTTCAAATTTTAGCCGAATACCAGAAAATTGTGTTCCAGGAAAATATTTTTCAGGAAAATAACTTCCGAAAAAATATTTTTCAAAAGGAAAATATTTTCCAGCAAACGAACGGAGCCTAAGTTGGCCTTTTGTAATAGAAAGTCCAACAAAGTGGCAGACTGGATAGCGAAGGCTCAAAGAAAAAATGTTCCGCCATAAAATTGGAAACTCTACCCCCCTCCCGATCTTTGGAGTCTACTTTGTGTCAATGCTTTGCCATTGTACTCACAAGCTAAGTCGTGAGAATTGTATGAATGTGGTTCTTCTGATAAAAAAAAAAAGATCACCGTGCTCGTTATTAGTATACTAATACAACACATGCTGACCGTTTCTCTTCCCTCTTGAATACAAAATTTGAACACATAAGTGTTCCACATAATTTTTCAAGGGCATGGTAATCATAAATAGTGTTCTGGCAACATTCGGGAACTTCGCTAGTACTTGTAATCATTATGTACTACTTCTCTTCCCAAAATGTTAATTTGCCTCGCGAGTTTGAATTCTATGTACAACGTAGTTAGGGCTTGATAGTCCTGTTTATCTTTGTTCGCAGCGATCAGCAATAGTGCATGTTCTCGTTTTGTGTAGAATGGGGAAATAAATATTTGATGTCTCGTTATCTTTGATGATCTATATAGAAAACTATTTAGATATGGTCTATTTTGCTGAAAAGTGTCAACAAAGCACCTTTCAAGATGTGAATTGATATGAAAATCAACATTGGATGTGAAAGGTCTTTTGTTGATTCTTGGACAAGAAATGCGGATTGACGAGAAAATTAAAGGTACGAAGAATGAAGACAATCGCAACTGTAAAAGGGTACTAAAATATAAAAATAATAGGAAGAAAATAGAATAGCTGGTGTTCATTGATTGATTGGCGGTCCATTCCTAATATTTATATCTACTAGCAACAGTTAAAAACAATTATAAAGAAGGTAAATAATTTTTTACATGATTCGTAGTATTCAGTAATATGTATTTAAAAAATGGTTACCAAAAGTTCCACCACTCGATAATCATGGCCTCATCACTTACTCCGCGTTGAGGGTTTCTTCTACAACTTGCAATCCCTCTTCTTGACGGTTATAACAACCCATATTTCTCAGCCATTATCATTAATAGATTTCGAGGTTCACGACTCTATGAATTGGTGATCGTGGTGGCTGAAATTGTTGGCCTTACAACTTGAACACTAATCCCACTCTTAATTTTTCGATCTTCACTTCAACTTTGATTCTTTTGTCAACTGAACCAAATTTCACCAATTGACATTTCATGGCTCAATATTTAGTAGTTTTCTCTTATATCGCCTGTCGGCAACTTCTAATCACCTTTGTCGATTATCTATAGTTGCCAACCAAAAGGACTTAGCAAATTTTAAGTTTGCTATGTCTTCTTACGGTCTTATCCAATCCGCGTCGACAGTTAAAGACTTAGGCAATTTTGGGTGTCAATGTAGTCAATTTTTTTTTCGTTGCTAAAACTAGATATAGTCATTTGTTGAGTGTCTTATACGATCCGAGTTTATTTAGTGCTCATGTCCATATAATCGCATCTTCACATCGTCAAACAAAATTACTCTGTTTACAACGCATTTGCACGTGGTTACGCGGTACCATTGTCTTGGCCACGGGGTTGCAGCAATCAAGAAGCACAATCGGTTATTAAAAAAAAAAAAAAGAAATTTTGGAGCCCCACACACTGCGGGAACGTGATATATCTTAGACAAGGAATGGTAGAGTTTCTAATTAGATATCTGAAGTAAAGAGAGATCTAATTTTTCTACGGAAAGTGTGTTTATGGATTACTTTCCTTCCTCTGGTTTTCATACAAGAGGAAATTTTTAAGCGGGGTCAATGTTCACCCACCATATGCATCAATGAATTCATGCAAACAGTTGTATCAATTAAGCCCACAAAATGATGGGAAAATGACAGAAATTGTACATATAATTTGGCCTAACGTATAATGTGATTCTTGAACTTTTAATTTGTTCAATATAGTCTTTGGACTTTCGATACATATTCACTTTAGTCCTTGGACCACATAAAAATGTTCAATGTTATGTCCGAATTTGAATTAATAGAATGACAACATTGAACATTTTCATATAGTTTAAGGACTAAATTGAATAAGTATCAAAAGTTTAGAGATCATATTGAACAAATAAAAAAATCTATTTCATATTGGATTAAAGTTCAAGGATCACCTTGAACAAATTAAAAATTTCGGAAGCACATTATATATTAGGTTAAAATTTGGAACCATTTTTATCATTATCCCCAAAATGATTGGCTACTAATTTAGTGACGTAGTGGGTAGTTTCCCAATTTGTATAAAGTAGTTGGTAAAAGTTGTCTATTCATTAACGTTCCCAACTGACAAGTATTCCGTGCCCTTGATAACTTTAGATGATTATGTGTTTAAACCCTAAAGGACATTACCGACTTGGTCTACTTTCCTAAATTCTATGTAGAAAAGAATGACCTGTGAAATCTGTTCAATCTCATGGTTGATTTGTGGCCAATTCTCACTGTTTAATGGGAAAGTGGATCCAACCTCTGCTGCTCGTAACCAACATCAACCATCTTGCTAAAGTGAGCAAATTTGCTAATACTTCATTATAATTACAATAAGCAACTGGAATTGTATCAAGCAACAGTACTTAAAGCATCAAGAAAACGAAAATAGACCGAGCATGGTCGCATGCTTCAGCTCAAGTCACTCACATTATTGACAAATTTCAGCAAGGAGGGAAGTGGGAGAGATGAAGAAGACAGTCAAGTGGAACTGAGGAAGGAAGTAGGAGAAGGCGGTACGGGGATATCCACGGTTCCTTCGAGCATCAGCAACACCATCCTCATGGAGGGACGAAGCGATGGCTCTTCCAAGACGCACCACAAGCCTACTTTAACCACCCTCTCCAGTTGCTTTGTTTCGACCTCCTCGAAGTCCACTAGCTTTGCCAGCTCACCGGCCTGAAAGCATCCATAAACCCATTCTTCGAGAACCGCTTCATCCTCAGAGCGGCAGAAATCCAGGCTTCTCCGGCTGCAAATTATCTCCAGTAACACAATCCCGAAGCTATAGATGTCGGCTTTCACTGTCACAGGTCGTTTCTTGTGCCACTCCGGCGCGACGTACCCTCTGGTTCCCCGGATTCTAGTCATGGTCTTGGTCTGATCCGGCTTCAACATCTTCGACAGTCCGAAATCAGATATTTTCGCCCTACCATTCTTGTCAATCAGTATGTTGTGAGGCTTTATATCGCAGTGGATGATCTGCGTCTCACACTCCTCGTGGTGGTAAAGGAGGCCTCTGGCTATATCGTGAGCGATGCCCATTTTTTCATCCCAATGAGGCTCTCTTTCGGGCGTAAAGAGCAGATCCGCGAGTGAGCCATTGGTCATATATTCATACACCAAAAGCCTGTTGGGTCCATCCTGACAATAACCGAGCAGGCAGACCAGATTCCGGTGATGAGTCCTCCCGATGATTTTCACCTCGGTTTGGAATTCGATGTCCCCATCGGAAGAGATGTTCTCGAGCCTCTTGATGGCTACCACTTTCTGACGATTCAGCAGCGCGCCTTTGTAAACTGTTCCAAACGCCCCCCTTACCAATCTCGTCCTTGAAATCCTTGGTCACTTCCTTGAGCTCCTCGTAAGTGAAGAGTCTCGGTCCAACATCCTCTATCGATCCGATGCTGACTCCATGCTCTAAATACATTTGATGTCCCGAGAGCCTGTTCCGGTAAACAAGGACCCCGAGAGAGACTAGAATTATCAACGCCAAAGCGATCAACGAAACACTCGCGACCAAAATGTCAATCCTGATCTGCTTTTTGATTCGCTTCGGTGCATTTGCATCTGATGTAGCTGCACTCAACTTGATGGAAACTGCGTTCGAATTGGCAAGGTCTCTCCTGCCGAACCTCAAAGGGAGGCCTTGCTTTTTACACACACCGTTGTTGTATATCACAACAGCGCAATTGCAGTCGGGCAAACATGTGGCTCGACATTCCTCAATGGTTGGTAATTGCTGGACGGAGTACGACTTGTCTTCCCACACAGTGTTTGCAATCGGCTGGATGGTGTAGTCAGCGTTTTCGCCCGTTCTTTTGCAGCTCTCTTGGGTGAAGTTCCTTTCGCAACCTGACATCCAGTTTCCCTCTTGGACCGGTGCAAATCCCGGAAGGCACACACAGTTGACTTTCGGGTCGATCGTCACGCAGTACATGTTGAGCCCGCATATCCCCTTCGGACTGCATAGGTCACCTGTGGAATTCCAAACAATAGACCAATTCGCTTTCATAATCGTGTCATACAAGTATAATCTGAAAATACCGTCCGCATCGATCCTCGCGAGATACATCGTGTTGTTACTTGGGAGTCCTTTCCGGGTGACATTGCTCACATATTGACCGGCTGGGCTCAAGAGGTAGAGAAAGCCATCACCGTCCATATGGAGCGTGATGTTGTCTCCTCTACCACCTGTCTCAGTCGACCAGTACGCATAGTCGGGTCCGTCTATCGAGTTCACTGGGTACTGCACGAGATTACCATCAGTTTGCATCTTGATACGGAACACACCCAATGACTGATCGGACTCCGAAGCACTTGACACCAACTGATGGCCCGCAGAGAGATTCTGGCCTGGCAAGAGGCTGTCCGTGGGAGAGTCGAAGGTTTGCCAGATTATGCCCCGGTTGGAATCATAAAGAACGAAATTCCCAGAGTCAAGCATCGAAGCCCAAATGGCAGATTCAGCAGGAACAGCGACGTCTGTGAATTGTCCTGGCAACCATGACTGTAGGATCAGCCTTCCGTCAGTTGTGAATTGCAGGGTGGCGTTGCTTGCAAATGGAGGGCTGTCTCGTTTGAAAGTCCAGACCACGGTCTGCAGCGGGATTCCTGCTAGGAAAACTCCAAGGCCATAGCCATTGCCTCTCTGGTAGAAACCAAATGCGTAGAAACCCGAAGCTGAGAGCCAGGATGAGTTGGTTTCGGGCATCAGAGCTGAGCCTCGGCTTATGTTCATCTGTTTCTGTGAAGCTGAAGTTGCGAACATCGACACCAGGACAAGGAACAACAAGGCAAGAGCCATGAATGAGTAGGGAATGGCTATGTGACCGATGTTTCTGGTCTCGGTCTGCTCTTATCAGTACTCAAACTGATGATTTAGATTAGAACTGTTCTGTGTCTTGAAGGCCGGATATTCGAACTGAATCTGACTCGAGGTTACTAAGTCCAAGTCAACTGAGTAAGGACCGGGATGGTTGTTTTCTGATGGAAGAGGAGGATTTATATACGATGACAACTTCAAAATTAATTATTGAATCTTAGTTTGGTCTGACTTGGGCCAGTATTGATGTAATGTACAATGAATATGTTTTATTTTCGGTCATCTGTAGGTTCAAATTATAGCCCAGGTTGCTAATTCAGTAGGGTCTCTAGGTCAGTAGATGTTTCACTTCCATGACTGGACATTGGCCCCCCCCCCCTCTCTCTCTCTCTCTCTCTCTGGTCCCTGGCTCTTTGGGACTGACCCGTTCAAGCAAGTTTTTTAAGTCAAGTCTTCATTTTGTCTTGAGATGTCAGTGTGTGCTTGAAAGAGACATTGGCCAAACGCCAAAATGCCATCCCGTGAACTCATTTCGTCTGGAAGCCCTGATATTTTTCTTGTGAGACTTTCATTGGTCGTGTGTCGGTTTCAGGCCGAGTCACTTTCCTAGAATGGTAAACACAAACATGGGCTAGGACTAGGATTTTCAGCGATGGTCCTTTCGCATTGTTATTGCACTAGCATGCGTCGAAAGTGATTAGCACTGATGAATCCATCTTTTGATAGATAGAATTCTTGCGTATGATTTTTATATGGAACCTTGACTAAGGTTTTTGTGGCTTATATCAACCTAAATCCTGCTTTCGTCACTATTGACGAGCCTCTTTGGGTTGATTTTTTTATGGGTACTTAAATTATGAGTTTGAATTCCCCGAGCATAGAAGTAGCCAGGTGGGTAATTCATGCTCCACTTTATATTAAATTAGGCTTAATATTGAGAGGGGGATGGAAGTGAGAGACGTGGATGATTCCAACATCACATCTTCTCTCACTTGACAATATCACATGCAAAATTCGTTGGAGGATTTGCAGTTGTATCCTCTGTTTCGGTATACTCATCTTCGTAATAAAACGACAAATAGCAAAGGTATTAAACTATGTCTAGAAATACTTGTAAAGTTTGATCCGACCGCTTGATTTTTCTGTTACCAGCACAACAAAATATAACGATCACCCTACGAAGTTTATAAGCTTGTTTGGTGAACTTTCATCTCATGAAAGTAGGTTTTGATCCTTTTGATCATATGTTTCTCAATATAAGTCACGGAAGAGATAACGATGCATATGGTTTTGTGTGGAGTAAAAGACATTACAACATACTAATCAGAAAGTGCTGGCAAATATGTTTAACATGGGCTTCTATGAAATTTGAATGTAAGCAATACTGGGTTTGAGCTAGTTTTATCAACACTAAATGGGGTCCGGCACATTAAGCACGACAACTCAGCTAGGAGTGATCGGTTCCCAATTCCCAAAATTGGGAACCAGGAACAGGATCGATCCAATGGAACTGGTTACTTTTTTTTTCCCCACCACGATGAGACAGAGTGATAAATTTTAAGATATTGACGGAAGCGATGATGAGTGAAGAGTTATTGTAGTGCAACAATAAGGAGAAAGCATTGTACGTGGATTTAGTTCACATTTTACTAATTTTTTAAAGAAATAAAAAAATAAAAAATATATATATGTAGTCGGTTTGGTCCGATTCCTCATCCCGGAACCTCCTAGCTTTGTTAATCAGGTCCTCTACCATCCTGGGGCAAATTTGGACAGTCTTGCGAACTCAGCCTCATACTGATCTACTGACCTCTGACCCTGGCGGAGCCCCATAATTTTCGCTAGCTTCTGCTCTCGAGCGCTTTTCGAGAAATACTTGCCATTGAAGGTCTCAGTGAAAATGGCCCAATTTGGAGCAGTACCAGTGGGGAATACTTAACCTCTGGTGGCCCTCCACCAATCACTTGCATTGCTCTGAAGCTGATAGACTGCTAGTGTTACCTTCTCTTCCTTAATGCACCCCAGCACTTCAAAAGCTTTTTCTAGCTCTTCTACCCATTTTGGTGCAACCTTGAGATCGCCTCTCCCATCAAACTTCGAGGGTTTCAACCTCAGAAACTGCTTAACTAGCTTGGACATTGGCCTGTTCACATTTACTCGCACTAGACTAGGATTTCCATCAATCACATTATTCCCCTGATTTCCATTATTCCCAATAATCTCGCTGGCAGCTGTAGTGGCGACAGTAGCACTCCTTTCCCCCGTCTATCTACCTAATAATAATCCTGCTTCCTCAAGTACTCTCCACATTTCATCCAACCTGGGGATCCCCCACAACTCCAGCTTGCGGGGCTACATGATCTTGACCTCTACCTCGATTGCTCATCTTACCGGTTCTCACAAATGCTCACCTGCTAAATTCCACGCAGGAATTAGAAACCTAGGCCAACTATACCAGTCTAATCCATAGGCAGTGAATCACAACACAATTCATTAAGCAAGCAGCCAATCACAACGTCACTCAATCATAACCAATAGGGTTCGTGCACTTACCTCAAGTCCTGACGCACTTGCACCTCACATAATATTGCATAAAATCACTCAGCAATCACAATCATATAGTCTGGGGTACGCATGGCACACGAGTCTCCCTAACTGGCTAACCCAAAGTCATCGCTCCTTATCACTCCAGGTTCCGACCAACTTGAATCGAGCTGACCTTGCTCTGATATCAAATCAACTGAGGTGTCACGCCCCGAACCCCGACGGACTCGTGACATCCCTCTGAAGGACGTATTGATCGCGACATCCCAGGTCACATCGCCGACCCCAAACGAAACACCCAAAGTCGTACACAAGCGGAAGCGAAATTTAAACAACCCAGACAATTAATAATGACAACGAGGTAGAATAAGCACGACTTAATAAACTCATAACATTAGCTTAAAATCACAAATATTCATACATTAAGCCTCTAGGATTCAAATCCACCTTCGTCATCAAAATGGAACAGATGGCTTGGTAGACTACTAACTGCACAAAAAGGGACTCTACCAAAAAGGTTTTTAGGCCCAACTACTAAACATCCCTACGGCACCCAATCCAAATTGAACCATGACGGTTCTGACTCCGTGCCCGAGTCGATCTCGATCGGCTCCTCCTCCTCCTCCTCCTCCTCATGCTCAGACACCATAGGCTCCTCTTCGGGCTCGAGCTCAGGCTTCGGTATAGGCTCAGGTTCGGGCTCTAGAACGGGCGATGGTTCTAGATCAGGGTTCTCCAGTGGACTATCGGGATCCGACACCTCGCCATCGAGAGTAAACTTGTTTCAAGGCTCCCAATTTACCGCACCCTCGTTAGCATATTGCAACCCCTCAAAATCTCGGATTGGCCCAAAATTCACCAACCCGACCCTATGGGACCAAGCCAAATAGGTATGGCGTTCCAGCTCCTCTAGTTCCACACCTACCCAAATAGTGGTACGATGCCTAATGTATGTCTCATCAAGGTTCAGTCCCGGATACTTGTTCTCCTCATGCACCATATGCATGGGAACCCCAAAATGCCTAGGTGGCGACATGCTCAAGGTCGAGGATATAAAAATATTTGCACTACAGCAATAAGAAAAAAATCTCAATAAGCAAACAGCCTATACCCCACCTAGGCCAATACATACCTAGACAAGTCTAATGTGCAATTCACCAGCCAACACAATCAATTTCACACAACATACTTACCTCACCTCGAAATACGGGCTAACTCTGCATATTAGTAAAATCACATGAATATCCTAATATCCCACAAACAGTTCGCCATCAATCGAGCGCCATACACAAATACATTCACTCAATTCAATCACACTCATTTCGTATTCGTGGCCGAGCAACTTTCCACGACTCAGGTCAACACTCCACAGGTCAGCCCTTAAATCAAACCGAGCTCCATCCCTCACTGAACCTTTCATACTTTTCTACGACCCGCGTCAACACGCCTTAGGTCAGACCTCAGATCAAGCCGAGCTCCGTCCCTCACTGGACATTTTACACTTCACACGACCTGCGTTAACACAGCTCAAGTCAGCCCTTAGATCAAGCTGGGCTCCGTCCTGGGTCAATACCCCACAGGACCTTTCAAAAATAAGCTTTCACACAACCCGCGTCAACACACCTCAGGTCAGCACTTAAATCAAGCTAGGCTCGGTCCCGGGTCAACACCCCACAGGACCTTTCAAAAACAAGCTTTCACACAACCCGGGTCAACACCCCACTAGTCAGCCCTCCGATCAATTCGGGCTTTTCTCATGCACATGCACCACACACAAAATTCACCATTTCCTCAATCACATAATTCAAATTCAAATCACCACCCTTTCACGAATGTCAATCTGACACGCCACAACACCCAATTCAAGTCATGCTTTCCACATTAGCCTACTAATCCGACATTCAAGTCGGCACATTTAATTAATCCATTTCACCCACAAACACCACGACAACTCAGTCATGTTATTCATCTCAATCAATCACTAAATTAGCCACACAATCACCACCACAATAATCCACAAATTGAGCATAATCAATTTAGCCAATCCATGCCTAATTTAATTCCTAAGCCGGCACTAATTTACACCCTAAACAAGTCTAAACATACCCATTATACTAAGTAGGGTTTAGAAAGTCACTTACTAGGTTTTGATCCGGGAAAAGTCGGCTCGGGCCTAAAATGGCCCGGGTGAATAGTGCGGGCTCGGTACACACATGGCCACGGCAGTCGGCCACAGGCTAGGCGCTCAGCACGATGCTCGGCAAAGCCCTCGACCACGGGCATGGCGCTCTGCCACGCATGGGCAAATGGCCGAGCAAGTGACGACCAGGCTACGGGCAGCGGCTTGGGCTGAAAGGGCGAGTGGCCTAGGCTGGATGGGCGAGTGGCTCGGGCTAGACGGGCGAGGCGCCTGGGTTGAACGGGTGAAGTGCCAGCCACGGCTTGGGTGACTTGGCCACGGGCTGGCTGGCTGGCCGAGGGGCTAGTTGGGCGAGGGCTGGCTGATCAGCGAGCTGGCTGGTCGGCGAGCTGCGACAGCGACGGCGATGCAGCGGCGACGGCGCAGAGGGGAGGGGGAAGTCAGCCGGGGTGGTGAGGGCTAAAGGAAGAGGGAGATGGGGGCTGAGGGGGCGCGGACCGGCGGCGGTCGGGGTGGCACAATGGCAACGCGAGGCAGGCCGGCGAGCGGCTAAGCAGCATCGGCGAGCTGCAGGCATGGTCATGAGCTGGTGGACAGGGGCGATGGCAATGTGCGGCTCGACTAGGTTGGGGCGACAGCGGCGAGCTGAGCTGGGCAAGACCCACGATGATGAGCTGGACAGCGAGGCTAGCGGCAGCGTCTAGAATGGCGGCGAGCGGAGCTGGGCAGGGGCGAGCTGCGAGTTGGGCTCGAGGCGGCGACGGGTGGACGGCGCGGTGATTGGTGGGGTGACGGCGCCAGGCGACGGGGCGAGTGGTGGTCGACGATCTACCGAGCAGAAGGAAGTAGAAGCAGAACCAGTCCGACCAAGGAAGGATGAAGGAAGAAGAAGAAGAAGAAGAAAAGAAGAAGAGAGAAGGAAGGAAAAAGGAAGAGAGAGAAGGGGGGAGGGGACGTCTGCATGGGGCAGAGACGGAGGGGACGCGCGTAGCTGGGGGCAGAAGACGCGTGTGTAGAGTGTGCATGACAGAGGCGGAGGAGAGAGAGAGAGAGAGAGAGAGAGAGAGGAGAAACAAAAGTCAACACACTCGATCACGATCCAACGGCCGGAATTCAAATCTGAAAACGATCCTACGGTCCAAATTAATTCTAGAATATAATAAGGAACAAGGGCCAAATTAATTAAATCAAACTACCCCGAGGGAGGTCTACTAGTCCAAATCCGCACCCGGTCAAAAATCCACTTTTGACATATCCCTGGGCAATCTCGAGGCTGGCCACAATAATATCGACACCATCTAATTAAATTCGTCCCAGAACTCCGAGAAATTCGACACCAAAGTTTAGGCTCTAAATAATGGTCAAATTCGATCGAGTGCGATTCTAGTAAAATCTCTAATTTAAAAACAATAACTCAAGAGTGATCAGTTCTGGGTGAGATTTTATTATAAGCACACTGACGAAATACGCGTTTTGTAAATCTCAAAAATGGACCGAAATTCGAAATGTCACACGCTCGGATCTAGCGAGGTCGACCTCGCCGTCGCTGGGCGAGGTCGACCTCGCCATAGCCAGGCGAGGTCGAGCTCGACCAGCGACGGCGAGGCCTCGCCTAGATCTAGCAAGGCCTTGCCGTCGCTGGGTGAGGTTGACTCACCCTGGCCATAGCGAGGTCGACCTCGCCGGCCTCAGCCTCTCGCCAGTCGCCGAACAGGCGACCGGGGAAGAAGATAGGCCAGAAAAAAAATGAAAGAGAAAAAAATATAAAAAATTCAAAAAATTATTTAAAAAATTATTAAAAATTACCACGTCAGCCGGCCGGCGTCCACGTCAACGTCGGCCGGCCAAAAGTGATCGGATGGACTGAATTGGCACAATTGCAAAAGGTTTAGGACTGAATTGGCCAAAAAAAAGGTTTTGGACTGAATTGGCACAATTACAAAAGGTTTATGACTTTTTTGGTAATTTTTCCTGTAGAAGACTATATAGATAAAGTCTGTCGAAAAGTGTCGACAAAGCACATTACGAAATGTGGATCAATATAAAATCGACAAAGGATGTGAATGGTCTTTTGTTAATTCTTGGACAGGAAATGTGGATTGAAGAGGAAATTAAAGGTACGAAAAATGGAGACAATTGCGGCTTGCCATGTAAAAGGATATTAAAATGTAAAGATAACAGAAAGATTAAACTAAACAACTGGTGTTCATTGATTAATCGGTGGTCTTTTACTCAAATGACAATACTAATATTTATAGCTACTAGCGTCGATTAACAACAATTATAAAGAAAGCAAATAACATTTTACGTGAATGGTTACCAAAAGTCCCACTACTCGACGATCATGGCCTCATCACTTGCCCCATGTCAATTGTTTTTTTTACAGCTTGCAACCCCTCTTCTTGAAGGTTATGACTGATGAGCAGAGATGTTTTTCTCTCTTCAAAATCTTTTTTGAATGAATACAAAAACATATATAGTTGTGCAGAGAAAAAACTACAAAAAAAAAAACTATTCTAGGCTATGCACTATCTTAGGTGAAGAATCTAGTTGATCCTCAAAATAAGGACGTTATACAATACAAATTAATCAACCAATCAGCCCTACAATTTCTCCAATAAGTCTTAATTGACAACTCATGCCGACAATAACAACCCATATTTCTTGGCCATTATCATTAATGGCTTTGGAGATTCACGACTCTAAAAATTGGTGATCGTGCTAGCTGAAATTGTTGGCCTCATGCCTTGAATACTTATCTCGCTCTTAATTCGTCGATCTTCACTTCAACTTCAGTTTCTTCCTCGACTGAACCAAATTTCACTTACTGATATTTCCTGGCTCAACACTTAGTAAGAAGATCAATCTGGTATAAAAAAAATTAGAGCCCACCCACTGCAAGAACTTGAAAAATCTAAGACGAGGAATGGTAGAGTTTCTAATGAGAATTTTGAGTAGAAGAAAGATCTAATTTCTCTATAGAAAGTACATATGTGGATTATTCTTCGTCTAGTTTCCATGCAAGAAGGAATTTTTTAGCGCGGGTCAATGTCCACATTCCAAATATATCAGATAATTCATGCAAACAGGTGGATCAATTAAGCCCATAAAATGGTCGGCTAGTAATTTTCTAACGTAGTTGGTAAAAGTCGTCTATTCATTAAAGTTCCCTAACAGGCATTCCGTGCCCTTGATAACTCAGATGATTATGTGTTTAAATCCTAAAGAAGTTTACCAACTTTGTTTGCTTTCCTGAATTCTATGCAAAAGAGACTGAGAGCTGAAAATCTATTCATTCCAATGGTTGATTGGTGGTCCACTCTCAATGTGTCTTGGGAAGGTGGATCCAACCTCTGTTACGCGTAGCCAACATTGACCGTCCTGCTAAAATGAGCCTGCTAATACTTTATTATAATTCGATTAAGCAACTGGAATTGCATCAAGCAACCTGCAATTAAAGCATCAAGAAAACGAAAACAGACCAAGCACAATCGCATGCTTCAGCTCAAGTCACTCACATTATTGACAAATTTCAGCAGGGAGAGAAGTGGAAGACATGAAGAAGAAAGTCACACAGAACTGAGGAAGGAAGTCCGAGAAGGCGGTATGGGGATGTCCACGGTGCCTTCGAGCATCAGCAACACCTTCCTCATGGACGGACGAAGCGATGGCCCTTCCAGGACGCACCACAGTCCTACTTTAACCCCCCCCCCCCCCCGTTGCTTTGACTTGAAAAGAAGAATTGCATTTTAGAGAAGAAAATTTTATTGCTCTTTTTTTCTATACATCATTGTGTTGCAAATACAATGTATATAAAGGACTCTAAGAGATAAGATACTTAAGATAATATCATAACAAATATTCCCTAAATATTTTCTTCCCTTAACAGATAAGATACAGAAGGTAAGAGAATAACAAATATTCCCTAAATATTTGCTGAGTATTTTCTTCCTTTAACATCCCCCCGCAAGCTAATGGTGAGGGTGAACCATTAGCTTGGACCGCAATTGAAGAAACCGGCGGGTAGGCAAGCCTTTAGTGAAGATATCGGCATTTTGTTCTTCGGTAGAAATGTAGCGGACTACCAATTGTTTCCAAGTAATGCGTTCCCGAATGAAATGATAATCAATTTCCACATGTTTGGTTCGAGCATGAAACACAGGATTTGCAGATAAGTAGATGGCGGATAAGTTATCGCACCAAAGAGTGGGTGGCTCGGGTGGTTGCACATGAAGATCCCGAAGAAGATATTCAAGCCACATTAACTCCGCCATTGTATCCGCAAGACATTTGTATTCTGCTTCAGTGTTGGAATGAGCCACGGTTGTTGCTTGCGAGATGACCAAGAGATGAGATTGGGTCCGTGATAGACACAAAACCCACCAACGGAGCGACGGTCCGTCCGATCGCCCGCCCAACTGGCGTCAAAAAATGCATGGAGCTTAGTGGCTACCACTCAAGTAAAAAGAAGACCATGCAAGACCGTACCAGCCAAGTAACGCAGAAGGCATTTCACGGCCTGCCAATCGGCCATAGTGGGGGCATGAAGATGTTAACAAGCCAAATTCACTACATATGCAATATCGGGCCGCGTAAGAGTGAGATATTGAAGTGCTCCCACAATGCTTCGAAACTAAAATGCATCTGCAAGTGGCTTGTGAGAAGCAACCGTGCCTGGTTCCACGGAATTGGTAGGAGTAGCAGCGGGTTTGGCAGATTGCATATTAGCATTTTTTTAGTAGTTTCCTCACAAATTGACCCTGGTGAAGATGTAACCCGTTGTTGGTACGAAGCACTTCAATCCCCAAAAAATAATGAATGTCCCCTAAATCCTTGATAGCAAATTTCAATTGAAGGGATTGCATGAGATCATGTAATGGAGCATTCGGGGAACCGGTTAAAATAATGTCATCAACGTACACCAATAGGTAAATGGTGAAATCAGCCGTGTGTTTGACAAACAAGGTGGTGTCGGCCTTGGATATGACAAATCCCAAGTCGCACAAATAGGAAATCAAGCGGGTGTACCAAGCGCGAGGCGCTTGTTTAAGACCATATAACGAGCGTCGAAGGCGAAAAACATAGTCAGGCTTACTCGCATCAACAAAACCTTGCGGTTGAGTCATATAAACTTCCTCCTCAAGTAATCCGTGTAAGAACACATTAGAGACATCTAATTGTCGAATGGACCAATGTTGAGAATATGCCAAAGATAAGACCGTGTGGATAGTAACGGGCTTGGCCACTGGACTAAACTTCTCGGTGTAATCGATACCCTCTTGTTGATGAAAACCCTTGGCGACCAATCTTACTTTATATCATTCAATAGTTCCGTCGGAGCGGATTTTAATTTTATACACCCATTTGCATCCGATGGGTCGAGCAAGAGCGGGAAGCGGAACAAGATCCCATGTGCCATTCTCCATTAGTGCTTTGTATTCAGACTGCATTGCGAGCTGCCATTTCTCATCCTTTGCAGCCTTGGAAAAACAAGTGGGTTCTTCAGGAATACTGGACTGAACCACAAGAGCCGAGGTGTGATTTCTTTTAAAAGTGCGACGAGTTATGGTCCCATCTTGAAGGCGGGTCGTCATAGGATGTGAAAATGATGCTGGTATCGTGGCAGGAGTTTCTTATGGTACCTCAACAGGTTCAGTTGTAGTGTCGGTGGTGTCAACAAGCGGAACATCCGGATTTGATGGGGAAACCCTCGAAGACTCGGGTGGTCCAACAGGTGTCGAGGATGATAGGGACAAATCAGCAGGCAAAAATAGTTCCACACTTGTTGGTGTTGAGACATTTTGAGAGGAGTTTGGCATGGCAGCAAGAGGATAGATGGCCTCATCAAAAATGGCATCCGCAACAACATAAAAACGCTTATCCTTGGGGCAATAGTAGTGATATCCTTTATATCCTGGAGAATAATCCATAAAGATGCAAACCTTGGATCTTGGTGCAAGCTTATGGGGCGAGTAAGGGTGAAGAAATGGATATACTGCACAACCAAAAACATGTAAATGCGTAATATTGGGTTTAGTGTGAAATAAAGCCTCCCAAGGTAAAATATTATCAATGACTGGTGTTGGCGTGCGGTTAATCAAGTAAACCGCTCTTTCAAAAGCAAACTACCAAAATGCTGGTGGAACAGAAGCTTGATGAAGAAGAGTCTATCCAGTTTCGACTATATGTCGATGTTTTCGTTCCGCAGTCCCGTTTTGATATGGTGCATAAGGACAAGAAATCCGTTGGTGAATGTCATGCTCTCTAATGTATTGGACAAATTTGGTTGATGTGACAAATTCAGGTGCTCCGTCGCTCTGTGTAGACTTAATTTTGCAATTAAGTTGATTTTCAACAAGTTTGTAAAAGGCTTTAAAAATGGAACAAAATTGACTACGAGATGAGAATGAATAGAACCAAATAAAACGCGAGAAATCGTCAATAAAACAAATATAGTATTTATTGCCGTTGAATGAAATTACAGGAGAGGGACCCCAAATATCGAAATGAATTAATTTCGAAGGATGATTTGACCTAGACAAAGTAGGATAATGACTATGGCGGTGATTTTTATTCATAGCACACGCTGTACAAATTGAAGATAAAGGACGACTAAAGCTAATGTTGGATGAATTGAGAAGATGAACAAGCCAGTCGGTGGTGGCATGTCTAAAGCGGTTATGCCATAGAGTGAGGGAAGCAACTGACGCAGAAGGTGTGGAAGAGTGGCAGGATGGAAGGATGACGCGGTAAAGCCCATTGTCAAGTACTCCACGGAGGATTTCCTGACCATTTTTAATAGACGTGGCAATAAAAGAGTTCGAATTGAATTGGAAAACACAATGATTATCAAGTGCAAATCGAGACACGAAAAGTAAGTTTTTAGTGATTCCAGGTACGACTAAAATTTGACATAGTATAAATGACGGAGAAGAGGACACAAGTGTACCTGTGTGGGTGATTGGTAAGGAGACGCCGTCACCCACAACAAGCTGAGTTTGACCTGAATATGGATTGACTCTTGTAAGTCCTGCAGAATTGTCCATAACGTGATGTGTAGCGCCTAAATCAACAAACCACGCCGAAGATGTGAGAGCAGAGGGCGGACTTGATGGCGGTAAATACTGTGGCAGTGAGTTCGGACTCGTCAAGTGGGCTTGTGCGGGCTGAACTGATCCAACAAAACGATAACATGTATTGGCCCTATGGCCTTGCTTGCCACAAAGCTGACAAAATGAGCCTCCTCCGTTGCGACGTCTCCCGCGATTTCCAGTTCCATAATGTGAGCCACGGCCATGGGATATTCTAGAAAAATTCCCAGATTGATTAAAATCTGCATGGTAGTTATTGGAACCGTGACATGTCTGCTGAGAAGAATGCGGTCCTTGGCTGGTCTGAAAAGCCGTCGGTGGGGGCTGATTATTTGTTACCGACGCTAGCTCTAGCCTTCCCCCGTGATTAAGAATTAAGGCATGAAGTTGGTCCTTTGTCAAAGACCCAGTTTGAGTTAAAACGAAAATTGCGGTGTCGAGACCCTGGAATTCAACACCCAAACCTCGGAACAATTGAGTATGATATTCATTAATAGATAAAGGCTCACCAATAGCAACTAACTCGTCCATGAGACTGGTTGCTTCTTGTAGGAATTCTATGACGGATCGGTGGCCTTTTAAGAGTGATTGAAGCTGGAGCTGTAAAGCAGACGCGCGAGCAATTGATTGAGCGGCATACGAGTCCGCAAGATACTTCCAAACACTTGCCTCGGATGTGTGACTCGTCAATTGGGCAACTATCGAAGCGGTCGACGAATTAGGGATCCAAGCCAAGGCAATGGACTCTCGAAATTTCCAGTTTTCAAATGCTGGATTGGTCATCTGTGTAACAGCCCCTCCTGGTGCAATCTCCTTGACAGTCTCCTCCAGCTGAGGTTCGGTGCCGTCCAAAATGGACAGCAAGTGAGCAGAGCATAAATACGGTGAGATCTGTGTTTTCCATATCGAAAAGTTCGTCCCAGTTAGCTTCTCCCCAATACTTGGTGGTGACATGAGAGTGGGGTTATTCGAGGCGTTGATGACAACGTCGATGCAGAAGATGATGTTTCTTTAGACATGGATTGGTGAGCCTTTCTTTCGCCAAAGACGCTCTGATACCAACTTGAAAAGAAGAATTGCGTTTTAGAGAAGAAAATTTTATTGCTCTTTTTTTTGTACATCATTGTGTTGCAAATACAATATATATAAAGGACTCTAAGAGATAAGATACTTAAGATAATATCATAATAAATATTCCCTAAATATTTTTTTCCCTTAACAGATAAGATACAAAAGGTAACAGAATAACAAATATTCCCTAAATATTTGCTGAGTATTTTCTTCCTTTAACACTTTGTTTCGACCTCCTCGGAGTCCACTAGCTTTGCCAGCTCACCGGCCTGAAAGCATCCATAAACCCATTCTTCGAGAATCGCTTCGTCCTCAGAGCGGTGCCATTCCAGGCTCCTCCGGTTGCAAATTTTCTCCAGTAACACAATCCCGAAGCTGTAGGTGTCGGCTTTCACTGTCAATTGTAATTTCTTGCGCCACTCCGGCGCAACGTACCCTCTAGTTACCCGCATTCCAGTCATGGTCTTGGTCTGATCCGGCTTCAACATCTTCGACAGTCCGAAATCAGATATTTCACCCTTCCATTCTCATCGAGTATTATGTTGTGAGGCTTTATATTGCAGTGGATGATCTGCGTCTCACACTCCTCGCAGAGATAAAGAAGGCCTCCGGCTATATCGCGAGTGATGCCCATTTTTGCTTCCCAATGAGGCTGTCTTTCGGGCGTAAAGAGCAGATCCGCGAGTGAGCCATTGGTCATATATTCATACACCAAAAGCCTGTTGTGTCCATCCTGACAATAACCGAGCAGGCAGACCAGATTCCGGTGATGACTCCTTCCGATGATTTTCACCTCGGTTCGGAATTCGATGTCCCCATCAGAAGAGATGTTCTCAAGCCTCTTGACGGCTGCCGCTTTTCGACGATTCAGCAGCATGCCCTTGTAAACTGTTCCAAACGCCCCGTTACCGATCTCGTCCTTGAAATCCTTGGTCACTTCCTTGAGCTCCTCATAAGTGAAGCGTCTCGGTCCAACATCCTCTATCCATCCGATGCTTACTCCATGCTCTGGATACATTTGATGTCCCGGGAGCCTGTTCCAGTAAACGAGGACCCCAAGAGTGACTAGAATTATCAACGCCAAAGCCATCAACGAGACACTCACAACCAAAATGTCAATCCTGATCGGTTTTTTAATTCGCTTCGGTGCATTTGCATCCGACATAGCTGTACTCAGCTTGATGGAAACTATGTTCGAATTGGCGGGGTCTCTCCTGCCGAATCTCAGAGGGAGGCCTTGCTTTTTGCACTCGCCGTTGTTGTCTATCACTTCAGCGCAATTGCAGTCGGGCAAACATGTGGCTCGACATTCCTCGATGGTTGGTAATTGCTGGACAGAGTACGAATCATCTTCCCACAGAGTGTTTGCGACTGGATGGTGTAGTCTGCATTTTTGCTCGTTCTTTTGCAACTCTCTTGGGTGAAGTTCCTTTCGCAACCTGACATCCAATTTCCCTGTTGAACCGTTGCAAATCCCGGAAGGCACACGCAGTCGACTTTCAGGTCGATCGACACGCAGTACATGTTGAGCCCGCAAATCCCTTCGGGCTGCGTAGGTCATTCGAGGACGACCATATAATAGACCAATTTGTTTTGTTAATCATGTCGTATGAGTATAATCTGAAATACCATCCGCATCGATCCTCGTGAGATACATCGTGTTGTTCTTTGGGAGTCCTTTCCAGGTGATATTGCTCACATATTGACCGGCAGGGCCCAGGAGGTAGAGAAAGCCATCATCGTCCATATGGAGCGTGATGTTGTCTCCTATACCGCCGGTCAGAATCGCCCAGTATGTGTAGGCTGGTCCATCTATCGAGTTCACCGGGTAGTGCACGAGATTACCGTCATGTTGCATCTTGATACGGAACACACCTGATGACTGATTGGACTCCGAAGCGCTCGAAACCAACCAATTGCCCTCAGAGAGATTCTGGCCTGGCCAGAGGCTGTCAGTGGGGGAGTCGAAGGTTTGCCAGATTATGCCCTGTTTCGAATTATAAAGAACGAAACTGCCTGAGTCGAGCATCGAAGCTGAAATGACAGGTTCTTTGGGAACAGCAACTTCGGCAAATTGTCCCGGCATCCATGACTGTAGTATCAGCCTTCCGTCAGTGGTGAATTGCAGGGTGGCGTTGCCCAGCAATGGAAGGTTGTCTCGGTCGAAAGTCCAGACCACGGTCTGTGGTGGGATTCTGGCTAGGAAAACCCCCAGGCCATAGCCATTGCCTCTCTGATAGAAACCAAATGCATAGAGACCTGAAGCCGAGAGCCAGGACAAGTCGGTTTTGGGCGCCAGAGAGGAGCCTCGACTTATGTTCATCTGTTGCTGCGAAGCTGAAGATGCGAACATCAACACAAGGACGAGGAAAAACAAGGGAAGAGCCATAAATGAGTAGGGGATGGCTATGTGACTGATGTTCCTGATCTCAGTCGCTCTTGTCAGTACTCAAACTGATGATTTAGATTAGAACTCTTCCCTGTGTTTTATAAGCCGGATATTCGAACTGAATCTGAGTCGAGGTTACTAAGTCCAAATTTGACTAAGGACCGGGATGATCTATATACAATGGCCAGTATAAAATTAATTATACTGAGAATCTTAGTTTGGTCTGACTTGGGCAGAGTATTGATGTAATGTACCATGAATATGTTTTATTGCTGGTCATCTCTAGATTTAAATTATAGCCTAAGTTGCGAATTCAGTAAGGCCACTAGGTCAGTAGATTTTTCACTTTCATGACTGGACAGAGGTTCTCTCTCTCTCTCTCTCTCTCTCTCTCTCTCTCTCTCTCTCTCTCTCTGGTCATTCGTTAGGTTGAAATAATCTCCAAATTGCTAATTCAATCAGGCCTCTAGTTCAGTAGTTGGCCTGGCTCTCAAGTATGTATAGAGGAATACCTCCCTTTTATTTCCAAAGTCTAAGATTCAAGCACTAGGAATGGTGGGCAAAAGCAAAATAAGTCTCGTAATCGGTAATTCAATTTATTGCAATTAGCGGCTGTCATATTCATTTCATCTCAATTGAATAATATTGGATATTAAGACTTGTTTTTTTTTATAAAATCAGTACATTAAGAAAATAGCAATCTCTCGCTAGCTGTCAAATATGACGGCCCGATTTATTTAAATGTCAAGCCTGGAAAGTCATTTACTTTTTTTGTTGTCAGAGTCTATAGCATCATTTAGAACGTTCATTTTGTAAACCGGAGCCCCCCAAATTCATGAAGCTACATCATTAATTTATTTGGTTTAATTATATTACGTGTACTGACATTTGATAGCTAAATCTTGCGATAATAGTGCTTCTAATTACGAAGTATAGATGATTAAGTGAGGAATAGTTTCTCACTTGAGAAATAACATACTTTTGTGCTTATTGAAATGTTATACTTACTAAAAAAAAGTAAAAGAAATGTTATACTTACTATTCGGACCGTTGTAGTTTTGGCGACATCGAGTATCCTTTAAAAGGTTTTGCATCTATTGGATTTTCGAAGAAATTTGAGGAAAGAATTCTATTTTTATGGAAAGGATTTTATTGTGTTAATAATCATAAAAAGCCAAGAGCTCTTGTAAAAATCTACTAAAACGGTTAAATATCTTATACTATTTATTTCATAAAATAAGGCATCTTTGGTTATAGCAAAAAAATTTACATCTTTGTTGATAAAAAAAATTTTAATCGTCAAAATAAATACATCTTTATTTTTGCGTAAGATTCTTTATCTTACATTCACTTAAAAACTACCTATAAATCAATATTCGATATTGCATAGATCCATTCACTCTAAAAAAATGGTTAACTAGTCAAATGTACGTGTCGACGTGGCTCTCCCAGCATGCTTATTCTAAATTCGTTCCTGAATACGAGTTCTTTTTTATTGAGTATTATGAGTGGTTACTTATTCAAAGATCCATGCAAAGTTCTCACGCAAGTCTTCAAGTCAAGTCAAGGTGAAAAAATATTCAGCGGTTCATATCGGCCACGTCACGTGCTTACGTGGCGTGCATAAATTCACGTGAATTCACTATTAAGATGATACGTGGCTCTGATATGGAATAAAAAGAAAAATTACATTTTCAGGCTCTCGCTCCTTGGCACCCTAGGAGGACTGACATCCCTGTTCTGGCGCCTCTAGATGGACTGTGCAAGCAACCTAGCATGGAATGCTCTCATCTCTCTCTCTCTCTCCTCTTTCACGTATGAATTCTTCTTCTTTTCTTTTCACTTTGGACTCTCTTTCTTCTTCCCCATAGAGCTTCCCTCTGCCTCTCACTCCTCGTCGGGCTCTATAAACTGCCGGTGAGCTTTGAGGTTCCGGCAAAAAGTGAAAGGCCGATCGCAGCAGCTGGGTCCTCCTCCACCTCCGCCTCCGCCTCGTCGCCTCTGCATTGGAACTCTCTCTCTCTCTCTCTTATTGGCATGGTCTTCCTTGGGGTTCGGCAATGGCCGCGAGGGAGGGTCGTCTTCCACCTCCCCTCCTCTTCCTCCCCCCGCGTTGGCAAATGTTCACAACATAAAGAAAAACTTCAGACCTGATTGGAGGGAGAGAGAGAACCGAGCAATAGATTAGAGCATTCAATGCTAGGTTGCTTGCACAGTCCATCTAAAGGCGTTAGAAGAGAGATGTCAGTCCTCCTAGGGCGCCAAGGAGAGAGAGTCTGAGGCTCCGTTCCGTTCGTTTGCCAGAAAATATTTTTCTTTTGAAAAAATATTTTTATAAAAAATATTTTCCTCGTTTTCCGGTGTTCGGGGGCAGAAAATATTTTCCTTCCTCACCCCCAAATTCTTCATTGTTTTGAGGAAAATGAAGATAAAATTGTCCATGAGAGGAAAAATGTTTTCCGTGGAAGAAAAAGTTGATCGCCGGTCATCGCCATCGGCTGTCGACCGCCGCTACCGCCGGTCGCCGACCGCCACCGCCGCCGCCCGGCCGCCACGGCTGCCGTCGCCGCCGGTCGCCACCGCCCACCGCCGCCGGTTGCCGGTCGTCGGCCGCCACCATCGATTGTCGATAGCCACTGCCAGTCGCCATCGCCGGTCACCAAACGCTGTCGGTCGCCGGACGCCGCCGGATCGGCGGTCGCTGAATACCAAAAAATATTTTCCGAAACTTTTTCAAATTTTAACCAAACACCAAAAAATTATATTCCAGGAAAATATTTTTCAAGAAAATAACTTCCGAAACAATATTTTCTAAAAAGAGAATATTTTTCGACAAACGAACGGAGCCTTAATATTTTCTAAAGGTGAAGATATATATATAAGAACTTTGGAGAGGTCAACTTCTGGAAGGTCTATAGTATCGTCAAAGGGAATTTGTTCTGGTCAAGTATACAGCTTGGCAATTTATTGACATGTCAAGTTGTACTAAATACAACATTTTCAAAAATGATAAGAACCAAAGTAAACTTCAGTCTAGACCTATCAAAATATATCATAAATCAATTTCTTAACCCATATATGATGGGTTAAGTTATTATATAAATTAATTATATTCAATAAATGTGTTATAAATGGATTTACAACTTACTTAAATCCATCATGCCTCTATACTCTTTCTTCATTCTCTCTAGCTTTCACTCGATCTCACGCTCACTCACTACGCACTTTCATATCAGTTTGAGTATGAATTTTCCTAGATTAGTTTAAATACGAAAGTGTTTTAGTAATATGGGTCGGGCTGGGTATGTGTTGCTAAATTTGCATTACATGAAAATGGGTCTATTTGAGTCAGACCATTTTTCAATTTGACCCAAATCCGACCCGACCCACCCGTTCAATGAGTCTACTTCAATCTAGTCTTGAACATATATATTAAAAAGTTCTATGAACTAATTGAATCATGGGATGATCGTACCAAGGGTGGTTTAATAGTGTTAATTAACTTGTTTAGTTAATTAATACTATTATAAATATGGAATAAAAAAACCCTCCTACTTTTAACAAATTTCAACCATTTTTTCTTCCCTTGAGTATTTTCTTAATGACTTATTTTTTACAAATATCATGTCTTGGCACACTAGGTATTATTTTATTTTATCTCTCAAATATTTCAGTATCAAAATTTGGAGATTTCGATCATGCACTAACCTTTCTTTAAAAGATATCGGATCTTGAAAATTATTATCTTTTTGCATGCATTAATAATAACTTCTTTATGTTGTGAATATTTACCAATAATAAGCTTCCATTTTTTATGATTTAAATATATTGAAGAAAAGTCATTTCACCTAATATTTCAAATGCCAACTTTTCATATACACACAAGGCTTGTGAACATTTGGTAGTGTGTGTGTATATATATATATTTGTCGAGCGATCATATTGGTCTGAATCAGCTTTCAGTTAGACTCGTCCATCTCCTCAAGTGATTTTAAAGGGCGCACTCACCCACATCAACCTGGTGCATTCGGGATCCTATTCCTAAAGTGTGCACAACAAGACTTGAATCTAAGACCATAATTAGAAGACCAAACTCTCCATTTCCATCTAAATGAACATCTTGTTAATAGTATTAGTATATAAGAGCACACATACGCAAGTATGTGTAAGGAAATTAATAGAGATAGAGCTGATTTGAGAAAGAGAGAGTAAAACTAGTGTCTTTCCATTATGAAGCAAATCCAAACATCTTTAAGCCTCAAGTTTTCACATTAAAATTTCATTTATAGCCCAGGTCTATAACAAGATTATGGGTATCGATATATGACTAAACAATGGATTAAATAACAATTTTTAAATGAGTTTTCATAAATCTCGTAATATTCTTAAATCTCTCATTAATTCTAAGTTAAAATAGATATTTCAAATCATATTATAATTCAAATTCACGTTGGAAAGAATACACAAATCAAACAAAAAGTTTTCTCTTTGCTAGTGGACTTTTGAGACTAGAGAGAACGGGAAGTGAGAAGAGAGCGGTGCAATACCATAATAAACTTCACTTATGCTCTTAACTTCTCATCTAGGGACATTATAATTGGGCTGCAGACTGCAGGACGAGTCTCCCACCGCCAGTGAAGAGCAGGGTGGATTTTGCTCGCGTTCGGACGGTTGTCTCGTTGGCGGTCAGACCACGGTTCCACCTAGAGTACTCGATCGGGAGGAAGACTCCGACCGAGTAACCACGGTCTCTATTGTAAAATCCGAATGAGAAGAGGCCGGAAGAAGACCGCCACGAGGCGTTGGTGCTAGTGGGGCTGAGAGATGCACCAAAGCTTTTGTTCGTCTGTCTCTGTAAATTTGCATTTGTGAAGATGAAGGCAAAAGAGAAGAAAGAGAAGTGCAACAACCATAAAAGTGAAGCGCCTACTATGGAGGGTTAAATTAGCCATCAGAGCATAGTGAGATGAAGTAGTTCTTGGGCCTGTCTTGATGTTCCAACTTGTTTTTTGGTGTGAAGAATCAGCTCTCTTTTTTGTGCTTTATAGAGCAAAGCATCGAAATTAATATGTTTAGGCTCCATTAGTTACACGAAAATTTTGCCGTCGAAAAACATTTTCCTTGTATTCCGGCGTTTAATTTGCTAAGGAAAACGAGTCGATAAAAGATCTTTTCATAATTGATGGAAAATCTATATCTAAATTCAAGAAAATGATTTTCGCTTTTGAAAATCAGAAATCATGTTGCACAATTTAACTACACATTGGCAATTTCACTAGAGACCTCGACGCTCTGGCACGAAAACCCCCAACGCTCATGCTCGTGCCCGGGTCCTATGAGGCTGGGCACTAGTGCACAAAGGCCTAGACCAAGACCACGATGCCCCATGGCCAAGTCCTCAGTGACCATGCCTGAAACCCCAGGGCATGTACCCAAGTCTTTGGCCACCATGCCTGGGTACCCGACTCTCAAGTCTAGGTCCATCAAGAGTAGGATAGGTTGCTTGACGTTTGAACCCGGGTCCACAAATGCTTGGCCTAGGTCCCTCGAGGCCGAACCAAGACCCCACTTTTGTGCCCACGTACCTGACTTCTACACTCAATTCTCTAGAGCCCAAACCCAAGTCCATCGATGTTGAGCCGAAGACCCAAATGCCTATGCCCAAGTCCCCCAGCAACAATGCCTGGGTACCTAGCTCCTGCGCCCAAGTTACTAATGCCCAGGCCCAAGTCTAAAAACATCGGGCTCGAGACCTCAGTTCGATGCCTGGGCCTAAGTCCATCGAGGCTAGGCCCAAGTCCACACAGGTCATGCTTCATAGAGGCCATGCTTAGGACCCTGATATTTGTGCCCAGGTATGTAGCTCCCACACCCAATTGACCGGTGCCTAGGCCT
Organism: Syzygium malaccense; assembly: GCA_031216405.1. NCBI lineage: Eukaryota > Viridiplantae > Streptophyta > Magnoliopsida > Myrtales > Myrtaceae > Syzygium > Syzygium malaccense. The sequence goes on from CM062260.1 coordinate 44,551,557, forward strand.
GAAACCCTGATGCTCATGCTCGAGAACCCATCTCCTGTGCAAAATTTACCAGCACTCCAACCCAAGTCCATGGAGGCCGGGCCCTAGACTGTATTGCTCGTTCCCGGGTTCCCAATTCCCACACCAAAGTCAGTGGCATTCGGACTCGAGTCCATCAAGGCTAAACCTGGATCTATAAAGGCAGGTTTTAAGACCCCGATGCCGATGCCTGAGTCTCTAATAGCCATGATCGGGTACTCAGCCCCTGCACCCAAGACAACGACGCTCTAGCTCGGGCCATTGGGGCCAAGCCTAATTCCTAGGTAGCCGGGCTCATGACCTTGATTCTGGTGCCTAAGTCCTCTATGGTTGTGTCCAGTTATTTGGCTACAGAGCCTAAGTCACTGGCAACCAACGTTAGGTTCATAGAGGGGCTTGGGTCCCCAATGCCCGTGCCGAAGTTCCCAATAGCCATGCTTGGGACCTCGATGCCCATGCTTGGGTCCTCGATGGCTATGCACGAGTAGCGGACTTTCACGCCCAAATCACTAGCTCCCAGGCCCGGTTTCTCAATGAGCTGACCAAAAGGTCTTAGGTCCCTCAAGATTGGGCCTCAGCTCTGGAGTTCGTGCCTAGGTCCTCGGCTGTCGTGCTCGAGTTCCTAGACCGAGTCTGGGTCTCCGGCGCCCATGGTCAAGTTGCCACTAGCTGGGCCCAAGAAATTCTGGCTCCTGCGATTGGCACCTTGGCGATTGGGTATCTCTTATATGACATGAATAGTGTTATGTCTCTTTAGGAAAATAAAATTCAAATTTTCCTTTTCAAACGGCGAAAATAATTTCCAATTCATTTTCACAATTCAATCAACAGCGGAAAATTATGCCATTTTCCAAGAAAATGACTTCTTGAAAAACATTCAGAAGAAATGTCAAGTTTGCCGCAAAACAAAGGCAGCCAAGTGTTCTCTCTCTCTCTCTCTATTATAGAGACCTTGACCCTAGGAAAGTCTGCTTCAAAGAAAGAATTCGGTTTTTGTCCAAGGTCGTCCCAAGACTTCCCGCGTGTTGAGCACGGTAACGCAAAAATCTAGCGCTTGAAGACTTGGATTTTACCATGAATATGCGGTGGAAAAGAAACCACACTTGTTTATCAAGGAAACTCTTCAACTGTGGCAAAATTACGTGATTTGATTGAGCATCAAGTGGTCAGTCATGGATCCAGGATTTCAAATAAAAGAAATTTTTTTTTTGCAGCGACAAGAAGTTGATGATATGAAAAAAGAAACAAATTCAAATAAATGTTAATAACTAATTCAAACAATAATCAATAACGACAAAATAAATTGGTAACTTAATAAGAGAAAAGTTGATATCACTATGGGAATTTCTATAAAAGAGTTAGTAAATTTGATTAATTACTAAGGGTGCGCATGACAACGATTTTGTGCCCGGAAACTGATTCTGTTAAAAAATAATTCTTTTTTATTCTGTGCCCGACAACTAATTCTGAGCATTTGAAGGCGTTTGGTAATAGTCCAAAATTTTCATTTCTGGAATAGAAAAGTATCTGGTAACGGCACAAAATTTCTTTTTATTAATAATATTTTTAAATATTTTAATATTCATTTCTTTCTTTTTTCTTTTTTTTTTCTTCTCCTCCTTCTTGGCCATGGCCTGGTTGCCGGCCACAGGCGAGAGTCCCCCTCATCGGCGAGGGCGAGGGCTAGGTCCTCGCGGCCTCGGCGAGGGCCGCCCTCGAGGCTCGCGGCCTGGGCGAGGCCCGCCCTTGCCGGATCTGGCGAGGGTTGGACTTTCACCGTCGGCCTCGCCAAATTCGGGGAGGGTGGCCCTTGCTCAGGCTGCAAGCCTCGTGGGCGGCCCTCGCTGACTCGAGCGAGGGCTGGAAAAGGCCGGCGAGGATCGCGATGCCCTCGCCTGTGTTGCTAGTCGCCGATCACCGGTGGCCGACCAAGCAAAAAGAACTTAAGAAGAAGAACAATAAAGAACAGGAAAGAAGAAGGAAAAAAAATAATTTCTTTTTCAATTTTGATTCTTGTTCCCATAATCAAGAAACTACTTTTTTTGCTTCTTGATTTTGTTTCAAAACTAATTCTCGGAATAATTTTTTGCAAATTTGTGCCTAGAAACAAAAAGTTTATCAAATAAATTTATGTTCCAAAACTAATTCTGAAAATAAAAGAATAAAAATTTTCACTGTTTGACAACTTGCCAAACGAGCCCTAAGCAAGACAAAAGGAGGAAAAGGTGGCAACTCAATTGAAAAGTTAACTGTTGGGATGTTTGCTTCAATGACTAACCTTCCTACTTGGGAAGGGGGAGGTGAGGAGTTCGAATTCTCACCTTATCAGGGGGGCCAGGAGTGAGGACATGTAGTTTCAGATGTGTGTTTCGATTCCTGCACTTTGCAAGAGACAGGATAAAAGTCTGAAAGTGAGTTGAAAGTTAGAGTAGGACTAACAAAAAAAAATTGAAAAATTGGTAACTATAAAAATAAATAAATACGTAAATAGTGATAAACAACTCGAATTAAAGTTTGTAACCGAAAACTAATTGATAACTTAATTAGAGAAAAGCTAGTGAGTCACACAAATAGATGGTGGTAATTTCATAAAATATTTGTAAATTTAAATCATTCATGAGAAGTAAATAAAATTTACTATTGATACGAGAAGTTTTTTTTGGTTAGACATGCCAATAGTTTAAACCCAAAAAAAAAGAAACATTCTTATCTAGCTTAAGTAAGTGTGAGTAAGACTAATTAGTAACTTAATCGGAAACCCGATAGAAGCCCAACGCTATTATAACTTCCATCACAGTTACCAACTAGTAACGTAATCACTCTAATTGAACTTGGTAAGTTTTTAAATATAGTTGGTCAATTTAAATAGTTGGTAACCTAGGAAAAAAATTATTAACATCGATAAGCAATTCAAATAAAAGTTGGAAACACAAAACTAATTGGTAAATTAATTAGAAAAAAATTGATAAGTCGCTCAAATTAAGGTAGGTAATTTCATATATAGTAGTTGGTAAATGGTATTGGTAAGAAAGATAAATAAAAATTTGTAGTAAAGAAATTTGTTGTGATAGATAAGAGAAGTTGATAATTTTAAAAATCAAATAAACATTCGCAACTTGGTTTGCAAAGCTAGTCGGTAGCTTAATCAAAAAAAAAATTGCTAATCACTCTAATGAAAAGACATGGTAAGCTTAACGAGTTGGTAAGTGAGGTAATTAAAAGTGGGAAACTAAATTTAAAAGTTGATAAATTTAAAAAAAGCAATCAAATGAGAGTAAAATAAAACTTGTTGGTAACCTAATGGAAGAAAAACTGGTACACTTCACCCAAATAAAGGTTGGTAGATGCGTATAAGAATTGATAATTACCAGATATCTGATCATATTTCTTTTATTTTTTTTACCCACAACTTTTTTACGCTTATTAACTTTTTTTCCAAGAGGTATTAAAGTAGAGCAATACTTGTCAAAATATAAAACACCTTTCCGCATTCAGTTTTGTTGAAAATTGTGATCCATTTTCTAGAATTTCCTAGATTTACTAAACTACAATCTAGAATCCGCTAGACCAAGTGTTGGGTAGTTAGAGATTATGGCTAGAAAATGTCCAGCATGTAAGAAGCAAAAATTCTCTGAACAAGTCCGAGACAATTTGGTTGAAGGCGGTGGGTAGAGTCGGTTGTAATTGCCCATGGAAAGGCTTGCAATTGTTCATGTTGGATGTGTGAGGAGTGAGCTCAGAAATCCACATCCTTAGCTCTTCCACCAATACTCCTCCATCAACTATATCTGTATAACTATTTTGTTCAACCCATGAAGCTATTTTAGCTTTATCCCATTATCTATATCCTTGAAGTTATCCTACCTTGTTCTCTTGTCCATCCTTTACCAAATATGTCCTATACACACTTGCACATTAAACCAAAAACTACCATCGATACCAAAACCATGCTCCCGCACAATATTCTAAATATTCAACACGGTATCAGAGCTCCAAATTCTGCAAGTTGATTGGCAAACTCTCTGTCTCCTCTCCCTCCATGCCATTTTCTGTTTTGCGAATAATAGCCAAGCAAATAGGATAAAATAGTGGAAATGAAGGAAAAGAAATCGAACACCGAATTTACGTGGTTTAATTCGAATATCGGAACTTACATTCACGGGTAAAGTAGCACGGAATTTCACTATAGAAACAAGCGATACAATGAAGATTACAATCACTCGAGCACTCAAATACACTCTCTGTATTTCTCAGCCTTCAATTACACCTAATATTTCACTCGGTGTTTAGCTCCTCACAATTCCTGGTGAAATCTCACCCAAGGAATTATACAAATTCTACTCACAAGAATTTAACCGGCTAAAATCACTCGGGTATAATTACAACGGACAAAATCCCTCACGAGAAGAACTCTCTGCCTTCTCTTGGCCACCAAGAACTTGGCGCTCTCTTTGTTGGACGTCTCTCTTTCCTTTTATAAGAGGAAGAACGAGACAAAGAATGGGTTCATTAAATTCGCAAGACAAATCTCTAAAGAGCAACGGCGCCCTGCAATTTTCACGGCATGCATGCACATGTAACGAGGCAGAGAAGAAAAATGTACGTTCATGGACTCTTCTTTCCTCTTTCTTTGACCTATGCAGTGTGAATGCCCATTGCACTTTCTTCATAAACGCCAACTCCAATGTTTTCTTTGTCTCTGTCTTCTTTCTTCCTTTCACATGCAGAGCATTTAATATGAGAAGTATGGCCGGCATGCTTAAGAAAATCGTAGACGATCATAAAAGTCCAACTATGGACTTAATTTTCTCAAGACAAATTCGCACGCATTGATTTTTGGTATTTGTTCAATGAACTCAAACTCGAGACATATTGCAACACTCCGCACTTTAGTCATATGCAGTATAATAGTGCAAAAAGGACCAGAGAACTTATGATCATGTCTGTATTCATAGGAAAGCAATGAATTTGGTAAAATGAACTCTGCATTATTTTTGCTTCTCAGAAGATGAATAGCACAAAAAGAACATAAAACTTAGTTCTATTCAAATGAGACAAACTAGCAATGCGCCTCGCATGAATAAACCTCTCGAACAGTTTCTCCATATGGAATTGACAATCAAGTACATTTCAGACTCACGTCGGAGAAGTTCTTCATGGCGATCGGCGCAGTTGTGGCGAAAGTCTAGATAGCACTGAGGATGGAAGTAGGACAAGGAGGTATTGGAATGTCCACCGTGCCTTCCATCATCAGAAGCACCTTCCTCATCGAAGGACGGAGCGATGGCTCTTCGAGGATGCACCAAAGGGCCACTTTAACCATTCTCTCCAACTGTCTTCTGTCGATCAATTCATCATGGACTAGTTTCTCTAGCTCTCGCGCTTGGAAACAGCTGTAGACCCATTCTTCAAGAACCGCTTCCTCATCGGGAAGGCTCCAATCCAAGCTTCTTCGGCAGCAGATGATCTCCTGCAACATAACGCCAAAGCTGTAAACGTCTACTTTCACCGTCACTGGCAAATTCTTGTGCCACTCTGGCGCAACGTACCCCCTTGTTCCTCTAATCCTCGTCATGGTGTTGGTTTGATCCGGTCTCAGCAGCTTTGATAACCCGAAATCGGATATTTTCGCTCGCCTATGTTCATTGATTAGTATGTTCTGTGGCTTTATATCGCAGTGAATGATCTGGGTTTCACACTCTTCGTGGAGATACAGGAGACCTCTGGCTATGTTCCGAGCAATTCCCACTCTATCATCCCAGCAAGGTTGTTTTTCGGGCGAGAAGAGTAGATCCGCGAGTGACCCATTGCTCATGTACTCGTACACCAAAAGCCTGTTGTGTCCGTCAAGACAATAACCGAGCAATTGGACGAGATTCCGGTGATGAGTCCTCCCAATAATTTGCACCTCAGTTTGGAATTCGCTTTCACCATCCGATGAGACCTTCTCTAGTTTCTTAACAGCTACAACCTTGGGGCTATTCAACAGCGTGCCTTTATACACTGTTCCGAATGCTCCCTTGCCAATCTCTTCGGCAAAATCTTTGGTCGCTGTCTTCAGCTCTTCATAAGTATATGATCTCGGCGAAAGATTCTCTATTATTCTACCATTTGCCTCCTTGGGAAGCATTTCATGTAGCCGAACATGATACCTGTAAACAATGAATCCCGACACTGCCAAGGTGACTAATGCGAAAGCAATAGACGATGCAATTGCAAATAGAACATCTCTCAGAAAAGGTCTTTTCTTTCCCTCTGGCATGAAGCCATTCGTTCCATTCTCATTAGATCCAGTTTCGCCTACCTTGACGAAGAGTATGCTCGTGTCGTCAAGGTCTCTCTTGCCATATCTCAGAGGTAGCCTCTGCTTTCTGCAGTTTGGGGTTTTGTATATTGCGGCTTCGCAATGGCAATCCTGCAAACATGCCTTTTGACATTCTTCGTTGGTCAAGAATGTAAGAACGTCGTACGCATCATCATCCCAGACAGTGTTAGAGACAGGTTGAATGGTGTGCCTAGTGGCGGAGTCTGTTCTCATGCAGCTCTCTGCCGTGAAGTTCCTCTGGCAACCGGATGTCCAGTTCCCCTGGTTCACAGGTCCGAATCCTGGAAGACACTTGCACTCGGCGTTCTGATCGTTCATCACACAGAACCCGTTGAGCCCGCATAAGCCCCAAGGGATACATTTGTCGTCAGAAGACGACCATACCACTGACAGATCGGCATTCTGGGTCGCGTTGTACGAGTACAGTCGGAAAATCCCATCCGTGTCAAGTCTCATGAGATAGATTATTCCATCTTCAGGAGGTCCTCTACTCGTGGTGAAATTCTTTACATATTCGCCTGTTGTGTTGAACAGGTAGAGATAACCATCATTATCGAGATATAGTGTCACATTGTTACCGACTCCGTTGGTGTCAGACACCCAGTAAGAGTTCGTGCCGTCTTGAGTATCTACAGGATACTGCACGAGGTTTCCATCCGTTTGCATTTTGAGGCGAAAGATACCGGTTGATTGGTCGCTCGCAGTAGCGCTCGAGAACAACTGCTCGCCTGGTGATAAATGCTGACCTGCCAAGAGGGTATCAGTCGGCCAATCAAAACTCTGCCATATGACATCCCGCCTCGAGTTATACAGAACAAAATTGCCGGTGTCGAGCATAGAAGCTGAAACCGCGGTCTCGCTAGGAATAGCGACAAACTTCTCTTGCGCTTCTGCAGACTGTAGGACTAGTCTCCCATCACGGGTGAAACGCAGGGTGGAATTGCTCGGTACCGGAGGGTCATCTCGGTTGGAGGTCCAGACAGTGGTTTTATGCAGAGTTCGTGGAAGGAAAACTCCAACTGCATAACCGTTGCCTCGCCGATAGAACCCGAATGCAAAGACACCAGAAGATGAGAGCCAGGAGGCGTTGGTGGTGGTGGTGGTGGTGGGTGTGAGAGAAGCACCGAGGCTTATGTTGATCTGTCTTTGTGCAGTTACAGTTGTGAAGATGTATGCAAGTGAGAGAAGAAAGGGAAGTGTAGCAACCATGCGAATGGGGTGCCTGTAATGAAGGGCTGAATTTGCCATCAAAGCAAAGCGAGATGTAGTTCTAATGCTATAGAATCTGTTTTGTGTTGTGAAGTATCAGCTCTTTTGTTCATGCTTTATAGAGCTGCACAAGGCTCTAAATCGGAAATAATATGTTTCGGTTTTCTTCTCTATATTACAGAGATCTTGACCATAGGAAAGTCTTCTTCAACGCAAAAATAAGGCTCTGGCTGACAAAAACTTCAATAGGAAGCGTAGTTTTTTGGTGAGGATTCTATTTTTTTTTTTTGGTAAGGGAATAGGAAGCGTAGTTGATCTCGTGAGACATGGAAATAATACCATATCGCCAGAAAATTTTTTTGTTTTATAATCTAGCCTATGAGTATCGCAATGGACAGAACCAATCATGTCGAATCTCAACATAAGTCTCACATATTAAACTGAAAATAGCTTGATCCAGTAATTTAACGATCTGATCCATTCTTTGTGAGCCAAGTCTCCATAAGGAAAATTGCCCGCTCGTCCTGGTGATGAGTCCCCAACACTCCTCAGATCAACTTGAGTCTAATCCATCCTCGAACCACGCAATTTACTGAAAGGGCTCTTGCTTTGAACACTATCCACGTGAACCAAGCCTCAAAAGGAGTATTCAAAGTGTGATCCCCTGAGTTAAAGGAGTTCGCACTGTGTAATCGCACTAGGTGGGATCTTTTACTTATGAATAACTTGAGAAAGTCTCTCCCATTCGAATGTAGGATTTGGAGTGTCACAAATTGACTTAATTTATGCAATAATTACTTATAACATTGTATAACTTTTGAAATCGATTCCAGAATTTTCATTATATAAGAGAAATAGAATAAGCATTTGCCACGATACCTAGGACTTTTTATCCACGATATTGTTGGAGAAATATCCCTATGAATTTTGATGATTCCAAAATTACCGTTGATATAATATCTATTATGATAAGTGTATATATTCATGGTGATTTCTAGCGGACTATGATGATATCCATGATAGTTGAAGAGCTCACCAAAGACTAACAGAAATGATAAAAATCTCTCTAATTTGTCAAAACAACCTATTCATCCACCTCTAGGTTGTTTGGTACAAATATATTTTAGTGAAATTAGAGCATGTATCACCAGTGTAAAGAAAATTTTCCAGCCTCAATTCACTTTTGATTTGAGGGTTTTGGATTTAACCACTCACTCTCTCACTAATCATCAAAGTAAGAATGAATAAGGCTGCTCATGGATAAGACCATAATCCCTTATTTTTAATTTATTTAATATGATCCCTGAATTATAACTTAATGTGCAATGTGATCCTTGAATTTTTAATTTGTTCAATGCGATCTATGGACTTTTGATATATGTTCAATATAATCTTAAAATATATGAAAATGTTAAATGTTTTGCTTCCATTAATTCAAATTCAAGGACAATGTTGAACATAAATTTAAGCGCAATATTAAATATTTTCATATAGTCCATAGCCCATATTAAATAAATTAAAAATTCAGGAACGACATTGCACGTTGGGCTAAAGTTCAGAGACCACATCACATATTAGGCCACAGTTCAAGGGTCATTTGTGTCATTTTCTCGACATTTTATTCACGTACCAAGCTGTCCTTTTTTTTTCTCTTCTTTTTTCTGTAGCTTTGATCATGTCGCTCCCTCCCGTCAACTTTGGCCGTTGGAAATCTACATTTTCTAATGCCTCTTCCTAAAGAAAAGGCGCCCCACTTTCTTGATCGGTCAAAAAAATTTGCAAAAGGGCCCAAAGAAACAAACGAAAAAGAGAATATAATCAATCGATCAGACTTGGTGGTCTCGAAGTCTCCCCGATACAGTTTTTCTTATAACGAGAGGGGGCAAAGGCACCAGAAGTCTTTCGGGTCTCTTGGGGTCCTTTTCCCTGTCTCTTCTTCTCGTGAGAAAGTCATTGCCTAGCTGCGAGAACTTTTGGGGGAAATTGCATGCGCCAACCGGTACAGGTTTTTATTATTGTGTAATGTTTATTTTAAACGAAGGTAAAGCGAATTGTTATTGTTTTATCTTTGTTGACTTTGACTATATTAAAGTGGTGTACGTGTGGATTACTCTCGTTGCTAATGTTATCTTTAACAATATCAGAGTAGTGTACAGAGCCCTTTATTGGGCGACGCGTATCACTCCATGCTAGGGCTTTTTCTTTTTTTGGTCGAAAAGAACTTTTATGTATCACGATTGGCAACTAGCCGGAAGAGCCCATAACAGGGACATCACTACAGGTGGGGATGAGAGCCGGTTTTCTTTTTTTTTGTTCGGAAAGAGCTAGTTAGGTGGAAGACAATGTTTTCTTTGGGCTTTCGCGGCCCGATCGGCCACCATAATATGGGCTTTTACTAAGGCTTTGGTGACACGAGAAACTCTAAACTGGTACGCATATGATAATTTTATCCCGAATTAATTTTTTGATCATAAAAAATTCCAAACTGATACACCGGTGATAAATTTACCCCGAATTAATTTTTTATCACCAAAAATCCCAGACGAGTACATCCGTGATAATTTTACCCCGAACTAATTTTTTGACTATCAAAAACTCCCAAACTGATACACCCGTGATAAATTTATCTCGAACTAATTTTTGACTACCAAAAACCTCAAACTTGTACACTTGTGACAAATTCACCCTCTGTTAAATTGGATTAATATTACGAAAAATCACAAATTCGTAAACTTGTGACAAACAAAGGGGTAAAACTTTAAATTGATACATCCATCAACTATCATATGTCATCAAACTCAGCAATTTAACAATAAAATTTAATGAAAACTAACAGAGGATAAATTTGTCACAAATGTACCAGTTCAAGGTTTTTTATGATCAAAAAATTAGTTTGGAGTAAAATTATTACAGGTGTACCAGTTTGGGGTTTTTCGTGGTCAAAAAATTAGTTGATGGTAAATTTGTCATAGGTGTACTAATTTGAGATTTTTTGTGATATTAAACCTTCTACTAATTGCCAATTTTTAATCTTTTAAACCTACTTATTTAATTTCTTTGTTATCCTCTTTTTGTCAGTATATTTGCGGACATGACCTTTTCATGAGCATTCAATTCATTGCTCTAATGAGTCAAAGGTAACTCGGAAGCGCCTATAAGTTATACAATGTCATGTTTGTGGAGTGCTATATATGTCAGCACCACAAATATTTATATGTACAGCTTTAACAGCGTACAAAGAAGAAATTAAGGTAAGCGTCTAGTAATCGCCCCTCAACCCTCGTTACAACGGCTTGAGCCTATTCCATCCTCGACCACGCAATACATTAAAAGGGTTCCTGCTTTGGTATTATTTATAATGACTTGACCCCACTCACGTAGTCCAAGCCTCAAAAGGAGTATTCAGGCTTAATCGCATGAGGTAAAGGAGTTTTCCAAGTGTAATCACACAATGTAGGACTTGGAGTTTCACAAATAGATTTAAATTTTGCAATAATCGCTTCCAATGTCACGATATCAACCGGGTGCTTGTGGAAAACTTTTCGACCAGTCTTTTACTAAATTTTTCACTGTTGACAATGGACAAACACCTTCTGACGATTTATCAATGTAGTCCATCCGGTCAATTTTATTTGAAAATTGCTGACATAGACATCGACCATCCTGCATGGCATAACCGGCGCTAACATGGATAATTTTTTGGTTTTTTTAATTTTTCTAAATTTTTTATTACCTTTGTCTTTTCATTTTTCTTTTATTTCCTTCCTTTTTTTTTCCCAACGGTGCACCGGCAAGGTCACTAGCCGACCATCGTTGGCCATTGGCGAGGGCTAGTGACCCTCGCTTGGTCTGGGCGAGGGTGTCACGGTCCTCGTCGGCCACATGCAAGGGTCTTCGCGCCCTTGCCGGCCACAAGTGAGGGCATTGGGCCCTTGCCCAAATCCATACAAGGACTGACACCCTTGCCTGTTGGTTGGCGAGGCCGCGACGCCCTCACCTGGTTTGGGCGAGTCAATAGTCAAAGACTGGGGCAATTTTGCATGTCGACATAGTTCGCTGCTAAAACTAGATATAGTCATTTGTTGAGTGTCTTATATGATCCCAGTTTATTTGGTGCTCATGTCTATATATTCGCCTCTTCACATCGTCAAACAAAATTACTCTTTTTAGAATGCATTTGCATGTGGTTACGCCGTACCATTGTCTTGGCCTCGGGGTTGCAGCAATTAAGAAGATCAATCTGTTACAGAAAAAAAATTGGAGATAAAAAAAGTTGGAGCCCCACACGCCGCAAGAACGTGATTAATCTTAGACAAGGAATGGTAGCGTTTCTAATGATATATCTGAAGTGAAGAGAGTCTTAATTTCTCTACGGAAAGTGTGTATATGGATTACTTTTCTTCCTCTGGTTTTCATGCGAGAGGAACATTTTATAAGCGGGAGTCAATGTCCACCCTCCATGATCATCAATGAGTTCATGCAAACGGTTGTATCAATTAAGCCCACAAAATGATGGAAAAATAACATAAATAATCCATGAATTTGGCCTAATATATAAGGGTGATGGGTTTCAGGTTTCGTATAGGTTCCACTTAGAACTTGGAACCTACCCATTAAAACAAGTTCCTCAGTTTTCGGAATCTAGAACCTACCATGCATACATTAGAACCTAGAACCTATCCCGTTACAGATTCCAAGATCGGTTCTAGGATCTATCTAGATTTCACATGTATTATTAATTGAACAATAGAAGTGAATCATCACATTTAATGATTACCACTTGCTGCTACAACCACTAATCATAACTTATATTTAGACACGTGAAAAATATGAAATATTAACAAAATGAAAATTCAAACTAGTAGTTCCCGATTATACACTCATCATCAGACTTCATAGAATATCGCAGGATCATGCGAAGAAATTAAATAAGAAAAACACAAAAACTTATTTCAAGTTCTAGGTTCTAGGTTTCACTTACTTCGAACCCGGAACCTACCCGTTAAAACAAATTCCCCAATATTTTGGAATCTTGAACTTATCCTGTATACCTTAAAACCTGAAACCGGATAGGTTTCCACCGATCCAGTTCGTCGATTCCAAGTTCTACCCCGGAACTATGTTCACCCCAACTAATATATAATATGGTCTCTAAAGTTTTAATTTGTTCAATGTGAATCCTGAACTTTAACTTGATGTGCATTGTCGCCCCTGGACTTTTAATTTGTTCAATGTGGTCCACGGACTTTTGGTACACATTCAATTTAGTCCTTAAACCATATGAAAATATTTAATGTCATCCCTAAACTTCAATTAATAGAATGACAACTTTCTATATTTTTCATATAGTTTAAGAGCTAAATTGAACAGATGCCAGAAATCTAGGGATCATATTGAAAAAATAATAAGTTTACGGACGACATTGCATATTGGATTAAAATTCAGGGATTACATTGAATAAATTAAAAGTTTCATGTCACGCCCCGAACCCTCGAGTGCGCGAACATCCTTCCTTGATGGTGAAATTACGACATCCCATGATGCTACGTCGACCCATCCATTTTCACTTTAGATCATGCACATGCAGAAGCGTATATCTCTAGACAACAACAGGGATAGATAGGAAAACATACAACATATATATACACATCATCAATAGTACATCGAGGATTAATATATTACAATCCGCCACACCGACCTTCCTGATTACAACAACAACGGATAGGGGGTTAACCTAGCTCCTCTATCTACGAGGACAACCTGAACAGGTATTTCTCCCTCAACATAACCGTATCACAAGGAACGCAGCGCGTACTCATACCTGAGCACCTGAAAATATGGTTAACAATAACGAATGAAATAAAATCTCAGTAAGTTAACAACCTAAATCTCGACTAAGAGGTCAACTCATCTCGGATGCACCTAAAACATACAGCAACCTATCGATGACAGATGAATAGCAAAGCAACCCTTGCTTTACCCTAACTATTCACATGAGCAGGCTACCCAGCCTAACATAAATATACGTGCCATTAAACAATTAGAGACATTCTTACCTTGCCTTGGTACACACGCCTTGCACGTTATAAACCATCATATACAATCATAATGCAACATGCATATAATGTAATCAAAATACGCAACAACTTTCCCATGCACAATGCATCCACACATGTCCCGATTAAAAGGTGAAATCGTTTCGGCCCGTCTCATGCCGTGCCTCACAATTTCATCCTGCAATGCCACCACAATCTTTCATGCGTATTCTGATTACTACAGCCACATAGGGCACGGCACAACCTGCATTATTCGCATTAGGTTGGCGGTCTTTCGGCATAATCGGGCATCATCCCGCCTAGTCGGGCACAACATCGTCTCACCCGACCACAATGACGGCATATCCCATAAATGGGTTCATTCCAAATCCGATTCACGAATGACTACGTCTCCCCTGCTACCAGTGACAGCTTCCAATTACCAAATTGGGGACACCCGTTAGGGCCACGGCCAAACCCTAGGTTGGCGGTCATCCGATATACAGTTTTCCGGTATAACCAGGCACGAAAGGAACCTTTAGATGATCATGCACACATAGCAACACTCAGGTTCCATCATTATAATTTTCAATAGACAATGCAAACATGATCCGTGCTAATACGTTGAAATATTGCAACTTCCACACGTAAAAATGCACCAAAATAATCACACGTGATCATGCACATTTTATTAAACCACCAAACTTGGCACACTTCCATATTCAATCATCCACAACATATTTATCTCATAAAACTTAGCAAATAAACCCGACACCTTAGGGTTTATCAATTAAATGCCCACAATTCTATATTTAATCATAACCAATCAATTCAATTCAACATACAAACAAATATATAAGGCAAATTCCAACTTAGGCATTACAATTTAAGCCTAAAATAAACACAATTTAATTTCGGAATTTCCACAAAAATATTAATAAAATAATAATATCTTTAATTCCGAAAATTAATATAATATTCCAATAGCTTAACAACTAATTCCTAATTAATTAGTACTAAACATAATTAACTTAAAATAATCCGCTCTAATCAAGTTTAACCTACTAAACAAGGGATTAGGGCGATAACTCACCCGTTAGCGATTCCGAGAACACCGGCACGTCGGCGGCGGCGAGGGCTACACGTGACACGGTCCAGAATCGACTCAAGATGATGGCACACGAGCGGAACTTGGCTGAACAGCAGCCCACAGATCCGGTTTAGGCTGGTTTGGCTTCGGTGAGGAGATCCGGCGACGGAAAACGGCACGGACCGGTTGCGCACGGCGGCGGGGAGTCACGGCGTCGCTGCTGGTGGTTCTACAGCAGCAACACAGCAGCTAAAGGGGCTGGAAAGTAGCTTGGTGGTGGCTGGAAATGGTGATGGCGTGAGGAAGGAAGAGAAGGGAGAGAGGTGAAATTTTGAGAGAAAGGGAGAGAGAGAGAGAGAGGGAAGTGGACGGATGGGGGGAAGAAGAGGGCTAAGAGAGACATTTTTCTCAATAAATAGAAGCCACCAAAGTCTAATTTCACGATGGCAAAGCCCCCAAGGTCTTCTTCATCAATTTCTTTTGTTTCTGTCATAAATGCAAGAAGGGCATTTTGGTAATTTCACAAGGTATAAAAATACTTATATGCATATACGAGCTAGAATTTTGTACGGGCTCGTATAATCAAATTTGGGCTCAAACGGATTATGAATGGGCTTGAAAATGCTAATGGGCTCAAACTTGGGCTTGAAATTGGGTTCAATGGGCTAAATTGGGCCACTTGGGTTTGCCTTGGGCCCTTGTGGCCGAATCACATTTGGCTTGAGGCCCAATGTGCCTTCATTAGGCCCACTTTCTCGTGGGTTCAAATTCTTGGCCCATTAAATCATTTTCCGAGAATTTCGAGCAAACCGATAAACGAGTAAATCAATGAGGCGATGTCCAATAATTTTAGTCTTGAAATCCTTGAAGATTCGACACACAAATTTGGATTCTAATTCATGGTAAAAATCAATCAATTGTGACTTTAGTGTATCTCAAACTAACGAGCGGCTTTTAGGAGTTAAGCGTATTCGACCCATGGTTGATTTGGTATCAAACCACATTTAAGTTTTTCTCGAACTATGGATAATCTCGATTGTTATGTAATTGTAAGGGGTCAATCGCTAGTTTCGAAGTACGCGATTATCAGTCAATGGGTTTAGGGTTGTTCGCAATACATACAATGGTCAAGTGGAATCACCCGCGATTCGATTGTATACTATTGACGAATCGTTCTATAACCATCCCTTGATCGGTCTATAATGGCTCAAAATTAATCCTCATTAATCCTTATGGTCGAATTGTCAATCCACAGTAAAGTTCTCAGGTCATGCGTACCTAATTCCTTAATAGCATTTCCCTATCCGTTAGTCTCTCACGAGTGATCAATTCGGAGCGAGATTTACTAACGGTACATCAATTAATATTATCATTTCATTACATCCCAAATATGGTCAAATTTCAGAATGTCACATTGCACGTTGGGTCTAAGTTCATGGACCATTTGTATCATTATTCTCAAAATGATCGGCTAGTAATTTAGTGATGTAGTGGGTAGTTTCCCAATTTGTATAAAGTAGTTGGTAAAAGTTGTCTATTCATTAACGTTTCCAACTGACAAGTATTTCGTGCCCTTGATAACTTAAGATGATTATGTATTTAAACCCTAAAGAACATTACCAACTCGGTTTACTTTCCTAAATTCTATGTAGAAAAGAATGACCACTGAAATCTGTTCAATCTAATGGTTGATTTGTGGCCAATTCTCACTATTTATTGGGAAAGTGGATCCAACCTCTGCTGCCCGTAACCAATATCAACCATCTTGCTAAAGTGAGCAAATTTGCTAATACTTCATTATAATTACATTAAGCAATTGGAATTGTATCGAGCAACAGTACTTAAAGCATCAAGAAAACGAAAATAGACCGAGTATAGTCGCATGCTTCAGCTTAAGTCACTCGCATTATTGACAAATTTCAGCAAGGAGGGAAGTGGGAGAGATGAAGAAGACAGTCAAGTGGAACTGAGAAGTGAAGTCGGAGAAGGCGGTACGGGGATATCCACGGTGCCTTCGAGCATCAGCAACACCTTCCTCATGGAGGGACGAAACGATGGCTCTTCCAGGACACACCACAATCCTATTTTAACCACCCTCTCCAGTTGCTTTGTTTCGACCTCCTCGGAGTCCACTAGCTTTGCCAGCTCACCGGCCTGAAAGCATCCATAAACCCATTCTTCGAGAACCGCTTCGTCCTCAGAGCGGCAGAAATCCAGGCTCCTCCGGCTGCAAATTATCTCCAGTAACACAATCCCGAAGCTGTAGATGTCGGCTTTCACTGTCAAGGGTAGTTTCTTGTGCCACTCCGGTGTGACGGACCCTCTGGTTCCCCGGATTCTAGTCATGGTCTTGGTCTGATCCGGCTTCAACATCTTCGACAGTCCGAAATCAGATATTTTCGCCCTCCCATTCTCGTCGATCAGCATGTTGTGAGGGTTTACATCACCGTGGATGATCTGCGTCTCACACTCCTCGTGGAGGTAAAGGAGGCCTCTGGCTATATCGTGAGTGATGCCCATTTTTTCATCGCAATGAGGCTGTCTTTCGGGCGTAAGAGCAGATCCGCGAATGAGCCATTGGTCATATGTTCATACACCAAAGGCCTGTTGAGTCCATCCTGACAATAACCGAGCAGGCAGACCATATTCCGGTGATGAGTCCTCCCGATTATTTTCACCTCGGTTTGGAATTCAATGTCCCCATGGATGAGATTTCTCGAGCCTCTTGACGGCCACCACTTTACGACGATTCAACAGCATGCCTTCGTAAACTGTTCCAAATGCCCCCTTACCGATCTCGTCCTTGAAATCCTTGGTCACTTCCTTTAGCTCCTCATAAGTGAAGTGTCTCGGTCCAACATCCTCTATCGATCCGATGCTTACTCCATGCTCCAAATACGTTTGATGTCCCGAGAGCCTATTTCAGTAAACGAGGACCCCGAGAGAGACTAGAATTATCAACGCCAAAGCGATCAACGAGACACTCACAACCAAAATGTCAATCCTGATCTGCTTTTTGATTCGCTTCAGTGCATTTGCATCCGATGTAGCTGTACTCAGCTTGATGGAAACTATATTGGAATTGGCAAGGTCTCTCCTGACGAACCTCAGAGGGAGGCCTTGCTTTTTGCACTCGCCGTTGTTGTATATCACGGCAGCACAATTGCAGTCAGGCAAACATGTGGCTTGACATTCCTCAATGGTTAGTAATTGCTGGATGGAGTAGGAATCGTCTCCCCACACGGTGTTCGCAACTGGCTGCATGGTGTAGTCAGCGTTTTCGCCCCTTCTTTTGCAGCTATCTTGGGTGAAGTTGCTTTTGCAACCCGACGTCCAGTTTCCCTCTTGAACCGGTGCAAATCCCGGAAGGCACGCGCAGTCAACTTTTGGGTTGATCGTCACGCAGTACATGTTGAGCCCGCATATCCCCTTTGATCTGCATAGGTCATCAGAGGACAACCATCTAATAAACCAATTCTCTTTCTTAATCGTGTCATAAGAGTATAATCTAAAAATAGAGTCCGCATAGATCCTTGCGAGATACATCGTGTTGTTCCTTGGGAGTCCTTTCCAGGTTACATTGGCGGGGCCCAAGAGGTAGAGAAAGCTATCACCGTCCATATGGAGTGTGATGTTGTCTCCTATACCACCCGTCTTAGTAGACCAGTGCGTAGGCGAGTGCATCTATCGAGTTCACCGGGTACTGCACAGGATTACTGCCACGTTGCATCTTGAGTCGGAACAGACCCGAAGACTGATCGGACTCCGAAGCGCTTGAAACCAACTGATTGCCCGCAGAGAGATTCTGGCCTGGCAAGAGGCTGTACGTGGGAGAGTCGAAGGTTTGCCAGATTATGCCCCGGTTGGAATTATAAAGAATGAAATTGCCGGAGTCGAGCATCAAAGCCAAAATGGCGGGTACTTCAGGAACAACGACGTTCGTGAATTGTCCCAGCAACCATGACTGTAGGATCAGCCTTCCGTCAGTGGTGAATTGCAGGGTGGCATTGCTCGGAAATGGAAGGCTGTCTTGGTTGAAAGTCCAGACCACGGTCTGCGGTGGGATTCCCGCTAGGAAAACGCCTAGGCCAAAGCCATTGCCTCTCTGGTGGAAACCAAATACGTAGAGACCCGAAGCTGAGAGCCAGGGTGAGTCGGTTTTGGGCGTCAGAGACAAGCCTCGGCTTTCGTTCATCTGTTTCTGTGAAGCTGAAGTTGCAAACATCGACGCGAGGACAAGGAAGAACAAGGCAAGAGCCACGAATGAGGAGGGAATGGCTATGTGACTGATGTTCCTGATCTCAGTCGCTCTTATCAGTACTCAAACTGATGATTTAGATTAGAACTGCTCTCTGTGTTTTAAGGCCGGATATTCGAACTGAATCTAGCTCGAGGTTACTAAGTCCAAGTCAACTGAGTAAGGACCGGGATGGTTGTTTTCTGAAGGAAGAGGAGGATCGATATACGATGACCACTGCAAAATTAATTATAGAATCTTTGTTTGGTCTGACTTGGGCAGAGTATTGATGTAATGTACAATGAATTATCTCCCGTCATCTGTAGGTTCAAATTATAGCCCAAGTTGCTAATTCTGTAAGGCCTCCGGGTTTATAGGATCAGTTAGAACGTTCCTTTGGTAAACCGAAGCCCCCAAAATTCATGGAGCTATATCATTAGTTTACTTGGTTTAATTATATTAGGTATACTGACATTTGATAGCTAAATATTGCGATAATAGTGCTTCTAATTACGAAATGTAAGATAATTAAGTGAGTAATAATAGTTTCCAAACTTGAGAAATAACATACTTTTGTGCTTATTGAATAATTTAGTTACATTTCTCCTCACGTGATCCAGGTTCGGACATGTACTTTGTTCTTCTTCTTCTCTTCTTTTTCCAGCTTTGACCAACAAATTGTTCACTACTATCGGTAACGAGACAGAGAGGGAGCATCTTCTGCGGTCGATCCGTTCCACACAGGCAGGAAAGCACTCTCCACTTGTTTCGCAGAAAATGAATGAGCGGGGCAACTAGTCTTTCTTAATTAAGTTTGAAAGTGAAGAAGATAATGACTGTGTGCTCTCTGATGGTTCTTGCTCCTTAGATGGGCAGCTCAACAGTACGTTACGGTGAGGCAATGGCAATGGGCAACCAATTTCGACCCTAATGAAGCTTCTATTGAGACAGCGGTGGTTTTGTTGCAGTTGAAGTCGAAACAGGTTTCATATTCATTTCGTTGTATCTTGAAAAATGTTGGATATTAGGACTAGACTTTTATAGAATCGGTATATCGAGGAAAGTCGTGCATTTATTTTGTTTTGTCGTAGTATATCGCGTCATTTAGAACATTAGTTTTGTAACCCTATATTATCTAGTATATACCTCTTTTAGTTTGATTTTGTTTTTGGATAGCTAGCTCCTTAAAATGTGAATGATGTTGCATAATAAGGAATTCATTTATGTAAATGTGAACAGAAGCCCCTCTAAATTATTCATGAAGCTACATAATCAGTTTACTTGGTTGAATAATAGTACGTATCCTGACATTCGAATCACAGAGTTGATTGATATAGTAATATGGTAGCATGCTTTGGCCCCTATATTTTTCAACAAATGTTGCATCTATTTGCCTTATCAAAAGGCCAAGAGCTCTTGTAGTACTTAACTATTATGGAGTAAAAAATCTATTAAAAATGGTTAAATATCTTTTGCTAATTGATTTATTAAACAGGGTTAATATCACGAAAAACCCTAAACTGATACCAATACGACAAATTTACCCCAAACTAATTTTTTGACTATCAAAAACCTTAAACCGATACATTTGTGACAAATTTATGCACCATTAATTTCCGTTAAATTTTACTATTGAATTGTTTTATTAAATGACACGATGTACCGGTCTTGGGTTTTATTCTCCGTTTGTCACAAGTGTATCAGTTTGTGATTTTTTGAGGTATCAATCTAATTTAACAAAAATTAAGGGAGAGTAAATTTGTCACAGGTGTTCCAGTTTGGAGTTTCTAGTGGCCAAAAAATTTGTTTGGAGTAAATTTACCAGTTTAGAGTTTTTTGTGATATTAACCCTATTAAATAAGACATCTTTTGATTACAAAAAAAGAAATGCATCTTTCTGGATATATACATTCTTTTAATCATAAAAATAACTAAAAAAAATTCAATTTTATGTAGGATTCTCTATCATTCATTCACTAAAAACTGTGAAGGATCGATATTCAATATCACATGTATAACTCCACAAAAAACGTCAATTAATTGATTGTATATTTCGATTTGTTTCTTCCAACATGCTTAATCTAAATTTGTTCCCGAATACGAGATTCTTTTTCTATTGAGTAATATAAATGCTAATCATTATGAATGTGACTGTTGACTCTTTTCACACGGTCTTTCATGTAAACGACGTACGTTCAAGTTTGGAAACCACTGGAATTTGCCTAGTGGCCATCTTTCCTACTTGAGAAGAGGGAAGTAGGGAGTTCGATTCTCCACCTTCTCGGGAGGCTTGGATATGAGTTGACCTTGGTCATCTGCCATCCACCAACATATACTCAAGAACTTCATAACACTCCCGTAAGAAGCAACAGACAAGTAGAGCCTATGAGATCCATCTGAATATAATAATCGAGAGCATTTTCCACGTAAACTGGCAGAACTATATGTGGCATTTAACAACATGACATCACACCTAGACTCCGTTCGTTTTCAAAAAAATATTTTTTCGAAAAATATTTTTCGCTTTTTCCGGTATTCGGGGGCGAAAAATATTTTCCGTGGGAAAACATTTTCCTTCCCCACCCCCAAATCCTTCATTGTTTTGAGGAAAATGATTTCCTCTTTTCCCCCAAATGAAGGCAAAATTACCCATGGGAGGGAAAATGTTTTCCGCGAGAGAGAAAGTTGATCGCCGGTCACCGTCATCGGCCGCCGGTTACCGGCCGCACGCCGCCGGTCGCCAGGCGTGCGCCGCCGGCCGCCGACCGCCACCGACCGTCGCCGGCCACCGCCCGTCGCCGGTCGCCGCCACCGATCGCCGGTTGCCGCAGCCGGTCGCCGATCGCTGGACGCCGCCAGATCGGCGGTCGCCGAACACCAGAAAAATATTTTCCGAAACTTTTTCAAATTTTAGCCGAACGCCAGAAAATTATATTCTAGGAAAACATTTTTCAGGAAAATGACTTCTAAGAAAATATTTTCTAAAAGGAGAATATTTTCTGGCAAACGAACGGAGCCCTAGAGTCTGAGAATTCTTAGTGATGTCCAGAAAGGGAACTTTGCTTAGCACCGCAGTTCCAATGTCTAGCATATTGGATAGAATGTGAAGAGTTACTACGCAAAAGAATCGAACTTAACTTACACCAAAGTGCACATGTAGGATGCTGCATATAACTTACTATCAAACAACCAATGCAGGGAAGTATAAAATCTCCATTTCTCCCACAACAAAGTGAGGTTAGCACTATGCCTTACCAATTGACAGAACAGTATTGGTGGATTTTTTTAAGTTGGGGACTGAAAGACAGCACAAATCCGACATATCACATGACACGATTCCACATTTAAGATTGCCAATTTACAGACCTGATTAATGCAACTACAATAGAACACAATATGGTACAACGATATCAAATTAAGCCTTTAATTTACTGGTGTCCAATAATCTAATTTTTAGTTTTTATCTACATCATTCACACGTTGCAAGGTGAAATCAAGGTTGCCCAAGATGCAGATCCTCACAGAACGTGGAACGAAAAAAGAACCTCAGAATCAAGTTACCTAGAACACGGTACGTTGTGGGTAGACTTATTCGCAATGTTTCATTAGAACAGAACACTTCTTTCAGAACGTGGAACAATATAAAGATCAAACATAAGTAAATTAGAATATAAAACATATTCTTACGACATATATTATGTAGATAGTATTTTCCCCTTTAGTTAAATTAGCTTGTAATAAGTGTTTCTACATGTATTTACTCTTTGGTCCTTTAAAATTTGGACAGTAGACTAGCCCATATAATGTTTTTTCTTTTTCTCTTCTCAGAACTTGTATTATATTATTTTGGGCCCAAGTTCTAGAGCCCATACTATAACATAATTTGCATGCGAGTCTTCTTTTTCTATTGTAGGATCTAACATTCCAGGTTTTGCCTGAGTTGCACACAGCTTCACCTCTTCCTATTCTAGTTGTCTTGAGAAAAGTTGCTGAATCTCGATGGCAAGACAACTCAAGTCCCTGCATCCCGACGTAGTTCTTGACTCGACTTCCTTCTTCATTGATCAATGATCTACTCTGTGCTGATTGTTCATTTTTCTATCGTCAGACTTTGCCGATTGTTCGAAATACCACATTTGGTGTTCTAAGTAGCTGGTGAGCTGCATTGGTGTCATGTTCCAGATTGCAGTTCACCAGTTGACTACATCTTTTAGTGACCTGGGTGAAAGATCAAATTCACACTTCAAACTATGGACTTGAATTAGTGATCTAGATTCACACTATGAAGGTCTACTCCTCAAATACCACTTGTCTGACTACAGGCATATACTGTCCCACACACCATGATCTACAACATACTACAATCCAATTTCGCTCTTCAAACTGTAGACTTGAATTACTGATCCAAATTGTACTATGAAGGTGTACCGCTCAAGTACCACTTCTTTGACTCCAGGCATCCACCGTCCAACACACCATGATCTACGGCATACTACTAACTAATCGTCCTTTCCAAATTCCAAACTACTACTTCTAAGATTCTCTGCAACTCCTAGTGTATTTTTTCTTTTGATTTTGCAGTTCTCCAACTGTTTCTCCTCTGCAGCACCGCATACTATAGGCATGTTATAAACAAGGCTAAAGATATCTATCATATGTCTACATTTAGATGATAGATATCCCCTAGTACAGTTGTTAACTTAAGCATCCATATAAATAACCTACATAAGTCGAACAGACAAAGCATAGATGTTTGACGGTCAGAAGGAAGACAAAGTCAAAGAATACGCTAATAATTGTGGACGTGAGGAGCAAGTTTTGTAACCTAATCACAGTCGTGGGATGACTTTCCCTTCTCAAAGTTGGTAAACAAGCCTTTGTATAAGGCTTGGATGCACGACCAGCAAAAGGAGAGAGAACCAAAACTAAAAACTAGATTAACCAGAGAAGAAAAAAGCAGAGAAACTAAGAGAGAGAGAGAGACCAACTCACAGAAGAAGCTCGGGGGAGAGAGAAGAGAGTGGTTCTACATCATAATAAACTTCAATTATACTATTAGTTTCTTCATGTAAGGATAGTATAATTTCGTTTGTAAATCTTACCATACTTAATAGAAAGCTGCCCCGCATGAACAACTAAAAGGAATGAGAAGTCCACTTCCTTGAATCATTCTTCTTGAGTTTGCTTGTCATCGCACTTGTCATACTTGAGACGTCTGATATCATCTCTAAGTGTACAAATTTCTTACTAATTTAAATCTCAGATTCTTAACACATAAATAGGTGCAAATCCTGTATAGGAGCGCACAAAAAGCAATTAAGGAAAAATTTTCACGTCTCTAAGCTGGTTTGAGGCTGAAAGATGGGAGGTTCTGTCGACCTTTCACATGAGGTCAGCTGATCTATCAGAACAGCATCGAACATTTACATGGACAATTTGTCCATAGGCGAAATATTGCTATCCTCTCTCCCTCAAGACCCATTCTATGCTCTTTTAAATTCATGGGCAGTTAACAGGACGCATACTGATACACTAAATCTGCCACCACAGGAAAGTAAGGAATTGTTGAAATGAACTCGGAGCTATTTTACTTCCTGTAAGAAGGAAGAATTTTATAGGACCAATGCACACTGATGGATGAACCTAGAGATACTTGAAATGCCTATAGTATAAATAACTTAATTTATTTCTGACCCGAGCAGCTTTTGGTGGTGATAAAGTGCATTTCCTAAGAAAATTCAGATGACACTAATGAAGGAAGTAAGACAAGGAGGGATTGGAACGTCGACCGTGCCTTCAAGCATCAGCAGCACCTTTCTCATTGAAGGACGAAGCGATGGCTCCTCTAGGATACACCAAAGTGCGACTTTAACCATCCTCTCCAATTGCTTTTTGTCCATAGTTTGATAATCCACCAGCTTATCCAGCTCGCCAGCCAGGAAGCAGGAGTAAACCCATTCCTCGAGAACGACTTCCTCCTCAGGAAGGGTCCTATCCACATTCCTTCGGCCACAGATGATCTCCAGCAGCACAACTCCAAAGCTGTAAATGTCCGCTTTCACAGTCACTGGCAGTTTCTTGTGCCACTCCGGCGCAACGTACCCCCTTGTTCCCCGTATTCCTGTTGTGGTATTGGTCTGTTCTGGCTTCAGCAGCTTCGACAGCCCAAAATCAGAAATCTTCGCTTGCATGTAGTCATCTATCAATATGTTCTGAGGCTCTATGTCACAATGAATGATCGTCTCACACTCTTCATGTAGATAAAGAAGGCCTCTGGCAACATTCCGAGCTATTCCCATTTTCACATCCCAACTGGCTTGGTTTTCGGCTTTAAAGAGTACATCGGCAAGTGACCCATTGCTCATGTACTCATACACCAAGAGCCTATTCTCTTTATCATGACAATAACCTAGCAGTCGGACCAAATTGTTAAAATAAAAGTCACAAGACTCAGAAGAAAACAAACAGAGGAGAAAACGAATGCTTTATTGCCCGTAACCCCATGCTTCATCTGACACAAGCTCTTTATATAAGCAGAGCAGCAACCGAAACAGCCAAAACATAGCCAAAAAAATAGCAACAGAAGAGACTCACTAATGTGCAGCAACATGCTGCAACAAACCCCTGAAGAATAGCAACAGAAACATTCTCCAGCTTATTGACCACGTAGAACATTGACAAATTCAAACATTGACTCATTCAACACAAATTCCGGTGATGAGTCTTTCCAATAGTTTTCACCTCAGCTTGGAACTCACTCTCCCCGACGGATGAGATCTTCTCTAGCTTCTTAACAGCTACGGCTTTGCTGCTGTCCAGATCCTTCATCAGCGTGCCTTTGTAGACTGTTCCGAATGCTCCCCTGCCAATCTCTTCCGAAAAATTTCCGGTCACTTTCTTCAGGTCTTCAAAAGTATACGCCGTAGGAGCAACTTCTTTAATTGTTCTGAAATCCCTCCTTTGGGAGCATTTTGTAAACCCAGACACGATTCTTGTAAAGAACGAGTCCAGACACCGCCAGCGTTAGCATTGCAAAAGTAATAGATGATGCAACTGCAATCAGAATTTCTCTCAGCGTATACTTTTGCTCACAGCCATTTCTTCCGTCTTCTCCAGATCCAGCATTAACTACCTTGACGTAAAGTGTTGAGTTGTTCCAGCCGATGAGTCTCCCCCCGAATCTTAGAGGAAGCTTCTGCTTGCTGCAGAACTGACTGGCATTGTATGCAACAGCCTCGCAATTGCAATCCTGCCGACACGCCTCTACACATTCGTCCTCGGTCAACGATGTAAGAGCGGAATACGTGGCGTCCTCCCATATGGTGATAGAAACAGATTGCATGTCGTAGCTGGCAGTGGGGTTCTTGCAGCTTTCTGCGGTGAAGTTCCTCTCACACCCTGCTGTCCCATTGCCGTCCTTCACGGATGCGAATCCTGGAAGACACGGGCACGCATAATCCTGATCAATATTCGTACAAAACGCATTAAGCCCGCATATGCCCTTGGGGCTGCATCTGTCAGTTGGGACATTCATTTGAACGGGCCAATCGTCCTTCCTGGTTATGTTGTATGAGTATAGCCGGAAAAGCCCATCTGGGTCAATCCTCGCAAGATAGATCATATCTTCTGTAGAAAGTCCCTGGCTCGTGAAATTGTATAGGTATTTGCCTGGGGGTTTCGATAGGTAGAGAAACCCATCATCGTCAAGCCGTAGCGTCACATTGTCACCATTATCAGGTGTCCCGGAATCCCAGTAACCGTATTCAGCAGTAAATGGAGTGCCGTCGGGATATAACGCAAGCACTCCATTTAACTGCATGATTGCGAGAAAGAGACCCGTGGATGGATCAGAGATTGAAGCACTTGAATGCAACTCTTGTGATGCCGATAGAGTTTGACCGCCTAAAATGGTATCCGTTGGCGTGTCGAAGCTCTGCCATACGACACCCTGGCTAGAGTCGTAAAGAACGAAGTTCCCCAAATCGAGCATTGAAGCCGAAGCGGTCGTACCGATAGGAGTGGCGACGTATGCATCCTGTGCTTGTGCTGACCGAAGAACGAGCCTTCCACTGCTGTCAAAACGCAGAGTGGAATTGCTAGGAAGCGGAGGGTTATCTCGGCCGTAAGTCCAGACCGCGGTCTTATTCGAAGTCCCCGGAAGGAAGACTCCCACGTAATAACCGTCGCCTCTCTGGTAGAATCCGAACGCAAAGAGGCCGGAAGGCGAGAGCCACGAGGATTTGGAGGTGGGCGTGAGAGTGTCGGCGAGGCTGATGTTCTTCTGTCCCTGGGAAGCTGCTGTTGTGAAGAGGATTGCCAATGGGAGGAGAATGAAAATTGGAGCAGCCATGACAGGAGAGGGAGAGTGCCTGTGCTGTGAAATGGAGGTTCTGTGTACACAGGCTAGTGGTGTGGAGAATAAGCTCTTGCGTGCACGCTTTATATTGACTTTGGGAGTAACCCGTTCAAACAAGCTTCTTTGGGTCAAAGTCTTCTTTTTTGTTGGTCAAGCACCAAAATGTTGTCCTTAAAAAAATCATATTCATCTGGAAGTCCTTGTTATTTTATTTATGCAACTCTTTAATTGGTTGTGGAATTGGTTTCATGCCGAGTCACATGCCTTGAAAGTGACACCAATAACATGGGCTATAATTAGAATTATTATCTGCAGACCATTCCCATTAATACCATTAAAAATCTGGAATCAGTATCCTTTTAATCTAATCATTCCAAATTAATTTTTATCTCACGATGTTCATAATGCATTTACCCCAAACTCATATTTATATTACAAAGAATCAATCCTAAGCCGGCACCTCTAACCCAAATCTATCCTTCGTTAAAAACCCATACGTATCAACATGTGTGAATTTTTAGTTGGATATTTCGTTCTCCACATTAGATCTGTTCTACAATTATCTACCTCGTGTATTGATACCAGGAGTTTTTTTGGGTTGTTTTGGGTCAAGTGTCGGGTAGGCTTTTTCCGTGAGACAAAAATTAGTTTGGGTAAATGTATCGCCAGATACTAGTTTGAGATTTTTTAGAAGACGAAAATTAGTTTGAGTTAAACATGTCATAATATATAAAGTTGAAATTTTTAATGATTTTAATCCTAGCATGATAGGATGAGTTAAAAGTGATTCCCACCCCCTAGATCCACGTTTTGATTAGCTACGATTCACGTGATGACAATCAATGATTAAGATATAAACCTATGATTTAGGCGCAAGACTGAAAATCAAGAGAAATAAAATAAACATATGCCATGATATATAGCACCTTTTATTTTAGTAAATTTAGGAGTTAATACCAAGGAAAATTCCAAATCAATACACCTGTGATAAATTTACCCTAAATTAATTTTTTAACCTTCAAAAACCCCAAATCGAAACATCGATGACAAATTTACCCTCAATCAAATTGGATTAATACCACGAAAAATAAAAAATCAGTACATTTTTAACAAACGGAGGATAAAACCCCAAACTGGAACACACATTAACGTGTTATCAAACTCAAAAATTTGATGGTAAAATTTAACGGGAACCAACAGAGGGTAAAATTATCATAGACATACCGGTCTGGAGATTTTTGTGATCAAAAAGTTTGCAGTAAAATTATCACCGATTTATCAGTTTAGAGTTTTTCATAGTATTTACCCTCAATTTAAAGTATATGTCATCATTATAAAGAAAATTGGGCTAATTCACTCTCTCACTAATCATTAAATTAAGGAGAAAAAAGACAGCTCATGAATAGTGATGTAATTATTATTATTATTATTA
The DNA here is from genome assembly GCA_031216405.1 of Syzygium malaccense. Lineage (NCBI taxonomy): Eukaryota > Viridiplantae > Streptophyta > Magnoliopsida > Myrtales > Myrtaceae > Syzygium > Syzygium malaccense. Next base: position 44,580,259 of record CM062260.1, read on the forward strand.
TTATTGTTATTATTATTATTATTATTATACTTTATTTATACAGCTCATTTGCTCAATCTCTTCTTCTTTTTTCTTACAACATGTCAGTGATACTAGATAGGCTGACCCGTTCCACCGGCGCGGGGGAAGCACTCCAACAAGCTGTCGAGTCCTTTTACTTGTTCTTCCTTCTGAGAATAGGCCTTCGTCTTCTTCTTGCGACAACTTTTGCGGAGATCGAATGCTCCAGCGCCTTTCATTTTCCAATTTTCCACAAGTTCTATCAGTCTACAATCTTTTTATAATTGAAAATAATGTTTTCATTGTAATCTATAACTGTATTAAAGTGGTCTATATGATCATGAACACAATATGAACTTACGGGTTTTACTTAATCAGGCTTTTCCTAAAATCGCACCGTGTAAAAATCGATGTGCATGCCCAACTAACATAGTCTTTTTATTTTAATTAGGTTATTAGTGCTGTGATTTTTATGTTGTCAATGCCTATTATAACGATCAACGTGCTTGGATTTGGCCCAATTCCCTAAAAAACCCCCAACTTTATCCTTTGTCCCAATTATATCCCAAACTTTTTTTTTTGGTAAGGAAAAGACAAAGGTTATAAAAAAGTTGGAGACGCGGGGAATCGAACCCCGTGGTTTTAATTCTCAACCATCCCAAACTTTTTTTTGTCTCAAAAAAAACCCCAAACTTTTACTTTTGTCCCAAATCTACCCCATTTATTATTTATCCAATTTTTTAATATTATTTTATATTATTTCGAATTTTTTTCTTTTTTCTTTTCTTTTCTTTTCTTTTTTTTTTCACCTTCAACCTCCGGCCCGTCGCCGGTCCGGCGACCAGCCAGAGGCGGGGGCCGGCGAGGTCGGCCCCGCCGGCCGCTGGCGAGGCTCGGCCTCGCCGTTGCTGGGCGAGGCCGAGCCTCGCCAGCAGCCGGCGGGCGTGGCTCGAGCCCCGCCCGTAGCGGGCGAGGTCAGCCTCGCCCTGCAACGGCGAGGCCGACCTTGCCAGCTGCCGGCGGGGCCGAGCCTCGCCAGATCTAGCGAGGCTCGGCCCCGCCGGCAGCGGGCGAGGTCGGCCTCGCCCTGCAACGGCGAGGCTCGGCCTCGCCAGATCTGGCGAGGCTCGGCCCCGCCGGCAGCGGGCGAGGCTCGGCCTCGCCCTGCAACGGCGAGGCTCGGCCTCGCCCAGCAACGGCGAGGCCGAGCCTCGCCAGCAGCCGGCGGGGCCGACCTCGCCGGCCCCCGCCTCTGGCCGGTCGCCGGACCGGCGATCGGCCGGAGGTTGAAGATGAAACAAAAAAAAGAAAAGAAAAGAAAAAAAATTCGAAATAATATAAAATAATATTAAAAAATTAAATAAATAATAAACGGGGTAGATTTGGGACAAAAGTAAAAGTTTGGGGTTTTTTTTTAGATAAAAAAAATTTGAGATATAATTGAGACAAAGAGTAAAGTTGGGGATTTTTTAAGAAATTGGGTCCTTGAATTTTTGTTATTATTCGTGTTTGTGTCAAGGTTGATGAGTCACTTGATGTGAAAGCAAGAAGTCATATTCAACTTTATGTGTGGTCCCGTTTACGTAACTATCAATTCGACTAATATCGTGAGATGTCAAGGTTGATGAGTCACTTGATGTGAAAGCAAGAAGTCATATTCGATTTTATGTGTGGTTCCGTTTACGTAACTATCAATTCAACTAATATTGTGAGATGTCAAGGTTGATGAGTCACTTGATGTGAAAGCAAGAAGTTATATTCAACTTTATGTCTGATCCCTTTGACTTAACTAGCGCTCCGACTAATATTCTAAGCTCGCAATAAATAAGTTGTCGCAAGAGGAAGACGAAAACCTATTTTCAGAAGGAAGAACGATAAAAGGACGCGACAACTCGTTGGAGTGCTTCCCCCTCACGCGTGGAACGGGTCAGCCTATCCAATATCATTGACGCGTTATAAGAAAAAAGAAGAAGAGATTGAGCAAATGAGCTGTATAAATAAAGTATAATAATAATAATAATAATTACATCACTATTCATGAGCTGTCACTATCCATGATATTTTTTCGAGCTTGATTTGATTTAGTCGGACTTCATTATATACTATAATTTATTAGAATGTGAATAAGGGTTTTACTAAATTAATAGTGAGCTTAAAATTTAAGTAATTTTTTTTAAAATTCGGTGTAAATTGGGCAAGTGAAGAGATCTACTTTGTGTAGTGTGGACTTCATTATCCTTGTGAGGAGAAAGCACATCGTTCTCCGTTAAATATATAACACCATTTGATTGGTTGCGGTATCTTCCGCATGATACTCTTCATTATTTTTCTGCCTTGTGATAGAAGTAGACAAATGATCAGCCGAGATGGTCAATTATTTAGGGTAGTAAAACAATGGAATGATCGTAATATTAATCATTGAGGTATGTTACGACTAGGCAATACAGTACAAGAAGTTCACTCACGACGCGATTACATAAAAGATAGGTGCACCTTTTATCATTAGGTCAATCAGATTGGTGGTTATGAGAGTACTAATGCAATAGATGTTAATGGATGTTAAACGCTTCTCCTTTTTCTCTTGAATTGAAAATGTGATCGCATAAGTGTATAGAGAAATTTTGTAAGGGTATCGTAATAGTAAATAGAGTTCTACCTCAGCATTCGGGCACTTCACTAGTTGTTATAATCTCTTCCCCAAAAAGTTAATTCGCCTCTCATGTTTGAGTTCTATATACAACCTAATTAGGGCTTGATGTTCCTATTTATCATTGCTCGCATTGATCAACAATAGTCCTTGTCCTGATTTTGTGGAAAATAGGGTTATCTTTTATAATCTGCAAGCAAGATTATTTAGATGTAGTCATATCTGTGTATTCACATCATCTCTTACCTTTGACATACAGAAAATCAGTTTCCACCCTCAATTAACTTATATTTTGCAGCTATGGCATTTTTACTTTTTTAGGAACAATTACCAAAAAAGTCATAAATTTACTGTATTTTTGTCAATTCTGTCATAAACCTTTTAGTTATATTAATTAAATCATAAATATTTTCACATTTTACCAATTGAGTCCATTCAGTTAATTTTGGCTGGAAATTACTAACGTGGACGCCAAGCGACTTACGTGACATAGTCGGTGCTAACGTGAATATTTTTTTTATAATATTTTGAATTTTTTTATCTTTTTGGTTTTTTTCTTTCTTCTTTCATTTCTTTAATTCTAACGCAGAGAGAAAGCATAAATTTGGAACAACTCTAAAGAACTCGAAATTTTTATTCAATAATACTGTGAATTTGATTATAAGACGGACATCTTATATATATAGATAGGACTCCTAATACTAATGAAAATCGAATAATTAAAGATAACATCTAATAAACTAATGTAGGAAATTGCCTGAATGGTAATATAGGAAACTGCCTAAATGATAATATAGAAAACTGTCTGAATGGTTGTTTTCCCCAAAATCAGAAAAACTGTCGAGATTTCTGGTGATTACGACGATCACATTGTTCAAGATAATCACAGGTTAACTGTTCTACATCATTCCCTCCCTCTTCGGAAAAACTCGCCCTCGAGTTATGATCAGGATAGAGGGGTGTATCAGAAGCATGATACTCAAATAAGTCTACCACATTAAATGTAGGGAAAATATTGAGATCACCAGGAAGGTCAACTACATAGGCATTGTCGTTGATCTTCTTCAGGATGCAGCAAGGACCAATCTTCTTGTGCTTCAGTTTATTATAGGTGCCTACAGGAAAACCATTACCTCATCGCCTACCTCAAAAATTTTTGAACGTCGCCGTTTGTCAGCATCCTCCTTATACTTTGAATTAGAAGCAGCCAATTGACTAGCCACAGCAGCTTGGACTTCATTAATCCTGGTCGCCAAATTCTCTGCTGCAATACTATAGCTTGGAATCTTGGGCAAGGGAACCAAATCCAGAGTATGCTGTGGTGTACGCCCATAAACGACTTAAAAGGGAGATGTACCGGTAGAGCGGTTAACCGAGTTGTTGAAGGCGAACTCAGCAGGAGCAAGATACCGGTCCCACTGCTTAGGCATATCACTACAGAGACAGCGAATGATATCCGTCATAGTACGATTCACAACTTCAGTCTGACTATCCATTTGGAGATGGAAAGAACTACTATACTGTAAATCAGTCCCAAACAAACGCCATAAAGTACGCCAAAAATGGCTCAGAAATTTTGTGTCACGATTGGAAGTGATTGTCTTCGGCACACCATGGAGATGAACTACTTCACGAAAGAATAAACTTGCCACATGCAAAGCATCCGAAGTTTTCTTACAAGGGATGAAGTGCGCCATCTTCGAAAACCAGTCAACCACCACGAAAATAGAATCTAAACTCCGTTGAGTGCGAGAAAGTCCCAACACGAAGTCCATCGATATGTCTACCCAAGGACTCGAAGGAGTAGGTAAGGGGTTATAAAGACCAGTGTTCTGAGAGTGGCCCTTAGCGGTCTGATAAATGTAGCATTTATTGACAAATCGCCCCACGTCTTGCTTCAATTGAGGCCAATAGTACCGCTCCTCCACCAAGGCTACAGTTTTATCTCGCCCCAAATGTCCGCCGAGAGTACCACCATGAAGCTCTCAAATAAGTTGTTCACGCAAGGAACCACGAGGAATACATAATCGATTGCCGAACAAACAAGAATTTTTCTTGAATTATCATATCGCCATGGCAACCTGTTTCAAAACACTTCTCCCATATCTCACCAAAATCATCATCCTCGGGATAAAGAGAACATAGGTGATCAAACCCGACAACATCAGTGCGCATGGTCACGAGTGTCGCAGCACGTCGACTCAGCGCATCTGCCACTTTATTTAAATGGCCTACTTTATGACGAAGTACAAAATTAAATTGCTCCAGAAAAGAAACCCATCGTGCATGCATTCGATTTAAGTGCTTCTGACTCTTGATATATTTAAGAGCCTGATGATCGGTGTTAGGAACAAATTCCTACTGATAAAGATAGGACTGCCAATGCTTTATAGCTCGCACAACAGCATAATATTCCTGCTCATATGTCGACCAACCCTGGCAAACTTCATTAAGTTTTTCACTAAAGAAGGCTATAGGCTTACCTTCTTGGGAAAGGACAGCGCCAATCCCGACGCCAGAAGCATCACAATCTAGCTCAAACACTTTCTCAAAACCAAGGAGTATCAATACCGGCGCCGTGGAGAGCTTTTTTTTTATAAGAACAAAACTGGCCGAAGCTTCATCTCCCTAATGAAATTTGCCCTTTTTTAAACAGTTAGTGATCGGGGCCATAATAGTACTGAAATCTCGAATGAAAAACCTATAGAATGTTGCAAGGCCATGGAAACTGCGAGCCTCGCCAACATTCTTGGGAACTGGCCAATTGCGAATCACGCCCACCTTATCTACATCAACGTGAAGTCCATCCGCGCTAACAACAAAACCAAAAAACAAGAGACGTTCTATCATGAAACTGCACTTTTTCATATTAATAAATAATTTATTTTGCTGCAAGGTTAGTAGGACATCTCTCGAGTGTTCCATATGTTGACACCCATCTGGACTATATATGAGTATATCATCAAAGAAAACTACCACAAACTTGCCAATAAAAGGTTTGAGAACCTGAGTCATCAAACGCATGAAAGTACTAGGTGCGTTAGTGAGTCCAAATGGCATGACAAGCCATTTGTACAAACTCGCACTTGTCTTGAAGGCTGTTTTCCATTCGTCGCCAGGACGGATGCGAACTTGGTGGTATCCGCTTCGAAGGTCAATCTTCGTAAAAATTTGTGATCCAATAAGTCTTTCTAGTGATGTGGCTAGCAGGGATCACCTAGAGGGGGGTGAATAGGTGACCTTGAACAGTTTTATAATATTTATGTGGAAATAAAATCAATCACAGAAGAGTCTGAATATTATTCAAATTCAAGACAGATTATATAGATGAAGCTTTTGATGTGCAGAAAGTAAAGTAGGAGATAAGAGATAGAGAATCTGCACACAAGTTTATAGTGATTCGGCTTATAGCAAGCCTACGTCCACTCTCCCACGCTTACAGCCTACTGGCTGGATTTCACTATATAATCAAGAGGAAGTTACAGATTTTGAGTGATATCACTCTGGCATATGATAGGACTCTCTATCTCACACGGTCACTCTTACAAAGTAACCCTCAAGATCTAAATATTTTGGCTCGGAATAATAAGAGAAATGATTAGAGCATGCTCAGACTTTGGACTTGTTGATTCTTGAATCTGTTATCTCCTTTTGCTGCTCGTTGATCTCCTTAAATACTCCTCTACTCCCAAACTAGCCGTTGGACAGCTTTCAGAGGATCATCTTCCAATCTTCACCTTGGACAGATTTGTATAATAAGGATTGAGTAGCCGTTAGATGACAAATTCTGAATCCCATTGATTCTGGTCGCCCATACAATCGGAATCTTGGTTTCCATAAGTAGAGCTTTGTCCATTTTAATGCTTTCTTATCGTAATATTTGATTGTCAATCAATTGGATTAAGATTGAACCAATCAAAACTTTCCTTCTGTGAAATCCATGCCAGATCACTAGCTGTTATGTTTCGTTTTGAATTCTGCGTCTGAATAATTTCTGCATCTGCATCTGCATCTGAATAATTCCTGTATCTGCATCTGCGTCTGAATAACTTCTGTATCTGAATCTCAGAACTTAGATTCTGTGGGTCTTCAAAGAACTTATTTTCTCAGTTTGTAAAGTCTGAATAATTTCCTTCTGAGCTTCTAGAACATGTATACATATTCCTGAAATAAAATGATTCAGAATAAGTATCAGATTTTACAATTATCACAGAAGGTTTTGTCAACTTCAAAATTAATAGGAGTTTTCCTCAACAATCTCTCCTTTTTTTATGGTGACAAAACTTTCCTGCAGATTGAATCACTTTGAAATTAATTGGAAGTAAATATATAAATATATATATATATATATATATATATATATATAGCGCATGGATCACATATTGAAATTGAAAGAGCAAACTCTATTGATATCTGTGTCTTAGCTTCCTCTGCATATAATCTACATCAAATAAATTCTCCCCCTTTTTGTCATCAGCAAAAAGTCAATAATAGAGAGTATAAAGCATTTATATTGAATAATCAACTAGTCTAACAAGAAATGTTAGTTAAATTACAAACCAAAATGAAAATAAAGATGACTTTGAGAGAAATGTTTTGAAAACAGGCTATTATTTTGAAGGAGTACGAATCAGTTGAAAATTTTCCAATATTGAAACAGCTTCCTCAATCTTCGAACTGCATTGACTCACAGCCTTATCCATGTTGGATGAGCATAGGGTAATGGCTTCCTCAAGTTCTGTTTTATCTGCTACTGCTTGGAGTCGTTGAGTGTTGTAGTTTTCTTCAATAATTTTCTTTAGATTCTTCATTTCTTGTTCTAGTACAGCTTACTTGTCTTTAATTTCGAGCAGAATAGAGAGGATGTTCTGATTTTCTGAAGGCTGTTCTTGGAAAGTAGCTGGCTCAGACTGATCGAATCCCATGGTTGCTTCTTCTGGATTCTCCCCCTGAACAGGTGTTGGATCTTCAAAAACATGTTCTGTAGGAGTTGGTTCTGAAACCTTTGAAATTAGTTCAAAAACATGTTCTGGAGCATCAGCATGGCCTGTATCAATATGTTCTGCTTCTGCTTCATCACTTTCATTATGCAGAAGAATTTATCTTTTCTTGCTATATACCTTTAGTGGGATGGGAGAATCTGTCTTCTTGCTTGCTGAACTTGCTCCTTTTCTCTGCCCTGTCTTTCTGATACTTGACTTTTCAGCAGACCTTACTTCAGACTGATGAGCCTCTTTTTCTTTGATTCTTTTCTTCACATCATCAAACTGTTTCACCTTGGAGATCATTCTTTCTCCAACAAACATACAGGGAACAGGATTCTAGCGCAATTCATCAGGAATTGATATTTGTATAAACATGAAAATTCGAGAGATTAAAGCACCATATGGTAGTTGTCCCTTGTCTTTATGTAATATCCTGTACATATGAAAGATGATGATATGAAGAAGAGAAAAAAGTTGACCTTTCAAGATAGCCCAGATGAGCTTTATTTCTGATTTGGATAGGTCAGTCTTGGAGGCTGCCTTGGTCTTCAAGCAATTGATAATGATCTTATGCAGAATCACTGATCTTCTGGATAAGTCAGAATAGGAAAGATGCCGGTTTAATCCTAGAGCAAAGTTGGGATTTTCAGAAGCAATCTTGAAAGCATCTTCAAGATTCACAGTCAGTGGAGTAAACTTGTAATGTCGTGCTCCAATAATCCTCGCCAATACATTCGCTTTTAAATCGAATTTTTTGTCACCAATAGTGAATTGAATCCAGTTGGGCGACAAGATAGAGAGATTTGAATAGAAATAGGCAGTTAATTCAGCATAAACATTTGCAGATTGAAGGCAAAATTCATAAATGCCTAGCTTTTAAAACAAGTTCTTTACTGAAATATCAGCCTTCTCTAGATAGTCGAAATCCACAGTTTTGTGGTTCATGATCCCTCGAGCAAGCAACAACTTGTAACAGATATTATGCTCAGAGTTTCTGAATAATCCTCCTGTACCTGGCACACCAAATGCTACTCCTACCTTCATTTCAAAAATCTCAAAAAATCGAGCATCATCATCAGGTATAACAAACTTTGTTGCACTGGTAGTTTTAGGGCTAATACGAGCAGAGGGTGCTGATGATTTTCCGACTTTTTTTTGCCCTTTTTGAAAGAGGATTCTTTTGGTGTAGTACTAACCGGAACATTGTCAGAATCAACGCAAGCTTGAGAGTAGTTTTGCGTAAGATGTTCTTCAGAGGAGAACCCATTATCTCTCAGACAGTCACGCAAAGTAGATGCAAACGCATTGTTTCTCTTCAACTTCAGATAAGCATTCCATACATGCTTGATGCTTTTAAAACGAAAATCAGTTTTACCATAAGCTTTGGGAGACGACAACTTATGAGGTGGTGTCGCTTCGACAGGTTCTTCATGATGTTCCGATTCTGTATCTAAAATCTCCATAAACTCCGCCGGTGCAGTAAATTTAGAGTTTAGGTTCAGAATACATGAGGATCTTCTTTTGAACGACATTTTGATCACTCCAGGAGCAGAAAGTTTCGATCTTTGGAGAAGGAAGACGAGGAGAGTCTTTGAATATCGGAAAGTTTTGAGGAAAAGGGAACTGTACTGATAGGGTTTTGAAAAGTGACGGACAGGTTTATAAACGAGAAGGACGGGTTTTAGAAACAAAAGGTTATTTTTAGAAAGTAAAAATAAGCCCGAACAAGTAGGAAGGAAATATACTTTCTGAAGCATAAAAGATCAGGATAATATCATGATAGAATTTTGAGCATAATTAATCAAATAAATTGGGATACGTACCTGATTTTCTTCCTAAAATAACAAATGTGAAAATATCCTGCCAAAAATATTCCCGCCAAACTTTAAACTACGTACGTACCGTTATTTGAGAGTCTAAAAATTTTTCAGACGGAGAGTACTTGAGTCTGAAAATTCCTGTTTGTCAAACACTTCAAGAGAATGGACAAGTAATACACAATTTATTTCTAATATACTCAAATGAAGATTTGTCAAGAGGTTTTGTGAATATATCAGTTAATTGATTCTTAGAATCAATGAATTGAATATTCACATTGCCATTTTGAACATGATCTCTAATGAAATGATGCTTGATTTCAATATACTTCGCTCGTGAATGAAGAATAGGATTTTTAGACAGATTAATAGCACTTGTGTTGTCACACTTGATTGAAATACTTGATTCTTCAACAGCAAAGTCTCACAACTGCTGCTTCATCCATGGAATTTGTGCACAGCAGCTTCCCAACGCTACATATTCTGCTTCTGCTGTAGAAAGTGCGACTGTATTTTGCTTCTTTGAGTACTGGGATACCAACATATTTCCAAGTAGTTGACATGTACCTGTAGTACTTTTCCTGTCCACTTTACATCCAGCTAAATCAACATCTGAATAACCAGTAAGAGTAAAATCTGAATCTTTGAAATACCAAAGACCTAGCATTAGATAAGTTCAAATGTATTTGATTATCCTTTTTACTGCATAGAGATGCGACTCCTTTGGGTCTGATTGAAATCTTGCGCACATACAGACACTAAAAAGTATGTCAGGTCTAGATGCAGTAAGATACAATAGTGAACCTATCATGCTTCTGTATACCTTCTGGTCCACCTTTTTACCATGTTTATCCTTGTTCAGTTTGGATGTGTGGGACATTGAAGTGTCTGTTTTCTTACCATTTTGCATTCCAAATTTCTTGATAATCTCCTTAGCATACTTCTCTTGGTAAATGAAAGTACCATCTTTGGTTTGTTTCACTTGTAAGCCAATAAAGAATGTTAGTTCTCCCATCAAGCTCATCTCGAACTCGTTCAACATATTCTTAGAGAATTCTTTGCAAAGCAATTCATTAGAGGATCCAAAAATTATATCATCAATATAAATTTGAACAAGTAGAAAATCCTTACCCTTTTTCTTAACCAACAGAGTTGTATCTACCTTACCTTTGGTGAAATCATTTTGCAGAAGAAAGTTACTTAACCTTTCGTACCATGCTCTGGGTGCATGTTTCAGACCGTAAATGGCCTTTTTGAGTCTGTAGACATAATCAGTTTTCCTTGGTTCTTCGAAATCATGTGGTTAATCCACATATACTTCTTCTTTAATATATCCATTCAAGAAGGCACTTTTCACGTCCATCTGAAATAATTTAAAGTTATGGAAATAAGCATAAGCTAATAATAGCCGAATGGCTTCTAACCTTACAACTGGTGCATATGTTTCATCATAATCTATGCCTGCTTCTTGAGAATAGCCTTTTGCAATCAGTCTTGCTTTGTTTTTTGTGACTTTCCCTTTGTTATTCAGTTTATTTCTGAACACCCATTTTGTTCCAATTACTGGATGGTTTTTGGGTCTTGGCACAAGCTCTCATACTTCATTGATTCTGAACTACTGAAGTTCCTCCTGCATAACTTCTATCTAGCTTTCATCTGATAAGGCTTCTCCAACTTCTTTTAGTTCTATTTCTGATATCAATGCCAAGTTGTTGATGTTTTCCTTTTGTTTGGATCTAGTCTTGATTACATCTTCTATTTCTCCAATGATGAGGTTCTTTGGATGACTGGATTTATGTTTTCAGTTTCTATCAAATCTTTCCTTCTGAATATCTGTAGACTCTGAATTTTCTGATTAAGTCTGGATTGTATCCTTTTCCTTTTCTTTTGAGGATTCTACAATCTTTAAAGATTCTTGATGAGTCTTCGTTAACTCTTGAATGTTGGAAGGTAATTCAGATCCATCTTTGTGAGTCTGAATATTTTCTTCAAACCTTACATTCATTGTTTCTTCCACAGTCTGAGAGTTCTTGTTAAAGACTCTGTATGCTTTACTTGTAGTAGAATATCCAAGGAAGAGTCCTTCATCTGCTTTCTCATCAAACTTTTCAGTGCGGTCATTTGGATTTTTGAGAATAAAGCATTTACAACCAAATAAACGAAAACATGAGATACTGGGCTTTCTACCTTTGTAAAGATCATAGGGAGTTTTCTCAAGAATAGGTCTGAGAGATACTTTGTTAATGATATAACATGCTGTAAAGACTGCATTTGCCTAGAAATAAAAAGGAATCTTGCTTTCAATCAACAGTGTTCTTGCCATTTCTTGCAAAGAACGATTTTTTCTTTCCACAACACTATTTTGTTCTAGTGTGTATGGAGTAGAAAAATTATGTTGAAAGCCATTTTCCTCACAAAAATTTGAAAAACTTTGATTTTCAAATTCTCCTCTATGATCTGTTTTAATGCAAGAAATAGTATAGCCCTTTTCATTCTGAACTCTTTTTGCAAATTTTGAAAAGTATGAAAATGCCTTATTTTTATGAGCAAGAAAGAACACTAAAGTAAATCTTATAAAATCATCAACAATTACTAAACAATACTTCTTACCATCAATACTTTGTGTTCTGGTTGGTCCAAATAGATCCATATGAAGAAGCTGCAAAGCACGATTAGTGAAAACATGATGTATAGATTTAAAAGAGCTCCTTACTTGCTTTCCTAGGGTGCAGGCATTGCATAATTCTGTTTTTCTGTATTTTAGATCTGGCAAGCCTCGAACCAGTTTCTTGTTTGAGATCTTTGAGATTTGTTTTATACTGATATGCCCCAACCTTCTGTGCCATAGATCTTCATCTTCTTTGATTGAAATTAGACAATGAGTGGAATTTGGATTTACATCAAGAAGATAAATATTGCCATGTCTTCTTCCTGTGAAAGTTTTAGAAGAGTCTTTGCTTATTCCTAAACATGTGTTTTCTTGAAAGTTTATTCTGAAACCTGTATCACATAGTTGGCTTATGCTTATTAGGTTGTAGTTGAATCCTTTTACCAATGAAACATTATTGATTGTAAGTCCTCCAATTTTAACTGTTCCCTTGCCAACTATTTTTCCTTTGGTATTTCCTCCAAAGGAAACTTTTCCACTATTCAGACTGTGTAGATCAACGAATATACTTGGATCTCCTGTCATATGTCTAGAGCATCCACTGTCTAGGTACCACTTTCTTTTTCTCTTTGTGGTAACCTGCAAAAATCACAACCTCTCAAGTTTTCTTTGGTATCCAAATTTGTTTGGGTCCTTGAGCATTAGTATAGGCTGTCTTAACAAAATCTCTTCGAACAGGTCTCCAGACCTTAGGACATTCATTCTTAAAATGTTGTGGATCTCCACAATTTGAGCATTTAAGAGCGCTTCGCTCAACAGGTTTGACAAAATTTCTTTTAAAATGATTTTTATAAGCTTGTCGAGGAGGTCTTTGTCTTAATCTCTCCTTGACTTTTAGAAAATCAATCAAGTTGTCACTTTTCTTTACAAATTCTAGACCAGATTTGTTATAGTAAGGAATTTGAATGGAAAGGATATGCTTCAAGGTTTCTGAACCTTTTGAAAACTTGGAAGTAATTTTTGAAACTTCCTTTTTCAAAACAACATTTTCTTTGGAAAGAAAATCTCGACTTTCCTTGACTTGATAAAATTCTTTTTGAAGGAAATCAATCTTTTTTTTTTGTAAAATATCCTGTTGCCTCAGAGAAGAATTTTCCCTTTTCAAAGAAGAGATTCTTTTAAGAGCAGTCTTAAATTCAAAGCATAATTCATCAATATAATTCGATACTTCAATAGTCATTTCAGAAGGTTTTACCTTGATTTCCACTTTAAGATCAGAATCTGAATCTGAATCTGACTTTGCCATTAGACAGAAGTTTGAGATATCTTTATCACTATCTTTGCACTCTGTGTCACTCCAGATTTCTGCCTTTAAGGCCTTCTTTGCTTTCTCAAATTTGGTTTTCTTTTTCAGAAGTGGACAGTTAGGCTTGATATGTCCACGTTTCCTACAGTGAAAGCATATCACCTCCTTTGATCTCTCTGTCTCATTGATAGATCTCTTATTTTCAAAAGGCTTTTTCCCTTTGAGGTTTCTTCCTCTAATTTTTATTCTCTTGTACTTCTTTATGAAGAGAGCTAATTCTTCATCATCAACATCTTCATCTTCAGAATCTATATCAGAATCAATATTAGTTTTCAATGCAATTGACTTATTACCTCTGCTTTTATTCTCCTCATTCCGTTTCTCAGTCTCATATGATTGAAGAGTTCCAATTAACTCATTCACTGATAGAGGCATGATTCTTTGTGTCTCACGAAGAGATGTTTTGATGTTATCCCATTCCTTTATCAGTCCTCTCAGTAGTTTGTTGACTTTCAATGCATTTGAGACCGGTTATCCTTGATATGCAAGACCGTTTACTATGTCAGTAAACCTATCATATATATCAGCAATTGATTCTTCAGGCTTCAGTTTGAAGGATTCATATTGACCAAGCATAAGATTGATTTGAGTTTCCTTGGCTCGATCTATTCCTTCATAAGTAATATAGAGAGTGTCCCAAATTTCCTTAACAGATTCACAGGCAGCAATTTTTTTATATTCAATAGGAGATAAAGTACAATAAAGAGAATATATTGCTTTGGAATCTAAAGCTTCTCTTTTAGAAATCTCTGCTTGTGATAGTGAAGGATCTACTGATTTGCTTGCATCTGCCTTCTCTTTTGAACCAGAAGATTTCGGTTTGACTCCTTTGATAATGATATCTCATTGCATATGATCTATTGACTTTATGAATGCTTTCATCTTATTCTTCCAGATGCTGTATTCCTTGCCATAAAAAATATGGTGGTCTGTTGTTACTCTAACCTTCAATGAGCCCTGGAGCACCAAAGCTAGCCATATAGATCGTTAGCTCAAAAGTAAAACACTTCAATAAAATGAGCAACCTGCTCTGATACCAATTGATGTGGCTAGCAGGGATCACCTAGAGGGGGTGAATAGGTGACCTTGAACAGTTTTATAATATTTATGAGGAAATAAAACCAATCACAGAAGAGTCTGAATATTATTCAGATTCAAGACAGATTATATAGATGAAGCTTTTGATGTGCAGAAAGTAAAGTAGAAGATAAGGGATATAGAATTTGCACACAAATTTATAATGATTCGGCTTATAGCAAGCCTACGTCCACTCTCTCACGCTTACAGCCTACTGGCTGGATTTCACTATGTAATCAAGAGGAAGTTACAGATTTTGAGTGATATCACTCTGGTGTATGATGGGACTCTCTATCTCACACGGTCACTCTTACAAAGTAACCCTTAAGATCTAAGTATTTTGACTCGAAACAACAAGAGAAATGATTGGAGTATGCTCAGACTTTGGACTTGTTAATTCTTGAATCTGTTATCTCCTTTTGCTGCTCGTTGATCTCCTTAAATACTCCTCTACTCTCAAACTAGCCGTTGGACGGCTTTCAGAGGATCATCTTCCAATCTTCAAATTGGACAGATTTATATAATAAGGATTGAATAGCCGTTGGATGACAAATTCTGAATCCCGTTGATTCTGATCGCCCATACAATCAGAATCTTGATTTCCATAAGTAGAGTTTTGTCCATTTTAATGCATTCTTGTCGTAATATTTGATTGTCAATCAATTGGATTAAGATTGAACCAATCAAAATTTTCCTTCTATGAAATCCATGCCAGATCACTAGCTGTTATGTTTCGTTCTGAATTTTGCGTCTGAATAATTTCTGCATCTGCATTTGCGTTTGAATAATTTCTGCATCTGCATCTGCGTCCGAATAACTTCTACATCTGAATCTCAGAACTTAGATTCTGTGCGTCTTCAAAGAACTTATTTTTTCAGTTTGTAAAGTCTGAATAATTTCCTTCTAAGCTTCCAGAACATGTATATATATATTCCTGGAATAAAATGGTTCAGAATAAATATCAGATTTTACAATTATCACATAAGGTTTTGTCAACTTCAAAATTAGTAGGAGTTTTTCTCAATATCTAGCATATCATCAAGTCGTGGAATCGGAAACCTATACTTGACAGTAATCCGGTTATTATTTTTTGGAGTGAGGGCTAGCAACCCTCGCCGCCAAGCCCTCGCTTGGCCTAGACATGGGTGAGAGTTCGCACGCCCTTGCTTTAATAAGGAAAATGTCTCCCATGTTTAAAAGTTGCTAACTAATTTCAGGTAATTACTTTTAACTTTGTAAAATTACTTATAAACTGCGATAAGATTATCGAAATTATGATTTATACATATCAAAATCTTTGGATAAATCATTTGGATGCGGTTGGGCATAGACATGATGTGAATCAGCAGTTTGGGCACCACGGTTCCCCCCGCCTGCAACTGTACTGCCCGGAAAAAATATTATATACCACTCCGATGTCAACTCAGTAAAAAATGTGTCCATTCACCTTACAACATGTGTCACTCAAGAGCCACCCATCAGAAAAATTCTGAACTCTCGCTCTTCGCGCTCTATGCTCTCTTTTAGTTTTTCTCCCTCCCCACTCACGATCGGGCTCTCGTCCGATGAACTACGCCGCCAGCTGTAGCTTTGGCTCATTCGTTGCCTCCGCCGTTGTCAAATCACCCGACTTTCTCTCCTTCTCCATCTTCCTCTCTAAAACCTTCTTCAAGGACGTTCTGGTCCTCTCTCTCTCTCTCTCTTCCCCTCCTGACTCGCACGTTGATGCTCTGCTCTCTACCATGCTGCCTCCTTCGCCTCAAAAGGTACATATTTTAAATGTTTCACGTGTGTAGTTTTTGGGACATATAAATTTGGAGAAAATCTAGAAATCTCAAATCAACTGTATAATTCGCGCGCCCGTGCATTTTCTTTTGGGATCGGAATCGATTTTAGTGATTTATGCTGCTAATTGAGTGAATAATTGGCACGATTAGGGTAATTTGTTCGATAGATGTATGTTTTTGCTGACTCTATCATAAACTGCATGTCCATTCTAATAATAAGTTGCAATTTCTTCTTATATGGAATGGAAACCGTTTTTGATGTTGGTTAGATAATAATAGCTTGTTCTCATGGGATCATCGTTATGAGATAGAGAGGTAGGGAGGGAAAGTGATAAAACGGGATAAGGATATTAGGAGTGCCATAACTTTTGTACGGCACTCATTTAAGTATCATAACTTTTTTTTCGCTCACTTGAATGTCATAAATTTGAAAAATTAATCACTTGAGTGCCATCGGCGATTTGCCTTATTGGAAAATTCGATGTGGACGCCGCTCATCCTACGTGGCTTCGTCGGAGCTGACGTAGATAATTTTTTAATATTTTTTTCTTTTTTCCTTTTTCTTTTTTTTTTTGCAAATTTTTTTTCAACGCCGGCGAGGGTCACCGATGACCCTCGCCGGCTATGAAGGCCTTGCCCAGATTGGGCGAGAGCCGCCTTACCCTTGGCTACGAAGGCTGTTACTAGATTTGGGCGATCGCGGGCAAGGCGGCCTCGCCAAATCTAGCAAGAGCTTTCACCGTCGTGGGCGAGGCAACCTCACCAAATTTGGTGAGAGCCTTCACCGCCTCACCCGCGACCGCGCGAGGCCGCGATGGCCTCGCCAAGGGCTTTCGCGATTACGAACGAGGTAGCCTTACCAAATCTGGCGAGATCTTTCGCCGCCTCGCTCGCGACCGGCGAGGCCCATCTAGGGCTTTCGCAGCCACGAACAATACAACCTCGCTAGATTTGGCGAGAGCCTTTGCAGCCTTGCTCGCGACCGACAAGGCTGCGATGGCCTCGCCAAGGGCCTTCACGGCCATACCAGCCGATGGCGAGGCAGCCCTCGCCCAATTTGGTCGAGGGTGAGGCCTTCGGCGAGGGTCACCGGCGACCCTCGCCAACCTTGAAAAAAAAAGGAAAAATAAGAAAGAAAAAGAAAAAAAAATTCAAATAAAATAAATAACATCGAAAAATCCATGTCGGATGGAAAATTAATTAAAAAATTCATGTAGGATTGTTTACCGGAAATGGCACTCAAATGATCCATTTTAGTGAGCAAAAAAAAGTTATGACTCTCAAGTGAATGCCATATAAAAGTTATGACACTCCTAATGTTCTTATCCCTAATCAAACCAATGTCTGTTTTGGATGTTGATTTGAAATTTCTAGATTAATAAGGTTAGGAAACTCAAGATATCATTATTTTGGAGTGTGTAGCCCAGCATAAACGGTGTTATGCATTCGAAAAAACCATTTTAATGGCTTTTGTTATGGCTTGATCTTGAAAAGTGAACATGATTTTCGAAGCCTTATTTCTCACAAACTTAAAAAATGCCTCAGATAACGAAATAAATTATTTGCAGTCTCATCCAACAAAAATGTACAGCCAAACATAATATTCCTCCAATGGTGATTAACCTCAACAAAAGGTGCATATATCATGTGATATTTGTTGATACAATACGTGGTATCAAACACTAACAATCATCGAAAAATTCGTAATCAAATTTAGACAAACTATCACTTTAAAATAAATCTGTCAATCTACCATCTTGATCTACTTGTATAGCGTAGGCAAATATTGCGTTTTGCATTGGCATGCAATGAAAATAATATAGAAGACTTTGACAATCTTTCCCACTTATACAATCGGATCTTTTTGTTTGCAAATAATTTTGAGTTTTTGTTTCCTCCTACTTCATTTGCTAAAAACTCATGTGCCGTAGTCCTCTCAATGCTAGCTTTAAGCATGTCAATTAAAATACCCTTGCAAGTATCAGATAACGGACATGATCCTTCCACATCTAATAAAATGTTTTTGGTATGTTATTATAGTTTTGTGAGCATATATATGAGTATGGACATCCATAATAATTTATATACATCTATTTCTCGTCAAGTAAGGTCATTACTGGACTTAAACTTGCTGGAATTAACTTTGAAACTTGCTAGTTGGTCCTGTTTTAGTGTCATTTAAATCCAATTTGGTATCAAATTGGATTTAAATGAATAAAACATAATTAACATAGCACGCATTACGTGTGCAAGATGGGAAGTTTCATGCTGCAACTAAAAGAATAAAACGTAATTAACATAGTGCTTTTACAAGTGAAATAACATCTCGTCCGTTTCTTAAGAAAGCAAAATGTTTTTCACATAGCATGAATGACGAATTACCTCTGATTCAGTCATTCGACAAATTTGTACCCAAATTGATACCAAATTGGATTTAAATGACACTAAAACAGTCCCAAACAGCAAGCTTTAAAGCTAATTCCAGCAAGTTTAAGTTCAGTAATGACCTTACTTGACGAGAAATAGATGTATATAAACTATTATGGATATCCATACTCGTATATATGCTCACAAAACTATAACAACAGGCCAATTAAAACCAAAACAGCCTTGGTTTCATACAAAAACTAATCTTACCGGTTTGAGTTAACAATATTGAAATGATTTCCTAAGCATTATGTTGATGAGGAGGCTTTTCTTATTAAAAGAATCAACCACGAGACCTAAAGTACATATAAGCTCAAACGACTCTCAATAAATCATCTGAAGTACTTCACCCAAATTGCGAAAGACAGGATTTCGGCACATTCATCCACATAAAAGACATAACGTGGAGTTCATTATCAGAAAAGATATTCAAGACAGACTTTGGTTTATCACTTTCCCTCCCCCGCTTCTCTATCTCATAATCAAGATCCCATGAGAACAAACTATTGTCATCAAACCAAAGTAGAAAATGGTTTTCACTCCGCATAAGAAGAAATTGCCATATATTATTAGAACGGACATGCAGTCCATGGTAGCGCCGGCAGAAACATACGTTTATCGAATAAATAAACCCAATTCGTATTCACTTAATTAGAAGCATAAACCACTGAAAATGATCCATATCCAAATAGAAAACACATGTACACACAAAATTGTACTGTTGATTTGGAATTTTTGGATTTTCCCCAAATTTATATGTCCCAAAAACTACCCACATGAAAATCTGTACCTTTCGAGGCCGAGGCGGCGACGTGGTAGAGAGCAGAGCATCATCATGTGAGTCAGGAAGGGAAGAGAGAGAGTGACCGGAACGTCGTCGCAGAAGGTTTTAGAGAGAAAGATGGAGAAGGAGAGAAGTCAGGCAATTTGGCGACGGCGGAGGCAATGGACGAGCCGGAGTCATAGGCGGCGGCCTGGTTCTTCAGACAAGAGTTCAGTCGTGACTGGGGGAGGGAGAGAGAGAGTTGAGGAGTCGCGTGAGCCGGAGGGAGAGAGAGAACAGAGCGAGAAGAGCGAGAAAGATCTATTGGGGAGTAGAGAGAGACGCCCGCGAGAGTTCAAAATTTTTTTGATAGGCGGGAGTGAATGGGACTCGTTTTTTTTCTGAGTTGGCATTAGAGCGGTGCCTAATATTTTCTCGTGCTACCTGCCTTCCCGGTCGCCTATGCCCCGACACCTCCCACTAACACATCGCCACGTGGCTCGTCCGCGTCCCGTCCGAGTCCCGACCACGTGTTCGGCACACGCCCGGGCACTTGCCGGAAAATCCCGGTATTAATTAGGGGATTTACTTTTATACTCTTTAAATGGGATTAGAGCCTAAACGCAATCGTAAATTAACTTTGGTAAATAATCCTTCTTAATCACGAGAGATTACTGTAGGGGTAAAAGGAGAAAAGAATCCACCCAAGTTGCTCTCTCGGCTGTTGCTGGTTCGCGGGATTCGATCGAAATCGACCCGCCTTGTTCTTCCGAATCTTTTGATTAGGGTTCCGTGACTCGATTTCACCCCACCCCCCGGCGCTTCGTCCGGGGCCATTTCACACGGCGAGCAGCCTCCGAGAAGCATTCAGCTATTGCTTCTTTCCCATTCCTTCTCCTGGTAAATTCCCTCGAGTCTCTCGCCCCACTCGCCGTTGTGTGTTGCGCGCGTGATCGTTTGATCGCGGTTTTTAGGAGAGAATTGGTGCGATGATGCGAAGTTGTGGGGGTGGATTTGCCTTTTTTTTTTTTTCTCGATAAAGGTGCGATCTTTAGCTGATTGGGTGCTACCAGGGATGGTTTGAGAACCCAATTCGCATGAACTTGCATTTGGGTGTTTTCAGTTTGTGGGTAGGCGGAATGGGTGGCTTTTTTCAACCCAGGTGATTGTGGCAGAATGAAAATGTGCTGTGGCGATTAGCGTTTTATCTGGCTATGTGGATCCTGTTTCTTGGGCAATTGTCAGCTGTTTCTGCTGAATTCCGTAGATTTGCTTCGTTTTGTTATAGGATTATTGAGTAGTAAGGCGTATGTTAACTTCTGAAATCGAAGTTAAGGCTCTGTTTGATTCGATTCTTTTGGGTTTCGATATTCGCCCGTCGTGAGAAAGAGCGGGGCTCTGGAAGCGCGGCTGCGAGCATGGTCAGTGCAGAAAGTGGAGATGAGGGTGCGGCACTTGCGGAGCCCCCCGATCCTGATGTCGTCGAGACTGATCCAACTTGTCGTTACATTCGGGTAATTGGTGACATGGTTTTTTCTTTACTGAGTTGCTTTCTTTCATTGGTTACAAACATAATTTAGGTTAATCCTATTGTTGATTCATTGTGGTGCTTGCATGATATCTGGTTCTTGAGAAACCGTGCAAATGCAACAGCAATGAAGCTCTTAAGTTCTTTCCTTCATCTGTCGCTTGATTTCCCTAGTAAAGTCTATTATATATTTTTTCATTCAGGCAAATTTGACTTTCATTATTGACTTGTAACTTGTTGTGCCTTTGTACAGTATAGGGATGTGCTTGGAAAAGGTGCTTTCAAGACAGTGTATCCATTGCCATGATGTATTTATAGCACAACCTCTGTTTTTTACTTCTTGTGTTGATGGACTATCTGCATTTGTACATGCCACATTTTCAGGTAGAGATTAGTTTTCTGATTAGGAGATGAATTTAACATCAACCAAGTGTGAATTCATTTATTTCATCAAGATTGTAATTTGTCCCTCGTAAATGCTTTGTGACGGACTTAGCGAGAGGAGTTCACTAGTGTTATTATCACTTGAAAGGTTAAACTGATGGGGTGCATTGCATAAGATGATTGTTTTTGTCAAGATTCTTCTTTATAGAAGTATCAATTGTAGACCTTGTTATTGGATAGGAGTGGCTGCATGCAACATTTCTTTACTACAATATTTGGTTCTGTGGCATTCCTTAATCATATATGAAATAGTTACAAGGCATTCGATGAAGTAGATGGAATTGAAGTGGCATGGAACCAAGTTCGAATTGACGATGTGCTACAATCTCCTGATGACTTGGAACGGCTGTACTCTGAAGTGCATCTCCTGAAATCATTGAGGCATAACAATATTATTAAGTTTTATAATTCATGGATCGATGAGAAAAATAAGACAGTCAATATTATCACTGAGTTGTTCACATCAGGTAGCCTCAGACAGTAAGTTCCTTTCCTGATATAATCTGTGTCTGAAGTTTATTTTTCCAGTTATAATGAGATTAACCATATTGTTAGTGGATGGATTTTATGATCTAGGTATCGTAAGAAACACAAGAAAGTTGACATGAAGGCTGTGAAGGGATGGGCTAGGCAGATATTAATGGGTTTGAGCTACCTTCATTGTCAGAATCCACCAGTTATCCATCGGGATCTTAAGTGTGACAACATATTCATTAATGGACACCTAGGAGAAGTTAAAATTGGAGACCTTGGTTTGGCAACTGTCATGGAGCAGACCTTTGCCAAAAGTGTAATTGGTATTTTTCTATTCTGTGTGTTTGTTTCTGTACTATAACCTCTCCGTTGTTAACTTAAGTTGGTGCTTTACATCTTACTCATCACTATGTTTTAGTTCTGTTATATCTTTTCTTCCTAAGAAAGAGGTCCACTGGTTATGACGAGTGGAACTCTTCAAAATCTCGTGTTCTTGCGATAGCCTTTAGTTTCTGTCTTGAAATACACAAGGGCACTGATCTGTCAGAATGCGGTGTCTACAGGAACTCCTGAATTTATGGCACCCGAGATGTATGATGAGAAATATAACGAGTTAGCAGATATATACTCTTTTGGGATGTGCACGCTTGAGATGGTGACTTTCGAATATCCCTACTGTGAATGTAGGAATTCTGCTCAGATATATAAGAAGGTTTCATGTGTAAGTTATCTAATGATTTATTGAACGGTGTTTGTTTCTCTTAAGAGTCAAATATAGTTATCTAGAGACCTCGCTTATATTCTTGTCTTTATAGGGTATCAAGCCTGCTAGCCTTTCTAAGGTGAAAGATCCTGAAGTAAAATTATTTATTGAGAAATGTCTACTTCCAGCATCTCAAAGATTGTCTGCAAATGAACTATTGATGGAGCCCTTCCTTCAAATGAATGGATCCGTGAAAAATCGCCCTCTGTTGCTTCCTGATATAGTCATGCCTAAAATAGGAGCATTTGGGGACCGTTGTCTGGTTTCGGAAGGACCCGTGACTGCACAAAGCAGACCCTTTCCAATGGATGTTGATGATGGTGAGCTACCCATAATCAATTCTTTTGATCACTCTGCGAGCAATGGGTCATGTTCGTTGTCTGTGGAGGTACAAAGGACAAGAAGAGGCAGTTCTTTCTTGTTAAAAGGAGAAGTGAATGATGAAGACTCCGTGTCTTTAATACTCCGCATAGCTGATCAGAATGGTTGGTCTACCACTTTAGATTACCGATATTTATCCCTGTTGCTTTGGTTGCCATTTTCCTATCGGTGATTCATATGTTCTTTGATGTGCAGGTCGTGCGAGGAATATCCATTTCTTGTTCTACCTCGACGCTGATACGGCTTGTTCAGTCTCAAGTGAAATGGTTGAGCAACTGGAGTTGGAAGATCAGAATGTCATATTTATAGCAGAGTTGATTGATTTACTTTTGATAAACTTGGTGAAGAACTGGGAACCTTGTGTACCCATCAGTCATTTGTTAAGAGTTTCTCATCAGAACGACCCCCATTTGTCAGAATGTGGACAAAGTTCCGTTGGATCTCTGGTAGATGCTCACGAGGCAATCAATTCCCTGAGATGTAAGCCATCTGCAGTGACATCACATGCTGTTGGCCTCGAGAACCCGACTGTTTTAGAAGATCGGGGTTCTGAAATGTCTTATGTCTCTGCTACCTCTAATGAGTGGACTGATAAGTGCTCAGTGGATTCAAGTGCCGATTTGCATGCCTGTAGCAGTGGCAATAGCAAGGTTTCGAATAGTGTGGTGACCGGTTCTTATCCGACCAACGTTTCTTTTCTAATTGGTGAAGATGATGACGAAGAGATGAGAATAGAGCTCGAGATGATCGAGCGGAAGTTCCAGGAGGCAATTAGGGACATCACGAAAAGAAGGGACGAAGCTATCATCGAGTCAAGGAGAAGACAGTTGCAGAAGAAAGTGGAACCTCACTAACCCCCCGGGCCATCTTTCGTCCTTTGGTAGAATTCGCATTATGCAGCTTGTTTACTTTCTTTCTTCTCTTCGATTGCTTTATTCTTTTCATTTCCATGTCTCAACTGTACAAAGTTTGTTTAGTAAAGAGATCCTAGGCAAGTGAGTCTGTTTCACCCTGCTGCAGCTGTTTGACTACATCTGAAGTTTTAATCAGATGAGCAGCAGCAAAAGGGTTTGGATGATTCAGTCTCTGTAGCTAAGCAAGTCCTTAGCTTGACATTGTCTCCATGTCCGAATTGTTGTTACCTTGAAAGACAAGTTCGCTAAGGATCAGTTGAAAAACCATAATCACCAACTAATACTTGTTTGGCAATAGGACTCTGTTTGTTACACGGATTGTGAATGGTTTCGAAAAATGAGCACTGAAAAATGAATAATATTTTCATTGTCTAGACATAAAATCTTGATTTTTTATTAATTAATTATTTTAAACAATAAAAACGGTCATTTTTAAGTAAATTTTTTTCAAATTATATATTTTTTGCAAAACAAACTAAACTTTCATTTAATTTAGATACTTGTAACTTTGTTGCTTTTTTCCGGTGGCTTTATTTATTTATTTGGGTCTTAGATTTTCCTAGTCTCTTTTTTATATAATGCTCGATAATCTTTTTTGAGAGAATCGACAATTACACCACAGTTTCTTTCTTCTTTTTTCTATTTTGCAATTCTGGGCAGGTGAAATTATTGGCTGACCCTTGCCCAGATCAAGGTGAGGGCTCGAAACCCTCGCCGGCCACAACGGCTTCACTCGGACTAGGCAAGGGTGTCACGGCCCTTGTTGGCCAATAGGCAAGAGTTGGTTGGTGACCTCACTGGCCAAGAGTCGGAAAAAAAAAAAGAAAGAAAAGAAAAGAAAAGAAAAGAAAAAACAAAAGAATACAAAAATACAAAAAAAACTCAACAACTTTACAACAATTATTTACGTTAGTGCCGGCCAATTCGCATAGGATGATTGGCATTGACTAAATTGTTACGTCAGCCATTTTCGATCAAAATTGACCGGAATGACTAAATTGATTTATCGTTAAAAAGTTTATAATTAAATTGGCAAATCATCCAAATGTTTAGAACTAAATTGATACAATTAAAATGCTTCAGGTTAAATTGACAAGTTCTAAAAAGGTTTAGGACTAAATTTGCACAATTAAAAAGTTTAGGATTGAATTGGCCGCCGTACAATAAATTTATAACTTTTTTGACAATTTTCCCATCATAATGTAAATCCATATCTCCTTCATGTAAGACTAGATATATGACCTCTAAGTAGTTTTCTATTACTTCAAAAAGAAATTGATACTAATTTCTTTAAGAAAAGGCAACAAAAAATTGATACTAATTTCTTTAAGAAAAGTACATTAAAATTGATTTTGCACAATCGACACGTGAAGTGATATAGCGCATTACCATTCGGTGCTGGACATAACCTACTTGTTTAAGCGTAGACTTGTAATTACCAACTCGGAATGCTCGTCAGCAAAATTCATTTTGTAAATTTTAACTTTATATTCTCGACATATTACTTAATTTTATTTTGGCACGCGACACCTTTTATCTCCCTATTATTTATTTATTTATTTATTCTATTTTGATAATACTTTTTTGGCTCTATTTTATTTCGAAAACATTTCCGCCATAAATTGGCGGCACCAGCAGGAGATTTTGGCGGGCAAAGGCCGCAGTTTTCAAACGGAATCAAACTTTGCTCTCTCTCTCTCTCTCTCTCTTCACAAGAATCAGCAGGCCAAAACCCTAGGCCGATCGCCGATCGCCGGCCGGAGCTCGCCGGAGATGGCCAGAGACGAGGCGCAGTTCAAAGCGGCGAAGCGGGCGTACCAGAGCGCGCGGGACGAGGGGAACCGCCAGGAGGAGGCGAGGTGGGCGAACGTGATCGGGGACATGCTCAAGAACCGGGGGGAGTACGTCGAGGCCCTCAAGTGGCTGCGGATCGACTACGATGTCACGACCAAGCACTTGCCGGAGAAGCACCTCCTGCCGACGTGCCAGTCCCTCGGGGAGATGTACCTGCGGCTCGAGTTCTTCGAGGACGCGCTTCTGTATCAGGTACCTTACCTCGCGACCCTCTGGTTTTTTTTTCTCCCCTCGGAATCGGGATGCGGGGTTCGATTCCGGCGGCGATCGTCGGGATTTCTTTTGTGTAATTTCGGTTTGATCGCTTTGGTTTAGGTGCGGATTCTTTCGATTGCTTCTTTTTGTGAATTCGGTTTAGTTGTGTTTACGCGAGTAGAGGGATGGTGATTGAGTATTGGTTTTACGTATGCTTTTATCGACTATTCCAGAAGAAGCATTTGGAGCTTGCTAGGGACGCTGGTGATCTTGTCGAGCAGCAGAGAGCGAGTACGCAGCTTGGTCGTACGTACCATGAAATGTTTCTGAGATCTGCGGATGACCACTACTCAATTCGGAATGCTAAGAAGTACTTCAAATCTGCCATGAAGCTTGCCAAAGAACTGAAGGAGAACCCGCCAACTAATAAGAGTTCTTTCTTGAAGGAATATATTGATGCGCACAATAATATTGGTATGCTTGAAATAGATCTTGACAATTTGGTAGAGGCCCAGAAAATATTGTCTAGAGGATTAGACATATGTGACGAAGAAGAGGTTATTGAAGACGACGATGGACGTAGTAGGCTACATCATAATCTTGGAAACGTTTACACAGAATTAAGGATGTGGAACGAGGCTCGGGAGCATATTGAGAAGGACATAATAATCTGTAAGAGGATTGGGCATTGCCAAGGTGAGGCAAAGGGGTACATAAACCTTGGTGAACTGCATTACAGGGTACAAAAGTATGATGAGGCAATTCTTTGCTATCAAAAGGCACTTGACCTGGCGGAATCTATGGAGGACGAGGATGCTTTGGTGGATCAAATTAAACAAAATATCAATACCGTGAAAGAAGCTATTAAGGTGATGGATGAGCTGAGGCTAGAAGAACAGAACTTTAAAAAGCTGTCAAGAAAGTCGGTCAGTGCTAGAGGCACCGGAAGTGAAAGGAAATGTCTTCTGCAACAGAATAAGTCCCTTGACTGTCTTATTGAGAAATCAAGTATGATCGCTGCATGGTTAAAAGTAGGTCTCCTTCTCTGTCAAGTTTTAGATGGCTTGGCTTCTCCAGCAAGTTTCAGACGTCAAATCATGCTTTATTGAATAATTATGATTATTGCTTCCCTTTTCAATTCAAAGATTGCTAATTTTTAAAACTTTCTTACTTCCTGAGATCATTCATCATGAAATTGTATTCTTTCCTTATGAACATTGGACTTTCTTTCTGTGTTGGAGACTAAGAACATTTGGCTTGAGAGTGAAGGAGCTTTATAATATTCTTTCTTGCGAAATACTGGAAAATAACCACTTCAAACATTTTTTAGCAAGCGTTTGGTCATGGTTTTGCATTGTAAGGGACTTTGTCTTCTCAATAGATAACTTGAAACAGGTTGGCCATAATGCAAGGTCTATAGCCGGATACTACTGTACTGTTAATTCTTTAGAATAGAATGCATCATAACAATAACAGAGAGAGTTGTGGGTACATTTAATCCACTAATGGAACTTAATCATGATATTTGTTGTAGTCATCATAGTCGCTGAAGTTGCATCTTAGATTAAAGTTCTAGAGTTTCAGGGACGAAAATGGTCACCGGTACAATAATTGAATTAGTTTGTTGATGGCTTGTAAGTTGCACAAGTAGTTGCATATAAAAAAAGATACGAGAGGAGATCTAGGCCATCCAAGACAAAAACTGAACTCCAAGAATGGCCACCATGGATCTACTAAAGGCCACCTTTGAAAAAGAAACCTCACATTCTCTCTTTGCAGATTTTTGGACACACCCCACCCCAACCAATAAAAGAAAAAAAAAATGAAACTATCACTGATACTGATGTAGGATGATGATACTTGTAACTAAACTTGCCACTTGCAAACTTCCGGTTTCAGATGTCCATAACACAATCATTATTGATGTATAAAAGTAGTGACAAAGGAGTGATTCTTCTATAAGCTTCTCTGAATGATCAATATGAATCTTCTCGAAAGTTTAAAGCTGCATATGGAGATATTTCATTCTAGATGATTAAGTGGTGTCCTTAGATTGATTGAGTCATTTCCAGATTCTCTAGAATAATTAAACTATTTCCAAATACTTTATTTTGGTGTAGTCTTATGTTGGTTTGTTTTCTGTGATTTATTTCAGCATCTTGAGTTTGCTAAACGCAAGAAAAGAATTGCAAGTGAACTTTGCGACAAGGAAAAGGTGAGTGATTCATACCTTGTTATCGGAGAATCATACCAGAAGCTCCGAAAATTCAATGAAGCCCTGAAATGGTACAACAAGAGTTGGGAGATTTATAAGTCCATTGGCAACAAGGAGGTTAGTTAGGTTGTTCTTCTCTGAATTTTAATCCTTTAATAATTTTATTTTCTAATTATGCTCCATAAGTATTAGAAATGAGGATTCGCTATTCAAGATCATAACTTGATTCAAGGTTCGAAAATTCAAGCTATTGGAAGATTATGCAAGTACTTAATTATTGTGATAAATTTGTGTAAGTTCAAGATTAATTAAATTGTTACTCATAAAAATATTTTTGGCGTCATCATCACTTGAGTTATATGATGTTTTGTAATAATGTCAACTGAATAATTTGTAACAAAATGGCTCATTTCCTTTCTGTTTGTGTGTTTAACGGACAAATGTAGCAATTTTATGTCCAGAATCGTAGGATGTAATTGAACTTATCTTTATAATTGCTCAAGAAACTACTTAAATTGTACTATTATAAAAAAAACGAAAGCAGTCTTGTTTGATGAATTTTTTGAGTGAAATTATGTGTTATGTTCTGTCAATAACTCTACAAAGCGATTTGTCTTAATCAAACCAATTGATGATATTTAAGAATTTCCAATTGGAACACACTAATCTATATTTAGTAGCCTTATCTTTCAACTTTTACGAACTCACTAAATCATATTGGGACAATTTCTTTCCACCTTAACTTCCAAAAACCAATAACAGTTCCTCTTGGAAAAACCATCTTTTAGCCACTTTTTTAACCAACTCCTCCAAATGAACTGTATACATGGCTATAGCATGAAATTTTAACTTTGGTACTTTACCAAATCGTCATTTCACTATTCATAGTTTTGAAAACTTTATTCATGATTTTTATTTTGATTTGATAACCACGCAGCTACTTTAACATTTATTTCCATGTAGGAGTTCGTAACTCTATCCGAGAATCTTCTATAGCTAATCTAAAGATTCTAAGGTTGATAATCTTTCATTGTCCTAAGGCTTATACATTGGTCAAATTCTTGATATTTATGGTGAGAGCATTTTAGGATATGTTTCATTTAATGGTTTATTGACGCTTACTTGAGGTCTGTGTCATTCCAGGGGCAAGCTCTAGTTAAAATTAATATTGGTGATGTTTTGGACTGTGACGGAAATTGGGCAGGTGCATTGGATTCTTTTGAAGAGGGGTACAGGTGATTGCCCTTCTTTATGTTAAATCTTTTCAGTTGTTTCTTCGATTAAGGGTAGCATGAGAGGCTTCTCCAGTATCAGATATAATATATGTATTTGAGTTGTCAACTATTAGGAATTTTCTCTGACATTACTTTGATATGTTCAAACTATCTAGAACTAATTTGACATGTGTTTGACGTATGACTGCATGCGCATAGCAAAACTGGTCCCGTGTGTGGTAGGAGTATGCAAACGCTTATTGCTCCAACAACAATTACTGCTAGGAAGATCAAAAGGTGCATGAACCTGCCTGTATGTCAAATGAATGTCTGTGCTTCACGTGCATTATGCATCCATTATTAATCTTCATTGCTATCTTTGAAATGCTTTGCTTTAAGTTGAACTCATGCGTTTACAAACCTGATATTTCTCAAATCCTTGAAGATTGAGTATTGTCACCCTCTACCAGAGTTATCCTCGTTACTTTTAACATAAATGCTTGTAATTTTTTTCCAAATATGTGTTGCAGAATTGCTGTGGAAGCTAACCTCCTCTCAGTACAGCTTTCTGCCCTAGAGAACATGCACTATAGCCACATGATCAGATTTGACAATGTTGAAGAGGCAAGGTGAATGTTCTGTTTTAGAAAGTGGAACAGTAGAATAATTTTTGGAACCAAAAAGTGAACTCCAGGAATTACAGTCTAATAAGTGAAACTCCAATATCCCAGATTAACTAGGTTGCACCACAATTGAATCCACCTGATTGTACGTAAACGAGGACTCATTCTTCTGTGCAGGAGGTTGCAGCTTCTAATTGACAAGTTGAAGCAATCAGAAAGAAAAGAGCTCGAAGCACAAAAATTGGCAGGAGATTGCTGCCCCGAAACAGACACAGAAGGTGATGATTATTTGTCAAATAGTAGGTCCAGCACTTGCAGTTCTCCACTTACATCTAATTCTTATAAGAGAAAACTTCACAACACCGTGGAAGAGCTAAATGATGATGCCCCTTTGATATCCCTCGTCCATTCAAAGAAAGTTTCACCAAAGTTCAGAACAGCTGCTCCTGTAGAGAAGTGTGGTAATCCCGTGAAGCACATGATGGCACCATCCAAAAGTTCATCAAAATCATCCGGTGAGGTGCGGAAAGCTGTTGGTTGTAAACGCATTCGGTTAGTCCTTTCTGATGATGAAGGAGAAATGCACACTCAGGCAGGGGCCTCAATGGCTGGGCCACATTCTATGGATAGGGCAGCTACTTCTGGTGGAAGTGAGTATTACTTTGCTTGATTTTAGCTCCCCCACTGTGATATCACGATTGTATCTGAACTGTATACCTGAATGGAGTAGGGAATGAAGCAACAGCAGCAGCAGCTCAGGGATGTCGTGTAAGTAGGTCTTTGGACCAAACATAGAATATTTGTCTCTCTAAGCCCATGATGGGTTTTCTCTATTTCTTTATTCAAGTTTTGTTTTTCCTTTGCCAGGATGCACCCGCAGTTAGTTCGGAATGTACTAACAGTTTTCGGAATCTCGTTAATGTGGAAGAGAGCACATGTTCTTATAAAACCAGGAGTTCTATTAGAGTAACATCTGAAAATGGAAAAGAAGACAGATCCTTGAGCATTAAGGATGTTTTTCCAGACTATTTTGTGGCAGAGAGCTCAAAATGTGACTTTGATGTCTCCAATAACCTATCACACACTGTTCATTTGGATTTCCCTGCTTGCACTGACAAATCCAAAGTAAGACTCAGTTTGCTTCAAGTGCATTTAGATTTTATGTCACTATAATGTGGCCATGGTCATTTTAACTTCATTTCGGATTTCAATATAGCTGTTCTTTTTCGATTGTTAAAACTTCCTTCATTTCTGTGCTGCTGATGCTAACTCAAACCAAATGTATCTGCATTTAGAACAAATCAAAAAATCAATTGGAATCTAATGAAAATTGTGTCATCTGCTGGTATCGAAATTCTTGATTAAGACTGATAAGAGATTATCCTTTCGGAATTTAATTATCTTTTTTGGCCAACCTGTTGTACATTGTGATTATTGCAGCAATTCGTATCGTTCAAAATCGACAATGAACTTATCCATGTAGAGGCTGAGAGCTTTGGGTCTGATGATGAATTCGACATCGACTCTGTGAAGGCTGAATTGGCATGCCTGTACTACTTTCATCTTTCTAAAGAAAAGAGATCAAAGGGTTAGTCAATTAAACATCTACTGCTTATGGTCTTGCAATCAATCTATCGGACAAGAACCCACTTTCAAATTCTTTCTGATGCATCATTTCAGCTTCAATTAGTTGCAATGTTTTGGCATCTCTCTCTCTCTCTCAGACACACACACGCAGAGGCAAGCACACTTCACGATTGCAATTTTCTGATGCTCGTGTCTAATACAGGTCTCTTGCCAATCATCCAACAAATGATTATTGAGGGAAAAGCCCTCCCATGCTTAGAAACTGTTAGAAGCTTGAGGGATCATTTGGGAAAGGGAGTAGTTGAAGTACTTGTTAATGGTATGTGCAAGAACATTTTGTATACGCATGATGTAAAAGTTTGTCTTTTGTGTCATGGATATTGTCATCCCGGCTACCTTATAATAAGAAAACATCCTGTGGTTTATGAGTACATGAATCATCAACATGAACTGCAGCACTTGTGGACACTTAAAGAATTTTTTAATCAGAAACACTTTTTTGGTAGCCACATCAGCATTGCCTGAAATGAATCATGTCATTTTCTCACACAAGTTTCCATATTCAAATGCAAAAGTTGGTTGAAATGCATTTCCCCCGTGAATTGTGATTGGTCGGTTACGCTGCGCTAGCCATGTGAGTGACACATCAAATACTTTTCATTGGATCAGAGTATATGTTGGTGTTGTTATAAAAGTCACTTTTACAAATTTGTATTTAATACTAAAATGTCACCTTACAGGTTGGGTACAGAAGCCCTTGATGAAGCTGTATGTTGACTGCTGTGAGGACTTATCCGAGCAACCGAATATGAAGTTGCTCAAAAGGTTATACGATTTGGAGGTAGGTTACCTTTCTGTTGTTTTGCTACTACTTTCATCCTTTTGGAGTATCTCAACTTTTTTCTGAATTCGTGAGTTTATTGACGAAAAGCTATGATACTTCCTGTTTAATAGGTCTCAGAAGATGAAGTTATCGTGTCAGAATGTGAACTTCAAGATGTATCTGTAACTCCACTTTTGAATGCATTGCGCGTGCACGGAACAATTGCAATGCTTAACCTTTCTCATAATCTCCTAGGTAATCATCTGGTATCTAGTTTCAACCAGAGCCTTTTCCTCGACTCTTGTGGTTTGTAGCTGCTATCAATTCTCCTTAATAATTTTTCCAAATAAAAGACAACATATAGATTTATAAAAGCTGCCACAACTTTGATTTTTCCAGGAAATGGAACCATGGAGAAACTTCAACAAGTACTCCAATCTTCGGGTCAGAGCTATGGAGACTTGAGTCTGGATCTTCATTGCAACCGGTTTGGTCCAACGGCATTGTTTCAGGTTCATATTGTCTAATAACAGTCCAGCAAACATTTACTTCCCCCGTTTACCTTTTCGTTTCACCTTGTATTTGGGAGAAATTAAAAGTACTTTGATGTGGGAATTTAGATGTTTAACTAATATCGAGAAAGATATTGAACTCAAAAAATGGCTAGTGGAATGGCTGGTGGATCTAAAGTATTGTGACAATGTTTCATTGGTGTCTATAAACTGCGTGCCTATTTGATAGCCTTGAATGAGCTTATTTAGTTTACACGTGCAGATCTGTGAATGTCCTGTGCTGTTTGAACGACTGGTGGTACTTAATATGTCAGGCAATCGCCTCACCGATGCTTGTGGATCTTACATTTCCACAATTCTGAAAAATTGTAGGGGTAAGGCCTGTCTGCCGTAGCGTTTAAACAAACACACACGGCATGCCCAAGCACACAAACATCAACACCTACATGAGAATGTGGTGCACACTGAGCCACCCACCCACACGCACATGCGTCTATTTAATTAACTGAACATTAATTACTTTCTTTTCATGGATTGTTCATTCTGTAGCCCTGTATAGCTTGAATGTAGAGCGCTGTTCAATTACATCTAGAACAATTAAAAAGGTCGCTGAAGCACTGGAAGCTGGATCTATGCTTGCACAACTTTATATAGGTACTTAAGAGTTTTTTTTTAAACCATTATTGAGCATTATTTATCTAATGGAACATTAACTCCTTTTTCAAATCAATAGGACATAATGACTTGATATCAGGAAATGCTATTATCTGTCTGCTTTCTAAGCTTGCCACACTGGAAAGGTACTTTAAGACTATAAACCATACCATTCTTTCTTCTCACAGGTTGGAAATGATATTCAACTTTTCATCTGATTTTAGCGACTTTATTTTTTGGATAGATTTTCTGAACTAAGTCTGAGTGGCTTGAAGCTTAGCAAAACTGTAGTCGACAGCCTATGTCAGATATCTAAAAGGTTGTCTCTCTCGGGACTAATGCTTGGAGGTACCAATATTGGAATTGTGAGTACTTTATTCAAGTAATCGGTGCATCATTCACACGTATGGCTCTTTGGCATTTTGTGCATCTTTATATTGACATGCTTGTTTGGGTTCCAGGATGGAGCACTACAGTTGAGTGAATCACTTCCCTTTGAGAATCAAGAGCTTGTGAAGTTGGACTTGTCATTTTGCGGATTGACATCCAAGTACTTTTCAAGACAAACCATTGATACTCTGGTTTGTGGAATTGTGGAGCTGAATCTTGGAGGGAATTTGATCGAGCAGGAGGTATATTGTTTACTTCCCGATTATTGTAAATGGCACTATGATATGACCATTCTCCATTATATGAAAATCTTGAAAGCGGTTTGTTCGAAATTCTGTCTGCTTACTATAATGAAGCTTCCATGTCAGCAACGTGTAGATGCTCCAACCCACACTACTGAAGATTTTCTTGTCTTCACCAATTATAATTTTGAGTGCCATAACTATACAAGTTAACAAGAGATGTTTGTATCTACCAAACGATAGGATATTTCGGAATGTTATCTATGTATTTCTAATTTAATCTATTGGCATTGTTGATGAGCTTATTGTGTATGTGAAAGCTTGTCTAATATTTTATATGAGCCACTAGTTGAAGCAGCTTAACAAAATCTTTTAGTGATTTGGTGACATGCTCTTATATGCTTCGTTTCTGGTTCAGTATCACTGTTGTTCTTATATTTCAGGTGGGAGTTGGCTTAGATTGTGGCTAAGCTAATAAATTGATCGTCTTGCCTTTTCTTTAAGTTATCTGCCTATGTTATTGATGTGTGCATTTTCAACAAGATAAGACTACAGGTTCGCTGTATGAGCTCTCTCAGTATACATTCCTGAAAATAATGGACTTGAAATTAGATTATACTCTGTTGGTATTTCCTTTGCCTGTTTTAATTATATGTGTTTCTCTCTAAAACATTACCTTTTCTTGTGTGAGCTCTCAGTATTGAATTCTTAAAATTTTAATGCACCTGAAATGAGCTTATGCTGGAGTGCTCATGAAAACAGGGAATTAGTGCATTAGCGTCAGTACTTGTGCATCCTCAATGCGGCATTAAAGTTTTGATCTTAAATAAGTGTCAGCTTGGGCTTTCCGGGGTTGTCGAAATAATACAGGCACTAGCAGGTTAGATAGCCAAAACCCTCTCTTACAATATTAGTTTCTTACAAAAATTTTAGCTGATGCATCTGCCATTTGAGTCTGATAACAGAAAACGACTCCCTGAAGGAACTCAATCTTGCTGGTAATGCCAACGAGGAGGAAATAAAATCAAATTCGCAAATGGGGCCAAGTCTTATTCATCCTGCATCTTCTCTCGAGTGCTCTGCTGCAAAGGAAATAGATCCAGCACAGAATGGGCCATGTACCCTGAACCGTGAGTGCAATCAGCTTGAAGTTGCTGACAGTGAAGATGGTCAGACTGGGATAGAACCTGATGCATCTGGGGTCGATCAAAGCTGTGCTAGTTCGTGGGAGAGAATCAGTGCAGCAGAGAGCCTGTTTGTCGAAAAGCTTTCCATGGCCGTTGGGATGGCAAAGCAGCTGGAGTCATTGGATCTGAGCAATAACAGATTCAGCATGAATGCTGCCGAATCGTTTTATGCTGCTTGGTTGAGTTCCAGAGGTTCCTTGGCCCATAGGCATATTAATAAACGGACGGTCCATCTCTCTTGTCAGGCGAACAAATGCTGTCGATGGAGACCTTGCTGTAAAAGGGAATAAAGTTCATAGCAATGGAACTTACGATTCCCAAAGTAAGTACCGGATTCCTAGCTGACCACACAATCATGACCTCAGTACTTGGAAGCCGCAATGCTGATATTTGAGCTTTTTCCAAACCCGTTGATAGTGAGGGAACTCACTAGTTAGCTTATTTGGTTCACATTCAAGCAGTGGAATAGGTATATAAGCATCTAATTGTGTTCTAAATTCAGTATCTCTAAAAATCGAATTTGTATATTTGGCTGTCATCATTGTTCTTGCGTCAAAGGATGAACAGATTAGCAACGGACAAGCAGTGCTGCCCGCGAGTTGAATCTTGCTAGCAAATGGAAACAGAGAAAAAGAAAAAGGCAAAAAAAAAGCCAACAAGAACGAGCGAAGTTGAAGTTGTCGAGTCTATTTGTTGAGATACTAATTCCGAATCAGGATGTTTGTACTGTGTATATATACACAACTGGAGATAAACAAAATTTGCTAATGCTAAATTATTGTGTTATATCAGGTCTTATTTTGCTCTGTGACCTTCCTCTGTTACATCGCCCAAACCTGATAGGCCCTTCATGGAGTACTATCATCATTATAAGTTGAGCACTGACTTCTTACTGACCCAAATTGACCATTTCGTCTGAAGCTGTTATGTATAGTAAGATCAAATACTAACTGCAGTTGCAAAATTTTGAGATGACAAGACCAGGGTAACTCCAATGCACCGAACTTTTATGTGGGAAAATGACCTTTTCGTCCAAGGATGGGTGCATTTGGTTTAGCTTTGCCATATTGCTTTGGGGGCTTAAAGGCATTTGGGCAAATGCAAGTGGAGTTTGTCAAGATTTTTGGAGAGTTTTGGGGAAATGCAATTGCATTTAAGCCTTTGGTCCAAGGCAAGTCCGAAAGTGCTTTGATCTTTGAGCGTTATAATGCAAATGGAATGCAAATGGACTTTTTTTTTCTTCCAATTTTGCTCTTGCTATACTTTCATAATTATGGAAATGTCATTGAAAACCTTAACATTACCAGCGAGGTCTCAGCCACTGGTGAGTTGCTACCAACCTCGCCTGAGGTTGCCAGACCCCAGGCAACGCCGACTAAGGTTGTGCAACCTTAGGCAAGGTTGGCTGGCGGCTAAGTTTCTCCAAGAAGGTTTGTGATTTTTTTTTTTTGTAAAAGAACTAGAAAGATTCTTTATATATTGTAGTTTTTTCTTAATGACATTTGAGTTAAAGTTGCTGTTAGGATTCGAGTACAATTACAATGAAATAGAGAGTAAAAGTGAGAATAAGAAATTGAGATATAAAGTTTTTATTTTGGTTTACCCTTAAATTAGGGTTACATCCAACGAAGGATTCCACTATAATTAACATATCGTATCTCTCGTTCACATTCATCAATTACAAGAGAAAAAGATTATACATATACAATAGCAATTCATGGGCCCAAGTCCAAATTACTAATAAAATAGGAATGGGACCCCATGCCTTCCTGTCAATAGAGAGTATGAACCGTACCCCAACAAATAAACATACTTTACAAGCACTATTTACATTTTGGAAAACCCTTATACTTAAAGTACTTTGCATTTTCTCAAAGGGTTTTTTTCCAAAATTGAACCAAACGCACTCGAAACATCTGTCGTTTTGTTCTTCTCTAGAGTCCTTTTATGAAGAAATTTCCATTTTCCTCTTCTTCGTTTAGAAGATTTGAATGGGATCTTCTTGAAGTGCGGTTTCTTCTAGCTAGAACAAGAACAAGAAGGATATTTACCGAAACACTTGGGATGCGCATGATAATTATTCTGTTTTTCTAGTTTTTTGTTATTCAATTCTCGAAATAGGTTTGGAATAGAAATTCGTTTGGTAATGCAATTTTTTTTTTTAATTTTTGAAACAAATTTTGATTTCAGAAATAGGTTTGGAACACAAATGTGAAGTAAAAATTTTATACTATTCTATTTCTGGAATAAAAATGATAAATGAAAACTCTTTTCATTGTTCGCCCAAGCTACTAGCCGGTTGCCCACTCGCTGCCCGCCTGCCACTGTCAGCCGCATTCCATTGTCGTCCACCCCCGCCTGCTGTTCGCCTCCCACCGCCTACCATCTGCCTCTCGGGGCTGTCTACCATCCTTCGCTGCTCGTCGTTTGCGGCTTGTGATCCATCTCCGTTGCTCACCGGCTGCCTGCCTCCTGCTGCCCTTTGATGTCCTTCGCCACCCGCCATTGGTCACCCTTGATGCCGGGCGCCTCTTGCTGCAACCCATCGCTCGCTGCTCAAGAGGGAGAAATTTTGTATCGTTATCAAATGAATTTCTGTTTCGAAAATAGAAATTTGTGTCTTTATCAAACACATATTTTTGCTCAAAAACTCGTATAGAGAATAGAAATAGAAATGGCAAGAAATTAATTTCCGAAATAAAATGATTATCATTTACGCCCTTAATTTCTAGGCCGGGCTTTTTGCGAGCTTTATCAAATTCTCTGTTGCCGTATAAGTAACTCTTGTTTACCATTCTTCTCAAGCAAGTTTCTTCTATGGCAATATGGAATGCTTACTAGATTTCTCCCCAAAAATGTATTATCGGCCTTGAATTAGTACATTAACATATCATGTTTGATTAGATCTACTGTAAGACAATTGACCACGTTTAATCAATCGACTTCTCATTACACTGGATTACTGATGCCTCATCCGTCATTTCTAATGCAAGCTCAAATGTCACCTCCAGCTTTTCATACTAATTGGGTTGATATCCTTTATCTTTGACGCGATGAAGGTGTCAAAAGTAATTATAAATGTCTTAGGTCTTTGAAAGCTCATGATTGACATCTTATAATAAAAAACAATTTCATTTAATTTAAATGGGGTTTGCTCATTATGTTTACAATCAAAATTGGTTGGCCCACCACAACAAATTGCGTGAGAAAATCAATGATTGCACTTTCTGTAGCTTTAATAACATGGAGATTTAAGTGGTTCCTAAGTACCTGCTTTCAACTTTCAAGGATCGAATGAGTGCTCTTCCTTTTGCATGGTCTGAAAAATCATCACCAGTAATTTTCTTCGTAGACCCCTTTTGCACTAGGGTCTTTTTGTTTGAATAAAATCTAGTTTTGAAAATTTATTATTTAATTTTAAATGACAGAAAACTAATCGATTTATGGAGATCTTTTTTATATATCGAAAACAAGAAATTTAGATCGGAAAAAAACGACTTCTCCTTTTGATAAATAAGACATCACTTTTCCTAAATCGCTAAACAAGTAAAATGGAAAATGTAATTGATTGAATGTTGACGCAAGACCATAGTAGCTTGTCCGTACATACAATAATTTTTCGTCCTTGTCTTTGCTGCAAACTTCTTCTTGTTTTTTTATAAAATTTTAAAAACAAATTGACTTATGCTTCGTAAAGCTTGGATAAAAACGAGGGGTAACGACGAAAGCTGCTTTTGTGGCTGACAGCTTGAGCTCAATTGACGATACA
This sequence comes from Syzygium malaccense, assembly GCA_031216405.1. Lineage (NCBI taxonomy): Eukaryota > Viridiplantae > Streptophyta > Magnoliopsida > Myrtales > Myrtaceae > Syzygium > Syzygium malaccense. Next base: position 44,619,505 of record CM062260.1, read on the forward strand.
AAAAGTTCACATTCTATACAGGCTATACAGCAGGAAGTCAACTTTTTTGTCTTTCCTGATATATAATATCACAGCTGTTGAACACGGACGCTTCAGAGGCGTTCATCGGTCGCCGCAATAAATATAGAGTACAAAGTATGATATAATGCGATTAATGTTGAAAAAATACTCTAAAAATACCTATTTGCATTTGAATAATGCTAGTGAAACAATAAGTGGTTTACAAAATGAGGCCATAAACTTATTATTGGCTCTCGTAAATTTGACCCCAAGTGTTTAAAGTTCTGTTTTTTTTCCGTAAAAATAATGATTTAGAAAATATCTTTCTAAAAATGTTTGCTTATAAAAATCAATAGACGAATAATATTTTTATCATCTACGAAAAACGTTTAAATATAAATTGTTAGGAAGATTGAAAATACATATCATCGACTAATCATTTCAATTGATACAAATGATTGCTTTTAGGAAAAGAATTTCCAAACCATCTACTAAATATTTGCTTAAAACGCAACTTTTTTTTTCTATGCAACTTCCAATATAAATCTTTATATCTTTAACGTTGATTTTCATATCGCGAACATGTCTATACATAATTAGGGTTGCCATCATGGTTTTGGTAGATTGATCAGCAAGTGACAGATTTTGATGAAGTTGTCCTGTCGTCACCGAGTCGACATGGATTTCAGCAACCTACGACACGGTTGACGGTCCCTCCTCACTCTGCACTGTCTCTCTAGGTGGCCCTTTCTATGCGTGGTTAGCCTCAAGGCCTTCCAGCGAATTCGACAGTGATATCAATCCATTCGCATCACCCTTTCAAATGTCAACATTCTTTAATGTACCGAATAATAATATTTCTCACGCAAAATATCGACAGCGTGTTAGATTTTCTCCGGGACTTTTGGATTTCTTGATTGAACCTTCTTAAAAAGTTTGAGAGCTAACTGCTGAAAAAAAATAATTCAGAACCTAGGAATTGCATTTAAAAGTTCGTGATTTTGAGGACTTTCGCATATGATGTGCAGTCCGTTCGAAAATCTCATACGAGCTTCCCTATAAACTTGACACCACATTGTCATTTGGTGGTACATAAGTTAAATTTGCGATACATAGATTAAAGTTAAGCTATTTGTGATACCTTTATAAGTTAAAATTGCTTTTGAAAATGAAACCTTTTGATTGTTTAACTAAATTGATATTGGAAAAGGCAAGAATAGTATTTGCCCGCATAATGCGCGGCCACATATGGCTTTTTCTCAATTGATACAAAAGTAGCACGCTTTTTGTTTAATATCCGAACTCTAATTATAGGCTTCATTTGTTTCGCGGAAGACGAACCATTTTAAAAAATATTTTTCTAAAAATAACCACTTGTATCGCTTCAAAAAATGAATAAATAAAAAATATTTTATATTTTTCACGAAAATTTTTAAACAAATATTGATTTGATAATGCTTTTTCTTTCATTAACTCATTATTTCAAGCGAATATTTTTAAAAAAAATTATTTTAAAAATTTTTCATTTTCGCAAAACAAGCTAATCCTAAGGCCATTTCAAAGTCGCAGGGATCTAATTGAAAGTCTTGAAAGCATAGTGACCTGACCGAAAATACTGTTATAGTTAAATGGCTGTTCACAAAATTTGATCTCGTAGGTGAGATTTGAGATAACCCATCCTCGATGCATCACCTAGCAAATTTTAGGCTATTTGATTATAGCTAAACTCATTTATATCTCTCCATTTTGGAGCTTAATATATCCACACATCAGATACAAGTAAAAGGCAATCACAATGCTGTGGAGCCAACAATCATGAAGCTCCTTTTCTTTTGTACATGTATATATAATCAAATCTCAAAACCTCAGTTTCAACAAATTTCGAATCCAATGCAAGCTTCAATCATGTGCTGAGACTTTGGATCCACTATATCGTGTTGATGCGAAATCATTTGGAAATTGTTCACCTTTTTTAAACTTTAATTCTACAAAGAAATGCATTTTCAATTCTATTAAACTTTATCCATCATCTTTATGGTTGTGGATAACAAGAACAAGGAACCGTGTCTGCATGGAGACAGCAAGAAATGTCCAGAAAGCGAAGAAACCCAAACGCAGAAGCTAAGGCTTCAGAAGATTCTGCACATCTAAATCTTTTCATCTTTGATTTTCTTCTTCAAACGAAGCAAGAGAACAAGCAGCTGAATCTTCATGTATAAAGTAAGCGATTGTAAAGTACATGAATCAACATATCCCCCTAACCCATGTTCTTCAATCTCCAAAAAGATTTTGCCCAACCACTCCATGTACATAGTAACAACCCAACCTTTTCCATTTTGCTTCAACAAAATGGCAAAAGAGGAAAAAAAAAGTTCCAAAAAAGGAAAGACTAAGAGGCACAACTTTGATAATATGATCCATCACCTTCTTGTCAAAACTTTCTCTCTGACGAAATCTTCATGGTGATGATGATGAAGTCCAGCTTTGCGAGCCAATGTCATTGTGCTTCCTTGAAGGACCAGAGGCTGGTATTGGGAAGTGTCTGGGCAAGAACCCCGAGAAGTGGCCGAGCCCATTATCATGAGACTGCTTTGGCTTGACCTTGAACACATGGTGGGTGCTTCTTGATCCATGACAGTGCGCAACAAAGACAATGAACAAGTACAGAGACAACCAAAGCAGTAACTTTAGAGCTCGTCTAAACACACCCATGTTTCACTTCTGTGTACTCTGTGATGGCTTGGCTTTGTCTGGGTAGATTGGAGTGCACGAGGTGGTGAGAAAACCAGAGAGAAGCATGGGGCAGATTTGATCAAATACAGAGGACTATTAGTTCATGAGATTTTGTCAAATGTGCATGTGTGAACCAGCTCTGTCTAGTGCCTAACTAGATAAGCTACCAAAGTCAGGATTGAGGGAAGAGGGGGGAGGGGTACCAAATGGGTTAGAAGCAAAAAAGTAGGAAAAGGAAGAAGCTTTTGGATAGGTCTAATTGGTTGAAGAGCGATCTCGCAAGAGAAGTGACGTACACCAAAAGAAATTTTTTTCTCTGTCGAAATGACAGAAAAAGGCCAGAAAGCCTATGATACAATGCTTGTATGACTTGATGCGTCATTGCGATCTGTCTCGTCGACTAGTCTAACCTTTTTGTGCGCTTCAAAATACAATACATTAAATCTTCTTATGGATGCTAGACATATCGAAATATATACACAATAATATAAAAGTTTCACTATAATTTCTTTTAGTGACATCATATACATTACGTTGTTGAGTGCGGCGTACACAAGGATAATATAAGATATACTATAACTAACATAAAGAAGTAACATGTACGAAATTATGCGTAGCCTATAAATGAAATTTTAGAAAAGTGAATCATATCAATAACTAACAGAATCTACCTCATCAGTAAGCATCCTGATTTCATAGACACAAAAAGTGTTCGGCAATATTATTTTTTCTCGATAAGTAACATAAGAAGACTTCTTCTTTTCCCTGGAAAGGGGGGGAGATAGAAAGAAAGATCACGTGGGCAAAGCCAGTGAAGGAAAAGAGAGAAAAGCGAAGGAGGTTGATGTTGTGTCATATCTTTATTTGTGTAGGGTTAGGTGAGTGCTTGGTCCCACCTCACATTCATGGCACGGGAAGACTTGAGGAACTGGGAAAAACTGTAGTTTCCGACCCCCCTCGGTACAGGAAAATGCCTGTCCCAGGCTTGATTTGATCACTTCTTGTTTTCTCCCACTTGCTTTTCTTTTTCTGGTCAGCCATAAACCAAATTAAAGGTCACTGCAACTTATGCATTCTCTCTCTCTCTCTCTCTCTTTGGTAATGTGTTGACGTGACCACTTTGAGGATTCACATATTTTCTGCCTTTTAACTCTTGCGTTTTGAAGTCAGCAACTTTTTAGCGGGGGCCTTGATTGTAGCATTTGACTTTTTTACTTTCTTTAGCTTGGTCAAAACATTAAAAAAAAAATCTCACAGTTTTTCTTCTTTTGTTTTTTGTTTGGTTTGTCAGATGAGTAAATATTAATGTTTGATCTTAACCTTCATTATTTTAGAACGATTTCATTTTCAATCATTGAATAGGATATTTGAAAATTGAATTTTGTCGATCATTCATTTATTTGCAAGAGAAATTTTATTTTTGACGTGCGGGGTGAGACAAAGGCTACTTCTAGGGACCTAAGCAATTTATAAACGTGCACGTGACATCTATTAATAGAACCTGACATGATTTTCCATTTCACGTGTCAAAAGATTAAAACTCGGAGGACGTTGATCGCAAACGATTTTTCTCATTGGCAAATTTAGAAATTGTGACATTTTTTAAAAATATTTGAAAAACCAATTTGCTTTCTAAACAAATAAAAATTGCTAATTATTATGCGACGAGCTTTGTAATTAGTAATTTTTTATCTTGTGGACGTGAGGAATTAGCATGTCAATAAGCTAATCAGTAAGATTAAGATTGAATGAAAATTACTAATATGAGCATCTGCAAAAAGAAGCCTGCTATACATAATGGACGTCTACTACTTGATTTTCATATCCAGTGATTTCCTAATATCTCTTCATATCCCAATTATATGTTGTTATTTTAAGTTCCTTTTGTTTTTCTTTTGGTAAATAAGCAAAAATGGTTGAGTTTTGCTGAAGACTAACCTGACTTGAAAATTCTTATGACTTCCTCTCCTTTTTAAGTTTTTAAGGGTTCTCAAAATGATGAAGGCTATACGCGTCTTTTTCTTCATTTATTTATTTCCTCCACTGCTTGTGGGAGTACTTTAAACCTCCATCCTTTTTATGTTGCTAAAAATTTCAACTTGAATTGTACAGTTGAAACACAATCAACCAAATGTCTCTATTAATTTGTTTTTCCCCTAAAAAAATTGGTTATCTCAATTTAGGTTTGAAATTTTAAGTTTTTTTGCAAAGCATCGATTAAACAATTGGGTTATGCTACCTTAAACTATAACAGATAGAAATAGGGATATAGAAAATAGATAATAGAGAAGATATAAGAATTGCGTATTTTAATTCTCGAATTATATGTTTATTACAATTAGTGATGACTTATACACACACCTAGAAATAATTTCAAATAATAAATATTGACAACCGAATTGGTAACCCACCGATGGAGATAATGTTTGAATCAATTTTAGATTGCTTATCATGCGGATATTTTGATTGTGCTCCGATTTTGGAGCAAGCTGAAAATAACATTTGAATCAATCTCGGATTGCTTATCATGCTAATATTTTGATTGTGCTCTAGTTTTGGTGCGAGCTAGAGATAATGTCTGATTTTAGTGGGAGCTGGAGTAGCTGATAGTGGACTAGGCCAACATCCCCCTGCAAGCTGACGGGGCATAACAAACTATCAGCTTGGATTTTAAGAGATGAAACTGAGTAGATGACAAGCCTTTAGTAAGAATTTCTATAGGCTGATCAGTGGAAGAGATAAATTGAAGAGAGAGTTGTCCTTGAGTGAGATGCTCGCTAATGAAGTGATAATCAATCTCCACATGTGTTTGTACAAGCAGGAAAAATTGGATTTGTCGTAAGGTAATTGGCAAAAAGGTTGTCGTACCAGAGCATGGGTGGATGAGTTGGTAGAGCATGGAGATTACAAAGAAAACACTCAATCCACATAACTTTAACAGTTGTGTTGGCAAGGCATTTGTATTCAGCCTCAATAATGGAGCATGGCATAATTTACTGTTTGTGTGAACACCAAGAGATAAGATAATGTCCAAGAAAAACACAATATCCACCAACATAGCAATGATCATCCCGATCACTAAGTATTGGCTAGATATTGAAGATTGTGTTTCATACCTAGCCAATGCGTAGTGGTAGGAGCATGAAGAAACTAACAAGTAGTATTCACTAAGTATGCAATGTCAGGCTTAGTTAGAGTTAAGTATTGGAGGGCACCCATAGGAGAGGATCAGGTAAGGGCTCCCCTTGATGAATGGACATCGGTTCATCGGTGGTACATGAAGTGGAAACATCATGAGCATCATACACCTTTGCACAATCCAGAATCTCATGAGTGAACTTGGCTTGATGTAGATGAAATCGGTAGGAGGTAGATTATACCTCAACACCCAAAAAATAGTAAATAGGTCCGAGATCCTCGATGGAAAATTCACCATGTAGAGAATGCAAAAGAGCTAGAAGTGGAGCATTTTGAGAGCTAGTAAGGATTATGTTGTATGCATAAACTAATAAGAAGATGCTATAGGATGTTGAATGATGATTGAACAAGAACGAGTCAGCAATTGAGATAAGAAAACCAATATTGGTGAGATAGGAGCTAAGTTGTTGATACCAACCACGAGGAGCTTGCTTTAGACCATAAAGAGAGCGACAAAGATGGCAAATATGATGAGGGTGTCGGCTTTCAATAAAGCCCTCAGTTTGGACCATAGACATCTCCTCATATAAATATCCATGGAGAAAGGCATCGAAGACATGAAGCTATCGGATAGACCATCCTCAAGAGTAAGCAAGTGCAAAAATAGTACGAATGGCAACTGGTTTAGCCAATGGGTTAAATGTCTTGCTATAGTCAATGCTAGCTTGCTGATGAAATCCCTCATAACAAGTCGGGCTCTGTAGCATCATAGGTTGGAACGAAGTTTAACCTTGAAAACTCATTTATATCCAATTGGGAGAGCATGAGACGGCAGTGGAACCAGGTCTCAAGTTTTATTCTAGATAAGTATAGTGTACTCAATGATCATGGAAGCCTATCATTTCGGATCTCGTTATACTTGAGATAAACAAGTAGGCTCATTATGAGAATGAGCAGTGGCTTTAAGAGCAAAAATGTGATTTCGATTAATGATTCTGCGAGAAATGGTGCCATCATGGAGACGAATAATTATATGGTGAGTAGATGCCTATGAAGATGTCACCGATGATGGTCGAGACAATACATCAAGGACTTGACCTAGAGATGTTGATGATTATGTCGGGGACAACGGAGTCCAGCAAAGCGGAGTCCAGCAAATGTGAAGGGCGGCAGCAGTGGTAACTAGATTGGCAACCCAGCAAGTGGTGATAGTGGAAACGCAGATGTATTTTGTTGAAATGGGAACACGATCTCATCAAATATATCATTGGCATTGATTTAGGCACGCTAGGTTGAAGGACAGTAGTAGTAGTAGTCTCGGTAACTCGACGAATAACCAAGAAAGATACGGGCTTGGGAGTGAGGAGCCAGCTTATGTGGGGCATACGATCATAAATATGGAAATGTTACACAATCAAACACTCGTTAATGAGATATTTCATGAGTGGTATGGAAAAGAACCTGTTAAGGAGACAAGTTGCTTAGAATAGGAGTTGGGAGCCGATTGTTCATGTGAACTGCAATTTCAAAGGCAAATTCCCAAAAATGAGAAGGAACAACAACTTGGGTCATGAGAGCAAGCCAGCCTCCACTATATGTCAATGCTTGCATTTAGCAATCCCATTTTGGACAGGAGAGTACGGACAAGAGATGTGTTGATAGATACCATGACTAAGAAGGTGAGAACGTATGGTAGAGAATAAGAACTTGAGTGCTCCATCACACCATCTGAAGCTTGCATTGAAGTTGAGTCTCAACATGTGCATGAAAGGCTTTAAAAATGTTGAAAAATTGATCATGAGATATGAAGGGATAGAGCCAAGTGAATCAAGAAAAATCATTAATGAAACAGACGTAATATTTATAATCAGAAAGGGAAGGTACAAGGGATGGACCCTAAACATCAAAATGAACAAGCTGAAGAGGGGTAGTAGCCCTAGAATGGGTAGGAGAGTGGGGATGGCAATGGCTTTTACTAAGAGTGCATGCTATACATATGAAAGAGGAGAATGTGAAAAGCTAGTTTTTATTGAATTTAAAAGACGAATTACAATATCCAATGAGGCATGTCCCAAACGGCGATGCTAGGTAGTGAGTGAAATTGCGCGGAAAAACACAAAAGTGAATGGAGAAGTTGTCGAGCCGAAGGGCAAAACATAATAGAGGTTGTAATCTAGGCTACCTTGAAGAAGGATTTGACCCATACGTAAGCACACCACAAGAAAATATGTAGCGTAAAATAAAAAAAATAATATTATTATTGAAGGAAAATCGAGAAATAGATAATAACTTCTTGGTGATATTAGGAACAACTAAACTTTCTGAAGGATAAAGGAAGGAAACGTGAAATACATAAAAGTACTTGTGCAAGTGATGGGAAGAGAGATGCCATCATCCACAATAAATTGTTGCGAGTCTGTATAATGAGTGACATTGGTAAGGCCGGTGGTACTATCAATGACATGATGTGTAGCATCGAAGTCAGGGAACCAGGTGGAAGCAGTATGGGCAAAGGGAGGTTAAGGCGGAGGAACTGAGGAGTATTAGGTTATAGATAGTGGTAAGGAGTTGTAATATGCTTGTGTAGGTGGAGAAGGGACACGATACTGAGGTGGGTAATTATTAGTAAGATAACGGATTTATGGGGCATTTACATTACAATGAGCTTGAGGAAGAGGTGTGGTCACAAGTTGAGAATTATGTCATTTACGGCAGGTTGTAGCATAGTGAAAATGACAACGACAAATCTAACATGAGGGAGCTCCCAGGCAAGTACATGACCGGTGACGGCGAGGTGGGTAGAAGATGAGTAGATGGCGAGTCATAGGCAGGTTCTAATGGCACAATTGTGAGCCCAAAAAAAGTTGGTGTGGCCTGGAATGTGCAAAATTCGATGATGTACCATGGAAAGCAAGTGCAACTGGAGGTGTCTATCTAGCGTCCAAAATTGAAAGCTTTAAATGGCCCTTGTGAGACAACAACAAATTGTGTAGCTCATTTTGGAGAGAGTGAAGGATTAGGTATGAGCTAAAATGGCTGAAAAAATAGTGACCAAATTGGAGTATTCTAAACTTAAAACTCAGAAGAGGTAGGTTTGGTATTCTCCAATAGAGATAGTTACCCCAATAGCTACCAATTTATCATCAATCCGAGTTACCTCCCATATATATTTAGTCATACTCCTATTGCCTTTTCTCATGGATTGGAGTTGCATCTAGAGGGAAGAGGAGCGAACGCTAAACTAAGAAGCATATACGTTGGCCAAGTAGGCCAAACTGATGCAGAAGTTGTGTGGTTGATAAGTTGTGCTATTATGGGACTTGTTATTGTATTTACAATCCAACCAAGGGTTGTTTGATCTTGATTGCGCCAGACTTTGCAAGGAGTTGAGAGTGAGTATAATTTGGCCAAGATTTTATGGGTGTGGTTGAGAAAGATGTACATGTGGTGCTGGTTTGGTGCCATCTACCATAGAAATTAGCTTAGATGCTTGAAAATATGGTAGGATTTGTGTGCACCAAATCACATAATTTGTTCCATTTGTGCGTTCTCCGAATGATGGAGAAAAGAGAAGACAAGAAATAACAGTTGCAAGAGTTTTGGGTGTGGTGGTATTTGTAATGAGAGGCAAGTGTTGTTGATCGGTAGTTTGTTTGAAAGAGGAGGGATTTGAGTCACTTATATTTGGATCAATGGGCTTTCGTCTTTTTCTACTCTGATGCCATAATAGAAATAGGGATGTGGAAAGCAGAGAACATACAAGATATAAGAATTGTATATTTTGATTTTTGAATTGTATGTTTATTACAATTAGTGATGACTTCTATATATGTATATATATACACACACTTAGAAAGAATATTGAGTAATAAATATCGACAACAAAATTAGGCTGCGAATGACAATCATTCTGTTTCAGAAATCAATTTCTGGCCATAAATTGATTTTCTATTTTTGTTCATAGGGGAGTTTCTGAGTAAAAAAACACGCTTGATAACGATATAAAATTTCTATTCCAGAAATATAAATTTATTTGATAACGGCATAAAATTTCTTCCTTTCAAGTGACCGGTGAGTAGATGGCGAGCGATGAACGGCGGGAGGAGGTGGAGGTGGGAAGAGGGCGACCGGTGGCAGGAGACAGTGGCCGGTGGTAAGAGGTAGGCGACGGCTAGAGGAGGGCGGCCGGAGGCAGGAGCGGTGGCCAGTGGCCTATGGTAGCTGGTAGTGGGAGGTGGGCGACGGTGGGAGGAGGGGGGTCGGCGGCGGGAGACGGTGGCGGGTAGTGGGAGGCGGGTGGCAAGTGACGGAGGGAGGAGGGCGGTCGGCGGCGGGAGACAATGGCCGGTGGACGGTAGGTGGTAGACCATGGTGATCGGCGGTGGGCAGCAGCTGGAGGAGGGCGACCGGAGGTGGGAGCGGTGGCCGGTTGGACGGTGGCTCACTGTAGCCAGCGGTGGGAGGTGGGCAATGGCCAAAGGCGGGTAACGACGGGAGGAGGGAAGCCGGCGGTGGGAGATGGTGGCCAGCAGTGGGAGGCAGGTGGCGGAGGGCGACCGACGATGGGAGACGATGGCCGGTGGACGGCGAGTGGCGACCCACGGTGGTCGGTGATGCGATACAGGCGACAGGAGACGATGGTCGACGGTGGGAGGCAAGCAGCAGGGGGATTCGGGTGGCAGCGGGAGGAGGGCAGCCGATGGACAGCAGGTGTCGATGGGAGGTGGGTGGCGGCCGGAGGTGATAATTGCAGACAAGTGGGTGGCAGATGAGCGACCGACTAGTAGCGAGAGCAAGCGATGAGAAGAATTTTAACTTCTCATTTCTATTCTAGAAATAAAGAAGCAAAATATTTTAACTTCTTATTTCTGCTCCAAATTTATTTTTGGAACAAATTTTTGTTCTAGAAATAGAAATTAAAATTGCTTTACTAAACGGATTTCTGTTCAAAACTTATTTCTAGAACGGAAATAGAGAAACAGAACGATTATCATTCGCAGCCTTAATAACCACTAATGGAGATAACATTTGAATCAATCTCGGATTGCTTAACATGGGGATATTCCGATTGTGCTTTGATTCTGGTGCTAGCTAGAGATTACGTTTGATTCTAGTGCGAGCTAGAAAAGCTAACAGTAGACTGGATCAACATATACATTCCATTTCTAATTTATCATAGAAAAAAGTCATAATAAATGTAATCACATGTATATTCCCTTATTACAAATGTAACTCATAGGCACTTTCTTATATAGTCCGACTTTTTGTTTTCTGATCTACTATTAGTTAAGTCACCATGAAATATTTTGTTGCGGAATCGAACAATAAATTTGACAGAATAAAAAAATAAATCGGATATTAGATTTATGTAATTCGATAGTAGTGACCTACGTCCACAAGGAGAGCAGCACGAAATTTCACTATAGATCAAATGACATAACGGAGATTACAATCACACTTGAGTCATTGAAACACTCTAAGTATTTTCCAAGCCTCAATTACATCCAATAACTCACACAGTATTTAGTCCTATAATTCCTCACGAAATAATTTCTCAATCTCGCAAAAGAATTATACACAAATCTTACTACAAGATTTAATCGTTACGAACACTTGAACTCTTGGTGTAATTTCACGAACAAACTCACAGAGATAATCCAGAAGCACTGGACGAAACGACGCTTCAATATTTCTCCGCCTCTATCAACGGTCACGGAACAACAAGCACCCACGAATGCGGCGCTTCAAGAATACCCCAAAGCTCTGCACCAATCTTGCGACTATTTATATAGAATATTTGGGGAAGGAAACCAAATATAAGTCTGATCCATCCGTGAAAAGGAATATCACGCGAAAAGAAATTCTCGCATAGCATCCACTAAAATTCGGTCAATTCAGTCAACAAAGGCCATGGTCAACTTTCCTTACCTATTTGCCTTGGCGGCTTGGCCGACTCCACAAACTGAAACAAAGATGCGCCCCTCCTTTTTTTTTATATATTTTATTTCCTCTTCTTTCACCCAGTCTTTCCTTTTCTTATTTTGTTTGGAATCCTTGACCAACGAAACTTTTACACCGAAAAGAAAACTCTGAATTTCCCTGGCTTATATTTGGATATCCGCAAATACTAATTTATCACTGATCGGATTTTGTTTACGTGCTCAAACTTGAGATATATTTTAATATCTTTGACATAAAGTTTTCTTCTATTGGAGTAAATTTTAAGACGCAAAATATGTGTGTGTATATATATATATATATATATATATATATATATATATATATGTTGATGTGTAAACTTCAATTGATCCAGTGCATCTACTGGATTAAATTCAATTTCGGCAAGTATTTCAATGAATATATTGCATATACTAAATTCATCTCTATCGTTTGATCTTATGATTTTCACGAAAGTCTTAGATGGACAGTAAGTTTCATCAAATCTATCCAAATATATTTTAATACATGTTCTGCCATCCTTATCAAGAAATTTCTCCCTAAATAATTCTTGTGATTGGCCCAACAACTTTAGGTAGGGAACCAAGGAAAGACAATTAGAGCTAGCACCGTATTTTTTTTAGGATGTTTTATGTGAAACCTATAAAACAGTTATGTGACTTATAATTCTGATTTCCTAATTCTAAAATTGGCCCTTTCAAGATTCACTTCCACACCTGTTTAATGAGCATATGGGTTTCAAGTCACCTCTGATAAATAATTAGGGTTTTGTTTTTTGTCAAGAAAATCTATGAGCGAAGAAAAGCTTCCCCGCAAGTGTTCATCGCCATCGATGCATTGGCTGTAACAAGGCACTGCATCGCTAATTAACGCATCAATCAATAGAATCATAATTGCATGTGTTTGGTTTCTGTAAAATGAATGAAGAAAGTAGATGGTGACTGCAAACCTGCAGCCGCAGTTTGTCAATTTTGCTGCAACAGTAAGTGAACAAATCTCGTACTATTTGCAGACTGAATTTCTAAGAAATCTATGTCCCATTCCTTCTGCTGTTTCGACTTGGGTACTTTGCACCGAAAAGGTAAAGATTGAAAGGGACGTTTTATTGGCTTTATGAAATGATGGAGTAGGAAAAAGGTGAGGAATTCTATTTTCCAATTATCTGTTACTTTATTTCCAAATTTTTGTCCAAGTGAGAAGACAAATATATCAGTAACTAGATACAGAATACCCTCTTTTTGGCAAGTAACAGATGTAATACCTCGTTGCTCAAGTGATAAGAAAAGACAACCCGTCTTTTGTATAATCGCAATCTCGATTCACGTCGTGGGTGAACAACAAAACAGCTCGCGCTATATTGTCTAACTGCCCTAAACTCGTCAATCTTGAGACATCGGATCATATGGTGATGTGAAGTTGTTGTGACTCAAATTAGATATTCCGTAATTGAACTTTAGGATAAAACACCCAAATCGGATTGCATGCAGGTGCTAGTCGCCCCTTCCTGCCCTTTTGTTAAAGAAAAATATAGCAACTCAGATATATCACCTACTCTTTTGATTCTATTGTTCGTTTTTGAGATAAATGTATTAGAAATCCTAAAATTTATCGCTATATTAAGTCCTAAAAGTTTAGATAGTACAATTAGATCCTAAAATTTTTTATAAAAAATGTGCAATAAAGTATTTCTGTTAAATCCGTCAGTTTTGATCAATCGAAAAATTCGATGTGGCTCCAAGTTGACTCCACATCAGAAAAAAGACAAAATTTTAAAAAAACAAATGAAAAGGGAAAATAAAAAACCAAATTTACTTAAAAGAAAGCCAAAAAAATTTAAAAAAGAAGTTGGCGAATCACACAGACAATCTTGTTAGGGGCAGCACCGCAACCCGTTGTCGCCGGGGCCTCGGCAAGCGCCTCTTGCAATGATGGTGCCATTGCCACCGCACAAGTTCCAAATGCACTAAACGATGTACAAGGCTTCTTCAAAGGTGGAGACTTGAGAGATAGATAAGGTGTTGGCGAACATGTGTTATGTAGAGATCTGATCATGTTACGAAAACAAATTGAATGTCTATATTGATTGTTATGAGATTTTGTGAAATTATTGCCCACTGTTTTAAAAACTTTAGCCGTTATATGAATGTATGGTTTAACTTATAAATATTCTATTAACTGTGTCAAGATTTGATCGCGTTAGATTTGCGACGAAACCGTTGTCATAAGCACCATCGACCTTCACGTGATGGTGGCGAGCGGTCGTGCCACCTCCTCACGAGGGCTATTGATCCTCATCGGGGAAGACAGGGTGGTAGCAACATCTCTTATCTGTCTGTCTCTCTTCTCAGTTGTGGTTTCTGTTTTTATTTATTTTTTTTATTTTAGCTCTTTAGGCCTTTTTTTTCCTTTCATTTCTTGTCTATTTTTCCTCTTGTGAGGCTCAGGCAGCACATCAGCGCCGCATGCGCTAAAATATTGGAAAAAAAAAACGTTGTGTTGTTGTTTTCTGTCACTCAAATTGAATATAGTTAACGGAATGACATTGATCGACAATTTGGACAAATTTTAGAAGTCGATTGCACTACGTAAAAGATTTGGAGCTATAATGTACCATCAAGACAAGTTTCGGGATTTATTTTTATGCACATATTCCCTATTTGTCAAAGAAAAGTGCTCTCACTTCCCTCATGAAGGACTGAACCGTTGAGTATGCAAGAATTTCTTTGAGGTGAATTTTGATTTTAACCGTAAGTTTACGTTTTTTTAACTTTTAAAAAATTTGAGATGTAATTTTTCGATTTTTTTAACTTATAAATACCATTCCTTAATTCATCAGGAAAGGCGTAAATAATTATCAAAAGTGACTTCAACATATGAAAATCAGAGACTATAAAAAAGCTTAAAATTCTTTGGTCATGCATGGGAAATAACGAATAGGGGTGATCGGTTCCCGGTCCGATCCGGTTCAACCCAAGAATCAGGAACTGGACCGGGAGGATCGGTTCCCAGTTTTTAGGACCGAGGACTGGACTGGCTAGTCTTGGGACCGTGGACCGGTCCGATCCGATTCCAATAGGACCAATCACTTATTGGTAAAGGCGAGAGGGAATTGGAAAAATTAAATTAAGCTTTCTATATTTTTCAAAAATTTAAAAATTAAATAAATATATATGAAAAAATTAGAAAACTATATATTTATTGGTCTGGTTCTCACCCTAGAACCGGGAACCGGATAGCCCGGGAACCGGTTCCATTTTGAGGAACCGGGAATCGGACCGATATTTCCGAGAACTAGATCAAACCGATCGGTCCGGTTTCGGTTTGCGTGATCCATCTTGCTCATTCCTAATAATGAATGTGAACAAGGTGCAAGTTTCATTGTCTCTGGTTTGAACCAAGGGCCTTGCGTCTAGGCCAACTGTACATAAAAATGGGCTCAACATAAACGGGCCCGACACAACTATAGTCCATGAATAAAAATAATCACAACAATATCAACAACAATCACAACAACAATAACATTTCCTCAAGAAATAATGTGGGTAGCTTTGTCTTTTTAATAAAATTGAAACAAAAAGAAAATGAAGAAAGAAGGTACGAATAATCCTAAATCGAAAGTGAGACTCACAAAAAATATTGTAGTCAATTCAACGTGATGAGAGAGTGTTGGGAGCTAATAAAGGGTGGAACAGAGCAGACCTAATAATATGATAAAAGCAGAGAATACACAGAAGAACCAAAAATCATCTCATGTTCGTTATAAGACAGACCAAGGGCTTTCATAGCCATGAACCTTCGGTTATGCCGATAAGTGGACTAAATCGAGTTATTAACTTATATAATGGCACGATCAAACTGTTTTCAATGACCGACGTCTGATGCAACTATTTACCAGAAATGCATACGGCAGCAAAAAAAGAGAGTTCTTGTGCTAATGCCTCAAAGAGGTATCAAGTCTGATCACATTGAGGTCGAGTATATCTTCTCGTCTGAATCGGAGTACTCCTCGAGCCAAAGTTTGTTGTCGGGATAGCACGGGGGCATGTAAGCCGGGGGATCGCGGATGCTCGTGTCCTCAGTGCCACCGTTTTTTACGATGAACACAGCGTTCATGCCCCAGGTGAGGTGTTTATCTAAGTGACAGTGCCATAGCCACACTCCTGAGAAAAACACAAAATCATTAACCTTTGGGCTTAGATTGATTTATAACCTCAAAAAGATATTACTCGACGCTAGGAATGGAAATTAAGATTCGATTAGCATAAGTTTTGTCCCCGCCATCAAGGTAAAAGATGCTGAAGAGGGGTGGAAAAGGTGACCAAGTGTTATTGTATTGTACTCACCGGGATTGTTTGCCCTAAATCTAATGGCAAGCCATCCGTCCTTGGGTACTGAAGCAGTGTTTTGATAAGGAGGATCGACCAAATTGAACGTTAGAGGGTCGGTCTCGTTGTTATAGATGCCGAAACCCGTACCAAGGACATAGAAGCTATGGCCATGGAGATGCATCGGATGATCAATGGACGAGTTCATCACGTCGGTGCCCTGAAACACTATTTCCACCTCCTCGTTGTACTCGAGGACCTTCACCTTCGTCCCTCTCTCCGGTTCAACCGTAGTGTTCATAGGCAAATTATGTTGGGTGAAGTTGAAGAAAGTTGGTGGATCGTCTGGAAAATCCGTCGTGTAGAAGCCACTGACGTTCCTGCAATTGATATATAGCACTATTGAAAGAAACATTACTCGAAATGAGATCACATTTAGCGAACTTTGCATTCGCTAATTAATTTAAACATCTACATTCGTCCCTTTAACCTATATTTGCATTTTGAGCATTGAGGAATGACAATCAAAATAATGACGATCTAGTATAGCTAACCTGTAATATGCTTGTAGTACGTCGGTCCAAGGATTATACCAGCTGATGTTGTTTACGCTCGCAGATGGGTAAACTTCTTCAGTCGTATCATTGATTTTGAGCATGAATTGGTTGAGCGACACGGTGATGAACATGCGAGTGGTTATATTCATAGGAATATCAACGGGATGGATTAAGTTCCTCATGCTTTTTACGAAGCTTGTGGCGGCTTCGTAGTCCGTGTACGGTGGAAGACTGGACGGGAAGACGGGAGTTGACGGGGAAGTGTAGTTCCCACTGTACTCGAGAATCGCAGTTGCATTGGCGTGATCATACCCGGTGTACTTGAACATGCTGCTATAGTACTGCCTGGCGGCGATGTAATACCTGCCCAGAGGCTGATTGGCCGTGAGCAGGACGTCTATGGTTTGTCCCGGACTAATCAAGACAAATTCCGAGGAAAAAGGTTTGAGGTACGCCGCGTCAGATCCAACGATGGTGACATTGTGGTCTGCGATTGCGAAGAAGAGCTCAGCATTCATGTCGGCGTTAAGTAAGCGAAGGAGATAGGTCTTGCCATAATCGACCGCCCACCTGTATGTAGTTTCTACAGAACGAGGAAAAGAAGCAAAGAAACTGAGTGAATCTGCAGGCTTAGTGGTAACACATATCATGCAAACGAAGCATCAACTTGAGATCAAGAGTTATCATGAAACTAGCAATCTCTTGACAATGGCATGACGATCGTCAATCAAAGCAATGTGAGTATGTACCATTGGAGCAATCGCAGAAGTCACCAGGTTCGCCGTTGATGGTGTAAGCTTCGGACGCCAGTAAGTCCCTCCCTTCGGCGAGGCTCTCCGCGATGGACGCGTAAACATCCTCCGTATACCAGGACGCTACAAAAGTATCCAGTAACATTGCCACATTAAAGAGATAAAACTGCTTGAAAACTATAGGGTGAGGTCACGGTACATACCAAGCACTATCACTTTCTCGCCGTCGGGCTGCGGAAATGGATAGGACGTTCCGTCGGCGGGATGGATGACGATGACGCCATGAATACTATACCTTGCCCACTCGCTGTGAGCGTGCCACCATAACGACCCCTCCTCTTCCGAAAACAAAACTTGATATGTGAAATTTGTCCCCGGCGAAATTTTACATTGCGTCACGTACTCGGTCCCATCGAACCATGGATTTCTCGGCTGCTTCACTCCATGCCTAGCAACAATGATAAATAGCGAGATTGATTTAAAATATTTAGCATAGGTTTATGATTTAAGGCTAATTTGAGGTGAAATTATTTGACGGTGGGTTCATATATTAGCACCGGTTCTTCAAAGTGCTAGGGGAACAAAATAGCGAGATTGATATGGTGGACCAGATGGGCTATCGCTGTAGTTTTACCCCAATCATTGTCTGTTACTGTGTACCTAACTTTCGTGCTATTATCGCAATGATTGAATCCAGCTTTATTTGTCTAAACTATTAGATAAATAAATAATTTAATATCCACATATTCTAACGCTACCTCTCAGGCGCCTGTACTGAATTTTTGCCCAACACTGACGAGGATTGCCCTCGCCGGATCTAGTGAAGGCAGCCCTCGCCAGCTTCCCTCCGCCATGGCCGACGAAAAGAAGAGAAAAGAAAAGAAAAAAACAGAAAAAGAAAAAAGACGAAAATACCTATTGGTCAAAGTATTGCGGAGTAAATATATCACAAGTAGTATAATGTGAAGTTTTTCGTGTCACAAAAAAAGTTCGCTATTATAGGAATGATTGAATCCGGCCTGTCTTGTACTATTATCGCAACGATTGAATTCAACTTTTTTTTTGTCTAAACTATTAAATAAATGGTTAATTTAATATTCACATATTTTAATGCTACCTTTCACATGCACGTACTGAATTTTGGCCTAAACTTAAAGTGTTGAAATATATACTTGGAGAGGCAAACGGGAGCCTAGAAATATTTGAACTCAGGAGTTCCTTCTTTGATACAATGTGAAATTTTGTGGGATCGTTATCAACTGTTCTGAAAGTCTAAGCTGTTACATGAATGTATGATTTTAATATTCAAATATTCTAATATTGCACAAACACCATATCAACCTAAAAATACAAAGCTCCTGGAATAAATCAACAAATGTACAAATACATGCTTATGTTTTTTCTTAATTATCTCTCGTATCCTCGTTATCATCGAATTCATCTCAGGCGTGGAATTTTTTGGTGAAATGTCATGGTTGGTATCTTTATTTTTGTCCGAAAATCAATATCGTCCCTCTATTTTCTTTGGTTCAAAACCGTTTCTATACTTCTTAAAAGTGTCATTGGTAAATGTCTGGAATTTTCTGATGGTAGAATTGCCTATGCAACGTTAACGTCGTTAGATGTTCGTTGATGTGGCTTAACGACATTAAAAATTTGTTGAGTGGGATTTTTATTCCTATCTCCAATACTCTCTCTCTCTCTCTCTCTCTCTCTCTCTCTCTCTCTGTCTCTCTCTCTCTCTCTCTAAGTTTGTAACTATCATCATCTTTTCTTCTTCTTCTTCTTTTTCTCCTCCTCCTCCTTGTTCTCCTTCAACTAAAAACCCACGTGATCAGAACGAAAACCCATAATTTCTAACATCCTCACCACTACAAAACCTCAAGCGGCCATGGCCAAACTTGACAAAGCTCGAGCAACCATAGCGGCCATGGCCACAAGCTCAAACAAGTCCTAGCTGCCTGCAAGCTCAACGAAGCTCAACCGTCCATGGTCACAAGCTTGAAGAAGTTCCAGCTGCCATGACCAAGGTCGACGAAGTTCGGGTAGTCATGGCTGCAAGCTCTCTCTCTCTCTCTCTCTCTCTCTCTCTCTCTCCAAATAAAATAATTTTGTGAATCATCAAAGACGCGTAGTCTGACGTCCAACTTAGCAATTCGGTTGTCCACGTCAGTGAAAATCAATCAGCAATAAAAATGAAGTATAAAAAAGGACTACCGGTATCACATTTCAAAAAAGTACATGGACATTTTGAACCAAAGAAAAATAGTCGAAGGGCCATTTTGATTTTCAGGTAAAAAGTAAAGGGATTGACCGTCATTTCGCCGATTTTTTTTTAGGGACAAATACGCTACAAGTCCTAAAACTTATCACGAAAGTGCATTTGAATCCTAAAACTTATAAAAAGTGCAATCAAATCTTAAAACTTGTCAAATTTGTTTAATTGAGTCATAAACTTAACACCGTTAAATTTACTAACGGAAAACGCTGACGTGGCGTTGACATGTCATATTTTATTACTTATATTGAGACACGTGGCAATGATGTGACGTCTAACAAGTGCCATGTTAGCAAAAATTAAAATTAAAATAGAAAAAAGCTATAAAAAAGGAGACCCAACAAGCGACTGTGGCGGTGGCCAAGCCCTCGCCGGTGGTTGCCGCCACAGCAGCTGGGAAGGGCCGGCGAAGGTCGCCTGGGCCTTCCCAAAGCCCGGCGACCCTGGCTGGCCCCGGGCAAGTCCCCAGTGAAGGCCTGTAGCCCTCAATCTGGGAGAGGGCGCAACCCTCGCCTCAGATTTGAGCAAGGGTCGCTGGCCCTCGCTTGGGGTCGCCCACCCTGGGCGAGGCCTTGTTGGTCCGCGCCTGCCCCAGGCGAAGGTCGTGCCCTCCCCCAGATCGGGGGCTGCAGCCCTCGCCGGGGAGTCACCTGGGGTCGGCGAGGGTCGCCGGGCTTCGGGAA
The DNA here is from genome assembly GCA_031216405.1 of Syzygium malaccense. Lineage (NCBI taxonomy): Eukaryota > Viridiplantae > Streptophyta > Magnoliopsida > Myrtales > Myrtaceae > Syzygium > Syzygium malaccense. The sequence goes on from CM062260.1 coordinate 44,639,929, forward strand.
GGCCCAGGCGACCTCTGCCAGTCCTTCCCGGCGGCGGCCACTGGTGAGGGCTTGGCCACCACCGCAGCTGCTGGTTTAGAGTTTTTTTCCTTTTTTTTGTTTTTTTATAACTTTTTCTAATTTAATTTACATTTTTTTTTCAACTTTTTCTGACTTGGCACTTGTTGGATGCCACGTGTCTCAATAAAAACATTAAAATATGACATGTCAGCACCACGTCAGCATTTTCCGTTAGTAAATTTAATGGTGTTAATTTTAAGACTCGATTGAACCAATTTAACAAGTTTTAGGACTCGATTGCACTTTTTGTAAGTTTTAGGACTCAAATGCACTTTTGTGACAAGTTTTAAGACTTGTAGTACATTTATTTCTTTTTTTTAAATCTAAAACTTGGTATACCAAGACCGATTCATGGAATCAATACCAAAAAGGACACACGGGACAAACTTTTATGCTGGATAGTACACCTAGGACCAGAATGAGAATGAGACTGGGGCTCCATGTTTCGAGGAGAACATTCTCCTGTGAAAATGAAAGTTCTTAAAATGGCATGAGAGAGAGAGAGAGAGAGAGAGAGAGAGAGAGAGAGAGAGAGAGAGAGAGAGAGAGAGAGAGAGAGAGAGAGAGAGAGAGAGAGAGAGAGAGAGAGAGAGAGAGATTACCAATGGATGGTGATGCCGTAGCTACCTTGGTTATAGACATTCACGTACAAAGTGTCCCCTTTCTTCACATAAATGGTCGGTCCTGGAAAACTGTCGTTGACGACCAGCATGCTCTTTGTACTGCACAGCCTCGTGTAGTTTTTCTCCTTCAGCTGTGTCACAACCCCGTCACGTATATCAACAAACATGTATACATAACTTATTGCTTTTCAATCTACTAGCCAGAGAATGGCCACCCTTAATGAGACATCAACCAACGAGAAAGCTTCAAAAATTTAAAGGAAGTGAAACGATGTCAAGTTAAACTCAATTTCTTTTAGGATGAAGGGAAGCACGCACGACGAAATCATGGTAATAAACGTCGCAGTGCGCAACGCTTGCGGAGAGAAGAAGTAGCCCGACAGCAAAAGCAGAGATCGAGAGCTTCGTCGCACAGACCACCACTGCCGTCATCTTCGATCCTCTTCCTCAAGGTGGGTTCTTGTGTGGATGATGAACGAAAGAGCAATGCCGCAAGAGTTCTCACTTTTGGCCCCATTTAAACTTAAATCTTGATTAATTAATGGTTAATTCCTTTTACACTATCTTAGGTCATATTGGCGTGGTCCCATTACTTGCCTCGTCCCAGTGGGTTTGACTTTTAGGCATTGGGATTTAGGTGGAGGGAGGAGACTGACTTGTTGGTCTGAAACAATAATGTCCACAAACTATGATTTACCCATCAACGTATATTCCGAGACACTTGCCAAGTATATTCACACAATTAATCCATTGAAGATTATAATATTTCCCTTTTTGCTTGCTTTTACTTATTTTTCTCACATGCGCATATATCATTTTTTCGATAAATCTTCTTTTCGATTAGTTTTATCATCGGGTCTTTATACCTCATAAGCAAAGAAATTTCAAGATACCCGGCCACCAAATGACAGTGAACAGTCCCGAGCAAATTTTCTAGTGATAGTACCCTTTCTTTAATAGAAGCTACTACTGAATTTTGGACACTCCGGTCGATTATCACTATATTATTTCTTCTTGACTTGCGGATGCCACGTGGATTAACTGACCGTCTAATTTTCTCCTCCTAGCACGCACATGCAGCGTGTGAACTAAGTGAAGAGCCGCGCCAGCATTAATCATCAATTTAAAGATTGCATGGTAAACGAGGAAGAGTATTTAAAGCTAGAAATCTCCAAGATTTGTTTGTTTAGGAAGCTACAATGCAGCAAGTACTCGACGACGACAAGCTGCTACGACTGCGGTTCTTGCTGCATCTCTGGTTCTTGGCAGGCACAAGGTTGGAATCGCCATTCAGTAACAAGATTCCAAAGTTATAATGGTCCTTTGAAGATTAGTTTCCTGAATGTTAGACAGGAATTGAAAGTTAGGTAACGGATCTCATACTTGGACCAACTTTTCAAATACTTCCTAAGAACTTCGACCGTGAGTGCGCAGCCACGACCCAGTTGAAAAGGATGATACTCGTGAAGCAGTTTGTCGGAATATGACGATTGTTGAAGCTGGATCCGGGCGCCCAGGTTTTGTACTGGATTGGTCCTCCATTGCTTAAGTCAGTGAAGATGAGGAGCGAGAGACTGTATGAGCTTTAAGGTTGAGAAGAGAGGTGTATCCCTAGAGAATAAGTGGGAGAGAGAGTACCAAGGGTGCGTTTGTTACGCGAAAAATGAATTATTTGAAAAAATGATTGCTTATGGAAAATATTTTCTTAAAAATGATCGCTTATATCGCTCACAAAACGAATGAATGAAAAATATTTTCCATGTCCGTGAAAATGTTTACACATAAATTATTGTCGATAATGAAATCATTTTCCATTAACTAATTATTTCAAAGAAAATTACCAAAAAAGTCCTAAACCTATTGCACTTGTGTCCATTCAGTCATAAACATTTTAATCGTGCCCAATTGAGCTCATCTAACCAATTTTAGTCGGAAATCATTAATGTGGACGCTAGCTCCCTACGTGGCACAACCGACACTAATGTGGACAATTTTTATAATCTTTTCTTCATTTTATTTTCCTTCTTTCTATTCCTTTTTTTTTTCTTCCACGAGGGCCGGCTGACCTTAAGCCTTCACCAATTGAGGGCGAATGTCACGACCTTCACCCAGACCTGGCGAGGGCCGCAAAGCCCTTGTCGACCGCTGGTGAGGGTTGCAGCCCTTGCCGATGGTCTGCGAGAGTTGGTTGGCCCTCATCGTACTTGGTAGAAAAAAAAGGAAAATAAAAAAATAAAAAAAATTTATAAAAAAATTGAATTTTTTTTCAAAATTAAGAAATTATAAAAAAAATTATCCACATTATCGTCAACTGTCTTACGTGGCATTACAAGCGTTTACGTCAGCAATTTTCAGCCAAAATTGTCCGGTAGGACTACATTGGGAAATCATTAAAAGGTTTAAAACTAAATTGTTAAATTAAAAGGTTTAGAATTGAATTGGCACAAGTGCAATATGTAGACTTTTTTGGTAATTTTCTCATTTATTTCAAGTGATACAAGCTGCCATTCTCAGAAAAATATTTTTTAAACCATTTATTTTTCACTAAACAAACAGAGCCTAAGTGCTCATATTACTATTTATATGTTATTGTTGATGGGTTGCCAAATTGTGTTGGACATGTGGTGGTCTATGGGTGGCAAGTGACTAAAGTGACGCAACAAATGTCATCCAAACTGTTTTAGAGATCAATGCAACCTTTCAGATAGCGGCAGCACTAGTGTATACTCCAATGGATAATAGTAAACTGATATCTTATCAAGATCATCATGTCAGGTAATTAGGTGTCTCCGCTCTGTCAAATATTCGGTCGCCGTTATAATGACATTTGTTGAGGGTTGATTGGTTGCTAAAAATCACCCTCCTCAACAACATTTTATATTCTCTCTCTCATTACGTGACCAATTTATATCGCACTACCCTAAAAGACTTGAACCAATCGAAATTAACGTACGTGGGCACCTTAATTATTAAGGTTAACCTAAGAAGCTAAAAACACAAGATTCGACCTTTAGTTGGGTTGACCAATAATGGGGCAATTAGATGCATCGTTTCGAAAAATTTTTACCTATGGCACTCGATCTGCCTTTATCCAGTCGTGAACATCCCGTATATCGAGAAGATGGAAATAAGTGATCGAGAAAATATTAAGTGAGTTGAATATGCTACGTAGGATGATATAACACTCCATCCAATAAAATGCCACGTGGCAAGGTAGGTCCCGCTATAACACCTTTACTGTCTCCCGTCTGTCTGTCTGTCTCTCTTCTCCGTTACTTCTCTCCCTGACTATTATCTCCCCGCCGTTAACCTCTCCCTCTCACCTGCTTTTCACCATCTTCTTCTGGTGCACATACCAGAAGCACACCACCGCCATTATGGACCCACAATGCAGAAGTGGAGCTTCATTTTTGTTTCTTCTTTATTTTTGGGGCCATAATCTCTGCATTGTGGCCGCGAGCGACCCTCGTCGCTCGCGGCCATGGGGCCAGATCTGACCAAACTTCCAGATCGAGCCGTCCCTTCCGGCGTTGCTCGATGCCAACGACGACCATGGACATGGATGAGCGTCGTCCATGGCTAGCCTCCATGGTGGATGGGAAAGATGGATACCCAAGGGGATCAATGGCATGGCTGAACGACGCCGACGACAGCCATGGATAAGCGCCGGCGTGCTCGTGAGCGGTCGTCAATGGTTGGCTGGTGACGCTGCAATCCAGACGCGAGCATCGTCCATGGTCTCGAAAGGCAAAAAGAAAAGGACGAAAACGGTGAAAGAAGCAAGAGAGTAACGAAGGATAGGGAAGATATGAAAGTGGAGTAACGGAGGGACTGCAAAATCTGACCAGTGGGCCCGGTTGGCCACGTGTCATCAACTGAATAGTGTGCTGCATGGCCTACGTAGAGTATTTTAACTCACCGAATATTTTCTCCCACCTAGAGGGTCGAGCCGGTTGGTCAAACCGGAGTTCCTTACTTCAAAAAAGTTGCTGCTCATCGCTTTTCAGAATCATATAATATAGATTTGTTGTGGGGGACAGGCAGGACTCCTGGGGGAAGCAACCCTCGATCGCACACCTGCTGAATCTTTTCCAACGAAGTACTCTCATGTTTGCTTCTTGTCTCAGGGACACGGACGCAGAGACCTGTACGTACGCGCTCCACAAAGTTTTGCCGCCATTACTCGTTAATCTAAAGAACAAACACTTTGCTCGATGCATGCCTCGTCTACTTCGCGACAAATCGATCGACATGACCCAATTGTCGAGTCAGAGCAAGAGATGACTGCCGATTTGGGAGACCTCAAAAAAAAGATAGGTTTCGCAATTTTTTCACAATTTTAATCCTATGTGCTCTAACCCTCCAAAGACTTCTACCTTCGCACTTCCAAAGAAAGAGCAGGGTGACGATGAAAAAACAATATAAAAGAAAACGAGAGAAAGAATAAGAAGATTTTTTTTATTTGGCCAAAAAATAAAAAGAATGATCAGCTGTCCTCTTGATAAGAAAAAGAATGCATATACGGTTTTGACAGAGTATCATGGGCACGACGTGATCGTGTTTTTTCGGTTGACACCTAACTTCTCATTTGTGATGTCTATTCACCGGCGGACCCAATATTGATAATGACAAACGAGAGGTTGACCCAAAGAAAATAAAATTGCCAATGAGAGTCATGCTTTGTAAGGAGTGGCTAATAAGTAGTGGTCCACGTGTAATTTATTTATTATTTGCTCTCCCTCTCTCTCTCTCTCTCAAGGGAATGTGATTAGACATTCTATTAGCGTAGCATGGCGTTAATTCATCGGAGCATTCAATGGTGTTAGCACTATTTGAAAGGTGAGACGTGCATTGGCATTTAAAACAGTATGGATACCATTTGTCACGCCCCTTTAGTCATTTGTCATCTATAGACCACCACTTGTCCAACACGATCCGGTGACCCATCAACGGTAACGTATAAATAATAATCCAAGCACTCAATTACTCTCTCTCTCTCTCTCTCTCTCTCTCTCTCAATTAACTTAAGCATTGGAGGGCAAATCCGAGCACAAAACCTGAACACCCTGACCTGTTCATGGTTCCTGTTTCCAGCTTCATTGGTTTTCATATTCTTACTTATTATCTCGAGAAGTATTTTCTGCATCCAGTGGTTCGTGGTCGCACACCGAAGATCCAAGTACGTAGGAAGTGTCAAATGAGTTGCCACAAGTATGAGATTCCTTACTTAACTTTCAATTCCCATCTAACATTCAAGAAGTTAAATTCAATGCACCATCATAACTTTGGAATCTTCTCATCTAATAATAATTCCAATTTGTGCCTGCCCACAACCAAAATGTAGCAAAAACCACAGTTTTGTGACAGAACTTTGGCAATCGAGTCAAGCTCGAGTAGCAGACTAGGCTTCCTTGGCAAACTATTTAAAGCTCGTGCGATTTTATTACCATGTATCATGATAGTCTTTAAGAATGTTATTTTGACACTGAAACAGTCTATGAGCGTGAGCTAGTCTCCCAATGTTATTTCACTCGAATTATCAAGTAATTGTCACAGTTGGTAATTAATGTCAATGGTTTGGTGGCCATCGGTGCCCATAGTGTAATTTTCTTAAGGCGGACTTTTTGCATCCAAAACAAATCAAATCATGGAGCCTTTAGGTCCTATTTCTCACTTTAAAGATTCTTTTCCTCCTTTACCGTACAGTCTTTCAATTGAAAGTTAATAATAGTATGACTCTCACTTACTGGGTGGCTCTCTGCTCCACCAAGGGGCACGTAGGGTTTGATTATCAAAAGGAATGCTTGTGGAACTACACTAAAGTATAATTTATGTATAGTTATAGTTAATAGGACAAAAAAACCTGAAACTAGTATGTCTATAAAAAATTTATCTCAAATTAATTATTAGGTCACAAAAAACTCTAAACTGGTACACTTATAATAAAATTACTCCAAACTAATTATTAGGCCATAAAAAATTCTACATAGGTACATATGTGATAAATTTGTCCATATTGATATAGATATTCACATGGACTTGCCATGTCAATCAAGTTATTGCCTGTGTCATCCATCTTATCAATTTCACGGTAAAATTTCATAAAAGCTAACGAAGCGTAAATATTAAGGATAAGTATGATCTGGGTGGACAGTTCCCACTCTGGAATCAGGAACCACTCACTAAAGACCGGTTCCGAAAAATTAGAATCAAGAACTGCCTGTTGGTTCAGTCCAGTTTCCGGGTAGGTCTATAGAACCGGTCCCATCAAGCTTCACGCGATTAGTTATTTTCCAGTAAGCCTAAGTAAAGCAAAAAATTTTCAAGCATTAAACTTAACACGCGCAATCAACGAGGAGAGTCAATTACCATTTGTAACTGCCCACAACAAAAACCTCAGAATAATGCTTCCTCGTATTCAACCTAGGGAAGTTTTCGATTCTCTTTGTGAACTTCATTGAAGGAAGATCCTCTGATTGCTGATTCTCGACCAGGCCAGTAGGATCCGCTATTTCTTAACTAGAACAGCAGCATCACACACAAATTCCCTCTCTACTGCTAACCTCGCAGTCTAAAAAAAAACCATAAAAAAGTAGATGGATTCAAGAGAGCTAAGAGAAGTGAAGCAGCAAAATGCTACCTTCCATGGGCTGAGGGCCCTCGACAACTAAATCGAAATGCAGGACCAGCATTTCTTCGTCCTCTCGCTGCAACAACGCAGAACAATTAGTGTCCAAAGCAACCAGCATTTTTTCTTAAAAATTATATTATATATATTATCGGTCCGGTCCGGTCTGGTCCAGATGGGTGAGTGGCTGGGTGAGTGGGCGGTTCCGTACATGGAACCGGACCGGTACCCACTGGTGCCACTAAATTGGAACTAGGAACCGGAGTGGTTCCCTTGGGAACCACTGGTTTTAGGCTGGTCCGATCCAGTTCCGAGAGATTCCTTATTCCTTTGCACACCCTTAGTAAATATGTGACGGGTGTACAAATTTGAAATTTTTTGTGATCAAAAAATTAATTTTGATAAATTTATCACATATATACCTATTTAAAATTTTTCGTGGTCAAGGGACCCGATCCAATTCACCAATCAGACCCCACTAGATTATATCCCAATCTTACACTTCTTTCCCCTTTTTTATATTTATTTTTTCTATTTTCCCTTTTACTTTCTCTTTTTTTTTCTATTTCTTTTTCTCTCTAATTTTTTATTCCTTTTCTTTCCCCCCCTCTACTGTTCACTTGGCTCTCTCTCACGCTTTGCTCACCGAGGACTGCTTCTCGCCCTCCGACCGTCGACGCGTGCCGCCGACGCCGACGACCGACGCCTGGTTCACACACTCACCGTCGGCCACCACACCCACCGAACCGCCGACTAACTCCAGCCACGAAAAAAGACACCGGCAACCAAACACCGATATCGACTTCCGTTATTTATATCTCCAAATCTCAACCAAATCTAAAACTCTAAATCTATACACACAGAAACCACACGAAACAAGGATGGTAAACTGACCACGGCGGCCTCTAACCGCGGGCATCGCTCCGGCGAGAGGAGTGAGTCTCCGGAAGGTGCTCGTCCACGGCTGACGACGGGAATCGACGGGTATGCCACGAAATCACACAAAAACATAGATAGCTTGAAGTCAGCAACAATACTAGAACGAATCGAGCATATAAGAAAGCTCTAGAGTGTCGATTTCACAAAAACGGATAGGAAACTTCATTCAGACATTTTGTCGAACAGATGCTATGCAATTCCAGAAACAAGCTTCCGATTCAACTCCCGTGTGTTTCTTGAGCAGGATATGATATACAGACGTTTAAATCACACTATTTAGCGACAAATCAGTCCTATCCTATCCAGTTTTCTCACGATTTCATCACTTGAATCTCGCACTTCACTCTCGGCCAAAATAAGGGGAAAAACGGGGGAATACCCGAGAAGAAGTTTTACCCGGTTCGTTGCTGTGGCGACGACCGGTGACCGGCGGATGGACCTTGACGCGGACGACGGTGATTCCAGCGTAAGAAGAAGAACTTTCTCCCGACCCCCGCTCTCTCTACCTTTCTCTGTGTGCTCTCTCACCGTTTTTGAATCCCCCGCTGTTCTCTCTCGGCCGTGACCCCTTATGGCTGGCCTGTCGTGGTCGGCCAGTCGCCGACCGTCAGCCCCGTCGACGCTACCCCCCTGCCTCTGCTTCTGCTTCTCTGCTCTGCCTCACTCGTGCGAGCGTCGTTGCTTTTTTGTTCCTCCTCTTGCAGCGTGACCGCGGGAGAGGAAAAGAAAGAAGGGAAGAAGAAAGGGGCCGGGCCGGGTGGAAGAGGAAAGCTGGGCCTGGGCCCAGAAGGGAAATGGGACGAAGGGACCGAGTCAGTCCAGCCCAGCTCGTTTTTCTATTATTATCTTTTTAATTAATAATTTTTTTTGAATTTTAATAAACCCTGTTACTGTTAATGCAAATGCACCTAATTTTTATATATATTATGCAAATTTAATGAAAATCATTTTTGTTTAGGGTTTCAAAATTAATCCCTAATTTTCTATGCAATTAAGAACTAAATTGATAGTCAAAATTTAGGTGTCAACATGTATGATAACATTTTAACCTATCGTCAGTTCAAAAGTGTTGCATCGAACTAAATTATCAAAGTACAAAGAAACTAATTCGTATAAAATTAAAAAGGGAAAATTCTAAATAAGAGTCAGAAGTGATGTCATTTTTTTCAAAATAGGGCCAGGGCTTGAGCTTGCAGGAATAAGGGCCTGAACCTGCTGGCCGACAAGCACTTGAATTTTCCAGCGGGCAGAATGGGGGCATTTTCGTCCGGAACAAAATCTAGATAAGAAAAAACTGAAAAAAAAATCTGAGATCCAAGCCATCTCCTGCGGACTAGCAAATTGCTTTGTTTCTTCTTCCTTTCTTCAATGTCACGAAGGTCCAATTGATCAAATTCGCAAAATAAGCTGCTCATATTTGTAGGGTTTGCTATTGCTTCTTTTTCCTTCCTTTTTTTTTTGTATTCATCTTTTATGGGATTTGTTCTTGAATTTCTGCATAAGCATGCCCAAATTGAAAAAACTTCATGCACAATCTTCTGAAACCTTTCAAATTCGGCTCTGTTTTCGGCATCATCCGATCTATGGCATCTATTACTTCCTCTCCACCTTGATTGATATCAACACAAGGACACTGACGTACTCATGGATGGACTTTCTGCAATAAGGAAATGAAGAAGGATTGAGAGCAGAGAGGGAAAAACGCATGCTCAAGGTCCTCGACCTCTCGCTTTTGCTCGCTCACGACTACCCACAGCCATCTACTACCCTAGCTGTTGTGAAAACAAACGATCGAACAATAAAATAGATAGAACAAAAAAATAAATCGGATATTAGATTTATGTGATTTCGGCGTAGTGATCTACGTCAACGGGGAGAGCAGTAACAAATTCTACCATAGATCAAGCGATATAACAAAAATTATAACCACACTCGAATAACCCAAACACTCTCAGTATTTCCCAAGCCCCAATTACACCTGATAACTCACGCAGTGTTTAGCTCTATAATTCCTTACGAAATAATTTCTCAATCTCACGAAGAAATTATACACAAATTCTTATCGCAATAATTTAATCGCTTGAACACTAATTCTCTTGGACGTAATTCACGAACAAAACCAATGGAGAAACCTACAGCCAAGCAGTTGCGATAATGGCGCTTCAAGAACTCACGTACAGAGGCGTTGCTTCAAGGCTCAGACCGTCTGTGGACTCACCTCCACACTTCCGCGAAGGAATCCCCCTTCCTCATATAAATATGTGGACTTCTTGAAGTAGAGTCCTACTTTGGAAAGAAAAGGTTGAGAATAAAAGTTCACTTTCCTTGTTGGCTTATATCCTTTCTCTGACCCTATCAGCAAACTCGCGCTTTTCATTAATGTCCACAATTCCACCGTCAAAGTTGGAAGTTCCCCTTTTTATTTTCCTTGGTGGACTTTAACTTGGAGAAGTAAATCTGTCTTTAATCGCAACTCCCACACTGATGCAATTCAGCATTATGCATTGCCCAGTTTTGGACCTCCGCCAAATATCCAATTTGAAATATTTGGACCTTCACAATTAACAATTAATGTCTGATCAGGTTTCGTCTACGGGCTTAAACTCGAGACATATTTTAACAATTTCCACCTTTGCTCATTGTTCGAGCCAAGTTACAATCGCTTCACCAGAATTTCGCTACTACTTTCCTACAACTCCAATTAGCTCTATAGCCATAGATGTCTTTCAAGTCCAAATCTCGCTTGAACTTCACCATAACCGTGGACCTAATCGGAATACCAACTTCACCTGCACCTTTAACTATTTCGTAGACTTGTCAAAATGGGTCACAAATCCATTTCTTAACTCATATATTAGTAAATGGGTCATAAATAAGTTAGTTATATTCAGTAAATGGATCATAAATGGGTAGAAGTCATATATTCATGTTAAATGGGTCGTAAATGGGTCGCAAATGGGTCATAAATGAGTTTATAACTGATTTAAACTCAGCGCATTTCTCTCGCCTTTACTCAATCTTGCACTCACTCATTCCGCACTCTCATTTCAGCTTGGGTATGAATTTTCCTATATTTAATTAAATATGGAAGTGTTTTAGCAATACGGGTCTAATCGGGTATGGGTTGGGTATGGGTCGGGTCGGGTATGGGTCAAGAAAATTACATTGCGCATAAATGAGTCATAAACGGGTTAATAGGTCAATTTGGGTCGGACCATTTATGATCCGACCAAAACCCAACCCGACCCACCCATTTGACAGGTCTACTATTCCGCAAGGATTTTCCGACACAACCTCCTTTACCATAGGCAAAGCAAAACCATTATTGCATCAATATCTATCGGGAGATCGAATATGCACCTTGTCAAAATCAATAGTTATAGCAATTGTTGGCTCTTTAGGCTCCACCTTACTACAAGCACCATCCGTGTCAATTATCTCGCTAGTACCAGCTACCTCAGGAGTTTCTGGTTGCAACTCCACCTCAAGTCGAATATCGTCTAGATCTGTATAAGCACTGCCACTAACACTCCTAGCTAGAAATGCTGGAGACTTGTCAAATGTAACTTCTCTACTAACAATAGGTGAATTTAATTCCGGGCACCATAACTGATAGCTCCACTCACCTTATGCATAATCTAGGAACATGCATTTTTTACCCTTCTATCACTAACTCGAATATAACACAGGCAACCAAATATTTTAATAACAGAATAATCAGTAACATTATCTGACCACGCTTCTTCAAAAGTTCGACATCCAATTGCAATCGATGGGGATCCATTCTTTAAGTAGCTTACCGTACTAAGCGCATCCGTCAGGAATTTCCTAGTCGTACTAACACTAAAGAGCATTTTATGGGTCGTCTCTAATAATGTTCTGCTCATCAACTTTACAACCCGTTGTGGTTTATTGACACTAGTGCGGTATTTCACTATGCTTTCCTTCATCCTACTGTCAGTCCGCACATGCTTGATCGTCTTACCAGTCTCCTTTTCGACAAAAACTTTCAACTGCCTAATCCTGACAACATCAAACTTGTGTCTAAGCACAAATACCAAGTCTTCCTCAAGTAGTTATTCATAACTGTTAGCATAAATCTGACACTCTTCCTCGAAGGAAATCGCGACAACATGTGAACATCCAAGTGAATTAATTCTACAATATTTGTGGTTTTTTTGACAATCGCACTGAACTGTACTTTTTGCTATTGTTCTAAGTCACAGCACCTACATATTTTCAATTCATTATCAGCATAACCACACAACAGGTTTCTTTCACTGAAAACCTTCATGCTTCTCTTGCTAATATGCCCCAAATACATATGCCACAATTCAAACTCTCGAACATATATATATCCGATGTCTCCGTGGCAAATTTCGTCACTACCTCACCTTGAAGTTTATATAGGTCTTTGTGCTCGATTCCTTTCATTATCACCAAGGGACCTTGAACAATTTTCAAAATTCCACATTCTGAAGAATACCAACAGCTAGCTAAATTTAGGGCACTCAAGAAAATTAGAATTTTCTTCAATTCTAGAATATGCCTCACTCCTGTCAATGTCTTCACAATACCATCATGCATTCTAATTTTAACATCACCAACACCTATAATATCGCACTTAGCATTGTTCCCCAATTGCACTTTACTACTATTAATGCATTGATACGTAGTAAACCAGTTCTTGTTTAGTGAAGCATGAAAAAAATAACCATAATCCATCCGTCAAGCAACAAATCATCAATGATAGACAAGACGTGATCATCATTATCCAAATTACTGTTAGCTATAGCTGCAACATTATCTATAGACTCAACCCTAATTCCCTTGCCCTTATCATTTTTCAGCTTAAAATAATCCCTTCTAAGATGCCTCCTCTTGCCACAACTCAAACAGACAATACCACCAGTCCTAAACTGACTTCGTCTATTTATATCGATACTACTTCTGCTAACACGAGTACCAATTTTTCCTCTATTTTCACATACTAAAGCATTAGATACATGCTCATCGAATTCTCTTCTACGGATGTCCTCACTTAGAATTTAATCTCGAACACTATCAAACATTAAACTTGTTGACCCAAAGGAATTACTAACAGCAGTAACAATAGTATTCCGACTATCAGACAATGAGGATAATAGAATTGAAGCACATGCCTCATCTTCAAAGTCAATATTAATTGAACTCAATTGACTAATAATCACGTTGAACTCATTGATATGGTCTGCAACTGATGTACCTTCGCTCATCTTTAAGTTAGACAGACGTTGCATCAAATAGACCTTGTTGATCTTAGAGAGCTTCTCGTACATGTGCGACAGGGCTTCCATCAAACCCGCAATGGTCGTCTCTTTTATGATGTTAAACACAATGTTATGAGCCAACGTCGGCCAAATAACACCCAAAACTTGTCTATCCAACAATTCCCAATCAGCTTGCTTCATCATTGCTGGTTTCTCCCCAGATAGGGACAATTACAGCTTCATCTGATAAGATAATCCTCAATTTGTATCTTCCAGAAACCAAAGTCCTTCCCATCAAGTCTATCGATTTTCACTTTTCCTTCTTTTATCACCATCGATTTACTTCAACTTAACCAAACCTAGCTATGATACCAATTATTACGAAAGCAAACAATCGAACAATAAAATAGATAGAATAAGAAAACAAATCGGAAATCAGATTTATGTCGTTTGGTCGTAGTGACCTACGCCCATAGGAAAAACAGTAACGAAGTTCACTACAAATCAAGTGATACAACGAAGATTACAACCACACTCGAGTTATTCAAACACTCTAAGTATTTTCCAAGCTCCAATTATACACAATAACTCGTGTAGTGTTTAACCCCACAATTCCTCATGAAATAATTTTTCAATCTCATGAACGAATTATACACAAATTCTTATAACAAGAATTTAATCGCCTGATCAGTAATTCTCTTGGATGTAATTCACGAACAAAACCAACGGATAAACCTACGGCCAAGCACTCAGTGATAACAGGCGCTTCAAGACCTCACATACAGGGGCGTTGCTTCAAGGCTCAGGCCGTCTCTGGGCTCACCTCCACACTTCCACGAAGGAATCCCCCTTCCTCATATAAATATGTGGACTTCTTGAAGTAGAGTCCAACTAGCTTGGAAAGAAAAGGTTGAGAATAAAAGTCCACTTTCCTTGTTGGCTTCTTTCCTTTCTCTGACCCAATCAGCAAACCCGCGCTTTTCATTAAAGTCCACAATTCCACAGTCAAAGTTGGAAGTTCCTCTTTTTCCTTTTCGGACTTTAACTTGGAGAAGTAAATCTGTCTTTGATCGTAACTTCCACACTGATGCAGTTCAACATTATATATTGCCCAATCTCAGACGGCCGTCAAATATCCAATTTGGAATACTTGGACCTTCACAATTAACAATTAATCTTGGATTGAATTTCGTCTACTGACTCAAACTCGAGACATATTTTAACACTAGCAACGTCGGCAAGAGCATTGCTAGTTGCCGGTGTCATCTCCGGCAAAACCAAGCCGTGTGGCCGTCCCAATGGCAGGAGATCGACAACTGAAATGAAATTCGCGCTTGATCTTCACTTCGATTAAGCCAAAACATCGATTGAGAAACAAAAAAATGATCAAGAAACAAGGAACAAGTGAGATGTTTTCTTAGCAGTGTTTGGATGGCTTGGACAAAGAAGAAGGCGAACAGGAAGAAAGGAAAAAAAGGAAAAAAGAAAGAGATGTTTATGGCGAAAATACCCCTATTTCAGATGCCGGAAAACTTCAAGTTATCACTAGCTGGTGAGCTCAAACCCTTATTTGAGAATAAGTGGCCATTTTAGGCCTTTATTGAGGATAAAGTCCACTTCATACTCTGTTTTGAGAAAAATGACCCTACTTCAAGTCCTTATATGGAATTTTCCTAATTAAAAATTCACAAACATAATATAAAATATTGTATATCATAAATATTGTACTGTCTCTGAAATGCATATCAACGATAGATGCTTTCCTCTACTAGCCAGTAGCTATCATGGGACAAGCTTTAAATTGTGTTATTATGGTAAAATAGAAAATATTTGTTAAGTAGAAATGAGTTACAATTATTACATAGTAAAATAATGAGGAGACAGGAGAAGGATGAGGGGCAACCATGCATACATAATTTGCTACTTTTACGAAGAGAATGCCAAAATCTTTTCTTTCATCGAGGAAAGTTCAATTCCAGCAATCTATGATCCTAGGTGACACACTTAGAAGTAGTCATGGCCACAGTTCGAAACCGGCGGTTCCGGTTCGTGGCCATGTATGAACCGGAACTGGCCGGTTCCGAGCTGGTTTCGGTTCCGGTTCATAATTTAAAAATTTTAAAAATAAATTATGAAATAAAAAAATAATGAATTATGAAATTATGAAATAATGAATTATTCAATATAAATTGTAGTCAAAATGTAACTTGTAATCAAATTTGGGGAAAAAAAAGAGAGAAAGAGGGGGCTTGAACTTAATAAATTATCATTAAACGCCTTGCAATTCGTTACAATGATCTATAAAGAAAGGAGCACAATATATATGCCCTAAAATGACTGAGCGGAACCCCCGCCCGTTGACTGGTCAGCGGGACCACCATTTCGAGGGCGCTACCCCCGAACCCCCGAATTCCGTGCGCAGGGGCCATATGTGGTCGAATTATACTTCGATTTCCCTAGGTTCACGTGGGCTTGCCCGGTATGAGAAACAAGGATCTCCGAAATATTTGCCAACTCCAACAATTCTTTTACCCTCAGTCGTCGCTACTCGTTCCGATTCCGGTACCGGTAGCGATGGTATCTCTGTCGTTAAAGAATTCGGATTCATTATTCCGATCTATCTCTTGTTGTCGGTATTGAGCCTTCGTCCAATCATCGACACAAGCTTGAGTCTCCACTGATTCTAGAACTAATCTTGAACGATGTTCGTCCAAAATATTACCTCCGACACTAAATGTTTGTTCGATCGCAATTGTGGAACAAGGGGTTGCAAAAATTTGTTTTGCAATAAGAGAAAGGATTGGGTATTGGCTTGCGTGTCTCTTCCACCAATCCAAAATTAAAAAACCTATACTACCTTCGATTTAGTAAACTCAAAGGAAATGGTTAGATATATCTCTAATTCAGAAATATTTTTTATTACTCCCTTTTGCTTTTTTTGTCTATGTAATAAAAGTTGGTACCCTCTACTAATTTTACCTGTGCTTTCATTTTATGTCTCCGTAGATTGAGAAGATCTAATATCACCTAAATTATATTTAGTATAAAATTCATTATATAATTCTATTACTACGTTTTTAACCTCACTTAGTATGGTTGTAACATTTACCGTATCATAATGTAAACATTGATAATACATATGCAAATAATCACCTAAACCATCTAATTTGCAACGCGGATAAAAAACACAAGCAATTAAATAAATAATGGGAATTTTGCTATAATAATGTAGCCACTTCATTTTCATTGTTACTATAGTATTTTGTAATTCAACATCATTTTCATATTCCTCAAAAACTCCGACAATATTAATACACTCTGCTAAAAATATATGCGTAGTAGGATAATAAACACCGGACAAAGTATAAGTTGTATAATTAAAAACCTTTAAAACATTTAATTTTTTTTTGCAAATATCCCACTCTTGCGGGTATAAATTATCCTGAGGTATATTATTAGAAATGAATGCATATAATAAATCTTTATATGCAAAAGATTCACTAAGCAAGTGGAAAGTAAAATTCCAACGAGTTGGAATATCTCTTAGAAATCTTTTTGGCTTTTTTTCATTTGCTTTACAAATCTACCCCATTCTTTCATTTTTTGGGAATGTTTCCATAAAAATTGAATCGCCATTTTTATTGGTTCAAGAAAAATATCAAGAGTTTTCAAACCATCTTGTACACATAAATTTAAAACATGACAAGCACATCTAACGTGAAAAAATTTTCCGCCAAAAGCGGGTTTACAAATATTTTTTAAATCGGCAATTGAAGCAGTATTTGCTGCGGTATTATCAAAACCAATTGAAAAAATTTTGTTAATCAAATAATATTCTTCTAAAATTTGCCTAACTATTCTATAAATATTATTTGCCGTATGCTTACCATCGAAAACTCTAAATGCAATGACTCTTTTTTTGAATATTCCAATCGTCATCTATCCAACGACATGTTATGCCCATGTAAGAATGAATTTGCCAATGATCACTCCAAATATCACTACCTACATGCACACATCCATTAAATTGTATAAAAAAGTTTTGTAAATATTTTTTTTTCATTTTTGTAAAGATCTTTAATTACTCATTGAAGTGAATTTCTGGGAACACGTTTTGCTTGTGGAGCACATGCTTTTTGTACAAATTGATTAAAACCAAATCTTTCTCCAAAATTAAATGATAAATGTTCAACGGAAACAAATTTACCTAATTCTTCTTTATAAGTTTTTCGTTAAAACGAAATAAAGGAGAAGTGTTAAGATTGACATACCCGTAAATTTGTTGTTGCCTGATATCGATTCCCGCTTGGGTTGGATGTTTGCTCCTAAGATGTCATTTGAATGTTCCATATCCTTGTCGATTTGTATATTTATATATTTTCCCACAATGTTTACAAATTATGTCATATCTTTTTTGACCAATATCAAATATTTCCATTTTCGTGAAGTGGTCCCAAATGTTAGATGTAAGTTCCCACTCCGTCTCCTTTGTTGTAGATATTTCGGCATGAGGATGAAGACTTTCTTGCGTCGGGACGCACTCCACATTGGGAAAAATGTTGATTTCATCATCTTGAAAATCTGCATAATCACGAGGATCAAAAGAATGATGGAATTCTGTCATGATATTCTTACCTTTGTCAGTTGGTACTTGACTTCCACTTGCCATTTTTCGAGTGGATTGAGAGAATTGAGCGGATTGATTGAGAGAATTAAGAGAGAATTGCGCGGATTGAGAAAATTGAGAGAATTTGAGAGAATTTAGAGTATTGAGAAAATTTGAGAGAATTTGAGAGAATTGAGAGTATTGAGAGAATTTAAGAGAATTTATAAGAAAAAAATGAGAAGAAAATTTAGGAAAAAAAAAGGCTAAATAACCGTTGCAATTTGCAACGGTTATCTTTTTTTATTTTTTATTTTATTTTTTCCTGTTGCCAAGGTAGCTTTTATAAGTTGCCCTGGCAATGAGCCAGCAGGCTGCAGCAGGGCCTGTAGACGTGCAGGCCCTGCTGCAGGTTTTTTTTTGGAACCGGGCCCGGAACCGACGATTCCGGGCCAGGTTCCAAAATTGCTAGGATCGGAATCGGGCCCGTAGGCCACAGGCCGGTTCCGGTTCCGAACAGCGAGCCCAGTCAACGAGCCGGGCTCGGGTTTGATCGGGCTGGTTCCGGGCCGAAACCTGCCCGTGGCCATGACTACTTAGAAGTTAGAAATAACACTTAGAAACTTTATTATTGTACATTTATATAGATATGCAGTTATATCTATCTATCTATCTATCTATCTATCTATATATATATGCATATATATATATATATATATACACACTATGAATCCTATATGGCAACACAAAACTATAAATGGACAATATTGTAATGCACGAGAATCAATATAATTGGCAAGTAATTAATAAATCTCTTAAGTTCTCAATATGAACTCAAAATGGAACATTACTATGCTGACCGGACCCTTATTCCCTGTGAATAACAGTGCTTTTTTTTTTATCACACATTGCAATTGAAATGGAATTGGCGAGTGGATAAACAGACAAGGAGCAAATTAGGAAAAGAATCTCGACAAAAAATTTAAAGGTGTTGAAGAATATTTCCTTTTTCAAACAAATTCAATATACTCTAAATTTTTAAATAAATCTTATTTGTGGCCGGTCACGAGATGATGATTTTGATTTTCGAGTTAACGTCATGACTTGAGCTGAATTTATCGGTGCTTAAGTTGTATAGATTAGGTGTTGGTATTACTATAACAATTAGCCTTAAGTAACATCACAAATCGCAATAGAAAAGCTTAAAGTTAATGAACTCGTGATATTTCAAATTTGGACTCTTATTAGTTTTAAGTCGATGAAAACATTACAATTAACAATTTCGAGGAGGGCATATAAGCTCTACTAGATCCTTTTTTTTAGTTAAGTTTGTGATCTATGGCCCAAAAAGGAATTAACTTTGTAATGGTCATATTCAGTATAAGAGTAATTAGAATTAGACCACACTAAAGTAATTTTCTTGCGAAAATAATCGTCATGCTCAGATGACCTTTTGTTTGAATTGAGTAGGTAAAATTATATGCCGCTATGCGAAAGTCACGTAGGATACCATTCCAGTTGTAACGAATATAAGATTTTTCTTTCAGCCGCTATTAATATAGAATATATAACTATAGTAAATGAAAATTTTTTTGCTAATGATGGACCACCTATAGGGTAGACTTGCCTTTGGTTTTGTTTATGAATGGCGGGCAGTGCATGAATAAGCAAACAGAAACCGGTAAAGCAAAACTTTGACTGCTGTGTCGCCTTCTCATTATCCTTTGCATATTTTTCTCGTTTTTTTAAGTCAACAATAATTCTATTTGGAGTGCCTAATTGATTGAAGCCACATGTGGAAGAATCAAATTGATTGTGTTGGAGAAACATCTCTAAATGATTTTGATGATACCCAAACTATCCTTGGTTTAATATCTACATTGTCTAAGTGCAGATATATTCAAAGGACCGAGGGATAAATCATAATGTTATTCATTGAAGAGAAGATCACAAGAGTGTCCCGGAAAGTTCGCAAAAACAGCACCATCAATATCAAAAGATCAGCTAAATGACGATGTCTTGTTCAAGCTGAAGAGATCTTGTATTTGGTGATGTTTTAGTAATGGTTTACTTGACATAACTGTTGTATCACTATTATAGTTGTTGGGACTGGACCGGCATAGTAGCAGCTCGAGCAGAAGGAATAGAGCTGTTTTGACAGGTAGTTAGTATCGCAACTACAGTAATACAGCAGAAGCTATTTCAGGAAAGCCAGCAGAAGTTCAAGAATAGGTTGTATGAGCAGTCAGTTCTGAGGACAGCAGCTCCAACGACTCTAACGGTTACTTTGTCTCTCCAGGACATCAGCAAGACTAGTTTGAAGATGCCTATAAAAGAGAAGGTCTCTAAAGCAAACAAGTTAGAGTAAGAGTGTGTGCTTACAAGAATTCTGAAATCTCTTACTTGCTGTATACTAAGCACCGTGCTCCTGTTTTATCGATAGCACTTGTTGCATTGTAATTGTTTTGAAGTTTCAAGTTCACCGAGTAATAGTAGCATCCACCTCTTGATAGTGTGGTCTACAAACTGATAGGAGTGGTGCTTGCTGAGTGTAACTTGATCAGCAAATTACTAGTGTAATCCAGCCCAACTTGTGGCCGTTAGTGGTGAGAATGAACGTAGGCTTGGGAATAAAGCCGAACCACTATATATTCTTATGTGCAGTTGTTTATACTTCTGTTTATCATCTCCTGCATATAAGTGATATTCTGTCTTTTATACATTTGGTGGTTTCCGATATATCTCTGTTACACACTATTTTCCGTGAAACGGATATTGTTTTAGTTCTTTCTTCTAGCTCAATCGTTATTGTGAAGGCAAATTGTGATTTTCATATATTAGCGATCAACACCGCACGTATCTTTACAATCAGTTTTCTTTTACGAAATCATTTGAGGGCAGTAGGGGTACAACCTTTCAAATGTTTCGTTGAGATTATTGTGAAACTTTTAGTGTTGAGTTTCTAATTTCGGTTTTGAAAACACCATATTCGCTCAATTAAAACAAATCCTTAAAACGAAATCTCAAATGTCAAGCCCTTCAACTTGCAAGTCTCTTGCATTTTCTTTACTCAAGATAAGACATAAGCAGTAACAAAAATAAAACAGCCACACCTATATAGGCTTTATACTATAGTAAACACACTTGCATTCATATTTCAACTTCACTATAGAAGTACATACATATGTAATGTATTTATTTGTGAATTCGCAATTTATCTAGGTGATTTTCTTAAGTGAAATAATGATGTTGACCAACGTGGTCTTTTCCTTGGACATGCGATCTGTGAGTTTAGACCTAAATCTCTTGAAGACCTCATCGATAATCTCTTCACCAAAGTGATTAATGAGCAAGGGCTCGGCCACAGCTTTAATGCACCTGGCCATATTGTATGCGCCATCCTCCGAGACAACATTAGGGTCGAAATCGGTGTCAACTACACCCCAATCCACTTCAAACACCTCTAAGCAATCGATTGAGAATGACCCTTGCTTTTGGACCTTCCATCGTACTTCTTTTGGTAAGGGTGTGTATTGATGGATGTTGAAGGACTGCACTTTTTCTTCTTCTATCAATCCCTGCGTCAACGACTTACATAGAATTTTAGATTTTGCCATTGAAAATAAGAAACGATTACAAAATCATAAGTCATTAGTATAATGTGCATAGTTACCTATTTATGTAATTTTTTTTGGTCGAAATAGAACGTTATAAATTAAAACTTAAGAGTTCTTGAAACTACAACCCGACAGAGGGGCATCAAAACATAACAACTCCCATAACAGTTGGGGGGGACGGGCAAGCCAAAATAAATTCAGAGAATTTCTGCGATGCACTTTGGCGATCCAATCAGCAGCTTGGTTCGAGGATCTGTTACAATGGGCCACGGTTAATTTACTGAACTGGGCCATATGGAGTAGGGCTTCGTGAACTACAGCTTCCTTTTCCCAACCGACTTGACTCTGGTCATTCAGCAAGATTACCATCTGGAGACAGTCTATTTCCAAAACTATTTGCTCGCTCCTCTAGTCGGCGAAGAATTGAAGCGCGTGCAGCAACGCTTGTAGCTTTGTGTTCAACGGCGAAGTCGCCGGGACTGTTCTAGCGAAGCCGTCTAGCAAGGTTCCAGTCGCGTCTCTGAGGATTGCCGCTAGTGCTCCTTCTGTTGCATGTTCATGAAAGGCTCCATCGATGTTGATTTTGAAGGAGTTCGTCACCGGTGGGTTCCAATTTAGAGGTAATGGAATCTTTTCAGTATGCAGATTAGAACTCTGGTGATTCCACTTGCTATAGTTTTGGGACATCATCCTTGCCGACTCAATTAAGGTTGTTGGATTTGGTGGTTTTTTCCGAAAAACAAATTCATTTCTGGCCTTCCAAATCAACCGGAAGATAATGACAATCTCATCTAGTGTAAGCAGTTTATGTGGCTGTAGCTGATAGTTTTGAATCCGTACCTCAATTCGTGTTATTTCCTTACGTGCGATTTTGATCTGAACTGAAGGTGTTGTCCAAATTGCTTTGGTCTAGGGGCAGATAAGAAAGAGGTGCTCCACAATTTCAGCCTCTTGATCACAGAAGGGGCAAGCTAGACGAGGTAAGATCTTCCTCTTGTAGAGGTTTTCTGTCCTTGGGAGCGCGTTTTGGCACATACTCCATAGAAATAGTCTTACCTTGGGAGGGGTATTTAGTTTCCAAATTCAGCACCACAGTTTAGTGGAAGGTTGGAAAGAAGATGATGCCTGCTTTTCAATCTATGGAAGTTCTTTATCATGAATCTTATTATAAGCACTTTTCACTGAAAATTCTCCCGACTTTGTGGCTGTCCAAACTAGTTTATCTTCTGTTACTCTGCTGCATAGAGGTATGGCTAACACCTCATTAACAATCTGGTCTTCAAATAGTCTTGTTAGCATATCTACATCCTATGTTCTGTCCTCGTGCTTGATTAGGTCTGAGACTTTTGCCGGTTCTTCAAGGGTTGCTGGTCCTCCCAAAACTCCTCTTTTGAGCCACCTGTCTTCTCGAATACTGATTTTGTCCCCTGTGCCAACCAACCATATGACTGAATTTGATATCTTTTCCCTTCCCAATAGAATGCTTTGCCATCCTCAAGAGGGCCGAGACCCCTTCCTAGCCTGCCAGAACGATCTTGTAGGGAAATATATTCCTTTGAGAATTTGGCTCCATAATGATGATTGGTTTTGGGATAGCCTCCTTGCTTGTTTACCAAGCAAACCTCTATTGAAAGATATGAGGTCTCTAAATCCCAAACCCCCTTTATCTTTTCTTGTTTTTAGAACTTCCCATCGCTTCCGGTGAAGACCTTACTTCGATTTAGAATTTTTCCACCAAAAGGCTGCAACCCTTCTTTCTATAAACTGACAAATTGAAATTGGAATTTTAAATATTGACATCGCATATTGAGGAAGAGCTTGAACCACAGTCTTAATCAGCGTTTCTTTTCCTGCCTTTGAAACAAGCCTTTCCTTCCACCGCTCTAGTTTCATATTGACTCTTGCTAATATCCAACCAAACATTTGTTTTTTTGATTCACCCCAATCCGAAGGAATCCCTAGATATTTGCCGGTCTTCTTAATCTCTGGGACTCTAAGTTGAGCAGCCATATTATCTCTTAAGTTCAGTGGACAGCATGAGTTAAAGAAAATACCAGATTTGTTTAAGTTGATTTCTTGGCCAAATGCATAGCAATACTGATTGAGGATCAATGCAAGATTCTGGCATTCAATAAGCTTACCATCTAAGAAGAAGATGGAATCATTAGCAAAGAGGAGGTGAGATTAAACCGGACAATAACTGTTTAATTTTATTCCAAAGATTGTGCCATCATGTATTGCCTTTCTCATCAAAACCGAGAGTGTGTTTGCTATCAATAGAAACAAATAGGGGGATATGGGGTCCTCTTGTCTTATCCCTTGTGTTGGCTTGAAGTAGGGCAATGGTTCCTTGTTCAGTTTTACACTCAAAGAGACAGAAGTTACACATTGCATTACCCTCTGTACCCACTAGTCACTGAAACGCATTTTCAACATACTAGCTTCAAGGAAATCCCACTCTACCCTATCATAGGCTTTTTTCATATCCAGTCTCAACACCGCCCGAAATTTTCTTTTCCTTTTTCTGATTCTCATTTGATGTAGTACTTCTTGAACAATCAAAATATTGTCTTGGATTTGTCTACCGCCCACAAAAGTGCTCTGTTTTGGTCTATTATAACCGGCAATCACTTTTTCAATCTATTTGCCAGGATTTTCGAGATAATTTTGTATGCAAAATCGCATAGGCTGATTGGTCTGAACTGATCTAAACCTTTGGATTGGGAACTTTCGGTATTAAGGTGATATGGGTTGTGTTTAGTGTTGGATTCAGATTTCCAGTTTGGAAAAACTTCTCCACTTCATCAAAAATCCCGTTTTTTACATAGTCCCAGTTTCTTTGATAAAATTGGCCATTCAAACCATCTGGTCCAGGTGACTTCAAAGCACCTAATTGAAATACTGCTGTATGGACCTCCTCCATTGTGACTTGAGTTGTTAATTCTTGGTTCATCTCAGCTGTGACATAGAAGGACATTGTAGCAAAATAGGATGAAAGTCTCAGGGACCCTATGAATGATAAAGCTATTGAAAAAATGCCACTGTCATCTCTTTGAGCGCTTGGGTATCTCAAATCCATACGTTGTCAGCATTTTTAAGCATAGATTTCTGTTACTCTGCCTTCTTTGAATTGTTGTGGCATGGAAATATTTTGTATTCTTATCTTCCCATTTCAGCCAATTGATTCGAGACCTTATTCCCCAGTACATTTCCTCCTGTCTTCACAATGTTTCAATATGTTCTGTTATGGCCCTCTTTCTATTATGGTTCCCATGCACATTCTGATCATTTGTCAAGGCCATCAGTTCTTGTTTTAATGAATTGATTTGCTTGTGGCTGTTCCGGAAGTTGTCCTTGCTCCATCTCGCTAATACGATTGAGACTGCTTGTATTTTCTGCATTAGGTTAGATTCTTGTAACCTATCTTGATTCCATATTTGCCTGATTAACCTCCCACAATCCTCATTTTCCAGCCAAAATGCTTCAAATTTGAACATTTTATTTCTCCTAATAGGTTCAGCTGATAAGACCAGTAAAATAAGGCTATGATCTGATCCAATGGCCAGTAAAGCAAAGACCTCAGCTTCAGGGAACAGTATTCTCGATTTAAAGTTGCAAACAGCCCTGTCCAGTCTTTCTTGAACATAATCCTGCCCTTCTCGATTGTTAGCCCAAGTAAATGCACAACCTTTACTTTCTAAATCCATTAATCCACAAGCATTGAGGAAATCTCTAAATGCGTTCATTCTATAGAGTTGTGGAGGCCGCTTCCCCCTCTTTTCCCAATAGTTCAAGATTTCATTAAAGTCCCCAATACACACCCAAGGCAAGTTGTTCTGTATACTCAGACTTTTCAGCTCTTCCCATAATCTCATCTTTTCTTGAAACATAGTTGGAGCATGAACAAAAGTGGCCCTGAATTGTTTGGCCATCTCATCATCATGAAGAGTGATGTTAATGAACTCGCTCGTGGTTAAATTGACAGTCAAAGAAGTCCCATCCTTCCACAGCAGCGCCAAACCTCCCCCAATCCCTATGGGATTAATAGTATAGCAGTTCTGGAAGTTCAAAGTTCTGCTTATCACCGTACTAGGTGATCTTGGTTCTTAGTCTCCATAAGAAATACCATGTTGGGCCTTTCTTGGGCCATAATGGCCCTTAAGGCTTGAACTGTCAAGGGTGTGCCCAACCCTTGACAGTTCCAACACAAAAGCCTAATTTGTAACCCGGTGGCTTATTAGGGCTAGCCACCAAAGCCCATTGTTCGGGTTCTTTTGCAGTTTGCACCGGAGTGTCTAAGAGTTGTGCTTCATCCAACAAATGTCCTTCCTAACTTTTTTGATCATACGATTCGTACCTTCTTCCCTTCTTATAGTTCCTTGCCTTCAGTTTTCTGTTTTTGCTTTGCAGTCTTTCACTTACTTTCTGTGATGAAGATTGGTCAATCTGCAATGGAATAGCTGATTCAGGATCATCGTCTTCTTCGATTTCCTGATTGCTCGCTAAGGCGATAAGTTCCTTCTCAGTTAGTTTCCTCTTTCCCCTATCTTCTTGCATGTTATTCAATCTAGTTTGTGAGCTGCTTGCATTATTCTGAACTAAGGTAATTTGTCCAGAATTTTGAGGTGTTTCCGGCACCATCTCCTGTTCCGACTCCTGCCCTTCTTCCCTCTCCAAAATCTCCCCATAAAAGGCATTCCAAAGGGGCTAATGGAGCTCTCTTCCGCTTTTAACCAGGGCCCATAAAACATTTTTTCATCTATGGATGTTAATTGTTCATCATACGGCACTAGTTCACAATTTTTTGCATAATGCCCTATTATCCCACAGGAATACATATTTAAAATCTAGCCAATGCTCTTTACCTCTAAAGCTAGAGAGCATGCCCAATGAAAGGGGAGTCGACAATCTTAGCAGGACTCTTGCTCTCCCCACCACTATTGATGCATATCCTTTGGTTTCTATACGCACTTCTGAAACTTCCCCAATGTTTTCAGCAATTTCTCTAATGGCTTCTTCAGTTGTTCCTTCAATAGGTAAGCCATGAATTTGAACCCAAAAGTTACATGAGTAAAAAATAATGTACTGTGGAGGCATACTTGGTTCCTATAGTTTGATCACCAGCAAATGACTTGAGAAAGACCATGGACAAGAATTCAGTATTCTATTTCTTTCCTGGACAAACTCAAACTCAAAAGAAAACAACCTAGGTTGTAGATGCTTGTAGATGACGGAGTTCATTTTCCAAGCCTTCTTCATAGTGGCTTGAAAGGCTTGGAAATTGATAGAAGGACTTCCATGAAGTTTGCCAAACACTGTACATTCACACTCTTGTAATTTCACTTCCGTCACAACATTGTCTAACACAACAATTTTCCTACCAGTCTAGAGGTGTCCTAGCCTTCTACACAAAGCTGCCATCCTGAGGTCCTGTTCTCTGTTGTCTTCCATATTGCCGAAACTTTTGTGGTTAAGAAAACCTAACTTATAAAACAGCCTATTTTCTTACATCTATGCTTCATACTTAGGTACCCCTCAGCATTGCGTTACCAAGGGGGGAAGGGGACCTACCAGAAGCTGCTGTTGAAACCTGATGGACGATCTTTTGTTATAGACATGATTCTTTCCTTCAACTTTGTAAACTGCTGTTTTTGACCTACAAAGGAGAGAAAGACTGTCGCCTTGCATGTGACATCTTAAAAATTAGTCCATTTGGGATTTAGAAAATACTGAGTTTTATTAATGTACTCGTAGTTAGATCTCGTTCGGAACTGATCATTCCTGGGATATTAACCATTGGGGAAATGCTAATTAGGGATTGAAATTCGTGCGACTAAAGAAAATTCGATCGTGGACTGACTTTCGACCATGAAATCATCGAGATGATATTTTGAGCCACTGTTGGCCGATCCAAGGATAGCCAGGGGTCAGTTCGCCACTATCATAGTAGTGGATCGCGGGTGATTCCGCCGGACTGCGAAATGACTTAACAAATGATCCTAAACCTATACCAAATGATCGTACCGCTCGGATCTAGTAATTGATCCTCGCGATTTTAATGACAACTGAAGTCGTCACGAACCGAATGAGCATGCACGTGACTTGAATAATTGTCAGTCACGGGTCGAATATGCGAATTTCTCCAACAAGCCACTCGTTAGTTTGAGGAATGCTCGAGTTGCGTTTAATAAAATTTAATTATTTAATTTAGCTCAAATCGGACACCAGAAAATTTGGAAGTCACAACGGGATGTTAGGATGACGTTGCAGATGGAACGTGCAATTTTGAATTGTCCAGATTCCTTCAGAAAAATTCGATTTCGATGAGAAATGAGGAAAGTGACCATTTTACACCTAAGAGATTGTAAAGGGCATGCTTTAAGGAAGAGGGGCATTTTTGTCATTTTGCCCTAACTTTTTGGATTTGACAATTTTGCCCTTGGAATTTTATGAAATTCCCAAAATACCCTTGGATATTTTTGGTAAGATTCGATCTCGGCCGCCGGTTTCAAGATAAGATTGAATCTGGGCCGTTGATTTCGTTTGTGAGAGAGGGGCAAGATCGTCATTTGCCATTTTGGTCAAATTTGGTCCAAGCTTATCTCTCTCTCTCTTCTCTCGCTCCCATTCGGCCATCACCACCGTGAAAATCCCCCCTCCGATCATCCTCTCTCTCTTTTGCCGATCGCCGCCGCGCCATCATCGCCGCCCGTACGCCCACCGGTCATCGTCGCCCGCCGCTGTGCCACGCCGCACCACCACCTCGCCACCCCCACAGCGCCGTTTCTCTCTCTCCCTCTCGGTTTCTTTCCCCCTTGGCCGTGAACCGCGCCACCACCACCGTGAACCACCGCTGTGGCCGTCCAAGCCGCCAAGCCGTGCCACCGTTCGTCGCCGTTCCCGATTAAGTGCCGCCGCTTTCCGTTCTAGCTGTGTCAGTCTAGAACTCAGTAAGTCGTGCTCTAAAACCCATTTAGGACGTCGGGTATCGACGGATAAATTTTGAGTGAAATCGGATTTGATTTGGGTGCAAAATTGTATAAGTTAAGGTGTGAAAATAATTAGCGAGCCTTGGGAACAAAATTTGGATGAGTTCGGGAGATTTTAGAGGCTTATTGTTGGCTGTGAGTGACTGTTCAGTGGGCTGTGATGGGCCGATCAGGATGCAAATTGGATTTTTAGAATCGGCAATTAATTGTGAGAAAGTGCCGTGAAGGGCCGGAATTGATTTGACGCCGTTTGGTTGGAGAAAAATGGCAGATTGTGTGTTTAATGTGTGTTGGAACTACAATTGAGTTGTGGTGATAAAATTTAGTGCATGGTTGTGTAATTACATGATCGTAATATGCTTGTCGGGTGCACGTTTGGGCCAGACTGATTTAATTATTAAAATTGGACATGTCAAATGTTTAGTGAGCATGTTTTACGTGTGAATTGATGCGTGCACGGGCCACATGTGATTGGCCAGTTAAGTATGGTAAATGCTTGTTGAGCATGTGCATGAGTAAGAAAGAAATGTGGCATGACATGTGTTTGCGGAAATTGTTCCGTCCTGAGGCGTGTACTTCAACTCGGGACGATGCCCGGTACTACCGGAAGACTGTTAGCTTGAGGCATGTACTTCAAAGCGGGTTGCGCAGTAGGTGGTAGATGTTGAGCTTGAGGCGTGTACTTCAACGCGGGCAAGAAACATGGCCCGAGGTGTGTACGTTAACGCGGACCCTGAAGTGTTGTGATAAGTGGTTGCAGTGAACCCGAGGCGTGTACTGTAAAGCGGGTCACTGGCGAGGAATGTGAAAAAGAGATAATGAGAACAGAATGAGTGCATGACATGAGATTTGTACATACTTGTGATTGTATGTGATGTGCCTGCTATGCGATAATTTAGTGTATGTGTGATTGTGTATTGTGATTGTCTGGAGGTACGTAATAGCCTAGGTGGGGTTTAGGGGTGTACTTACTGAGATGTAGTCTCACGATTGTTTCAATCAATATTTTCCAGAATCCCAACTTGAGCCATGAATCCTCCGCCACCGCCACCAGAGCGTTTTGGGGTACTAGTGCACACCGAGTATGAGGTTGCAGAATTTCCTATGGGTGATGGAATGACCTGAATTAAGCATACCACGACTATTTTTGTAGAGGTAGGACTACCTTTATGGGAAACCCATGTTTATACTGCTTGGTTCTTCTGGGATGTAGCAGGGGATGAGTTCGGGCCCGTTAGGGGTTTTGATATTCTGTTTGACTTGGTTGGAGATTGGGACCCATCTGCCATACCCCATATAGATGGAGAGTTAACCAGTGCGAAGACTAGTTTAGCTCAGTCTAGATTGCATCCAGCGCCCGCAGCACAGGGATCTTCAGGGGCTGAGCATGAACCCGAGCTCGAAGCATCGCAAGCTGAAGACGATCCGATGGACATAGATTTAGAACCAATCCCCGAGGAGGGACCAGAGGAAGTGGAGCCCGAAGTAGAACCCGAGGACGAACTTGACGAGTCTAAGGAGCTTGAGGAGGAACCGGAGTATGTACTCCTGTATGAACAGTATATGGATCCCAATTTCGTGCTTGAGTATAATTTCTTTGATGGTCTAGCTGAAGAGGATCAGTACGAAGTTCCAGCTGAGTCGGGTGACCTTAATCACCCGATTGAGATTGAGGCGAAGCCGGATTCTTCGGAGGAGCAAACTGTTCAGGAGAGTTCGGATTCAAAAGACGAGGAGTCAGACTCAGAATGGACGCCAAGCAAGGGGCGTAGGGGCTAGTATAGGAGTTCGGAATAGGTTTTTGTAGAGTACCATTTTTTAGGTTAAAATACCAGGTCATCGATCTTTTTGTATATCGGTGGTTTTAAATGCGGTGTGTAAGTGTATACGGTGGTTGTAAATTGTGAATAGTTGATAAGTTTGATAATGAAGATATGTATATTCTCCCTGACTTTCCCCAGTTTTATATTGTCCAGGTTAATTGTGGTATCCACTGTGAATTTAAATCTCTGATGTTCATAAATGAGGTTGGCGATAACCCTGGGATGTCGCATGAATTGACCAGTAGAGGGTGTCGTGCTCTCGATAGGGTTCGGGGCGTGACATTGCACATCTGGAATGGTATTTCACAATAGGAGGAGTCGAGTCTTCCATCCACGAAAGCTGGCGTCAAATTTTGGGTGTTTAGCTACGGTGGTGCCTATCTTCTTCAACGCGGTTTCTTTGACTCTTGAAACAGCTTAAACGATAGTTTGGGGTTGATGTAAGCGTTGGACGAACTAGAAAGCGAATGATGTGATAAGGGAGATGGATTCTTGGGTTTTGAAGGAAGTTTGGGGTTAGGGCAAAGCTATCCAAAAGATAGAGAGAAACTCTACACGCGAGAGAGGACGCAGAGAGATTTGGATGGGTAACTATTGCACACTGTTGATATATGCTGTTTCCTATTATGTAAATGTGCATTCCACTTTCTAAACCATGCCTAAAAGGGAACGAGTGCGCATCCGAAGTACTATTAATTTTATCTCTTGTACTTTGATTTTGTCTAATACATTCGTAAGGAAGAGGAATCGCATTACATATGTAGGATTTCCAAATTGCACTATTGCTTTCTTTCAAAGAATCCGTGTGAACACTATAGCTAGAGCTCATCTAACAAATACTTTAGGTACTGCAGAATCAGGAATAGTCTCAGTGTTTTTTTGTTGTCTAATTGATGGTTATGATTTGTCTCGGAGTGCGAAAACAAAAATTATTCCCAGAGGACTAACAAAACTCATCGGGATCAATGGTAGTATGATACAATTTTTCTTACAGGCAACAACTTCAATTATATCCTTTGATTCTTTCTTTTTTTTTACCTCGATGACCATCTCATTGAGAGCAATAGCTAAGAGCTCCCAAGTGTAGCAACACTCATCGCTTGAAAAATTGTCGCTTCTTCGACCCATGAGGGTCAAAACCATACGCCCTCCTACCACCAACTCTTGCCCACGACACTCCAAGAACGTCGAGAAATCCCTTTGGAATTGCTCGTAATATGCCCTGAGTACCTTCGGAGGGCTCGACCTTGCCATATATATGTTGCCTTTGTTTCCCTCTAGTCCTCGTGGCACTTGACAAGAAAAAACAGAGTGAGAGGGAGAACAAGTTTTTTCCCATCAAGTTAATAAATGAAACTGTGGGTCAAAAAATTACCTGAGACAGCCAATGGAGGCTGTATGAAGAATAAATCAAGTGTAGGCTCTCTTGAGCGAACAATCTCCCATAGAACGAACCAGGAACGCCACTAAAGAAGTAGGACAAAGTGGCTGACGCTCAGTACTTGCACTTCATTTGCTCGCTTAGCTTCTCTTGGAATCTCGGCAAGATGCTGCTGAAGATGGTGTTGAAGTCGTTCCCCGGGAGATCATTCAAGAACACTTGGAACTCCAGCAGCTCGTGCTTTGTCGCCTTGCAAAGATCGATCACAATGCTGATGATCTCGAACATGGTGAAGAGAGTGTTGGGGCCGGAGGAACAGCCCAAGTCCGCGATGGTGAGGCTTGCTGGGAATTGAAGGTGGCGGCAGCGGAGGAGAAGAGAGCTATGACAGCTGCCTCAGTTACGGCCTTCGTCATCGATATCACTTTTTTCTACAAAAAGAAGAGGAGAAATATAAAGAAAAATGGTTGGTCTGTTTGGTTTTGTCATGTATAAAGAAATAAAGCTCAATTGCTATTTATATCCTATGCTGGCAAATATTTGAATGTTTATATCCTCATATTAATATGCGCGCAGTGCATATAAAACAATTGAATATTGCGGATTCCACGCATTTTCTATGTTAATCCAAATTAGAACATCACGGGAATGGGTTTGTTCGATGTCGCACTGTGTTTGCAAGATCTAGTACTTTTCATGTCTCCTTTTGTATACATTCTTGTTCAAGAGAAATTTTGTTAATTGAAAAGCGTATCTCTGAATTAGGGTCATAACTTTAACTCTCGAATGATAAGTTACATGGTCTCACAGGATATGGTAAAATGACTTCTTTTCAATATAGAATCTCAAATCTCGATAAACAGAAAAAAAACCCTAATTTGATGGTAAATGAAGTAATCATATTATGGTACCTAATCACAAAAGGTGTGTATGATCAATTTTTATTTGCAGCTACAAACCAAGATCGTATGTGAGCACCGTAGGACAATGAGAGATGCACCTGAAGAAATGAGTTGCTTGCATAACTTGCTTCTCCCACTCCTCCATTCATGTGGAATACTTGCGTGAATTCCATCTCTCTCTCTCTCTCTCTCTCTCTAGTTGGCTTGGATTTGAATTGGTTTGAGGCTCTTCTATTTATAGACATTTTTGGTGTACTTTGTCTCCATGTTCCACATTAATAGTAATTTGAGTCCAATCCGTTTAGCTTCTCCTTCATCTTCGTTTTATTCGGTTTTTCCTTTCGATGGTGCAGAAAACTATTTGGGACATACTAAATTATGTAGGCTGGAATGTGAATCAATATAAGTACATTTGAGCAGTGTTGTGTATAATGGTGATAAGGTATTGTGGACGCCAGTCGCATCTGGGCCACCTGTTAAATCTGATGCCGATACTTATTGTTGAAGAGTTCTCCTGGCAAATCTAAAAAAGATCAAATTTGCTTCACCGAGCAAAAAGCATAAGACGAGAGGAGGTACATATTTTTGGATCGTGAATGTATTTCTTTGAACTGCACACCCTATTATCTTTCATTGCATTTTCTGTTTTAGTGCATATGGAGCAGTAACTCTCTCTCTCAATGTTCCTTCGAGATCGGGTGTCTCTTTTCTGTTTGGGTTTGCGACATAATTCTACTTGCATCACATGGCTCTTCGATGTTAGCTCAAACTGGTGTCAAATAAAGCCATCCACGAAGAAAGCAACCCAGCTTTCTTTTCTTTAAAAAGACATCCACGTACATTTTTAGACCATTGAATCTCACATGGCTTTCGATTCCACCGTTTTTAAATGTGAGATCCATCGGATTCAATGTGCCAACATGTTCCAAGCATTTGTTAGAAATATATTATTTGATTCCGAGTATCTCTTAGATCATAAGTATCTCTCGGGTCATAATCTCATATGATCTAAGAGATACTCAGAATCAGAATAACGATATTATGATCCGAGAGATACTCAGAATCATAATAATGATATTATGATCCAACGGATACTCAGAATCAAACAATATATTTCTAACAGCATTAATGGACTAAGAAAAATTCCACCGGCTGCACGCCTAATCCGATAACAGCAAACCCTTTGGCAGGCCTTTGTTTGTTTTCTGACGCCTTCCCCATAGTCTAGAGATACATGCCATGTTGCCATATATGTGGTTGAGATTAAGAGTTTTTATTTATTTTCAAGATATCATCAATCGCTACCCTTAGAACACTAGGTAAAAAAAATTAATCAATTATAGAAACAATTATCCATGCACTCTGAAAATTGACAACGCGCATACTACGGGAAAACTATATCATGCTGTCTAAACAAGTGTTCTAATGGGCGAGTGAAGGTTATCGTGAATCCATAGTTGCACTACAGAAGCGAAAGTTACAAACATTGTAGTTGGCCTAGTGGCAAATGGATTATTTATCTTTCACGAGATCATAAGTTTGATTTACTTCGTGAACGGATCTCTGAACGGCTCGCATTGTGTTGCTTAATTATGGCATTATTCGTACAGTGATAGGCCCCCCAACTTCAAATCTCCATATCGCAGGTGGTATTGGGTAGTTATAGTTCAAACGAAACATTAAGTAGCAAGGGTACAGCCCTTATGGTAAGGTACAGTGAGGGTTGCTAGTGCCGGTCGACTATCCCCACTATTTTTCTTAATCAAACATAAGCGAACAAAGTCATAATCGCTTTACAATAGAAGCGACGAAGGGACATCACTTTGCTTTCGATAGTGCTAAATAGTCATATTAAAAGTTTAGGGTGAGCAAAACATTATTCTTAATCTAGTAATTACTCTTCACTATATAAACGATGCTTTTACTAGTTCCAAAAATTATGCAATTTCAATTCAATATTGACACCTAAATTTTAGCAACCCATTTAGACATTCATTGCAGAAAAAAGCTAGGTGTCGCGACCGACCTGCTGTTTTTATCAATAAAAAGAGGGGGTCTTGCCTAGTACGCGCTAAGTCTAAGTTCGAGACTTAACTCGAGTTCTCTCAAGCCTATACTATATCGCGACTTAGGGTTTAGGTTTTAACCTGAAAGTGATTTTTATCTGAGAGTCGTCACTAATCGATTTATGATGGGTCGATTAAACACCCAAGCAAGACAATGGGAGAATTGCTTACTTCTGCGGACCAGAGATTAAATGAGTTCGGGGACTTGGTTACAATAGTTGAATAATTAATGTCCTTTTGGTACATTTTTACCCTGTTCATTTTAGAAAATATTTTTCAGGC
This sequence comes from Syzygium malaccense, assembly GCA_031216405.1. Lineage (NCBI taxonomy): Eukaryota > Viridiplantae > Streptophyta > Magnoliopsida > Myrtales > Myrtaceae > Syzygium > Syzygium malaccense. Next base: position 44,675,091 of record CM062260.1, read on the forward strand.
AATTTAAATTGATTTTAGGACCTTTCCTCTAATATGTGAGGTGATCAAGCGAGTTTACAATCATTAGTGATTAGCAGTCAAGATAGATATGCAGTTTAGGGTTCTAACCCTAACTAAGGCGATAACATTCAAAACATGATAATTGATGCGATTATATTCTAATTAAAAATACAACATACATAATAATACAACAACGGTGAATATAACATGCAAAGTCCTACTACATAGTTTTATAGGTCTATTTGATTTAAAACATGACAATTTATGAAATTATATTTTAATTAAAAAAACATGTATAATAATAATACAACAAAAATCTAAAATATTCAGATATGTCGCGTAATTTAAAAAAATATTAGACAATATTTATATCTAAATTATATCCTAATTTTAAAAAGAAAATAAAAAAATCAAAATTTTTTTAATTTTCTAAAAGTATATTTTTTAAATAAAATAATAAAATAATATTAAATCGGGTTGGGTCGGCAGATCCGGGTTGGTCAGAACCGACTCGGATCAGCGTTACCGACCCTGGTCATGAATTGGGTCAGGCGAGGAACCCAACCCGAATCTGACCCGATTCTCCTCCTTCATAAACTCGAAATCCCTATTTTCCTTTGTTTCGCGGGGACTTGCCGGAGGCGACTGAGACGCTGCTCATCTTGGCCTGGCAACGCCATACTCCAGTGTCACCCTAGCTAGCTCAGACAGAGGCTCGGTCTCCACCTAGGCACCGTTCTCTGGCAGACTTCGACACCACAGGCCGAGGGTACCTTCCATGGTAAAAAAGAACAAAACGATGACGACGGCTAGGTTGTAGCTGATGACTGTACGACCGATGCCCAGAATGCTAAACATCACAGGGATGCCACCATCAAACTCGACACGCACAAATGACTCGATCTTAGCCAAAAACCGACTAAACAAAAGTAGATCTCGCTTAGGCATTTCATCGAACAACTAACGTGCATCAACAAAACGATGGTTTTTCGACCTAACTTAGACATGAACCTATGCCGAGACTCTCGACTTATGACATAAGGTACCACGGGAGTAAAATACAAAGGGGGACGACGGCCGGAGTTCGTGCAAACCGGACTGTCGCGAGCTCCGGCCCAAGTCATCTAAAATAGAGCAAGAATAGGGGCGCAGCTTCAAGGAAAAAACAGGGGTGGTGGCTGTGAATTATCCCTACCCGGCTTGGCGACGACCATGAGTTATCAGCCGCGGTATGAGCACGGCGGTCATTGAAAAAGCTCTCCGGCTCTCTATCTCGCTCAATCTCTCTCGGTCTCCGGCTCTCTATCTCGCTCAATCTCTCTCAATCTCTCTACTTTGTTTTTTTTGTTCTCACTGTAGCTGACGCTCTCCCCCCCCCCCCTCCCTCTCTTCTTCTCTAGTCTTTTATGCCACTAGCTCACCTACACCGACTTACTCTACGTCTTTGACATTTGTGGCCATTTTAGGCCGGTGCAGGGGAGACGTTCTGCTCCTCTATATCTTGCTTCCATGGCAGCAAGGGAGGGGAAGAGGAAGAAAGAGTGGGCTGGGCTGGGCTGGCCCGGTCCTGAGCGAAAAGGAGGGAGAAAAGAGAGAGTTGGGTCAGGCCGGCCTTGGCCTGGCTCGATCTTATTTTTTTATTATTTTTTAATAATAATTTTTATTAATTAAAAGTGGAAAAATATTCTAATATTGCAAAATGCACCTATGTCTATATGCAATGCAATTGAAACTAAATAATAATTTTTTTGGTTTAGGAATTAAGGACATTAACCCCTAAATTTCCTTACAAAAAAAAAAAGACATTAACCCCTAAATTTTATATAATTAATTTTGGGCAATTAAAAAAATAAGTGTCAACAGCTGCCTCTCTTTGAAGGTAAGCTAGCAGGGGTTGGGTTCAAAGATAAAATAACACTTGATTTTGGCTCATGCATGTATGATAAATGCTATTTTTGATGGGATCAAAGGTCCCATTTTTTTATAATGTAATATAAGATTGTGCATGTTAAAGCAAATAAAGACATACCTGAGGTTACTTATTTCGCCAGGAAGGTAGAGTAATTTCAGATAGTTGATATTGTGTGTCAAGGACCCGAACTTGTCTTCGGTGCCTTGACGAGAGAAATGATTTGTCTAGGACCCGAACCTATCTTTGATTGCCTTGATAGAGATTTAGTTTGTCTAGAACCCGAACCTATCTTCAGTCGCCTTGATGGAGTTCGCTTTGTCGAAGTATCTGCACCTTGTCAAAGGTACCTAAAAAGGCTTGATGTGAACAAAGGGGGTCAATCCCATGTTCGAGGAGTATCATAACAATCGTAGGTACGTGGTGAACAGATGGGTCGGTCCAATGTCTGGTTTTTGCCTGTTTAGTACCCGAATATTTCTTTGGGCACACCACGGGATCATTAAAGTACATGCTTAGTCCTCAAAACTTTCTTCGGACGCACCAAAGGACGATGAAAGCTCATGCTTAGTACCTGAATCTTTTTGTTTGGGCGCACCGCAGGGGGATGAAAGTGCCTGCTTAGTACCTGAATCTCTTTGTTCAGGCGCACCACAGGGTGATGAAAGTTCATGCTTAGTACTTGAGTCTTTTTGTTCGAGCGCACCGCAGGGCGATGAAAGTGCCTACTTAGTACTTGAATCTCTTTGTTTAGGCGCACCACAGGGCGATGAAATCGTCTGTTTAGTACTTGAATCTTTTTATTTAGGTGCACCACATGACGATTAAAGCGCCTGCTTAGTACCTGAATCTTTTTGTTCAGGCACACTGCAGGATGATGAAATCGCCTGTTTAGGACCTAAATCTTTTTGTTTAGGCGCACCATAGGGCGATTAAAGCACCTGCTTAATACCCGAATCTTTTTGTTCAAGCACACTGCAGGACGATGAAAGTTCCTATTTAGTACCCGAATTTTTTCTTCGAACGGACCATAGGGCGATTGAAGATGCCTACTCAGTATCCGAACTTTTCTTCGGACGCACTTGTCACAACCTAAATTTTCTCAGGCTAATGGATTATAAGACTAAGCCTAACTTGGGCCCTCCGAAGTCCTACCAATTCACAACTTAGGGTTTAAGTTTTTAACATATAAAAGTTTTCATGCTTGGAGTTGCCACTAATCTATTTATGGTAGATTGATTAGAAATCTAAATAAAACATAGGGAGATATGTTTTATTCCTACGAACTAGAGATTCTAACCTCGGGGACTTGATTACGCTAGATCTAGTCTAACGCCTTTTCGGTACCTTTTCTTTTCAAAAATATTTATGTAGGCAGTCAGGATTCATTTTATTACCTAATCACTAACATGTGAGGTATTCATGCGGGTGCGCAAACCATCAATTTAACACCTAAGAAAGCAATAAATTGCAAGATTAGGAGAATGACGTACCTTAGAGCAACGCAAGCATCTGCATTGTTAATAGAAAATTACACAAACAATCCTAATATGATTTCTAATTAATAAAGTAAGGCACTCGATGTTCTTTAGGGTTTGCGCTTTATTAAAATGCAAACTAACGTATATGCAATGACGTGCAAAAAATGACATGCGATTAATGCAACCTAGCGTGCAAACTATATGTCATGCGATGACGTAACCTAATTCTAATAACGGATAAATGATTTATTTTTTTTTGTATTTTTCTCATAAAATTCGGAATAAAAAAATGTCTAAATTAACATGCAATCTATCTTAATATGTCCTAAAGTGACTCATTTTTTTGGGATTTTCATGGAAATTCGAAATCTAAATATCCTAAATAATCCACAAAGATTAAAATAATTTCTAATTTAAACTATGAAATATGCTACTCTAAATCCCAATTTAAATCAAATAATTATCTTACTCTCTTGGATATATTTAGGATTATGTAAGCATGCAAACTTCCAATTTAAATCCTAACTAACATATTTTTGGATTTTCTTTATTTAAAAGGAAAGCAAACAAACAAAGATAACAAATGCACTCAAACAATCCACGCAATCCGCAAAATTCTTCTTATTAAATTTGAATTAGGAAAGGAAATCAAACTAACGGTCATATCTATAGGGCTATAGATATCAACGGAAAGCCGATTGCTCGAATTTAGAAAGCAGATAAATCTATTATCGCATCCAAGTGATTATGAATAAGATAACGATTTTTCTGTATTGCCGCATATTGTACCTTAGGGATAAGGTCAGATAGTTGTCCAGATACGTTGCCAAATTAAGTATAATTCCTAATTTTGGGTATTTTCCAATATTGCGGATATCACAAAATTATCCTAAAATATCTAGCTATCCACCAAAATATTCACGAAATATCTAATTATCCGAAAACTAGAAAATTAAATATTTAAAAGAAATATTCGGATAATCTTACCTAATTGGCGGATAATTCCCAAATTCGAATTCACAGTGGATCGGGATCGCGGATTGGGACAGTGGCCAGCGGCGATGACGGCAACGACGACATTGCTTATGGATCGTCAGGAATTTTGGCCCGTCACCTGTAAAATAGAATCACAAGCGGGATGACGGACTAACTCACAACCATGGGTCGGCCATGAGGGTGACGCGGCAGCCGGGGCGTGACTCGACAGTGGGTTCTCGATCAACTTGGGACTTCAGCTTTTTGACTGAATCTGGCTGGTCTTGTGACGGTCTTCTTCTGATTATCAAACTTTGACTACTTAAGCCCACACAATTAAATTTTCCACTCGTCTGTCCCCAATGCCTCCGTGTGTATCAAACGGAAAGCCTGCAACAAAATTTCAAGTGAATCGCCTAAAGAAAAATTGGTATTGCTGGAGTCCACCGTGGGGAAGATAGCTTGGTGGCAAAACCGGTCTAGTTGTGCAGGGATGTCAGGCTGATTGCTGGATGCTGTGGTCCTCGCGTTGGCAGGAGAAGAAAAACAATGACATCGTGGGCGCTGAACTCAAAGCAGCAAACGACGCTCTGCGGCTTCGTCGTCAGAGGGCTGGTTCAGCGTCGTTGTCGGCGGTGCGGCCACAAGTCTAGCCGCGAAAGGATGGGGGCTTGGCCGTGGAGGATCAAGCCAAGCTCCCACTCTCTCTTTTCGCTCTAACTCTCTCGTGCTCTCAGGAATTGTGTTCTGGAAATTATGAGAGCTCCCCCTTCTTCGGCCATGCAATGGCCTATTTATACTGCATAGGAACCGACCTCTTCACATATTTCTTTCCTCAGTCAAATATTTCTTTCCCTGGTTGACCAACTCTTGCTGAGGAAGTAAAGCCCATGTTTCCACTCATTATATATTAAACAATATACTTTTATCATAGATCCCTCACTGCCCCTCTTAACCAAATATGGCTTCACAATCTTTCCCTGTACATTGCGACAATGTGAATAATATGGTCAAGAATAAAATAACTCACTTTCCTATTTTTCTGCCTTTATTCCTTGGCCCACACCGAACGAACCTACCCAAATGCAACCAAAATATTTTCATGATATTATCTCAATATCTCATAATTTGATGTATCATGCGTGCAATGCACATGTCAATCTCAACCACTTCAGAGAATAATGAGTTAGCTGAATTTTTAATTTGCACGGGCTTGATCCAATTAATTCCATCGAGTTCAAAACCTCTGCACTTGAGTCCATTTGCCGCTGGTATGAGCCTAAATACAAATTCAAATGCTTCTAATCTATATGCAATTTAATTAATTTTTTGTCTAGGGACTGGGATCAATCCCTAATTTTTATGCAACAAACGACTGACTAGATCATCAAAATTTAGGTGTCAATAGCACCATAGGGCCACTGAAAGTGCCTATTTAGTATTCGAACTTTTTTTCGGACGCACCACAGGGCCATTGAAAGTGCCTATTTAGTATCCGAACTTTTCTTTGGATGCAACACAGGGCCATTGAAAGTGCCTATTTAGTATCCGAACTTTTCTTTGGATGCACCACATGGCCATTGAAAGTGCCTGTTTAGTATCTGAACTTTTCTTCGAATGCACCACAAGGCAATTGAAATGCCTACTTAGTCCTCGAAATTGTCTTCAAGCGCACTACAGGGTGATGAGTGCCTCCTTAGTCCCCGAAGCTTTCCTCGAGCGCACCATAGGGCGATGAGTACCTGCTTAGCCCCCAAAGCTTTCCTCGAGCACACCATAGGGTGATGAATGCCTAGTGGGTTCTCACCAGCAGGTTTTGAAAGGGACTCCAGTATGCAAAAGCATACCATGTTAGCTCTGTTGGGGAGACTATTTGAGAGTTTTTAAGACATCTTTGGAGACAGTCTAGACGTTTTGTGCTCTATGAGTTCTTAAGGACATTTTATCTGTCAGAGATGATTAGAGCAAATATGCATGCATTCATCAAGGATATATCGGATACATATAAGCTAGGCTATTCCAGAATGTGTGTTTCAAAACTCACTGGAGTTTTAGATAACTCAATTAAAGCTCATGCATGATAATTTTGCCATGTTTGCATCACCAAATATCCAATGAGGCAAATTATCAGTTGAGACAATTTTCGCTCGCAAAGTGGACTCTCAAGATGTTGAACGAGGGACCTTCAATAAGAATGGACTTTCCACTTGCTTTCATTGAAAAAATGTTGTTTTTGTCCCAATTCATTAATGCAAGAATATTGAAAACACTAAATCTGACCGTTGTCACATCAACAAGGGTCTAAGTTTTCTCACAAGCGGTACGACACTGCCAATCTGAGAGGTCTTCTTCAGGGTCGTAATGCAAGCTTAGTCAATCGCTTAACAAATGAGACTGTTTGAGTCAAGGCCATCAAAGAAAATACTCCGCGATCATCTTCGGATTTACAAGTCAAGAACCCTGCAAAATGAGATAGAAATAGTCTTGCTCGCACTTTCTCGAGCGATGTTTATAAACATTTGAAATTCTACGTTAATTCAAGTGCTCTAGTCAGAAGAGAGTTTATGAGGGACGTAATGTAGGCTCGTCTTATAGGTTTTGAAACGAAAAGATCGTTAGGCTAAAAAATATGTGTATAATGGGTGAGAATTGGTGATCATCTTGGCTTTGTCACCTGTATTTTTCTCCACCGTCAGGATCCTTTTCAAGAACTTTCCAGGGTAATTTGGTGCCTTGGCTTCTCGGACTTTTGTCCAATAATTACAAATTTGCTTGGGGATACAAATTTCTTTGCCTTTTTTTATCGCTTTTTTTTTCATTGGCATTGGCCTTTACTTTTACCAGGCACATTGTTTTTTTGTTGCCTCTAGTTTTTAGCATTTTTTTTCTTTCTTTTTTTTTCATTTTTTGCTGTTCTTTTGGCATTGTCAGGAGCTAATCTAGACAAGTTTGAACAAGACAATGTTATTAGGCTCTTGGGATCTTCATCTTCATTTAGCACTCAAGACCATGATGCTTGAATTGTGGTGACATTCGCCTTGCCCCAGTGTGGGAGATGTTCATCAACTGGGTTCATACGAAATGAAATCGCTGGCTCAATTAGGCTAACAAGGGATATAAGTGTATGGGATAGAAGAAGAACTGCTATTTGTCATCTCAGGGCACTTAAATTATCGTGAAAGTTCATCTGCAATAATAACACTCAAAGATTAATGCAAGTGAGAGCATGAAAACTTCTATTCACATTTCTCACCTTATGCTGCCAACTTACCTCCACTTGCCCCAGTATGGGGTGGTTCTTGACAGGAATAATTTGAAATGAACCTCCAAGTGTATAAGCTCAAAATAGTTAAGCAAAGGATCGCCGGTTGTGTATGGGGTAGAAAAATGAACTGCCTCTCATCACTTTGGCTACCGTACCTTATGCGAGAATCCCTTTACCTTGCAGACATGGAATATTTTCACTCGTCTCGCCGGGGATCAATACATGGGGATGTGCATGGACTAACGATTGCCTTTTATCATCCCGACATATCTCACTCAGCATACCCGAGTAGTTCGACACCATTTGTCAAATTATCAAAATTTTCACATGGAATTGGTGACTTAAATAGGTAAAATTACCATGCAAAATTCTTTTCCAAAAGACATACGATGCGCTAGGGGGAGGACTGAGCGTCTATTGCTTTAAATTGCTTCCTCATTCTTTGATTCTTTCTACTTTTATGAGAAGAGTCTTTAGGGAAAGAGATACTTACCTATTCTGCAATGGTAAGGCAAACCTGCAAGATAATAAGAAAGACCGTGTTAATAATGGCTCTTTGAGGACAGGAATTGGGAACGATACAATATTACCCTTTGTGACTCTCTTCATTTGAGTTTAAGTTGACAACTCTTTAAGCTTTCTCGAATGTCAACAATTTCTGTCGAAAATAGCATGAGCTCATGTTAGAAATGAAATAATAAAGGGTAAATTGGGAATGATACCAGATTACCCTTCACGCATTTTACCTTCAAAGCTACCGGGGTCTTTTCTTTTACGACTCCTTCCCGGTTTGTCTTAAAGCTCAAATGAAATCCTCTATAATTAAGCGTGCTCCCAACTAGGCGGTCCTCTTCTCGGCGTATACTGTGTCAACACGGTCTCGGCACGTTGAGGAGATTCTTAGGAATTCTCTGATTCCTCACTGTGCAAGGCATGTGCAATTGCTTGTATGAGAATCTTCGTAGCAAAGCTAATCTTGACTTTAAATGTCTTCGATTGATATGGGCATCGTAATCTTTTCCGATGACTACCGTTGAGACTTCCATGGTTGTCAGAATCAGCACCAACACTATCTTGTCATATGCAAAGTACTTTCCAGATGCTTGTGCTAGACCTTTATTCAAATTCATCCTATATAAAAGAAAAGGATATGTTATTTCTATGCTAAGGTGGATGAACTTTAGGAACAAAATACACCATTTTTGATGGACTAAGGGAAGTCCATGCCCCCTAGTCTACTCTCCTAATTAGGTGCTCCCTGCATTTTAAGGAAAAAACACATTAGCTGTTTTCACAAACTTGGGCTAAGACAAGGAACGAGATACATCCTTTTAGTATTTCGTTATGTTTTTTTTTGGTAAGATAGTATTTCGTTATGTTTCGTTCAAGAGGACCCAAGATTTGCGCTCTATCCGGCTTCCTAGGACGTTAGAGTCTAGCATGCTCCTTAGTTTGTCACCTGCAAAAGAAAAGGGATGGAATATCATTTTCAAAATTTATTAAGGAATATGACATACCTTTTTTCTTTCAAAAGGGATAATCTCTTCTTGGTTTGTCCCCGAATGATGCTCCGCACATCGCGGAGGCAAGGAACGCTCAACACTCCCTCTGACTCTTTGGGATCGATATTTGCCCCATATTTGATCTTGAAGTTTGGATGATTTTCGCTTGGACTACCCTTATCGAATTAGTCAATCCGCAATTGTTACCAGGACTTGATGTGCTCTTCAATTTGTGTCATTTCCAAATGCCTCTTTGTAATATCAAATCAAAAGGGTATATACTCTGAGACACAAAGTGAGTGAATTAGAAAAAAAAAACATGACTATGAGCATGTATATCTTTCTTTCTTCGTTCTTTTTGAAAAATGATAAAACGTTTGTTTTATTTTCAAAAGTTTAGAAATGAAGAAGCATGAGGAAGCTCGGGCCTCAGAACACTTTCCTTTATATGGCTGGATATCATCAACGGGCCGATTTGAGATACTTCCTCAAGCCCTCAAAACATTATTTATTTCCAACAAGTGGATTTACAACCTCAGGGGAGGGGGAGTTCAAAAAGACATTTCTTTCGGTAGAAATGATGATAAAAAACAAAATACAAGGATGACCCCTTTTTTAGGGATTCATGCATAAGGTTTAGAGGAATTCTACTCAAGTGGGCTTGTACTCATTTCCTCTGCCGGTTTAAAATGAGAAAGCTTTCTTGTTCAGCAAACTCTGGATTCGGCGCTTAAGAGTGTAGCACTCATCAGTTGAATGCCTTCCCTCACCAATATAATAGTTACACTTCTTGGACAAATCATACTTGGAGAAGTTCTCAGGATTAGGACGCATCAGCTTAATAAAGAGTAAGTCCTTCTTCTAGAGAATTGCCAGCACCTGAGACGGGGATTCGGGGAGTGGAGTGAACTGGTTTTTGTTACTTCGCCTTTGGGGCGGCTAGTGGCTTGAAGCCGATTGCTGTCCAGCGCTCATCTAAACTGTTGGGGGACGATGAGCAGTTTGGGTATATGTGAAATCCACATCTGCAAGGAGCTCATTCTCCTTTTTCGTGACGAGTCTATTGCTTGGGAAGGCAGGGCCAGTAAACCACCATTCACGTAATCCCATTTCGATGCGTTCGCCCATCGGAACTTGTCGATTAAGTGACTCAGTAGTGACACCAACTAGTAGGTGTCTGTATTCATACAGAAGAGACTTAATGAACAATTTCATTTGTTCATGATTAGGAAGTTCTGGAGTGACCTGGGCGGCCAAATTCCTCCATCTTGTGACATATTTTTTGAACGATTCACTCTTCTTTTTTTCTATGCATTCAAGGTCATCACGAGAAAATGTGACGTCGAGGTTGAATTGGTACTGCTTGAGGAATGCATCCACCACATCATCCTAAGATTTGAAGGCATTTACATCTTTTGACATATACCATGTCAAAGCTAGGCCTGTCAAGCTTGCTTGAAAGGTCTGGATCATGAGGGGTTCATTATCGACATACTAGGTCATTCGCACATGATACATGTGAAAGTGATGCTTGGGGCATGAGGTGCCATTATATTTCTCGAATTCTGGCATCTTGAATTTTTTAAGTACCTTTACCCTTTTGTACACAGACAAGTCAAGTGGGATAGAATGCTGCGGGCCCTGTAACTACTTCAACATTTCCTCAACCTTCACAAGGCGTTTGTCATGTTTCATCATTAACGTACTCACGAGTTTGGCCTCCTCGATCGCAAGTGGGAGTGGATCGTCTTCTAGCATAGGTATCTTGTTGTTACTGGCTGTGGCTTGATCGTTGCCAACGGACAAATGTGGTAGCACCACCTCAATTGATGCAGGCGTGGGAGTGAGTTTGCCATGAATGGACTGCACCTGCTTCGTGAGATTTTCGATTACGTTGAGAACTAGCTTCATCTTGTTTTCCATGTTAGTGAGACAGATCGACACGTCTTCCTCGGCCATTTTTGCCTAGTGAACTGGTATAATTCATAACTACCTGTTAAAAAAATGACAACAAATGAGTATAAGACCTCATAAGGGATCAGTCCATGACTTAGTCTAGTATTATATCTAGCTATCATGTATTTTTTTATTTGCAAAAAATAAGACAAGCCAAAAAGCTTTTTTATTTATATATTCATTACAATGGCAACCCCAGGGTTCGAACCCCGATCGCCTCGGATCGCCTTCACTCCCGGGTACCACTAGGCTGAGGCGCTAGTAGTGTTACCGAGGCGCGCCCTTTTTTATTTATACATCATTTTCTCCTTTTTTTTTGAAAATGACAAGAAATCACATGGAAATATGATGATTTATAACGTGCTTATAAAAATAAGGGCATGAGTTGGAAGTAAATATTTTGAAAAAGTTTTAGCGATTATTTTTTTCGAAATGGCTACGGTATTGAATCTACAACTAAACTAGACTAATCATCGACCAACCGGGATATACGAAAAATAAGTAAATTGCGAGGTGCAGGAATAGAAAATTTACTTTACCGGAAACCATGGCAATCACAGAAACATGCACATGAGTGAGGTTTGATTTCTGTCTAGACTGATTTAGCAAAGTGAAGCTAAAAGGATGCCTAACCATCGCAGTCTCGCATTGGTGTCAGGTCCTTCTAACCTCGTCTCAGTCAAAAGGAATACCTTATAGTCACGCGAATAGCGGCTAAAGATACACTTTACAACATTCAGAAAGAAATTTCGAGGAAAAGAAAGGCAATCTCTACATTGCGGGCTCGCATTCGAGATCGTATCTTTCTTAACACCATCCTAAAATGCCCTATCACGGCCTCGGTTAGGCAGCATGGTTGTGTGTGCAATAGTATAGTACTAAATCATTAAAGCATGCACAACAATCCATAAACAATCATCACTTCAAATGTTTAGGAAATGAACCTTACTCCCAAACTCAGAACTTGCAAAACAAGGGGTCAATAAAAACTATGCCCCTTATATCTCCCAACTGCAAGAACATTTAACACCTCAAACATCAGAGACATACCTGGAATCCTCGCTGCCAAACAAAAATGTTTTTGAACATGATAAAATTTCAGGCCCAAGTCCACTTTAGAAAAACAACCGTCCTCAATGGAGTCGTCAATCTGTCATGACCGACCTCCCGTTTTTATCAATAAAAAGAGGGGGTCTCGCCTAATACGTGCTAAGTCTAAGTTCGGGACTTAACTCGAGCTCTCCCAAGCCCATACCACATCGCAACTTAGGGTTTAGGTTTTAACCTGCAAGTGATTTTTATCTAAAAGTCGCCACTAATCGATTTATGATAGGTTGATTAGACACCAAAGCAAGACAATGGGAGAATTGCTTAGTTCTGTGAACCAGAGATTAAATAAGTTCGGGGATTTTGTTACACTAGTTGAATAACTAATACCTTTTCGGTACCTTTTTACCCTGTTCATTTTAGAAAATATTTGTCAGGTAATTTGGATTGATTTTAGGGTTTTTCCTCTAACATGTGAGGTGATCAAGCGAATCCACAATCATTAGTGATTAATAGTTAAGATAGATATGCAGTTTAGGGTTATAACCCTAATTAAGGAAACAACATTCAAAACATGATAATTGATATAATTATATTCTAATTAAAAATACAACATGCATAATAATACAACAACGGTGAATATAACATGCAAAGTCTTACTGCATAGTTTTATAGGTCTATTTGATTGAAAACATGATAATTTATGAAATTATATTTTAATTAAAAAAACATGTATAATAATACAACAACAATTTAAAACATTCAGATATGTCACGTAATTTAAAAAAAATATTAGACAATATTTATATCTAAATTATATCATAATTTTAAAAAGAAAATAAAAAATCAAAATTTTTTAAATTTTTTTAAAAGCATATTTTTAATAAAATAATAATATAATATTAAATCGGATCTGGTCGAGTCGGCGGATCCGAGTCGGTCAGAACTGACCCGAGTCAACGGAATTGACCGGTACGCATTGACTCGAGTTGGATCTCTGGATCCAACTCGAGTCATGAATTAGCTTGGGCGAGGAACCCGACCCGAATCTAACCCGATTCTCTCCCTTCACAGACTCGAAATCCCTGTTTTCCTCTGTTTTGCGGGGACTCGCCGGAGGCGATCGAGACGCCACTCATCTTGGCCTGGCAACACCATTCTCCGGTGTCACCCTGGCCAGCTCGGACCGAGGCTCGGTCTCCACCTAGGCGCCGTTCTCCGGCAGACTTCGACGCCATCAGCCGAGGGTACCTTCCATGGTAAAAAACGAACAAAATGACGGCGACGGCTAGGTTGTGGTTGATGATTGAATGATCGATGCCCAGAATGCTAAACATCATAGGGATGCCACCATCGAACCCGACATGCACAGACGACTCGATCTCAGCCAAAAACCGACCAAACAAAACTAGATCTTGCTTAGGCATTTCATCGAACAACTAACGTGCATCAACAAAACGATGGTTTTCGACTTAATCAAGACATGAAACTATGCAGGGACTCTCGACCTATGACATAAGGTACCATGGGAGTAAAATACAAAGGGGGATGACAGCCGGAGTTCGCGCAAATCGAACTACCGCGAGCTCTGGCCCGAGCTGTCCAAAACAGAGCAAGAATAGGGGCGCAGCTTCAAGGAAAAAATAGGGGCGACGGCCGTGAATTATCCCTACCCGGCTTGGCGACGACCACGAGTTGTTGGCCGTGGTATGTGCACGGCGGTCACTGGAAAAGCTCTCTGGCTCTCTATCTCACTCAATCTCTCTCGGTCTCTCTACTCTGTTTTTTTTGTTCTCACTGTAGCTGAGGCTCTCCCCCCCCCCCCCCCCCACCCACCCACCCACCCAAATCTTCCTATCTTCTTCTCTGGTCTTTTATGGCTAGAGATGACCTGTCTCTGCTCATTAATCGCCATTAGCGCACCTGCACTGGCCTACTCTGCGTCTTTGACATTTGTGGCCATTTTAGGCTGATGCAGGGGAGACGTTCTGCTCCTCTATATCTGGCTTCCATGGTAGTGAGGGAGGAGAAGAGGAAGAAAGAGTGGGTTGGGCTGGGTTGGGCCCAATCCTGCGCGAAAAGAGGGGAGAAAGGAGAGGGTTGGATCGGGCTGGCCTTGGCCTGGCCCGATTTGATTTTTTTAATTAATTTTTAATAATAATTTTGATTAATTAAAAGAGGAAAATATATTCTAATATTGCAAAATGCACCTATGTCTATATGCAATGCAATTGAAACTAAAGAATAATTTTTTTGGTTTAGGAATTAAGGACATTAACCCCTAAATTTTGTATAATTAACTTTGGGCAATTAAAAAAATAGGTGTCAACACTAGGGATTAACCCTGATCTCTAAACAAAAATATTAGTTAAATTGCATATAAGTTATTAGGAGCACCTTAAATAAACCCACACAATAGGCATAATAAATTGGACCGGCGGCAGATACATCTAATAAATAGTTATGAACTTAATTAGTAAATTGGATCGTGCCTACAAGAGTATGAAAATTTGGCCCACCATATTAATTGTAAAAATGGCCGAAATGTATAGGTGTGTGGGTGCCAAGTTGGAATTAATTCATTAAAAGCAAACTAAGGAGTAATTAAATAAAAAAATTTGAATAAAGGAAAGGTTTCCTATTATTGCCCATGACGTATATTCAGTGAATCAAAATAAGAAATAAGAAACCCTAGGCCTACTTTTATAAATAAAAACTTTAGGCTACGTTTGTTGTCCGGACATTTTTGTTAGATAGGATAATATTGGATAGGATAATGATAGGATATGATTTTAAATATCCCATCCAATTTTTGTTATTGTCCGAATATAATATGAACTCAAGTAAATATTAGAGGAAGAAGGGAAGAAAATAAAAAGAGAAAGAAAATAAAAAATGAAAAAGAAAATAAAAAGAAAAAAATTCGAAAAATTCTTAAAATATTATTTAAAAATATCCACGTCAACGCCGGCCATGCCATGTAGGACGACTGGCATCCATGTCAATGATTTCCAAACAAAATTGGCCGAATGAATTGGATTAGCATAAATGCAAAATGTTTATGACTCAATTGACAAAAAAAAATTACGACTAGATTGATACAATTGTAATAGGTTTATAACTTTTCTGATAATTTTTCCAAATTGGAAAGGCTCGAAAGCGTCTCAAACAGAAGAATCAAATTTTGAAGTATCTAAGTATGGTTAAGATTGTCCCTTTAATATAATCATTAGGTCAAAGAAAACTGCGCCAGATGATGATGTTGGGATTTTGGCATCTAAATCCCATAGAATTGAATGAAAAGTGTGTGGATGAAAGTGTCCTACATTGAATAGAAGAGAGATGGGAGATGGGTTCAAATAGTTGAGCCTCACAAATGGGTTTGGGTCCCAAGGGGTACCCCACTTTTGTGGAAGGGAGAGGACCTATGTCAAGCTAGGTCGATTCCCTCCGTGCCTCGCCGCCGCCGCCGTCCGTCCGGCTCAGTTCCGGGTCCATTCTTTATCGGTTTTTATTTTTTCCGAAAAGACATGTTGTCAAAAATTAATTAATTAATTAATTTTTTGGACAAACAAACATGTCTGTTCGTGAGGTCGGTTCGCTCGAACGAAAACCGAAGCCCTTCGCGACTGTTCACGAACTGAACCGGTTCAAGTGAACCTTCGCTACTGTTCACGAAAAGCGAGTCTTCATTACTTGCAACTCTTCATTTTCGCCACTTTAATATGACCGAACAGTTTAGTTCGGAATAGGGTGACACTTCGTGGCATTCATATTCCCGCGAGACATTTTCCCGACGCACTCTGGACATTTTTCACTTCATCATTTCGTGCGATTATTCTGTGAAATTGCGTTCGAAGGGGTCCTCCGAATACATACCGCTTTGGAGAAACGAGATTCGTTCTATCCTGAGAGACGATTGTCCAATATCCTCGGGTACTAATTGAGGGGCCAAATTCGTCTTAAGGACACGACGTTACTTCGTTGGGCTCGGATCAACATTCTGCTTATTTCTTTGTACTGCTTTCAGGTTAGTTTTCCTGACGTTTGATTTCGATTTCTGGTATACGAATCTAGCCGAACTACAATCTTAAGACGAATTTGCTTCGGTTCTGTTCGTATAATGATTTGCATGGTCTAAGTATTTTGTATAGTTCATATGTTCCTTGTCGTAGTCGTATACGAATACGATTTTGTTCATATATTCTGTTCCTGTTACAATTTTTTTTTTAATTTTGTTCGTGAAAAATTTTTTCGTTTCTGTTCATATTAAAATTTTCAATTCTATTCATGAACAAGTTTTTCGTTTATGTTCATATTAGAAAATTTTCAATTCTGTTCATGAACAAACGATTTTTGTCACATCCCGATTTTTGGGCTTAGGAAGCCGCAGGTAAATTGTAATATCCTCAATTTCAGTCCCTGAGAAATGGCTATGATTTCAGTTCGGTGGTTTTCCAATCAGAACTAAATTGTTTTCTCTTGTTTTGGAAAACCCAGTTTCGGATCATTGGTACTCTTTCATTTTGTTATTTTTGGGGAGACTTTTGTGATCCGAATTTCCAAACACTTTCTTCTTGAAAGTTGTTCTAAATATCTTGAAGTTTTATGTACTTTAATTTCAGAATTTTTGGAGTTGATATGAGTGGTACGATGGCCTGATTTTCGGACCGTGTGAAACTGCCCAGAATTGGTATTTCGGTAATGTTTACACCGTCTTTATTTTCTACGAGCTTTTCTGGGCCGATTTTGGAAAAGTTTCCTTCATGAAAGTTGTTGAGAACTTCCTTTTATATAACGTACATGAATTTGGAAATTTTCCGAGATGATTTGGATTCTGGACAGAGCTTATTTTGAGAAATAGGAATGCCGTTCCAGTGAACTGTTTTTAGTCTGTTTTTGAGCTACTAAAAATGGTGTTTACAAAAAGATTCCGAATTTGTGTTCTTCACGAGAAATGTTTGTTAAGGCCTTGTTTATGACATATCTGAATTTGAGAATTTTCGGAGTCCATTTACTATATTTTCAAGCCTGATTTCGTGAACAGTGCAAAGCTGTTCGGTTTTGTCCGATTTCAAAGATTTGGCATTTTCTTTGTGAAAACGTTAGAATCTCGACTTGATGTCTTTTGGTGATATTTGAGGCATATTTAGAGGATTTTCCATGCCAAACCTCGGGTTGGATGGAATTATTATGCGTGTTTATTGCCGAAAACCTTCAGAAAATCTTGTGATTAAGTATGGCACGGGTTGTGATTTTTGTGCCAAATGGTATATTTCGTGTGACCCGATTGGCCCGAGTCATTTGCGTGAGAATTCAGTAAAATCAGAAGGTTCTAGGGAGTCCGCGGTCGGGAAATTGATGGAAGAATCTAGAGGATAAGACCTTGACCAAGTCAAAGTTTATCCTCCAAGCTTCATTATGACCCTTATTTATTAAAGTTGAACTTTGATGCCCTACCATCATGACTTGTATTAATTGCTTGGACTTTGGTGGCCCTTCATAATGTCATGCATTAATGAACGAAGACTTTAGGGCCCCTCCGATGATGCGCGCGCTTACTTCACACCCCCACGTGACACGTGCGCTTACCTCATGCTCCCCTATGACACGTGCGCTTACCTCATCCAAGCTTTGACCCCAAGTTTTGCCTCCCTATAAATAGAAACAAGACCATTCGATCAAAGGGAGAGAGAAATAGAGAGAGAAAGAGAAGCCAAGAGAGAAAAGAGAGAGAGAACCGTGAGAGAGAGAGAGAGAAAATCGAGAGAGAAAGAAAGCCGAGGGAGAGAAAAGAAAAGGGCAACCGCCGTGAGTTGACGAGATCCCGATGCCGTCGTCTTTCTCGTCCATTTTCTACTCTCTAGTTCTGGTTTCGTTGATGGGTAAGTGAATTCCTTAATATCGGGAAAGGATGTTGAGATGCGTTGTGACGTGGTTTGCTTGGACCGTTTCTCGGTCGTTTGGTTGGTCGTAGTTGGTTCATTTCCTTAGTTTGATCATGTTTCATGTTTGATGTTGTTTTGAGATAGAACCAAGCCTTGATTGGTAAAGTGTACATGAGATAGAACCGAGCCTTGGTTGGTAAAGTATACATGAGATAGAACCAAGCCTTGATTGGTAAAGTGTACATGAGGTTGAACCGAGCCTTGGTTGGTAACTGAGAGCTGGCTGGTAAAGTGCACATGTTATAGCCGTGTGTAATGTTCTCTTGTATGAACTTTGCTATTGATCTGCCATTGATGTGGGTGCGGTAAGAGCCGACTTATGTTAACGGCGATTGATATATCCTCGCTTGATATTAGTGTTTTCACTTGCTGAGTCTCCCCGACTCATCCCCCGTTTTTCCCACCTTCAGGTCCATAGGATGGTCGAATGGACGGCAGCGACAGGAGGAGTTTGAGCCATGTTGGAGTTCGGGGAAAGCTTGGAGCGGTGAATCCGAAATAGCGGGGCTTAGGACACCCAAGCCACTTGTTATCATTGTGTAAATGGCTAAAAGGAATAAGTTGGCTTGTAAAATATGTTTACGTGTCCTAGAAATATAAGGTTTGCTCATGATGCTATTTGTCTGAATCCCGCTGTTTGTTTTTAATGTGATTGTCTTGAGAAATGCTTCCGCTTGTGTGTTTAAAGAAAGATAATAATGAACGGGACGTCACGTTTATGACCCCGAGGTCGAGGCGTCACAATTTTGTTCATAGTCATATATTTTCGATTCTGTTCGTGATTATGTTCTGTTTTTATCTTTCAGAAATGGCTTCAACTTTGACTCTGGTCAACCCTATTCCGAATCACAGAGAAAAGCTAGAAAAGTTCAATGGTATGGATTTCAAGAGATGGCAATAAAAGATGTTGTTCTATCTCACGACCTTGAACTTGGCTAGATTCCTCAATGAGGATGGTCCTAAATTGGACGTTGGAGAGACAAATAAAGAAAAGTTGGCCGCTGTGGATGCATGGAATTAATCTGACTTTTTGTGTCGCAACTACGTCCTCAACGGTCTGGACAATACTCTCTATAACATCTATAGTCCACTGAAAATGGCTAAGGAGTTATGGGATAATATGGACAAAAAATACAAAACCGAAGATGTCGGATTGAAGAAATTCATTGTCGGTAAATTTCTGGACTTCAAGATGGTTGATTCTAAGACCGTCTTAAGTCAAGTTCAAGAGCTTCAAGTGATTATACATGATATTCATGCTGAAGGAATGACTCTAAGTGAGACATTTCAAGTGGCTGCATTCATTGAAAAACTGCTACCATCCTGGAGAGATTTCAAAAATTATCTCAAATACAAGAGAAAGGAGTTGTCACTTGAAGACTTGATTGTTCGGTTGAGGATTGAGGAAGACAATAGGCTCTCTGAGAAGAAAGTTGGGAACAACCTAGAGGTTTCAAAGGCCAATGTTGTTGAAGAAGGATCGAAACCCAACAAGAAGACGAAAATGCCTAGCAAGTTCGGAGAGGGATTCACCTAAGACCTGAAGAAGTTTGTTGGCAAGTGCTTCAACTGTGGCAAGTCTGGACATCGAGCCAAAGATTGCAAAGCCAAGAAAAGATAGAAAACTCAGGCTAATGTGATGGAAGAGATTTCCAATGGCATTGATGATATCAATCTGACTGCTATGATATCCAAGTGTAATATGGTGGGAAACCCCAAGAAGTGGTGGATTGATACCGGAGCAACTCGTCATATCTGTGCAAACAGATCGATGTTCTTGACCTATACAACTGAGGGGGTTAATGAAAAACTTTATATGGGTAATTCAACCTCTAAGGTTGAAGGTGTCAGAAAGATTGCTCTAAAGATGACATCTGGAAAGATTGTGACACTAAATAATGTTCTGCATGTGCCAGATGTTCGCAAGAATTTAGTGTCTAGATCTCTCCTTAGCAAGAATGGCTTCAAGTTGGTGTTTGTGTCTGATAAGTTTGTACTCTCTAAGAATTAGATGTATGTCGAAAAGGGTTACCTTAGTGATGGTCTTTTCAAGTTGAACGTAATGACTGTTGTATCCAATGATGTTATGAATAAAGTTGTTTCTGCTTATGTGCTTGAGTCTCTTAATTTATGGCATGCTAAATTAGGACACGTTAACTATAAGTCGATAAAGAAATTAATGAATATGGGACTATTGCCGAAATTTGACTGTCCAAGTGAGAAATGCCAAGTGTGTGTTGAATCTAAATTTTCTAAGCTTCCTTTCCATTCTGTAGATAATAGAGTCTTAGAACCTTTAGATTTAATACACACAGATATATGCGATACGAAATCAATACCGTCAAGAGGCGGTAATAAGTATTTTATCATTGCTATGTCTATTTGCTTAGTAGCAAGATGAGGCTGTGAATGCTTTTAGAATTTATAAGTCCAAAGTTGAAACTCAGTTGAATAAGAAAATTAAAATAATAAGGAGTGATAGAGGAGATGAATATGAATTTCCTTTTGAGGAAATTTGTATTGAGTTTGGTATCGTTCACCAAATGACTGCTCCTTATACACCACAATCAAATGGTGTGGCGGAAAGAAAAAATCGATCCCTAAAGGAAACAATGAATGCATTGTTGAACAGTTCTGGTTTACCGCAGAATTTGTGGGTGGAAGTTGTCTTAACAGCAAATTTTATTTTAAATAGAGTACCCCACAAAAAGACACAATAAACTCCCTATGAGAAATGGAAAGGCAGAATGCCTAACTTGAATTATCTCAAAGTGTGGGGATATTTGGCTAAGGTTGCGGTTCCTAAGCCTAAAAAGGTTAAGATAGGACCAAAGACTGTTGATTGTGTTTTTATCGGATATGCTCATAATAGCAATGCATATCGTTTTCTTGTTAACAAGTTAGAGATCCTAGATATACATGTTAATACGATCATTGAATCAAGGGACGTTTCGTTCTTTGAAAATATATTTCCGTATAACATAGTATATGAGCCAATTGATAATAATAAGAGGCCTAGAGATACTATATCTAGAAGTGAACCAATGAAGGATGAACCTAGATGTAGTAAAAGACAAAGGACTTCTACATCTTTTAGACCTGATTTCTTAATGTATCTGTTAGAGAATGAGCCTCAAACATTCAAAGAAGCTGTGACATCCCCAGAAGCCCCGTTCTGGAAAGAAGCTATCAATAGTGAAGTTGAATTCATCTTGTCAAACTATATGTGGGAATTGGTTAACCTTCCTCCTGGTAATAAACCACTACAATGTAAGTGGATTTTCAAGAGGAAAATGAAAGCGGATGGTACTATTGATAAATATAAGGCTAGGCTTCTAGTAAAAGGATACAAGTAATGAGAATGTCTTGATTATTTTGATACTTATTCACCTATTACTAGAATTACATCTATAAGGACGCTAATTGCCATAGCAGCGGTGTATAAGCTTGAAATCCATCAAATGGATGTGAAAACGGCTTTCTTAAACGGGGATTTGGAAGAAGAAATATATTTGGAACAACCTGAAGGGTTCATTGTTCCAGAACAAGAGAAAAAAGTATGTCGGCTTATCAAGTCACTCTATGGATCGAAACAAGCACCAAAACAATGGCATGCTAAATTCGACTAATTCATGTTGTCAAATGGTTTTAAGATTAATAAGTATGATAAATGTATATATGTTAAGAACATTCATAATGGTTTTGCCATTTTGTGCTTATATGTAGACGATATGCTTATAATGGGTACCGATAGTGAGGTTGTTAAAGCGACCAAACACATGCTCACAAGTAAATTTGATATGAAAGATATGGGGGTTGCAGATGATATTTTAGGAGTTAAAATCCATAAGACATATGGATGATTGGCTCTATCATAATCCCATTATATTGAGACGATTCTTGGAAAGTGCAAGAATCTAGATATTGTACCAGTAAAGACTCCGATAGATGTTAATTTACATCTTTCAAAGAATACTGGTGAAAGTAAAGCTCAAAATGAGTATGCTAGTATACTAGGCAGTTTAATATATGTCATGAACTGTACTAGGCCGGACATAGCTTGTGCGGTTAGCAAGCTAAGTCGATTTATAGTTAGTCCAAATGAAAATCATTGGAAAGCTATGAAACGTTTATTGGACTACTTAAAGCATACTCAAGATTATGCTTTGCATTACATAGAATATACAGCGGTACTTGAAGGATACTGTGATGCAAATTGGATAACCGGCACTAAAGACACAAAATCGATAAGTGGATACGTATTCACACTTGGTAGGGCGGCAGTGCCTTGGAAATCATCCAAACAAACTTGTATTGCAAGATCCACTATAGAATCAAAATTTATTGCTTTGGATAAAGCCGGTGAAGAAGCAGAGTGGCTTTGAAATTTCTTGGAAGATATTTCTAATTGGCCTAAACCAGTGCCCGCTATTTGTATACATTGTGACAGTCAAGCGACAATAGGAAGGGCAAATAATGTCATGTATAACGGTAAGTCTCGACACATACGTCGAAGACATGACACAGTAAGACAACTTCTTTCTAGTGAAATTATCACCATTGACTATGTACAATCAAAAGATAATGTTGTGGATCCATTGACAAAAGGCCTAACTAGAGAGATGGTTGCGAAAACATCAAGGGGAATAGGTTTAAGGCCTATAAATAAGTCATCATAGCAGAAACCCTACCTAGTTGACTGGAGATCCCAAGATAGTGTAAAGTATTGTCAAATTGTTTACTCATTCCCGGATGAAGACAGTACTAATATGTGAAGGTTAAGCAAAAGCTTTTAATGATTCTGAATTAAGTATGTGATATACTATATGTTCAGAAATCACCTATGTAAGTGTGAAGTGAGGGCCACTTCTGCGAGAATTGAAAAGGCCGAATTCTCTAAAACAGTCATGAGACCAGGCGGTGTTCATGGGCAAAACAAACACAACAGTGAGAACCAATTTTGTTCGAGAAACAGTTGTGTGATTTCTATTATCTAGGCTTACACCAAAGTCGATAGTTCAAAGACATCAAGTCTACTGATTGACTGAGTAAGTCCGATAGGTTTCACTAAGGAAAGTTCAAAGTCTCAGACTACTTATCCTGATGCAACGTTTTCTCATGGAATAATCGCACTTTGCATCTCATGCATACACAAAGAGTCATGATATCATAACTTTTCGTTTATGTGGGGGATTGTTGGGATTTTGGCATCCAAATCCCATAGAATTGAATGAAATGTGTGTGGATGAAAGTGTCCTACATTGAATAGAAGAGAGATGGGAGATGGGTTCAAATAATTGAGTCTCACAAACGGGTTTGGCCCCCGAGGGGTACCCCACTGTTGTGGAAGGGAGAGGACTTACGCCAAACTAGGTCGGCTCCCCCTCCACGCGCGCCACCGCCGTCCGTTCGGCTCGGTTCGGTTCTCTATCGATTTTTATTTTTTCCGAACAGACATGTTGTCAGAAATTAATTAATTATTTATTTTTTTGGACAAACAAACATGTCTATTCGCGAGGTCGGTTTGCTCGAACGAAAACCAAAGCCCTTCGCTACTGTTCACGAAAAGCAAGTCTTCATTACTCGCAACTCTTCATTTCGTCACTTTAATATGACCGAACAGTTTAGTTCGGAATAGGGTGACACTTTGTGGCATTCATATTCTCGCGAGACATTTTCTCGACACACTCTAGACATTTTTCACTTCATCATTTCGTGTGATTATTCTGCGAAATTGCGTTCGAAGGGGTCCTCCGAATACGTATCGCTCTGGAGAAACAAGATCCGTTCCATCCTGGGAGACAATTGTCCAATATCTTCGGGTACTGATTGAGGGGCCAAATTCATCTTAAGGACACGACGTTACTTCGTTAGGCTCGGATCAACATTCTGCTTATTTCTTTGTACTGCTTTCAGGTTAGTTTTCCTGACGTTTGATTTCGATTTCTGGTATACGAACCTAGCCGAACTACACATGATTCATCAATTACACGTCACTAAAATAAACACGAAAGTAGTTGGTGTTCTAATCATCACTTACGAATTTTTTGTTCTGATAAACAAGCCAAAGTTGTGTCGTGCATTATTGTCTCGCCCGTCTGCTCTTCTTATTATTAAAAAAGTGACTTTCAATTAAAAAAAGGGCCATGTACTATTAATCAAGAGAAGAGAAAAGCATAGAAGAGGCATGCTGAGAAGACAAAAAGAACAGAATTCAAGTTTGGTAAAAGATGGACTTTGTCTTATCAAGAATTGGAGTTGTCAAAATGACTCAAAGCTCAACTGGGTCGTACATGGGTTAACTACAGTGCAAAGACCTAGTCGTTATGGGTTTAGAGAAGCAAAACCAAACTAGATTTGAATTTTAATAGGTCTAGATTACACCCGCTTGTAACCCATGTTAAGCAAAGGGGAGAATTGAAAAGGAAAAACAAGTTTGAAGACCGAAAAAGATAAAAAAAAGTTGTGATGCTGATCGAGATCGAGAGTTCGAGAGAGAGCGAGCAATCATAACCCTATAATTATCCGATGACATATAGGGTTTCCGTAGTAGAATTATATGGTCAATGTTCGCGTAGTTGGTAGAGTGAGATATTGATTATATAATATTGGTTGCTTGATATGAACGTCATAGACCAATCACGAGGAAGCCGTGTGAGCTTAAGAGGACGATTCCATTAATTTTATAAGGTGGAAGATAGGCCTTTAGTTAATATAATACATATGTTTCGACTTTTGCTGTATTATAATTAGGAGAAACGATTGCAGTGCCCAAGTATTTTATGGCTATTGTCGTTTATATCTAAGACAATGCTATATTTGTAAAGTATGCATCTATCTGTGTATGTTTACAAAATGATCAAAATTGACCTAAATTTCCTAGGAAACGGATAGAAGTTGAACCAAAAACAAAAATGCGTTGCTAATTGCTTGTGAACTTGTCATGTTAAGATGCTAAATGCAATCTTGTCGTAGGCCGGCAGCTTAATTCTTGACCTAGCCAAAAAAAAAAAAGGAAATCTAGATCCACAACTTTGATATTTTTTTTTCGGTTTTAATTTTTTATCGGTTGATTTTGTAGATCTTTTAATTGAAAAACATTTCAGATTTTTCTTAATCTAATCTTTTATCTGACATTTAATTTTTGTTGCTAATATAAATTTCCCACAATATTAATGTGGATGGCTGAGCAATGACTGTGTTGACATTTGGACCCATTCTCGACTCACCTAATCAATTTAATCTGATTCACATATTTGACAGGTTTATTAAGAATGGACTGACTATTACATATAGAAGGAAATTTCTTTTTGCTGAGATGTACATGCTCCCAAGCAAGATTATTAAAAAAAAGTTGGATTTCACAAAATTTGTGCAAAATTTAGTGACAATAATTCGTTGGAAAACTACACAAAGGAGATGGAGTTAATATCCTAAGCACTTTCAATCCTTAAGTGTTAGCTTGATACGAATGCTGCAAATCCCATATTCTAATCACAGTGACTCCCATCAAAATAATCTTTCAGGGCCAAGTCTGTCAACATACATGATAGGCATGGATGGCCGTTTGTGTACGCCATCCATGTTATAGGGTCCTTGTCAAAAATTCATTACGAAGTTCTCTACCTTGGTAAGGATAGATGGCAGAGGTTATAGGGTCCTTGTCAAACTCAATTATACAAGATCTCGTCACTTTAAGCGGTTTCTTGCTATGTATGCCAAGTCTCGTGGTCACAATGACTATCTGTTAGAATCGTGGCTTGGTCGAGTGAGCTCATTTGCTTTGGTCTTCTTTGAAAGATCTATGATTTGGTAGCAATAAGGCAAAGCTAATCGGTGGAATAAAATCAATTGCGTTATGTATCGATCAATTGCTTTGTTGAATGAATCTATCACGGATGTCATCACATTAGCTTAGTTGCTTTTTTGCGATCCCTTGCTTAAATCAGTCTTTCTCATAGGGCATTTTTTTTGAAGCTGATGGCCTCTTCATATTCCTTGACGTAGGGTAAAGGGGATAGTGATCATACCGTTCGTTGAAGTCAGCTAATGAAAGCAACAATGGAGTTCAAAATCTTTCTTCCTTTCGGTAAGCTTAGTACTCGAGGAAGGATATGAGAATATACTCCGTACCTTACACCTAGCGGTATCTCTTTCTGTATCGGCTTTATTTCTAAGGCAAAAATTGAAAATGAACCAATCCAAATATTTTATATCTGTAAATTTATCTAGATTGATAATATCATCATCTTCTAAATAATTATTAATAAGGATAATACCTCCTGCATATCAACTAATTTACCTTTATGTATGTTGTTGTAATTATAAGAAATTTTTCGTTTATTATCTACACGTAATGGTGATACAAAAATATGGGAATCCTTTTTATTTCCAAAATTAATAGATTTATATAAGAAAATGTCATATCTACAGTATTTTTGAAATTTATATTTTTGATTCGTTAATAAATTTGATTCAAAAGATTTTTATGTCTTAATTCAGAATGAAAAATTTCTTGTGAAACAAAATAATCCTTTATTTCCTTCTTAAATAAAAAAAAAGAGATGTTCGGTGATATTGAAGAACATATCTTAACTTAAACAAGTTAAAAACTTGGGTTTTATAAAATTGGTAAAATACACATATGCTTGTGAGAAGGAGGATAAGTTACAAAAAATTTGTGAATTCTTATTATTAACAGCAGAAATAGATTTTCCTATAGTCCAAATAAAGCGAATTATATTTTTATTTGTTTCATTATTGTAAATGTATTGATCAAGGACGAAAGGTGCTCTTGCTTTTTCAGGGTAAGAAGGGGTAGATAACATGGTCCAAACCAATGTTCGAGTACCAAGCACTACAGTGCTAAAGTAACCCGTGCCATACTCCTAGGAAAAGCTCGAACAACCTTCAACAAAAGGGTACCTTATATTTGAAATCGACACAGGTGGATAGGTAGAGAATACCTAGGAGTGCGAGGCAACTATCTTTAAGGAACTTGGCAAAATAGCCTTGTAACTTCGAGAGAAGGGGTACCTCCTCACAAAGGGGGTTGCAGTGACCAAACCCGAGCGACTGTTACTTAAAACATAGGTCTCCATTAAGTCGCGAGTTGACGCCTAACCAGTGTTGGAAGGTCAAGGAAGTTGGTGACCTAATGACAAAGGAGCCGACGATCGAAGCCCTGGTGAACAGCGGCCATAACTAGAATGGTCTTAGGGTAGCGAAATTTCTTGTCGGGTAAGTTTGACTTGCATGGAAGGCGTAACGATCATGCATTGTTACCCCTACCTATGGAAGAATTTCCATGAGAGGCGTTCAGTGAACAAGGGATCATGACAACTGCTTTGGTATGGAGTAGATTTCATTACGGCGATTCGCAAGCCCGCCCAGGTTGTCCTACGTCATAAGGGCTTAGATATGTTTTCTGGATGAGCGAGGGAAGGGCACGGAGACTGGGGCAATAGTGTCTCGTGGAGCATTAACAGAATGGGGCAGTTTTCCCCGCAAAAAATGCCCCATGGGACATTAGGAGGGGCGGGGCTAGTATTAGAGTATGTAAAAATGCCTCCAACTGATGATGAACTAAATAACTATCTTCGAAGTGGTCATATTTTATGGTTGTTCAGTTCAATCAAAGAGCCTTTTTTTTTTTCGATAACCTAGGGACATGGTGTAGATACTTAGTTACTTAGAGACCTATGAAATATCCTGCAAGCTCTATGGACCTGTTAAATAGAGGTTTTTTTTTCTTTTTTTATCTATGTAGGTTGCTTTGACCTAGAGTAATTTGAAAGCGTTTAGTGAAATTTGAATGGGTGATCTCCTGTTTCTGAGCTGGAAATTCCCAATGCTCCTGTGACGACCTTTCCAAAGGTGAAGTACTAAAGGGAAAACTAATAGATTACTAAGCCAAAGGCTTAGAGTCAAGTTAAGACCAATCACAACTTTGGGGTTTTGACTTAATCAATTTAACATGCAATTCATTCAATTAGAAATTGCCACTAACTAGTTATTGGTAGGTTGAGTAAACACCTAAGTAAAGTGTCGGAGATCACTTTACTTCTACGAACCAGAAATTCATGGATACGAGGACTTGATTTAGATAAATCTAACGACCTTTCAGTACATTTTCTCTTTATTTTCAAAAATATTTTGCAGGCAATTGACATTTTTAATTTAATTGTGGTTTATGGATAGTTATGATATCATGCTTGCATCATCAAATTTTCACTGGGGAGAAACATAAATAAGACAATTTTCAATCATAACATGGATCTCTTGAAAATGCTAAATGAGAGATTTTCAATCTAAAAGAGTTTTTAGCTCATTCTCATTTAGAAGCTATTTTGTCCCATCCATTGATGCAAAAAAAAAGTGAGAAACACTTGAGCTTACCATTATGATCATGTTTACAAGGGTCTGATTTTTCTTGTAAGTGGTACAACTTTACCAATTTGAGACGTCTTTCGATAGGATCGTAATGTAGACTTGATCAACGACTTATCAAATGGTTAGTTCAATTCATTGCTATGAAAGGAACATTCACAATGCATTATCTCAGCCAAGATGACAAGTTAGGAACCCTGCAAATAAGATAAAAACAATATTGTCCACATTTCTTGGGCCAAATCTTTTAACATTTGAAACTCCTACATTAATATAGGTGTCATAATCTGATGAGACTTTGCAAGGGCCATAACGTAAGTTTGATTGAGGGTTAAGAACCGAAAAGATTGGTTAGGCTCAACAATTTTTCAGTGAAGGGGTTTCGAAGTTGGAGATCATTTCGGCATAATTACCAATCTTCTCCTCCATTGGGGATTATCTTCTCGTGTAGATACTTCATTGACCACCAGAATTTCACATTAATTCTTGAAACTTAGGAGATCATTGCTTCTTCGTTGAGGATGATTTTTGCAGATTGGACCTTCGGCCACATCTTTTATTCCTGTCAACAACTGAGCTTTACATCAACATTTTCTCACTTTGTTTTTTTTGCTTTTTTTCCTGCCTTCTTTGCTTTGCTTTTTTTTGCAACATACTTCTTTGCAATAAGGACCCGTTAGACTTTGACTTTTTGTGGCTTCATTTGCTTTTGAATGGCTTAGCACTTTTGGACTCTAGGGGTCTTAATTTTTAGTCGATGCTTCGAGATCTTCCTATTTGAATGTGGCAATTCATCTATCTTGCCCCAGTGATGATGTGTATATTTGACTTATATTTTGATTATATTTGATGGTATTTTGGGCAAATATTCGAATAAATAGAATGGAATTTATTTGTTTTTATGCATTGTGGTTAGGTGATGGTGAACGATGCAATCATGAAGATTTTGTACGCTTTTGATGTGTTTTTGAGCTGTTGGTTGGGATTCTGCATGTAAAAGATCCATTTTCCAGAGAGTAGTGTTCACGGCTTAAGGTCGCACGGATGCATAGCTAGTGCAGAATTTGGGGATGTGATTTGGCCATTAATTTTCATTTTTCCAGATCTAATTATGGAGGATTTTTGTACTTAAATAGGACTCTTAATTAGGGATATTAGGGAGATGGTTTTGCCTACTTTTTCTCTCTTTCCATGTTGAGTAGAATTTCTTTTTCTAGACTTTTTCTTTTCTTAAAAGGTTGAACGCAAGAGGAGAGGAGGGACATGACTCTAGAAAATTCAGAAACATATTATTTTCTCTTTTGCGCATTTTGTAGCCATGTGTGGCTAACTCCTCTTTAATCTAGCAAATGATTATCAAAGTTCAAGTTCATTCAAGTTGTGAAATCTAAACTTAATCCTCCTTCTTAATTTCTGCAGTATTTATATGTGACATCCTGAAAAATTAGTCCACTTGGGAATTATGAAATACTGGATTTTATGAAATGTGCTCGCAGTAAATTCTCGCTCGGAACTGATCACTCCTGGGAATACTAACCATTAGGGAAAGGCTAATGAGGGAATTAAATTCGCACGACTAAAGGAAATTCGACCGTGAATGGATTTCGACCATTAAATCGCGAAAGTGATATTTTGAGCCACTGTTGGCCGATCCAAGTATAGTTAGGGGTCAGTTCGCCACTGTCCTAGTAGTGGATCGTGGGTGATTCCGTTAGACCACGAAACGACTTGACGAATGATTCCGAAATTATACCGAACGATCGCACCCCTCGAATCAAGTGATTGATTTTCGCGATTTTTATGACAACCGAGATCGTCACGTACCGAACGGACTTGCACGTGACTTGATTCGGTATCAGTCATGAGTCAATTCTACGAATTTCCCCAGCAAGCCGCCCGTTAGCTCGAGAAACGCTCGAGTTGCGTTTAACAGAATTTAATTATGGAATTTTTGCCCAAATTGGACACCGGAGAATTAGGAAGTCGCGACGGACCGTTAGGACGACGTTGCACGTGACACGTGTGAATTTTTGGTGCGCTCAATTCCCTCGGAAAAATTTGATTTGGACAAGAAACGGAGAAAATGACCAAAATACCCCTAGGATTTATAAAAGGGCAAGCTTTAAGGGTAAAGGGCATTTTGGTAATTTTTCCCTCAAATTTTGATTGGACAATTTTGCCCTTGGATATTTTGGAAATTTCAAGAATACCCTTGGATATTTTTGTGCAAGAATCGATCTCGGCCGTCGGATCAAAATAAGATCGAATCAAAACCGTTGGATTAAATTTGTGAAACAAGGGTATTATGGTCATTTCCACCATTGGTCAAAATACACTATTTAATCCAAGACACTTTTCTCTCTCTTCTTTCTCCCCTCTCCATCGTGAAGACCCCCTCCCCCATTTGGTTCTTCTTTTTTTTTCCTTGCCGTGAGCTCCATTTGGCCGTTCCTCCCTCCACTGCCGACACCGCCGCTTGCCACACCGCCGGACCGTCACCTTGCCGTCGCCGTGCCGCCCTCCAACCTCACCGTCTCTCTCTCTTTCCCCTCTTTCTCTCTCTCCCCGTGACCCATTTCCGGCCGTGCAAGACCCACGCCGCCGGCGGACCGTTGCCGCTCAAGCCGGATGCCGCTGTGAGTCACCGCCGTCCCCGATTTAGTGCCGCCGCTTTCCGTTCTAGCCGTTTTAGCCTAGAACGCGGTAAGTCATACTCTAATCCCGATTTAGGATTTTTGGTATCGCCGAACAATTTGATTTTGGGTGAAATTGGACTTGTACGGGTGCGAAATGTTGGGGCTTTAGACCGGGAATGTATGGCGGGCCTTAAGGAATTAATTTGGAATTTTTGGAGGAAGATTTGAGGGAATTTTAAGCTAAGAGTCACTGTTCACGAGGCTGTGATGCTCGGTTCGGGATGCAAGTTGGATTTCTAGAACCGAGATTTAATGGTGAGAAAGTTCCGTGAGGACCGGAATCAATTTGGCGCCGTTTGGTGGGAGAAAAATAGAAATTTATGTGTTTTACGTGTGTTTTAATTATAATTGAGTTGTGGTGGTAGAATTGTGTGTGCATTTGTGCAATGGGTTGGTGTAAATATGTTTGATTCGTGCACGTTTGGGTTCAATTGAAATGATTGTTCAATTGACCATGTGATATGCTGAGTTAGCCAACGCGGGTAAGTCGCGCCTAAACTTAATTTAGGACTTCGGGTATCGACGGGTAATTTCGGACAAAATCAGTATGAAATTAGGTGCGGAATTACATGGATAGG
Organism: Syzygium malaccense; assembly: GCA_031216405.1. NCBI lineage: Eukaryota > Viridiplantae > Streptophyta > Magnoliopsida > Myrtales > Myrtaceae > Syzygium > Syzygium malaccense. The sequence continues at coordinate 44,706,837 of CM062260.1, forward strand.
GAGTGGAAATTTTATGGCGGGCCATAGGAATTAATTCGGATTATATTTATTGGAAATTCAGAAAGTGGGGGCTGCGAATTACTGTTCATATGCTGCGAATCACTGTTCACAAGCTGTGGATTACTGTTCACGGGGCTGTGATGGTCCGATTGGGACGCAAGTTGAATTTTTGGAACCTAGAAATTATGGCGAGAAAGTCCCGTGAATGATCGGAATTAATCCGACGCCATTTGGTTGGAGAAAAATGGGAATTATCGTGTCAGATGTTGTGGGATGGAATTGGCAAACTTAGGGCTCGATTTAAGGCTAGGTAGTGTCGGTTTGGTGTGTGGTAGTATGGTGAGATTGTGATGTTTAATAGGCTTTGAAATGTCGAAATTATGCCTATGAACATGGCTATGATTGTGGGCCCATGAGCGACCTTGTGTGTTTATTGAATCGTGATTTGATAGATTGAAATGTGCTTGATTATGTGCACGCGTGGGCCAGATTGAATTAATTGTTGAAATTGACCATGTCGAATGCTAAGTGAGCATGTTTTACGTGTTAATTGATGCGTGCACGGACCACGTGTGATGAGCCAGTTGAGTGTGGTAAATGCTTGATGAGCATGTGCATGAGTAAGAAAGAAAAGCGGTGTGGCATGTGATAGTGGAAGTTATGTGAAGGTGTGTAAGTACGAGAATGGGATCGGGCCGAGTATGATAAGCTCGGGCAGCGATCACGTAGGTCTGTTGCATTTGGCACAGGCTAAGGCTTGAAAAAGCATGTATGAGAATCGGTCCGAGGCATGACCAGCTCGGGTGAGACCGGGATTGGACCGAGGCATCATAAGCTCGTGTTCCAATCATGTAGGCCTGTCGCATTTGGCGCGGGCTGAGTTGGGATCGGGCCTGGGGCGTGTGATGCTCAGGTCGCGATTGGGGCCTGAGGTGTGAACGGATACGCGGGTCGGATGTGGTGAATGATCGCAGTGTGCCTGAGGCGTGTACTTCAACGCGGGTCACTGGCGAGTGTTGTGGAAAGTGATTAATGATCGCAGTGTACCTGGGGCGTGTACGTTTACGCGGGTCACTGGCGAGGAAATGTGAAAGTGGAAATGAAAATGAAAGGATCAGAGAAAGGAAAATGTTTCATGCGCGTGTTTGCATACAGTGTGATTGTGATTGACCCTGGCTATATTAATTGATGTGCCTGCTTTGTGATTACTTGACGTACGTGAATGTATGTGTGCTTGCTAGATTGTCTGGAGGTACGTGATAGCTTAGGTTGGGTTTAGGGGTGTACTTACTAAGAAGTGTCTCACGGTTGTTTTCAACCAAATATTTCAGAATCCAAACCAGAGTCATGAATCCTCCATCGCCACCACCCCCAGTACCTTTTGGAGTTCCAGTGCATACAGAGTATGAGACAGCTGAGTTTCTAATGGGAGACGGGATGATGTGGAGTTAGATTCTGAGTGGATGCCAAACAAGGGGTGTTAAAGGTTGTTACGGGTTGGATGGTAGGTCATCGGTTTTTGTTATTACTCTTGAAGGGTTCGTAATGTGTGCACTGGTAAACTAAGGTTTGTACTTTGTAAATATGGTGGTACAAGTTTGACCGAGTAATGGAAACGTATATATTCTCCCAATTCTCCCCAGTTTAATTTGTCAGGGTGTTTATGGTTTCCGTTTGCGCGATTAAATCTCTGATGTTTAGTTGAGGTCGGCGATAACCTGGAACATCGCAACTGTTCGACCTGTGGCGGGTGTCGCGTGCCGTTAGGGTTCAGGGCGTGACATTATATATTCTCTGTTTTATTGTTTACCATTGCTTTGTTGATTGTTACAATAAGAGCTCGCTGTTCAATTGACAGGGTGATAGTTTGCCAAATTGAAATACCCAAACCCGTAATTGTTCAGGTATTTTAATAATAATGGCAAATAATATGACTTGATTAAAATCAGATTTTCATATTGTATTATGAGAATATATGGTCTAGCTTGAATAAGTTACGCGTATGATTTATTGGCTAGGGTTGGGTTTTTCTCGTTTTTCATGCTCTTAGCAAATTGAATCCTTGGCGAGTGTCAGGATTATTTGTTAATAAGGGATTAATCACGGGCGCGTGTCCGGTTAATCTAATATTAAGGAAAGATTAAATCGTTAGAAGCGTTTCAACAACCATAACCAATCTATTGCAATGTTTGAGATTATTCGTTTGACTCGATGATCAACTTCCGAACTTGAATGAGATTACCTTTGCTAGATGTTGCATAATATGATTTTCCTTAATTTCTGTTTGCTTATTTTATTTAAGTATATTCTGCATAAACCTCCCTTTTTAATTTTGCTTTTATTGTTTACTTGGTTTTCAAAGGATTAACAATTTGTTGTTAGGGAAAAAAACACCAATTTCTCGGGTACTGTTCACGCGAGCATGCTCTCTGTTTCTGATGCTCCCCCGGGCACTGTTCACTCGCCGGCGTGAGGCTCCTTCGCGGCTGTTTCCGACGACGGTTGGAGCTGGGTCTGGGTGACAAGGTCCCTTGGGCCCCCCTCTCCCTCCTCTCCATCGGAATCCCCTTATTATTCAGTACATAGGGTGGATTTACAGATCTAAATCTGTTCTGGTGCGTGTTCTTCGTATACTCGTGGGTACTGTACACCCGGTAGAGTTTTGGTGAATCCGGCTGACTCCGGCGACCATTGGGGCTGAAATTCGGTGGATTAGCCCCTTGACCGACCCTCTTCCACCCCTCCGAAGGTCCTCTTGCTTCGTGCAACGTAGCGGCTGGGCTTCTGATATGGTGTTGTTTAATTCGGTTTGCCGCGCAGGTAATTGCAACTGAACAGAGGCACTGATTCTGGGCTTCCCAAAGGGTGATACCCCTGTAGGTACTCCCCATTTGTCTCCCTCTGATTGGATTGGGACTTTTGTGTGTCTTTGCAATCTGGGGAGCCTTCTGGTGTGAGTTCGTGCAATCTGGGTACTGACCGTAGCTGCTGGAATAGTCTGTTTGTTGACTGGTTGTGCTCCTGGCTTCGTTACCTACTGCTGGTTGACATTGAAGGTGGTTGGTTGATGTTATTCTATATTGGGAGACCTGCTGAGGGTACACGCATGCTGGTTTCTGTTGCAGTATATTCGGCCATGGTCTTTACTGCTAGAGGTTGCCTGGTAGGTGTTTGTTGAATTGCCCATATGACTGAAACGGTAGTTACTACCTTACCTGGTCCTTCCCCTGGTTTAGCGACTACAACCCCTGCTGAGATAGGCCATCAGACGATGGTTGGGTCTGTAGTGAACAAGATTTCTGGTTCGGTAAATGAAGGCCCTCCTAGGACAACTGAACCTAGGGGGAAATCAGTTGCTTTCACTGGTAAAAGCCCCCTTCCTAGCTCCAAACCTGTTCTTAAAGGTAATGCTAGGCGTAGTCGCAGCAGAGGCCGGTCTTTAAGTCGGCACTCCTCCCCTCGACATGTCCACATTACTAGCCCTCCTGCTGGTACGGATCTTAGAACATTGGCTGCTGGTCATGGCAATAAGGAGAAGCCGAGAGCGAGCACCCAACCCTCTTCTGCTCAGGCGACTAGATCTTGGGCAAATGTGGCTAAGGCCTTGACAAAAGGTTACAACCTGGCTTATGTCCCTCCCTTGGTTGAAAATGGTGAGGTCATTGTCGACATAACTCCTGAGGTAGCTGCTGCAGAGAGTCCGAGGTGGCTGGAATGCCTAGTTGGGCATTACATAGGAAAGAAAGTCCCTTTCAAGCTGACTGAAGAGGCTATAAAAAAGTCTTGGGGTGACCAAGTAGTAGATGTTAAATTGCATGAGAATGGGTTCTACTTTTTCCGTGTTCCTAATTCTGAATTCCGCAAGAAGATCTTAGACATGGGGCCGGTAGCCATTTTTAATTGCACTTTAGTTCTTCAGCAGTGGCACCCAAAAATGTCACTAAGGAAGGGCAAGCTGGATTCAATCCCAGTTTGGGTCAAACTAAGGGACATTCCCTTCTCGCTTTGGTCTCCGGAGGGCATTGGGCGCATTGCAAGTGCAATTGGGAAGCCACTATATGTGGATGCACAAACTGAGCAGTTGGCCAGAATTTCCTATGCCCGTGTATGTGTAGAGATTTCAGCCATTAGTCCTCGTTTGGAGTTCGTCAAGTTCAGGTGGGATGGTGAAGTAAGCTCGATAAGTGTTGAATATGAATGGAAACCGCTTGGTTGCCCTTCATGCGGCATTTTTGGCCACAAACAGGGATCTAAAGGCTTTGCTTGTGGCCCGCAACAGTTTGAAACCCGAACTGAGCCTGTCTCTCGGCCTCAAGCAACAGATGTCTGGACTGTAGTCAGGAGGAAAGGAGGTACTGCTTCTTCGTCACAACAGCGACAACACTCTCCCTCTCCTAACCTGAACTTTAACATGGACGTAGAGGCTTCCTTGCCTCCTAGTGCCAGGTCGAAAGTTCCCTTGCCATCAGGTGTGGACTCGATTACTGTTCCAGACACGGTCAGCAACGATCTGATCAACCCCAGGATTATTGAGACAGGTCCTGGATCTTCTTCTCCCCGGAATACAGCAAACACTCTGGCTCAGCGGGCTCTGGATCCCTCCCCTGTCCAGTGTTCAGCAGGCCCTGGTGTGTCCAAAACTACTCCTGGATTTCCCCTGGATGTAAACTCCGGGGGGGTGGTCTATGACAAGGACTCGCCTAGGCCTGTGATGAACTTCCCGGAAGGACCTGACCCAGCGGCACTATCCTTGGCTGCCTCTGATCTTCAAGGACGTCTTCAGCAGCATATTGAGGACTTCGATTCTAATTCTCATTCGTCCTTTGCAGGTTCCTCTAGCTTACAGGTTGGGGGAGAGAATAGTGACTTGGAAGAGCAATTGGAAGGTAAACTGACTGTTATGTCCCCCCCAAAGACACGTTCCCGAACCTTGGCTTCCCAATCTGCGGAGGATCCATCCAAGGCTTCCTTGGGGCCGATTCCTAGTACAAGCTGCCATGGTATGAGCCCCGGCCCGTCCTCCTCAAAGAAGAAAGATAAGAAGAGGAGGTCTAGAAGATCTCGGAGATAATATCTCCTATCCCTATTATGTTTTTTGGTATTTGGAACATAAGGGGACTAGTAAATCCCCTCAGACAGGCGGAGGTTAGTAATTTTATTAGGGTCAATCGGCTCTCTTGTATCGGTATTATCGAGACTAAAGTTAAAGATTCTCTTTTTGCGGGGATCTCGCGGGCCTTATGTGGTGACTGGCGTTGGACTGCTAACTATGACTCTTCTCCCCTTGGTAGGATTTGGTTTGGTTGGAACCCTGATGATCTGGAAACCAGTGTGCTTTGCTCTTCCGACCAACTGATCCATGTTCAACTAAATCTCCTGAACATGAATAAATATTGTCTCCTTACTATTGTCTATGGTGAGCACTCTTTTGTCAAACGGCAGCCTTTATGGGCAGACCTTGTTTCTCTATCCCCGGGTGAATTACCGTGGGTTGTTGCTGGGGATTTTAACGCAATCAGAGATCCAACTGATAGAGTGGGTAGCACTACTCCCTGGATCCCGGTTTTTGATGAATTTGGGGAGTGTCTAAACCAGGCGGGGCTGGAAGATATTCGATATGTGGGGTTCAGATACACCTGGACCTATTCTTCTGGTGATAGTCGGAAACTCCGCAAGATTGATCGTGTACTTGCAAATGATATATGGATACAACAGTTCTCCTACTCTGAAGCCAGTTTTCTCTCTCCCGGGATTTCAGACCATTCTCCCATGGTGGTAAAAATTCTGTCGCCGATTTATTCCAGGAAACCGTTTAAGTTCTATAACTTCTGGACGTCTCATCCCAATTTCTTGGAACTTGTAAAGCAAGCTTGGGATACACAGGTAGTCGGTACTCCGATGTATTCTATTTGCTGTAAACTATGTGTACTCAAACAGAAGTTGAAACAATTAAACAGGTGTTTCTTTTCTGATATATCTACAAGAACTGAACATCTTAGATCTGACCTATACGCTGTTCAGGCGGCCCTTGAACATCAGCCTTTTGACCTAAGGCTCAGCGATAAAGAAGCGGAACTCACAAAATCTTTTTCTACAATGAGATTGCAGGAGGAATCCTTCTATAGGCAGAAATCCCGTATTCGTTGGCTCAAGGAGGGTGATCTTAACACGCATTATTTTCATCACTTTGTTAACAAAAGGCGTGTAACAAATCGAATTCTCTCGATTTCAACTGGCGATGGGAATTTAGTTACTGATCCTCAGGCGGTTAGGGCTCATATTGTCAATCACTTCCAGGAGATACTTAACGGTGCTTCTGCTTCCACTTTGCCCTCTGTTAGTGAGATAGGTATGTTCCTTGGACGGGTCCTTGATGAGCACCAAAGTAACAGTTTGGAGCTTTCGGTCTCAGATGAGGAAATCCGTTCCACTCTTTTTTCGCTCGCCAAGGGCAAAGCACCTGGACCGGACGGCTATAATATCGATTTTTTTAAAGCTACCTGGGAGATCACTGGACCACCCACTATTGCAGCAGTGAAAGATTTCTTTGAATCGGGATGTTTGCTTAAAGAGATCAATAATACCATCCTGACTTTAGTCCCGAAGTCCCCAAACGCTTCAGCTATGTCGGACTTCCGTCCTATTGCTTGTTGCAACACTTTATATAAGTGTATATCCAAGATCTTGGCCAGGCGGCTAGCGCGTATCCTTCCCACTCTTATTAGCCCTGCCCAAACAACGTTTGTCAGAGGACGAAGGATTAGCGACAATATCTTGATTGCCCAAGAGCTATTTGCAGATTTCCATCACCGGCCATATCTTGCGAAATGTGCTATTAAAGTGGATTTCCAAAAGGCATATGACACTGTCGATTGGAACTTCCTAGAAAGGACCCTAATGGCCTTCAACTTTCCTGTCTCCTTTACTAAGATGGTGATGGCCTGTGTTACGACAGCAAAGTTCTCAGTCTCCATTAATGGGGAATTGCATGGCTATTTTGGGAGCTCTAGGGGCATTCGCCAAGGAGACCCTCTATCACCTTACCTTTTTATTCTAGTTATGGAGGTCTTCTCAGGTATCTTGAAGGCTAAATCAGATATGCCGGATTTCCACTGGTTTTGGAGATGCAAAAAGACCCAGCTATCACACCTCTTCTTTGCGGATGATGTCCTCCTGTTCTCAGAAGGTCACTTGCGGTCAGTTCAACTGATAAATGAATCTCTCCTCTTGTTCTCTGGTTGGTCTGGCCTTCAACCGAATAGAACGAAAAGCAATATCTTCATCTCGGGGGGGACTCAGGCGTTGCAAGACCAGATTATTCAATGCCTTGGGTTTCAGCGGGGTATTTTGCCATTTAGATATCTTGGAGTGCCAATTATCTCTACTAGGCTGCGCAAGGCGGACTGTAAAGCCTTGATTGATTCTATCACGGCTCGTGCCCGATCCTGGTCCCAACGGTTCCTTTCCTTTGCTGGTCGCCTACAACTGATAAAGTCGGTCTTACAGTCCATTCAAGTGTATTGGGCCACCACCTTCTCCTTACCCAAATCTGTATTGCATAGTATTGAAGCAATTTTGCGACAATTCCTATGGAAAGGTCCTGACCTTGGAGTTGGTGGCGCAAACGTTGCATGGAAGGCCGTATGCTTGCCCAAAGAGGAAGGCGGTCTAGGTATTCGGAGACTTGACGAATACAACAACGCTTTGACTTTAAAGCATATTTGGCTTCTTTTCACAGACAAAGAATCGTTGTGGTGTAAGTGGGTGCACTCTAACTTTTTAAAGAAGGCTAATTTTTGGATAGCTTCCAAACCAACCTTCTGTTCCTGGACGTGGAAGAAGATCCTCGATATGCGCACTTCTGCCCGTCCTATGTTCCGGTGGAATATTGGTAATGGAAGATCTGTCCCTTTCTGGTTTGACTGTTGGCACAATAGGGGGCCGCTTAACCTACTTTTTAGCGATGTAGAGATCTACCAGTCGCGCATTCCTCGGGAGACTACTGTTCGGTCCTTTTATGAAGGATCGTGGCAACCTTCCATTACCTTGGATTCTATTATGGGATGGAGGGATGCCACTCCGGTCTTTATGGACAGTACGATGGACAACTTTGTCTGGACACCTCATCCTTCGGAACCCTTCTCTGTTAAGCGTGCGTGGAATCATATTCGAAGGAAGTGGCTTCCAACCCCATGGCACTCCTTCATTTGGGACCGACACTTAGCTCCCCGCCATGCCTTTCTTCTTTGGCTAATTTCTCTTAATCGGCTACCTACGCAGGTATTCCTGTTACATTATCGCAGGATAGACAACACATTGTGTGTTTTTTGTGGTGCTACTCCAGACTCAATCAACCACCTCTTTTTTGATTGTACCTCCACTAGTAGACTGGCCTCTCTTTGGGCCACAAAATGTAATCTACCCTGGCGCAACCGTCCCTGGCAAGAACATATTGTGTGGGCGATGCAGGTATGTGGAGGATCCTCGTTTGCACACTGCATCTCTAGATTTTCCTTCGGAGCTCTATGTCACATCATTTGGACCGAAAGGAACAATGCAATTTTTAGGAACAAAAGCGTTTTTATTCCTGGCATGCGTAAGCATTTGATCAAAGTTGTCAAGGACAAGGCCATATCTATGGGGAGAGTCGATGACACATATAGGAACCGTATCCTACAGAGGAAGTGGGACCTGCCTCCCTCTATATTTGACTAGTGCTGCTCCCAGCCGTTCTAGTGCCATCTCCAGTGGATCTCCGGAGTTCTTAGCATCGGCCTTTCTCTTGTGGCTGGTTAGATTGCATTTGATTCTCTTCTTCCTTCCATGTTGGTAGCCGTCCTTCGGCTTGTTGTATAGTTCCTGCTGGACCTGCTTGACCTTGTATGGACATTACTATGTCCCTATATGGTCAGGTGTTGGTTTGAGCTTAGGTTGTACTTGGTGTTTTGGAAAGTTATACATAGTCTTACCTTACCAAAAAAAAAAAATAATTTGTTAGTCTCTGTGGATTCGACTCTGCTCACCCTAAGTACAATTTATTTGTGATTTAAGGAGGAGGAATTATTTTTGGTGAATTCAACCACCACCACCCAGTGCGGGGATGTCACCAACTGGGCTCTAAAAACGAATTTACAGGCTCAATTGGGCTATGCAAGAGGTAATAGTGTGTAGGATAGAGAAAGAAATGCAATTCATCATCTTAAGGAACTTAAATTCTCATCTGAGTTTATCTACAACAATATACTTGAAGATTGATACAGGTGAGGGAAAAACAATTTTTATATATTTTTCTCAGCTTGTAATGTTAACTTTGCCTTCATTTTGCCCTTGCTGTGGGTGATTCTTGACGGGTTTAATTTTAAAAAAATTCCAAATACCCAAGCTCAAATAGGTTGAACAGTGGTTGACTTGCATTGTTTGGGATACAAGAATAAAATGCTTCTTGTCATTTTGGTTTGCGTAACTTTCTTCAAAAAAACCCTTTATCTTGATGACATGAAATTTATTGCACTCATCTCATAGTGTATAAACAGGGGATTGACCTACCTAACCTACCTTGCTTCCATCAACTTCAGATAAAAATATATAGTCGAGTTTTTACAATTTCTTTGCACCATTCTACAATTTTCAAGATATTCATATTATCCTTAGCATAGGTAGCTTTTTTTTCTTTTTGCTAAAGAAATGGTTGAATATTCAAAAAACTAATGCTAAAAATATTAAGAATCATATATACTAATCCGATTTACTAAATGACATGGCAGATTCCCGTTGGAAGTGTAGATGGGTCCATAAATTTGAATAAACACTTACAGTTTACCACAGTATTTAGTAAACTTATTCAGTATTGTAGTCTTAATATCTATAGCTTTATTTTATTGAAAAAAACTAAAGCTAATAAAAGTCCCTTTCTTTAAAGTTATAAGGCCAATGACAAATGCTTTTACCATCGGTAATAATTTATATTTAAACAATTTGTGGATGATGCATTTTTTGTTTCGTTCATTCATTTTTGTGAGAGATACTAGCGATTTTTTTAGAAAAATATTTTATAAATTATTTATTTTTCATGAAATAAACGAGCTTTAAATTCATCAAAGTAACGAAGACAAACTGCGCTTATTCGAGGACCCAAAGGTCACGCCCACAACGCTTCCATGCAATTTCTTCACACGTGCTTTCTTTTTCTTTTCTTTTATTCGGTTTTCCTTTTTCTTTTCTTTTTGTCGTGTGGTTGACTTTAGTACAACAGCCAATCAGAGAATGACCTCCTCGCTATGCAGGTTGAGTCGTGTTACTGGCTTATGGAACGCTTTGGGCAAATTCTTTTTCTTGCGCTAACTCAACCAAGATTGTAACCATACCGCTTTAGGTGACAAATTTTTTGGTGTGTGTTGCAATTATTTGCGGCAAAAATTGAACCTATTTACTGTAAAAATCACTATTTACTTAAATTTTATATGCATGTCTGTCGCGACCTAAAAAAAAATTGAATTTCGATCTTAGGCTAATGGATTACTAGATCAATTAAATTAACTAACCTAGTTCGAGTTCTCCCAAACTCTATCAAATCGCAACTTAGGTCCAATTATGAGCATGCAAATATTTTCAACGGGAGTCGCCACTAATCATTTAGGGTAGGTTGATTAGAAACCTAAATAAAATAGCGGGAGTACTATTTTATTTCTTCGAACCAGAAATCATAAATTCGGGGACTTGATTACGCTAGATTCCCTAGCGCCCTTTCGGTACCAATTTCGAGAAAAATACTCAATTTGACAATTTTGATAAATCCTAACTTAGAGTTCAAAGGGGCAGAAATTTCTTTTTGATTTTTACTTATTTAAATGAAAGCTAACCTATATGTAATGACGTGCAAAAATTGACATGCAATTAATGCAACCTAACATGTAAACTATATGTCATGCAACGACGTGACCTATTTCTAATGACGGGCACATTATTTTTTTGGTATTTTTTTTTAATGAAATTCGGAATTAAAAATGCCAATTATCTAAACATGCAATTTTAAACTAAAGAAATTGACCTAATCTAAATCAATCTTTTTGGTATTTTTTTTTATCGAAATTCGAAATTAAAATCAAGTAAAAAAATATAACCGCGAAATCTTTCGAATTAAGTTCGATCTGAAGCCTGACAGATCGACCCTAAAATTCGAAATACCCGCTATGGAAATAATTCTATCTAAAGCCTGATAGATAGATTTATTTCCATATGTGCGGTTGCGGATTAGTAAATTTTCCTAATCGATCACATCTTGAAAAATTCGATATCTTAAATATATTGGATGTGTTCAAAAGATTTTGAAGATTCTAAATTCTATCTCAAATTTGACAAGTAATAGATATCTAAGATTTCAAAAAAAAGGAAATAAATCCTAAGTGAGATATTGCCTATTATCTAAATATGCAGAATTAGATATCAATAAGCACAAATTAGGCAACAAAATATTCAAATTAACTCGGGATAAGATAATTACCTGATTTGCAGATTTCTTTCCTAATTTGAACTTGCAGCGGATTGGGATTGCGGATCGGCGATGCGTCGGGATCGGCGGCGTCGGGACAACGGCGATGGAGCGACGTGGGCGGTACAGCGGCGGTGTCACGACAGCGGGCGTGCAGCGGCTTGCGGCGGCGACGCGGCGTCGGGAACGGCGGCGGCTTGCGGTAACGACACGGCGGGGACAGCGGCGATATGCATGCAATGCTCTTCACGAACTAGAAAGATTCAACGAGGCCCGACGGCTGTGTTGTTGCAATATTGCGGCTCGAGTTGTTGCATTCGGGACACGATTGCTTGTGCTTGTCACAGCAGGTTTAGCGAAGGAGCACAGGCGTGGACAAGGCTGCTGTACTGGACTGGGACTCGGCGCCGCTGAAGCAATTAACTTTGATGGCAGGAGCAACAAGGCGCTACTTGCCGTGTCCGTAAATCTGAGGAAGACAGAACGTGATGATGGGATGTGAAAGTGAGCTCTTGGTGAAGAATTTGCACGAAGGTCCTCTTGGCCCTCAGTTTCTTTCAACTGTAGGCGCTATATATATTTTTCACTCACGCGCTGATCCACTCACCCAGCAAACCCACCGAAGCTTTCCCCAGAGAACTCCCTCTATATGCACGCCTCTCTCTTCTCTGACTCCTCAAGAACGTGTATTCTCCTTCGGCTTCTCTGTGAGTGCAGAATGTGGAGAGCTTTTGCTCTCCACCTTGACCCTCGCAAATTGAGCCTCAGGCAAAAAGAACCGAAACCATCTCTCTCTCTCTCTGATTTTTCTTTCTCACTTTCTCGTGGCCGTGTATGACATTGTGTAGCCTCGCACTCTCAAAAGTTGCGTTCTGGAAAATTATGAGAGTCCCCGTTATGAAGCATAAACATGTATTTATATAACAACCCTAGGTTAATTAGCCGGGCTTCCTAGTCCTAATGGGCTTAGACTTAGGCTTTACCATTTAATTTCATTCTAATTTCAAACGGGCTAAATTAATTCGGGCTGATTTTTCAATTAAACTTGATGGGCTAATTTAAGCTCTAATTAAGAACACCGAGCCCTTTTTGACTTGTGATTTTCGGCCTTTGCCTTTCGAGTGAGCCGAGTCTCGTTCGATTCCCGAGCTCGATTTACGTGATGAATTTTAAGCTCGCTTGCCACCGCCGATTCGATGCGGAATGCAATTAATCTATATGAACCTAAACTATATGCTATGCAATTTTAATATTTTTGTTTAGGGGTTAAAAATTTAATCCCTAATTTTCTATGCAATTAACACTAAATGATGCGCCAAAATTTAGGTGTCAACAGCTGCCCCTCTTTGAGTAGAGGCTCGCAGAGGTTTCGCTCAAAGACTGAGTCCTAAATTTAAACTATGAAAAATGATGAATGATGATTTTTTTTTAATGATGCATGATATGCAATCAATAAAGAATGTATGCTAAGGCTTCTCACTTCATGCGGAGCGGTGAAAGAGTCTTACATACGGATCGCATAAAAAGCGTCCAAGTGGGGGAAAGCTTTATAATGCTTTGAATTCCCTCGATCTCCAAACTTCTAGTCTATTGGGAGTAAGATTCTCAAGATACTGGATTGCCTACCTGTTACCTGTAGTTTCCTACATATGCGAAATAGCGCATGATATGAAGAAAGAATGGGATGTGTTGCCTATACCACTGGACAATCACGAAAATGATCATGTCACCTCTCCATTGGGTGAGCATGAAATAGGGTGTGCTTCGTACTCTACTTAGCAACACCAAGAGAGAAATTATGTCGCATGTCCTACTGGGCGAACATGAAATGAGGTGTGCTTCGTACTCCACTTAGCAACACCAAGAGAGGAATTATGTCGCCTGTCCTACTGGGCGAATATGAAATGGGGTGCGCCGCGTACTCCACTTAGCAACACCAAGAGAGAAATTATGTCGCCTGTCCTACTGGGCGAATATGAGATGGGGTGTGCTTCGTACTCCATTTAGCAACACCAAGAGAGAAATTATGTCGCATGTCCTACTGGGTGAACATGAGAATACGGTGTGCCGCGTACTCCACTTAGCAACACCAAATGTCACCTGTTCCACTTGGTGAACATATGAGAGAGATAATTTCTCCTATTCCGGAGAGAGAAATAATGAAGAATAATTAGCAGACGTACCTGAATTCACTTACCTTATAGGAGTGGTAAAGTAAATCGATGCATGATTTTGATTCTGTACCATTTGACAATCACTTGGGCTTTGTTCCAAAGATGTTGCTTGATGAACGTTGATGGACTTCAGTGACCTTCCTCATAGGCATGTCACGGGGGAATCTTCTGGATATCGTCTTGGACACTTAACAATTGGGTGAACCAGGGGCTATCCTGAATGCTCATGGGTTCTTTAACAAAGTACCTGGATATCATCAGAGGTACCTGAAAAGGCTTGATCAATAGATGCCTGGATATTGCTAGAGGCATCTAGAGATGATCAAATATAGGACCTGACAATTGCTCGAATAGGTTAGGGATACCTAGATAGTCACAGCCATCCAAGGGATAGAGATATACTTACCTGGTGATATTTCTGACTCTTGAGGGCGTGTCTCTTGCTAGACACGGTTATAAACAACAAGTAATATGTATTCATGGGCAATCAAGGACGCATATATTCATGCATTATAAATTCGACTGGTTTTCATACATGACGATTTTATCGAGTCGGTATTACAAAATTTCACTAGGGAGAATCATGACAAGACAATCCGAATTCACAAGCAGATATCTTGAAAATGTCGAATGAGGGACTTCCAGTTCGAAAGGGCTTTCTCTCATCCTCATCGTAAAGTGGCTATTTTATGGGAATCACTCTATCTTACATTCATCATGTGGACAAGGGTCCGAGTATTCTTGCAAGCGGTACAACCTTACCAATCTGAGAGGTCTTTGTCAGGACTATAACGTGGGCTTGGTCAATGGCTTAGCAAAAGGGACTCTTCGAGTCAAGGCTATTGAAAGAAAAATACTCCGCAATTGTCTTCGGGTTTACAAGTCAAGAACCCTGCAAAATGAGATAGAAATAGACTTGCTCGCACTTCTTCGAGCTAAGCTTATAAACATCTGAAACTCTACGTTAGTTCAAGTGCCATAATCTGAAGAGACTTTGCAAGGGACGTAATGTAGGCTAGGCTCATGAGTTGAGAAATGAATAGATCATTAGGCTCAAAATGTGTATAATTGGGGCGAATAAGTTGGTGATCATCTCGGCATTATCACCGATTTTCTTCTTCACCAGGGATTATCTTCTCGATAGATGCTCCATTGGCTTCGAGAGTTCGTCACTTGATTCCTTTGAGACTTATAGGACTACTACTTCACTGGGATTTATGACTTTGACATGTCATATCTTGACATTTTTTCTAAAGACCTCCCTTTTTCGACTTTTTTTTAGGGGCATTGGCCTTGCTTTTACCAGGCACACTGCTTTTTCTTGCCCTTCTTTTTTTTTTTGACTTTTGACACACACTGTCTACAATGCATATATTGACCAACCACACTTTGGCTTGTTTTTACCAAATTACCCGTCATTTGGACTCTCAACGGTCTTCATCTTTTATCGGCGCTCCGAATATGCTGTTTGAACAATGATGGCTTTTGCCTTGCCCCAGTGTAGGGGATGATCACCAACTGGGTTCAAGAAACGAATTTGCAGGCTCAATTGAGCTTAGTAAAGGATAAAGTGTGTATAGGATAGAGAAAGAAATGCTCTTCGTCATTCTAAGGCACTCGAACTTCGTGTGAATTCATCTGAAAAAGCAATACTCGAAGATTGATGCAAGTGAGAGCAAGAAAATTGCTACTCATTTTTTCACCTTATGATGCTGACTTACCTCCAGTTTGCCCCGATGTGGGGTGGTTCTTGACAGGGGTAATTTGAAAGGATTTCTCCAAGCGTTTAGGCTCAAAGTGGCGAAACAATGGACAACTTGTAGTGTTTAAGGTAGAGAAATGAAATGCCTCTTGTCATCTCGGTCGCCGTACCTTTTGCGAGAAAACTCTTTACCTTGCAGACATGGAATTTTTCCACTCAACTCACTGAGGATTAGTGCATGAGACTGTGTATAGGATAGGGCTTGCCTTTCATCATCCCGATGTACCTCATTCAACACATTCAATTCATTCTACATGAGTTAAAAGATTGTTCAAATAGATTTCCTTTTTGAAGTCGATGATGCAGACCGACAAAATAACCATGCAGAATTTAAAGCCAAAGCAAACATCTTAACTTGAAATTGATTGAAACCATTTATTCATCAGTGAAATGTTTGCAATTCAGAACTTGAAAACTTTTGCTATAAAATGTTAGATTTTATCAAGGGTAATATATCTTCACAACATCAGAATTAACAAGAGTGAAAAACTCACAACCATCCACTTCTGCCAGAACTAGGGCACCTCCGGAAAGCATCTTTTTAACCACATATGGACTGATGTAGTTTGGGGCGAATTTGCCTCCGGGAATAGGAAAGACCGGGAGTACATTCCTCAGGACTAGATCATTTACCTTGAAGTGTCATTGACGCATTTTTTGGTTGAAAGACTTACCTACTCATGCGGCAACTGGATCGGGCATTTCGTCTCACTCTTAGGGGAATTTGCCATTCTCTTCACTTCTCTGGGTTCTCCGGAATCACTCAGGTTAACGATGACAGTTTGGTATGATGTGAGAACTTTGAGCCTTTCATGCCGCTCTAGATCACGCTGAATGTCTAAGGAATTGTTGAGTTCGTCGGTGTCATTGGGATCAAGCTCGGCTGCACATAATTCATCAGATTGGATAGTTTCCATACCTTCACGTGTCACAAGATTGTCCCTGAAATATAAAGTAAGGGATTCATAAGGACAAACAGGGATAAACATTGCATTTTTTTTCTAAACTTTTCTCTTCTTTAAATTTTTTTTTTGAATTTTTTTTTCAAAAAGGTTTTAACACGAGGGAGCATGAAGAAACCCAGGCCTCAGAATTCTCCTTGGACTATATTTTTCTTTTATCGGTTGGATATCATCACCGGGCTGGTTTGATGTACCTCAACATGCCCTCAAAAAATGAAAATAATTTGTAATTTCATTGATTATCACCGAATGAATTACATTTATTGGAATGGAAACTGGGACAATAAAGTTATAGGAATGAAAAATCCTAAAAAGCAGTTCCCGAGACGGGGCAAGTTCTAAAAAGCAATAGAAATTCCCACGCAGGGGAGTGTGCGAAAAAAGTAAAGGTGTTACTCTCGCGGGCCAGTGCCCATTTCAGCCAACGGTCCTTCCTCGATAGCTCCAATGAGCATGTTATTGAACAGAGCAGTGATTCCCTCCATCGCATCATCAGAATCTTCTGTCACTGGAGGTGTTAGATCATCCATACCTCCCCATCCATCGGGGACGATATCACGCGGGTCAATATAGAAGCTCGGGGGAGCCGAATATTTCACGTAGTAGTTGAACTTGCCGCTCGGTTGCCCCAGGGTGTCGATCACCTCCTTCTCTTCATGTATCATTCTTGCAGAACTCGGGGATGTGGTCTGGATGTTTGGAACTATGAGAAGATCATCTCGGCCTTGGCAAAGATACGAAGCATGAAATGTTGATGCCCCAGTATCTAAGAGGTCCTGAACCTTGTGCTTTAGATCAACGTCGTACGACCATGGAACCATCTTGTTACTTTCATAAGCGTAGGGCTGAGGTGATACCAGGACCAATACTTCCGAAGCATCGGGTATAATGATCCCAAGGTCATTGTCAGAGGCGTCCTCGAGAGGGGGCATGTCAAGATCCAATTTAACTTGTTCATCGGTCATCCTTGCAAGTTCTTCATTCCAGTCAATGATAACTTGAGATATAGTAGCCACTACCCCAAATTCATCTGCTGTCCCAATCATTCCCTCTCTTACCAACTCATCCACTTTTTTTTCTATTTCACCGAATGACACCATTTCGACAATCGAAACATAACCAGCTCGGACTAAAGCATCGAGCATATCCTCGAAAGGGACCCTGAAGCCTTGAACCTGCTTGACTCCCGGGCCAAGGAAAACATTTGCACTGCTCGAATGATCAGGGAGTGGATTGTTCTGCACATTGGACTTATCGGCTGGCTGTAGCGTAAACGCTCAAGTCTCGAGTAGATCCTGCACTCGATATTTGAGTACTTGGCAATCATCTGTCAAATGCCCAACTTCACCTCTATGGTAATCGCATTTCTTCGACGGATCATACCTTGCATAGCTAGCAGCATTAGATCTTTGTGGCTCTGAATTCAGCAAGTTCTTCTTTCTTAGCACCGTTAGTACCTGAGATAACGTCCCAGGAAGAGGAGTAAACTGGCAAGTTTTGTGCTGCTGGCGTGAGTCTTGCTGGCCTTGCCGCCCATAAGAGGTTATCTGCTGGGTGCTAAATTGTAGTTTCGAGGCTTGAGCTGACGTCTTCCGTACATAGGTCATGTTGACTTTGGGGACATGCTCTTTGTCCTTCTTACTAGTAAATCTCTTGCTCGATGAACCTGACTCACTGTACCATCCCTTCTTGAGCCCGGTCTCAATCTCCTCACCCATGGCTATCAGCTGGCTAAAAGATTGGACGGCCGTCACTCACATTTGTGAATGAACCGACTGCGGTAGAGTGGATACGAACAACTTCATTAAGTCACGTTCTGAGGGTTCAGGCATGATCTGTCCCGCCATGTTCCTCCAGCGAGTGGCATACTCCTTTAGAGTCTCGCCCTTTTTCTGCTCAGCTCTTTCCAGGTCTTCCCTTGTAATGGTGACATCGAGATTGAACTTGAAGTGCTTGACGAAAAGGTTTGCCACCTCTTCCCACAAGTCCTTCCAGTTGATCTGGTGGTTGGTATATTACCTCATCGCAGCATCCTTCAAGCTTGCTTGGAAGGTTTGGATCATTAGAGGTCCGTTAGAAACATATCTATTCATGAGCCCCTGATACATCTCGATGTGCTGAATTGGGTTTGAGGTGCCGTCATACTTCTCGAAGGCTGGCATCTTGAATTTATCGGGCACTTAGACCCGGGCAAAAATAGACAAATCAACAGGAGGAAAACTTTGAGTTCCCTCCACTTCGCGTAACCTCTGGTCGATCTTAGCCAGCAACTTGGCATTCTCATCATTTGGGGGTGACTGAAGAACATGGGCCACTGGAGACGCACTAGTGTCAGTCAGAATGGCATCATCCAGTTGAAAGGTTGGATTAGTATTTACTGCAGGGGTTTTGTCAAGGCGAAGGCCTTGACGGGTTGGAGGTGGAATCTCTGATTGAGAGGCAGCATTGATCTGCTACTGCTTGGCCATGAGATCACTTATCATTTTGGACATGGCAGCCGCGATCTGCTCATTGATTGTGTTCATGTGTTCTTTCAGCTTTTCGTCAATCATGGCCGCAATCTCGGCTTGATTGGCCATCCTTCTTTTGGTCATCGATTGAGTATTATGAGGATGAGGGGGATCCGTGGCAAATTACCTGCAAAAAGCAACGATCGAATGAATACAACAAGTAAGAATAACGAGTCGGTCCATGACATCTTCTAGACCTTCAAGATGAAATTTCTTACGAAAGATCGATTCGTCCAGTAAATCCCAAAATTCCAAATTGCTTTATTCAATAAAAACCTGGACTAATTCCAAAATTTACAAATCATAGCTTAATGCTTTTCATTGAATTACTCAAAATGGAAAATGTCTCAAAAGAATTCTTATAAAAATCGTTCAGAAACGACATCTACTACCAGAAAACGTTAATAGTAAGCTAACATTTCCTCCTAAAAAAAACTCCCTAAACCAAACAAGAAATCAGACGGTCTTCCTCTTTTTAGAGGCCACGTGCCAAATGACTCAACCTAAATCATGGACCGACTCAAAATAAGATGAAGAAAACTAAAGATAAAGCTCGAGAAATTACCATCCTTGGGGAGAGAATGTCAATCACAGAGACATGCACATGAATCGTGAGTTTAAACCTTAATCTATCTACCCTAAAGGCTTTTGCAAAATGAAGTGACGAACGGAACGACATGTCGCAGCCTCGCGCACACTCATCATGACTAGCCGCAGCCTCGCATACAATAGTCATGACTAGTCGGGTCCAATCACTTCGGCTTGATTCGGTCGACAAGGGGAACCTCCATGCGTAGTAGCCTCACGTGCATAAGGACGACCCTTGAGCCATTTTTTGAAAAATTTTCGGGATCCAAATGGGATAACCTTTAGCGAGGTCTTACCGCCAAGGTTAAAGAACCATCTAAATACCATCTTAGAACTATGAGTGTGACTCAGGTCCGATCACAGATTATGTGTGGTGTAGTGTAAATACTGTAAATTATGCACAACAATTATATGCAAACACCGCTTCAATAGTGCAAAAATTAAATCACAATTCCACTCCACCAAGCCTGCAAAACAAAGGGTTAGCCAATCACTACTCCCCTTATAACTCCCATCCTACAAAACCATTTAACACCTAAGAATGAGAATTCAATCAAATTTTATCAAATCAAGTGATTTTTCCATGAAAATTTTTTTTTTGGCCTAAGTCCTCCTTAAATTTTCAAAAAGATTCAAGTTTTTCCCCAGTGGAGTCGCCAAGCTGTCGCGACCTAAAAAAAAATTGAGTTTCGATCTTAGGCTAATGGATTACTAGATCAATTAAATTAATTAACCTAGCTCGAGTTCTCCCAAACTCTACCAAATCGCAACTTAGGTCCAATTGTGAGCATGCAAATATTTTCAACGGGAGTCGCCACTAATCATTTAGGGTAGGTTGATTAGAAACCTAAATAAAATAGCGGGAGTACTATTTTATTTCTACGAACCAAAAATCATAAATTCGGGAACTTGGTTACGCTAGATTCCCTAACGCCCTTTCGGTACCAATTTCGAGAAAAATACTCAATTTGACAATTTTGATAAATCCTAACTTAGAGTTCAAAGGGGCAGAAATTTCTTTTTGATTTTTACTTATTTAAATGAAAGCTAACCTATATGTAATGACGTGCAAAAATTGACATGCAATTAATGCAACATAACATGTAAACTATATGTCATGCGACGACGTGACCTATTTCTAATGACGGGCACATTATTTTTTTGGTATTTTTTTAATGAAATTCGGAATTAAAAATGCCAATTATCTAAACATGCAATTTTAAACTAAAGAAATTGACCTAATCTAAATCAATCTTTTTGGTATTTTTTTATCGAAATTCGAAATTAAAATCAAGTAAACAAATATAACCGCAAAATCTTTCGAATTAAGTTTCGATCTGAAACCTGACAAATCGACCCTAAAATTCGAAATACCCGCTATGGAAATAATTCTATCTAAAGCCTGATAGATAGATTTATTTCCATGTGTGCGGTTGCAGATTAGTAAATTTTCCTAATCGATTACATCTTGAAAAATTCGATATCTTAAATATATTGGATGTGTTCAAAAGATTTTGAAGATTCTAAATTCTATCTCAAATTTGACAACTAATAGATATCTAAGATTTCAAAAAAAAAGGAAATAAATCCTAAGTGAGATATTGCCTATTATCTAAATATGCAGAATTAGATATCAATAAGCACAAATTAGGCAACAAAATATTCAAATTAACTCGGGATAAGATAATTACCTGATTTGAAGATTTCTTTCCTAATTTGAACTTGCAGCGGATCGGGGATTGCGGATCGGCGATGCGTCGGAAGCGGCGGCGCAACGTCGGGATCGGCGGCGTCAGGACAACGGTGATGCAGCGACGTGGGCGGTACAGCGGCGGTGCAGCGGCGGTGTCACGGCAACGGGCATGCAGCGGCTTGCGGCGGCGACGCGGCGTCGGGAACGGCGGCGGCTTGCGGTAACGACACGGCGGGGACAGCGGCGATATGCATGCAATGCTCTTCACGAACTAGAAAGATTCAACGAGGCCCGACGGCTGTGTTGTTGCAATATTGCGGCTCGAGTTGTTGCATTCGGGACACGATTGCTTGTGCTTGTCACAGCAGGTTTAGCGAAGGAGCACAGGCGTGGACAAGGCTGCTGTACTGGACTGGGACTCGGCGCCGCTGAAGCAATTAACTTTGATGGCAGGAGCAACAAGGCGCTACTTGCCGTGGCCGTAAATCTGAGGAAGACAGAACGTGATGATGGGATGTGAAAGTGAGCTCTTGGTGAAGAATTTGCACGAAGGTCCTCTTGGCCCTCAGTTTCTTTCAACTGTAGGCGCTATATATATTTTTCACTCACGCGCTGATCCGCTGTTGACACCTAAATTTTGGCGCATCACTTAGTGTAATTTGCATAGAAAATTAGGGATTAAATTTTTAACCCCTAAACAAAAAACATTTTAAATTGCATAACATATAGTTTAAATTCATTTTAGATTAATTGCATTTTGCATTGGACCGGCGGTGAATGAACGAGCTTAAATTTCATCGAATGGGACTCGGCTCGCTCGGAATGCAAGGGCCGGGAATTACAAGTCAAACGGGCTTGGTTGTTTTAATTTGAGCTTAATTCAGCCCATTTATCCTTAATTAATTCAGCCCATTTAAATTAAATTAAAATCTAAGCCCAAGTCTAAGTCCATTAGGACTAGAGAGCCCATCTAATTGACCTAGATTAGGGTTATATATAATTCATTAGGTCAGAATTTTAAAGGGGGGGACTCATAATTTTCAGATCAGAATTTTTAGAGTGTGAGAGTGAAAAAGAGAGGGAGAGAGAGAGAGAGACCGGCGAAGATCGCCGCCGCTCCCTGCCGCGCCTGCCACCGCCGCGCCTTCCGCACCGGAGCCAACCCACGCCGCCGCACGCCGCGCCCCGACGCCGCTGCCTGCCGCCCGCCGCACGCCGGAGCCGACCCACGCCTGCCGCGCCTGCTGCCGCCGTGCCTGCCGCGCCTGCCGATCGCCGCGCATCACCGCCGCGCCTGCCGCGCCTGCTGCCGCCTTGCCGCAGCCTGCCGACGCCTGCCGCCCGCCGCGCGTCACCGCCGCGCCTGCCGCGCCTGCTGCCGCCGCGCCTGCCGCCCCTGCCGTGCGCTGCTCTCCGCCGCGCGACACCACCTGCTGCCGCCACTCCCCGCCGCGCCTGCTGCCGCGCCTCCCGTGCGCCTGCTGCCGCCACTCCTCGCCGCGCCTGCTGCCGCGCCCGCTGCCGCACCGCCGCTGCCGCCGTCGCTCCGCCACTGCTGCTGTCCCGGAGTTGCGCCATCACAAGCACCATCGTAAACAGCGTCGCTGCCGTCCTCGTGGTCGCGCCACCGCCGGTCCACCGTTCGCCGCTCATCCCGATCCGCAATCCCGATCCGTAATCCCGATCCGCGAGTTCAAATTTGGAAATATTTCGAAATTAGGTAAGGATGTTATCCGATATTTTCAGAATATTTGGTTTCTTAATTTTTGGATGCTTGAATATTCTGTGAATATTGTGCGGATTGCTAGATATCTTAGGATGATGTTTGCCTTGTTCGCAATATTCGAAAATATTCAAAATTAGGAAAACTTTCCTAATTCAGCAACGTATCTGGACAACTATCCGACCTTATCCCTAAGGTATGATACGTGGCGATACGGAGAATCATTATCCTACCCATAATCACTTGGGTACGACAATGAATTTTATCTGCTTTCCAAATTTGAATGATCGACTTTCCGTCAATATCTATAACCCTATAGATATGACTGATAGTTCGATTTTTGTGCCTAATCCGAGTTTGAAACAAATCTTGTGGATTGCGTGGCTGTTTTAAATGTGGATGATATCTCTGTTTAAATTGTCTTTCCTTTTCAAATAAAAAAAGAAAATTCAAAAAATATCAGTTATGATTTGAATTTGAGTTTTGCATGTTTAGGGAATCCTAAATATATCTAGACGATAGAGTAATTATTTAATTTAAATTAGGACTGGAGATAATCTATTTTCTAGTTTAAATTAAGTAATATTCTAATCTTAATAGATTATTTAGGTTATTTTTTAATTCCGAATTTTCATGAAAATCCAAAAAAAAATGAATTGTTTTATGGTAGATTAGGATAGATTGCATTCTTAATTTAAGTAATTTATTATTTCGAATTTTCACAAAAATCCCAAAAATAAGTCATGTTAGGATATGTTGAGTCATCATAGGTTGCATGTTAATTTAGGCATATTTTTATTCCGAAATTCATTAGAAAATACCAAAAATAAATCATTTGCCCGTCATTAGAATTAGGTCACGTCGTCGCATGACATATAGTTTGCATGCTAGGTTGCATTACTTGCATGTCATTTTTGCACGTCATTACACGTAGATTAGTTTTCATTTAAATAAGCGAAAATCCGAAAATTGAGTGAATTTCTTGTTAATTAGAAATCATATTAGGTTGTTGATGTGATTTTCTAGCTAACAATGCAGATGCTTACGTTGCTTCGAGGTAAGTAATTCTCCAAACTTGCAATTTATTTAATGCTTTCTTGGGTGTTAAATTGGTGGTTTGCGCACCCGCATGAATACCTCACATGTTAGTGACTAAATTAAAATGGATCCAGATTGCTTGCCAAAATATTTTTGAAAAGAAAAGGTACCGAAAGGGCGTTAGACTAGATCTAGCGTAATCAAGTCCCCGGGCTTAGAATCTCTGGTTCGTAGGAATAAAACATACCTCCCTATGTTTTATTTAGGTTTCTAATCGACCTACCACAAATAGATTAGTGGCGACTCCGAGCATGAAAACTTTTGCATGTTAAAAACTTAAACCCTAAGTTGTGAATTGGTAGGGCTTGGGAGGGCCCGAGTTAGGTTTAGTCCTAATAATCTATTAGCCTGAGAGGAAAAACTTTAGGTCGCGACAGCTTGGCGACTCCACTGGGGAATTGAGTTAAAACTCTTAGTGGACTTAGGCCAGTTTTTCTTTTAAAAAATATTTTTGCTTGGCAGCGAGGATCCCAGGTACGTCCCTAACATTTTAGGTGTTAAATGTTTTTGCAGAATGGGAGGTATAAGGGGAGGCGTGATTGTTAACCCTTGTTTTGCAGGGAGGTGTTTGAATGAATGGTTTATTTTATGCACGAAGCGCTGTATGATATAACTTGTTGTGCATGCCTTGCATTTACACTACACCGCACACACTTCCCGCTGCCGGACCTGGGCGGCACAGGTTTAGGATGGTACTGAGAAAACGGACACCCCGACCACACTCGCGTGGTATGGGTCGCCTTTCTTAGTCCCGAAAGTTCTTTCATGGTGTCATTGAATACCTACCACAGTTGCACCCTTTGCAACCCGGGTCGGCTCTTTGACTAAGCCGGAGTCAGGGGAATCCCAGCCTAACCACCATCATGACTGGTTTAGCTCGGTAATCCTCATGTCTCCATTTTGCAAGCCAGAGTCTAGATAGAAATCGAACCTCACATTTCATGCGCATGTCTATGTGATTGCCATCATTCTACCGGGTGAAGTAAGATTTCTAAACCTTTATCTCGCAATTTATTTATGTTTCGTCTTTTTCTTTGGTCGGTCCATGACATTAGGTCGGTCGTGAGTCTTGGTCTATACACTATGGGAGGGGCAGACATCCGGATTCTTGATGCTCCTAAGGACGAGCTCCGTGCCTGGTGGAATCTACTCAGTCCGACCAACCGCAAGCTAGTTGAGGGCCACATCGGGAGGCTGCTCCCCCTACTGGAGGTCAAAGTCCGTACCGGCCTCGTTCGAGCATTAGCGCACTTCTGGTGTCCCGAAACCTCTACCTTTATATTCGGTAAGCACGAGCTCACCCCGACGTTGGAAGAATATAGCATGCTCATTGGAAAACCATTGGAGTCGGAGTTAGTCACACCACCTTTGGGAATTGATTCTACTTTAATGTTGGCTGAATTTTTGAATGTCGGAAAAGATGAATTGGGAAAAGTGTTAAAAGCAAATCGCGGCACATGTCCTTTTTCATTCCTGAGTCAGTGTTTTGAAAAAGCCACATCTTTTCAAAAAGGCAGAATCTTTTTGCTAGCATTTTTCGGGTTCGTGATTTTTCCTTACTGTAAGAATGCATGTAGTCCGTCAATCGCATGGTTGGTCCAACAAGTCTATCTTGAAAAGAATTTTATCAACACCATTTTAGCCGAGACTTTCATTTCCCTTACTAAATATAAGCAACATGTTGACAAAACTTTTCATGCCCCCCTCGAACTTCTGCAAATCTGATTTTTGTCTCATATAAAAGGGTGCGGCGATTTACTCACAATATCCAAGCTTAGTGATTCTAGCCATCCCGTCTTGAGGTATAAAGAAAAACAAGGGGATGCACCCGATTATCATTACTCTGAATGGATTATTTTCATGAAAAACGCTAGACCCCAAGGTTTCCAATGGCATGCTAACTGGTTCAAAGTCGAGGAAGCTCGGCTTACATGTAATGGTATTGGACCGGTTCCACTATTGGGTTTCACCGGTGCAATTGAATACTACCCCGCCAGAGTGTCTCGTCAGTATCAGATTCTCCAAGGACTCCCTCCAGCGTTACAACCAGAACTCCTCCAAGTCGACTTCGCCGATAATGATAAAGACCACGAAGAGACCGTAGCTCAGCTCAATAAGATGTGGAGGAAGTGTCGTGTGTTAAAGATAGCTCGGCCCGAAGGAGAACTAAAGGGAGAGCAGAAGTCCTATTTCGCGACGACCCAGTACATTCGTCGACACAGAATCCCGCGGGATTTGCTCCCGAAGATACCCAAGGTGCCTCTCAAGTCCGCCAATCGCTCAGAGAACAATCGCCTCAAAAGGAAGGCCGAAGAAGCTGAAGAAAAGGCATCCAAGATAGCTCGAGCTTATGAGCAATTGAAGAAGGAAGTCGCCTCCCATATGTCTATAGATCAAGCTAAATAAAAAGCTCGAAGTTCTTTTCTCATTTCAGTTTCAGTTTTTAAAATTTGTTTAGGAATTGAGTCATTTGTCTTTATATTCAGTGCAATTTCAAATCATTAATTGGTGTAAAAATTTTCGCCATTTCAATAAAGGGGTCCTTTCAATTCAAAGCGGTTAGACCAATGTCATGGATTGGCGTATGATTTTGCTTAACACTCATGTATGCCTGTTTCGTTCCAAAATTAGGTAGCTACGGACCGATCACGATCGCCCATTCGTACACGGTCGAGAGCCAGAATGGCCGATCAAACCGACTTGCAAGAGCGTGTTGTTGGTGTGGAAGACCAGATCAAGCAACTTGTCATCGCGATGCAACAAATGTCCGCTGAGATTAAAGCTCTCCGGTCGATTCCTGTTTCGGCATCCCTCGAAGCATCAGTCCCAAAGCAGAAAATCAAAAAAAGTGTCGATGTTGACGGAGATGACGATATTCCTGATTTAGAAGATGACCCCGTCCAGATTATTGCCAACGAAGACAAACCTGATGAACGGGTTAATAAACTTGAAGAAAGAGTGAAACAGCTGGAAGGTTCGCAGGATTCACCTTCGATCGATCTGTCCCTGTACTCACAGATCAAAATCCCAAAGAAGTTCAAAATGTCGGATTTCGACAAGTACAATGGCACCACGTGTCCAAAAGCCCACCTACAGCTCTATCACGTACAGATGACTTCATATGTTGATAACGAACTCCTGATGATCCATGCCTTTCAAGCAAGTTTGACGGGTCCTGCTTTGAACTGGTATCTCATGAAGAAGATAAATGGCCTCAAAACTTGGAAAGAAGCCAGTGAAGCAGTACAGATTCATAACGGACATCATTCCTACCCGTGATGATCTCGAACGTGCTCAGATGAAAAAGACTGAGTCCTTCAAAGACTATGCTATCAGATGGAGGAATTTAGCTGCTCAGGTTGTCCCAGAACCCATAGACAGTGAGTTAAAGAGGATGTTCGTGAAAACTCTCCCGTTCGAATACCGTAATCGAATGGTTGCCATTCCGGCTGACAACTTCAACCAACTCATCCCCATAGGCGAACAAATTGAGATAGGGCTGAAGGATGGATGGTTTGTCGAGCCATCCCCCTCGACCAGAAGATTTGGTGCGAGAAAAGAGAAAGAACCGGCAGCTGAAGTGAATGTGGCCTATAACCAACCGAGCCGGCGGAATGCTAACTCCGCCCCAGCAATCCAAGTAGCAGAAGCTCAGCAACAAAACTCGGGTCATCAACCTTTTCAGAGGAGGAACAACAGGAGGCAATTCACCCCCCTCCCCGGATCGTTGTCTCAAGTATTGACAGTGCTCCAGAAGAAAGGCTTGCTTACTACTGAGCCAAAGCGGCCCAATCCTGAGCGGTTCTATAACTTCGACCCGTCAAAGAAATGTGATTATCACATGGGTGAGTTGAGACACTCAACCGATGATTGCTATGTCCTCAAGCACCGAATCCAGAACCTCCTAGATACGAAGGCTTTCTCATTTCAATCTGCTAAGCCGAATGTTCAGAGCAACCCACTCCCTGATCACGCAGGCAATATGAATGCCATATTTAGCTTCGATGCTGGTCGAATCAAGAATGTTAAGGTGTATACTACTGACGTCTACGGTGAGTTAGTGAAAGCCGGTTGTTACCCGAGTAATGAGGACCTTCCCCTCGCCATCATGAGAGAAAGAATCTCAAGAATGGTAGAAGCTGGGATGATCGTTTATGCCGACCACACTGGCATCATTTCCACTATCTCTGAAGTGGTTATTAATTGGGAGAAGGAGTTTGCTACATTGAACACCGAAAAGGACAAGCTCGACCATTCGCTTGAAGACATGCCTCCGCTCGAAAGCGCGTCCGATGATGAAGAGATCGTAGAGAGCACGCCTAAAACTGATGAAGAGAAAGAGGTGATCGACACTTTGGGGCAACCGAGCGGCAAGTTCGATTATTATGTTAAATACTCGGCGCCCCCCAGCTTCTATGTTGACCCCCGTGACATTGTCCCGGATGGATGGGGAGGTATGGATGATCCAATACCTCTAGTGACAGAAGATCCTGATGATGCAATGGAGGGAATCATTGCCTTGTTCGATGATTTCTTCGTTGGAGCTATCGAGGAAGGACCGTTGGAGGGAATGGGCATTGGCCCGCAAGAGTAACACATTTACCTTTTTCGCACACTCCCCTACGCGGGAATTTTTACTGCTTTTTAGGACTTGCCCCGTCTCGGGAGTTGCTTTTTAGTACTTTTCATTTCTAGGATTTGATTGTTGCAATTTCCATTCCAATAAATGTAATTCATTTGGTGATAATCAATGAAATTACAAGTTATTTTCGTTTTGAGGGCATGTTGAGGTACATCAAACCAGCCCGGTGATGATATCCAACCGATAAAATAAAATATAGTCCAAGGAGAATTCTGAGGCCTGGGCTTCTTCATGCTTCCTCGTGTTAAAACCTTTTTGAAAAGAATTTCAAAAAAAAAATCAAAATACACTGTTTAGCCCTGTTTGTCCTATTGAACCCCCTACTTTATGTTTCAGGGGCAATTTTGTGACACGTAAGGGTATGGGAGCGGTCCAATCTGATGAATTATGTGCTACCGAACCTGATCTCGATGACACCAATGAACTCGAAGATTCCTCGAACCTCCAGCGTGATCTAGAGCATCATGAAAGACCTAAAGTCCTAACGGTAGACCAAACTATCACGGTCAACTTGAGTGATTCCGGAGAACCCAAGGAGGTGAAGATAGGGGCAACCCTTCCCGAAGGTGAAGCGAAACGCCTGGTCCAACTGCTGAAGGATTACCAGGATATCTTTGCCTGGTTGTATGTCGATATGCCGAGTTTAGACCCTTCTATCGTGGAGCATAGTCTACCTACTAATCCGGACATGCCGCCCAAGAAACAGAAGCTGCGAAGAACCAAACCTGAACTTTCGAAGAAGATAGAGGAGGAGGTCATGAAACTTTTGAAAGTAGGGTTTATTGAAGTCACCCGATACCCCAGTTGGGTGGCCAATATCGTGCCAGTCATGAAGAAAGATGGTCGAGTTCGGGTTTGCATCGACTATCGCGATTTAAACAAGGCTAGCCCTAAAGACGATTTCCCATTGCCACATATAGACGTTTTGGTGGACAGTACTGCTGGGTTCGAGCTGTTTTCCTTCATGGATGGTTTCTCGGGTTATAATCAGATAAAAATGAAGGACGATAATAAGGAGAAAACGGCGTTCATCACTCCTTGGGGGACATTCCACTATAAGGTCATGCCTTTCGGCCTTAAAAATGCCGGGGCAACATATCAACGGGCAATGGTGACGCTCTTCCATGATATGATGCATAAGGAGATTGAGGTTTATGTCGATGACATGATCGCCAAGTCTCGACCTGGGAAGAGTCACGTCGATACTTTGAAGAAATTATTCGAGAGGCTCCGTGAGTTTAAGCTCCGTCTCAATCCAGCAAAGTGTGTATTCGGAGCAACTTCGGGTAAATTACTTGGGTTCATAGTAAGCAGTAAAGGCATTGAAATTGACCCCTCCAAGGTGAAGGTTATATGTGAGTTGCAACCCCCGTCGACCGTAAAAGAAGTACGGAGCCTCCTGGGTAGATTGAACTACATAGCCCGTTTTATTTCTCAGCTCTCCGCAACTGCTAAGCCATTCTTCAAACTTCTAAGGAAGAATGCTCAAGTGAAATGGAATGATGATTGTCGAGAAGCGTTTAACGAACTAAAGCAATACCTGATGAAACCACCAGTGCTAGTCCCACCAATGCCGGGCCAGCCTTTGATCCTTTACCTCACGATTCATAGTGAGTCTTTAGGTGCGATGCTAGCCCAGAAAAGTCCTGAAGATGGAAAAGAGCGAGCCATTTATTACCTAAGCAAGAAGTTTACCGTCTCGGAGTTGAATTATTCTGAAGCCGAGAAGACTTGCGCTGCGCTAGTATGGGTGCTCCATAGGCTGCGACAATATACACTGCATCACCAGACTTTGCTTGTAACTGAGAACGATCCCATTAAGTATTTACTTGATCAGCCGGCTTTGGTAGGGAAGTTAGCCAAGTGGCAGATTTTAATTTCAGAGTTTGATATCCAAATGAAGCCACAAAAGTCAGTTAAAGGTCGAGTAATTGCTTATGTGTTAGCTGAAAATCCTGGAGTCCCTGATGATGATAGATATTCTCCAGAAGATCGTATTTTGGTAATAAAGGAAGACACATGGACAATGTTTTTCGATGGAGCTGTAAACCTGGCTGGTTTCGGCACTGGGGCAGTTTTAATATCCCCAGATGGGCAACATTATCCAGTAGCAGCAAAGTTGGTGTTCCCCTGTACCAACAACATAGCCGAGTACGAAGCTTGCATCCTCGAACTCCAAGCCGCAGTGGAAATGGGAATAACCAAGTTGAAAGTGTTTGGTGATTCTGCTTTGATTATTCTTCAAACTGTGGGAGAGTGGAAGACGAGAGACACCAAACTAGTGCCGTATCATGAATACCTCGAAGAAATCATAAAGGAATTCAAAGATATCTCTTTTGAGTACTTATCGAGGTCTCATAATCAGTTTGCTGATGCGCTAGCTACGTTATCCTCCATGTTGCAAGTGATTGATGGGTTAGAGGTAGAACCCTTGAAGATTGAAGTCCTGACAAAACCGGCCTACTGTATGGTTGTGACCAGAGAACCTGACGAAAAGCCATGGTATTACGATATCATGAGTTACATCCAGAGACAAGAATTTCCTGAGGGAAGCACCCCGGCCGACAGGAAGTACATAATGAAAATGGCTTCAAAATTCTTTGTTAGTGGTGAGAAGCTGTACAAAAGATCATATGATTCGATCCTATTGAGGTGTGTGGATGCGGCTGAAGCTACCAGAATCATGCAAGAAGTACACGAAGGGATATGTGGTCCACACATGAATGGCCACATGTTAGCTAAGAAGATTATGAGGTTGGGTTATTATTGGCTCAGTCTTGAGAATGACTGCATCCAACATGTTCGAAGATGTCATCGTTGTCAGGTTCATGGAGATAAAATAAATGTTCCCCCGATAGAATTACATCAGCAGTCTGAGCCATGGCCCTTTTCAATGTGGGGCATCGATGTGATTGGCCCGATTAATCCCAAGGCATCAAATGGACACCGATTTATCTTGGTCGCGATTGACTATTTCTCTAAGTGGATTGAGGCGTCATCTTATGCAAACGTCACCGCAAAGAATGTTGTAAAATTCATCAGGCGAGACATAGTTGCTCGTTATGGTGTCCCTGAGGCTATCGTCACTGACAATGGGACAAATTTGAACAACAAGTTCATTGATCAGTTGTTCAACGAGTTCAAAATCCGGCACCTGAATTCATCTCCTTATCGTCCACAGATGAATGGAGCAGTTGAAGCCGCTAACAAGAACATCAAGAAGATCTTGGCCAAAACGGCTGAAAACTATCGTGACTGGCATGAAAGGTTGCCATTTGCACTAATGGCGTATCGAACTTCGATCCGAACCTCTGTCGGAGCAACTCCTTTTTCCTTGGTGTATGGCATGGAAGCAGTCCTACCCGTCGAAGTAGAGATCCCTTCCTTGCGAGTCTTGTCTCAAGTGGAGTTGTCCGAGGCGGAATGGATGCGACAAAGGCATGAGCAGTTGAACCTAATTGATGAGAAGCGATTGAGAGCCATTTGCCACAGTCAAACCTATCAGCAGAGGATAGCTAGATCCTTCAATCGAAAGGTGCGTCCAAGACACTTCGAGGTAAATGATCTAGTCCTAAGGAAGGTACTGCCAGTCTTTCCTGTTCCTGGAGGAAAATTTGCCCCAAACTATATTGGTCCGTATGTGGTTAAAAAGGTGCTTCCCGGAGGTGCCCTGATCCTCGCAGAAATGGATGGTCGTGAGTTCTCCACTCCTGTTAATTCTGATACTGTGAAGATCTATTATCCCTGATGGAATTTAACATTTTGCAGCAAAAGTTTTCAAAAGTTTGGTTTTATACTCTGAATTGCAAACATTGCATTTATGAATAAATGGTTTCAATCAATTTCAAGTTAAGATGTTTGCATTGGCTTTAATTTCTGCATGGTTATTTGTCAACCTGTATCATTGACCTCAAAGGGGGAATCTATTTAGACAATATGATAATTCATGTGGAATGAATTGAATGTGTTGAATGAGGTACATCGGGATGACGAAAGGCAAGCCATATCCTATACACAGTCCCATGCACTAATCCCTAGTGAGTTGAGTGGAAAAATTCCATGTTTGCAAGGTAAAGGGTTATCTCGCAAAAGGTACGGCAACTGAAATGACGAGAGGCAGTTCATTTCTCTATCCCAAACACTACAGGTTATCCATTGTTTTGCCACTTTGAGCCTAAACACTTGGAGAAATTCATTCAAATTACCCCTGTCGAGAACCACCCCACATCGGGGCAAACTGGAGGTAAGTCAGCGTCATAAGGTGAAAAATGAGTAGAAATTTTCATGCTCTCACTTGCATCAATCTTCGAGTGTTGCTTTTCAGATGAATTCACGTAAAGTTCAAGTGCCTTAGGATGACGAAGAGCATTTCTTTCTCTATCCTATACACACTTTATCCTTTGCTAAGCCCAATTGAGCCTGCAAATTTATTTCTTAAACCCAGTTGGTGATCATCCCCCACACTGGGGCAAGGCAAAAGTCATAATTGTTCAGGCAGCATATCTGGAGCGCTGATAAAAGACAAAGACCCTGAGAGTCCAAATGTTAGTCATTTGGTCAAAACAAGCCAAAGTGTGACTGGCCAATGTATACATTGTAGACAGTGTGTGTCAAAAAAAAAAACTAGAGGGCATAAAAAGTAGTGTGCCTGGTAAAAGCAAGGCCAATGCCCGTGAAAGAAAAGAAAAGAAGAAGAAAAAATGGAGAAAAAGTGACGACTTTGGATTAGAAAATGTTGAGATGTGTCAAAGTCACAAAAATATCCAGAGTTTTAAGGAATCAAGTGATGAATTCTCGAAGTCGATGGAACATCTACCGAGAAGACAATCCCTGACGGAAAAGAGCACCGGTGATAATGCCGAGATGATCACCAACTCTCATCCCAATTATACACATTTTGAGCCTTATGATCCATTCATTTCTCAACCCATGAGCCTAACCTATGTTACGTCCTTTACAAAGTCTCTTCAGATTATGGCACTTGAACTAACGTAGAGTTTCTGATGTTTATAAGCTTAGCTCGAAGAAGTGCGAGCAAGTCCATTTCTATCTCATTTTGCAGGGTTCTTGACTTGTAAACCCGGAGACGATTGTAGAGTATTTTCTTTCAATAGCCTTGACTAGAAGAGTCTCTTTTGCTAAGCCATTGACCAAACCCATGTTACGGTCCTAACAAAGACCTCTCAGATTGGTAAAGTCGTACTGCTTGCGAGAATACTCAGACCCTTGTCAACATGATGATGGTAAGATAGAGTGATTATCCATAAATCAGCCTTTTTGATGAGAATGAGAGAAAGCCCTTTTGGACCAAAAGTCCCTCATTCGACATTTTCAAGATATCTACTTGTGAATCTGGATTGTCTTGTCATGATTTTTCCCCAGCGAAGTTTGTAATGCTGATTTGACAAAACCATCGTGCATGAAAATCAGTTGAAATCATAGTGCATGTGTATATGTGTTCTTGACAGTGTGCGAATGCATATTACATGTTACTTAAAATCGTGTCTAACAGGAGACACATCTTCAGAGTTGGAGATATCACCAGGTAAGTATATCTCTATCCCTAGGATGTCTATGACTATCTAGGTATCCCTAACCTGTTCAAGCAATTGTCAGGTCCCACATTTGATCATTTTTGCGATCTCTAAATGCCTTTGATTGTGTTCAGGTGTCTATTGATCAAACCTTTTCAGGTACTTCTGATGATATCCAGGTATTTTGTCAAGGAACTCTTGAACACTTGGGCTAGCCCCTTTGTTCATCAAATCACAAATTTTCATACAATCTTGAGAAGATTCCCCCGTTACATGACTATGGGCAGGTATAGACATGGCGGCCAAATCTTTACATATGAGCAGGTATATGTAAAGGTCGGAATATTCTCCCCAAATCTCAGGTATTCCCCCGCTACTCACCTATGAGCAGGTATAGGTGAAGCGGCTAAATCTTTGCATATGAGCAGGTATATGTAAAGGTCAGAATACTCTCATTATCTCATATGTTCCCCCGCTACTCACCTATGAGCAGGTATAGGTGAAGCGGCCAAATCTTTGCATATGAGCAGGTATATGTAAAGGTCGGAATATTCTCTCAACCCCAGGTGTTCCCCCGCAGTTCACTTATGAGCAGGTATAAGTGAGGCGGCCAAATCTTTGCATATGAGCAGGTATATGTAAAGGTCAGAATATCCTCTTGATGTCAAAAGTTTCCCCCGCAATTCACTTATGAGCAGGTATAAGTGAAGCGACCAAATCTTTGCAAACACCTAGAGAGATGTATAGGTAGTTCGTAAAGATCGAAACTATTCTCACGAATCCAGATGATGATTGGATACGTCGAGCTTTCTTCGTGTGTTTTGACTTAACTGCAGATCACCGAAGTTCATCAACATATATCAGGCAATACCTATGGGACTGAGCCCATACATTTGCCAAAACAACATACAAGTTAAAGTTGTGCCTCGAATTGCGCTATCGTTCATGTCAGGTAAGTAATTCCAGGTATGTTTTCTATTCAAGTCAGCATGCATCATTTCTTAATGCATTGTAAAATGGGACTCATAATCTCGACAAAAATAACATTCATTGCATTTGCATGGTCGAAATTTAGGTATCATGTAGTCTTTGAATGCAACCTCTACGAGCTCACCTTCAAAGAGGGACAGTTGTTGACACCTAAATTTTGGCACATCACTTAGTGTAATTTGCATAGAAAATTAGGGATTAAATTTTTAACCCCTAAACAAAAAATATTTTAAATTGCATAACATATAGTTTAAATTCATTTTAGATTAATTGCATTTTGCATCGGACCGGCGGTGAATGAACGAGCTTAAATTTCATCGAATGGGACTCGGCTCGCTTGGAATGCAAGGGCCGGGAATTACAAGTCAAACGGGCTTGGTTGTTTTAATTTGAGCTTAATTCAGCCCATTTATCCTTAATTAATTCAGCCCATTTAAATTAAATTAAAATCTAAGCCCAAGTCTAAGCCCATTAGGACTAGAGAGCCCATCTAATTGACATAGATTAGGGTTATATATAATTCATTAGGTCAGAATTTTAAAGGGGGGACTCATAATTTTCAGATCAGAATTTTTAGACTGTGAGAGTGAGAAAGAGAGGGAGAGAGAGAGAGAGACCGGCGAAGATCGCCGCCGCTCCCTGCCGCGCCTGCCACCGCCGCGCCTTCCGCACTGGAGCCAACCCACGCCGCCGCACGCCGCGCCCCGACGCCGCTGCCTGCCGCCCGCCGCACGCCGGAGCCGACCCACGCCTGCCGCGCCTGCTGCCGCCGTGCCTGCCGCGCCTGCCGATCGCCGCGCATCACCGCCGCGCCTGCCGCGCCTGCTGCCGCCGTGCCTGCCGCGCTTGCCGCACCGGCGCCTGCGTCATCGCCGTGCATCACCGCCGCGCCTGCCGCCCGCCGCGCGTCACCGCCGCGCCTGCCGCGCCTGCTGTCGCCGCGCGACACCGCGCTGCTCGCCGCCGCGCGACACCACCTGCTGCCGCCACTCCCCGCCGCGCCTACTGCCGCGCCTCCCGTGCGCCTGCTGCCGCCACTCCTCGCCGCGCCTGCTGCCGCGCCCGCTGCCGCACCGCCGCTGCCGCCGTCGCTCCGCCACTGCTGCTGTCCCGGAGTTGCGCCATCACAAACACCATCGTAAACAGCGTCGCCGCCGTCCTCGTGGTCGCGCCATCGCCGGTCTGCCGTTCGCCGCTCATCCCGATCCGCAATCCCGATCCGCGAGTTCAAATTTGGAAATATTTCGAAATTAGGTAAGGATGTTATCCGATATTTTCAGAATATTTGGTTTCTTAATTTTTGGATGCTTAAATATTCTGTGAATATTGTGCGGATTGCTAGATATCTTAGGATGATGTTTGCCTTGTTCGCAATATTCGAAAATATTCAAAATTAGGAAAACTTTCCTAATTCAGCAACGTATCTGGACAACTATCTGACCTTATCCCTAAGGTATGATACGTGGCGATACGGAGAATCATTATCCTACCCATAATCACCTGGGTACGACAATGAATTTTATCTGCTTTCCAAATTTGAATGATCGACTTTCCGTCAATATCTATAACCCTATAGATATGACTGATAGTTCGATTTTTGTGCCTAATCCGAGTTTGAAACAAATCTTGTGGATTGCGTGGCTGTTTTAAATGTGGATGATATCTTTGTTTAAATTGTCTTTCCCTTTTCAAATAAAAAAAGAAAATTCAAAAAATATCAGTTATGATTTGAATTTGAGTTTTGCATGTTTAGGGAATCCTAAATATATCTAGACGATAGAGTAATTATTTAATTTAAATTAGGACTGGAGATAATCTATTTCCTAGTTTAAATTAAGTAATATTCTAATCTTAATAGATTATTTAGGTTATTTTTTAATTCCGAATTTTCATGAAAATCCAAAAAAAAATGAATTGTTTTATGGTAGATTAGGATAGATTGCATTCTTAATTTAAGTAATTTATTATTTCGAATTTTCACAAAAATCTCAAAAATAAGTCATGTTAGGATATGTTGAGTCATCATAGGTTGCATGTTAATTTAGGCATATTTTTATTCCGAAATTCATTAGAAAATACCAAAAATAAATCATTTACCCGTCATTAGAATTAGGTCACGTCGTCGCATGACATATAGTTTGCATGCTAGGTTGCATTACTTGCATGTCATTTTTGCACGTCATTACATGTAGATTAGTTTTCATTTAAATAAGCGAAAATCCGAAAATTGAGTGAATTCCTTGTTAATTAGAAATCATATTAGGTTGTTGATGTGATTTTCTAGCTAACAATGCAGATGCTTACGTTGCTTCGAGGTAAGTAATTCTCCAAACTTGCAATTTATTTAATGCTTTCTTGGGTGTTAAATTGGTGGTTTGCGCACCCGCATGAACACCTCACATGTTAGTGACTAAGTTAAAATGGATCCAGATTGCTTGCCAAAATATTTTTGAAAAGAAAAGGTACCGAAAGGGCGTTAGACTAGATCTAGCGTAATCAAGTCCCCGGGCTTAGAATCTCTGGTTCGTAGGAATAAAACATACCTCTCTATGTTTTATTTAGGTTTCTAATCGACCTACCACAAATAGATTAGTGGCGACTCCGAGCATAAAAACTTTTGCATGTTAAAAACTTAAACCCTAAGTTGCGAATTGGTAGGGCTTGGGAGGGCCCGAGTTAGGTTTAGTCCTAATAATCCATTAGCCTGAGAGGAAAAACTTTAGGTCGCGACATCCACTCACCCAGCAAACCCACCGAAGCTTTCCCCAGAGAACTCCCTCTATATGCACGCCTCTCTCTTCTCTGACTCCTCAAGAACGTGTATTCTCCTTCGGCTTCTCTGTGAGTGCAGAATGTGGAGAGCTTTTGCTCTCCACCTTGACCCTCGCAAATTGAGCCTCAGGCAAAAAGAACCGAAACCATCTCTCTCTCTCTGATTTTTCTTTCTCACTTTCTCGTGGCCGTGTATGACATTGTGTAGCCTCGCGCTCTCAAAAGTTGCGTTCTGGAAAATTATGAGAGTCCCCGTTATGAAGCATAAACATGTATTTATATAACAACCCTAGGTTAATTAGCCGGGCTTCCTAGTCCTAATGGGCTTAGACTTAGGCTTTACCATTTAATTTCATTCTAATTTCAAACGGGCTAAATTAATTCGGACTGATTTTTCAATTAAACTTGATGGGCTAATTTAAGCTCTAATTAAGAACACCGAGCCCTTTTTGACTTGTGATTTTCGGCCTTTGCCTTCCGAGTGAGCCGAGTCTCGCTCGATTCCCGAGCTCGATTTACGTGATGAATTTTAAGCTCGCTTGCCACCGCCGATTCGATGCGGAATGCAATTAATCTATATGAACCTAAACTATATGCTATGTAATTTTAATATTTTTGTTTAGGGATTAAAAATTTAATCCCTAATTTTCTATGCAATTAACACTAAATGATGCGCCAAAATTTAGGTGTCAATAATGTCACAATATCTCATACCAAAAATATATATAACAAAATATGTGTTATAATAAGGTGATGGTTCTTGACTTTGACCGGTCATACGCGTGTGTTTTTGCTACAAATGACTTTTCATTGCTAAGAGTATATCATTTTTAAGAATTTTGATGTCTATGTTTCTAGAAAATATTAGGTGTAAATGTTGTGCCACGTCATATTTACAATAGCCTATTCAGAACGTGACACATGTCGTGCTGGGCCCACTTATATGAAATTTTAAGATTTCCCCTCTCTTCTGTCTCTGTTACTTTTTCCTCTCTCTCTCTCTCTCTCTCTCTCTCTCTCTCTCTCTCTCTCTCTCTAGCACTCACTTTGTCCCAATCTTCTACGATACTTTTTCCCATCGATCTCAATAGCCACACACCCAAAGCTCCAGCAGCGTGGCTTCCGCGAGCTTGAGGTCAAGTGAGGCCATGGTGGCAAGATATCAAAGCTCATGTGGCCATGGCTGTAACCTTGAGATCTCCATCTAGTGGCCACGGACGGGAGTTCAAACCTTGTGCCACCAAGGTCATGAGCTCGAACCTCAAGTGGGCATTGCTACGAGCTTGAGGCCAAGCATGAACCTCAAGGTCAAGCTCTATGACCAAGCGGCCATGAGTTGGGCTCAAGCTCGAGCCTTGGTGGACTCAAAAGGAAAGAATAAAAGCAAGTGCCCTTGGGCTTGAGCTCGAGCCAGGCGGACGCAAGAGGAAAAAAGAAAATCAAGTCCTAAAGAGAGAGGATAGAGGAAATCTTAAAATTTCTGGCAGGTGGGCCCGGAGTGACATGTGCCGCGCTTTAGATGGGCTATTTTAGATATGACGTGGCACAACAACAATTGTACACAATCTGTGTTTCCATTGTTTCCAGATGTATAAAGTGAATGAGCAGGATAAGCCACTAGCGTTGACTATTCCTTGGATGTTGTACATATGAGATCGGAAGCACCCGCATTACAA
This sequence comes from Syzygium malaccense, assembly GCA_031216405.1. Classification (NCBI taxonomy): domain Eukaryota; kingdom Viridiplantae; phylum Streptophyta; class Magnoliopsida; order Myrtales; family Myrtaceae; genus Syzygium; species Syzygium malaccense. Next base: position 44,746,449 of record CM062260.1, read on the forward strand.
AATGCTAGGAACTGCCTGCTATTGTTGAATAACCCTCTACACGGCGTTTATATAAGTGACTTCCTACTTTCAGTTTATTTATCCCTCCAAGTTCTTAATCTGTAGTTGGCTTCATTAACTTTTATGCATGTACAGATTTCTCACTTGTGTAACAGATATTGTTTTAGCTCTTTCTTCTGGCTCAATCTTTATTGTGAATGCAAATTGTGATTTTCATACATTAGCAATCAACACCGCACATATCTTTACAATCAGTTTTCTTTTACAAAATCATTTGAGGGTAGTAGGGGTACAACCTTTCAGATGTTTCGTTGAGATTATTGTGAAGCTTTTAGTGTTGAGTTTCCAATTTCGGTTTTGATTTATTCTTTTTTTTTGGGTCGGAAATTTATTCATGTTTACTCATTCAAATTTCTTTGGATAGAAATCGTACTTCATTTAGCGTTTTCGATTTATTTTCCTGGGATAAATAAATCAAGAAAACACCAAATTCACTCAATTGAACCAATGCATTCTGGGGGATACACGAAAGATAAATCCTTAAAAGAAAATCTCAAATGTCAAGCCCTTCAACTTGCAAGTCTCTTGCATTTTCTTTACTCAAGATAAGAAATAAACAGTAATAAAAATAATACAGCCACACCTATTTACTATAGTAAACACACGTGACATTCATATTTCAACTTCACTATAAAAGTACATACATCTGTAATGTATTTATTCGTGAATTTTTACGATTTATCTAGGTGATTTTCTTAAGTGAAGTGACAATGTTGACCAACGCAATCTTTTCCTTGGACATGCGATCTGTGAGTTTAGCTCTAAACCTCTTGAAGACCTCATCGATGATCTCTTCACCAAAGTAATCAACTAGCAAGGGCTCGGCCACAGCTCTAATGCACCTGGCCATATTGTATGCCCCATCCTCCGAGACAACATTAGGGTCAAAATCAGTGTCAAATACACCCCAATCCACTTCGAACACCTCTAAGCAATCGATTGAGAACGACCCTTGCTTTTGGACCTCCCGTCGTACTTCTTTTGGTAAGGGTGTGTATTGAGGGATGTTGAAGGAGTGCAGTTTTTCTTCTCCTATCAATCCCTGCGTCAACGACATCCATAGGATTTTAGATTTTGCCTTTGAAAATAAGAAACGATTACAAAATCATAAGTCGTTAGTATAATGTGCATAGTTACCTGTTTATGTAATTGGATGTGTAATTGTTGCACACTGTTGATATATGTTGTTTCCTATTATGTAAATGTGCATTCCACTTTCTAAACCATGCCTAAGACGGAATGAGTGCGCATTCGAAGTACTTATAATTTTATCTCTTGTACTTTGATTTTGTCTAATACATTCGTAAGGAAGAGAAATCGCATTACATATGTAGGATTTCCAAATTGCACTATTGCTTTCTTTCAAAGAATTCATGTGAAAACTATAGCTAGAGCTCATCTAACATATACTTTAGGTACTGCAGAATCAGAAATAATCATTAGTTGTAACTATTAATGTCATTGTTTTTTTGTTGTCTAATTGATGGTTATGATTGGTCTCAGAGTGCGAAAACAAAAATTATTCCTAGAGAACTAACAAAACTCACCGAGGTCAATGGTAGTATAATGCAATTTTTATTACAGGCAGTAACTTCAATTATATCCTTTGATTTTTTTTTTTTTTACCTCGGTGACCATCTCATTGAGAGTAATAGCTAAGAGCTCCCAAGTGTAGCAACACTCATCGCTTGAAAAATCGTCGCTTCTTCGACCCATGAGGGTCAAAACCATACGCCCTCCCACCACCAACTCTTGCCCACGGCACTCCAAGAACGTCGAGAAGTCCCTTTGGAATTGCTCGTAATATGCCCTAAGCACCCTCGGAGGGCTCGACCTTGCCATGTAAATGTTACCTTTGTTTCCCTCTAGTCCTCGTGGCACCTGACAAGAAAATACAGAGTGAGAGAGAGAACGAGTTTGTTCCCATCAAGTTAACCAATGAAACTGTGGGTCAAAAAATTACCTGAGACAGCCAATGGAGGCTGTACGAAGAATAAATCAAGTGCAGGCTCTCTCGAGCAAACAATCTCCCATAGAATGAACCGGGAACGCCACTAAGGAAGCAAGGCAACGTGGCTGAGGCTCCGTACTTGTGCTTCATTTGCTCGCTCAGCTTCTCTTGGAATCTCAGCAAGAAGCTACTGAAGATGGTGTTGAAGTCGTTCCCCGGGAGATCGTTCAAGAACACTTGGAACTCCGGCAGCTCGTGCTTCGTCGCCTTGCAAAGATCGATCACAATGCTGATGATCTCAAACATGGCGAAGAGAGTGTTGGGGCCGGAGGAACAGCCCAAGTCTGCGATGGCGAGGCTTGCTGGGAAGGCAGCGGCGGCGGTGGAGAAGAGAGCTGTGACAGCTGCCTCAGTTACGGGCTTTGTCATCGATATCACCTTTTTCTACAAAAAGAAGAGGAGAAATATAAAGAAAAATGGTTCGTGTCTTTAGTTTTGTCATGTATAAAGAAATAAGGCTCAATTGCTATGTATATCCTATACTGGCAAATATTTTGAATGTTTATATCCTCGAATTAATATGCGCGCAGTGCATATAAAACAATTGAATATTGCGGATTCCACGCATCTTCTATGTTGATCCACATTAGAACATCACGGGAATGGGTTTGTTCGATGTTGCACTGATTTTGCAAGATCTAGCACTTTTGTGTCCCCTTTTGTATACATTCTTGTCCAAGAGAAATTTTGTTGATTGAAAAGCGTATCTACGAATTAGGGCCATAATATTAATTCTCAAATGATAAGTTACATGGTCTCATAGGGTATGGTAAAATGGCGTCTTTTCGATATAGAATCTCAAATCTTGATAAACAAAAAAAAACCCTAATTTAATAGTAAATGAATAAATCATATTGTGGTACCTAATCACAAAAAGTGTGTACGATCAATCTTTATATGCAGCTATAATCCAAGATCTTATGTGAGCATCATAGGACAACGAGAGATGTACCTGAAGGAATGAGTTGCTTGCATAACTTGCTTCTCCCTTTCCTCCATTCATGTGGAATACTTGCGTGAATTCCATCTCTCTCTCTCTCTCTCTCTCTCTCTCTCTCTCTCTCTCTCTCTCTCTCTCTCTCTCTCTCTCTCTAGTTGGCCTACATTTGAATTGGTTTGAGGCTCTTCTATTTATAGACATTTTTGGGGTGCTTTGTCTCGATGTTCCAGGTCAAGGCTTCATTTTTTTTGAGAAAAATGAATAATTTGAACAACATTTTCTTAAAAACAATAATTTATATTGCTTACAAAAATGAATGAGTGAAAAAAAATTTCATCATTCACAAAAATGTTTAAACATAAATTATTGTCGATAATGCTATATTTTCATTGACAAGTTATTTCAAGCGAGGCAAGCGATATTTTTAAGAAATATTTTCCAAATTAATTATATTTTGCAAAACAAACGGAACTTAATTGTAAACCGAGTCCAATTCGAGTGTGCAACGCGCATGGGCACGAGTTTGCAGTTTGCACGGACATGTCCACTTTGTGAAGTCCCTTTCCACCTTGTGAATGCTAATTCCTTCCGGATAAAGGACAAGAAAAGTATATTTGTGTATGATATTCACGTGGGGGTGGTGCTTCTCCAAAAATAATGAGTCTAGAAATAAATGCCATCTATATGGTTGAAATTTAAAGATTTTATTTATTTTCAAGAGTGTTATGAACGAGTGCTCTTAGAATTTTAGGCGAAAAAATTAAAATAAAGAAGCATTTATCGATGCACTTTGAAAATTGAAAAACGTGGATATTATGAGAAAATTATATCATGCTATCTTAACAAGTGTTCTAACGGGCGAGATGAGGATATTGTGTATCTCTGGTTGCACTGCAAAAGCAAACAAATTTATTACCAAGGTGGCTGCTCAAGTGGTGAAGAGCTCACCTTGTTTTCCATAAGCTCACGAATTCGATTCATGTAGCGAGTAAACCTTTGAAAGGCTCGTGTTGCATTGCCCAATAATAGTATAATTAATGTCAAGAGATTTCTGGGCTATTAGAACTTGATGGAACTACGGTGGCAAGCTCCCCAACCTTGGACCTTCAGATTGCAAGTCGTGTGAGTTACTTATGGCTCAAACCGAATATTACCTAGCGGGAGTATGACTCTTATAGTAATGTCTAGAAATAGTCGCTAGCACTAGTCGCTCCTCTCCATCCCCTTTTCTAATCAAACAGAAGTGAACAAAGTTATAATCACCTTATAATAAAACCCATGAAAGGAAGCTTTTCAATTTTAAGAAAAGTGAGCCTCGATTGGTCCGTTACTCACGTTTAATGAGACATTATATAACGGATGCATAACAAGCATTAACCTTTCTTTGTTGATGTGAAATTTCACCACAGATGCATTAACCTAGAGCCTATGAGGTCATGAGATATCCCCACACTAATCTTTTGAATAAGATAAGAACGCGTGCTCAAACTTTCATAACTGATCTAAAATATACAAATTTTTGCAAGTTGTTCGATGAAAAGAAAATGTGTGCTAATTCAGATATCCAAATTAAATCCGATCATTGACTATTTCTTCATTTTATGAGGTTAAACGTATGGAACACATCTAACACCAGCTGGAGAAACAGATATTTCCTCCTTGCGATATCTCAGAAGTGCAGCCTTCAGAGGTACGAGAGGGTTTTATTTTACATACTCTGAACCCCGACGTCTGGATATAAGCTGTTGTGCTAGCAGATAAGTCACGCTTCAACCTCAAACTAACAGGGCGCTTTTTATAATGTTAGTGTGCAAGTGAGCCGCGATCATAGCGAGGCCGACAGTGAGGTTGCCTCCAGATGGTGTTAGCCAGTGGTGTGCTCTGGTGCTTTCACGAAGAACTCGTTTTGAATCATGTAAGCTATAAATTGTCAACGTGGGTTTATGGCTAAGTACTAGAAAGCGTCTATAAATTGGTTGGAGACTTGTCTCCTTCGACGAAAGCCTTCTTGCGTTCAAGTGTTGGACTAGTCGGCCAAAGTGGGAATAAAAGTAAAAACACATTATCGGACTCCGACTTGTCCGGACGTATCTCCCACGTTTATCCAATGTATATCCCAAGTTCGTAAGACCTGTTCAATGCACCAAGAAGACTTTGTAACATCTACTTTTATCTCCATATTTTTCCATATATGTTTTGTTGGAATTTCTCCTGCGACGAAATACTTTTCGCCAAAAGTCATTCTTTGGTTTTTAATTAAAGGAGATAAGTTCTATGATGATTACGAACAAGAAATATCACAAGTGAGCAGGAAATCAACAACTTTAATTAGAACATGACTATATCAACACAAACCGTACCAGAATTTAATTGACGAGAAGGCTTAGAATTACAAACTCTATAGTAGAAACTAAATACAAACAAACTATGCCGGAATTTAATCGATGAAATAGCCTAAGCGTTCGGGGCCTTTGGTTATGCAGAAGAACGTTATGCAGAAGAAAAGGAGGAGACTCCTTCCATTTACTCCAGTGGAGGATCCTTCCCAAAGGTTGAAAGGAATGGGTTCACTTGCTTCTGCTTTGACAGCACTAAAATATTTGAAAAAATGTCGTGTTTTTATTTTCCGTCATTCAAATTGAATATCGTTAACGGAATGACATTGATCGACTATTTGGACAAATTTTAGAAGTTGATTGCACTAAGTAAAAGTTTTGGAATTGTAATGTACCATCAAGATGAGTTTCAGAATTTATTTTTTATGCACTTATTCCCTATTTTGTCAAAGAAAAGTGCTCTCACTTCCCTCATGAAGGACTGAACCGTTGAGTATGTAAGTGTCACATCCCGATTTTGGGCCTGGGAAGCCGCAGGTAAATTGTAATATCCTCAATTTCAGTCCCGAGGAAATGGCTATGGTTTCAGTTCGGTGGTTTTCCAATCAAAACTAAATTGTTTTCTCTTATTTTGGAAAACCCAGTTTCGGATCATTGGTACTCCTTCATTTTGTTATTTTTGGGGAGACTTTTGTGATCCGAATTTCCAAACACTTTCTTCTTGAAAGTTGTTCCAAACGTCATGAAATTTTACATACTTTAATTTCAAAATTTTTGGAGTTGATATGAGTGGTACGATGGCCTGATTTTCGGACCGTGTGAAACTACCCAGAATGGATATTTCGGTGATGTTTACACCATCTTTATTTTCTACAAGCTTTTCTGGGCCGATTTTGAAAAAGTTTCCTTCATGAAAGTTGTTGAGAACGTCCTTTTCTATAACATACATGAATTTGGGAATTTTCCGAGATGATTTGGATTTTGGACAGAGCTTATTTTGAGAAACAAGAATGCTGTTCCAGTGAACTGTTTTTAGTCTGTCTTTGAGCTACTAAAAATGGTGTTTACAGAGAGATTCCAAATTTGTGTTCTTCATGAGAAATGTTTTTTAAGGCCTTGTTTATGACATATCCAAATTTGAGAATTTTCGGAGTTCATTTACTATATTTTCAAGTCCGATTTCGTGAACAGTGCAAAGCTATTCGGTTTTGTTGGATTTCAAAGATTCAGCATTTTCTATATGAAAAACGTTGGAATCTCGACTTGATGTCTTTTGGTGATATTTGAGGCATATTTAGAGGATTTCCCATGCCAAACCTCGGGTTGGATGGAATTATTATGTGTGTTTATCGCGGAAAACCTTAATAAAATCTTGTGATTAAGTATGGCACGGGTTGTGATTTTTGTGCCAAATGATATATTTCGTGTAACCCTATTGGCCCGAGTTATTTGCATGAGAATTCAGTAAAATCAGAAGGTTCTAGGGAGTCCGCGGTCTGGAAATTGGTAGAAGAATCTAGAGGATAAGGCGTTGACCGAGTCAAAGCTTATCCTCTAAGCTTTATTAATTGGCCATTATTGTTCTTGACTTTGGAGGCCACCCTCATAATGGCTTGTAATGAATGCTTGGTCCTCTTTTTCAACTAGCCATTTATGAAGCCATTAATTGAAGTCTTGGCCATTAAGCATTGACCAAGAAAGGGAGAGGAAGCCACGGCAAGGAGGGGGAGAGAGAGAGAGACCCACGACCAAGCTTGAGGAGAAAGAGAGGAAGAGATAAGGATCATTAATGGCTTGTATTAATTGAAGTTAGACTTTAGGGCCCCTCCGATGATGTGCGCACTTACCTCACACCCCTACTGTCGTGACCTAAAAAATCGGATTTCGATCTTAGGCTAATAGATTACTAGATCAATTAAATTAACTAACCTAACTCGAGTTCTCCCAAACTCTACCAAATCGCAACTTAGGTCCAATTGTGAGCATGCAAATATTTTCAACGGGAGTCGCCACTAATCATTTAGGGTAGGTTGATTAGAAACCTAAATAAAATAGTGGAAGTACTATTTTATTTCTACGAACCAGAAATCATAAATTCGGGAACTTGGTTACGCTAGATTCCCTAACGCCCTTTCGGTACCAATTTCGAGAAAAATACTCAATTTGACAATTTTGATAAATCCTGACTTAGAGTTCAAAGGTGCAGAAATTTCTTTTTGATTTTTACTTATTTAAATGAAAGCTAACCTATATGTAATGACGTGCAAAAATTGACATGCAATTAATGCAACCTAACATGCAAATTAAATGTCATGCGACGACGTGACCTATTTCTAATGACGGGCATATTATTTTTTGTATTTTTTTAATGAAATTCGGAATTAAAAATGCCAATTATCTAAGCATGCAATTCTAAACTAAAGAAATTAACCTATTCTAAAGCAATCTTTTTTGGTATTTTTTTTATGAAATTCGAAATTAAAATCGAGTAAAAAAAAATATAACCGCTAAATCTTTCGAATTAAGTTTCAATCTGAAGCCTAACAGATCGACCCTAAAATTCAAAATTCCCGCTATAGAAATAACTCTATCTAAAGCCTGATAGATAGATTTATTTCCACGTGTGCGGTTGCGGATTAGGAAATTTTCCTAATCGATCACATCTTGAAAAAATTCTGATATCTTAAATATCTTGGATATATTCAAAGGATTTTGAATATTCTAAATTCGATCCAAATTTGACAAGTAATAGATATCTAAGATTTCAAAAAAAAAGAAATAAATTCTAATTGAAATATGCCTATTATTCAAATATGCAAGATTAGATATCAATAAGCACAAATTTGGCAATAAAATATTCAAATCAAATCGGGATAAGATAATTACCTAATTTATAGATTTCTTTCCTAATTTGAATTTGCAGCGGATTGGGATTGCGGATCGGCGTGTCGGGAATGGCGGCGTGACGTTGGGAACGGCGGTACGGCATCGGGATCGGCAGCGGCGGGACAGCGGCGGACGTGCCGTGGTGGTGGTTCGTACAGCGGTGGGCAGCGACTCCCTGCGGGACAGCAGCTGCGGTATTGAACGAGCTTACGAGGGTAGACTATAGTAGTGGTGCTCGGCACTGTAGGGACGCTTCACTCAACGACGGTCGCGGTGGTGACTCACGAGGCTTCGCGGTTGGACTTGACTGAACACGGCTAAGGATCTTGGAACTCCACCGAGGACCACTGGAATATCGTCGAACTTGTCGGAAACACGGTCGAGCAATCGTCGGAGAGTGTTTGTCGCACCCTCTGTCGTCTTCTCCCCCTTCGTACTTGAACGTGCTTCAATTGTGTATGTTCTTCGTATGGTTTGGACTTTGCGTGCAGTGTTGAGCGTTTTTGCTTAAGCGGAGACGTGGTCTCTTGATTGCGGCGTCAATCCTTCTGGCCTTTGATCGAGAATCTGATCATGAATGTGCAGCAATTCTCGGTTTGCCTCCACCAACAATTCTCTGGCTCTCCTTATTCAAGGCCAATTCATGCGCTTTTCTTTCTCAAAGCCACCTTTTACGAATTCTTCTCGAAACTGTGGCCGTGAATCTCCAAAGCTCCTCACGATTTCTCTCTCAAATTCTGGCCGTGTAATTTCTGTTTTTGAAATTTGTGAGAGTCCCCCTGATTATGACGCATAAATATATATTTATATCGCAAACCTAGGTCAACTAGCCGGGCTTTCTAGTCCTAATGGGCTTAGGTTTAGGCTTTACCCTTTAATTTAATTTAATTCTAAGTGGGCTGAATTAATTCGGGCTTTTCTTTAATTAAGCTTGATGGGCTAATTTAAGCTCAAGTTAAGATAATCAAGCCCTTTTTACATGTGATTTTCGGCCCTTGCCTTCCAAGTGAGCTGAGTCACGTTTGGTACCCGAGCTTGATTTACGTGATGAATTTTAAGCTCGCTTGCCACCTCCGATCCGTGCGGAATGCAATTAATCTATATGAACCTAAACTATATGCTATGCAATTTTAATATTTTTGTTTAGGGGTTAAAATTTAATCCCTAATTTTCTATGTAATTAACACTAAATGATGCGCCAAAATTTAGGTGTCAACACCTACGTAACACGTGCGCTTACCTCATGTTCCCGATGACACGTGCGCTTACCTCATCCAAGCTTTGGCCCCAAGTTTTGCCTCCCTATAAATAGAAACAAGGTCATTCGGCCAAAGAGAGAGAGAAAACCGTGAGAGAAAGAGAAGCCAAGAGAGAAAAAGAAAGAGAGAAAAAGCTTACCGACTAGCCCTGTCTCTCTTGTGATTTGATCGAGTGAGAAAGCCACGTCCAAGGCCCGAGTGGTCGTGAATTGCCCAAGAGTCGCTGAGACTTGCATGTCCTTCACACGTCTCGTTTTCTCTAGTTCTTGTTGGATATCGTTGTGTAAGTGAATTCCTTAATATCGGGAAAGGATGTTGAGATGCGTTGTGACGTGGTTTGCTTGGACCGTTTCTCGGTCATTTGATTGGTCGTAGTTGGTTCATTTCCTTGGTTTGACCATGTTTCATGTTTGATGTTGTTTTGAGATAGCACCGAGCCCTTGATTGGTAAAGTGTACATAAGATAGAACCGAGCCTTGGTTGATAACCGAGAGTTGGCTGGTAAAGTGCACATGTGATAGCCATGCGTGATGTTCTCTAGTATGAACTTTGCTATTGATCTGCCATCGATGTGGGTGCGGTAAGAGCCGACTTATGTTAACGGCGATTGATATATCCTCGCTTGATACTAGTGTTTTCACTTGCTGAGTCTCCCCGACTCATCCCCCGTTTTTCCCACCCTCAGGTCCATAGGATGGTCGAATGGACGGCAGCGACAGGGGAAGTTTGAGCCATGTTCGAGTTCGGGGAAAGTTAGGAGCGGTGAATCCGAAGTAGCGGGGCTTAGGACACCCAAGCCACTTGTTATTGTTGTGTAAATGGCTAAAAGGAATAAGTTGGCTTGTAAAACATATTTGCGTGTCCTATAAATATAAGGTTTGCTTATGATACTGTTTGTCTGAATCCCGCTGTTGTTTTTAATGTGATTGTCCCGAATTATGCTTCCGCTTGTGTTTAAAGAAAGATAATAATGAACGGGACGTCACGTTTATGACCCCGAGGTCGGGGCGTCACAGTAAGAATTTCTTTGAGGTGAATTTAGATTTTAACTGTAAGTTTATGTTTTTTTTAACTTTTAAAATTTGAGATGTAATTTTTCTATATCATGCAACAAGATTTACGAATTTTAGCATACAAGAATATGCGATTAAAATATAAATACCGTTTCTTAATTCATCGGGAAAAGCGTAAACTATCATCAAAAGTCAATCCAACATATGAAAATCAGAGACTATAAAAAGCTTAAAATTCTTTGGTCATGCATGGTTTGAACCAAGTGCTTTGCTTCTAGGCCAACTGTACATAAATATTAAAAATGGGCTCAATATAAATAGGCCCAACACAACTATAGCTCGTGTATAAAAATAATCACAGCGATACCAATAACAATTATAATAATAATAGGCTCGCGCAATTTTCACCCTCTTATTGGCTCTTGACACCACCTTATCACGTTAATTGACTATATTATTCTTTGTGGGTCCACTCTCGATTTAGGACTATTCGTACCTTTTTTATCAAAAGACAAAAGTACCCACGTCCCTTTCCAACAACTTTTTTCACTTTAGCCATTTCTTCCACACCCATTACTTTTTAACGCTTCATTCATGTTTGTCTTCTTCTAAACTTACTCCGTCAATTATTAACTATATTTCTCCAGATAATCCTCATGATCATAAATTTTTCGACTTTGATTTCGGTACAAATTTACGAGGATTTACTCAGAGACTGGATATTGTGATTGATGAATGCATTATACACAATTTATTCATCTTTCATTGTAATAATTTTTTTTAGTATAGTCACTATGGAGGACAATATTGAAGAGCGCCCGAATTGCTTACATGTAACTATTGATGATGAAATTACGAATGGAGAACAGTAATAAGTCATGTGAACAAGTTCATTTGGAGCTTCCTGCACTATAATATTGAAAATTATTCATCGACATATATCGTTTTAAGTGAATAAGGACTCTCTTATTGATATAATTAAGAACTTTTATTATCTGATATTTTTTTCAAGAGAATAACCTTTTTTAGGGGAGCCAAGCAGTTGAATGAATAATATCTTTTGTTAAGATGCATATGCAACCTGTCATTATTACAGTATATTTGTATTTTCAGGATAATTTTCTTTTTGTTGATGATTCTATGAAAATTATGATGCACTTAGATATGACCAAAAAATTTATTTGCAAATGGTTTGATGGGGTTGTCTTATAATGTCATTACGATTGTCATAATTTCCTGTCAACAACTAATTATACCCCGTAATCAAGGCAAAGATAGTATTATATGTAATAGTGTTTTAGGGAGCATTTTCTTTGAATTTACATGATGAGAATGGATGTTTAGAAATTTTTTATGTACTTAACTTTGTCATATTTTTAACGCCATACAATGATGGCATGAAAAATAATTAAAAATTGGACTATTAGATTCACTTTATAAAACAAAAGTAGAGATGTTGGGATACATGTACTACAATGTAATGACACATATGAAAGTTATAATTAAACGAAATGTATACTAAAACTAGCATATGATTCTTTTTACTCTAACTTGTGCTTAGGTTATTTTTAATATAATAGTTTCCTAGTACAAAAGAGACTATACAACTCAATAACATCATAATTAGTTAGTTATCTACCAAATAAACTATATTTCGGAAAAGAGGGGCACCAATTTTGTTCCAAATGGATAAAGAAAAGGAGAAAACCAAAAAGAAGAAAAGAAGGAATGATATAATCTTAAATCAAGAATGGACCCCACATTTAACCTTTTTTTTTTGGTCAACACACATTTAACCTTTATAAATGTTGTTTGAGAGGAATCTAATAAAATTGAAACAAAAGAAAAAGAACGAAAAAAAAAAAAGCAAAATATCATCTTAAATCAAGAATGGAATACGCAAGGGATAATGTACTCAATTCAATGTGATAGGGGTGTTGGGAGCCAATAAGGGATGGAAACAGCGTAGACCTAACAATATGATAAACGCAAAGAATACACAGAAGAACCAAAAATCATCTCAAGTTCATTATAAGACAGACCAAGGGCTTCCATAGCTATGAACCTTCGACTTATATAATGGTACAATCAAACTGTTTTCGGTTTCAATGACCGACGTCTGATGCGATTCAGCAAAGGAAGAGAGCTCTTGTGCTAGTGCCTCAAAGACGTATTAAGTCTGATCACATTGAAGTCAAGTATATCTTCTCGTCTGAATCGGAGTACTCCTCGAGCCAAAGTTTGTTGTCGGGATAGCATGGGGGCATATAAGCCGGGGGATCGCGGATGCTCGTGTCCTCAGTGCCACCGTTTTTTACGATGAATACAGCGTTCATGCCCCAGGTGAGGTGTTTATCTAAGTGACAATGCCATAGCCACACTCCTGAGCAAAACACAAAAGCATTAACCTTTGGGCTCAGATTGATTTATAACCCTAAAAAGATATTACTCGACGCTAGGAATGGAAATTAAGATTCGATTAGCATAAGTTTTGTCCCTGCCATCAAGGTAAAAGATGCTAAGGAGGAGTGGAAAAGGTGACCAAGTGTTATTGTATTGTACTGACCGGGATTGTTTGCCCTAAATCTAATGGCAAGCCATCTGTCCTTGGGTACTGAAGCAGTGTTTTGAGAAGGAGGATCAACCAAATTGAGAGTTAGAGGGTCAGTCTCGTTGTTATAGATGCCGAAACTTGTGCCAAACACATAGAAGCTATGGCCATGAAGATGCATCAGATGATTCATGGACGAGTTCATGACGTCGGTGCCCTAAAACACTATTTCCACCTCCTCGTTGTACTCAAGCACCTTCACCTTCGTCCCTCTCTCGGGATGAGCCGTGGTGTCGATAGGCAAATTATGTTGGGTGAAGTTGAAGAAAGTTGGCGGATCATTTGGAAAATCCGTTGTATAGAAGCCACTGACGTTCCTACAATTGATATATAGCACGATTGAAAGAAACATTACTCGAAATGAGATCACATTTAGCGAACTTTGCATTCACTAATTAATTTAAACATCTACATTTGTCCCTTTAACCTATATTTGCATTTTGAGCATTGAGGAATGACAATCATAATAATCACGATCTAGTATAGCTAACCTGTAATATGCTTGTAGTACGTCGGTCCAAGGATTATACCAGCTGATGTTGTTTACGCTCGCTCGCAGATGGGTAAACTTCTTCATCGTATCATTGATTTTGAGCATGAATTGGTTGAGCGACACGGTGATGAACATGCGAGTGGTTATATTCATAGGAATATCAACGGGATGGATTAAGTTCCTCATGCTTTTTACGAAGCTTGTGGCGGCTTCATAGTCCGTGTACGGTGGAAGACCGGACGGGAAGACGGGAGTTGACGGGGAAGTGTGATGTGGCTAGCAGGGATCACCTAGAGGGGGGTAAATAGGTGACCTTGAATAGTTTTATAATATTTATGCGGAAATAAAACCAATCACAGAAGAGTCTGAATAAAATTCAGATTCAAGGCAGATTGTATAGATGAAGCTCTTGATGTGCAGAAAGTAAAGTAAGAGATAAGGGATAGAGAATCTACACACAAGTTTATAGTGGTTCGACTTATAGCAAGCCTGCGTCCACTCTCCCACGCTTACAGCCTACTGGCTGGATTTCACTATGTAATCAAGAGAAATTTTACAGATTTTGAGTGATTTCACTCTCGTGTATGATAGGACTCTCTATCTTACACAGTCACTCTTACAAAGTAACCCTCAAGATCTAAGTGTTTTGGCTCAGAACAACAAGAAAAAATGATTGGAGTATGCTCAGACTTTGGACTTGTTGATTCTTGAATCTGTTGTCACCTTTTGCTGCTCGTTGATCTCCTTAAATACTCCTCTACTCTCAAACTAGCCGTTGGACAGCTTTCAGAGGATCATCTTCCAATCTTCACCTTGGACAGATTTGTATAATAAGAATTGAGTAGCTGTTGGATGACAGATTCTGAATTCCGCTGATTCTGGTCGCCCATACAATCAGAATCTCGGTTTCCATAAGTAGAGCTTTGTCCGTTGTAATGCATTCTTGTCGTAATATTTGATTGTCAATCAATTTGATTAAAATTGAACCAATCAAAACTTTCCTTCTGTGAAATCCATGCCAGATTACTAGTTGTTATGTTTCATTCTTAATTCTGCGTCTGAATAATTTCTGCATCTGCGTCTGAATAATTTCTGCGTCTGAATAACTTCTGCATCTGAATCTCAGAACTTAGATTATGTAGGTCTTCAAAGAACTTATTTTTCTAGCTTGTAAAGTCTGAATAACTTCCTTCTGAGCTTCCAGGAATATATATATATATATATTTTTTTTCCTGGAATAAAATGGTTCAGAATAAGTATCGGATTTTATAATTATCACAGAAGGTTTTGTCAACTTCAAAATTAATAGGAGTTTTTCTCAACAATCTCCCTCTTTTTTATGGTGACAAGACTTTCCTGCAGATTGAATTACTTTGAAATTAATTGGAAGTAAATATATATAGCGCATAGATCACAGATTGAAATTGAAAGAGCAAACTCTATTGTAAAGTCTGTGTCTTGGCTTCCTTTGTATATAACATGCATATGATCTGCATCAAATAAATTCTCCCCCTTTTTATCATCAGCAAAAAGTCAATAATAGAGAGCATTTATATTGAATAATCAACCAGTCTAACAAGAAATGTTAATTAAATTACAGACCAAATGAAAGAAATATGACTTTTGAGAGAAAAGTTTTAAAACAGGCTATTGTTTTGAAGGAGTACGAATCAGTTGAAAATTTTCCAATATTGAAACAGCTTCATTAATCTTCGAACTGCATTGACCCACAGCCTTATCCATGTTGGATGAGCATAGAGCAATGGCTTCCTCAAGTTCTGCTTTATCTGCTGCTGCTTGGAGTCGTTGAGTGTTGTAATTTTCCTCAACAATTTTCTTTAGATCTTTCATGTCTTGTTCTAGTGCAGCTTGCTTGTCCTTAATTTCAAGCAGAATAGAGAGGATGTTCTGATTTTCTAAAGGCTGTTCTTGGAAATTAGCTGGCTCAGACTGATCGAATCCCATGGTTGCTTCTTCTGTATTTTCCCCCTGAACAGGTGCTTGATCTTCAGAAACATATTATGTAGGGGTTGGTTCTAAAACCTTTAGAGTTGGTTCAGAAACATGTTCTGGAGCATCAGCATGGCCTGTATCAATATGTTCTGCTTCTGCTTCATCACTTTCATCACGCAGAAGAATTTTTCTTTTCTTGCTATACACCTTTAGTGTGATTGAAGAATCTGTCTTCTTGCTTGCTGAATTTGCCCCTTTTCTCTGCCCTGTCTTTCTGATACTTGACTTTTCAGCAGACCTTGCTTCAGACTGATGAGCCTCTTTTCCTTTGATTCTTTCTTCACATCATCAAACTGTTTCATTTTGGAGAGCATTCTTTCTCCAACAAACATACAAGGAACAAGATTCTGGCGCAATTCATCAGGAATCGATATTTGTAAAAACATGAAAATTCGAGAGATTAAAGCACCATATGGCGGTTGTCCCTTGTCTTTCTATAATATCCTGTACATATGAAAGATGATGATATGAGGAAGAGAAAAAGGTTAACCTTTCAAGATAGCCCAGATGAGCTTAATTTCTGATTTGGATAGGTCAGTTTTGGAGGCTGCCTTGGGCTTCAAGCAATTGATAATGATCTTGTGCAGAATCACTAATCTTCTGGATAAGTCAGAATAGGAGAGATGCCGATTTGATCCTAGAGCAAAGTTGGGATTTTCAGAAGTAATCTTGGAAGCATCTTCAAGATTCACAGCCAGTGGAGTAAACTTGTAGTGTCGTGCTCCAATTATCTTTGCCAATACATCCGCTTTTAAATCGAATTTTTGTCACCAACAGTGAATTGGATCCAGTTGGGTGACAAAATAGAGAGATTTCAATAGAAGTAGGCAATTAATTCAGCATAAATATTTGCAGATTGAAGGCAAAATTCATAAATGCCTAACTTTTGAAACATGTTCTTTACTGAAATATCAGCCTTCTCTAAGTAGTCGAAATCAACAGTTATGTGGTTCATGATTCCTCGAGCAAGTAACAACTTATAACAAATATTATGCCTGGAGTTTCTTAATAATCCTCCTGTACCTGGCACACCAGATGCTATTCCTACCTTCATTTCAAAAATCTCAAAAAATCGAGCATCATTATCAGGTATAACAAACTTTGTTGCACTGGTAGTTTTAGGGCTGATACGAGTAGAGGGTGCTGATGATTCTTCGACTTTTTTTTTGCCCTTTTTGGAAGAGAATTCTTTTGGTGTAGTGCTGACCGGAACATTGTCAGAATCAACGCAAGTTTGAGAGTAGTTTTGCGTAAGATGTTCTTCAGAGGATAACCCATTATCTCTCAGACAGTCACGCAAAGTAGATGCAGAGGCATATTTCTCTTCAACTTTAGATAAGCATTCCATACATGCTTGATGCTTTTAAAACAAAAATCAGTTTTACCAGAAACTTTGGGAGGCGACGACTTATGAGGTGGTGTTGCTTCGGCAGGTTCTTCATGATGTTCCGATTCTATATCTGAAATCTTCATAAACTCCGCCGGTGCAGTAGATTTAGAGTCTAGATTCAGAATGTGTGAGGATCTTCTTTTGAACGGCATTTTGATCACTTCAGGAGCAGAAAGTTTCGATCTTTGGAGAAGGAAGACGAGGAGAGTCTCTGAATATCGAAAGATTTTGAGGAAAAGAGAATCATACTGATAGGGTTTTGAAAAGTGACGGACAGGTTTATAAACAAGAAGGACGGGTTTTAGAAATAAAAGGTTATTTTTAGAAAGTAAAAAAAAAAAAAGCCCAAACAAATAGGAAGGAAATATATTTTCCGAAGCATAAAAGATCAGGACAAGATCAAGATAATATTTTAAGCACAATTAATCAGATAAATTAGGATACGTACCTAATTTGCTTCCTAAAATAACAAATGTGAAAATATCCTGCCAGAAATATTCCCGCCAAACTTTAAACTATGTACGTACCGTTCTTGGAAAGTCTAAAAGATGTTCAGACCGAGAGCATTTGAGTCTGAAAAATTCCTATCTGTCAAACACTTCAAGAGAATGGATAAGTAATGCACAGTTTGTTTCTAATATATTCAAATGAAGATTTGTCAAGAGGTTTTGTGAATATATCAGCTAATTGATTCTTAGAATCAATGAATTGAATATTCACATCGCCATTTTGAACACAATCTCTAATGAAATGATATTTGATTTCAATATGCTTCGCTCGTGAATGAAGAATAGGATTTTTGGATAGATTAATAGCACTTGTGTTGTCACACTTGATTGGAACACTTGACTCTCCAACAGCAAAGTCTCGCAACTGCTGCTTCATCTATAGAATCTGTGCACAACAGCTTCCCAACGCTACATATTCTGCTTCTGCTGTAGAAAGTGCGACTGTATTTTGCTTCTTTGAGTACCAGGATACCAACATATTTCTAAGTAGTTGACATGTACCTGTAGTACTTTTCCTGTCCACTTTACATCCAGCTAAATCAGCATCCGAATAACTAGTAAGAGTAAAATCTGAATCTTTGGAATACCAAAGACCTAGCATTGGATAAGCTCCGATGTATTTTATTATCCTTTTTACTGCAGAGAGATACGACTCTTTTGGGTCTGATTGAAATCTTGCACACATACAGACACTAAAAAGTATGTCAGGTCTAGATGCAGTAAGATACAATAGTGAACCTACCATGCTTCTATATACCTTCTGGTCTACCTTTTTACCATGTTCATCCTTGTCCAGTTTGGATGTGTGGGACATTGGAGTGTATGTTTTGTTACCGTTTTGCATTCCAAACTTCTTGATAATTTCCTTAGCATACTTTTCTTGGCAAATGAAAGTACCGTCTTTGGTTTGTTTCACTTGTAAGCTAAGAAAGAATGTTAGTTCTCCCATCAAGCTCATTTTGAACTCGTTCTGCATATTCTTAGAGAATTCCTTGCAAAGTAATTCATTAGAGGATCCAAAGATTATATCATCAACATAAATTTAAACAAGTAGAAAATCCTTACCATTTTTCTTAACAAACAAAGTTGTATCGACATTACCTTTGGTGAAATCATTTTACAGAAGAAAGTTACTTAACCTTTCGTACCATGCTCTGGGTGCTTGTTTCAGACCGTAAAGGGCCTTTTTGAGTCTATAGACATAATCATTCTTCCTTGGTTCTTCAAAACCAGGTGGTTGATCCACATATACTTCTTTTTTTATATATCCATTCAGAAAGGCACTTTTCACGTCCATCTGAAATAATTTAAAGTTATGGAAACAAGCATAAGCTAATAATAGCCGAATAGCTTCTAGCCTTGCAACTGATGCATATATGTCATCATAATCTATGCCTTCTTCTTGAGAATAGCATTTTGCAACCAGTCTTGCTTTATTTCTTGTGACTTTCCCTTTGTCATCCAGTTTGTTTCTGAACACCCATTTTGTTCCAATTACCGGATGGTTTTTGGGTCTTGGCATAAGCTCCCATACTTTATTGATTCTGAATTGCTGAAGTTCCTCCTGCATAGCTTCTATCTAGCTTTCATCTGATAAGGCTTCTCCAACTTCTTTTGGTTCTATTTCTGATATCAATGCTAAGTTGCTAATGTTTTCCTTTTGTTTGGATCTTGTCTTGATACCATCTTCTATTTCTCTAATGATGAGGTTCTTCGGATGACTGGATTTATGTTTCCAGTTTTTGTCAAATCTTTCCTTCTGATTATCTGCAGACTCTGAATTTTCTGATTGAGTATGGATTGTATCCTTTTCCTTTTCTTTTGAGGATTCTACAATCTTTGGAGATCCTTGATAAGTCTCCGTTAACTCTTGAATGTTGGAAGGTAATTTAGATTCATCTTTGTGAGTCTGAATATTTTCTTCAAACCTTACATTCATTATTTCTTCCACAGTCTGAGAACTCTTGTTGAAGACTCTGTATGCTTTACTTGTAGTAGAATATCCAAGGAAGAGTCCTTCATCTGCTTTCTCATCAAACTTTCCAGCGCGGTCATTTGGATTTTTGAGAATAAAGCATTTACAACCAAATACACGAAAATATGAGATACTGGGCTTTCTACCTTTGTAAAGCTCATAGGGGGTTTTCTCAAGAATAGGTCTGAGAAAAACTCTGTTAATGATGTAACATGTTGTAAAGACTGCATCTGCCCAGAAATGAAAAGGAATCTTGCTTTCAATCAAAATTGTTCTTGCTATTTCTTGCAAAGAACGATTTTTTCTTTTCACAACACCATTATGTTCTTGTGTATATGGAGTAGAAAAATTATGTTGAAAGCCATTTTCCTCACAAAAATTTGAAAAACTTTGATTTTCAAATTCTCCCCCATGATCTATTTTAATGCAGGAAATAGAATAGCCCTTTTCATTCTGAACTCTTTTTGTAAATTTTGAAAAGTATGAAAATGCCTCATTTTTATGAGCAAGAAAGAACACCCAAGTAAATCTTGTAAAATCATCAACAATTACTAAACAATACTTCTTACCACCAATATTTTGTGTTCTGGTTGATCCAAACAGATCCATACGAAGAAGCTACAAAGCACGATTAGTGGAAACATGATGTATAGATTTAAAAGAGCTCTTTACTTGCTTTCCTAGGGTGCAGGCATTGCATAATTCTGTTTTTCTGTATTTCAAATCTGGCAAGCCTCGAACCAATTTCTTGTTTGAGATCTTTGAGATTTGTTTCATACTGATCTGTCCCAACCTTCTGTGCCATAGATCTTCATCTTCTTTGATTGAGATCAAACAATGAGTGGAATTTGGATTTACATCAAGAAGATAAATATTGCCATGTCTTCTTCCTGTGAAAGTTTGAGAAGAGTCTTTGCTTGTTCCTGAACATGTGTTTTCTTGAAAGTTTATTTTGAAACCTGTATCACATAGTTGGCTTATGCTTATCAGGTTGTAGTTGAGTCCTTTTACCAATGAAACATCATTGATTGTAAGTTCTTCAATTTCAACTGTTCCCTTGCCAACTATTTTTCCTTTAGTATTTCCTCCAAAAGAAACTTTTCCACCATTCAGACTGTATAGATCAACGAATATGCTTGGATCTCCTATCATATGTCTAGAGCATCCACTGTCTAGGTATCACTTTCTTTTTCTCTTTGTGGTAACCTGCAAAAATCACAACCTCTCAAGTTTTCTTTGGTACCCAAATTTGTTTGGGTCCTTGAGCATTAGTATAGGCTACCTTAACAAAATCTCTTCGAACAGGTCTCCAGACCTTAGGACATTCATTTTCAAAATGTTGTGAATCTCCACAATTTGAGCATTTAAGAGCACTTCGCCCAATAGGTTTGACAAAATTTCTTTTAAAATGATTTTTATAAGCTTGTCGAGGAGGTCTTTGTCTTAATCTCTCCTTGACTTTTGAAAAATCAATCAAGCTGTCACTTTCCTTTACAAATCCTAGACTAGATTTGTTATAGTAAGGAATTTTAATGGAAAGGATATGCTTCAAGGTTTCTGAACCTTTTGAAAATTTGGAAGTAATTTCTGAAACTTCCTTTTTCAAAACAGCATTTTCTTTGGAAAGAAAATCTCAACTTTTCTTGACTTGATAAAATTCTTTTTGAAGGAAATCAATCTTTTCTTTTTGTAAAATATCCTGTTGCCTTAGAAAAGAATTTTCCTTTTTCAAAGAAGAGATTCTTTTAAGAGTAGTCTTAAATTCAAAGCATAATTCATCAATGTAATTCGATACTTCAATAGTCATTTCAGAAGGTTTTACCTCGATTTCCACTTTAGGATCAGAATCTGAGTCTGAATCTGACTTTGCCATTAGACAGAAATTTGAGATATCTTCATCACTATCTTCGCACTCTATGTCACTCTAGGTTTTTGCCTTTAAGGCCTTCTTTGCTTTCTCAAATTTAGTTTTCTTTTTCAGAAGTGGACAGTTAGGCTTGATATGTGACGCCCCGACCTCGGAGTCATTAACGTGACGTCCCGTTCATTATTGTCTTTCTTTAAACACAAGCAGAAGCATATCTCGGGACAATCACATGAAAAACAACAGCAGGATTAAAACAATCAGCATCATGAGCAAACCTTATATTTACAGGACACGCAAATATGTTTTACAAGCCAACTTATTCCTTTTAGCCATTTACACAACAATAACAAGTGGCTTGGGTGTCCTAAGCCCCGCTACTTCGAATTCACCGCTCCTAACTTTCCCCGAACTCGAACATGGCTCAAACTCCTCCTGTCGCTGCCGTCCATTCGACCATCCTATGGACCTGAGGGTGGGAAAAATGGGGGATGAGTCGGGGAGACTCAGCAAGTGAAAACACTAATATCAAGCGAGGATATATCAATCGCCGTTAACACAAGTCGGCTCTTACCGCACCCACATCGATGGCAGATCAATAGCAAAGTTCAAACAAGAGAACATCACGCACGGCTATCACATGTGCACTTTACCAGCCAACTCTCGGTTACCAACTAAGGCTCGGTTCAACCTCATGTACACTTTACCAATCAAGGCTCAGTTCTATCTCAAAACAACATCAAACATGAAACATGGTCAAACCAAGGAAATGAACCAACTACGACCAACCAAACGACCGAGAAACGGTCCAAGCAAACCACGTCACAACACACCTCAACATCCTTTCCCGATATTAAGGAATTCACTTACTCATAAACGAAACCAGAACTAGAGAGTAGAAAATGGACGGGAAAGACGACGGCCTCGGGATCTCGTCAACTCACGGCGGTTGCCCTTTTCTTTTCTCTCCCTCGGCTTTCTTTCTCTCTCGATTTTCTCTCTCTCTCTCACGGTTCTCTCTCTCTTTTCTCTCTTGGCTTCTCTTTCTCTCTCTATTTCTCTCTCCCTTTGGCCGAATGGTCTTGTTTCTATTTATAGGGAGGCAAAACTTGGGGCCAAAGCTTGGATGAGGTGAGCGCACGCATCATCGGAGCATGAGGTAAGCGCACGTGTCACGTGGGGGTGTGAGGTAAGCGCGCGCATCATCGGGAGGGGCCTAAAGTCTTCGTTCATTAATGCATGACATTATGAAAGGTCACCAAAGTCCAAGCAATTAATACAAGTCATTATGAGGGTGGCCTCCAAAGTCAAGAACAATAATGGCCAAGGAGGATAAGCTTTGACTCGGTCAAGACCTTATCCTCTAGATTCTTCTACCAATTTTCCGAACCGTGTACTCCCTAGAACCTTCTGGATTTACTGAATTCTCACGCAAATGACTCGGGCCAATCGGGTCACACGAAATATATCACTTGGCACAAAAATCACAACCCGTGCCATACTTAATCACAAGATTTTCTGAAGGTTTTCCGCAATAAACACACATAATAATTCCATCCAACCCGAGATTTGGCATGGGAAAATCCTCTAAATATGCCTCAAATATCACCAAAAGACATCAGGTCGAGATTCCAACGTTTTTCACAAAGAAAATGCCAAATCTTTGAAATCTAACAAAACCGAACAGCTTTGCACTGTTCACGAAATCAGGCTTGAAAATATAGTAAATGGATTCCGAAAATTCTCAAATTCGGATATGTCATAAACAAGGTCTTAATAAACATTTCTTGTGAAGAACATAAATTCGGAATCTTTCTGTAAACACCATTTTTAGTAGCTTAAAGACAAACTAAAAATAGTTCACTAGAACAGCATTCTTGTTTCTCAAAATAAGCTCTGTCCAGAATCCAAATCATCTCGGAAAATTCCCAAATTTATGTACGTTATAGAAAAGAACGTTCTCAACAACTTTCGTGAAGGAAACTTTTTCAAAATCGGCCCAGAAAAGCTCGTAGAAAATAAAGACGGTGTAAACATCACCGAAATACCCATTCTGGGCAGTTTCACATGGTCCGAAAATCAGGCTATCGTACCACACATATCAACTCCAAAAATCCTGAAATTAAAGTACATAAAACTTCAAGATATTTAGAACAACTTTCAAGAAGAAAGTGTTTGGAAATTCGGATCACAAAAGTCTCCCCATGTCGCGACCTAAAATTCCTCTTAGGCTAATGGATTGTTAAGACTAAGCCTAACTCGGGCCCTCCCAAGCCCTACCAATTCTCAACTTAGGGTTTAAGTTTTTAACGTGCAAAAGTTTTCATGCTTGGAGTCGCCACTAATCTATTTGCGGTAGGTCGATTAGAAACCTAAATAAAATATAGGGAGATATGTTTTATTCCTGCGAACCAGAGATTCTAAGCTCAGGGACTTGGTTACGCTAAATCTAGTCTAATGCCCTTTCAGTACCTTTTCTTTTCAAAAAATATTTATGCATGCAGTCTAGATCCATTTTAACTTAGCCACTAACATGTGAGGTGATCATGCGGGTGCGCAAACCATCAAAGTAACACCCAATAATCAAAATATTAAATAAATTGCAAGATTGGGAGAATTACTTACCTCGAAGTAACGTAAGCATCTGCATTGTTAGCTAGAAAATCACATCAACAACCTAATATGATTTCTAATTAACAAGGAATTCACTCAATTTTTGGATTTTCGCTTATTTAAATGAAAACTAATCTACATGCAATGACGTGCAAAAATGACATGCAAGTAATGCAACCTAGCATGCAAACTATATGTCATGCGACGACGTGACCTAATTCTGATGACGGGCAAATGATTTATTTTTGGTATTTTTTAATGAAATTCGGAATAAAAATATGCCTAAATTAACATGCAACCTATGATGACTTAACATATCCTAACATGACTTATTTTTGGGATTTTTGTTAAAATTCGAAATAATAAATTACTTAAATTAAGAATGCAATCTATCCTAATCTACCATAAAGCAATTCATTCTTTTTTTGGGGTTTTCATGAAAATTCGGAATTAAAAAATAACCTAAATAATCTATTAAGATTAGAATATTACTTAATTTAAACTAGGAAATAGATTATCTCAAGTCCTAATTTAAATTAAATAATTACTCTATCGTCTAGATATATTTAGGATTCCTAAACATGCAAAACTCAAATTCAAATCCTAACTGATATTTTTTAAATTTTCTTTTTTATTTGAAAAGGAAAAACAATTTAAATAGAGATAGCATCCACATTTAAAACAGCCACGCGATCCGTAAAATTCGTTTCAAACTCGGATTAGGCACAAAAATCGAACTATCGATCATATCTATAGGGTTACAGATATTGACGGAAAGTCGATCATTCAAATTTGGAAAACAGATAAAAGTCATTATCGTAGCCAAGTGATTATGGATAGGATAATGATTTTCCGTATCGCCACGTATCGTACCTTAGGGATAAAGTCGGATAGTCGTCCACATACGTTGCTGAATTAGGAAAGTTTCCAAATTTTGAATATTTTAAAAATATTGCGGATATCAGATAATTATCCTAATATATCCAATATTCCACGCGATGTTCACGAAATATTCAAACACTCAAATTAGTAAATTAAATATTCTGAAAAAATATCGGATAATGTCCAATTACCTAATTTACAGATAATTCCCAAATTCGAATCGACTCAGGATCGAGTTTGTGGATCGGGATCGGACTCGGGCGACGGGCGACGCGTCGGGAGCGGGCCAATGGCGGCAACGTTGCTTCGGTGTGGACGGTGGCTTGCAGCTAGGAGCGTTAAGCACGTCGGGGCTGAACTGGAACTTGTCACCGATTGAGGAATAGAAACGCAAGTTGCTCAAATGCAATGTGAGCTTGTTGGGCGTTGCTTGAAGGCCACCAGAAAACCTGCGAAGGAAAACTCCAGCGCAACAGAGAAATAGCATAACAAACAGCAGCGTCTGGTGTAGCTAGTGTAGCCGAGGCTACACTTGATCGATGATGGTTTCTGTGTCGCCAAAGTAGCAATAGATTGATAGCAAGAACAAGTTGCTATAGTGACGGGCTCGCTGAATACCCTCGATGGCCACCAAAATCTGACGCTGAAGTCCGCAAGTTTGCTCAGTGAAGGGACGGAAATCAAGAGGGGTAGTCTACGTGTGTGTCTTTCGTTGACCTGCAGCTTCTTTCTTGTCTTTGAACATCACAATACTTGCTGGTTTTCTTTATCATATCTGGACAAAAATCAAAAGAAAACCAGCCACCGCTTGAAGCTCCCCTCACAATTTCGTCTCTCTATTCTCTGGCCGTCTCTCAATGGGGCCGTGTATTCAATATGTGTGGCCTCCCTCACGTGCTCTCTCTAAAACTCTGATCTTGAAAATTATGAGAGCCCCCCCTTGATTATGACGCATAACGACATATTTATATGACAATCCTAGGTTAATTGGCCGGGCTTCCTAGTCCTAATGGGCTTTGACTTAGGCTTTATCATTTAATTTTCACTTAATTCCAAATGGGCTAAATTAATTCGGGCTGATTTAAGCTCAAATTAAAACAACCAAAGCCTTTTAGACTTGTGAATTTCAATTCGGCCCCCCAATCCTTGAGTGAGCCGAGTGCTCGAGCTCAATTTACGCGATGAATTTTCATTTTACTTGCTACCGCCGGTCTGATACGGAATCCAACTAACCCATATGAACTTAAACTACATGCTATGCAATTTTAATATTTTTGTTTAGGGCTTAAAAAATTAAACCCTAATTTTCTATGCAATTGTTCCTAAATGACTAGTTAAAATTTAGGTGTCAACACCCCAAAAATAACAAAATGAAGGAGTACCAATGATCCGAAACTGGGTTTTCCAAAACAAGAGAAAACAATTTAGTTCTGATTGGAAAACCAACGAACTGAAACCATAGCCATTTCCCCGGGACTGAAATTGAGGATATTACAATTTACTTGCGGCTTCCCAAGCCCAAAAATAGGGATGTGACATGATATGTCCACGTTTCCTACGGTGAAAGCATATCACTTCCTTTAATCTCTCTGTCTCATCGATAAACCTCTTATTTTCAAAGGGCTTCTTTCCTTTGAGGTTTCTTCCTCTAATTTTCATTCTCTTATACTTCTTTATGAAGAGAGCTAATTCTTCATCATCAACATCTTCATCTTCAGAATCTGCATCAGAATTAATATTAGCTTTCAATGCAATTGACTTGTCACCTCTGGTTTCATTCTCCTCATTCCGTTTCTCAGTCCCATATGATTGAAGAGTTCCAATTAACTCATTCACTGACAGAGGCTTGATTCTTTGTGTCTCACGAAGAGATGTTTTGATGTTATCCTATTCCTTTGCCAGTCCTCTCAGTAGCTTGTTGACTTTCAATGCATCTGGGACTAGTTGTCCTTGATATGCAAGACCGTTTACTATGTCGGTAAACCTATCATACATATCAGCAATTGATTCTTCAGACTTCAGTTTGAAGGATTCATATTGACCAGGCAAAAGATTGATTTGAGTTTCCTTGGCTCGATCTGTTCCTTCATAAGTAATATAAAGAGTATCCCAGATTTTCTTAGCAAATTCATAAGTAGCAATTTTTTTATATTCATTAGGAGATAAAGTACAATAAAGAGAATAAATTGCTTTGGAATCTAAGGTTTCTCTTTTAGAAATCTCTGCTTGAGATAATGGAGGATCTGCTGATTTGCTTGCATCTGCCTTTTCTTTTGAATCAGAAGATTTCGGTTTGACTCCTTTAATAATGACATCCCATTACATATGATCAATTGACTTTACGAATGCCTTCATCTTATTTTTCCAGACGTTGTATTCCTTGCCATCAAAATATGGTGGTCTGTTATTACTCAGACCTTTAATGAGCCCTGGAGCACCAAAGCTAGCCATGTAGATCGTTAGCTCAGAAGTAAAACACTTCAATAAAATGAGCAACCTGCTCTGATACCAATTGATGTGGCTAGCAGGGATCACCTAGAGGGGGTGAATAGGTGACCTTGAACAGTTTTATAATATTTATGCGGAAATAAAATCAATCACAGAAGAGTCTGAATAAAATTCAGATTCAAGACAGATTGTATAGATGAAACTCTTGATGTGCAGAAAGTAAAGTAAGAGATAAGGGATAGAAAATCTGCACACAAGTTTATAGTGGTTCGACTTATAGCAAGCCTGCGTCCACTCTCCCACGCTTACAGCCTACTGGCTGGATTTCACTATGTAATCAAGAGGAATTTTACAGA
Source organism: Syzygium malaccense (assembly GCA_031216405.1). Classification (NCBI taxonomy): domain Eukaryota; kingdom Viridiplantae; phylum Streptophyta; class Magnoliopsida; order Myrtales; family Myrtaceae; genus Syzygium; species Syzygium malaccense. Next base: position 44,774,108 of record CM062260.1, read on the forward strand.
TTTTGAGTGATTTCACTCTCGTATATGATAGGACTCTCTATCTTACACAGTCACTCTTACAAAGTAACCCTCAAGATCTAAGTGTTTTGGCTCAAAACAACAAGAAAAAATGATTGGAGTATGCTCAGACTTTAGACTTGTTGATTCTTGAATCTGTTGTCACCTTTTGCTGCTCGTTGATCTCCTTAAATACTCCTCTACTCCCAAACTAGCCGTTGGATAGCTTTCAGAGGATCATCTTCCAATCTTCACCTTGGACAGATTTGTATAATAAGGATTGAGTAGCCGTTGGATGACAGATTCTGAATCCCGCTGATTCTGGTCGCCCATACAATCAGAATCTTGGTTTTCATAAGTAGAGTTTTGTCCGTTGTAATGCATTCTTGTCGTAATATTTGATTGTCAATCAATTTGATTAAGATTGAACCAATCAAAACTTTCCTTCTGTGAAATCCATGCCAGATTACTAGCTGTTATGTTTCGTTCTGAATTCTGCGTCCGAAGAAATTTTGCGTTTGAATAATTTCTGCATCTGTATCTGCGTCTGAATAATTTTTGCATCTGTATCTACGTCTGAACAACTTCTGCATCTGAATCTCAGAACTTAGATTCTGTGGGTCTTCAAAGAACTTATTTTTCTAGCTTGTAAAGTCTGAATAACTTCCTTCTGAGTTTTCAGAACATATATATATATTCTTGAAGTAAAATAGTTTAGAATAAATATTAGATTTTACAATTATCACAGAAGGTTTTGTCAACTTTAAAATTAGTAGGAATTTTCCTCAACAAAGTGTAGTTCCCACTGTACTCGAGAATCGCAGTTGCATAGGTGTGATCGTACCTGCTGTACTTGAACATGCTGCTATAGTACTGCCTGGTGGCGATGTAATACCGGCCCAGAGGCCGATTGGCCGTGAGCAGGACGTCTATGGTTTGTCCCGGACTAATCAAGACAAATTCCGAGGAAAAAGGTTTGAGGTACGCCGCGTCATATCCAACGATGGTGACATTGTGGTCTGCGATTGCGAAGAAGAGCTCAGCATTCATGTCGGCGTTAAGCAAGCGAAGGAGATAGGTCTTGCCATAATCGACCGCCCACCTGTACGTAGTTTCTACAGAACGAGGAAAAGAAACAAAGAAACTGAGTGAATCTGCAGGCTTAGTGGTAACACATATCATGCAAACGAAGCATCAACTTGAGATCAAGAGTTATCATGAAACTAGCAATCTCTTGACAATGGCATGACGATCGTCAATCAAAGCAATGTGAGTATGTACCATTGGAGCAATCGCAGAAGTCACCAGGTTCGCCGTTGATGTTGTAAGCCTCGAACGCCAGTAAGTCCCTCCCTTCGGCGAGGCTCTCCGCGATGGACGCGTAAACATCCTCCGTATACCAGGACGCTACAAAGGTATCCAGTAACACTGCCACATTAAAGAGATAAAGCTGCTTGAAAACTATAGGGTGAGGCCGCGGTACATACCAAGCACTATCACTTTCTCGCCGTTAGGCTGCGGAAATGGATAGGACGTTCCGTCGGCGGGATGGATGACGATGATGCCATGAATACTATACCTTGCCCACTCGCTGTGAGCGTGCCACCACAACGACCCCTCCTCTTCCGAAAACAAAACTTGATACGTGAAATTCGTCCCCGGCGAAATTCTACATTGCGTCACGTATTCCGTCCCATCAAACCATGGATTTCTCGGCTGCTTCACTCCATGCCTAGCAAGAATGATAAATAGCGAGATTGATTTAAAATATTTAGCATAGGTTTATGGTTTAAGGCGAATTTGATGTGAAATTATTTGATGGTGGGTTCATATATTAGCACCGGTTCTTTAAAGTGCTGGGGGAACAAAATAGCGAGATTGATATGGTGGACCAGATGGGCTGTCGCAATACTTTTACCACAATCATTGTCTTTTACTGTGTACCTAACTTTTCGTGCTAATATCACAATGATTGAATCCAGCCTTTCTCGTACTATTATCACAATGATTAAATCCAGTTTTATTTATTTAAACTGTTAGATAAATAGATAATTTTATATTTATATATTTTAATGCTACCTCTCACGCGCACATGCTGGACTTTGACCTAAATTTAAAGTGTGAAAATGTATATTTATAGAGACAAATGGGAGACAAGAAAGATTTGAATTCAGGAGTTCGTTCTTCGATATCATGCGAGATTTTATGAGATCACTACCAACTATTTCGAAAGTCTAAACTGTTACATAAATGTATGATTTTAATATTCAAATATTCTAATATTGTACAAGCACCATATCAACCTAAAAATACGAAGTTTGTGGAATAAATCAACAGATGTACAAATGCATGCTTCTGTTTTTTCTCAATCATCTCTCGTATTCTCGTTATCTTCGAATCCATCCTTGGCGTGGAATTTTTTGGTGAAATGTCATGGTTGGTATCTTTATTTTTTTCCGAAAATCAATATCGTCTCTCTATTTTCTTTGGTTCAAAACCGTTTCTATACTTCTTAAAAGTGTCGTCGGTAAATCTCTGGAATTTTCCGATGGTAGAATTGCCGACGCAACGTTAACGTCGTTAGATGTTCGTTGATGTGGCTTAATGCCATTAAAAATTTGTTGAGTGGGACTTTTATTCCTATCTCCAATACTCTCTCTCTCTCTCTCTCTAACTATCATCATCATCATCATCATCTTCTTCTTTTCTTCTCCTCCTCCTTGTTCTCCTTCGACTAAAAACCCACATGATCAGAACAAAAACCCATAATTTCTAACATCCTCACCACTGCAAAACCTCAAGCGGCCATGGTGAAACTTGATGAAGCTCGAGCAACCATAGCGGCCATGGCCACAAGCTCAAACAAGTCCTAGCCGCCTGCAAGCTCAACGAAGCTCAAGCGTCCATGGTCACAAGCTTGAAGAAGTTCCGATTGCCATGACCAAGGTGGACGAAGTTCGAGCAGTCATGGCTGCGATCTCTCTCTCTCTCTCTCTCTCTCTCTCTCTTCAAATAAAAGAATTTGTGAATCATCAAAGACACGCGTAGTCCGATGTCCAACTTAGCAATCCGGTTGTCCACGTCAGCGAAAATTGATCAGCAATAAAAAAGAAGTATAAAAAAGGACCAACGGTATCACAATTCAAACAAGTACATGGACATTTTGAACCAAAGAAAAATAGTAGAGGGGCGATTTTGATTTTCAGGTAAAAGTAGAGGGATCAACCGTCATTTCGCCGATTTTTTTTTTAACCTAAAACTTGGTATACTAAGACCGATTCATGGAATCAATACCAAAAACTGACACACGGGACAAACTTTCATGCTGGATAGTACACCTAGGACGAGAATGAGAATGAGATTGAGGCTCCATGTTTCGTGGAGAACATTCTCTTGTAAAAATGAAAGTTCTTAAACTGACATGAGAGAGAGAGAGAGAGAGAGAGAGAGAGAGAGAGATTACCAGTGTATAGTGATGCCGTAGCTACCTTGGTTGGAAAACTTTCGTTAACGACCAGCATGCTCTTTGTACTGCACAGCCTCGTGTAGTTTTTCTCCTTCAGCTGTGTCACAACCCCGTCACGTATATCAACAAACATGTATACATAACTTATTGCTTTTCAATCTACTAGCCAGAGAGTAGCCACCCTTAATGAGACATCAACCAACGAGAAAGCTTCAAAAATTTAAAGGAAGTGAAACGATGTCAAGTTAAACTCGCTTTCTTTTAGGAAGAAGGGAAGCACGCACGACGAAATCATGGTAATGAACGTCGCCGTGCACAACGCTTGCGGAGAGAAGAAGTAGCCCGACAGCAAAAGCAGAGATCGAGAGCTTCATCGCGCAGACCGCCATTGCCGTCATCTTCGTTCCTCCTCCTCAAGGTGGGTTCTTGTGGACGATGAACGAAAAAGAACTGCCGCAAGAGTTCTCACTTTTGGTCCCATTTAAACTTAAATCTTGGTTGGCGAATAGTTAATTCCTTTTGCACTATCCTAGGTCATATTGTCGTGGTCCCATTACTTGCCTCGTCCAGTGGGTTTGACTTTTAGGCAATGGGATTTAGGTGGAGGGAGGAGACTGACTTGTCGGTCTGAAACAATAATGTCCACAAACTATGATTTACCCATCAACGTATATTCCGAGACACTTGCTAAGTACATTCACACAATTAATCCATTAAAGATTATAATATTTTCCTTTTAGCTTAATTTTACTTATTTTTCTCACATGCGCATGTATCATTTTTTCGATAAATCTTCCTTTCGATTAGTTTTATCATCGGGTCTTTGTACCTCATAAGTAAAGAAATTTCAAAATACCCGACCACCAAACGATAGTGAACAGTCCCGAGCAAAATTTCTAGTGATAGTACCCTTTCTTTAATAGAAGCTACTACTGAATTTTGGACACTCCGGTCGATTATCACTATATTATTTCTTCTTGACTTGCGGATGCCACGTGGATTAACTGACCTTCTAATTTGCTCCTCCTAGCACGCACATGCAGTGTGTGAACTAAGTGAAGAGCCGCACCATCATTAATCATCAATTTAAAGATTGCATGGTAAACGAGGAAGAGTATTTAAAGCTAGAAATCTCCAACATTTTGGTTTGTTTAGGAAGCTAAAATGCAGCAAGTGCTCGTCGACAACAAGCTGCTACGACTGCGGTTCTTGCTGCATCTCTGGTTCTTGGCAGGCACAAAGTTGGAATCGCCATTCAATAACAAGATTCCAAAGTTATAATGGTCCCTTGAAGATTAGTTTCCTGAATGTTAGGCAGGAATTGAAAGTTAGGTAACGGATCTCATACTTGGACCAACTTTTCAAATACTTCCTACGAACTTCGACCGTGAGTGCGCAGCCACGACCCAGTTGAAAAGGATGATACTCGTGAAGCAGCTTGTCGGAATATGACAATTGTTGAAGCTGGATCCGAGCGCCCAGGTTTTGTACTCGGATTGGTCCTCCATTGCTTAAGTCAGTGAAGATGAGGAGCGAGAGAGAGACTGTACGAGCTTTAAGGTTGAGAAGAGAGGTGTATCCCTAGAGAATAAGTGGGAGAGAGAGTACCAAGGGTCCGTTTGTTACGCGAAAAATGAATTATTTGAAAAAATGATTGCTTATAGAAAATATTTTCTTAAAAATGATCGCTTATATGGCTCACAAAACGAATGAATGAAAAATATTTTCCATGTCTGTGAAAATGTTTACACATAAATTATTATCGATAATGAAATCATTTTCCATTAACTAATTATTTCAGAGAAAATTACCAAAAAAGTCCTAAACCTATTGCACTTGTGTCCAATCAGTCATAAACATTTTAATCGTGCCAATTGAGCTCATCTAACCAATTTTAGTCGGAAATCATTAATGTGGACGCTAGCTCCCTACGTGACACAACCGACACTAATGTGGACAATTTTTATAATCTTTTCTTCATTTTATTTTCCTTCTTTCTATTCCTTTTGTTTTTCTTCCACGAGGGTCGGCTGACCTTAAGCCTTCACCAATTGAGGGCGAATGTCACAACCTTCACCCAGACCTAGCGAGGGCCGCAAAGCCCTTGCCGACCGCTGGTGAGGGTTGCAGCCCTTACCGATGGTCTGCGAGAGTTGGTTGGCCCTCATCGTACTTGGTAGAAAAAAAAGGAAAAGAAAAAAATACAAAAAATTTATAAAAAAATTGAATTTTTTTTCAAAATTAAGAAATTATAAAAAAAAATTATCCACATTAGCGTCAACCATCTTACGTGGCATTACAAGCGTTCACGTCAGCAATTTTCAGCCAAAATTGTCCGGTAGGACTACATTGGGAAATCATTAAAAGGTTTAAAACTAAATTGTTAAATTAAAAGGTTTAGGATTGAATTGGCACAAGCGCAATAGATGGATTTTTTTGGTAATTTTCTCATTTATTTCAAGTGATACATCTACCATTCTTAAGAAAATATTTTTTAAACCATTCATTTTTCACTAAACAAACAGAGCCTAAGTGCTCATATTACTATTTATATGTTATTGTTGATGGGTTGCCAGATTGTGTTGGGCATGTGGTGGTCTATAGATGACAAGTGACTAAAGGGACGCAACAAATGTCATCCAAACTGTTTTAGAGATCAATGCAACCTTTCAGGTAGCGGTAGCACTAGTGTATACTCCAATGGATAATAGTAAACTGATATCTTATCAAGATCATGATGTCAGGTAATTAGGTGGCTCCACTACGTCAAATACTCGGTCGGCGTGATAATGACATGTGTCGACGGTTGATTGGTTGCTAAAAATCACCCTCCTCAACAACATTTTATATTCTCTTTCTCATTACATGACCAATTTATATCGCACTACCCTAAAAGACTAAAACCAATCGAAATTAAAGTATGTGGGCACCTTATTAAGGTTAACCTAAGAAGCTAAAAACACAAGATTCGGCCTCTAGTTGGGTTGACCAATAATGGGGCAATTAGATGCATCGTTTCGAAAAATTTTTATCTATGGCACTCGATCGGCCTTTATCTAGTGGTGAACATCCCCTGTATCGAGAAGATGAAAATAAGTGACCGAGAAAATATTAAGTGAGTTGAATATGCCACGTAGGATGATATAACACTCCATCCAATAAAATGTCACGTGGCAAGGTAGGTCCCGCTATAAGACCTTTACTGTCTCCCGTCTGTCTGTCTCTCTCTCTTCTTCGTTACTTCTCTCCCCGACTATTATCTCCCCGCCGTAAACCTCTCCCTCTCACCCGCTTTTCACCATCTTCTTCTGGTGCACATACCAGAAGCACACCACCGCCATTATGGACCCACAATGCAGAAGTGGAGCTTCATTTTTGTTTCTTCTTTTATTTTTGGGGCCATAATCTCTGCATTGTGGCCGCGAGCGACGCTCGTCGCTCGCGGCCATGGGTCCAGATCTGACCAAACTTCCAGATCGAGCCGTCCCTTCCGGCGTTGCTCGATGCCAACAACGACCATGGACATGGATGAGTGTCGTCCATGGCTAGCGTCCATGGTGGATGGGAAAGATGGATACCCAAGGGGGTCAATGGCATGGCTGAACGACGCCGACGACAGCCATGGATGAGCACCGGCGTGCTTGTGAGCGGTCATCAATGGTTGGCTGGTGACACTGCAATCCAGACGCGAGCATCGTCCATGGTCTCGAAAGGCAAAAAGAAAAGGACGAAAACGGTGAAAGAAGCAAGAGAGTAACGAAGGAGAGGGAAGATATGAAAGTGGAGTAACGGGGGACTGCAAAATCTGACCAGTGGTCCTGGTTTGCCACGTGTCATCCACCGAATAGTGTGCTGCATAACCTACGTAGAGTATTCTAACTCACCAAATATTTTCTCCCACCTGGAGGGTCGAGCCGGTTGGTCAAACCGGAGTTCCTTACTTAAAAAAAATGGCTGCTCATTTCTTTCCAGAAGCATATAATATAGATTTGTTGTGGGGGGACAGGCAGGACTCCAGCTGGGGGAAAGCAACCCTCGATCGCACACTTGCTGAATCTTTTCGGACGAAGTACTCTCATGTTTGCTTCTTGTCCCAAGGACACGGACGCAGAAACCTGTACGTACGCGCTCGACAAAGTTTTGGGACCATTACTGGTTAATCTAAAGGACAAACACCTTGCTCGATGCATGCCTCGTCTACTTCGCGACAAATCGATCGACATGACCCAATTGTCGAGTCAGAGCAAGAGATGACTGCCGATTTGGGAGACCTCAAAAAAAAGAAATACAAAAAAGATAGGTTTCACAATTTTTTCACAATTTTAATCCTATGTGCTCTAACCCTCCAAAGACTTCTACCTTCGTACTTCCAAAGAAAGAGCAGGGTGACGATGAAAAAACAACATAAAAGAAAACGAGAGAAAGAATAAGAAGATTTTTTTTATTTGGTCGAAAAATAAAAAGATTGATCAGCTGTCCCCTTGATAAGAAAAAGAATGCGTATACGGTTTGGACAGAGTCTCTTGGGCACCGCGTGATCGTGTTTTTTCAGTTGACACCTAACTTCTCATTTGTGATGTCTATTCACTGGCGGACCCAATATTGATAATGACAAACGAGAGGTTGACCCAAAGAAAATAAAATTGCCAATGAGAGTCATGCTTTGTAAGGAGTGGCTAATAAGTAGTGGTCCACGTGTAATTTATTTATTATTTGCTCTCCCTCTCTCTCTCTCTCAAGGGAATGTGATTAGACATTCTATTAGCGTATCATGGCATTAATTCATCGGAGCATTCAATGGTGTTAGCACTACTTGAAAGGTGAGACGTGCATTGGCATTTAAAACAGTATGGATACCATTTGTCACGCCACTTTAGTCATTTGTCATCTATAGACCACCACTTGTCCAACACGATCCGGTGACCCATCAACGATAACGTATAAATAATAATCCAAGCACTCAATTACTCTCTTTCTCTCTCTCTCTCTCTCTGAATTAACTTAAGCATTGGAGGCCAAATCCGAGCACAAAACCTGAACACCCTGACCTGTTCATGGTTCCTGTTTCCAGCTTCAACGGTTGTCATATTCTTACTTATTATCTCAAGAAGTATTTTCCGCATCCAGTCGTTCGTGGTCGCACACCAAAGATCCAAGTACGTAGGAAGTGTCAAATGAGTTGCCACAAGTATGAGATTCCTTACTTGACTTTCAATTCCCATGTAACATTCAAGAAGTTAAATTCAATGGACCATCATAACTTTGGAATCTTCTCATCTAATAATAATTCCAATTCGTGCCTGCCCACAACCAAAATGTAGCAAAAACCACAGTTTTGTGACAGAAGTTTCGCAATCGAGTCAAGCTCGAGTAGCAGACTAGGCTTCCTTGGCGAACTATTTAAAGCTCGTGCGATTTTATTATCATGTATCACGATAGTCTTTAAGAATGTTATTTTGACACTGAAACAGTCTATGAGCGTGAGCTAGTCTCTCAATGTAATTTCACTCGAATTATCAAGTAATTATCACGGTTGGTAATTAATGTCAATGGTTTGGTGGCCATCGGTGGCCATAGTGTAATTTTCTTAAGGTGGACTTTTTGCATCCAAAACAAATCAAATCATGGAGCCTTTAGGTCCTATTTCTCACTTTAAAGATTCTTTCCTCCTTTACCGTACAGTCTTTCAATTGAAAGTTAATAATAGTATGACTCTCACTTGCTGGGTGGCTCTCCGCTCCACCAAGGGGCACGTAGGGTTTGATTATCAAAAGGAGTGCTTGTGGAACTACACTAAAGTATAATTTATGTATAGTTATAGTTTTTTTTTTTGAGTAAAGATGTATAGTTATAGTTAATAGTACAAAAAAACCCGAAACTGGTATATCTATAAAAAATTTATCTCAAATTGATTATTAGGTCACAAAAAACTCTAAACTAGTACACTTATGACAAAATTACTCCAAACTAATTATTGGGCCATAAAAAATTCTAAATAGGTACATATGTGATAAATTTGTCCAAATTGATATAGATTTTCACGTGGACTTACCTTGTCAATTGAGTTATTGCCTGTGTCATTCAGCTTATCAATTTCATGGTAAAATTTGATGAAAGCTAATGAAGTGTAAATATTAGGGATGAGTATGATTCGAGTGGGCAGTTCTCACCCTGGAACTGGGAAATGCCTACTAAGGATCGGTTCCAAAAAATTAGAATCAAGAACCGCCTGTTGGTTCAGTCCGGTTCTCGGGTAGGTCCATAGAACTGGTCCCACCAAACTTCACACGATTAGTGGCTTATTTTCTAGTAAGCCAAAGTAAAGCAAAAAATTTTCAAGCAATAAACTTAACAAGCGCAATCCACGAGGAGAGTCAATTACCATTTGTAACTGCCAACAACAAAAACCTCAGAATAATGCTTCCTCGTATTCAACCTAGGGAAGTTTTCGATTCTCTTTGTGAATTTCATTGAAGGAAGATCCTCTGATTGCTGATTCTCGACCAGGCCAGTAGGATCCACTATTTTTTAACTAGAACAGCAGCATCACACACAAATTCCCTCTCTACTGCTAACCTCGCAGTCCTAAAAAAAAACCATAAAAAAGTAAATGGATTCAAGAGAGCTAAGAGAAGTGAAGCAGCAAAATGCTACTTTCTGTTGACGAGCTATCAATTAGCGTCTTAATAGGAGAAGTTTTCCTTATTTGGTTTCTTCCTATTCTTATCTCCTGACTTGTAGGAAAATTAGGATTGTCCTCCTCTGTATATATATACATGTTCTATTGTAACCTTGAAAAGAAGAATATACAGATCAATGAGAGAATTTTTCATATTTTCCTTACTTTTCTACATGGTATCAGAGCGGGTTCGATTAGGAACCTGTTGACCCGACCAATTGAACTAAACCCGAAAACTAGGGTTTGGTCTTCTCTTCTATTTCACGATCCAGTGCGGCTGCCTGCTGTGTCGATTGCTTGACTCGCCACCGACCACAGCGGAGGTACTACGACCCGCCGCGACTTTGCTTGTCATCACGCCGATCCTCTCTCATCGCGATCTCTTCGCCACTCCGACCTTCTAAACCAGAAATTGCCGCAACCACAATTGGTTGCCTCACCGTTTCTTCTCTTCTCGAGACATGGCTGATGACAAGATCCCATCCGATGTGGCCCCTCCAGCTTTAGCAGGAGTTGTTGCGCACCCTTCGAGTGGCGGTGTCCCTTTCCAACCTCCAGGAGGGGCTCCCTGTAGGCCACGAAAATGGCACGCCCAAGATCACCATAATCAGAAATCGAAAACACGATAATGGAGAAATTGTCGTTTCGCGTACCTGGTTTGGAATCCATCTAACTTGACGCGGAATTTGGGACGGTTTCCGAACACGAACTCAAGATCTTCTCCCCTATTCCCTTCGTTAGAACACTGGCCTAATGAGATTGCCACTCACGAGAAGAAAGTTCTCTCTGAATCCGTATGTGAGTCAAATTGTGCATCATCAGGTTAGGGGAGGGACTTGAGCGCTATTTATAGAGTCTTCGACCACGGGCCCTCTCATTACGGGCCGGGCCGTACTCGGCCCACACCAGCCAGCCCCATATTAGACTGATTAAGAGCCCATATATCTTACCTTTATTAGACCAAACTAATTCAGTTAATTTCAATTAATGAAGCCCACATTAGGAAATTCTTACATTCTCCCACTTGGGCGATATTAATTGAAATAAAACTGTGTGCGCACCCTTATATTGGTCTAGAGATTATTCTTAATAGTCAATCCGATCCCATAAAGTCTCGAACACCGAATCATGGCGGTAACTGTATGTATTCACGCAGAGCCTTTCATGGTCACGAGTGCTTTCAACTTTACTGATATGGATTCAATATGGTAGTGTGTCAAATGGACAATACCTCAAAATGAGTAATACTTCATGTGTTATCCATTTGGTTAGTCCAAATTCTCTCTCCTTAAGTGTCACAAAACCTAGTGTGTCACCAGAGAATATCCTTCATGGTTCCAACGAACCTGTATATGTCTTACCTTGATAGTTAACTTTACTTTATGTGCAACAAGACATATCATTAAGGCTAATACCAAGAATACTCCATAGCCTGTACTCAAGGTTTACACAATTCCTCAAGATTTTCATCAAATATATGTACTCAACTTGATAAATCTACATTCACAAATACCTCATTGAATGCAAAAGAGTTTATACATATTCAAATATTGCAAAATGCAACAAAATCAGATACAAACTTCATAAGAGCAACATAAAACTAAACAGCTCCCACTAATTAATAGTATCCCATGATACTCCTAAGCCCATATTAATGACATGTCGATCAAATATACAAGGGCGAAGGCCTTTAGTTAGCGGATCTGCTATCATATCATCTGTTAAAATGTCCTCTACTGCAATGTCACAATTCTGAACTTTTTCCTTTATAATCAGGTACTTGACCTCCATGTGCTTAGACCCCTTGAGACCTCTGTTGTTGTTAACAAACAACACTACAGAGTTATTGTCACAATACAACTGTACGGGCCTATCCACAAAATCAAATACGGTCAACTCCTTAAAGAGGTTTCGGAGCCAAATTGCCTGAGTAGCGGCCGAAAAGCATGCTACAAACTCCGCTTGCATGGTAGAGGATGTCATTAATTTCTGTTTCTCACTTTTCCATGATACTGTACCTCCTGCTAACTTAAAGATGTAACCTGTTGTCGACTTCTTTTCATCCTGACAGCCAGCAAAGTCTGAATCCGAATACCCAACTAGCTATAGGTCCTGAACATGTTTATAAATCAGCATATAGTCTTTTGTCCTCTTTAGGTACCTCAAAACTTTCTTGGCAGCAATCCAATGATCGTGTCCTGGATTTGACTGATATCTACCTAGAAGTCCTGTTGCAAAAGCAATATCTGGTCTAGTACATACTTGAGCATACATAATACTCCCAAGTGCACTAGCATAAGGTACATTCTTTATTTGGGCTTTCTCAAAATCTGAATGAGGATATTGTGACCGACTCAACTTATCACCCTTATTGACAGGAGCAATTCCTGGCTTGCATTGCTGCATGTTGAATCTTTCTAAGATACAATCAATATATGCCCTCTGAGATAAACCCAATAGTCGGCGAGAACGATTCCTATGAATCTCAATGCCAAGGACAAAAGACGCCTCACCAAGGTCCTTCATATCAAAGTTCATTGACAACACCCGCTTTGTCTCATGCAGTAAACCAAGGTCACTGCTTGCAAGCAGAATATCATCAACATAGAGTATAAGGAAAATGAATTTCCTCCCACTGACCTTGCAGTATATACACTGATCTACTTTGTTCTCAACAAAACCAAATAAAGCGACAACACTATGAAACTTCAAGTACCATTATCTAGAAGCTTGTTTGAGACCATAAATAGACTTTTTTAGTCTACATACAAGCGTACCTGAATCATCTGCCGCAAAACCTTCGGGTTGCACCATATAGACTTCTTCATTAAGGTCTCCATTGAGAAAGGCAGTTTTAATATCCATCTGGTGTAACTCCATATCGAAATGAGCTACCAATGCCATGATCACTATAAAAGAATCTTTAGAAGAGACCGGAGAAAAAGTTGCTTCATAGTCTACTCTTTTTCTCTAAGTGAAACCCTTGGCTACCAGTCTAGCTTTAAACTTCTCAATCTTTCCTTTGGAGTCCCTTTTAGTCTTATACACCCATTTGCAGTCAATGGGTCTATGACCTTTAGGTAATTCAACAAGTTCCCAAACTCCGTTATGCTTCATAGACTGCATTTCATCTTTCATTGCATCCAACCACAGTTCCGACTGAGGACAAGAAACAGCTTTCGCATAAGTCACTGGATCAGCCACAGAACCGATATCGTAGTCTTGCTCTCCTATATAGACTAAGTAGTCCGGTGGTATAGCTAATCGTCTCTCCCTAATGGATCTCCTTACTGGAGCAACAACAGCCTCATTCTGCACCTGAGAGCCTTGAGGAACTTCATTAAGAGCTGTCTCGATAACAGGATCCTGAGTCTCAACAGGTTCAGTCTGTGGTATGGGAGTCTCCACAATTATCTGTATGGGAGAAGATAAAGATACAACATTACCCACCATACTATTATCCTCAATAGTCTATGAGCAGCTACTTTCTTCGGCCACATCAAATTCCAGAAACTTGGCTATCTGTGATTCCACAATTCTTGTGCCTCCATTGGGATTATAGAACCGATATCCCTTCGAATGATCCGGGTAAGATACAAAGTAACACCGAGTGATTCTTGAGTCCAACTTACTTAATGTTATATTATATAACTTCACTTCTGCAGGGCATTTCCAAACCTTAAGATGGTTTAAGCTAGGCTTACATCCAGTCCATAACTCAAAAGGAGTCAATAGAACAGCTTTAGTAGGTACACGATTCAGAATGTACAAAGCTATTTTCAAAGCTTCACCCCACAGAAAACTAGGTGAATTTGTCCTACTAATCATACTCCTCACCATTTCCATAAGGATGCGATTGTGCCTTTCGGCTACACCATTTTGCTCAGGACTCCCAGGCATAGTGAACTGAGCCACTATCCCAGAATCCTCTAAGTATTTGGCAAATGGCCCCTGAAGCTATCCGGCATCGCCATACTTGCCATAATACTCTCCACCTCGGTCAGATCTAACAATCTTTATGACTTTTCCCAACTGTTTCTCGACTTCAGTCCGAAAAATCTTGAACTTATCAAGAGACTCAGACTTTTCTTTAATCAAGTACAGATAACCATATCGAGAACAATCATCAATAAATGTGATGAAATAAAAATTTCTACACAAGGTTGTCATATAGGGTCCACTTATATCGGTGTGAATGACCTCCAACAAGTCAGAACTTCGGACTGTAGTTTTCTTCCTTATCTTAGTCATTTTACCTCTATAACAGTCTACGCATGTCTCTAAGTCATTTTTAAGAGCAGGCAGGATGTTAGTCTTTATCAGCCTTTCTACTCTATCCTTAGAAATATGACCAAGCCGTTTATGCCACAATGCATAAGACTGTTCCTTAGGTAGTGGTCTCTTAGAAACAACATTTTCAACCGTATAAGTGATGTATATGTCATTGGGAGACAAACACAATCTGTACAATCCGTTGGACATATAACAGCACTCAACCTTATTTGACTTAAGAAACAAAGAAATAACATTGTTCTTTGTTTCAAAAGAGTAGCCATACATGTCCAAACACGATACAGAAACTAAGTTTCGTCTAAAAGAAGGTACATAAAAAGTGTCTTTCAACATTAATCTAAAATCAGAGTCTAGAATCAAGATTACATCTCCCACAAACACAACATCGGCTTTCTCGTTGTTTCCCACAGTGAGTCTTGACTCATCCTGATTTGGCTTCCTCCTGTTTATGAATCCCTGTATGGTAAACGCAACATGATTAGTTGCACCGCTATCAAGCCACCAAGAACTTGATGGTGCTTCTGATAGGTTGGATTCACAAACAAGTGCCAAAGAATCATTACCTATAGGCTCACGTTTGGACAACCAAGCTTTAAACTTTCCACAGTCCTTCTTTATGTGACCTTTCTTCTTACAAAAGAAGTAGTAGTCACCATCCCTTTTAAAGGATATTTTCTTTGGACCCATATTGTCTGATTGACCGGTAGTGTCATGAGCACCTTTATGAGTACGATTTCTGGACTTCTTATTCTTCTTTTTGTGGGAACTAGAAACATATAAGGCTATATACCCTTTTTCTTTCTTAAGTTTCTCTTCCTCTGCCACCACCCTTGCTATCAGGTCATTCACTGACCAAGTCTCATCTTGGGAATTGTAATTTGTCTTTATAATCCCAAAATCAGGTGGAAGGGTGTTCAGGGCTTGATGCACAATACAAGTATCAGGAATGGAAACATTAAGAGCTTGAAGCTTCGTCTTTAGGTCTACTATCCTAAGGACATAATCTCTAACCCCAGCAGTACCATCATACTTTATATTGAAGAGCTTTTGAAGAAGTGTACCAACCTCAGCATTAGATGAAATGCGGTTTCTAGCCTCTAAGGTTGCTATCATTTCCTTAGCAGTACAGTCAGCTGGCAAACCACTTTTTAAGTGTTCTTGAATGGATTTCTTCATTATCAATAAGCAAATCCGATTGCTCTTTTCCCAGGCAGCATAGTCCATTTTCTCAGCTTCAGTACTGGTGGTCGTGATATCTGCCGGCTTATCCTTTGTAAGAGCAATGTGAACATCCGCCAGCTCCTTTCCAAATAGAAAATCCTCTTTCCATTTCTTAAAGTTCAACCCAGTAAGGACCTCAATGGAAATGGAATTGCCGTTTACAGAAAAGGTGACTGGAAAACAAACAATACAATCAGCATCATATGAGTACTTATCTAGAGAGTTACATACATCATCACATAATCACCTTTGGACAGAAAATATGACATGCAGTTGTACACTCTCCACATGATAGCGGCCATGAGAACATATTCTAATCTTTCGTGAAATCACCACCTTTGGGTGAATGAATCACTAAGATCAGTCATTTCTCAAGCACATGCTATACATGTATCCCTCCATAAACCAGTACGAGATCACCTCCTTTGGGAGTATGATCACGCAATAGAATAGGAGACATCCCACCATAATATGAGACCGATATTTCTCAAAACCAATCAAGTGTGCCGCTTTGGTGGTCACAACCCAACTGAATCCTTGAAAATCTCTTATACCAGGGATATGAGCTTTATGTATCACATTTACTATATACATGTAATGCTAGACGTAAAGACAGGGGCGTATGTCTCTGAAATTACATGTCGTGCTAATTATATTATTCCATTCATTGATAGACAATGAATTACACTCTACACAGTCCTTATGTGGTGATATACATGTGAGCTATCATATGTATTTTCGAAACCATAGAGAAATACAAGAAAATACGCAAAAATACCCTAAAAATACGCGTATATAGGGTTCTATACATATTTTCACATTTGTAAAAGCTTCAAACATGTAAAATAAATATACCACTGTGTAGAGAATCTCGATACGAGCGCGTCGGTACCAAGAACGTCCAAAACGGATGTCGGACGCTCCCACACGCACCGCCGGAAGGCGCGGTGCGTGCGCGCGTGGTCAACCGGTCAAACCGGTCAGAACAGCCGGTCCGACCGATCAATGGTCAACGGACCGGTCCAACCGGTTTGACCGGTCAAGTCAACGGTCGGGTCAGGATCCGGGTCAAGTCAACGACCGGGTTCGGGTCGGGTCAAAGACCGGGTCGAGTCAATGACCCGGTTGGGTCGGGATCCGGGTCAACCGAATCCACGCCTCGCTAACATCATGCTGACGTCAACCTGTAGTTACCGGCGAACAAACGCGCCGGTTTGGCACGGCCGCACGTGCCCGTCACGCGCCGCCGCGCCTAGGGCGCGTGTAGGCGCGTGACGGTGCGTCCGGCCTCCTCCGGCGACGATCCGCCCACCATTCTTCTCGTCTCGACGAGTAGATTCGAAATATGTAATAAAATTTAACTTTCATCCAATAAAAAATTTCAAAACTAAGCAAAAACCTCTCGGACAAAACGAAAACGGTCCTAATCCGCATGTTTCAGTTCTAATCTATGGCAGGCTCTAATACCACATGTAGGCCACGAAAATGGCACGCCCAAGATCACCATAATCAGAAACCGAAAACACGATAATGGAGAAATTGTCCTTTCGCGTACCTAGTTTGGAATCCATCCAACTTGACGTGGAATTTGGGACGGTTTCTGAACACGAACTCAAGATCTTCTCCCCTATTCCCTTCGTTAGAACACTGGCCTAATGAGATTGCCACTTACGAGAAGAAAGTTCTCTCTGAATCCGTATGTGAGTCAAATTGTGCATCATTAGGTTAGGGGAGGGACTTGAGCGCTATTTATAGAGTCTTCGATCACGGGCCCTCTCATTACGGGCCGGGCCGTACTCGGCCCATACCAGCCAACCCCATATTAGACTGATTAAGAACCCATATATCTTATCTTTATTAGACCAAACTAATTCAGTTAATTTCAATTAATGAAGCCCACATTAGGAAATTCTTACACTCCCACCACTGATGCCCTCCTTGAGAATTTAACATCGAAGTTGACCCAAATTTTGACCACTCATCAGGTCTCACCGTCCCACGTTGAGGCTCCTGCACTATCCATTGCCGTGAAGTTAGATGGCCACAATTATGGCCTTTGGACCCAAGTTGTCGAGATGTACATTTCTGGAAAAAACAAATTGGGGCATATTAATGGAGATCTTTCCCCACCACTTTCGACCGATCCTAGTTTTCGGAAATGGAAAATTGATGACTCTACAGTTAAAGGCTGGCTTATCAATTCTATGGTCCCGGAATTGATTGGCAATTTTATTCGGTACCCCACCGCTAAGGCGGTTTGGGAGGCTGTAGCTACAACATTCTTTGACGGCTCTGATGTTTCCCAGGTATATGATCTGAAGCAATGCCTGAGTCGATTGAAGCAGGCAGGTGGACCCATTGAGAAATATTGCAATACTCTTCAAGGTCTTTGGCGGGAGGTTGACTTTCGCCGTCCGAACCCCATGACATGCCTGCACGATATTGAGCGCTATAATGCCTTAGTACAAGAAGATCGTGTCTACTTATTTTTGGATGGTCTCGATGATCGCCTTGACAACGTTGGGGCTGATGTGCTGCAAATGCAACCTTTTCCTACCGTAGAGCAAGCCTATGCACGAGTTCGATGTGAGGATATGCGACAAAATGTTATGCTCACACGTCCAAACACTACATCCGCTGCTGCCATGGTGTCACGTGGAGGAAAACTTGGCCAGAAAATTCCTGAGAGGAGCACCGCACACACTACTTTGCAGATGGTGCCTAGCGATTCTGGGGGAGGACGCTCCGGTGATGGTTTGAGAGCTAGATCATCTCCACAGAACGTAGGGGGCTGTAGCCATTGTGGGAATTCTAAGCACACGAAGGAAACCTATTTTAAGTTGCATGGCTACCCCGATTGGTGGAAGGAATTACAGGCTAAGAAGAAAGGAGATACTGCGGTAGGGAAGGGACAAGCGTCCTTGGCTACTAGTGACTTGGATAGGGCCCCATTTGCCTCGCCTTATCTTTAGTATCGACTATAGACACTATCTCTACCCCGACTGCAGCCTCAGAAGGTAATGATGGGTTTATGCTTGTCAGTGCTTCTACAGGTAACGGCCGTGATGGATGGCTTATAGATTCGGGTGCCACGGATCATATGACACCCAATGCTAAGGACCTCCTTCATCGTACCACTCCGAGGCGACAGCATATTTTTAATGCTAACGGCAGTTGCTTTCCTGTTACAGGAGCTGGCAGTGTTAATCTTTCTCAGTCTCTGTCATTGACAAATACTCTGCTAGTTCCATCTTTATCTAATCGGTTACTGTCTATTGGACAAATCACTGATGAACTAAATTGTAGCGTACTCATGTATTCTTCTTTTTGTCTATTTCAGGATATCCTCACGAAGGAGATTATTGGACGTGGTACTAAGAGAGAGGGGTTGTACTTTGTGGAGGACTTCAATACGAGCAGAGTTTACCACACCCGCGATTCCTCGACTGATAAAGTGCAAGACATTTGGTTATGACATCGTCAACTTGGCCACCCTTCATTTGGCTATTTAAAATTTTTATTCCCAGACTTATTCAGTAATCCTTCAGCTTTTGCATTTAAATGTGAGACCTGTATCTTGGCGAAAAGCCATCGAGCTTCCTTTTCGTTGAGTTTCAATAAAAGCATGATACCGTTTTCATTAATCCATTTTGATGTGTGGGGTGCTTCGCCGATTTCTACTATGTCTGGGGTTCGTTGGTTTGTCACGTTTGTGGATGACTGTACCAGAATGACCTGGTTATATTTATTGAAACACAAGGATGAGGTCAACTCTATCTTTCGTATTTTTCATTGCATGATAGCCGCTCAATTCGGAGCTCAACTTCGCATTCTCCGAAGTGACAATGGTGGTGAATATATCAACCAACATCTAGCAGGTTATTTCCGGGAGCATGGCCTCATTCATGAGACCTCATGTACTAACACACCACAGCAAAATGGTGTGGCCGAGCGAAAAAACCGTCATATTCTTGAGACGGCGCGAGCCTTATTAGAGGGTGGGCAGGTTCCTCGTCGTTTTTGGGATGCAGCCGTTGTTACGGCCGTGTATCTCATGAACAGAATGCCCTCTCGAGTTTTGGCATTCCAGACTCCACTTCAGGAGCTTTTGAAACATGTTCCTCTTCCGTCGGTCTTGACTTTGCCTCCGAAGGTGTTTGGGTGTGTGGCTTATGTCCACATTCATAAGCATCACCGTACAAAGCTCGATCCGTGTGCTGTTAAATGTGTTTTCTTGGGCTACGGCACTCACCAAAAAGGTTACCGCTCCTACAATCCTAGCATGAAGAAAACATTTGTTACCATGGATGTGACGTTTATTGAGACAGAACTCTTTTTCCCTGGCACTAATTCTACCTTTTAGGGGAAGAAACGGGATGAAAGGAAAAATTGGTGGGATGTTGGTTTGATGGCAGCAATTGGGGCAGACTCAGTATCACAGAATTGGGAGGACAGGCAGTAGGCCAGCCTACGATAGCAACTTAGGATATGGGTCAAGATAGTGAACAGGACCCTAGGCCGCAACTCCTTAGTATAGAAGATCAGCAGGATGCTTCACTCCAAGAGTCACAAGTACAACCCTCTCTTCCCTCTCAAGTACCTGACCACTCTCTTGAGGATACTCCTGAGGTAAGATCTCCAACTATACATGATTCCTCTGATGATACTGATATGGATGTTGGTTATAAATTGCCCCACAGACATAATCAAGGGAAGATGCCTAATAGGTACTCACCTGATGTGGAGGAAAGAAAATCAAAGTACCCAATCACGAACTATGTATCGACAGAGAGATTGTCAGCACCTGTGAAGGCGTTTGTGTCTAACGTCTCCAGAGTTAAAATTCCTGGTGGAGTACAAGAAGCATTGAATGATCCTAAGTGGGTACAGGTGATGAAAGAAGAGATGGAAGCATTGCAGAAGAATGAGACTTGGAGACTGGTAGAGTTACCGACAGGAAAGAGAGCAGTAGGGTGTAAGTGGGTCTTCACCGTCAAATACAAGGCCGATGGTTCAATTGAGAGATGCAAGGCTCGGCTAGTAGCGAAGGGGTATACCCAAACCTACGGTGTGGACTACCAAGAAACTTTTTCCCCGGTTGCTAAGTTGAACACTATCCGGGTTTTAATGTCAGTTGCAGCAAACAGAGAGTGGCCTTTGCATCAATTTGATGTGAAAAATGCATTTCTTCATGGGGACTTAGAGGAAGAGATTTACATGGAGATTCCACCGGGTTATGCATGCGTCGATCAGCCTAATGTGGTTTGCAAGCTTGAGCACTCCCTGTATGGACTAAAACAGTCACCCCGGGCATGATTTGGTCGCTTTAGCTCAGCAATGAAGAGGTATGGATATATTCAAAGTAATTCTGATCATACATTATTCATAAAAAGGAGACAGGGCAAAGTAACTGCACTAATCATATATGTGGATGATATGATCATCACTGGAGATGATGTTAAAGAAATTGTTGAACTTCATAAAAGACTTGCGAAGGAGTTTGAGATGAAAAACTTGGGAGGTCTGAAATATTTTTTGGGGATCGAGGTAGTCCGGTCAAAGAAAGGTATTTTCTTGTCTCAATGAAAATATGTGTTAGATTTATTGACTGAGGTTGGAATGTTGGATTGTAAGCCTGCAGACACACCTATCGTCCAAAATCACAGACTTAGAGAAGTTCCTGATCAGGTACCTTCTAATAAAGATTGATACCAGAGGTTAGTAGGGAGGTTAATTTATTTGTCGCACACCCATCCAGATATTGCATATGCAGTAGGAGTTATGAGTCAATTTATGCATGCTCCGAGCGAAGAACATATGAACGTCGTGATTCAAATTTTACGCTACTTGAAGTCAGCTCCAGGCAAAGGGTTGTTCTTTGGGAGAAATGGACATTTGGAAATAAAGGCTTACACGGATGCAGATTCGGCAGGCAACATTTTCAGACAGGAGATCTACTTCGGGCTACTTTACATTTGTGGGAGGTAACTTGGTGACATGGAGAAGCAAAAAGCAAAAGGTTGTAGCCCTGTCCAGTGCCGAAGCTGAGTTCTGAGGAGTAGCTAAGAGGCTGTGTGAGTTACTGTGGTTCAAGAAGTTGCTGATAGAGCTTGGTTTTCCACCAGAGTCTGAGATGCGATTGTTCTGTGATAACAAGGCGACAATTGAAATTTCCCATAATCCAGTTCAACATGACCGAACTAAGCATGTTGAGGTGGATAGACATTTCGTCAAACAAAACTTGGATGCTAAGGTGGTAGAGTTTTCTTTTGTCAAGTCTAAAGGTTAGTTGGTGAATGTTCTTACTAAAGCCGTGTTGAGCCAAGCATTTCACAACGCACTTGTCAAGTTGGGTATCAAAGATATCTTCTCACCAGCTTGAGGGGGAGTGTTGATGAGCTGTCAATTAGCGTCCTAATAGGAGAAGTTTTCCTTATTTGGTTTCTTCCTATTATTATCTCCTGACTTGTAGGAAAATTAGGGTTGTCCTCCTCTGTATATATATACATGTTCTATTGTAACCTTGAAAAGAAGAATATACAAATCAATTAGAGAATTCTTCATATTTTCCTTACTTTTTCTACACTTTCCATGGGCTGAGGGCCCTCGACAACTAAATCGGAATGTGGTACCAACATTTCTTCGTCCTCTTGCTGCAACAACGCAGAATAATTAGTGTCCAAAGCAACCAGCATTTTTTCTTAAAATTTATATTATATATATTGTCGGTTCGGTCCGGATGGGTGAGTAGGCAGTTCCATACCTGGAACCAGACCGGTACCCACTGGTGCCACTAAATTGGAACCAAGAACCGGATCGGTTCCCTTGGGAACCACTGTTTCTGGGCCGGTTCAGTCCCGTTCCGAGCGGCTGGGCAATTCCCGATTTCTTTGCATGCCCATAGTAAATATATTACGAGTGTACCAATTTGGAATTTTTTGTGATCCAAAAATTAGTTTGGAATAAGTTTATCACACGTGTACCTATTTGGAATTTTTCGTTGTCAAGGGACCCGATCCGATTCACCGATCCGATCCGACTAGATTATATCCCAATTTTATATTTATTTTCCCTTTTTTATATTTATTTTTATACTTTCCCTTTTACTTTCTCTTTTTTTTCTATTTCTTTTTCTCTCTAATTTTTTTTCCTTTTCTTTCCCCATCCTCTACTGTTCACCTTCTCCTTTACGTTGGCTCTCTCTCACGCTTTGCTCACTGAGGACTGCTTCTCGCCCTCCGACCGTCGACGCGTGCCGCCAACGCCGAAGACCAACGCCGGGCTCACACACTCACCGTCGGCCACCACACCCACCGAACCGCCAACTAACTCCGGCCACAAAAAACGACGCCGGCAACCAAACACCGATATCGACTTCCGTTTTTTATATCTCCAAATCTCAACCAAATCTAAAACTCTAAATCTATATACACAGAAACTACACGAAACAAGGATGGTAAACTGACCACGGCGGCCTCTAACCGCGGGCATCGCTCCGGCGAGAGGAGTGAGTCTCCAGAAGGTGCTCGTCCACGGCTGACGACGGGAATCGACGGGTATGCCACGAAATCACACAAAAACATAGATAGCTTGAAGTCAGCAACAATACTAGAACGAATCGAGCATATAACAAAGTTATAGAGTGTCGATTTCACAAAAACAGATAGGAAACTTCATTCAGACATTTTGTCGAACGGATGCTATGCAATTCCAGAAACAAGCTTCCGATTCAACTCCCGTGTGTTTCTTGAGCAGGATATGATATACAGACGTTTAAATCACACTATTAAGCGACAAATCAGTCCTATCCTATGCAGTTTTCTCACGATTTCATCACTTGAATCTCGCACTTCACTCTCGGCCAAAATAAGGGGAAAAACGGGGGAATACCCGAGAAGAAGTTTTACCCGGTTCGTTGCTGTGGCGACGACCGGTGACCTGCGGATGGACCTTGATGCGCACGACGGTGATTCCAGCGTAAGAAGAAGAAATTTCTCTCGACCCCCGATCTCACGGTTTCTCTTTCGGCTCCCTTCGCTCTCTACCTTTCTCTGTGCGCTCTCTCACCGTTTTTGAATACCCCGCTGTTCTCTCTCGGCCGTGACCCCTTATGGCCGGCCTGTCGTGGACGGCCGGTCGCCGACCGTCAGCCCCGTCGACGCTCCCCCCCCTGCCTCTGCTTCTGCATCTCTGCTCTGCCTCACTCGTGCGAGCGTCGTTGCTTTTTTGTTCCTCCTCTTGCAGCGTGACCGCGGGAGAGGAAAAGAAAGAAGGAAAGAAGAAAGGGGCCGGGCCGGGCCGGGTGGAAGAGGAAAGCTGGGCCTGGGCCCATGCGGGAAATGGGACGAAGGGACCGAGTCAGTCCAGCCCAGCTCGTTTTTCTATTATTATCTTTTCAATTAATAATTTTTTTGAATTTTAATAAACCCTATTACTGTTAATGCAAATGCACCTAATGTTTATATATATTATGCAATTTAAGGAAAATTATTTTTGTTTAGGACTTAAAAATTAATCCTTAATTTTCTATGCAATTAAAAACTAAATTGATAGTCAAAATTTACGTGTTAACATATACGATAACATTTTAACCTATCGTTAGTTCAAAGGTGTTGCATCGAACTAAATTATCAAAGTACGAAGAAACTAATTCGTATAAAATTAAAAAGATAAAATTCTAAAGAGCCAGGAGTGATGTCATTTTTTTCAAAATAGGGCCAGGGCTTGAGCTCGCAGGAGTAAGGGCATGAACCTGCTGGCCGACAAGCACTTGAATTTTCCAGCTGCCAAAATGGAGGCATTTTCGTCCAGAACAAAATCTGGATAAGAAAAATCCTAAAAAAAATCTGAGATCCAAGCGATCTCCTACGGACTCTCAAATTGCTTTGTTTCTTCTTCCTTTCTTCAATGTCACGAAGGTCCAATTGATCAAATTCGCAAAATAAGCTGCTCATATTTGTAGGGTTTTCTATTGCCTCTTTTCCTTCCTCCTTTTTTTTTTGTATTCATCTTTTATGGTATTTGTTCTTGAATTTCTGCAAAAGCATGCCCAAATTGAAAAAACTTGATGCATATTCTTCTGACACCATTCAAATTCGGCTCTGTTTTCGGCATCATCCCATCTATGGCATGTATTGCTTGCTCTCCACCTTGATTGATATCAACACGAGGACACTCACGTACCCATGGATGGACTTTCTGCAACAAGGAAATGAAGAAGGATTGAGAGCAGAGAGAGAAAAACGCAGGCTCAAGGTTCTCGACCTCTCGCTTTTGCTCGCTCACGACTCTATCCATGGCCATCTGCTACCGTAGCTGCTGTGGAAGCAAACGATCAAACAATAAAATAAACGGAACAAGAAAATAAATCAGATATTAGATTTACGTGACTCTGTCGTAGTGACCTACGTCCATATGGAGAGTAGTAACGAATTCTGCTATAGATTAAGCGATACAATAGAAATTACAATTACACTCGAGTTACTCAAACATTCTCAGTGTTTCCCAAACTCCAATTACACCCAATAACTCACGCAGTGTTTAGCCTCACAATTTCTTATGAAATAATCTCTCAATCTCACGAACGAATTATACACAAATTCTTACAATAATAATTTAATCGCTTGAACACTAAGGTACCGCATGATAACCATTCTGTTCCGGAATGAGTTCCTGAACCAGAAATAGATTTTTCTATTTCTGGTTCCTGGATGAGTTTCTGAGAAAAAAAACCCGTTTGATAATGACAAAAAATTTTTATTTCTAGAACAGAAACCCGTTTGATAACAGCACAAAATTTCTATTTCCTGAAATAAAAACCCGTTTGATAAACAACAGAAAATTCTATTTCCAGGAACAAAAATCCATTTTTTTAGAAATGGAATAAAAATAATAAAAAATCCGAAAGATTCATAAAAATCTTTAAAAAATTCAAAAAATCCCAAAAAATTGAAAAATTCCAGAAAAAATCATCAAAATGTCGAGAAAATAAAAAAAATTTAGATTTCAGGAAAATAGGAAATTTGTTGAATTTTTTCAAAAAAAATCAAGAAATCAAAAATTTCAAAACTTCACAGAATTGCTTAGAATACTTGTGGCCACCCACTCTTAGTGAAATTTTAATTTTTTTAGGTGCCCAAAAAAATCAAAAAATAAAAAATTTCAAAAATTCACATAATAGTTTAGAATACATGTGGCCACCCACTTTGAGTGAAATTTAAATTTTTTAAGGTGCCCAAAAAAATTCAAAAACTAAAAAATTTCAAAACTTTACAGAATGGCTTAGAATACCTATGGCCACCCACTTTGAGTGAAATTTTAATTTTTGGAGGTAAAAAAAAAGCAAAAAATCAAAAATTTCAAAACTTCACAGAATGACTTAGAATACATGTGGCCATCCACTTTGAGTGAAATTTAAATTTTTTTAGGTGAAAAAAACATAAAAAATCAAAAATTTCAAAACTTCACAGAATGACTTACAATACCTCTAGCCACCCACTTTGAGTAAAATTTAATTTTTTTTAGATGCCCAAATGGTATTTTTTATTTTTTTTAATTTTTTTTGGTTCCTAAAGAAAATTAAATTTCACTAAAAGTGGATGGCCACATGTATTCTAAGCCACTCTGTGAAATTTTGAAAATTTTTCTTTTTTGCTTATTTTTATTTTTTTTCGACACCCAAAAAAAATTAAATTTCACTCAAAGTGAGTGGCTACAGGTATTCTAAGCAATTATGTGAAGTTTTTTATTTTTTATTTTTTTTATTTTTTTCGGCACCTAAAAAAATTTAAATTTCGCTTAAAGTGGATGGCCACAGGTATTCTAAGCCATTTTGTGAAGTTTTGAATTTTTTTTATTTTTTTATTTTTTTATTTTTTTCGGCACCTAAAAAATAAAATTTCGCTCAAAGTGAGTGGCCACATGTATTTTAAGCTATTCTGTGAAGTTTTGAAATTTTTTATTTTTTTATTTTTTTCGGCACCTAAAAAAATTTAAATTTCACTCAAAGTGGGTGGCCACATGTATTTTAAGCTATTCTGTGAAGTTTTGAAATTTTTTATTTTTTTAATTTTTTTCGGCACCTAAAAAAATTTAAATTTCACTCAAAGTGGATGGCCACAAGTATTCTAAGCCATTCTGTGAAGTTTTGAAATTTTTAATTTTTTGCTTTTTTTTTATTTTTTCAGCACCTAAAAAAATAAAATTTCGCTCAAATTGGGTGGCCACAGGTATTCTAAGATATTCTGTGAAGTTTTTAAATTTTAGAAATTTTTATTATTTTTTATTTTTTTGGCAACTAAAAAAATTAAATTTTGCTCAAAATGGGTGGCCATAGGTTTTCTAAGCCATTTTATGAAATTTTGAAATTTTTTATTTTTATTTTTATTTTTTTATTTTTTTCGGTACCTAAAAAAATTTAAATTTCACTGAAAGTGGGTAGCCACAGATTCTAAACCATTCTGTTAAGTTTTGAAATTTTTGATTTTTTGCTTTTTTTCTCACCTCAAAGATCGTGACTTCCATAAGAATATGTGTGTTAAAGAAAATGAATTCCTCAAAAATGGTTCTCACTTTTGTTCCAGAAATGAAAAACCAACTTTTTTTTTGTTCTCATTTCTGGTTTCAGAATCAGTTTTGGAAGCAAACTTATCCCGAAAATAGAAAAATGAAATTACGTTACCAAACGGGTTTCTGGTCCAAAACTGATTTCGGGAGCAAAAAATCAGTTCTGGACAGAACCAGAATGGTTATCATGCAGTACCTAATTCTCTTGGATGTAATTCACGAACAAAACCAATGGAGAAACCTATAGCCAAAGCACACGTGATAACGGCGCTTCAAGAACTCACGTACAACGACGTTGCTTCAGGGCTCAGACCGTCTCTGGACTCACCTCCACACTTCCACGAAGGAATCCCCCTTCCTCGTATAAATATGTGGACTTCTTGAAGTAGAGTCCAACTTGGAAAGAAAAGGTTGAGAATAAAAGTTCACTTTCCTTGTTGGCTTCTATCCTTTCTCTGACCCAATCAGCCAACTCGCGCTTTTCATTAAAGTCCACAATTCCACAGTCAAAGTTGGGAGTTTCCCTTTTTATTTTCCTTGGTGGACTTTAACTTGGAGAAGTAAATCTGTCTTTAATCGCAACTTCCACACTGATGCGATTCAGCATTATGTATTGCCCAATTTCGAACATCCGCCAAATATCCAATTCGAAATACTTGGACCTTCATAATTAACAATTAATCTCTGGTCAGATTTCGTTTACAAACTTAAACTCGAGACATATTTTAACAATCTCCATCTTTGCTTGTTGTTTGAGCCAAGTCACAATCTCTTCGCCAGAACTTCGCTACTACCACTCTCCTACAACTCCAATAGGCTCAATCGTTATAGATGTCTTTCAAGGCCAAGCTTCACTTGAATTTCGCTATAACTGTGGGCCTCGTCAGATTACCAGCTTCGCCTGCACCTTTAACTACTTCGCAAGGATTTTCCGACGCAACCTCCTTTACACAGGTAAAGCAAAACTATTATGGCATTAATATCTGTCGGGAGATTGAATACGCACCTTGTCAAAATCAATACTTATAGCAACTGTTGGCTCTTTTGGCTTTACCTCGTTATAAGTACCATATGTATCGATTACCTCGCTAGTACCAGCTACTTTAGGAGTTTCTGATTGCAACTCCACCTTAAGCCGAATATCGTCTAAATCTGTATAAGCACTGCCACTAACACTCGTATCCACAAGTACTGGAGATTTTTCAAATATAACTTCTTTGCTAATAATAGATGAATTTAATTCCGGACACTACAGCCGATAGCCCCATTCACCAAGCACTTTTTTACCTTTTCATCACTAATTCGAACATAACACGGGCAACCAAATATTCTAATAACAGAATAATCAGCAACGTTACTTGACCACGTTTCTTCGAGAGTTTGACATCCAATCGCAGTCGATGGGAATCCATTCTTTAAGTAGCTCACCGTACTAAGAGCATTCGTCGGGAATTTCCTAACTGTACTAGCACTAAAGAGCATTTTATGGGTCGTCTTAATAATGTTCTGCTCATCAACTTTGCAACCTGTTGTGGTTTATTGACACTAATGTGGTGTTTCACTATGCTTTTCTTCATGCTACTGTCAGTCCGCATATGCTTGATCGTCTTACCAATCTCCTTTTTGATCAAAGCTCTCAATTGCCTAATCCTGATAACAACATCAAACTTGTGTCTAAGCACAAATACCAAGTCTTCCTCGAGTAATAATTCATAACTGTTAGCATAAATCTGGCACTCTCTCTCGAAGAAAACCGCGATAACCTGTGAACATCCAAGTGAATTAATTTTACAATATCCATGGTTTCTTCGACAATCTCACTGAACTGTACTTTTTGCTGTTGATCTCAATCACAACACTTGCATATATTCAATTCGTTAGTAACATAATCACACAAGAGATTTCTTTCACTTAAAACCTTTAGGCTTTTCTCGCTAATGTGCCCCAAATATATATATATCACAATTCAAACTCTCAAACATATATATATCTGATGTCTCCGTGGCAAGTTTCATCACTATCTCACCTTGAAGCTCATACATGTCATTATGCTTGATTCCTTTTATTATCACTAAGGCATCTTGAACAATTTTCAAAACTCAACATTCTAAAGAATACCGACAACTAGCTGAATCTAGGGCACTCAAGAAAATTAGATTTTTCTTCAACTCTAGAACATGCCTCACTCCTGTCAATGTTATCACAATACCATCATGTATTCTGATTTTAACATCACTAACACCTATAATATCGCACTCAGTGTCATTCCCTAATTGTGCTTTACTATAATGAATGCATTGATACAGAATAAACTAGTTCCTATTTGGTGTAGCATGAAAAGAACAATTAGAATCCTCAATCCATCCGTCAAGCAACAAATCATCATTGACAAACAAGACATCATTAACATTATCTGAATTACTGTCAACTATAGCTGCAACATCATCTGCAGACTTAACCCTAATACCCTTACCCTTATTGTTTTTCAACTTAAAACAATCCCTTCTAAGATGCCCCCTCTTGCCACAATTCTAACAAAGAGTACCACCAGTCCTAGACTGATTTCATCTATTTTTATTTATACTACTTCTGCTAACATGAATATCAATTCTTCCTCTATTTTCATATACTAAAGTATCAGATACATGCTCATCGAATTCTCTTCTACGGATGTTCTCACTATGAATTAAATCTCGTACACTATCAAACATCAAACTTGTTGACCTAGAGGAATTACAAACGGTAGTATTCTAACTATCAGACAATAAGGATAATAGCATCAAAGCACATACCTCATCTTCAAAGTCAACATCAACTGAACTAAATTGACTAACGATCACATTGAATTCATTGATATGGTAAGCAACTGACGCACCTTCGCTCATCTTTAAGTTAAACAGACGTTGTATCAAATAGATCTTGTTAATCTTAGAATGTTTTTCGTATATGTCCGATAGGGCTTCCATCAAACCCGCAATGGTCATCTATTTTATGATGTTAAACGCAACGTTATAAGCCAACGTCAGCCGAATAACACTCAAAACTTGTCTATCCAATAATTTCTAATCAGCTTGCTTCATCGTTGCTGGCTCCTCCCCAATTAGGGCAATTGCAGTTTCATCTGATAAAGATTATCCTCAATTTGTATCTTCCAGAAACTGAAGTCGTTCCCATCAAATCTGTCGATTTTCACTTTTCCTTCTTTTGTCGCCCTTCAACTTAACCAAACTTAGCTATGATACCAATTATTGCGAAAGCAAACAATCGAATAATAAAATAGACAGAACAAGAAAATAAATCAGATACCGGATTTACGTCGTTCGGTCATAAGCGATCTACGTCCACGAGAAAAACAGTAACGAATTCCACTATAGATCAAGTGATACAATGGAGATTACAATTACACTCGAGTTACTCAAACACTCTAAGTGTTTTCCAAGTTCCAATTACATCTAATAACTTAAACAGTGTTTAACCTTATAATTCCTCATGAAATAATTTATCAATCTCACAAAGGCATTATACACAAATTCTTATAACAAGAATTTAATCACTTGAACACTAATTCTCTTTGATGTAATTCACGAACAAAACCAACGGAGAAACCTACAGCCAAGCACTTGTGATAACGGCGCTTCAAGTCCTCACATACGGAGGCGTTGCTTCATGGCTCAGACCGTCTCTGGACTCACCTCCACGCTTCCACGAAGGAATCCCCCGTCCTCATATAAATATGTAGACTTCTTGAAGTAGAGTCCAACTCGGAAAGAAAAGGATGAGAATAAAAGTCCACTTTCCTTGTTGGCTTCTATCCTTTCTCTGACCCAATTAGCAAACCCGCGTTTTTCATTAAAGTCCACAATTCCAGAGTCAAAGTTGGAAGTATCCCTTTTTATTTTCCTCGGTGGACTTTAACTTGGAGACGTAAATCTGTCTTTGATCGTAACTTCCACACTGATGCAATTCAACATTATATGTTGCCCAATCTCGGACGTCCGTCAAATATCCAATTTAGAATACTTGGACCTTCACAATTAACAATTAATCTCGGATCGAATTTCGTTTACTGACTCAAACTCGAGACATATTTTAACACTAGCAACCTCGGCAAGAGCACTGCTAGTTGCTGGCATCATCTCCAGCAAACCCAAACCGTGCGGCCATCCCAATGGCTGGAGATCGACAACTGAAATGAAATTCGCGCTTGATCTTCACTTTGGTTAAGCCAAAACATCGATTGAGAAACAAAAAACGATCAAGAAACAAGGAACAAGTGAGATGTTTTCTTAGCAGTGTTGGGATGGCTTGGCCAAAGAAGAAGGTGAATAGGAAGAAAGAAAAAAAGGAAAAAAGAAAGAGATGTTTATGGCGAAAATACCCCTATTTCAATTGCCGGAAAATTTCAAGTTATCGCTAGTTGGCGAGCTCAAACCCTTATTTGAGACTAAGTGGTCATTTCATGCCTTTATTTGAGACAAAATCCACTTCATGCTCTTTTTTTAGAAAATGACCCTACTTCAAGCTCTTACGTGAAATTTTCCTAATTAAAAATTCACAAACATAATATAAAATATTGTATATCGTAAATATTGTACGATCTTTGAAATACATATCAACAATAGATGCTTTCCTCTACTAGCTAGTAGCTATCATGGGACAAGCTTTAAATTGTGTTATTATGGTAAAATAGAAAATATTTGTTAAGTAGAAATGAGTTACAATTATTACATAGTAAAATAATGAGGAGACAGGAGAAGGATGAGGGGCAATCAATTAGTGCATACATAATTTGCTACTTTTACGAAGAGAATGCCAAAATCTTTTCTTTCATTGAGGAAAGTTCAATTCCAGCAATCTATGATCCTAGGTGACACACTTAGAAGTTAGAAATAACACTTAGAGAACACTTTATTAGTGTATACATACTATGAATCCTAAATGGCAACACAAAACTATAAATGGACAATATTGTAATGCACGAGAATCCATATAATTGGCAAGTAATTAATAAATCTCTTAAGTTCTCAATATGAATTCAAAATAGAACACTACTATGCTGACCGCACCCTTATTCCCTGTGAATAATAGTGCCTTTTTTTTTATCACACATTGCAATTGAAATGGAATTGGCGAGTGGATAAACAGACAAGGAGCAAATTTGGAAAAGAATCTCGACAAAAAATTTAAAGGTGTTGAAGAATATTTCCTTTTACAAACAAATTCAATATACTCTAAATTTTTAAATAAATTTTATTTTTGGCTAGTCACCAGATAATACTTGTGATTTTCGAGTTAACGTGGACTGCTATGATTCGAGCTGAATTTATCGGTGCTTAAGTTGTATAGATTAGGTGTTGGTATTACTATAACAAATAACCTTAAGTAACATCACAAATCGCAATAGAAAAGCTTAAAGTTAATGAATTCGTGATATTTCAAATTTGGACTTTTATTAGTTTTAAGTCGATGAAAACATTACAATTAACAATTTCAAGGAGTGCATATAACCTCTACTAGCACTACAAAAAAATTGAGATTTTGCCACGAAAATTTGTGATGAAAAAGTTTTCGTCGGAAACTTGCGACGACTTTTGCAACGAAAACTAAAATAGTCGGAAATTTGCGACGAAAAATTTTTCGTCGCAAATTTTTGACGAAATTAGCGACGAAACACTTTTCGTCGCAAATTTCCGACAATTTTTGTGACGAAATATTTTTCGTCGCTAATTTCCGGCGATTTTGGCGACGAAAATTTTTCGTCGCTAATTTCTGACGAAATTTGCCACAAATTTAAAGTTTCCAGGCAATTATTGCACTATGTACTATTTTCGTGGCAAAATTTGTGGGAAATTTCCCACGAATTTTGCCACGAAATTCAAAACACCTGGTATGTTGGCGGCTTTTTTTAATTCGTGGCAAAATTCGTCGGAAATTTCCGACGAATTTTTCCACGAAATTTAAATATGCGGTATGTTGGCGTCTTTTTTAAATTCGTGGCAAAATTCGTTGGAAATTTTCCGACGAATTTTGCCATGAATTTAAAGTTTCCGGGAAATTATTGCACTATGTACTATTTTTGTGGCAAAATTTGTGGGAAATTTCTCGCGAATTTTGCCACGAAATTCAAACACCCCTTATGTTGGCAGCTTTTTTTAAATTCGTGGCAAAATTCGTCGGAAATTTCCGACGAATTTTGCCACGAAATTTAAATATGCGGTATGTTGGCATCTTTTTTAAATTCGTGGTAAAATTCATTGAAAATTTCCGACGAATTTTGCCACGAAATTCAAAACACCCATTATGTTGGCGGCTTTTTTAAATTCGTGGGAAATTTCCCACGAATTTTGCCACGACTCTGTTTTCAAAAATTCAAAACGTCAGGCCGTGTAGACACCTATTTTTAATTTGCCCAAAATAAATTGCACAAAATTTAGGAGTTAATTTTCTTTAATTCCTAA
Source organism: Syzygium malaccense (assembly GCA_031216405.1). Classification (NCBI taxonomy): domain Eukaryota; kingdom Viridiplantae; phylum Streptophyta; class Magnoliopsida; order Myrtales; family Myrtaceae; genus Syzygium; species Syzygium malaccense. Next base: position 44,807,787 of record CM062260.1, read on the forward strand.
AATAAAAAATATTTCAATTTAAATGCATTGCATATAGAATTAGGCACATTTGCATTAATAGGACTTATTAGAGCATATTTTCTTAATTAATCCTTAAAAAATGTAATAAAAAAAGAAAAAAGAAAAAGAAAAAAAGAAAAAAATCAAATTGGAAAATCGAGTCGGGCCGGGTCGGGACCGGGCCAACCCAGCCCGTTTCTTTCCCCCCCCGCGGGCCCAAGGCCCTTCCTCTTTTCTTTTCTTCTCCCCGCGCGGGCCCAAGCCCAGCTCTTCCTCCTTTTTTCCCCCGCGCGCGGATGGGCCCAGCCCGGCCCAGCTTCTTCTCCTCCTTCCTTTCCCCCTGCGCGGCCCAACTTCCCTTTTCCTTTTCTTCTCCCCGCGCGGCCCAGCCCGCTTCTCTTTTCCTCTTCTTCTCTCCGTGCGGACTGGGCCTGGCCCGGCCCAGCCCCTTCCTTCCTTCTTCCCCCCGTCCACGGTCGCTCTCCTCGCCCCTGTTTCGCCCTATTCCAGGCGTCACACCGACGCACGGCGGCGCCGCTCCTCACCGTCGCTATCTGGCCAGAGGAAGGCCGAGACAAGCACGCACAGGGACTGGCCTTAATGGCCAGTCCCGTCCTCCCCGCTTTCCCGGATCCCCTTTATCCTCTCCTCTCTCTCGCTCCCCTGTTCTCCCCTCTGCATCCCAGAACTGACACCCCTCTGCACCGGCCTATGGCCGCGGAATTCGCGGAGCCTAGGCCGGTGCAGGACATCGTCACCAGACGTAAGGGGGAGGGGAGGCCATCGTCGTCGCCGGCTATACATAGCCCGAGAGAGAGGGAGAGCACGGGGGCCAATTTTGGAGGAAGCCCGGTCGGCGAAACAGTAAAAAGAGAGAGAAACACAGAGAGAAACAGAGGGGAAGCAGAGTGAGAAAGGCAGCATCTCGCGGCCACCGCGCCTAATTCGTCCATCCCTGCCGCCGAGCCGACGGCGGCGACAGAGAGAGAAAAGAGAGAGAGCAGAGAGACAAACAGAGAGGGAGCAGAGAGAGAAGAGAGAGAATAAAGAGGGAGAGGGAGCGAGCCTAGAGTCCGCCGGAGTCGGAGGAGGAGCCAGCAGCGTCGCTGTTGCCCCCCTGATCAGCCGGAAATCACCCAGACGCGCCGACGACCGGTGAGCCCCCCGGCCGAGAGCTTCCTCTATTTTCCCCTGTTCGCGGACACGGTTTGGCCGGGACTCGCGCCGGCCGAGTCGCGCGATTCCCGGCCCATGCCGTCGCCGGTCCCAGTCCCCACTCACAGTCGAACCTCAGCCGCAGCCGTCGGAGCCAACCGTGCCGCCGGAGGAGATCGAAATCGGCTGATTTTCCACGCGCCCGCCAGGTGTTCGACGAAATGCTTCAACCGGGCTGGTTTTTGTTCCGTCGCCGGCCGGCGAACAGATGGCCGGACGGTGAGCCAGACGATCGGTGAGGTTGGCGGTGACCCCAGGTAACGATTCGGGGGACGGCGCAGGCTTGGGCCGGCCGGCGGACGGCCAATTTTGGCCCCGCCGGCGCTCCCCCCCCCCCGCGGATCTGCACGTTCGGGTCGGATCCGACCCGAATCAACAGATCCGACCCGGGTCAACGCTCGGGTCGGATCCGTTGACTCGGGTCGGTTCCGACCGACCCGGATCGATAGATCCGACCCGGGTCAACGCCCGGGTCGGATCCGTTGACCCGGGTCGGTTCCGCCCGACCCGGATCAGCCGAACCGACCCGGGTCAACGCCCAGGTCGGGTCCGTTGACCCGGGTCGGACCCGACCCGACCCGGTTAATATTATATTATTTTTCATTTTATTTTTGTTTTATTTTATTTTTAATTTTTTTAAATAAAAAAATAATTAAAAAAATTTTAAAAAAATTTATTTTTATTTTATTTTCTTTCGGTATTATTTTTTTTTCCGAAAAAAAAAATCAAAAAATTCAAAAAAAAAAATTTTTTTTAAAAAGTTTTTTTATGATATATATCTAAGTGTTTTATTTTATTTGTTGTATTATTATGCATGTTATTGTCTTGTTTAAATTAGACAAACCTGAGGTTCCGCATTAGTTTTTTGCATGTGTTTCTCACTACTGTTATTATGCATGTTTTTAATACAATTGCATGAGCTGTTGTGTTTTGAATGTCATCTGACTTAGTTAAGGTTAGAACCTCAGGCTGCATGAATTGTTGTGTTCCTGACTACTGATCGTTTATGATTATGCACTCGCTTGATCACCTCACATGTTAGGAGAAAGGTCCTAAAATCAATCCAAATTGCCTGACAAATGTTTTCATGAAATGAACAGGGTAAAATGGTACCGAAAGGGCATTAGTTATTCAACTAGTGTAATCGAGTCCCCGAACCCAATTAATCTCTGGTTCGTAGGAATAGGGTGATTCTCCCGTCGCCCTATTTGGGTTTCTAATCGACCTACCCCAAATCGATTAGTGGCGACTCCTTGGTATAAACCACTTGCATGTTAAAAAAATTTAAACCCTAAGTCGCGATATGGTATGGGCTTGGGAGAGCCCGAGTTAAGTCCTGAACCTAGACTTAGCACGTACCAGGCGAGCCCTCCTTCTTTTTTTGCATGTCATCCGAAAAAAAGAGGCTCCGGGAGAGTTCGGTCGCGACAGGCCGAAATCGCGAAAACCAAAAAATATCGCGCCCCAAACATAAATAAAGGCAAAAAAAAAAAAAAACAAGAGGCCCAACTTTTCCCCCTGTTCTCCTCCTTCCACTCCCCCCTCCCCAAGCGCCACACCATAGCTTCTTCCTCATTCAAAAAATCTCGCCTAAAACCCTAAGTGACGACCGGACCCCTGAACCCCCTGGCCATTGGAGCTCCTCCTCGCCCGAGCTGCAGCTTCCCCATGGAGTGGAATCAGGAGACGCTCCAGTTCCTCTCCCAGTGCTTCCTCCACACCCTCTCCCCCTCCCTCGCCCCTCGCCGCCAGGCCGAGTCCTCCCTCGCCGACGCCGCCAGCTGCCCCAGCTACGCCCTCGCCATCCTCCGCCTCGTTGCCTAGCCCTCCGTAGACGAGCAAATCCGCCAGGCCGCCGCCATCAACTTCAAGAACCACCTCCGCGCCCGTTGGGCCTCCTCGCCTACCCCCCACGACGCCGCCTCCGCCACCGACGCCGAGGCCGCCCCGACCGCCTCCTTGGCCCCGACGCCGAGAAGGAGCAAATCAAGGCCCTCATCGTCCCCCTAATGCTGTCCTCATCGGCCCGTATCAAGACCACCCATGGTGCGATTCCAGCCGGGGGGGAGCGGGGGGATCGCGGCCGCGATTCCGGTGGGGGGGGGGGATCGCGGCCGCGATTCCGGCAAAAATTCAAATTTTCGTCGCCAAAATTTGCAAAAAAAAAAATTCTGACAAATTTTTTTGTTTGTGGCAAAATACCGGGTTTTTCAATTTCGTGGAAAAATTCGTGGGAAATTTCCCACGAATTTTGCCACGACTCTGTTTTCGTTGCAAATTACCAACGAAAAATTAAAATTTTTTGTCACAAAAAATTTCCGACGCCGTATTAGTGACGAATTTTTTTTCGTCGCTAATTAGTTGGAAATTCGTTTTGCCACGATTTTTACCATGAAAAATTACCAACGAATTTTGCCACGATTTTTGCAACAAATAATTAGCGACGAATTTTCTAACGAACTTTGCAACGAATTTTTCGACAAAAATTTTGCGACGAAAAAATTTCGTCGCAAATTACCAACGAAAATTTTAATTTTTTGTTGCAAAAATTTGCGACGATGAATTACCAACGAATTTTTGTTCGTCGCTAATTTCGATAGAAATTCGTTTTCCAACGAATTTTGCAAAATTTTTTGTTGGAAAATTTGTGGCAAAACCCTTGTTTTTTTGTAGTGTAGATTCTTTTTCTCAGTTAAGTTTGTGATCTATGCCAAAAAAGGAATTAACTTGGTAATGGTCATATTCAGTATAAGAGTAATTAGAATTAGACCACACTAAAGTAATTTTCTTACGAAAATAATCGTCATGCTCAGATGACCTTTTATTTGAATTGAGTAGGTAAAATTATGTGCTGCTATGCGAAAGTCACGTAGGATACCATTCTAGTTGTAACGAATTAAAGATTTTTCTTTCAGCCGCTATTAATATAGAATATATAACTATAGTAAACGAAATTTTTTTGCTAATGATGGACCACCTATAGGGTAGACTTGCCTTTGGTTTTGTTTACGAATGGCGGGCAGTGCATGAATAAGCAAACAGAAACCAGCAAAGCAAAGCTTTGACGGCCATGTCGCCTTCTCATTATCGTTTGCATATTTTACTCGTTTTTCTTAAATCAGCAATAATTCTATTTAGAGTGCCTAATTGATTGAAGCCATATGTGGAAGAATCAAGTCGATTGGTACTGAGAACGAGACTAATCTTATGGAAAAAGTATCAAAAAAGTCCTTAACTTATTGCATTTGTGCCAATTTAATTTTAAGCATTTTCATTTGATCAATTTTTTCACATTTTACTAATTGAATTCATCCAATCAATTTAGGCCGGAAATTGCTGATGTAAATATTTTTATAACTTTTTTGAATTTTTATATCTTTTTTCCTTTTTTTGCCTTGCTTTCTTTTTTATTCTTTTCTTTCTCTTTCTACCGGTGGCTGGCCACTGGCCACAAGCCATGGCTGTCGAGGGCTGGCCTTGCCTCGCCTAGGCAAGGTCACCCTTGCCTGCCATAGATGAGGGTTAGCCTCACTTGAGCGAGGATGAGCACTGGCGAGGACTCCCTTCACTAGATCTGGCATGGCCAACCCTCACCTAAGCCCGATCAGCCTCGCTGACGTCGCCCAGGTGAGGACGAGCGTCAACGAGGCCCAGCAAGGGTCACCCCCGCCAAGCGTCACTTGGGCAAGGGTTGCCCTCATTGACCACCTAGTTATGGCTTGTGGCTGGCGACCGGCCACTGGCAACAAGAAAGGGGACAGTAGAAAAAAGAAAGGAAAAAAGTAAAATTTATATATAAAAAATTTTTTCACATCAGCGCCAACCGTGTCACGTAAGATGGCCGACGTTCATATTAGCAATTTCCGGACTAAATTGGCCAAACGGGCTCAATTGGTAAAATATGAAAATATTTAGTATTAAATTGGTCCAATTGAAATATTTAGAACTGAATTAGCATAAATGCAATAAGTTTATGACTTTTCTTGTACTTTTCACGTAATCTTATTGATGCTCTATGATTTCTACTCAAATGAAGAACAATACGAGAATGGAAATGTTTGATGGTACAACGGCCTGTCCAAGGCTTCGCCAGAGTTCGTGATAATAATCTATAAAGGCTCAAGAAGTCGAAGCAAGAAGAGAAGAAGCACACGACGGGAAATAAAGAAAATTCGAGAACTTACTGTTATTAGTGTTATGACTCTTGTACTTAGACTAAGCCAATATCTTGAGAAAACTTCTAAATTGTATTTAGCGAGGCTTGACTCTCCCGTAAATACAAAGTGAGGTTCAACTCATCTGCTTTTCTCCCGGGACTTTATCATGGTGTTTATGCCTATTTCCTTAGAAGCATCAATTTCAATTATAATATCAATTTTAATTCGAATTTTTTTTATCTCGTAAAAATTCAAGGTTCACTTCGTATTAAAAGCTGCCCCAGTAGCTTTCCATCCACTAACCTTTAAAAGTTCCACGTGTCAATTCGGCATGATTTTCATTTTCTAAATTAGAATTGTGTACCTGTTTTCTATTTTTACCTTCTTTTTTCTTTTTTACTTTTTTTTTCCTTTCTTCTTCTTCCTTTTCCTTCCACCATGCAAGGCCATCATCAACTCAACCATGCGATCAACTCAACACCGTCCGGTGGCCTTCCCGGTGCCACTGCCGACAGGAATGTTGCAGTAGCAGAACTTTGGTGTTGATGGATGTCTTGGTGCCTTTTTTGGCCTGCCTTTTTAGGGAGACTTTCCAAGAAAAAAGTTCAAGGTAAAAAAGAATCAATTTTGGGGAACTGAAAATTGTCGAAATTAGTGACATTGATATGTGAGTTAGAGCTGAAAGGACATGTGCAATGCTTAATCTTGGCTCGGTTTGGTTCAGATTAAAAGGAAAGATTACCTCAAATGTGAGGTTGCGCGCCCCAATCTTGTGTGGCAACCTCCATTAATGGAGGTCGACCATAGGACACAGAGTGAGACAGAGAAGAGATTAAGCTCATTTCGCCGTGGCGCAGCGTTAGAGTTTTGGGTGGCGAGGGGTGAGCGTCAATGAAGCTATGACCAAGGGATTTTTATATGAAGAAGACGATAAACAGCGAGTTGTTCACACTGATTGTCCATGGCGGAAGTGTAAGAATAAAGGGGAAGAAGAAAACAAGAATATATCAACATGAGTTGACGTGGAAAAGGAAAGTAACACGTCGATGACACATCATACTTTTTGCGGTAAAACTTGACGGAAAAGTAACGGAAGCTAGATTTGAATGCAAAGTGAAAGTTTGTGATTTTTATGGGAAAAAAAATGCGGAATTGAGATTTCATATATTTCTCAAGTATTCCATAAGTCATGTTTCCTTTCACGGTACTTGATATTATATTCTAAACTGGAGCAAAATCGTTACGTCCAATTTTTTTTTTACAAGTTTACTTTATTTTTCATTTTTTCTAGTTCTCTCATATGTGTGTGGGCACATTAGAAGTCATCTTTTATTTATTTTCATTCAAAAAAATTGGAAGAAAACAAAGTAAATCTACCGAAATTCAGAAAACTGCATAATATATGAAAATCCAAGGGTAAACGCATAATATAATGAAGCCCTCTTGCCTTGATGATCACTTGCAACCCTTCTCTTGCCAGGAGACAGGAACTTATTCTGACATCATTCATGACGGCTCAATGCATTTCGCGCGTGGTGAATATCAAAAGGAATACATAAGGTGTTGATTACTTAGAATGAGTGTTAAGCTCCTTTTGTTTCACGAAAAATATTCTATTAAAAATATTTTCCTCATATTTTGACGTTTGGATTGTTTAAGAAAATGAGTTAATAGAGATTCATTTCATAGTCAACGGAAAACCTCTGCCTAAATTCAAGAAAAAAATTTCCTCTTTGGTGTGTTTGTTTCGTGAAAAATGAGTGATTTGAAAATATTTTCCGAAAAATGATCGCTTATATCATTTAGAAAAACAAATGAATGGAAATTTTTTTTATCGCCCACAAAAATAGCTAGGCATTGATTGTTATCAATGATGAAAATATTTTTTTGTTAACTAATTGTTCTAAACGATATAAACAATCATTTTTGAAAAAAAAAATTTCAAATCACTCATTTTCCACAAAGTGAAAGCACTGAATTTTTTTTCCAAAATGACCAGACAATGGAGTTTGGATCAAAGATCTCTATGCTAGGCATAGAAACCCTGATGCCTATTCCTAGGTTTGCCTCGGTCCATCAAGGCCGAGACTAGATCCCAGGCAACTGGGCCTAGGTTAACAAAGGTCGGACTTCGGACCCTGGTGCCTGTTCCCGAGCACCCAGCTCCTCCACTCATGCCACCAGCACCTAGGCCTGAGTCCATCGAGGCCAGTTGGGTCCACAGAGTCTGCGCTCAGAACCTTGATGCCTATGCTTGGGTCCTGGTGACCATATCTGGATACCCAGCTCCTGCACCCGCACTTGAGTCCATTGAGGCTAGGCCTCGGTTCCAGGTCCCTCGATTTAATTGCACTAATATGACAAGTTTTAAAGCTTGATTAAATTGTTTGAAAATTTCAGAACCCAATTGCACTTTTGTGACACGTTTTAGGACTTGATTGCACTTTTGGAAAGTATTAGGACTCAATTACATTTTTGTGATAAGTTTTATGACTTCCGGTATACTTATCCCAAAGGAATATCTAAAACGTGTCACAAAAGAACAATTGAATTCTAAAACTACCAAAAAGTGCAATCAAGTCCTAAAACTTGTCAAGTTTGTGCAAGTTAGTTCTTCCATTAATTCCATTCAACTTGACAAAAGGAAAATGACAATAAGGTTTATGACTTAATTACATCAACTTGATAAGTTTTACGACTTAATTGCACTTTCTCAAAATTTTAAAACTCAATTACACTTTCATAACAAATTTTAGGACTTCCAATATTTGGTAAAGCCGTGCCTTGCATATGTATTGTGCTGAGAGGGGGTTGTGATATGTGAGTTTCGATAATTCTTGCCTTAAAGCAGCTAAAAATTGGCCCAGAGGGTGATTTGTCCATTGGTCAATTTCTACATAGACAAAGCATTTTCTCTGCTCCTTCCAGCTCCAAAAAAGCTTTGAACAATCCTTTCAAACCCTATCTCAGCCCCACCCCAGGCAAAAAATGGTGCCGGCCAGGAAATTCATACGGTTCAGCGGGTCATCACGGCAGACGGTGCCGCCATTGCCGCCGCAGCACAGAAGGTACGAGAGGATCGCAGAGATACTGACCACGGTCAAGCACATGGTGGTGGAGTGCAAGAGCTACAGCGATGTGATCTGCAAGCAATGCCGGTCCAGCGACTGGGCCCACGAGCTGCTGCTGCGCGACAAATGCGACAAGGAGTTCCACATGAATTGCCTTAGGCCGATCGTCGTGAAGCTCCCGATGGGGTTGTGGCTCTGCCCCAAGTGTGTTGAACACAGAAGAGTAAGAAGTAGGGGGGCATTATCAATTCGATGCTTCAGATTCTTGGTTTCTTGTCTGTTCGTTGTACACAAGATGTTGTTCTTGATGAGGGTGTGATTGATTGTGCCATCATGCCTTTCTTTTTGGCAGAATTTTCGCAGAAGAAGATCATCGACTTCTTCAGGATCCCAAGGTCCAGTTGTGTCGATGAGAAATGCGGGTCTCCTCATTCCCAAGGTCAAGATTTTGATTAGCCTGTCATTACTGTCCTTGGTGAAGTGAATGGCCGATCAGAACCCATTGGCATTTGATATCTCGTGTTTTGATCTCTGATCGTAGTATTTGTAGCTCGTGGGAGTAATTTGCAATAGATAGCGAACATAACAGATAGAGCTGAATGTGGTTGATGCTCTAAAGAACAAGAAAGAACAAGTGCGTCCTAGCTAAATGTGGTTGATTTAGGTAGTTCGGGCGTTGCACTAATGCTACAACCTATGAGTTTTGACCTGCTTCGCGGACTTGCATTTTCTTACTCGGGCATGTGTGACTAGTTTCCTTATGTCCCTCAATGTTTGACCCTTTTGCTCTTTTACTACTGTTTACATAAAAAAAATGGCCAATTTTTTGTTATTATCGACAAATGATGGGCTTAGTCAATAAGAGCAAAGTTTCATGGTCTTTTTGATGTCAAAAATTTTAGTTCTACGCTAGTTGGGGAAAATAGTCATAACTTTGTCAATACAGATCGGATTGACATGATTCTAAGCCAAAAGAACGAAGACTTCTGAACCCACAACTTTTATATTTTGAGTTTTCTCAAAAAAAAAATGTGCAGTTGTTGATTTTGAAAGGAAGTGGAGACTCTGTCCCAAAACAAGCAGAAATTCAGTTGTGCTAGTTTGGAAAAATAGTCATAACTTTGTTGATACAGGTTGGATTGACCTGATTTTAAAGCCAAAAGAACGAAGACTTTTGGATCTACAGCTTTTATGTTTCGAGTTTTCTCAGAAAAGTACTGTAGAGTTTTCGATTTTGAAAGGAAGTGGACAGTCGTGACTTGCAAGATGCGCAAAAAGGATGCAACCGTCAAAGAAGCAACAACCAATGTAGTAGAGTCAAAGAAACTGTTGAGGTAGTAAGACTCAACGTAACCATTTGTAACCTCTCTTTGTAACTTCTTGTAACCATTAGGAAGTTATTTCTTTATACTAACCATTCGTAACCTCCTATTGTAACCTCCTTGATAACTGTCAATTATAGACTTTAAATAACCATATCGTCCTCTTTGGAGGGACCCCCAGCACGCACAAACAAAATGTTGTCATTTTATCTTTAAGATTTCCTGTTCTATACTTTTAGTTTCTTTACTTGTAGCTGTTTATGTTTTAATTCTAGTCTCAATGTAACATGGTGTCGACGAAATTCGAGTGTGATGCTGCCAATCGGCGGCTGGTTGAATTTGTTCGAACTGGTTGTCTTGCTTAAGTTTCTATTGACCAAATATCGCCACAGCTTGATTTATATTTCTCAATTGAGCCAAGCGAATTCCATTTTCTCACCTAGATATCTTCTGCTCGGAGTCGCCACTAAACCTGGTCCTCTCTTATAAAAAGCTGAAAAACGATTTTCGGTAAATTATATTTCACTATGGGAACCTTTCTGTCAAAACAACTACAAGATTTTAGGCTCCGTTCGTTTGACGGAAAATATTTTCCTGGAAGTCATTTTCTTGAAAAATGTTTTCCTTGAACACAATTTTCTGGCGTTTAGCTAAAATTTGAAAAAGTTTCGAAAAATATTTTCTGGTGTTCGGCGACTGCCGATCCAGCAGCGTTCGGCGACCGACGGCGGTGGCGACCGGCGGCGACGATGGGTAGCAGCGGCGACCGGCGGCGGCGGGCGACGACAAGCGGCGATCGGCAACATGCGGCGGCGGGCAGCGATCGGCGATAGGCGGTGACTGATGACCGACGGCCGGTGGTGGCGACCGGCGATGGTCGGCGGCGACGATCAGTAACCGGCGGCGGCCAGGGACAGGCGACGGGTGGCGGCGGTGACCGGCGACCAAAGGCCGGCGACCGGCGGCGGCCGACGACCGACAGTGACCGGTGATCAATGACCGGCGGCGGCTACGGGCAGCGGCCGGCGACCGGCGGTGGCCGACGATCGACAGTGACCGGCAACCGACAATCGATGGCGGCGACCGGCGGCCAGCGGCAGCAGCGGCGGCGGCGACCAGCGGCCGGCAACTGGTGGCGGTGACCGGTGGCCGACAGCGGTAACCAGCGATCAACTTCCTCTCCACGGAAAACATTTACCCTCCCGTGGGTAATTTTGCCTTCACTTTGGGGGAAAATGATTTCCTTTTTGTGAAAAGAGGAAATCATTTTCCTCAAAACAATAAAGGATTTGAAAGTGGGGAAAGAAAATGTTTTCCCATGAAAAATATTTTCCGCCCCCGAACACCAGAAAATGCGGAAAATGTTTTCCGGAAGAATATTTTTCCGGAAACGAACACAGCCTTAAAGAAAGAATTGAGTTTATTGGTGTTTCTTTCCTCTTGTCTAGAATCAAAGTATATAGGCTACAGCCATCCATATTACTAATTTGATATTAGGCCATTGAGCTAGGGAGTAATTTTCTTAGTCCTATTGATGCTCAAACTGTCACTGGTCGAGTCCAACTTGGCAAAGCTGACTATTTGCAACGGCGTTAACAATAGATTCGACTAGCCCAACCAACATATGTAAAAGGATTTCGGAACACATTGAACAATGTAAATTGATGGGGACAAAATTGAATATCGTGCTAATAGTTCAAAAACCACAGAGAACATTATCCTATCAACCATGCTACTTCATAATTCTTTGCGTTTGTCCTCATGTCTTTTCTTAATTTGTTGGTGCATAACAATATGATTGTACTATAATCTTGCTGTTGCAAGAAATTGAGTTCTTAGATTTTGCCTTCAACTAAGTTTTATCTTAGTCCGACTGAATCACATGGATTCTTTTGTCTTAAAAGTATTTCGGCTTGAACTTCATCTCACATTTCAAATCTGCCGCTCTTTTTGGTTACACTTACATTAGTGACTACAGCAATTGTTGAAGTCATTCTTGGCAAAGGAGAACGTTCCCCAGAAAGTCTCTAATAATCTCATTGTTGACACCTAAATTTTGACGCATCATTTAGTGTAATTTGCATAGAAAATTAGGGATTAAATTTTTAACCCCTAAACAAAAAATATTTAAATTGCATAACATATAGTTTAAATTCATTTTAGATTAATTGCATTTTGCATCGGACTGGCGGTGACGAACGAGCTTAAATTTCATTAAACGGGACTCGGCTCGCTTGAAATGCACGGGCCGGGAATTACAAGTCAAACGGGCTTGGTTGTTTTAATTTGAGCTTAATTCAGCCCATTTATCCTTAATTAATTCAGCCCATTTAAATTAAAGCCCAAGCCTAAGCCCATTAAGACTAGAAAGCCCATCTAATTGACCTAGATTAATACTATATATACATTATTAGGTCAGGGTTTTATGGGGGGACACACAATTTTCAGATCATAAAATTTTTAGAGAAGGTGAGAGTGAGAGAGAGAGGAGGAGAAAGAAGTTGCGGCCACACGCCGAGCCCGACGCCGCCGCGTGGAGCCTCCCTGCCCCGCGCCTGCCGCCTACCGCGTGCTACGCCCGCCGCGCGCTCACCGCCGCGCCGGCCGCTCCCTGCTGCGCGCTCACCGCCGCGCCCGTCGTGTGGAGCTCCTCGCCGTACGTGCTCAACGCCCGCCGCTTGCCGCGCGCCTGCTGCCGCCGCTTGCCGTGCCTGCTGTTGCTGCTGCCGCCGCCCCATCCGGAGTCCACCTACGCCGTCGCTGCTCTCTGCCGTGTTTGCCGCGCGCTGCTGCCACCGCGTCTGCCGCTCGCCACCGGCTCCTTGCCGCGTCCGCCGTGCGCCGCTCCTGGCCACGCGTCGCCACCGCTGCCGCTCCGCACCACCGCTCCCTGTCGCGTGCCATCACGCCCTGTTGCCGCTGCCGCCGCCCCATCCGGAGTCCACCTACGCCGTCGCTGCTCTCTGCTGTGTTTGCCGTGCGCTGCTGCCACCGCGTCTGCCGCTCGCCACCTGCTGCTGCCGCCTCACACTGACGCCGCCGCTGCTGCCGCCGCCGAGCCCGCTGCTGCTCCTCCCGCCGGAGCTGCTGCTTGTCCCTGCCGCGCGCAACTGCGTGCTGCCGCTGTTCCTCGCCGTGCGCCGCTGCTGTTGCCGCCGTTCCCGACACCGCGCCGCCGATCCACCGTTCGTCGCTCATCCCGATCCGCAAGTTCGAATTTGGGAATTATCTGCAAATTAGGTAATTGAACATTATCCAATATTTTTTAGTTTCTTAATTTTTGGATGTTTGAATATTCTGTGAATATTGCGTGGATTGCTAGATATCTTAGGATAATGTTTGCCTTGTTCGCAATATTTGAAAATATTCAAAATTAGGAAACTTTCCTAATTCAGCAACGTATTTGGACAACTATCCGACCTTAGCCCTAAGGTATGATACGTGACGATACGGAAAATCATTATCCTATCCATAATCACTTGGGTACGATAATGATTTTTATCTGCTTTCCAAATTTGAATGATCGACTTTCCATTAATATCTATAACCCTATAGATATGACCGATAGTTCGATTCTTGTGCCTAATCTGAATTTGAAACGAATCTTGTGGATCGCGTGGCTGTTTTAAATGTGGATGATATTTCTGTTTAAATTGTCTTTCCTTTTCAAATAAAAAGAAAATTCAAAAAAATATCAGTTAGGATTTGAATTTGAGTTTTGCATGTTTAGGAATCCTAAATATATCTAGACGATAGAGTAATTATTTAATTTAAATTAAGACTGGAGATAATCTATTTCATAGTTTAAATTAAGTAATATTCTAATCTTAATAGATTATTTAGGTTATTTTTTATTCCGAATTTTCACAAAAATCCCTAAAAAAGAATAAATTGTTTTATGGTAGATTAGGATAGATTGCATTCTTAATTTAAGTGATTTATTATTTCGAATGTTAAGAAAAATCCCAAAAATAAGTCATGTTAGGATATGTTAAGTCACCATAGGTTGCATGTTAATTTAGGCATATTTTTATTCCGAATTTCATTAGAAAATATCAAAAATAAATCATTTGCCCGTCATCAGAATTAGGTCACGTCGTCGCATGACATATAGTTTGCATGCTAGGTTACGTTACTTGCATGTCATTTTTGCACGTCATTGCATATAGGTTAGCTTTCATTTAAATAAGTGAAAGTCCAAAAATTGAGTGAATCCCTTGTTAATTAGAAATCATATTAGGTTGTTGATGTGATTTTCTAGCTAACAATGCAGATGCTTACGTTGCTTCGAGGTAAGTAATTCCTCCAAACTTGCAATTTATTCAATGCTTTCTTGGGTATTAAATTGGTGGTTTGCGCACCCGCATGAACACCTCACATGTTAGTGACTAAGTTAAAATGGATCCAGATTGCTTGCCAAAATATTTTTGAAAAGAAAAAGGTACCGAAAGGGCGTTAGACTAGATCTAGCGTAATCAAGTCCCCGGACTTAGAATCTCTGGTTCGTAGGAATAAAACATATCTCCCTATGTTTTATTTAGGTTTCTAATCGACCTACCACAAATTGATTAGTGGCGACTCCAAGCATGAAAACATTTGCATGTTAAAAACTTAAACCCAAAGTTGCGAATTGGTAGGGCTTGGGAGGGCTCGAGTTAGGTTTAGTCCTAATAATCCATTAGCCTGAGAAGGTGAAATTTTTTAGGTCGCGACAGCTTGGCGACTCCGCTGGGGACGAGTTGAAACTCTTAGTGGACTTAGGCCAGTTTTTCTTTTAAAAAATATTTTTGCTTGGCAGCGAAGATCCCAGGTACGTCCCTAACATTTTAGGTGTTAAATGTTTTTGCAGAATGGGAGGTATAAGGGGAGGCGTGATTGTTAACCCTTGTTTTGCAGGGAGGTGTTTGAATGAATGGTTTATTTTATGCACGAAGTGCTGTATGATATAACTTGTTGTGCATGCCTTGCATTTACACTATACCGCACACACTTCCCGCTGCCGGACCTGGGCGGCATAGGTTTAGGATGGTACTGAGAAAACGGACACCCCGACCACACCCGCGTGGTACGGGTCGCCTTTCTTGGTCCCGAAAGTTCTTTCATGGTGTCATTGAATACCTACCACGGTTGCACCCTTTGCAACCCGGGTCGGCTCTTTGACTAAGCCGGAGTCAGGGGAATCCCAGCCTAACCACCACCATGACTGGTTTAGCTCGGTAATCCTCATGTCTCCATTTTGCAAGCCAGAGTCTAGGTAGAAATCGAACCTCACGTTTCATGCGCATGTCTATGTGATTGCCATCATTCTACCGGGTAAAGTAAGATTTCTGAACCTTTATCTCGCAATTTATTTATGTTTTGTCTTTTTCTTTGGTCGGTCCATGACATTAGGTCGGTCGTGAGTCTTGGTCTATACACTATGGGAGGGGCAGACATCCGGATTCTTGATACTCCTAAGGACGAGCTCCGTGCCTGGTGGAATCTACTTAGTCCGACCAACCGCAAGCTAGTTGAGGGCCACATCGGGAGGCTGCTCCCCCTACTGGAGGTCAAAGTCCGTACCGGCCTCGTCCGAGCATTAGCGCACTTCTGGTGTCCCACGACCTCTACCTTTATATTCGGTAAGCACGAGCTCACCCCGACGTTGGAAGAATATAGCGTGCTCATTGGAAAATCATTGGAGTCGGATTTAGTCACACCACCTTTGGGAATTGATTCTACTTTAATGTTGGCTGAATTTCTGAATGTCGGAAAAGATGAATTGAGAAAAGTGTTAAAAGCAAATCGTGGCACATGTCCATTTTCATTCCTGAGTCAGTGTTTTGAAAAAGCCACATCTTTTCAAAAAGGCAGAATCTTTTTGCTAGCGTTTTTCGGGTTCGTGATTTTTCCTTACTGTAAGAATGCATGTAATCCGTTAATCGCATGGTTGGTCCAACAGGTCTGTCTTGAAAAGAATTTTATCAACATCATTTTAGCCGAAACTTTCATTTCCCTCACTAAATTTAAGCAACATGTTGACAAAACTTTCCATGCCCCCCTCGAACTTTTGCAAATCTGGTTTTTGTCTCATATAAAAGGGTGTGGCGATTTACTCACAATATCCGAGCTTAGTGATTCTAGCCATCCCGTCTTGAGGTATAAAGAAAAACAAGGGGGTGCACCCGATTATCATTACTCTGAATGGATCATTTTCATGAAAAACGCTAGACCCCAAGGTTTCCAATGGCATGCTAACTGGTTCAAAGTCGAGGAAGCTCGGCTTACATGTAACGGTATTGGACCGGTTCCACTATTGGGTTTCACCGGAGCAATTGAATACTACCCCGCCAGAGTGTCTCGTCAATATCAGATTCTACAAGGGCTCCCTCCAGCGTTACAACCAGAACTCCTCCAAGTTGACTTCACCGATAATGATAAAGACCACGAAGCGACCGTAGCTCAGCTCAATAAGATGTGGAGGAAGTGTCGTGTGTTAAAGATAGCCCGACCCGAAGGAGAACTAAAGGGAGAGCAGAAGTCCTATTTCGCGACAACCCAGTACATTCGTCGGCACAGAATCCCGCGAGATTTGCTCCCGAAGATACCCAAGGTGCCTCTCAAGTCCGCCAATCGCTTAGAGAACAATCGCCTCAAAAGAAAGGCCGAAGAAGCTGAAGAAAAGGCATCCAAGATAGCTCGAGCTTATGAGCAATTGAAGAAGGAAGTCGCCTCCCATATGTCTATAGATCAAGCTAAATAAAAAGCTCGAAGTTCTTTTCTCATTCCAGTTTCAGTTTTTAGAATTTGTTTAGGAATTGAGTCATTTGTCTTTCTATTCAGTTCAATTTCAAGTTATTAATTGGTGTAAAAATTTTCGCCATTTCAATAAAGGGGTCCTTTCAATTCAAAGCGGTTAGACCAATGTCATGGATTGGCGTATGATTTTGCTTGCCACTTATGTATGCCTGTTTCGTTCCAAAATTAGGTAGCTACGGACCGATCACGATCGCCCATTTGTACACGGTCGAGAGCCAGAATGGCCGATCAAACCGACTTGCAAGAGCGTGTTGTTGGTGTCGAAGACCAGATCAAGCAACTTGTCATCGCTATGCAACAAATGTCCGCTGAGATCAAAGCTCTCCGGTCGGTTCCTGTTTCGCCATCCCTCGAAGCATCAGTCCCAAAGCAAAAAATCAGAAAGAGTGTCGATGTTGACGGAGATGACGATATTCCTGACTTAGAAGATGACCCCGTCCAGATCATCGTTAACAGGGACAAACCTGATGAACGGGTCAATAAACTTGAAGAAAGAGTGAAGCAGCTGGAAGGTTCGCAGGATTCACCTTCGATCGATCTGTCCCTGTACTCACAGATCAAAATCCCAAAGAAGTTCAAAATGCCGGATTTCGACAAGTACAATGGCACCACATGTCCAAAAGCCCACCTACAGCTCTATCACGTACAAATGACTTCGTACGTTGATAACGAACTCCTGATGATCCATGCCTTTCAAGCAAGTTTGACAGGTCCTGCTTTGAGCTGGTATCTCATGAAGAAGATAAATGGCCTCAAAACTTGGAAAGAAGCCAGTGAAGCATTCTTGAAGCAGTACAGATTCATAACGGACATCATTCCTACCCGTGATGATCTCGAACGCGCCCAGATGAAAAAGACTGAGTCCTTCAAAGACTATGCTATCAGATGGAGAAATTTAGCTGCTCAGGTTGTCCCAGAACCCATAGACAGTGAGTTAAAGAGGATGTTCATGAAAACTCTCCCGTTCGAATACCGTAATCGGATGGTTGCCATTCCGACTGACAACTTCAACCAACTCATCCCCATGGGCGAACAAATTGAAATAGGGCTAAAAGATGGATGGTTTGTCGAGCCGTCCTCCTCGACCAGAAGATTTGGTGCGAGGAAAGAGAAAGAACCGGCAGCTGAAGTGAATATGGCTTATAACCAGCCGAGCCGGCGGAATGCTAACTCCGCCCCAGCAATCCAAGTAGTAGAAGCTCAGCAACAAAACTCGGGTCGTCAACCTTTTCAGAGGAGGAACAACAGGAGGCAATTCACTCCCCTCCCCGGATCGTTGTCTCAAGTGTTGACAGTGCTCCAGAAGAAAGGTTTGCTTACTACTGAGCCAAAACGGCCCAATCCTGAGCGGTTCTATAACTTCGACCCGTCAAAGAAATGTGATTATCACATGGGTGAGCTGGGACACTCAACCGATGATTGCTATGCCCTCAGGCACCGAATCCAGAACCTCCTAGATACGAAGGCTTTCTCATTTCAGCCTGCTAAGCCGAATGTTCAGAACAACCCACTCCCTGATCACGCAGGCAATGTGAATGCCATATTTAGCTTTGATGCTGGTCGAATCAAGAACGTTAAGGTGTATACTACTGACGTCTACGGTGAGTTAGTGAAAGCCGGTTGTTACCCGAGTAACGAAGACCTTCCCCTTGCCATCATGAGAGAAAGAATCTCAAGGATGGTAGAAGCTGGGATGATCGTTTATGCTGACCACACTGGCATCGTTTCTACTATCTCTGAAGTGGTTATTAATTGGGAGGAGGAGTTTGCTTCGTTGAACACCGGGAGTGACGAGGGCGACCCTCTGCTTGAAGACATGCCTCCGCTTGAAGACGCGTCCGATAATGAGGAGATCATTGTAAGCACGCCTACAACTGATGAACAGATAGTGATCGAGATACCTCAACCGTATGAGTACAGTGGTAATAGGGCAGTTCCTTGGTCCTACAGTCTCGATGTCGGCTTAGTTACCAGATCTGGGCGTTCCTACGGCCAAGCTAATGCTCAACCTGCAAAACCTGTTACTGATGAAGAAGCCAAGGAATTTCTAGCTGTGATTAAGGCTAGCGAATACAACATAGTTGAACAATTGCGCAAGCTGCCCGCACAAATCTCTCTGCTTGAGTTACTCCAGACGTCTGTCAAGCATCAGAAGGCCTTAATGAAGGTGTTAAGTGAAATCCACGTGCCAGAGACGATCGATCATGACAAATTAGAGGAATTTGTGGGTTCTATACTCCTCAAGGACCTCATAGCCTTTTCAGATGAAGAGTTCCCTCTAGAAGGGAGGGGGCATACCAAAGCACTCTATATTTCTGTCAAATACAAGGCCTCGCATGTAGCCCGGGTACTCATTGACAACGGATCAGCCTTGAACATCTGTCCTTTGGCAACTTTACACTGCCTTAAGGTAGATCCTTCTAGGATAAATTCTGCGAAGACTTCCGTACGAGCCTTTGACGGAACGAAGAAAGAAGTGATGGGAGAAATCTACCTTGACATACAGATAGGACCAACAATGTTCAATGTCCTATTTCAAGTTATGGACATTCCCACTGCATTCAATTTTCTGTTGGGTCGTCCATGGATTCATACAGCCGGAGCTGTGCCATCCAGTCTACATCAGATGGTGAAGTTCATCGTGGAGAGAAAGTTAGTCACAGTCCACGGTGAAGAAGAGCACCCAATTTACCACGCAACGGCTATCCCCTATGTTGAGCCGGATTGCAAAATAGAATCGAGCTATCAGTCGCTCGAGCTCGTATCAACCATACATGCGTCTAGAGGATCATCACTGCCTATTCCTGAGGTGTCAAATGCTGCAGTTATGGTTGGAAAGGTAATGGTCTCTCATGGCTTTACTCCGGGTGAAGGCCTTGGTAGAAACGGTCAAGGTATCCGCCAACCGTTGGAAGTTTCTCAGAGGCCCCGCATTACTGGGTTGGGATACCTGGGGTCAAGTGAGTCAAATAATGGGGCATGTAGACGTGGACGTGGACGTGGTCGAGGTCGAGGTCGAGGAAATGGACAGGACAGATCCCGATCCGAAGAAGAGCCGAATGGCAAAGAACGTGCGCGTGGTAGGTTGCTTCCACACATCCGCACCACATTCCCGGGTCCTGCAAGAATGATGCATGAAGAGAAGGAGGTGATCGACACTTTGGGGCAACCAAGCGGCAAGTTCGATTATTATGTAAAATACTCAGCACCCCCGAGCTTTTATGTCGACCCCCGTGACATTGTCCCGGATGGATGGGGAGGTATGGATGATCCAACGCCTCTAATGACAGAAGATCCTGATGATGCAATGGAGGGAATCATTGCCCTGTTCGATGATTTCTTCATTGGAGCCATCGAGGAAGGACCGTTGAAGGGAATGGGCGTTGGCCCGCAAGAGTAACACATTTACCTTTTTCGCACACTCCCCTACGCGGGAATTTTTACTGCTTTTTAGGACTTGCCCCGTCTCGGGAGCTGCTTTTTAGTACTTTTCATTTCTAGAGTTTGATTGTTGCAATTTCCATTCCAATAAATGTAATTCACTTGGTGATAATCAATAAAATTACAAGTTATTTTTGTTTTGAGGGCATGTTGAGGTACATCAAACCAGCCCGGTGATGATATCCAACCGATAAAAGAAAAATATAGTCCAAGGAGAATTCTGAGGCCTGGGCTTCTTCATGCTTCCTCGTGTTAAAACCTTTTGGAAAAGAATTTCAAAATAAATAAAATCATCAAAAGAAATAAAAATACACTGTTTAGCTCTGTTTGTCCTACTGAACCTCCTACTTTATGTTTCAGGGGCAATTTTGTGACATGTAAGGATATGGGAACGGTCCAATCTGATGAATTATGTGCCACCGAACCTGATCTCGATGACACCAATGAACTCGAAGATTCCTCAGACCTCCAGCGTGATCTAGAGCATCATGAAAGACCTAAAGTCCTAACGGTAGACCAAACTATCACTGTCAACTTGAGTGATTCCGGAGAACCCAAAGAGGTGAAGATAGGAGCAACCCTTCCCGAAAGTGAAGCGAAACGCCTGGTCCAGCTGCTGAAGGATTACCAGGATATCTTTGCCTGGTCGTATGTCGATATGCCGGGTTTAGACCCTTCTATCGTGGAGCATAGTCTACCTACTAATCCGGATATGCCGCCCAAGAAACAGAAGCTGCGAAGAACCAAACCTGAGCTTTCGAAGAAGATAGAGGAGGAGGTCATGAAGCTTTTGAAAGTAGGGTTTATTGAAGTCACCCGATACCCCAGTTGGGTGGCTAATATCGTGCCAGTCATGAAGAAAGATGGTCGAGTTCGGGTTTGCATCGACTATCGCGATTTAAACAAGGCTAGCCCTAAAGACGATTTCCCATTGCCACATATAGACGTTTTGGTGGACAGTACTGCTGGGTTCGAGCTGTTTTCCTTCATGGATGGTTTCTCGGGTTATAATCAGATAAAAATGAAGGACGATGATAAGGAGAAAACGGTGTTCATCACTCCTTGGGGGACATTCCACTACAAGGTCATGCCTTTCGGCCTTAAAAATGCCGGGGCAACATATCAACGGGCAATGGTGACGCTCTTCCATGATATGATGCATAAGGAGATCGAGGTTTATGTCGATGACATGATCGCCAAGTCTCGACCTGGGAAGAGTCACGTCGATACTTTGAAGAAATTATTCGAGAGGCTCCGTGAGTTTAAGCTCCGTCTCAATCCAGCAAAGTGCGTGTTCGGAGCAACCTCGGGTAAATTACTTGGGTTCATAGTAAGCAGTAAAGGCATTGAAATTGACCCCTCCAAAGTGAAGGCTATATGTGAGTTACAACCCCCATCGACCGTGAAAGAAGTGCGAAGCCTCCTGGGTAGATTGAACTACATAGCCCGTTTTATTTCTCAGCTCTCAGCAACTGCTAAGCCATTCTTCAAACTTCTAAGGAAGAATGGTCAAGTGAAATGGGACAATGATTGTCGGGAAGCGTTTAACGAACTGAAGCAATACCTGATGAAACCACCAGTGCTAGTCCCACCAATGCCGGGCCAGCCTTTGATCCTTTACCTCACGATTCATAGTGAGTCTTTAGGTGCGATGCTAGCCCAGAAAAGTCCTGAAGATGGAAAAGAGCGAGCCATTTATTACCTAAGCAAGAAGTTCACTGTCTCGGAGTTGAATTATTCTGAAGCCGAGAAGACTTGCGCTGCGTTAGTATGGGTGCTCCATAGGCTGCGACAATATACACTACATCACCAGACTTTGCTGGTGACTAAGAACGATCCCATCAAGTATTTACTTGATCAGCCTGCTTTGGTAGGAAAGTTAGCCAAGTGGCAGATTTTAATTTCAGAGTTTGATATCCAGATGAAGCCACAGAAGTCAGTTAAAGGTCGAGTAATTGCTGATGTGTTAGCTGAAAATCCTGGAGTCCCTGATGATGATAGATATTCTCCAGAAGATCGCATTTTGGTAATAAAGGAAAATACATGGACCATGTTTTTCGATGGAGCTGTAAACTTGGCCGGTTCCGGCACTGGGGCAGTTTTAATATCCCCAGATGGGCAATATTATCCAGTAGCAGCAAAGTTGGTGTTCCCCTGTACCAACAACATAGCCGAGTACGAAGCTTGCATCCTCGGACTCCAAGCCGCAGTGGAAATGGGGATAACCAAGTTGAAAGTGTTTGGTGATTCTGCTTTGATTATTCTCCAAACTGTGGGAGAGTGGAAGACGAGAGACACCAAACTAGTGCCGTACCATGAATACCTCGAAGAAATCATAAAGGAATTCGAAGATATCTCTTTTGAGTACTTATCGAGGTCTCATAATCAGTTCGCTGATGCGCTAGCTACGTTATCATCCATGTTGCAAGTGATTGATGGGTTGGAGGTAGAACCCTTGAAAATTGAAGTCCTGGCAAAACCAGCCTACTGTATGGTTGTGACCGGAGAACCTGATGAAAAGCCATGGTATTATGATATCATGAGTTACATCCAGAAACAAGAATTTCCTGAGGGAAGTACCCCGGCTGACAGGAAGTACATAATGAAAATGGCTTCAAAATTCTTTGTTAGTGGTGAGAAGCTGTACAAAAGATCATATGATTCGATCCTATTGAGGTGTGTGGATGCGGCTGAAGCTACCAGAATCATGCAAGAAGTACACGAAGGGATATGTGGTCCACACATGAATGGCCACATGTTAGCTAAGAAGATCATGAGGTTGGGTTATTATTGGCTCAGTCTTGAGAGTGACTGCATCCAACATGTTCGAAGATGTCATCGTTGTCAGGTTCATGGGGATAAGATAAATGTTCCCCCGACGGAATTACATCAGCAGTCTGAGCCATGGCCCTTTTCAATGTGGGGCATCGATGTGATTGGCCCGATTAATCCCAAGGCATCAAATGGACACCGATTTATCTTGGTCGCGATTGACTATTTCTCTAAGTGGATTGAGGCGTCATCTTATGCAAACGTCACCGCAAAGAATGTTGTAAAATTCATCAGGCGAGACATAGTTGCTCGTTATGGTGTCCCTGAGGCTATCGTCACTGACAATGGGACAAATTTGAATAACAGGTTCATTGATCAGTTGTTTAACGAGTTCAAAATCCGGCACCTGAATTCGTCTCCTTATCGTCCACAGATGAATGGAGCAGTTGAAGCTGCCAATAAGAACATCAAGAAGATCTTGGCCAAAACGGCTGAAAACTATCGTGACTGGCATGAAAGGTTACCATTTGCACTAATGGCCTATCGAACTTCGATCCGAACCTCTGTCGGAGCAACCCCTTTTTCCTTGGTATATGGCATGGAAGCAGTCCTACCCGTCGAAGTGGTTATCCCTTCCTTGCGGGTATTGTCTCGAGTGGAGTTGTCCGAGGCGGAATGGATGCGACAAAGGCATGAGCAGTTGAACCTAATTGATGAGAAGCGATTGAGAGCCATTTGCCACGGTCAAACCTATCAGCAGAGGATAGCTAGATCCTTCAATCAAAAGGTGCGTCCAAGACACTTCGAGGTAAATGATCTAGTCCTAAGGAAGGTACTGCCAGTCTTTCCTGTTCCTGGAGGAAAATTTGCCCCGAACTACATTGGTCCGTATGTGGTTAAAAAGGTGCTTCCCGGAGGTGCCCTGATCCTCGCAGAAATGGATGGTCGTGAGTTTTCCACTCCTGTTAATTCTGATGCTGTGAAGATATATTATCCCTGATAAGATCTAATATTTTTGCGGCGAAAGTTTTCAAGTGTTTAGTTTTATATTCTGAATTGCAAACATTTCACTTATGAATAAATGGGTTCAATCAATTTAAAGATGGAATGTGTGCCTTGGCTTTAAATTATGTTTGATCATTTTGTCAGTCTGCATTATCGATTTCAAAAGGGGAAATCTATTTGGACAATCTGATAACTCATGTGGAATGAATTGAATGTGTTGAATGAGGTACATCGGGATGATGAAAGGCAAGCCATATCCTATACACAGTCCCATGCACTAATCCCCAGTGAGTTGAGTGGAAAAATTCCATGTCTGCAAGGTAAAGGGTTATCTCGCAAAAGGTACGGCAACTGAAATGACGAGAGGCAGTTCATTTCTCTATCCCAAACACTACAGGTTATCCGTTGTTTCGCCACTTTGAGCCTAAACACTTGGAGAAATTCATTCAAATTACCCCTGTCGAGAACCACCCCACATCGGGGCAAATTGGAAGAAAGTCAGCGTCATAAGGTGAAAAATGAGTAGAAATTTTCATGCTCTCACTTGCATCAATCTTCGAGTGTTGCTTTTTCAGATGAATTCACGTGAAGTTCAAGTGCCTTAGAATGACGAAGAGCATTTCTTTCTCTATCCTATACACACTTTATCCTTTGCTAAGCCCAATTGAGCCTGCAAATTCATTTCTTAAACCCAGTTGGTGATCATCCCCCACACTGGGGCAAGGCAAAAGTCATCATTGTTCAGGCAGCATATCCGGAGCGCCGATAAAAGACGAAGACCCTGAGAGTCCAAATGTTAGTCATTCGGTCAAAACAAGCCAAAGTGTGACTGGCCAATGTATGCATTGTAGACAGTGTGTGTCAAAAAAAAAAAGGGCATGAAAAAGACAGTGCCTGGTAAAAGCAAGGCCAATGCCCGTGAAAGAAAAGAAGAAGAAGAAGAAAAAAAAATGGGAAAAAATGACGGCTTTGGATTAGAAAATGTCGAGATGTGTCGAAGTCACAAAAATATCCAGAGTCTTGAGGAGTCAAGTGATGAACTCTCGAAGCCAATGAAGCATCTACTGAGAAGACAATCTCGGACGAAGAAGAAGACCGGTGACAATGCCGAGATGATCACCAACTTATTCACCCCAGTTATACACATTTTGAGCCTTATGATCCATTCATTTCTCAACCCATGAGCCTAGCCTGCGTTACGTCCCTTGCAAAGTCTCTTCAGATTAGGGCACTTGAACTAACGTAGAGTTTCTGATGTTTATAAGCTTAGCTCGAAGAAGTGCGAGCAAGTCCATTTCTATCTCATTTTGCAGGGTTCTTGACTTGTAAACCCGGAGACAATTGCAGAGTATTTTCTTTCAATAGCCTCGACTCGAAGAGTCTCTTTTGCTAAGCCATTGACCAAGCCCCATGTTACGGTCCTAACAAAGACCTCTCAGATTGGTAAAGTCGTACTGCTTGCGAGAATACTCGGACCCTTGTCAACATGATGATGGTGAGATAAAGCGATTTTCCATAAATCAGCCTTTCGATGAGAATGAGAGAAAACCCTTTTGGACCGGAAGTCCCTCATTCGATATTTTCAAGGTATCCGCTTGTGAGTTCGGATTGTCTTGTCATGATTTTTCCCCAGCGAAGTTTGTAATGCTGATTTGACAAAACCATCGTGCACGAAAATCAGTTGAAATCATAGTGCATGTGTATATGTGTTCTTGACAGTGTGCGAATGCATATTACATGTTACTTAAAATCATGTCTAACAGGAGACACACCTCCAGAGTTGGAGATGTCACCAGGTAAGTATGTCTCTATCCCTAGGATGTCTATGATTATCTAGGTATCCTTGACCTGTTCAAGCAATTGTCAGGTCCCACATTTGATCATTTTTGCCAATCTCTAGATGCCTTTGATTGTGTCCAGGTGTCTATTGATCAAACCTTTTCAAGTACTTCTGATGATATCCAGGTACTTTGTCAAGGAACTCTTGAACACTTGGGCTAGCCCCTTTGTTCATCAAATCACAGATTTTCATACAATCTCGAGAAGATTCCCCCGTTACATGACTATGAGCAGGTATAGGCATGGCGGCCAAATCTTTACATATGAGCAGGTATCTGTAAAGGTCGGAATATTCTTCCCAAGTATCAGGTATTCCCCCGCTACTCACCTATGAGCAGGTATAGGTGAAGCAGCCAAATCTTTACATATGAGCAGGTATATGTAAAGGTCGGAATATTCTTCCCAAGTATCAGGTATTCCCCCGCTACTCACCTATGAGCAGGTATAGGTGAAGCGGCTAAATCTTTGCATATGAGCAGGTATATGTAAAGGTCGGAATACTCTCATTATATCGGATGTTCCCCCGCTACTCGTCTATGAGCAGGTATAGGTGAAGCGGCCAAATCTTTGCATATGAGCAGGTATATGTAAAGGTCGGAATATTCTCTCAAACCCAGGTGTTCTCCCGCAGTTCACTTATGAGCAGGTATAAGTGAGGCGGCCAAATCTTTGCATATGAGCAGGTATATGTAAAGGTCGGAATATCCTCTTGATTTCAAAAGTTTCCCCCGCAATTCACTTATGAGCAGGTATAAGTGAAGCGGCCAAATCTTTGTAAACACCTATAGAGATGTATAGGTAGTTCGTAAAGATCGGAACTGTTCTCACGAATCCAGATGATGATTGGATACGTCGAGCTTTCTTCGTGTGTTTTTACTTAACTGCAGATCACCGAAGTTCATCAACGTATGTCAGGCAAGACCTATGGGACTAAGCCCATACATTTGCCAAAACAACATACAAGTTAAGGTTGTGCCTCGAATTGCGCTATTGTCAGGTAAGTAATTCCAGGTATGTTTTCTATTCAGCTCAGCATTGCATCATTTCTTAATGCATTGTAAAATGAGACTCATAATCCCGACAAAAACAACATTCATTGCATTTGCATGGTCGAAATTTAGGTATCATTTAGTCTTTGAATGCAACCTCTACGAGCTCACCTTCAAAGAGGGGCAGCTGTTGACACCTAAATTTTGACGCATCATTTAGTGTAATTTGCATAGAAAATTAGGGATTAAATTTTTAACCCCTAAACAAAAAATATTTAAATTGCATAACATATAGTTTAAATTCATTTTAGATTAATTGCATTTTGCATCGGACTGGCGGTGACGAACGAGCTTAAATTTCATTAAACGGGACTCGGCTCGCTTGAAATGCACGGGCCGGGAATTACAAGTCAAACGGGCTTGGTTGTTTTAATTTGAGCTTAATTCAGCCCATTTATCCTTAATTAATTTAGCCCATTTAAATTAAAGCCCAAGCCTAAGCCCATTAAGACTAGAAAGCCCATCTAATTGACCTAGATTAATACTATATATACATTATTAGGTCAGGGTTTTATGGGGGGACACACAATTTTCAGATCATAAAATTTTTAGAGAAGGTGAGAGTGAGAGAGAGAGGAGGAGAAAGAAGTTGCGGCCACACGTCGAGCCCGACGCCGCCGCGTGGAGCCTCCCTGCCTCGCGCCTGCCGCCTACCGCGTGCTACACCCGCCGCGCGCTCACCGCCACGCCGGCCGCTCCCTGCTACGCGCTCACCGCCGCGCCCGTCGTGTGGAGCT
This sequence comes from Syzygium malaccense, assembly GCA_031216405.1. Classification (NCBI taxonomy): domain Eukaryota; kingdom Viridiplantae; phylum Streptophyta; class Magnoliopsida; order Myrtales; family Myrtaceae; genus Syzygium; species Syzygium malaccense. Next base: position 44,835,193 of record CM062260.1, read on the forward strand.
CCTCGCCGTACGTGCTCAACGCCCGCCGCTTGCCGCGCGCCTGCTGCCGCCGCTTGCCGTGCCTGCTGTTGCTGCTGCCGCCGCCCCATCCGGAGTCCACCTACGCCGTCGCTGCTCTCTGCCGTGTTTGCCGCGCGCTGCTGCCACCGCGTCTGCCGCTCGCCACCTGCTCCTTGCCGCGTCCGCCGTGCGCCGCTCCTGGCCGCGCGTCGCCACCGCTGCCGCTCCGCACCACCGCTCCCTGTCGCGTGCCATCACGCCCTGTTGCCGCTGCCGCCGCCCCATCCGGAGTCCACCTACGCCGTCGCTGCTCTCTGCTGTGTTTGCCGTGCGCTGCTGCCACCGCGTCTGCCGCTCGCCACCTGCTGCTGCCGCCTCACACTGACGCCGCCGCTGCTGCCGCCGCCGAGCCCGCTGCTGCTCCTCCCGCCGAAGCTGCTGCTTGTCCCTGCCGCGCGCAACCGCGTGCTGCCGCTGTTCCTCGCCGTGCGCCGCTGCTGTTGCCGCCGTTCCCGACACCGCGCCGCCGATCCACCGTTCGTCGCTCATCCCGATCCGCAAGTTCGAATTTGGGAATTATCTGCAAATTAGGTAATTGAACATTATCCAATATTTTTAGAATATTTAGTTTCTTAATTTTTGGATGTTTGAATATTCTGTGAATATTGCGTGGATTGCTAGATATCTTAGGATAATGTTTGTCTTGTTCGCAATATTTGAAAATATTCAAAATTAGGAAACTTTCCTAATTCAGCAACGTATCTGGACAACTATCCGACCTTAGCCCTAAGGTATGATACGTGACGATACGGAAAATCATTATCCTATCCATAATCACTTGGGTACGATAATGATTTTTATCTGCTTTCCAAATTTGAATGATCGACTTTCCATTAATATCTATAACCCTATAGATATGACCGATAGTTCGATTCTTGTGCCTAATCTGAATTTGAAACGAATCTTGTGGATCGCGTGGCTGTTTTAAATGTGGATGATATTTCTGTTTAAATTGTCTTTCCTTTTCAAATAAAAAGAAAATTCAAAAAATATCAGTTAGGATTTGAATTTGAGTTTTGCATGTTTAGGAATCCTAAATATATCTAGACGATAGAGTAATTATTTAATTTAAATTAAGACTGGAGATAATCTATTTCCTAGTTTAAATTAAGTAATATTCTAATCTTAATAGATTATTTAGGTTATTTTTTATTCCGAATTTTCACAAAAATCCCTAAAAAAGAATAAATTGTTTTATGGTAGATTAGGATCGATTGCATTCTTAATTTAAGTGATTTATTATTTCGAATGTTAAGAAAAATCCCAAAAATAAGTCATGTTAGGATATGTTAAGTCACCATAGGTTGCATGTTAATTTAGGCATATTTTTATTCCGAATTTCATTAGAAAATATCAAAAATAAATCATTTGCCCGTCATCAGAATTAGGTCACGTCGTCGCATGACATATAGTTTGCATGCTAGGTTACGTTACTTGCATGTCATTTTTGCACGTCATTGCATATAGGTTAGCTTTCATTTAAATAAGTGAAAGTCCAAAAATTGAGTGAATCCCTTGTTAATTAGAAATCATATTAGGTTGTTGATGTGATTTTCTAGCTAACAATGCAGATGCTTACGTTGCTTCGAGGTAAGTAATTCCTCCAAACTTGCAATTTATTCAATGCTTTCTTGGGTGTTAAATTGGTGGTTTGCGCACCCGCATGAACACCTCACATGTTAGTGACTAAGTTAAAATGGATCCAGATTGCTTGCCAAAATATTTTTGAAAAGAAAAAGGTACCGAAAGGGCGTTAGACTAGATCTAGCGTAATCAAGTCCCCGGACTTAGAATCTCTGGTTCGTAGGAATAAAACATATCTCCCTATATTTTATTTAGGTTTCTAATCGACCTACCACAAATTGATTAGTGGCGACTCCAAGCATGAAAACATTTGCATGTTAAAAACTTAAACCCAAAGTTGCGAATTGGTAGGGCTTGGGAGGGCTCGAGTTAGGTTTAGTCCTAATAATCCATTAGCCTGAGAAGGTGAAATTTTTTAGGTCGCGACACTCATACATTTGTTGACTATTGAGGCAACTAGTTTGATTATTCCTTTTATTTAGACAATAGAAAGCGTCGGAAGCGTTCGGTGCCTTTGGTTATGCAGAAGAAAAGGAGGAGACTGCTTCCATTTACTCCAGTGGAGGATCCTTCCCAAAGGTTGAAAGGAATGGGTTCGCTTGCTTCTGCTTTGACAGCACTAAGATATTTGAAAAAATGTTGTGTTTTTATTTTCCGTCATTCAAATTGAATATAGTTAACAGAATGACATTGATTGACTATTTGGACAAATTTTAGAAAGTGATTGCACTAAGTAAAAGTTTTGGAATTATAATGCACCATCAAGATGAGTTTCAGGATTTATTTTTGATGTACTTATTCCCTATTTTGTCAAAGAAAAGTGCTCTCGCTTCCCTCATGAAGGACTGAACCGTTGAGTTTGTAAGAATTTCTTTGAGGCGAATTTAGATTTTCTATATTATGCAACAAGATTTACGAATTTTAGCATACAAGAATATGTGATTAAAATATAAATACCGTTTCTTAATTCATCGGGGAAAGCGTAAACTATCATCAAAAGTCACTTCAACATATGAAAATCAGAGACTATAAAAAGCTTAAAATTCTTTGGTCATGCATGGGAAAGGATGAGTGCGAACAAGGTGCAACTTTCATTGTCCCTGGTTTGAACCAAGCGCTTTGCGTCTAGGCCAAATGTACATAAATATTAAAAATGGGCTCAATATAAACAGGCCCGACACAACTATAGCTCATGAATAAAAATAATCACAGCGATACCAACAACAATTATGATAATAATAGGCTCGCGCAATTTCAACCCCCTTATTACGTTAATTGACTACATTATTCTTTGTGAGTCCACTCTCGATTTAGGATAATTCGTACCTTTTTTCTTGTTTTCTTTTAATTCAATTTTATGAAAAGACAAAAGCACCCACGTCTCTTTCCAACAACTTTTTTTCACTCTAGCCGTTTCTTCCACACCCATTACTTTTTAATGCTTCATTCATGTTTGTCTTCTTCTAAACTTACTCTGTCAATTATTAACTATATTTCCCTAGATAATCCTCATGATCATAAAGTTTTCGACTTTGATTTTCGGTACAAATTTACGAGAATTTACTTAGAGACTGGATATTGTGGTTGATGAATGTATTATACACAATTTACTCATCTTTCATTGTAATAATTTTTTGTAGTATAGTCACTATAGAGGACAATATTGAAGAGTGCCTGAATTGCTTACATGTAACGATTGATGATGAAACTGTGAATGGAGAACAGTAATAAATCATGCCAACAAGATCATTTGGAGCTTCCTGCACTATAATATTGAAAATTATTCCTTGATATATATTGTTTTAAGTGAATAAGGACTCTCTTATTGATATAATTAAGAACTTTTATTATCTGATATTTTTTAATAACCTTTTTTAGGGGAGCCAAGCAGTTGAATGAACAATATCTTTTGTTAAGATGCATATGCAACTTGTCATTATTACAGTATATTTGTATTTTGAGGATAATTTTTTTTTCGTTGATGATTCTATGAAAATTATGATGCACTTAGATTTGACCAAAAAATTTGTTTGCAAATGGTTTGATGGGGTTGTCTTATAATGTCATTACGATTGTCATAATTTCTTGTCAACAGCTAATTATACCCCGTAATCAAGGCAAAGATAGTATTATATGTAATAGTGTTTTGGGAGCATTTTCTTTGAATTTACATGATGAGAATGGATGTTTAGAATTTTTTTATGTACTTAACTTTGTCATATTTTTAACGTCATGCAATGATGGCATGAAAAATAATTAAAAATTGGACTATTAGATTCACTTTATAAAACAAAAGTAGAGATGTTGGAATACATGTACTACAATGTAATGACACATATGAAAGTTATAATTAAACGAAATGCATACTAAAACTAGCATATGATTCTTTTTACTCTAACTTGTGCTTAGGTTATTTTTTAAATAATAGTTTCCTAGTACAAAAGACACTACACAACTCAACAACATCATAATTTGTCACGCCTCGAACCCCTACGGCACGCGACACCGCCTTTGGTCGATTTAAGCGACTTCCCAGGAATATCGCTGACCTCAAAAAGCCATCAGAGGTTTACTACCACAGCGGATATCAACAAATAAACCCGGATAATTAAGAACTGGGGAAAATAATCAGGGAGAATGAACATATTCGTTCTCATTGCCAAACTTACACCATAATATTTACAATATCCATTATTATTACAAACACCCCGAACCAATAACTATTAACTTCCAAAAATGTTATCCTTCTGAAAACCCACCGGAAACTCTGCCACATTGTACTCCGTGTACACTGGTATCCAATTTCGTACTGGCGGCGGTGGTGGAGGGTTCACGGATCCTGTCGGGGTTCTGAAATATTTGGTTGAAAACAACCGTGAGACACTTCTCAGTAAGTTCACCCCTAAACCCAACCTAGGCTATCACGTACCTCCAGACAATTACACAATCACATACATATATTCACACATGCTGAAACATCACATCGCGGGTACAACAAATAATATTGTCAGGCTCAAACATGCGCACAACATCATTCAAACTCAATCATGTCATATGTAAACACGCGCATGTACCACTCTTATCCCATTATTCCGTCCATTCTCATTTCCTCTTTCTTATTCTTCGCCAGTGACCCGCGTAAACGTACACGCCTCAGGTACACTGCAACCACTCACCACATCCGGCCCGCGTATTCGTTCACGCCTCAGGCCCCTCGATCGCGCCCCGAGCATCACACGCCTCGGTCCGATCCCCCATTCACACTTTCCTCAGCCCGCGCCAAATGCGACAGGCCTACATGATCGAAACCCGAGCTTATAATGCCTCGGTCCAATCCCACATTCACACTTTCCTCAGCCCGCGCCAAATGCGACAGGCCTACATGATCGAAACCCGAGCTTATGATGCCTCGGTCCAATCCCACATTCACACTTTCCTCAGCCCGCGCCAAATGCGACAGGCCTACATGATCGAAACCCGAGCTTATAATGCCTCGGTCCAATCCCACATTCACACTCGATCGCGCCCCGAGCATCACACGCCTCGGTCCGATCCCACATTCACACTTTCCTTAGCCCGCGCCAAATGCGACAGGCCTACATGATCGAAACCCGAGCTTATAATGCATCGGTCCGATCCCACATTCACACTCGATCGCGCCCCGAGTTTATGATACTCGGCCCGATCCTAACCTCGCACTTTCACCTTTTCACATACTTTTCACAATTACTTGTCACACTACTTTTCTTTCTTATCCATGCACATGCTCATCAAGCATTTACCACAATCAACTAGCCCATCACACGCGGCCCGTGCACGCATCAATTAATACGTAAAACATGCTCACTCAACATTCGACATGGCCAATTTCAACAATTAATTCAATCTGGCCCACATGTGCACATAATCAATCACATTTCAATCCATCAAATCATGGTTGAATAAACACACAAGGCCACTCATGGACCCACAAACACAGCCACGTTCATAGGTATAATTTCGGCATTTTCGAGCATATTAAACACCACAATCCAACCATACTACCACACACCAAACTGACACCATTTGTCCTTAAATCGAGCCCTAAGCTCGCCAATTCCATCCCACAACATCCTACACTCTATTCAGTCTCACTCCAGCCTCGAAACATCCTCATTTCATCCTCAAGTTACCTCATATAACACACAAATAAACACTCAATTAAATCAACCCCATCCAGAATAATTCAAACATGCCTAAAACACGTAAATTGCCAATTTTCTCCAACCAAATGGTATCGGATTAATTCCAATCATTCACGGGACTTTCTCGCCATAATTTCTAGGTTCCAAAAATTCAACTTGCGTCCCAATCGGACCATCACAGCCCCGTGAACAGTAATCCACAGCTTGTGAACAGTGATTCGAGGCATATGAACAGTAGTTCGCAGCCCTCATTTTCTGAATTTCCAATAATTAGTGCCCGAATTAAATCCCAAGGCCCACCATAAAATTTCCACTACCAATCCATGTAATTCCGCACCTAATTCCATATTGATTTTGTCCAAAATCACCCGTCGATACCCGAAGTCCTAAATCAGATTTAGGCGCGACTTACCCGCATCGACTAACTCAACATATCACCTGGTCAATTGAACCATCATTTCAATTGAACACATATGTGCACGAATCAAACATATTTACACCAGCCCATTGCACAAATCCACACACAATTCTACCACCACAACTCAATTATAATTAAAACACACGTAAAACACATAAATTTCTATTTTTCTCCCACCAAACGACGCCAAATTGATTCCGGTCCTTCACGGAACTTTCTCACCATTAAATCTCGGTTCTAGAAATCCAACTTGCGTCCCGAACCAAGCATCACAGCCTCGTGAACAGTGAATCACAGCTCGTGAACAGTGATTCTTAGCTTAAAATTCCCTCAAATCGTCCTCCAAAAATTTCAAATTAATTCCTTAAGGCCCGCCATACATTCCCGTCTAAAGCCCCAACCTTTCGCACCCGCACAAGTCCAATTTCACCCAAAATCAAATTGTTCGGCGATACCCGAAATCCTAAATCGGGATTAGAGGATGACTTACCGCGTTCTAGGCTAAAACGGCTAGAACGGAAAGCGGCGGCCCTTAATCGGGGACAACGGCGACGTCGTACAACTTCCGGGTGGCGGCGATCAGCTTGGACGGCGATGGCGTGGCTTGCGCGTGGCCGAGGGCCTCACGGCCAAGAGAGAGAAAAAGAGGGAGAGAGTCACGGTGGGGGGTGGTGGTCGATGTGAGGGCGGCGTGAGGTGGTGACCGGCGGCGTACGGACGACGGCGTGGCTCGGCGGCGACGGCGATCCGTCCGGCAAGAGAGAAAGAGAGAGGAAGAGAACTCACGGCAAAAGGGGGGGTGTTCTCACGAAGGAGGGGGAGAAAGAAGAGAGGGAAGAGAGAGAAAGGGGGGTCAAGGTTTTAAATATCAATTTTGACCACTTTTGGCAATTTACCAAAATGTCCTTCTCTCACACAACTAACCCTTTATAATTCTCAAGGGTAAAATGGTCCAATTCTCCGTTTCTTGCTCAAATCAAATTTTTTCGAAGGAATTGAGCACACCAAAAATTGACACGTGTCACGTGCAACGTCGTCCTAACGTTCCGGCGTGATTTCCTAATTTTCCGGTGTCCAATTTGGGCAAAATTCCATAATTAAATTCTATTAAACGCAACCCGAGCGTTTCTCGAGCTAACGGGCGGCTTGCTGGGGAAATTCACTTAATCGACTCATGACTGATACTAAATCGAGTCACGTGCAAGTTCGTTCGGTGCGTGACGACCTCGGTTGTCATTAAAATCGCGAAGATCAATCACTTGATCTGAGGGGTACGATCGTTCGGTATAATTTCAGAATCATTCGTCAAGTCGTTTCGTGGTCCAACGGAATCACCCGCGATCCACTACTAGGACAGTGGCGAACTGACCCCTAACTATCCTTGATCGGCCAACAGTGGCTCAAAATATCACTTACGCGATTTAATGGTCGAAATCCATTCACGATCGAATTTTCTTTAGTCGTGCGAATTTAGTTCCCCTATTAGCATTTCCCTAATGGTTAGCATTCCCAGGAATGATCAGTTCCGGGTGAGAACTTACTACGAGCACACCTCATAAAATTCAATTATTCAATAAATTCCAATTGGTGGAATTTCGGAATGTCACATAATTAGTTAGTTATCTACTAAATAAACTATATTTCGGAAAAGAGGGGCACCAATTTTGTTCCAAATGGATAAAGAAAAGGAGAAAACCAAAAAGAAGGAATTATATAATCTTAACCAAAAAGAAGAAAAGAAGGAATGATATAATCTTAAATCAAGAATGGACCCCATACTTAACCTTTTTTTTTTGGTCAACACACATTTAACGTTTATAAATGTTGTTTGAGAGGAATCTAATAAAATTGAAACAAAAGAAAAAGAAGGAAAAAAAAAAGGCAAAATATCATCTTAAATCAAGAATGGGATACGCAAGGGATAATGTAGTCAATTCAATTTGATAGGGGTGTTGGGAGCCAAGAAGGGATGGAAACAGCGTAAACCTAACAATATGATAAAAGCAAAGAATACATAGAAGAACCATAAATCTTCTCAAGTTCATTATAAGATAGACCAAAGGCTTCCATAGCTATGAACCTTCGATTATGCCGATAAGTGGACTAAATCGAGTTATTAACTTATATAATGGTACAATCAAACTGTTTTCAATGACCGACGTCTGATGCGATTCAGCAAAGGAAGAGAGTTCTTGTGCTAATGCCTCAAAGAGGTATTAAGTCTGATCACATTGAAGTCGAGTATATCTTCTCATCTGAATCGGAGTACTCCTCGAGCCAAAGTTTGTTGTCGGGATAGCATGGGGGCATATAAGCCGGGGGATCGCGGATGCTCGTGTCCTCAGTGCCACCGTTTTTTACGATGAACACAGCGTTCATGCCCCAGGTGAGGTGTTTATCTAAGTGACAATGCCATAGCCACACTCCTGAGAAAAACACAAAAGCATTAACCTTTGGGCTTAGATTGATTTATAACCCTAAAAAGATATTACTCGACGCTAGGAATGGAAATTAAGATTCGATTAGCATAAGTTTTGTCCCAGCCATCAAGGTAGAAGATGCTGAAGAGGAGCGGAAAAGGTGACCAAGTGTTATTGTATTGTACTCACCGGGATTGTTTGCCCTAAATCTAATGGCAAGCCATCCGTCCTTGGGTACTGAAGCAGTGTTTTGATAAGGAGGATCGACCAAATTGAACGTTAGAGGGTCAGTCTCGTTGTTATAGATGCCGAAACCTGTGCCAAGCACATAGAAGCTATGGCCATGGAGATGCATCGGATGATTCATGGACGAGTTCATGACGTCGGTGCCCTGAAACACTATTTCCACCTCCTCGTTGTACTCAAGCACCTTCACCTTCGTCCCTCTCTCGGGATGAGCCGTAGTGTCGATAGGCAAATTATGTTGGGTGAAGTTGAAGAAAGTTGGCGGATCGTCTGGAAAATCCGTCGTGTAGAAGCCACTGACGTTCCTGCAATTGATATATAGCACGATTGAAAGAAACATTACTCGAAATGAGATCACATTTAGCGAACTTTGCATTCGCTAATTAATTTAAACATCTACATTAGTCCCTTTTAACCTATATTTGCATTTTAAGCATTGAGGAATGACGATCATAATAATGACGATCTAGTATAGCTAACCTGTAATATGCTTGTAGTACGTCTGTCCAAGGATTATACCAAGTGATGTTGTTTACGCTCGCAGCTGGGTAAGTTTCTTCAGTCGTATCATTGATTTTGAGCACGAATTGGTTGAGCGACAAGGTGATGAACATGCGAGTGGTTATATTCATAGGAATATCAACGGGATGGATTAAGTTCCTCATGCTTTTCACGAAGCTTGTGGCGGCTTCATAGTCCGTGTACGGTGGAAGACCGGACGGGAAGACGGGAGTTGACGGGGAAGTGTAGTTCCCACTGTACTCGAGAATCGCAGTTGCATTGGCGTGATCGTACCCGGTGTACTTGAACATGCTGCTATAGTACTGCCTGGCGGCGATGTAATACCGGCCCAGAGGCTGATTGGTCGTGAGCAGGACGTCTATGGTTTGTCCCGGACTAATCAAGACAAATTCCGAGGAAAAAGGTTTGAGGTACGCCGCGTCAGATCCGACGATGGTGACATTGTGGCCCGCGATTGCGAAGAAGAGCTCAGCATTCATGTCGGCGTTAAGTAAGCGAAGGAGATAGGTCTTGCCATAATCGACCGCCCACCTGTGCGTAGTTTCTACAGGACGAGGAAAAGAAACAAAGAAACTGAGTGAATCTGCAGCCTTAGTGGTAACACATATCATGCAAACGAAGCATCAACTTGAGATCAAGAGTTATCGTGAAACTAGCAATCTATTGACAATGGCATGACGATAATCAATCAAAACAATGTGAGTAGTACCATTGGAGCAATCGCAGAAGTCGCCAGGTTCGCCGTTGATGGTGTAAGCCTCGGACGCCGGTAAGTCCCTCGCTTTGGCGAGGCTCTCTGCGATGGCTGCGTAAACATCCTCCGTATACCAGGACGCTACAAAAGTATCCAGTAATATTGCCACATTAAAGAGATAAAAACTGCTTGAAAACTATAGGGTGAGGTCGCGGTACGTACCGAGCACCATCACTTTCTCGCCGTCGGGTTGCGGAAATGGATAGGACGTTCCGTCGGCGGGATGGATGACGATGACACCATGAATACTATACCTTGCCCACTCGCTATGAGCGTGCCACCACAACGACCCCTCCTCTTCCGAAAACAAAACTTGATATGTGAAATTCATCCCGGGCGAGATGCTACATTGCGTCACGTACTCGACCCCATCGAACCATGGATTTCTCGGCTGGTTCACTCCATGCCTAGCAAGAGTGACAATAGCGAGATTTATTTAAAATATTTAGCATAGGCTTAGGATTTAAGGCGAATTTGATGTGAAATTATTTGATGGTGGGTTCATATATTAGCACTGGTTCTTTAAACTGCTGGTGGAGCAAAATAGAGAGATTGATATGGTGGACCAAATGGGCTATCGCAATACTTTTACCCCAATCATTGTCTTTTACTGTGTACCTAACTTTTCGTGCTATTATCGCAATGATTGAATCCAGCTTTATTTGTCTAAACTATTACATAAATAAGTAATTTAATATCCACATATTCTAACGCTACCTCTTAGGCGCATGTACTGAATTTTTGCCCAGCGCTGATGAGAATTGCCCTCGCCTGATCTAGTGAAGGCAGCCCTCGCCGGATCTAGTGAAGGTAGCCCTCGCCAGCTTCCCTCCGCCATGGCCGACGAAAGGAAGAGAGAAGAAAAGAAAAAAATAAAAAAAAAGGAAAAAGACGAAAATACTTATGGGCCAAAGTATTGCGGGGTAAATATGTCACAAGTAGCATAATATGGGGTTTTTCGTGTCACAAAAAAAGTTCAGGATAAATTTGTCACAAGTGACATAATTTGGAGTTTTTTATAGTATTTTTTCTATTTTAAAAGCCTAAACTGTTACATAAAGACGTGATTTAATATTCAACTATTCTAACACTACACGAGCACTGTATCAATCCAAAAAAAAAATACCAAGTTCGTGGAATAAATCAACAGATGTATATACAAAATTCTGCTTTTTCGCAATCATCTCTTCTATCCTCGTTATCGTCGAATACATCTAGGCGTGGAATTTTTTGGTGAAATGTCATGGCTGGTATCATTAATTCTGTCCGAAAATCAATATCGTCCCTCTGTCTTCATTGGTTCAAAACCGTCCATATACTTCTTGAAAGTGTCATTGGCAAATCTCTGGAATTTCCGGTGGCAGAATTTGCCAACATAGCGTTAACGTCGTTAGATGTTCGTTGATGTGGCTCAACGCCATTAAAAATTTGTTGAAACTACAAGCGGCCATGGCCAAACTTGACGAAGCTCGAGCAACCACAGCGGCCATGGCCACAAGCTCAAACAAGCCCTAGCCGCTTGCAAGCTTAACGAAGCTCAAGCATCCATGGTCACGAGCTTGAAGAAGTTCCGGCTGCCATGACCAAGTTCGACGAAGGTCGAGCAGTCATGGCCGTGAGCTCTCTCTCTCTCTCTCTTCGAATAAAAGAATTTTGTCAATTATAAAAGACACGCGCTGACATCCAACTCAGCAATCCGGTTATCCACGTGAGCGAAAATGATCAGCAATAAAAAAAAAGTATAAAGATGGTTTAAAGGTGTCACATTTCAGAAAGTACATGGACGTTTTGAACAAAAAAAAAAATAGTAGAGGGGCGATTTTGATTTTCAGGTAAAAGTAGAAGGATCAACCGTCATTTCACCGTTTTTTTTTTTGCTAAAACTGGGTATACCAAGGCCGATTCATGAAATCAATACCAAAAACGACACACAAACTTTCATGCTGGATAGTTCACCTAGGACGAGAATGAGATTGAGGCTCCGTGTTTCGTGGAAAACATTCTCCTGTGAAAATGAAAGTTTCTAAAACGACATGAGAGAGAGACAGAGAGATTACCAGTGGATAGTGATGCCGTAGTTGCCTTGGTTATAGACGTTCACGTACAGAGTGTCCCCTTTCTTCACATAAATGGTCGGTCCCGGAAAACTGTCGTTAACGACCAGCATGCTCTTCGTAATGCACAGCCTCGTGTAGTTTTTCTCCTTCAGCTGTATCACAACCCCGTCACGTATATCAGCAAACGTGTATGCATAACTTATTGTTTTCAATCTATTAGCCAGAGAATAGCCACTCTTTATGAGACATTAACCAGTGAGAAAGCTGCAAAAATTTAAAGAAAGTGAAACAATATCAAGTTAAATTCGCTCTCTTTAGGGACAAAGGGAAGCACTCACGACGAAGTCATGGTAATGAACGTCGCCATGCACAACGCTTGCAGCGAGGAGAAGCAGCCCGACAGCAAATGCAGAGATCGAGAGCTTCGTCGCGCAGACCGCCATTGCCGTCATCTTCGTTCCTTTTCCTCAAGGTGGTTCTTGTGGATGATGAACAGAAGAGCACTGACTGCAATAGTTCTCGCTCTTTGCTTCATTTAAGGAAGATCTTGGTTGGCGAATGGTATTTCCTTTGCCTCAGGTGGGTCCTTGAGGGTTATGTGGCCCGGGTCCCGTCTCGTGGGTTTGACTAGTGGGCAGTGAGATTTAGATGAAGACTGATTAGCCATATTAATTACTTTTCCCCGGGTCGGTTCTTGTTGCTGATGAATTAAGAAGCATTGATAGAAGTGTTATTCACTTTTGGCTTCATTTAAATTTAGATCTTGGTTAATTAATAGTTTACTTCCTCTTGCATTATCCTAGGTCATATGGTCGTGTTCCCATTTCTCGCGCCTCGTCTAGTGGGTTTGACTTGCAGGCATTGAAATTTAGGTGGAGACTGACTTGTCGGTCAGAAATAATAATGTCCGAATGAAATAAACTATGATTTACCCGATCAACGTGTATTCCGAGACGCTTACTAAGCATACTTCACATATTGTAATCTATTGAAGATTACAATATTTCCCTTTTTCGGCTACTTAAGATCAGCTGCCGACTTACTTGTTTTTTTCAAATGCCCATCTATTATTTATTCGATAAATCTTCTTTTCAATTAGTTTCATCATCGGGCTTTTATACCTCACAGGCAAAGAAGTTTCGAGGCACCCGACCGCCAAGTGAAAGTAAACAGTCCCGAGTAAATTTTCTAGCGCTAGTACCCTTTCTTTAACATAAGCTACTACTGAATTTTGGGCACTTCGGTCGATTATCACTATATTTTTTCTTCTTGACTTGCGGATACCGCGTGGATGAACTGACCTTCTAATTTGCTCCTCATGGGACGCACATGCTGTGTGTGAACTAAGTGAAGAGCCGCCCTATCACTAACTATCAATTTAAAGATTGCATGATAAGCGAGGAAGAATATTTAAAGTGAGAAATCTCCAAGATTCTGGTTTTGTTTTGCAAAAGGGTCCACCTTGATCGAACGCGTCAATAATGATGGCCACCGAATCATTGGAATCAATCGAACCTTCGACGGTCACTTGATGGTCTGAATGGCTGCCAAACAGGAATTCAAAGTTTAAGTAACGAATCTCCATATACTTGTACCAACTTATTTGATACTTCCTGCGTATTTGGACAGTCAGTGCGCAACCACAATTAAGTTGATAAGGACAATGCTCTCGAAGCAGTTAGTTAGGATAAAATAATTGTCGATGCTGGGACAGAGGACAGCTTCGGTGGAAAATTGGTGTGCACCACAGCAAACGGGAGAGGGCGTCCAGGTTTTGCACTTGGGTTGGTGGTCCACCGTCGCTTAAGTCAGCCCTGAAGATGGGGAAAGGGAGAGGCAGAGAGAGTGTACGAGGTTAAGGTTGAGAGGAGAGGTGTATCCCTAGAGAATAAGTGGGGAAAAGAGCATCAAGGTGCCTCTTTGTTTTATGAAAAATGAATTATTTAAAATATATATTTTTAAATTGATCGCTTATATCAATTATGAAACGAATGAGTAAAAAATATTTCCCTTGTCCGCAAATTTATTTACATATAAATTGTTATCGATAATGAAATCATTTTCTATTAACAAAACTAATTATTTTAGGGAAAATTAGCAAAAACAATCATAGACCTATTACACTTGTGTCAATTTAGTTCTAAACATTTTAATTGTGCCAATTGATTATGCTTTGCTAATTGAGTCCATCTGATCAATTTTAGCCCAAATCACTAACATGAACTTTGGTCGTCCTATGTGGTATAGTTGATGCTGACGTGGATAATTTTTATAATTTTTTTCATTTTTTATATATTTTTCTTCTTTTCCTTTTTTTTTTCTTCCAAGCTTGGAGAGGGGTGCTGGTGAACCCTCGCCAGTCACAGGTGAGGGCCGATTGACCCTCTCCGACCATTAAGTAAGGGCCGCGAGCGAGGGTCGCAGTCCTTGCCCAACTATGGTGAGGGCCGTGAAGCCCTCACTCCCTTGCCAAAACCTGGTGAGGACCACGAAGCCCTTGTTGGCCGCTAGCGAGAGTCATTGCCCTACATGGTACTATTAGTGTCCACGTCAACAATTTCCCGCCATAATTGGCCAAAAAGACTACATTGGGAAAAAGGTTGAGGACTAAATTGGCCAAATTAAAAAAATTCAGGATTGAATTGACGCAAGCGCAATAGGTTTATAACTTTTTTGGTGATTTTCTCAATTATTTCAAGTAATATAAGTTACCATTCTCAGGAAAATATTTTTTAAATCATTAATTTTTCGCAAAACAAAAAGAGCCTAAGTGCTCATATTACTATATATATGTTGGTGTTGATGGGTCGCCGGATTGTGTTGGACATGTGTAGGTCTATGGATGACAAGTGACTAAAGGGGCGTGAAAAATGTCATCCAGATTGTTTTAGAGATCAATGCATATTCAACACCAATGTATACTCCAATGAATAATAGTAAAGCGATATCTTATCAAGATCATCATGTCGAGTAATTAGGTGTATTGGCTGGGTCGAATACTTGGGACTTGTCTATTGATATTATATCTACCCAACCACATAATAATGACATGTATCTGAGGGTTGATTGGTTAGTAAAAATCACCCTCTTCAACAAAATTTTATATTCTCTCTCGTCACGTGACCAATTTATATCGTATTACTCTAAAATACTTAGACCGATTGAAATTAACGTAAGTGGGCACCTTCTTAAGGTTAACTTTAAGAAGCTAAAATCACAAAACATGACCTTTGGAAACAATATCTGTTGTTTTTGCTACTTGAGCTTGACTCGATTACGATAATTCTGTCATAAAACTGTGGTTTTTGCTACATTTTGGTTCTGGGCAGATACGAATTGGAATTTTCATTCGATAAGAAGATTCCATAGTTATGATGGCCCAGTGAAATTTAACTTCTGGAATGTTGGATGGGAATTGAAAGTTAAGTAAGGAATCTCGTGCATGTGCCAACTTATTTGACACTTCCTAGGAAGTTGGATCTTCGGTGTGTGACCACAAACGAGTGGATGTGGAAAATACTTCTCGAGGCAATAAGTAAGAATATGATAACCGTTGAAGCTAGAAACGGGAACCATGAACTTGATCTGCAACTTCACTGGAATATTGGTCTGCAACAAGACAAACGGGCCAGGGTGTTCAGGTTTTGCACTCGGATTGGCCCTACAACGCTTTAGTTAATTTAGAGAGAGAAAAAGAATAATCGAGTGCTCGGATTATTATTTATATGTTATTGTTGATGAGTAATCGGATTGTGCTGGACAAGTGGTGATCTATGGATGACAAATGACTAACGAGGCGGGGCAAATGACATCCATACCGTTTTAAAGGCCAATGCACGTCTCACCTTTCAAATAGCACTTACACTGTTGAATGCTCCAATGAATTGCCATCGTGGCACGTTAATAGGATGTCTAATCACATTCGCTTGAAAGTGGGAGCGCAAATAATAAACAAATTGCACGTGGAACAATATTATTAGCGACCACTTACAAAACATGACTCTCATTGGCAATTATATTTTCTTTGGGCCAACCTCTCATTCGTCATTATCGATATTCGGTCCGCTAGCGAATAGTCATCACAAATGAGAAAATTAGGTGTCAACTTAAAATATACGGCCACGTGGTGCCCAAAATACTTTTACACTGGTATTGATGCGATCACATGGTTGCCCAAGATATTCTGGCAAAAACGTATAAGAGGACAGCTAATCAATCTTTTCTTTCTTTCTTTTTCTTTTATATTGTTTTTTCATCATCACCCTAATCTTTATTTGAAAGTGTGAAGGTAGAAGCCTTTGGAGGGTTAGAGCACAGAAGATTGAAGCCGTGCAAAGATTGCAAAACCTACCATGTTTTTTCTTTTTTTGAGGTCTCCCAAATCGGCAGTTATCTCTTGCTCTGACTCGACAATTAGACCATGTCCATTGACTTGTCACGAAGTAGACGAGGAAAGTGTACGATCTTCTTTAGATCATGCATCCGAGGAAAGTGTACGATCTTCTTCAGATTAACCAGTAATGGCGCCAAAACTTGTCGAGCGCAAACATGCGGGTCCCGCATCCGAGTCCTTGAGACAAGAAGCAGAGCATGAGAGTAGTTCCTTGGAAAAGATGCAGCGAGTGGGCGATCAAGGGTTGCTTCCACCACGAGTCCAGCCTAGTCCCCCCAACAAACCTATATTAAATACTTCCGAAAAGAGATTTTTTTTTTTCCCAAAAGAGATGAGCAGACATTTTTTTAAGCAAGCAACTCCGGTTTGACCAACGTGCTAGACCCTCAAGGGTAACTCTCGGATCCCCCAATGGGCACGTAGGGTTTGATTATTTTGCGAAACTAATATAAGAGTTAATATCACGAAAAAATTTCAAATTGATACATCTATGATAAATTTACCGTAAATTAATTATTGGATTAACATAAATCCTAAACTAGTACTATTTACACTAAAAAATGATCATTTTTTTTTGTTATTATCGACAAGTGATGGGCTTAGTCAATAAGAGCAGAGTTTCGTGGTCTTTTTTATGTCAGAAATTTTAGTTCTGCGCTAGTTCGGAAACATGGTCATAACTTTGTCGATACAGATCGGATTGATTTGATTTCAAAGCCAAAAGAACGAAGACTTATGGATCTACAACTTTTATGCTTGAAATTTTCTTAGATAAACGCCGTAGAGTTGCCGATTTTGGAAGGAAGTGGAGACTCTGTCACAAAACGAACAAAAATTTCAGTTTTGCGCTAGTTCGGGAAAATGATCATAACTTTGTCGATACGGATCGTATTGACCCGATTCCAAAGCCAAACGAACGAAGACTGCTAGATCTACAACTTTTATGGTTTGAGTTGTTTTAGAAAAGTATTATAGAGTTTTCGATTTTGGAAGGAAGTGGACGATCATGACTGGTCAAGATGCGGAAAAAAGATGCAACCGCCAACGTAGAGGACACCGTCAAGGTAGTAGACTCAACGAAACCGTTAGTAACCATTTGTAACCTCTATTGGTAACCGTCTATAACCTCCATCGGTAACTGTTTGTAAGCTCTCTTTGTAATTTCTTGTAACCAATAGGAAGTTATTTCTTTGTAGTAACCATTTATAACTTCCTATTGTAACCTTCGTTGATAACTATCAATTATATGTTTTAAATAACCACATCGTACTCTTCGGAGAAGCCCCCGACAAGTCAACCAAAAATGCTATCTTTCAATTATTCCTATACTGCACTATATTTACGTTTAGAGTGCGTTTATTTCACGGAAAATGTAAAGGTTTTGGAAAATGTTTTCTAGGAAAACGATTAATTTTTTGTTGTTTGTTAATATATGATTGAAAACTTTTTCTGGGGTTTGGATATTATTTGGAAAATGATTTTAATCTTATGACTTTTTCTCAGACAAAAAAAATCAAAAAATTTTATTTTTAATTTTAAAAAATTAGAATTTTATATTTATTTTATAGTTTCTTTTATTTTTTTAAATTCAAATTTTTAATTATTTTTCTTTTCTCTTTTTTTCTCTTTTCTTTTTCTTTTTTCTTTTCTTTCCTTTTTTTTCCTCTTCCTCCACGGTGACTGGTCGGCGATGGCCACAGACGAGCTCAAGGCTCGCCCGGCGACGGCCACAGGCAAGCTCGAGCTTGCTGGCTTTCGCCGAGCCCGAGCTTGGCCCGCTTGGATCTGGCAAGCCATGAGCTTACCGGCCTCGATGAAGCTCAAGCTGATGAGCTCACAGCTTGTTGGCCTCAGCTGAGCTTGGGCTCGCCTGGATCGGCCGAGCCTTGGGCTCGGCCTCGCCGCGGTGAGGTCGGCCACGCCTGTGGCCGGCAACTAGCGGAGGAGGAAGAAGGAATATATAAAAAAAAAAAAGAAAGGAAACAAAAAAAAAGAAAGAATAGAGAAATTAAAATTAAAAGAAAAGAAAAGAAAATTAAAATATTAAAAAATTCAAGATAGCAATTCCGGAAGGGTTTTCACCTTCTTACATATCGGAATTCATTTTCCTAAATTTATACATGAATATTTTCTTTGACCAAAAAGTGTTTTCAGTTGACTAGTCATTTTCCGCGAACCAAAAGGATGAAAGTCAAGAAAATCAATTCCCGGAAAAACATTTTCCCCCAAACAAACGCACCCTTAGTTGTAGCTTTCCTTCCCATTCACGTCGTCGATTAAATTCCGGCGTGTATCTCTATCCAGGGTGTTGTGTTGTCAATTAAATTTTGGTGTCACATCTTTGCACGTTCTCAAGTTTTGTCATCGATTAAATTCCGGCACGGCTTATACTTATAATTCAGTTCGAAATAAAGCTGTTGATTTCTTGTCTACCTGTATATTTCCTATTTGGAATCGCCACTAAACCCGGTCGCCTCTCATTAAAAGCCGAAGAACGATTTTCGGTGAAATATATTTCGTCGCGGAAGCAATTTTGGCTAAATAAGTACACATGTGATAAATTTGTCCCAAACTAATATGGATTTCTACATAGACTTTTCATGTCAATTGAGTTAATGGTATGTGTCACCAGCTCAACGATACAATGATAAAATTTGATGGAAGCTAACGAAAAGTAAATATTTTACGAGTATATCAGTTTAGAATTTTTGGCGACCCAAAAATTAGTAATAAATTTATCACATATGTATCAGTTAGGGAGTTTTCGTGGTATTAACCCTAAATATAATGCTCGAAATTTTTTACATAGTAGAAGTTTAGTGTTAGAATTATATCTCGATTAATGTCGATCTATATATAACATACGTATACATATAATGCTAGAGGGTGATCTCTAAGTTCTAATGGAGCCTAATTACGACTCGACTTGTTGGGCATTTAAAGGATCAAATTAAGAAGTATGAAGACTCAAACTTCCTTATTTTCCTGAAAAATGAATAATTTGAAAAATATTTTTCTAAAAACATAAGCTTGAAATAATTATTCAATGAAAAACATTTTCATTACCAACAATAATTCATGGCTATAAATTTTTGTAAACGATGAGAATATTTTTCGTTCATTCAGTTTTGTAAGCGATACAAGCGATCATCTTGAGGAAAATGTTTTACAAACCATTCATTTTTCGTAAAACTAACAGAGCCTTAAATCAAGCAAAAATCTTTTTTATTTGAAAAAAAAGGAGGTGGGGAAAATTGGAAGTAGGGGAGGAAGATGGATAAAAATATGAATTTTTGTTAGTGAGTAATTTCAAACTTAGAGAAAAAAAAATTCTCTCCCTTAATATTCCCAAACATAGCCTAAGCCCAATCTGCAATTTTATTGTCTGGTCTGCTTCGAGCCCAGGCCCAGTCAAACTTTCTGTTTGTTTGAACTTTTTACACAAAGGCCTCTGGACCTAGCTTCTCCCCAATGTAAAGGATTCGATTATTAGTAGATAGAGATTAGAGAACTATTATTGTACCAAATGTTGTATAGCATAAATATTATCAACGTACATAGAAACTAATTCGTCCAGAATAAAAAAATTTACAGGCGCAATATCAAATGTTGTATAGCATAAATATTATACTATCTCTGAAATGCATATCAACAATAGATGCTTTCCTCCACAAGCTAAAATTGGGGAAAAGCTTTAAATTGTGTTATTACGTTAAAATAGAAAATATTTGTTAACTAGAAATGAGTCACAATGAGGCTAATTTGATTGAAGCCACATGTGGAAGAATCAAATTGATTGGTACCGCAAACAAGAGTAATCTTTCTCTACCGAGAAAGTCCTAAACGTTTGGTCCAATTTAATCGTAAACATTTCACATTCTGTCAATTAAGTTCATCCGGCCAATTTAGACTGGAAATCGTTGCCATGGATACTAGCGGTCCTACATAACATGGTTGACACTAACGTAAACATTTTTATAATTTTTTTGAATTTTTTTATTTTTTTGCTTTTTTTCTTTTCTTTCTCTTTCTACTAGTGGCCTGACGCCTGCTTTCAGCCACAAGCCATGGCCGGCGAGGGCTCCCCTCGCTAGATGGTGAGCATGACCCTCGCCCAGGCCAAGGTGGCCTTGCCTGGTGTTGCATGGCGACAGTCAGCCTTGCCAAGCCTCGCTTGGGCAAGGGTGAGCATCAGCGAGAGTGATCCTCGCCCAAGCCAAAGCAGCCTTGCTAAGTGTCGCTTGTGCGAGGGTCGACCTCACAAAAACTAGTGAGGGGCGCCCTCACCGGCCATGGCCTATGGCCGACAATTGACCACTAGCAAAAAGAAAAGGAAAAGAAAAAAAGAAAGTTATAAAAACTTATTAAAAAAATTATAAAACAAACATTTCCACGTCAACGCTAGCAATACCGCGTTAGACGGCCAGCATCTACGTCAGCAATTTACGGCCTAAATTAGCCGAATTGATTCAATTGGCAAAACGTGAAAATGTTTGAAATTAAATTGATCCAATTGAAAGGTTTAAAACTAAATTGATACAAATACAAAAAATTTAGAACTTTTTTTGAGATAATAATCTATATAAGCTCAAGAGTCGAAACAAGAAGAGAAGAAGCATACGATAGGAATAAAGAAAATTTGAGAGCTTACTGGGATTAGTGTTATGACTCTTGTACTTAAACCATGCAATTGTCTTGAGAAAACTTCTAAATTGCATTTAGTAGGTTTGACTATCTCGTAAATACAAAGTGAGGTTGTAAGAATCAAGATGCTTCAATGGTAACCGGTGCTGCTATGAAGAATTTGCAACTCGTTGTCTACTTTTATCCCCATACATACTTGACTCATCTTCTTCTTAACTTTATTATGGTGTTTACGGCCCATTCCCTTAAAAAGCATCAATTTCAGTTCTTATCCCAATTTTGATCTGAACATTTTCTTAGGGAAAATTCTAAATAAGGGCTTAAAATGCTCTGATTTTCTCAAATACGAGCCTGAAATGAACATTATTTCAAATAAAGGCCTGAAGTACCATATCGGTCTTAAATAAGAGCCTAACCTCGCCGGTTGTTGACCGGCTAAATATTTTGGCCGATCAAGGGCATTTTCGTCGAAAAATAATTTTAATTTTAAATTATTTTTGTTTTCTCATTTCTTTTCTTTTTTATTTCTTTTTTTCCTTTTTCTGGTTTTTACTTTATTCTTGGTCGATCGCCGGCCACCGGCAACCACTCAAAGTGGGCTGGGCGAGGGTCACCTCGCCAACGGCTGACGAGGGACAGCCTCGCTTGCGTGAGTCACGAGTGAGGGTAGCCTCTGCGAGGGTGCCTCGCTCTTGACTCGCCTAGGCGAGGGTGCCTTACCAAGGCGAGACTAGCCTTGCCCAGATTTGGTAGGGCAATCCTCGCCCAACCCTCTCCAGGCAATCGACAGCCACTGGCCAAGAATAAAGTAAAAACAAGAAAAAGGAAAAAAGAAAAAAAAGGAAAAAAATTCAAAAAAAAAGATAAATGACGAAAATGCCCTTGACCATTCAGAAAGTCGAGCCTTTCTTTGAAACTACATGGCCACTTAAGGCCATTATTTGAAATATTATCCACTTCAAATCCTTATTTGAGAAAACGATAGCACTCTAGGCTCTTATTTGAAATTTTCCCATTTTTTATCACAAAAGAAATCATCAACTTTCACTTCGTATCAAAAGCTGTCCCCTCAATAGCTTTCCATCCACCAACCGTTAAAAGTACTACATGTCAATTAAAAAAAGGCAAAAGTACACTATAAGTGTCATAACTTGTGTACAGTGATCACTTTAGTGCCATAACTTTTGTTCGGATCACTTTGGTGCCAACTTTTTTTAAAAACGATCATTTTAGTGCCAATGCTGACGTGACTCGCCGGAAATCTGATATGGCGCTGACATGGCTCACCGAACAGATCCACGGCACGCCGGAGAGGTCCAGTCAGCATTAAAAACAAAAAACGACTCCGTTTAGCCGGCTGACGTGTACTTTTTAAAAAAAAATAAATTTAATTAAATTTTAAAAAAAAAAGTTGCAGCAACGGCGAGGGAGCCCTCGCCACTGCTGCCGCCAACCACTGCACCCACCACCGCCGGGAAGGGCCGGCGGTGGTGGGCGCAGTGGTCGGCGAGGGTCGCCGGCCCCTGGCCGGGGCCCGACGACCCTCGCCGACCCCAACGAGGGCCGGATCCGGCGAGGCGAGACCTCGCCATCGCGACCCAGGCGACGGCGAGGTCTCGCCTCGCTGGATCCAGCCCTCGCTAGGCGAGGCAAGGGTCGCCGGGCCCCGGCCAGGGGCCAGCAACCCTCACCGACCACTGCGGCCACCACTGTCGGCCCTTCCCGGCGGTGGTGGGTTGGCGGCAGCAGCAGCGAGGGCTCCCTCACCGCTATTGCAATCTTTTTTTAATTATTTTTCTAAAAATTAAAAAATTTGAGAAAAAAGCCACATAATTTTCACGTGTACAAGTCAGACCATTTTTTAAACTTCTGTTCTTTGCATCCTCTCCAACCAAATTAATCTAAGAATATCTAATTCTAAACCTTTATTTCCCCCTTTCTATGTACTCTGATGAACAGCAAGGCATACTAATATTTGAATAGCGAGACTACCCTAATGATAATGATAGTGTTTTCACACGGACAACCATGTTACATAAGAAATGAAGGAACTGTGGCAAGCAGAGTAGCCATCACATTATAAGTAATAGAAACCAATCTTCATTGACAATTAGACAACCAGTTGTCCTTAAATTTGAAATTGGCCATGAAAACAAGGGAAAGGATCATTATGTGAATTAAATTGAGTGCTATAACATGTTTTGGATCGCTTGAGTGACGTAATTTTTGTGCGGCGCTCATTTAATTGCCATAATTTTTTTTTGCAATCACTTAAATATCATATAACTTTTCGATCAATCGCTTGTACCATTACTTTTTATAATCACCTACTCGTTGCATGCGTACGTGCACACTCACTCATTTCATTTCTTTCTTAGCATGCAAAGGTAGTAGCGAGGGCCAAGCTAACTTTGCCCAAGTCTAATGAGGGACACCGGTCCCTTGCTGGTGCGACGGTGGTTGCCATGTCGCACCACCTCAACCGAAGCTCTGCCCTTCTTGTTCCCCATTGTTTGACTCTTCCTCTTTTTCCCAAATTTTTACTTTTTTGCAGATTTTTATCTTTGGAAATCTTGAAATCAATTTTTTCCTTTTAAGTTTTTATAATTTTTCTTAAAATGTCTGACACGGAAATCATATTAATGCCCCTATTTTCGGGAAAAAAAAAAGTTAGGACAGCTTTTTCCATTAGTGCAATTAGATAGAGTTAATATTATGACTCGACTGCACCAATTTGATAAATTTTAAGATTTGAAGTCTTAATACTCGATTACACTTTTACAATAATTTTTAAGACTTATGGTGTATTTATCCCATTTTAAGGGATAATAGCATAAATAGTCCGCAAACTTTGGCCCAATGTGTCATGTCATTCCTAGATTTCAATTTGTTCAATGTAGTCTCTAAAATATTAATAAATGTTCAATTTAGTCCTTAGACTAAATCTGTTATTTCCATATAGCTTAAGGATTAGATTGACTATTTATTAATAGTTCATAGACCATATTAAACAAATTGAAAGTTTAAAACTGACATAACTCATTTGGCTAAAATTTAAGAATCACACCAAACAAATTAAAAATTTAGGAACAACGTTGCATATAGGATCAAAGTTTGAAGATTATTTGTGTTATTCTCCCAATTTTTATATCTAAAACTCCTTAAGCGAAGGCACATAGATTCGCAAATAATTTTTTGATAATTTTCCCGAAATTTGAACAGTAATTTTAATTTTAACAAAAAAAGTAAAGAAAACTACTATTAACTTTTTTAAGTCCAAACAAACATGCATTAAATCAATTTATTTTCGCCATTTCTTTGCAATGTCAGTTCGCGCGCTGGATGCTAAGTGATAAAATGCAGAGCGCCCCATTTTCATGGGAGGGACGACTGGTGCATTGCCATGGCCTTCAGCGATGTCGTCCCAACCATCGATCGCTACATCTCTCTCATCACAAGATGCGTCGCCAAGAAACACTTGAAGCTCGGCATGACCCTCCACTCTCACCTCATCAAGACCGCACTCGCCAGCGACCCTTTCATCGTCAACCATCCAATTGGTATGTACTCCAAATGCTCTTCCATCCGAAGCGCCCACAAGGCTTTTGATGATCTTGATACGAAGAACGATTACTCTTGGAACACCATCGTATCTGCGTATGCCCGGATTGGCGATTTTAAGAAAGCGCTCGGCTTGTTCGATGAAATGCCGCAGAGGGCTCTTGTCTCTTATAATTCATTGATTTCTGGGTTGTCCCGTCATGGGTTTTATGTGGAGTCTCTGAGTATCTTCATGCAGATGCAAAAGGAATATGATTGTCTGTTCATGGATGAATTTACTTTTGTGGGTGTTGTGGGTGCCTGTGCTCACTTGGGTGCATTGAAGTTCTTGCGCCAGGTTCATGGAGTTGCCATAATAATGGGCTTGGAATAACCTAAGATTACTTACAATTCCCTGATTGATGCTTATGGGAAATGTGGCGGAGCCGATATATGCCGTGCCTTGTTCGACGTTATGCCTGAAAAGGATGTTGAATCTGTTGACACCTAAATTTTGGCGCATCATTTAGTGTTAATTGCATAGAAAATTGGGGATTAAATTTTTTAACCCCTGAACAAAAATATTAAAATTGCATAGCATATAGTTTAGGTTCATATAGATTAATTGCATTCCGCATCAAATCGGCGGTGGCGAGCGAGCTTAAAATTCATCACGTAAATCGGGCTCGGGAATCGAAAGAGCCTCGACTCATTCGGAAGGCAAAGGCCGAAAATCACACGCGAAAGGGCTTGGTTGTCTTAATTTGAGCTTAAATTAGCCCATTATGCTTAATTAAAGAAAAGCCCAAATTAATTCAGCCCACTTAGAATTAAATTAAAGCCTAAACCTAAGCCCATTAGGACTAGAAAGCCCGGCTAATTGACCTAGGGGTGCGATATAAATACATGATTATGCATCATAATCAGGGGACTCTCACAATTTTCAGAACACAATTTTTGAGAGCACGAGAAACACACGGCCATTATTCAAAAGACGAGAAAGAAGTGGTTGGAGAGGAAAAAGTGCAACAATTATACATGAAAAGAGAGAGGGAGCTTCCTTCCACGTAGGTGCACCATCGAGCTGCTGTCTCACCACACACGTTTTGCAAAGTCAAAGCAATTCTCCACGGTGATTTGGCATCAACGGACTCTCTTCCACGTCGGTTCTTCATCTTAGAGACTCGCACAGTCTCGTTGCTTCATCCTGCGAAACAGCTACACCACAAGTCTCTATCCGACAACGACGGCGACGAGGCTGTCGAGACAAAGCTGCACCATCGATCTGTTGCTTCCCTGCTCTGCGACGCCATGCCTAACCGAGAAGTTCCTGTACCAGTCGCACCTCTCCTTGTCTCGCCAAGCATCGGCGACTATCCCGAGTGACACGTTGGAGGCACAAGAGGAAGACCCTTCTCCCAAATCACATCTTCACGACTCACTTCGAGAGAGATCCACGCCTTCATACCTTCACCATCATGACCCCACTTTGAATTTTTTTTTTCTCTCTTGATCATCCACTAACCGTGAAGAAAATTTGCAAGGGAGAAGTTGGCAAGCACAACACCCATTCACATACAATTTCTTCAGCGAGTTTGTACACCGAGATGACCAGCTGATCGAGTATCACCGCGAAGCGTCCCAAGCCGCGAGTCTCTCGAGTCACAACCACGACCGTGAGTGAGCCCACCGTCGCCGCTTCGTCCGTGAGCTCGGAGCCTAGCGGAGCCACCCCTGCGCCACCGTCGCCACTCTCGACGTCGAGCCGCCGCTCCAGACGCATCACTGGTCACCATCCCGATCCGCAATCCCGATTCGCTGCAAGTTCAAATTAGGAAAGAAATCCGCAAATCAGGTAATTATCTTATTCCGATTTAATTTGAATATTTTGTTGCCTAATTTGTGCTTATTGATATCTAATTCTGCATATTTAGATAATAGGCAATATTTCAATTAGGATTTATTTTTTTTTTGAAATCTTAGATATCTATTACTTGTCAAATTTGGATAGAATTTAGAATTTTCAAAATCTTTTGAATATATCCAAGATATTTAAGATATCAGAATTTTTCAAGATGTGATCGATTAGGAAAATTTCTAAATCCGCAACCGCACACATGGAAATAAATCTATCTATCAGGCTTTAGATAGAATTATTTCCATAGCGGGTGTTTCGAATTTTAGGGTCGATCTGTCAGGCTTCAGATCGAAACTTAATTCGAAAGATTTAGCGGTTATATTTTTTATTTAATTTTAATTTCGAATTTCATAAAAAAATACCAAAAAAAGACTGCTTTAGAATAGATTAATTTCTTTAGTTTAGAATTGCATGTTTAGATAATTGGTATTTTTAATTCCGAATTTCATTAAAAAAATACAAAAAATAATATGCCCGTCATTAGAAATAGGTCACGTCGTTGCATGACATATAGTTTGCATGTTAGGTTACATTAATCGCATGTCAATTTTTGCACGTCATTACATATAGGTTAGCTTTCATTTAAATAAGTAAAAATAAAAAAAGAAATTTCTGCACCTTTGAACTCCAAGTCGGGATTTATCAAAATTGTCAAATTGAGTATTTTTCTCGAAATTGGTACCGAAAGGGCGTTAGGGAATCTAGCGTAACCAAGTCCCCGAATTTACGATTTCTGGTTCGTAGAAATAAAATAGTACTCCCGCTATTTTATTTAGGTTTCTAATCAACCTACCTAAATGATTAGTGGCGACTCCCGTTGAAAATATTTGCATGCTCACAATTGGACCTAAGTTGCGATTTGGTAGAGTTTGGGAGAACTCGAGCTAGGTTAGTTAACTTAATTGATCTAGTAATCCATTAGCCTAAGATTGAAAACTCGATTTTTTTTTAGGTCGCGACAGCTTGGCGACTCCACTGGGGACAAACTTGAATTTTTTTGAAAATTTAAGGAGGACTTAGGCCAAAAAAAATTTTTCATGGAAAAATCACTTGATTTGACAAAATTTGATTGAATTCTCATTCTTAGGTGTTAAATGGTTTTGCAGGATGGGAGTTATAAGGGGAGTAGTGATTGGCTAACCCTTTGTTTTGCAGGCTTGGTGGAGTGGAATTGTGATTTAATTTTTGCACTATTGAAGTGGTGTTTACATATAATTGTTATGCATGATTTACAGTATTTACACTACACCAAACACAACCTGTGACCGGACCTGGGTCACACCCATAGTTCTAAGATGGTATTTATATGGTTCTTTAACCTTGGCGGTAAGACCTCGCTAAAGGTTATCCCATTTGGATCCCGAAAATTTTTCAAAAAATGGCTCAAGGGTCGTCCTCATGCACGTGAGGCTACTACGCATGGAGGTTCCCCTTGTCGACCGAATCAAGCCGAAGTGATTGGACCCGACTAGTCATGACTATTGTATGCGAGGCTGCGGCTAGTCATGATGAGTGTACGTGAGGCTGCGACATGTCGTTCCGTTCATCACTTCATTTTGCAAAAGCCATTAGGATAGATAGATTAAGATTTAAACTCAGGATTCATGTGCATGTCTCTGTGATTGACATTTTCTCCCCAAAGATGGTAATTTCTCGAGCTTTATCTTTGGTTTTCTTCATCTTATTTTGAGTCGGTCCATGATTTAGGTTGAGTCATTTGGCACGTGGCCTCTAAAAAAGGGAAGCCATCTGATTTCTTGTTTGGTTTAGGGAGTTTTTCTTTTTTTTAGGAGGAAATGTTAGCTTACTATTAATGTTTTCTGTAATAAATGTCGTTTCTGAACGATTTTTATAAGAATTCTTTTCAGACACCTTCCATCTTGGGCAATTCAATGAAAAGCATTAAGCTATAATTTGTAAATTTTGGAATTAGTCCAAGTTTTTGTTGAATGAAGCAATTTGGAATTTCGAGATTTACTGGACGAATCGGTCTTTCGCAAGAAATTTCATCTTGAAGGTCTAGGGGATGTCATGGACCGACTCGTTATTCTTACTAGTTGTATTCATTCGATCATTGCTTTTTGCAGGTAATTTGCCACGGATCCCCCTCATCCTTATAATACTCGATCGGTGACCAAAAGAAGGATGACCAATCAAGCTGAGATTGCGGCCATGATTGACGAAAAGCTGAAAGAACACATGAACATAATCAATGAGCAGATCGCGACTGCCATGTCCAAAATGATAAATGATCTCATGGCCAAGCAGCAGCAGATCAATGCTGCCTCTCAATCGGAGATTCCACCTCCAGCCCGTCAAGGCCTTCGCCTTGACAAAACTTCTGCAGTAAACACTAATCCCACTCTTCAACTGGATGATGTCATTCTGACTGACACTAGTGCGTCTCCAGCGGCCCAGGTTCTTCATCCACCCCCAAATGATGAGAATGCCAAGTTGCTAGCTAAGATCGATCAGAGGTTACGCGAAGTGGAGGGAACTCAAAGTTTTCATCCAGTTGATCTGTCTATTTTTGCCAGGGTCCAAGTGCCCGATAAATTCGAGATGCCAGCCTTCGAGAAGTACGACGGCACCTCAAATCCAATACAGCACATCGAGATGTACCAGGGGCTCATGAATAGATATGTTTCTAATGAACCTCTAATGATCCAAACCTTCCAAGCAAGCTTGAAGGATGCTGCAATGAGGTGGTATACTAACCACCAGATCAACCGGAAAGACTCATGGGAAGAGGTGGCAAACCTTTTCGTCAAGCACTTCAAGTTCAATCTCGATGTCACCATTACAAGGGAAGACCTGGAAAGAGCTGAGCAGAGAAAGGGCGAGACTCTAAAGGAGTATGCCACTCGCTGAAGGAACATGGCGGGACAGATCATGCCTGAACTCTCAGAACGTGACTTAATGAAGTTGTTCGTGTCCACCCTACCGCAGCCGGTTCGTTCACGAATGTTAGTGACGGCCGCCCAATCTTTTAGCCAGCTAATAGCCATGGGTGAGGAGATTGAGTCCGGGCTCAAGAAAGGATGGTACAGTGAGTCAGGTTCATCAGGCAATAAATTTACTAGTAAGAAGGACAAAGAGCATGTCCCCGAAGTCAACATGACCTATGTACAGAAGACGCCAGCTCAGGCCCCGAAATTACAATTTAGCACTCAGCAGACAACCTCTTATGGACGGCAAGGCCAGCAGGACTCGCGCCAGCAGCGCAAAACTCGCCAGTTTACTCCACTTCCTAGGACGTTATCTCAGGTATTGGCAGTGCTAAGGAAGAAGAACCTGCTGAATTCAGAGCCACAAAGATCTAATGCTGCTGGCTATGCAAGGTATGATCCGTCGAAGAAATGCGATTACCATAGAGGTGAAGTTGGGCATTCGACAGATGATTGCCAGGTACTCAAACATCGAGTGCAGGATCTACTTGAGACCGGAGCGTTTGCGCTACAGCCAACCGGTAAGCCCAATGTGCAGAACAATCCACTTCCTGATCATTCGAGCAGTGCAAATGTTGTCTTTGGTCCAGGAGTCAAGCAGCTTCAAGGCTTCAGGGTCCCTTTCGAAGATATGTTCGATGCTTTAGTCCGAGCTGGTTATCTTTCGACTGGTGAGGTGGTGTCACTCGGTGAGATAGAAAAGAAAATGGATGAGTTGGTGAGGAAGGGAATGATTGGGACAGTTGATGAATTCGGGGTAGTGGCCACTATATCTCAGGTCATCATTGACTGGAATGAAGAACTCGCAATGTTGACCGATGAACTAGTTAAGTTGGATCCTGAGCTAACTGACATGCCCCCTCTCGAGGACGCCTCTGACGATGACCTCGGGATCGTTATACCCGATGCTTCGGAAATATTGATCCTGGCATCACCTCAGCCCTACGCTTATGAGAGTGACAAGATGGTTCCATGGTCGTACGACGTTGATCTAAAGCACAAGGTTCAGGACCTCTTAGATACTGGGACATCAACATTTCGTGCTTCGTGTCTCTGCCAAAGCCGAGATGATCTTCTCGTAGTTCCAAACATCCAGACCACATCCTCGAGTCCTGCAAGAATGATACATGAAGAGAAAGATGTGATCGACACCTTGAGACAACCGAGCGGCAAGTTCGACTACTACGTGAAATATTCAGCTCCCCCGAGCTTCTATATTGACCCGTGTGACATCGTTCCCGATGGATGGGGAGGTATGGATGATCTAACACCTCCAGTGACAGAAGATCCTGATGATGCGATGGAGGGAATCACTGCTCTGTTCAATAACATGCTCATTGGAGCTATCGAGGAAGGACCATTGGCTGAAATGGGCATTGGCCCGCGAGAGTAACACCTTTTTATTTTTTTCGCACACTTCCCTTGCGTGGGAATTTCTATTGCTTTCTAGGACTTGCCCCATCTTGGGAGCTGCTTTTTAGGATTTTTCATTCCTATGACTTTATTGTCCCAGTTTCCATTCCAATAAATGTAATTTATTCGGTGATAATCAATGAAATTACAAATTATTTTCATTTTTTGAGGGCATGTTGAGGTACATCAAACCAGCCCGGTGATGATATCCAACCGATAAAAGAAAAATATAGTCCAAGGAGAATTCTGAGACCTGGGCTTCTTCATGCTTCCTCGTGTTAAAACTTCTTTGAAAAGAATTTAAAAAAAAAGTCAAAAAAAATCAAAAGAAATAAAAATACACTGTTTAGCCCTGTTTGTCCTTCTGAACCCTCTACTTTATGTTTCAGGGGCAACTTCATATTCTCTTGTATACGGTATGGAAGCAGTTCTACCTGTTGAGGTTGAAATTCCTTCATTACGTATTCTTTCACAGGTACAATTGTCAGAGGCAAATTGGATCCAACAGAGATTGGACCAGTTGAACATGATTGACGAGAGAAGGCTTAGAGCTCTATGTCATGGCCAGTGCTACCAACAACGAGTTGCTAAATCTTTCAACAAGAAAGTCAAGCCTCGACATTTTCAAGTAGGTGACCTTATTCTGCGAAAGTTATTGCCGATAGTTCCTCTTGCAGAAGGAAAATTCGCCCCAAATTATGGCGGCCCGTACATCGTGAAGAAAGTCCTTCCAGGAGGTGCTTTGATTTTGGCCGAGATGGAAGGTCGTGTTTTTTCTAGTCTAGTTAATTCTGATTCTGTGAAGAAGTATTACACTTGACTTGTACTCATTCTAACTTTGTTTCTATCAAGTGTCAAGTTGAATTTTATGAATCAATTGATGTTACTAAGCTTTGTTTGAGGAAGGCTTTTAATTTGGCAATCTATTTCTGTCCTAAATGAAGCGATCATATTGCATGAGAGACTTTAAGATGACGAAAGGCAAGACATTTCCATACATGTCCTGAATAATAATCCCTAGTGCGAGTTGAGTGAAAATTCCGTGCTGACAAGGTAGAGGATTATCTCAGGAAAAGTATGACGACCAAAATGATGAGAGGCATTCATTTCCTCTATCTAAACACTATAGGTTATCATTCGCTTAACCCCTTTGAACGGAGTTTCATTTCTTACCCCTGTCAGGAACAATCCCATACCGGGGCAATTTCTTAGAAAGTTCAAAATGGTTAGAATTTTCTTGCTTTCACTTGCATCAATCTTCAAGTATATTTATTGCATACAAGTTCTGTGTTAGCTCGAGTGCCTTAGATATGACAAAGAGCATTTCTTTCTATACCCCTACACAGTATACCCTTTGCATACCCAATTTGAGCGGTGAATTCACTTCAACCCAATTGATGATCATTCTTGTGATAGACAAATGAAATCATCTCAAGACAAATTCAAGGTGACTTAGGGAAATTGGGAGCTCGAAAGAAAATTCTTCAGAAAGAACTCGAAAGAAAATTCATCAGAAAGAGCTCGAAAGAAAATTCATCAGAAAGGATGCAAAAGGACTCCATCAAATCGAAGTTCTCTCTCTCGGAAAAATCTCTCGGAGAAAAGAAAAATCTCTCTCAAAAAAAAAAAGAGAAAAAGAGAGAGAGAAAAGCTTCAACAAGAACTGAGTCGATATGCAAGATCATTCTTTAAGGAAAAGACCATTTGAAGGTTCATTTGTGAAGCAATTACTAGATGAGATGATCACCAATCCTCATGTTCATAATACCCCTTTTGATGAAAATAGGCCATTCCTTTCAAGCCTACCTGAACCTATGTTACAACCATTACCGAAGTCTCTTCAGAATAGGGCACTTGAGTTAACGTAGAGTTTCAAATGCTTATAAATGTTGCTTGAAGAAGTGCGAGCAAGATTTTTCTATCTCATTTTTGCAGCATTCCTGACTTGTAAACCCGGAACAGCTGGTGATATCAATTCTTTCAATAGCCTCGACTCGAAGAGTCCCTTTTGCTAAGCCATTGACCAAGCTCACATTTTAGTCCTTATAAAGACCTCTCAGATTGGCCAAGTCATACTGATTTTGAGAATATCCGAACCCTTGTCAAGCATGATGAAGAGAATTCGAGTGATTCTTATACCCGTATCAAAGGTCGGGTCAAAAGCCTTTCATTGAGAGTGAGTGGAAAGTCCTTTCTGATTAAAGGTCTCTCATTTAATATGATCAAAATGTCAAAAGGACGAAATGATTGTTCTTATTAATAAATTTCCTTGTAAAGCTTGGTAATGCAAGCAGATTCATGAATTATGTTTTCTCTGCCTCTGCGCATGTGTTATTTCCTTTTCTCAGGTAAAAACAGGAGCGATGCCATTGGCTCTGTCATAAGAAGAATTCAGGTACGTCTGCTAATTATTCTTCATTATTTCTCTCTCCGGAATATGAGAAATTATCTCTCTCATATGTTCACCAAGTGAAACAGATGACATTTGGTGTTGCTAAGTGAAGTACGCGGCGCACCCTATTTCATGTTCGCCCAGTAGGACAGGCGACATAATTTCTCTTTTGGTGTTGCTAAGTGGAGTACGAAGCACACCCTATTTCATGTTCGCCCAGTAGGACATGCGACATAATTTCTCTTTTGGTGTTGCTAAGTGGAGTACGAAGCACACCCCATTTTATGTTCGCCCAGTAGGATAGGCGACATAATTTCTCTTTTGGTGTTGCTAAGTGGAGTACGCGGCGCACCCCATTTTATGTTCGTCCAGTAGGATAGGCGACATAATTTCTCTTTTGGTGTTGCTAAGTGGAGTACGCGGCGCACCCTATTTCATGTTCACCCAGTAAGACAGGCGATATAATTTCTCTTTTGGTGTTGCTAAGTGGAGTACGAAGCACACCCCATTTCATGTTCGCCCAGTAGGATAGGCGACATAATTTCATTTTTTGGTGTTGCTAAGTGGAGTACGCGGCGCACCCCATTTTATGTTCGCCCAGTAGGATAGGCGACATAATTTCTCATTTGGTGTTGCTAAATGGAGTACAAAGCACACCCCATTTCATGTTCGCCCAGTAGGATAGGCGACATAATTTCTCTCTTGGTGTTGCTAAGTGGAGTACGAAGCACACCATTTCATGCTTACCCGAATGAAAGAGGTGACATGATCCTTTTCATGATTGTCCAGTGGTATGGACAACACATCCCATTCTTTCTTCATATCACGCGCTATTTCGCATCTGTAGGAAACTACAGGTAACAGATAGGCAATCATGTACCTTGAGAACCTTACTTCCAGTGGACTAGAAGTTTGGAGATCGAGGGAACTCGAAGCATTATAAAGCTTTCCCCCACTTGGACGCTTTTTGTGCGATCCGTATGTAAGACTCTTTCACCGCTCCGCATGAAATGAGAAGCCTTAGCATACGTTCCTTATTGTTTGCATATCATGCATCATCATTAAAAAAAAATCATCATTCATCATTTTTCATAATTTAAATTTAGGTCTCAGTCTTTGAGCGAAACCTCTGCGAGCCTCCACTCAAAGAGTGGCAGCTGTTGACACCTAAATTTTGGCGCATCATTTAGTGTTAATTACATAGAAAATTGGGGATTAAATTTTTTAACCCCTGAACAAAAATATTAAAATTGCATAGCATATAGTTTAGGTTCATATAGATTAATTGCATTCCGCATCGGATCGGCGGTGGCGAGCGAGCTTAAAATTCATCACGTAAATCGGGCTCGGGAATCGAAAGAGCCTCGACTCATTCGGAAGGCAAAGGCCGAAAATCACACGCGAAAGGGCTTGGTTGTCTTAATTTGAGCTTAAATTAGCCCATTATGCTTAATTAAAGAAAAACCCAAATTAATTCAGCCCACTTAGAATTAAATTAAAGCCTAAACCTAAGCCCATTAGGACTAGAAAGCCCGGCTAATTGACCTAGGGGTGCGATATAAATACATGGTTATGCATCATAATCAGGGGGCTCTCACAATTTTCAGAACACAATTTTTGAGAGCACGAGAAACACACGGCCATTATTCAAAAGACGAGAAAGAAGTGGTTGGAGAGGGAAAAGTGCAACAATTATACATGAAAAGAGAGAGGGAGCTTCCTTCCACGTAGGTGCACCATCGAGCTGCTGTCTCACCACACACGTTTTGCAAAGTCAAAGCAATTCTCCACGGTGATTTGGCATCAACGAACTCTCTTCCACGCCGGTTCTTCATCTTAGAGACTCGCACAGTCTCGTTGCTTCATCCTGCGAAATAGCTACACCACAAGTCTCTATCCGACAACGACGGCGACGAGGCTGTCGAGACAAAGCTGCACCATCGATCTGTTGCTTCCCTGCTCTGCGACGCCGCGCCTAACCGAGAAGTTCCTGTACCAGTCGCACCTCTCCTTGTCTCGCCAAGCATCGGCGACTATCCCGAGTGATACGTTGGAGGCACAAGAGGAAGTCCCTTCTCCCAAA
This sequence comes from Syzygium malaccense, assembly GCA_031216405.1. Taxonomy (NCBI): domain Eukaryota; kingdom Viridiplantae; phylum Streptophyta; class Magnoliopsida; order Myrtales; family Myrtaceae; genus Syzygium; species Syzygium malaccense. Next base: position 44,870,769 of record CM062260.1, read on the forward strand.
TCACGATCTTCACGACTCACTTCGAGAGAGATCCACGCCTTCATACCTTCACCATCATGACCCCACTTTGATTTTTTTTTTTCTCTCTTGATCGTCCACTAACCGTGAAGAAAATTTGCAAGGGAGAAGTTGGCAAGCACAACACCCATTCACATACAATTTCTTCAGCGAGTTTGTACACCGAGATGACCAGCTGATCGAGTATCACCGCGAAGCGTCCCAAGCCGCGAGTCTCTCGAGTCACAACCACAACCGTGAGTGAGCCCACCGTCGCCGCTTCGTCCGTGAGCTCGGAGCCTAGCGGAGCCACCCTGCGCCACCGTCGCCACTCCCGACGTCGAGTCGCCGCTCCAGACGCATCACTGGTCACCATCCCGATCCGCAATCCCGATTCGCTGCAAGTTCAAATTAGGAAAGAAATCCGCAAATCAGGTAATTATCTTATCCCGATTTAATTTGAATATTTTGTTGCCTAATTTGTGCTTATTGATATCTAATTCTGCATATTTAGATAATAGGCAATATTTCAATTAGGATTTATTTTTTTTTTGAAATCTTAGATATCTATTACTTGTCAAATTTGGATAGAATTTAGAATTTTCAAAATCTTTTGAATATATCCAAGATATTTAAGATATCAGAATTTTTCAAGATGTGATCGATTAGGAAAATTTCCTAATCCGCAACCGCACACATGGAAATAAATCTATCTATCAGGCTTTAGATAGAATTATTTCCATAGCGGGTATTTCGAATTTTAGGGTCGATCTGTCAGGCTTCAGATCGAAACTTAATTCGAAAGATTTAGCGGTTATATTTTTTATTTAATTTTAATTTCGAATTTCATAAAAAAATACCAAAAAAAGACTGCTTTAGAATAGATTAATTTCTTTAGTTTAGAATTGCATGTTTAGATAATTGGTATTTTTAATTCCGAATTTCATTAAAAAAAATACAAAAAATAATATGCCCGTCATTAGAAATAGGTCACGTCGTTGCATGACATATAGTTTGCATGTTAGGTTACATTAATCGCATGTCAATTTTTGCACGTCATCACATATAGGTTAGCTTTCATTTAAATAAGTAAAAATAAAAAAAAGAAATTTCTGCACCTTTGAACTCTAAGTCGGGATTTATCAAAATTGTCAAATTGAGTATTTTTCTCGAAATTGGTACCGAAAGGGCGTTAGGGAATCTAGCGTAACCAAGTCCCCGAATTTACGATTTCTGGTTCGTAGAAATAAAATAGTACTCCCGCTATTTTATTTAGGTTTCTAATCAACCTACCCTAAATGATTAGTGGCGACTCCCGTTGAAAATATTTGCATGCTCACAATTGGACCTAAGTTACGATTTGGTAGAGTTTGGGAGAACTCGAGCTAGGTTAGTTAACTTAATTGATCTAGTAATCCATTAGCCTAAGATTGAAAACTCGATTTTTTTTTAGGTCGCGACAGAGTCGTGGACTTCCATGGTTGTTGCTTATATGTGAGCTCATAACTTAGATAACGCTTGTGCGATATTCAACAATATGCCGGTGAAGAACACAGTCTCTTGGACTGCACTGATCGCAGGCTTTCCGCAAAATGGCCGTGGTGATGAAGCTTTGGACCTTTTCGTTCAAATGCATGAGGAAGGAATACGGCCAAGTCCTCATACTTTTGTCAGTGTTCTATGTGCTTGTGCTGATCGAGCACTTGCTGAAAGAGGAAACAGATTCATGGTTGCATTGTTAGGACCTGCTTTAATAGAGATTTGGAGAACATATTTATATGGAATGCTCTAATTGACAAGTATTGCAAGTGTGGCTACATGAGATCAGCTGACATCTTATTCTTAAAGGTGCCGGAAAGGGATATTGTTTCATGGAACTCGATGATAACTGGGTTTGCACAAACTGGTCTAGGGCTTGAATCACTTGTTTTTCTCAAGAAGATGCTAGAGGCAAATGTAAGACCCAACCATGTCACATTTCTTGGCACTCTATCTGCTTGCAGCCACACAGGTCTAGATGTTGAAGTGCTTCAGATTTTCAATGCAATGGAAAAGGATTACAGCCTTCAACTGAGATCCGATCACTACACTATTTTGGTCGTCTGCTCGGGAGGAAAAACAGACTTGAGGAAGCCATGGAGTTAATAGAGAGTGTCTCAAACAAATCAAACCATGTTGGAATGTGGTGTGCGCTTTTGGGTGCATGCAAAGTCCACGGTAATCTTGTTATTGCCAGAAAAGCTGTGGATACTCTATTGACGTTGGAACCCTGAAGTGCTGCGAGGTATGTCATGTTATTGAGCATATATGCTGCAACTAACAGATGGGATGATTCCTGCAGAGTAAGGAAGCAAATGGAGGAGAGAGATTTGACGAAAGATGTGGCAAACAGTTGGATTGATGTAAGGAATGAAAGGCACAAATTTCCAGCAAAGGACCGATTCCACTATCAGATAGGAGACGTATACGAAGTGCTTGGGAAACTAGCATGTCATATGAAGGAAGCTGGATATGTTCCTGAGCCCAACTTAAGGCTCATCTTAGATGATGATGATGTCGGTGGGTGATGAATGAGAAGTGTTTAGAGGGAAGATGCTGGAATAAAAATAGAAGGCTACAGCTGCAAGGTGATAGCTCTTCTACTAATGAACAGTTCATACCTTCCTAGAGAACCTCATGATAAAGATACCATAAAGTTTCAGGAAGGACTCATGGTCCAAAGAAAATCGGCCATCATGAAAGTATCTCATTGTACCTGGTGGTTTTGCGTGAGGTAGGTGGAGATTGCTAACAGGCTATCTGGTAATGGCATTCTGTGTACATATTTTCAGATTCTGACCTCATTGTTGCAGGGACAATGGATATCGTCTAAATTGCTATTTTTGGTTCTTCTGGATGCTAAAGCATGACCAGATCAAGGTTTTTTTTTTTTTTTTGGGGTGAAAATGGTTGTCCATGTCCCTTTAAGGGAATAGACGGTATTGCAGAAGTTCTCCCTCAAGTTAAACGCGATGTCCCAGCTGGAACTATATACAGCTTGAAGCATATACTTGCCATTGTTCCCGTGATTTCTTGTCCGGCTTCTGCTTCAGCAAGGAAGCAGTTTAGAGCTAACAATTTTCTCCAAAGTGGTGATGTCTAACTTGTACAAATTTAAGATGGAGTTCCATTCTTTGTTTTCTTCTCAATGAGTGTTTATTGTTCTTCAGGAAGTCAGGAAAGTATGTGCATGGTCAAATAGAGGTTGTGGCCTATGATTCTTTTAGTTGTGGCTGATGGTTTCATCGTCCTGTGGTATTGCTTAGGAGCGACCTGTATTTGTGGTGTTGGTCTGCTCCCAACAATAGAAATTTTCTCAGGATATGACTGGACACGAACAACGCATGGTATTTGTTCTAGATCATGACATAACTACACCTAAAAACCAGAGTGGATTTTTAAATCATGCTAAGAAGAGATGTATTTGTTGACGGAAGATGTAAAATGACTTTGCATGCAAAGCATTCTGCGGGCGTCATTGCATCAGTTGATTGAAGCAAATTGAAGTGCTATCTCTAATGCAGTTGATCCAACATCCCTGATTTTTTGGCCCCTTCCTATGCCGCGCTTCAGTTGCTTCCTTTGCATCTGAACTACTTTTTCTGTTTTGACAATTGAGCACCTTTTTTTAGATGTAAGAAACAAATAGCTGTAGAGGTGACGATTATTTAAGGGTAATCTCCTAGCATGTGAAATAATAGAATTTACTAACACATTTGGGAAATTATCATCATCAACTGAAAACTACAAATGTAAGGTAAAATATCATTGGCTTTATAGCTCATGGATTTATGGAATTTCCCTATAAGATATATACGGGTATATAATGTTTTATGGTTGGAAGAATTCTAGGACAACAGTTGTTCTGTGCAAGGTCGATCCTTCATTTTCTTAGTGAGTGATGTGTCGAGCGCTCGAGTATTGCAAATTTGATATACGAATCTAAGAAGATTATCTAGTGAAATTAGTCTTCGCAAGATTGGAGCTAGATTTTTATTTGGTGATATGTCTCTTTCTTATGTTTGTGGTCAAGACAATTCCTTATTTAAAGATCCTGTGGATATCATAATAATCTTGGGTTTCAGTTTCAAAATTCAAACAATTACATCTTTCATGGCCGTCCACAACCATTTGATCTTGCTTTATACATAAATATATATTATGTACTTTATTCTAATTTGTACAATCTATAACCCTTATGGTGCCTTTGATTACAGATTTGAAATGAGCCTGCAATATGATAACCATTTGCTGTTAGCATGCTATAAGTTACTATTTTACTTGGTTTGATACTAGAATGATAAAGGCTTGATAACATCCAAAATGCTCTATCATTGTATCTGTTCTTTCTCCATCTGCCAGGACCGCCACCGTGGCTAGTGATTGCGCATGGAGGGTTGCCTCTTTGTCACCTTATAGGCAGTGGGTCACTAGCAGGGTCGGTAATGGTGGGCCAATACCGGTAAGCCGGCATGAGGCGACGATGGCCGTTAATGTTGATTAGCGGAAGACTAATAGACTAAAGACCATTTATATGGAAATATATTGCTCACATGAAAATACTAGTAAGTGATAGACATGCACTTGCTTTTAGGAGTAACTACTAATCATGTTGAAAAGATCCCTTCTTAAACTTATTGACATATAGGTAAAAAAAATTTATGAAGAGTTACTGACTAGTGGAAGACTAATAGACTAAAGACTACTTATCCTTATGCAAACATAGAATAAAGGCTAACTACTGATGATTACTTATCTTCTTCTAGTCACTGCGGAAAAGTTACCAATAAAAGTACCTAGTTCATTGACGCTTACTGTTTGGAGTGATTTGAATCAACCAAGTGGAGGCGTTACTAACTGATAAAAACATATTATGTCATAAATGAAATCTTACTAATCATGTGAAAAATAACTTCTCACGAATATCTATATATTCTCTTCTCCGGAGTCCAGCATATATGTGTAGTTACAATACTTAGTGTTTTAACAATAATTAGTAAATTTTAGGCCAATTACCATACGAAAAAAACCTTCCAACGTTACACTTATGTCAACTTTTTTTTTGCGAAATACGAAACATATGAAAGAGACGCTAGAACTTATTCTTTTGTGTACCCCTCTGTTAGTCCGTTAGTCAACAGGGAAAACATGGTCGTTGCCTTATGGATGTGGCGAGACTAATGTAACTAATTATCACCATTAAGCGCCATTAATAAGTAATTAATAGAAGTAAGTGGTAGAAGTTATTTTATAATTGATAGTAAATGAAGTTACTTTTAAAGATTAGAGAAAAAGGCAACGTAGGAAAAAGGTGCGGTAGAAATTGAGAGAGGGGGAGATGAAAAAATGACCGATTCAATCATCATGCAATCACAAACGGTAACGAAAGCAGATTAATGTACATTAGTTGAAGTTACTGACCAATTCCAAATAGCATTCAGGTCTCAGCACGACCACATCACTACTCAACCTCAAGCTCAATCTTTCAGCTTCTAAGAATTGTTCATGATCAAACACGTTGGCTTCTTGAAGCTGGTAAGGTCGGGTAGCTTTTCCGAGCCAGTCAATATGACGCATCTCTAGTTGTTTTGCTCTGCCTTGAATCTCAAACAGTTTAGGACGACTCCATGGGATCAATCTAGTACAACGTCTCCAGTGATGGCGGACCTGCAAGCATTAACACCAGTATACAATCTCTGGTGTCGAAATTGTTTAGTGTTCCTTTCAATTCTAGAATTTCTATCAGCTCAATTCGATAGAGATGCTTCTGTTATTTTGCCTGCTATAGTATTGACGGCCGTGATGCTGCCATGTTGAAAGGTACTGAGTGGTACACATGGTGAAGTTCTTAGATACAATCAATTGAGACAAACTAAAGTTAAGACAGAAAAAAGAGCTAGCGGAAAGTTTAGTCATAGAATTTTCTATCAACTTTATCCCTCGAAAGTTTGTGTTCTTTGAACTCTTTAGTTTCTTACTACATTTGGGAAATTTGCGATCAATGTTTGCTCTTTCACTCTCTCACCACTGCTATAGGAAAGAATACGAATTGCGGAGAGGAAGAATTCATATCTGAAATATCGACAGTCTGTACCTGAGGCAATGATCGGAACCGATGATTCACAGCAGAAGCAATATGAAAAAACCTTATGCGTTGGAAGCTTAGCTTGGATACAATAGTAACAAAATTGAGAGAAGAAATGTTTTTACAACATTTTCCGATTATTACATGAGCATAAGGAGCTTGCAACGTATAGAGTTTTGAGTTGCCGGCCAACCACTGAAATTAGGTACGCAACCAACATTTACATTCTAGAATGATTCTACCATTAACCAAACTCTGAAATCCAAGAGAGTAAAAGTTTCCTAAAAAAAATAAAATAAAAATACCCAGACAAGTCGGATTCCGCAAGATCAGACTGACTCTCTTCCTTCAAGTCCTCCACTGATCATCAGAACCCAGAGAATCTTCTACCTTCTCATGCTTTGTGTACATAAAAAGATTTTAGCTTCTTGAAGCTCGATGGATGCGGTAACTTTTCTAAAGATTTAAAGGAACCTATCCAAAGTGCCTCCAACGATATTAATCTGCCTTGGATCTCGACCACTTTAGGACATCACTGCAGATAGAATTTCTGAAGGTTCTCCAAGTTGGTCGGGTCAGGCAACTTGTCTAAAGAAGCAACTCCTTCAAGCTTCAAGGCACTCAGGTTCTCCAAAACTTGGAGGCCACTGAACTCTCTCACTTTAGGGCAATGAGAAACTTCCAAATCTGACACTGCTTTCAAATTTGAAAGGTCTAGTGATGTTTTTATTTCCCTGCATGATTCGAACTTCAAGTACAACAAATTTGGGGGAAGGCTAGGTAGGCGTTGCAGCTTCTTGGAGGGGACCAGTTCAGGTTCATTGAGCTGGGAAAGAAGAATGATGTCTGAAGATGGGAAGGTGAAATAAGGAGATTCCAACCGCAAGGATCCCAGCTTGCCTATCCTTCCGAGTTACCAAGGACTTGGAGCTTCAATGAATTTAGAAGCATCCTCGAAATTGTCAAAACCTGAATTTTCCACACAATTTGAATATCGAATAAATAAGTAATTCAACATCAAATGAATGTACATAAAATTTTTAATTACTTTACGTGATCAAAACCTCATACAGAAGATCCACCTTAAAAGGATTTGTAGAAGCGCTAGTCTAAATGTCCCTAAACTTCAAAGCCGACCAATATGTATAATATTTTAAAGGGGTGAGTCTAAGCTTAGTAAATGAAAGCTTTATGTCCAAAATAGGAGGCCTACTCACCACTCGACTCGAGAACACAATAGAATAGTGACAATTAGCGAGTAAGGTCATATATTATTTTCAATAGGAAAACCAATATTCACCTAAGATAATGTAATCCGTGCATTGTATAAAAATGACTATAATTATCTGTGCAATGAACAAAATAGATGCAATGTATGACATTCACTTTAACACACAAATACGCACCATGGAACAAACCAATCTCATGACGCGTAGATATCAGTAGCTCATCGATATACACAAGCAAATATTACTGTACCACCGCATGATGATGGCTATCCCAGACTCATTCCCATTAACATTCATACCCTTTCTTTTTTCTTTCTTTTTTCCATCCCGAACCTCAAGTTCATAATATCACATACATGCTATTCAAGTCACATCAGGCCACACATGTCGTAATATAAAAATCATTGTCCTTTATTTCTTCTCAACCCTATAGAGAACAGTAGAATATCTATATTTTCCTAGAGTCTTATATACGTACTCATAAAAATTAATTGTAGTGTTGGTATATTGCTAAGAACACTTGTAGAATTTGAATGGAGTTGGTGAACTACTTAATATAGGGACAAGCACACTTGGAGAGCCCAGTACAACAGAGAGTCGTATGCTGTGTTCAGAAGTAGTGTTATTAATTTACTTACGACAATGTTAAAATTTCAAATAAGTCGAAAATTTACTACTTCATTGAAATACTAATAAATTTCTGATGTAGTGATTCACTTATGACACAGAAAAAATTTCAAAAGAGTCGGTAATTTACCAATCAGTGGGAATTGGTAAATTTCTTATAGTTTTGGTAATTTACTACCGCTTGACCTAACAACCAAGTGACCGGTCATTTTTTATTTTACCCAACAATTCCAATTTTGCTGGCAATCCCACCCAAAAATTTCAAATGGTGAAACTAGAAACGCAGTCATGAATTCACTCAGAACCGACCGTAGAAATCTGTTTTAAGTTATCAAAACTACAGAACCTTTGTGACCATTGCACATGATCATTAACTAGGGAGCCTTATGTTTATGCTAGACTCAATGTTTTGCCCCTAATTCTTCGTTTCTTCAATGTAGAAATTTTCATGGGAAACCAACAACAATTTCGTGAATGTGGTTGCTGATGTCTAATTAATTTAGTGACACTGAAATGAAACTCATTCTCAGAGTACTGCCTCAAGAACATTAATCTCTACGAATGAATTCTGGAGCAGGTCATCTCGAATCCTTGATGAATTACTTCCCTAACGAGATTAATCACTAAGTACACCCGCTAAAATTTTAGAAGTAGGACCACAGCAGACCAAAAAAAAAAGAAGAAGAAGAAGAAAGAAATTGCAGAACCAAATGATTATAGTAAGGTTTCATGCCTTCGAGGACAAATTTTGCTTTTAGCAGGACCTTGATAAGCTCAGAAGAAGAATCGAGTCCGGTCGACTATATTGCACAAGATAAATGAAATCAGCTAATCCCCCTTAAACTATCCCACCTGAAAGGTTTGCACTAGTTCCTAAAGAGCGAAAATCGATCTTCCCCTAATTGGTGCAGAAGTGAAAAATTGCGTAGAAGTTGGTTAAGGCTTAAAGCTCACAAAGATACAGATGCAGATGGAAGAAATCAATTGAGTCGTCAGCTCAGGAGTGAGTTCACTGAAAGGCTGCTTTCAAAGCATGTATATAAACGATAAGTCATGACTGAAACGAAAACTCAATTCAATTCCACATCGGTGTCCTAATGTATCACTAGTTGCATCAGAACTCGCAAGCAGACCCAAATTATGCAAAACAGAAACAAGGTAGAGAGAAATCACCGGAAAAAGGAATGGGTGAAGAAGAAGAGAACCAAATTAGACAGCTGCCGGGTCTGAATGAAATGCAGAAAACCAAATAAAGATGCAGCGAAGAAGGAAGAACGCTTCTCGGCCTCAGTCAGCTCAGCTGCAACCCAAAATGCAGAAAGGAAGACTTCTTGGACAATCTATTCAACCCCTCGCGGGAACAGATGGACGGGCAGGAAGACGTGGGTGGGTCGCTGTCCCGGAGGAAGATCTCCGCCAGGTGGGGTCGCATCTCGTGCTTCCGCTCGGGGCCGCCGTCGCCTTCCCTCGACGGTCGGAGCCCGTCGCTGCTGGTTCTGGGCAAGCATTTTCGCTCGGGTCGTCGCTGATGATGGAGGAGGAAGAAGAAGAAGAAGAAGAAAGAGAAAGTGAGAGACGAGAGAGAGAGAGAGAGAGAGCGCAACTGGAGAAGAAGAGTAAAGAAAAAAGAGGAAGAAATGAAAGTCGAAATATCTGAAGAGTGGGTCTCACCGGCACACACGTGGCAATTAAACGATGCACTCAATCAAACCAATAACTATAATCTACCCCTCTCATCTGTCTAAGTTTCGCTTTTTTCAAATCTCTGTACTCATCGGATTCCAGAGTCTCCTCGAACTTTTTACATCCGTCTCCTAATAAGACCTTTAGCTTCTTGGCGCTTGAAGGATGAGATAACTTTCGCAAAGACCCGCAGCGATATAATTGAAGCCTCTCCAATGATTCTAGCCTACCTGGAGTTTCAACCACACGAGGACAACTTGCTAGAACGAGTTCGTCGAACTTCTTGGAGTTGGTCAGGTCGGACAACTTCTCTAGCAACGGAAGATCCACCAGAGTCAAGCGACGCAGGTTCTTCGAATCTTCCGCGCCTTGAATCTCTTTTAGCTTCCAACAGACTCGTATATCTATATGCTTCACGCCGAATGCATCAGGCCACTTTTCGAGAGATTCACAGGAGCTTATACAAAGCGTCTCCAACGATTCTAGCTGACCTCGAACCTCAACCAGCATAGGACAACTTGATATCCAAAGCACCATGAGCTTCTTCAAGCTGGTCAGGTCAAGCAACTTCACCAGCGATGGAAGATCACCAAGATTAAGCCGTTTCAAGTTTTTCAATTATCCTGCGCCCATACATATGGAGGCGTGACAAATTCCGGGGAAGCCTAGGTAGGCATTCTAGGTTATTTACTTGGAGCACCAGCTCCCTGAGCTTTGAAAGGAGATTAAAATCTGAAGGTAGTTGGGAAGCACTCCCATAACAATACAACTCCAAGGACTCTAGCTTTCTTAACCTCGAGATCCGGTGGAGGCTTGGAGCAATAGCTTTAAGGGATAGATTGGTCAAACTTTCGGGAAGCTTAGGAACTTCGAAAATTCTCGTATTTGATAATCTCAAGATCCTCAGAAATGATAGTCTTCCGATCTCACTTGGAAGTTCCTCCAAATATCTACAGCCCTCAGCATACATCTCTTCAAGCTTCTCCAACATCCCAAGGGCGCTAGGTAGCTTTCTTAAGATGGTGCGAGACATCCTTAGTACTCTCAAATTCTTCATTTTCCCAATTGAATTGGGTAATTCTCGAATACTTGATCTAGAAATATTCAACTCAACAAGAGATCCAAAATTTCTAAATGGAAGTTCAGTAATTTTTGTATATTCCAACCTAAGACTTAATAGCGATGTTAAGCAACCAGCAAAATTGCATATACTCAGTGATCCACATCCAACCGCACTGAGAGTTTCCAATTTCTTCATTCCTTTCCATTCGGGAATTTTGATAATAGAGGTCCAATCAACAATTAGTTCTGTTAAGGCTTCCAGTTCCCCCATCTCATCCGGCAATGTCCACAGATTACAACATCCTTCCAAGTTTAAGAACACTAAATGCTTTAACTTACCAATAGACTTATCAACTTAAACTAGTTCCTTACACCCTTGAAGAATCAGTTGCTCTAAATTTTCATGAGCAGAAAAGTCGGGAGTTCCATGCAAGTTTCTGCATTCAGTCAAATTTAGAACCTTCAAATTCTTTGCCATCTATAATGAAGAGAAGAGGTTAATTCTGGATCACTTTGAGATACATGACAACAAAGTTAATATAGCAAATTCATGTTGAAATAATACCATACCTTGAGTTGGTTCCATCCCTCCCAATTATTTGTAATTTCACTCCGTGATAGATCAAGAATCACTAGCTTCATAAGGGAAAATGCGGTCAACTGGAAAAAGAGAGGAAACTCATGCCATGAGAGAAATCTCAGCTTCGGAAGGATGAGTAGATTCCTCTGGAACCAGTTGGTCGAAGGAAAATGTTGAACGTTGTTCTCATCCAAGTCTACACAATCTACTTGAAGAAATCTTAAATTTGATAGGCTTTCGGATTCTTCCTTCTCGATGAAGTCTTGAAATTGATAATCAAACTTGAGACGTATTGCTTCAACCTTTTTTTTTCCCTTCCAAAGCAACAAAATTAAACAGAAGCTAGTGATCACATAATTCCCTGTCGAAGGGATTCAAGTTGAACATACTTCAGGAATGTACATTTTATTTATACTTTCAATTTGATTTATAATATGATTACTAATGAGCATGTCATCATGGTAAGCAGACAAGTAATGACTCGGATGAGATAGAAGCAAATAAGCAAAGTCAAGATAGATAACTCGTCTCTTTGAAGAGGAATAACAATTCATACACAACTTTACCTTTGCTATGAGAACATCATTTGCTTGCTCATGATCCCACACCCGACTTTGCTTCTCTGGTTTAAAATTACCATTCCAACGAATGAAATGTTGCCCAAGGTCTCTTAGCAGATCATGCATCCACAATTCATCACGTTCTGTAATCTTTATTAACGACATCTGTTGGAGGACATCAAGATAATAGTCAAGGAAAAACCCACAGCTATTCCACATGTGCCTCACAATCCTCCAATCAAACCCAACGAAGAAGCAACAAACATCAAGAAATATTTCCTTTGCATGTGGTTGTAATGCCTCGATACTGATGTTCAACTTTTCTTCAACATTTTCATCGGGAATAGTTTCCAGCTTCTCTAATGTGGTCTCCCAAAATTTTCCATCTTTTCCGGCTAAAAATGAACCTATGATCTCAAGAGCCAAAGGAAGATGACTATAGATTTTTACTACTTTTTTTTAGAGGTAGAAGTATTCTGCTGGAGGATGATCTCTTCTAAAGGCATGTCTGCTGAACAGTTGAAGCGAATGATCAAAATCCATTTCAGTAAGTTCGTGCTTCAAATCAACATCCTTGAGAACTTCCTTGTTTCTTGTGGTAATAATAACCTTACTTCCTTTGTCGAACCAGCATTTGCCCATCCCCACAAGAGCATCCAGCTGAGTCTTTTGGACGACATCATCAAGTAGAAGTATGACCTTCCTAGAGTATAACCTCTTCTTGATCTTAGTAATCCCTTCTGCGCTATTATGGATGGGCAAACATGTCTCTTTTAGGATAGCAGAGATGAGTTGATTCTGCAAAATCTCAATCTTTGTGTCTTTGAAGTTAGACAGGAAGCACAGTCAGTGGAATTGGCCGACAGTTTATTATAGATGATTGTGGCAAGAGTTGTCTTTCTGACACCGCCCATACCATAAATACCAACGATCTTTGTTTCAGTTGTCTGTTCACCTATCACTTCCATGATTTTGTCCACATGATCATCCATTTCAACCAAGTAATCAGATATTGCCAAGTAGTTCTTTTTCAACTCAATCAACAGCGTCCGAACAACTTCTTCCGTGAACTCACCTTTGCCTCTGATACTGTTGAAGGCAAAAGGACCACACTGTTAAATTGAGATGAACATAATAATATCTAAGCTACAAACAATTCATGAACAACAATAAATTTAAGTACCTCTCTTTGAGTTCCCATTCTCTTAACACTCCAACCTTACTGAGAGCTGCCTTCCAGTTCTGAATAGTCTCATCAGTGTACCGCCGCTTATTTATGTGTAAATTAATGGCCTCGCCGTAACTTCCAGTTTGGCAAAGAACATTGGATGGTGCTACGTCATAGAAAACTGGCATGATCTTACGTCCCCACTTTTCCTTGCACTCCACCATCTGGACCAACTCCATGAGGCACCGTGGACTAGCAGCATATCCTTTAGATAAGATAGGAATCGAGATTTCCAACTGCTTAATCGCTTGGACAAGCTCCGGGCCAATCTCTTCCTCAATGGGAAGCTCTTCATTATCTCTATATGCCCGTATTCCGGCGTGAATGAGGCTGTTGTAAAGGTAATCAGCGATGTCACGGCGAGTGTCCGGTCCTTTGAAACTCAAGAATACTTCATAATCCGATTCTGTTGGCTTCTCCATTTCCTGAATTTTCAAAGGACTTGCAATGACATGATATCCCATGTGAAAAACCTTTACTATGAAAGTGAAGTGATGACTATCATGATTTCTCTCATAAACTCTTTTAAGTCATTCTAGAAAGAAATGAAGATGGCAAATGCACAAGCTCCTTCTGGGGCATTGCACTAGACTCAAAACATGTCCGGTTGTTTTAGTAACAATATGGTAGAGAAGTGGACCCATCTCAATTCTGAAGGAAGAAATTTCTAAAGTATTGCGGAATTATGGGTTTTAATTCACAACCGAAATAGATTCGAGAGAATAATATTTCGAGAAGATAAATCACTGTCAACCTATTTTTGTGCTAAACTCTTACTTTAGGTGATAAAATTTCTCTTGAAAGGTGACATTGAATGTCCTCTGCACATAAGTGCCTGCTGTTGCTTGTAGGTTGACTAATTATCTTATTGTCTGATAAGAAATTATGATGGAACCTTCCTCTTTTAGTTCTACCAAATTAGATTTGACAAAGGCATTCCACAACACTCAATTAGTTGCTCCCTTGACCTTAACGGATGCTGGCGAAGAATCACACTCCTCAATGACGATCTCATTAGAAAAATGAAATCAAGAAATTATTCTGAAGCTAACTCAACCCTCATCATTGGACTATTTTCTTAAAAGCATAAACCAATCCCTAATCACAGCCATCTCTTAGGTTATTAACAAACAGGTAAAGGGTCAACGGGCAAGCATTAGTCAGGCATGAAGCTATCATTCACATCTGCCAGAAAATATCAGCATATCAGAAAAAGAGGAGTGGATTACTAATAAATTAAGGAGTTAATAAAATTTCAAGAGAAAAAGAAGGCATGAATGCTATAGCTGTTTTCCCAGTAAATTTGAACACTCAAGAGTGTAGGGATGAGAGCTGCATTTTACCAAAACTGACAGTTCCGGTTCACCAGAATGCAACAGTATAGTCTATTCAGTCTGTATCTACTGTTAAATTGAGAGTCGAGGGTACCAATTTTCTGTCTAGGAATGTTCTTACTGCTAATTTACCAGACAATAATGTGCTAATTTGCCTCTATTGTTAAACAAATGAAATCAACCGATTCTACTCAAACAAAGTCTGCTTTTAGCGCCGGCCCTGTTCCTAAAGAGCGTAAGTTTGATCCCTATTTGCAGAAATCTCTGAGATTTATCAACCAACTAATGCATCTGAGTGGGATTGTGTTTCAAGATCTGAGGCGTGCATAGATGGAAGCAGCTGAGCAGGGTTTAGCGCGTGACTAGAGCTAGGCCAAAACTATTAGTGTTAGATACAAATTGCAGAGTGATCGATCCTGGAGTCAACTATGGAAAGAACTAATACTGATCTGAGAGTCCCTCTATTGTTTCCATCAAATTAATGAAAAGAGGCAATAAATAAGAGGAAATTACCGGAGATGGAGGAGTGAAGATGAAGAGTCCGGATCAAACGCTGAGAAGCAGATGAAGATCATCCCCAGAATGAAACGTTCTTGGCTTGGAGCTCAGCTGAAGAAAGACTTTGCCCTGGATAGTCTCTGCTCACCCTCGCTCGCCACGCTCTTCCAGGATGGTGAGGACTTGCTAGATACGCGCGAATGAGTGGATAATACGCGTTTTCTTTTTTGACTTTTGAGGTATTCAAGTTAAGTTAAGGTTGAAATTTCCTCGAAGTCCAAAGATTCCTTGGCACAAGTTCAAGAAGACGAGAGATCTTAATGTAACTCGTTAGTTTAGAAACCAGTTGATTATAGTAATGGACAATCTTGCAATGAGGATGAAACCCTTCTTTTGTAGGTGTGGCCCCAGGCCCGTTTAATTATTACATAAACTAAACCTACAAATATAGAACTCATGCATATTAATTAATTTATTATTAATTGTTTGAGATGGATTATGTTAGGACTTATTCACGGTAAATTTATAGGACAACAGTTAGGCTTCAGCCTCCGAAAGTTGCATTCAACTAGAAAGGTGTAAAGCTCTAAAAAAGTTTGGGTTAATACAACAAAAAATTCTAAACTGGCAAACACGTGGCAAATTTATTCAAAATTAATTTTTTGACCACGAAAAACTCCAAATTGGTATACTAGTGACAAATTTACTATATGTTAGTTTCCGTTAAATTTTACTGTTAAATTATTGAGTTGAATTGACTGGTTTGGGTTCTACTCTTCTGTTGGCCACAGATTACCAGTTTGTGGTTTTTCGTGGTATTTAAATAAATGTAGAGTAATCGGTGTACTAAAGTTTTGAGTAAACTGAATTGTTTCAAAGTTTTTCTTGTCTCTCTCGTGTGTTGAAGTTCTCCAACTATGCTATTATCTCATCTCTCCATCTCTGTTCTTAATTTCATCTTCTTGAATCACCTTGTACCAACTCAGAAGAGACTAACGTCCTGCTACAACTAAATCTCGTCAGCCAAATGAAATCAGAAAACTCTACTTTAACTAATTTGAGGGTTACCTTGAGCTATCTCCTCAACTGTGTTAATTCAATCATTAGTGAAAGAACTATTTGATCTTAATAGATCCAGTGCACACAAAATAGGACCAACAAAAAATTACCAGAGCGGAACTGGTGAAGATCAAACACCAAATTTGGTTGCGTTGAGTCTCAACAAAACCAAGAGAGCAAGATAAGAAACAATGGACAAAACCCTTCTTGAGCATCGCCTGCATATATAATCCCATTTGACAGAAGGAGAAGGCAAAGTGAATTCCTTTCGTTTGTCAACACTAGAAAAGCAATGTAGCAAATTCTTATCTCGCTTTAGAGAATTGAGAAAAGGATTATTCTCCATCTTAATCTTTTCTTTGGTACAAGATAAGAAATTCACACTTCTTTCTTGTATTGACAGAAACAGTTATTTTTCCATATCATCCATGAAGACTACTATTCCTATCAGATTCAAAAATTATGAACAAAAAGGAGCAGGGTGCGGGGGGGGGGGGGGGGGGGGGGTTGGGGAAATTACGTCTGATTACTTTCTTTTGTTCAGCAAAGGAGGCTCATTTACCTAAAATACTTTCATTTTAGCGGTCGTAGAATAGTGGCTGAAAAGTTCTTTATTGTGCTAATCCCTTCTATAGTCGGGGGTTCCCCAGTTTTGATATGCTTCATATTCAAAACCCAAAAAAAAAAATCATTTTGTAAAGTTTTATTAAACCTTTACCTTTGCATGAAAGTTCGTGGAGAAATACACGTCTTGAATACTCGTGCCTAAGAGTCGATCCTTATTCTGTGTTTTATTCATTTTAGCCCTAGTTTTCTTTTTTGCAGATCTTCTTCAACCAAAGCTGTCTGCATTACTCCAAATTGCAACTCGGCTTCAAGTTTTGCAATTCTAAGCCCAGCTGCACATGTACTTTTTTGCTCGTACTAACGGATAGAAGCAAATTTAGTTAACAAAAGGCATCTTTCCAAACTCATCTTCTTGTTACAAACACCGTAACCACTCCCTTACACTCCATTCATGTCGCAGGATTATATCCTCTGCATTTTCTTCTTTTACGTGAAAAAGACAACCAGCCAAACTCTTAACTGCTCTGAATGGTAGGCTCTGCATGTCTCACCTGTTTTGGTCAATACTACACTGGCTTCACAGTTGCTACCCCTCTTCCATGCATGGGCCAATATAATCACACTGACCCGGCAACTCCAAATAGGATATCGCTTTAAGATCTTTCTGAATACCATCTCTCATATAGAATCAACTTTTCTCAATCACTGTCTGAACCTTTAAGCCTCCATTCACTTGCCTCCCTTCCAAAGGGTATAATTAATGACCCCAGGTTAAAGTTTATACCCATCTAATAGATTCACCCATCCCCACGAAGCCTTAAACCCAGCTCACAGCTTGCATAATCTCACTCCTTAGAATATTCAAACACTTCTGAGGAATTTCTTTCAACACTTTTGACATCATCCACACAAAGTTGCATCTCTTTTTGAGGGAACGTTTTGACTTCAAGGTCGTTAGTTTTAGATAACTAGACCACTTAAAGTGATCTATTTTCTTCCGATTTGACATCAAAGTGATCGCCATACACAAGTTATGGCACTTATAGTGTACTTTTGCCATTAAAAAAAACTCTGAGTCATTTTCTTTTTCTAAATGAGAATTTTTACTTGTTTTCTATTTTCTCCTTCTGTTTTCTTTTTTACTTTTTTTTTCCCTTTCTTCTTCTTTCTTTCAGTTTCACCATATGAGACCACCGTTAACTCAGCCATGCGACCAACTCAACCCCGTTTGGCAGCCTTCCCAGTGCCACCGCCGACGGAGATGTTGCGGAGGGCATAGAGAGTTTGTAATTGTTGTAGCAGCAGAACTTCTTGGTGTTGGTGGAATCACAGCGAGGGCATTTCAGCTGTTCTTGCTCTAGGAATTGGAGCCTCCTCATGGGTTGAAACAGGGATGATGGGTCTTGGTGTACTTTTTTCACCTCCTTTTTGAGGGAGACTTACCGGAAAAAAGTTCAAGGTCTGAGAGTTTTGGGGACTGAATTGGTTGAAATAAATGATTTTGAGGCCAAAAAGATTTGATTCTTCGCCGCAGGTCTCGTGATCTCCCCACGCGGATTCGCTCCGATTATTTGGGCTCGTCGCCATCTTCCTCCTCTGAAGCTTGCTCTGGTACGTAACGTCTTCGAACAACCCCTGCCATTCACGCCTTCTCTCTTTGAATTCCTGCCGTTGCTTCTGTTCATCTTTAGCATCGATCGATTGAATTCAGTCACAACGATCGTGCCTGAGTTGCGTGAAATCGTGCTCTTGCGTGCACATTCATCTGGATTCATCGCCTAGTAGAAATGAGACGAGGAACAACGATGAACGGATGACGAAGCTGTTCCGAACTCGAAATTCTAGTCATTCAGTTTCGATATTCAGTCAAGATCACGCTCTTGCGCGCGATCGGAAAATGTAGGAAGCGACTGTGTTGTTCTCTGCTTCGATTTAAGTCACGGCATGTTTGATTCTGTGTAGAGTTGCTGTTGTTGGATCGCTGTTATATCAAGAGAAATTGCGCTTTTAACAGATACATCTAAATCTGTTGTGTGTGTGCGCTTGTGGAGCGCGTACTTGTGCTCGTGAGTTGCTCGATTGCTTGCTCTAAGGAAGTGCTCTCTTTTTCTTATATTTTCATGTGAAAATGTTGATGTTGATAGTGTAAGTCATTTTCGTAGAGCATGAGAATTGGGGTTTAGAGTTCTTATTAGGAACTTAGACAGAATCAAAATGGATTGGTAAGGGGGATGACTAAGTTGATATCAATTTCTACAGATGAAGCAGAACAAAATTGCAATTAAAAGGCCTTGGAATCAAGTCATTCAATGATGGAAACGCTTCAAACTTAAGAGCTGGTGTTATGATCAGTGGGAATTATTTGATTTATGTGATATTAAAAAAGCAAAGCTACCAAAGATGCAATTTGATTCGATAAAATTGTCTTAAGATATAGCAATCACTTTGTTTCACTTCTGTCGCTTTAAATCATCATTACTTTTGTTGTTGCTATGAAATATAAATTGTATATTTTGGGCAACTCATGTTTGTTTCCTTCCATACCTCTGTAGGTTGTTATAAATTGCAACATTCTTCTAGAATATGGCTGTCTGCTAGGGGTCTCATCAGTTAGGTGGAGGCCCTGATCTTCACTTCTCTTATTCTCCAAGCAGTGGTAGGTTGAACTGCAGATTTTGGTGCTTGTCCATGGTTTTGTGGGTCTGTTTGTTTTGATTTGAGATTGGTTCTGGGATTTTGGGCTTGCTGTTCTTGGTGATTCTAGCTGGTTTAAGAGATTTGCTGTTCTTTTTGCCATTTTAAAATTAGAGTGTCCTGCTCTTACAGTTTATACCATGTTCGTGTTTCACATTTTACTAATTGATAAGCCAAGACTGAAAAGATCTTATATGTTTTGGTACTCCTGCAGCGATAAAAGAAACTTATGCCACATCGAGAAACTCCTTTCATACATCTAGTTCTTGGCTGTACATAGTACTGTGAAGTATATGTGTGCAAACATGTGCCTATTGTCAAATCATTTTTCTGTTTTAACACTTGAAGAAGAATATATGTGCAGTGCTGAGCTAAAACAGTGAGCTGCTGGATTGAAAGATATAATCCTTTTGTTCATTTTTGGGTAGTTTTGGCCTGGATTTATGAAAATAAGTAACAGGACCTACATAGGAAGCGCGGTAAGATTGTGCAATGACGTCCTTACATGCACTTGTGCTTGTGCTTGTGCATGTGCGGGCACTTCTGTGTTCTTGCATGTAAGAGAGACAGAGACTGTCCAATGTGGATGTCGTAGTCTACCAAAGTTCTGATGGAAATTGACTAGCTCCATTCCGTCTAATATGCTTCAAATTAGCTGCACCAGTGGAATGCAAGGGTATTATGGGTAGTGATGACAGGTTATCCTCTTGGGACAGCTTATCTTACCTCTTTTTTGTTTGCTGGTTGATATGTGATCATTTTAAGTCTAACATCACCTTCTACTCACAATTTGTTTGAACAATGTACTTTCATTGTTCATGCCATTTTGGATATTGTCATTATCTTGCTACTTTCCTCCTCAATAATTATTGCAATTATAGTTTAGTTCTATCCAGGCATTTGTAAACTTGGCATTATATCCCTTGAATATCACATCAGAGCATTGTGTATGTATCATTCAGATGATCTAATCTTGCGTTTATTTTCGTTTTGTTTAATTCAAAACAAAATTTAAAAAAAGAACCTGTTGGAACCTGGAATCGACCCTGGAACCTGTGACAAGGTAGGTTCCAAGTTCCACGTTCCAACGGGTAGGTTCCAGGTTCCAAGCGGAACCTACTCGGAACCTGGAACCGCTCACCCCTACTTTTGACTTTTGGTACATGTTCAGTTTAATCCCCAAACTATATAAAAATGTTCAATGTAATCCCTGAACTTGAATTAATGAAAGGAAAATATTAAACACTTTCATATTGTTAGGGAATTAAGTTGAACATGTACCAAAAGTCTAGAAATCACATTAAACAAATTGAAAGTTTATGGACCACATTGCATATTGGGTTAAAGTTCAAAGACTATTTGTATCATTATCCCTATCAAATTAACATAAACTAATGTCCTAAAAGACAAAAATCAACATAACACGTACTTCTAACATTAAATCATTTGACATCGTGTGAAAGTTCATAATTTTGAAAAACTCAAGGAAAATTTTCACCAATAGCCCCTTGGAAATAGAATGTATTTCTAAGCCGATGTTACGTGAGCTATCACATAGGGATGCACGAAACGGTTTTTGCGAATTTTAACTGTACGTAATAGGAATTACGACGTAACATCATACTGTGAATGGACAATAATTATAATACCTAAATGAATTTGTAGTGCGATGGCTGCTGCGACCTTTATGTTTGCATTCTTTCTCGTAATACCTTTATTTGTCATCCTTGTTAGGTGATGATAAGTGATAACCGGCAAGTGCACTTCTCTTTATTGAGCAAGGTGGGCTCTTTTGTGTAAAGCACGGTTCCAAGGCAAAACGTGGAATTTGAGTACTTGACTAGTGGAAACCTATAAGTTTTAGGTTTCAAGATATATATGATAAATAATAAGTATATAATCTGAAACCATTAGTCTGAGCTTTTCATTTTATGATTTATTAATGTTTCATATTTATCGTATGTTTAAATATAAATTGTGGTAAGTGGATAGTAACAGCAAGTGGTGGTCATTAAATATAATGATTCACTGTAATTGTTCAATTAATAATACACGTGAAACCTGAATAAACTTTGGAATCGACCATGAATTTGCGATAGAGTAGGTTTCAAGTTCTAAGGTATGTAAGGTAGATTCCAAGTTCTAAAAAATGATGAACATGTTCTTATGGGTAGGTTCTAAATTTTAGGTAGAACCTGTACGGAATCTTGAACCGCTCACCTATACTTTTGTGGTATCGAACTTGCATGCCGAAGACCCCACGTTCTTGGTTGCCGCCTCGCCTCACCCCCGCCCCCACCCCGACCGGCCGGCCGGATGCCCGAGACAAAATCATTAATGTCACCTCTTGTAAAATATAAATCATTTGTTGTTTGCGGGTACGATAACTTTGGAAGTATATGGGCTTTGTATGACGACATTGGTCATATTCTATGTGGATCGGCCGTCTCATAATGATCATTATTCATGCCTTGGATTAGACTCCTCAACTCCAAGCTTACCATAAACTTTTAACCACGAAATGAATGTTCTTTGCGTAGCCTGTGAAATCAGCAAAACATAATGGAACACCAAGAAGCAGAACCCACCACAAAGTAAAAACAATTTCGTTAACGTGTGTCCTGAAAACACCCGTGAAGCAATGAATATAGAAAAAAATTATTGCCATTTCGAATGCATCAAGAGTCTCATAATGTTATGTATAATTGCTTAATATGCTTAATAAGCATTTTGGTCATTGGCTAAGGGGACAGATTTCAAACAGAACCCCTTTTTCTTTTTGGTTTTCGTAATTTGGCCCCAAAAGGACAAAATTGGAAACAGTTCCCGGGTTCACTTCACTCGATGTCTCGCCACTGTCCGCACGGCCACTGATCACACTCCTCTGTCTCCGTCCTCTCATCCATGGCGGCCCTCCTCCTCCTCCTCCTCCTCCTCCTCTCCCTCCTACCTCTCTCCACCACCTCTGTTGAAAATATGTCTCGAGTTTGAGCCCGATAAACAAAATCCAACCTGAGATTAATTACTATTTGCGGAGGTCTCACTATTCCAAAGTTCGGATTTCCTATGTGCATGCAGTATATGGCAATTTTCGTTTCCTAGTTGCAGGCGATTTTATTTCCAATTTGGAGTCCAAAGGATGTTGGACTTTGACTATGAAGAAAAGCAAATCGTGGACTTGTGTCAGAGAAAGGAAATAAAATCCTACTTGAAGTCTGCTAAAGAAACACAAAATAGGAAAGTTCAAACTTGGACTTGTTGACTGAATTTTCTGTGGAATATCTATTCCGCGTTGGAGTTGGCCACTGTACGTTCACTTCTTGGGCTATATAAGGGCTGTTCTTTTGTCGCAAGATTGGCACGCACTTGTTGATGAATACGTGAAGAATTCTTGAAGCGTCGCAGTTGATGTCGAGTGCTTGGTGTGGGTTTATCTCCCTGAGATTTTGTTCGTGGAATTACACCAAGAGCTCAAGTGTTCGTAGAGATTAAATCTTGTATTAAGATTTGTGTATAATTCTTTTGCGAGATTGAGAGATTATTTCGTGAGGAATTGTGAGACTAAACACTGCGTGAGTTATCGGGTGTAATTAGGGCTTGGGAAATACTTAGAGTGTTTGAGTGACTCGAGTGTAGTTGTAATCTCCGTTGTATCGCTTGATCTATAGTGGAATTTCGTGCTGCTCTCCCCGTAGACGTAGGTCACTACGATCGAACCACGTAAATCTGGTGTCCGATTTATTTTCTTATTCTGTCAATTTTATTGTTCGATCGCTTGGCTTCCGCAACAATTGGTATCAGAGCCTGGTTTGGCTGAGTTGAAGCGAATCGATGGCGATAGAAGAAGGAAAAGTGAAAATCGACAGATTTGATGGGAAGGATTTTGGTTTCTGGAAGATGCAGATTGAAGATAATCTATATCAGATGAAATTGCACTTGCCCCTGTCCGGGGAGAAGCCAGAGACGATGAAGCAAGCTGATTGAGAATTGCTAGATAGAGGAGCTTTAGGTGTTATTCGGCTGACGTTGGCTCGTAACGTCGCGTTTAACATCGTGAAAGAGACAACCACTGCGGGTTTGATGAAAGCCCTGTCGGACATGTACGAAAATCCCTCTGCGATCAACAAAGTCTATTTGATGCGACGTCTGTTTAATTTGAAGATGAGCGAAGGTGCGTCAGTTGCAGATCATATCAATGAATTCAATGTGATCGTTAGTCAATTGAGTTCAGTTGAGATTGACTTTGAGATTGACTTTGAAGATGAGGTACGTGCTTTGATTCTATTATCCTCATTGCCTGATAGTTAGAATACTACTGTTACTGCTGTTAGTAATTCCTCTGGGTAGACAAGTTTGACTTTTGATGGTGTTCGAAATTTAATTCTAAGTGAGGATATCCGTAGAAGAGAATCTGGCGAACATGTATCTGCTGCTTTAGTAGGTGAAAATAGAGGAAGAACTGGTACACGTGTTAGCAGGAGTAGTATGAACTCGAATAGACGAAGTCAATCTAGGACTAGTGGTGTTGTCTGTTGGAGCTGTGGCAAGAGGGGGCATCTTAGAAGGGATTGCCTTAAGCTGAAAAACAACAAGGGTAAGGGAATTAGAGTTGATCCTATGGATAATGTTGCAGCAATAGCTGATGGTAATTCGGATAATACTGATTATGTCTTGTCTGTCACTGATGATTCGTTGTTTGACGGATGGATCATGGATTCTGATTGTTCTTTTCATGCTACACCAAATAGGAACTGATTTACTACTTATCAGTGCATGGATAGTAGTAAAGTGCAGTTAGGGAACAACGCTGAATGCGATGTTATAGTATTGGTGACGTTAGAATCAGAATGCATGATGGTATTGTGTGGACATTGACTGGAGTGAGGCATGTTCCAGAGTTGAAGAAAAATCTGATTTCCTTGAGTGCCATGGATTCAGCAGGGTGTCGGTATTCTTCAGAATGTGGACTTCTGAAAGTTATTCGAGGTGCCTTGGTAATAATGAAAGGAATCAAGCATAGTGGCATGTATGAGCTTCAAGGTGAGACAATGACAAAATTCGCCGCGGAGACGTCGAATGCATCGGTTCGAGAGTCTGAATTGTGGCATATGCGTTTGGGGCACATTAGCAAGAGAAGCCTAAAAGTTTCAAGTGAAAGAAATTTGCTATGTGGTTATGTGGCTAACGAATTGAATGTATGCAGGTGCTGTGATTTAGATCAACGGCGGAAAGTGCAATTAAGTACGATCGTTAGAGAAATCACGGATATTGCAGAATTAATTCACTTGGATGTTTGCAGGTTGTCGCGATTTCCTTCGAGAAAGAGTGCCAGATTTATTCTAACAGTTGTTGATGACTACTCAAGGAAGACTTGGGTGTTTGTGCTAAGGCACAAGTTTGATGCTATTGTCAAAATCAGGCAGTTGAAAGTTTTGATCGAAAAGGAGACTGGTAAAACGATCAAGCAGGTGCGGACTGACAGTAGTATGGAGTTTTGTTCAAAACTGTTAAACGAATTCTGCATGAAGGAAGGCATAGTGAAACACCGCACTAGTGCCATTGAACCACAACAAGTTGCAGAGTTGATGAGCAAAACATTACTAGAGACGGCCCATAAAATGCTCTCTAGTGCTGGTATGGCTAGGAGATTCCTGGCAGATGCGCTTAGTACGGCGAGCTACTTGAAGAATAGATCTCCATCGATTGCGATTGAATGTCGAACTCCCGAAGAAGTGTGGTCAGGTAACGTTGCTGATTATTCTATTCTTAAAATATTTGGTTGTCCATGTTATGTTCGAGTTAGTGAGGGTAAGCTCGATGGAAGGACAAGAAAGTGCATGTTCCTAGGTTATGCACAAGGTGAACGGGGCTATAAGTTGTGGTGTCCGGAATTAAATTCACCTATTATCAGCAGAGAAGTTACATTTGACGAGTCTCCAGTACTTCTGGCTAGGAGTGTTAATAGTAGTGTTTATATGGATCTGGATGGTGTTCAACTTGAAGTGGAGTTGCAACCAGAAACTCCTAAGGTAGCGGGTGCTAGCGAAATAATCGACACAGATGGTGCTTGTAGCGAGGTGGAGCCTATTGAGCCAACGGTTGCTGCAACTGCTGATCTTGACAAGGTGCGTATTCGATCTCCTAACAGATATGAATGCAATGATGGTTTTGCTTTATCTGCGATTGAGGAGGTTGTGTCGGAAAATCCTTGTGGAGCCGTTAAAGGTGCATGTGGAGTTGGTGTTCTGATGAGGTCCACGGCTATGGCGAAGTTCAAGCGAGGCTTGAACTTGAAAGACGTCTGTGGCGGTTGAGCCCATCGAGGGCTATGGGAGAGTAATAGCGAAATTCGGATTCTATCAAAACGATTGTAACTTGGCTCAAACATCGATTCAAGGTAGAGATTGTTGAAAATATGTCTCGAGTTTGAGCCCGATAAACAAAATCCAACCTGAGATTAATTATTATTTGCGGAGGTCTCAATATTCCAAAGTTCGGATTTCCTATGTGCATGCAGTATATGGCAATTTTTCGTTTCCTAGTTGCAGGCGATTTTATTTCCAATTTGGAGTCCAAAGGATGTTGGACTTTGACTATGAAGAAAAGCAAATTGTGGACTTGTGTTAGAGAAAGGAAATAAAATCCTACTTGAAGTATGCTAAAGAAACACAAAATAGGAAAGTTCAAACTTGGACTTGTTGACTGAATTTTGTGTGGAATATCTATTCCATGTTGGAGTCGGCCACTGTACGTTCACTTCTTGGGCTATATAAGGGCTGTTCTTTTGCCGCAAGATTGGCATGCACTTGTTGATGAATACGTGAAGAATTCTTGAAGCGCCGCAGTTGATGTCGAGTGCTTGGCGTGAGTTTATCTCCCTGGGATTTTGTTCGTGGAATTACACCAAGAGCTCAAGTGTTCGTAGAGATTAAATCTTGTATTAAGATTTGTGTATAATTCTTTTGCGAGATAGAGAGATTATTTCATGAGGAATTGTGAGGCTAAACACTGCGTGAGTTATCGGGTGTAATTGGGGCTTGGAAAACACTTAGAGTGTTTGAGTGACTCGAGTATAGTTGTAATCTCCGTTGTATCGCTTGATCTATAGTGGAATTCCGTGCTACTCTCCCCGTAGA
Source organism: Syzygium malaccense (assembly GCA_031216405.1). NCBI lineage: Eukaryota > Viridiplantae > Streptophyta > Magnoliopsida > Myrtales > Myrtaceae > Syzygium > Syzygium malaccense. The sequence continues at coordinate 44,897,147 of CM062260.1, forward strand.
CGTAGGTCACTACGATCGAACCACGTAAATCTGGTGTCCGATTTATTTTCTTATTCTGTCAATTTTATTGTTCGATCGCTTGGCTTCCGCAACAGCCTCCGCCGCCGCCGACCACCGTACGCATTTCACAGACCCGTCGCACTCCTTCCTCTCTCTCGTCCCGCCCCAGGTCACCCAGGCCTGCCGGGCCACCAGGTTCCAAGACCTCTGCGTCTCCTCCCTCTCCCGCTCCAAGCCCCCCCTCACCAAGCGCCCCTCCCCCTCCCTCTCCGTCATCCTCGCCGCCGTCGCCGCCTCCTCCGACGGCCTCAACACTGCCCAGTCCATGCTCAAGTCTGTCCTCGCCTCGTCCTCCGGCCACCGCAGCCTCAACCTCACCGCCCGCTCCAAGAACTGCCTCCAGATCCTCCCCCTGTCGCAGCACCGGATGAGCTTGACGGTGTCGGCAGCGTTGCCCCGCGGCAGGATCAAGGACGCCCGCGCGTACATGAGCGCGGCCCTGGAGTACCAGTACAACTGCTGGTCCGAGCTGAGCTACTCGAATGAGACGACGATGGTGGACCACACGATGTCGTACCTGGACACCCTCATGTTGCTCACTAGCAACGCCCTGAGCATGATCGTCGCGTACGACGTTCGCGGGCCCCATATGGACTCCTGGAGCCCGCCCGCCACCGAGCGGGCCGGGTTCTGGGAGTCCGGCCCCGGCGGAGGGCCCGCCTCGGGGTTCGCCGGCGGGGTCCCGCGGGGGCTGACGGCGGACGTGACGGTGTGCAAGAACGGGGGTCAGGGGTGCCACGGGACGGTGCAGGACGCCGTGAACGCGGTGCCGAACAACGGTGAGAGGGGGAGGAGCTTCGTGATCCACATAAAGGAAGGGGTGTAGGAGGAGATTGTGAGGGTTCCGGTGGAGAAGAAGAACGTGGTGTTCGTCGGCGACGGCGTGGGCAAGACGGTAATTACGGGGTCTCTGAACGCCGCGATGCCCGGAAGTGGAAGGATCTAAGGAAGATAGGTTGCGTGGCAAAACAGTAAAAAGATGTTAGAAGTGGTGGTGCGATGCAATGCATTACAAGTGGATCGCAGCAAAGCAATAAAAAATGTGGTGGTGAATCATTATTACTACAGCTGGAGTAGGAAGTGGTGGCCAGATTAGAGCTTTGGTTTTGAGCCTTGTTTTGCTGGAGTGACTCTGCACCGTGGACCCCTGACTTTATATGCCTTTCACCGCTCTTTGCACTGTTTTCCTTTTGAAACTTGTGGTTGTGGATGTGTTTGCTCCTGTTGCTTTCACCTGCATTGTGAAATTAGGGTGATATGATGATCTGCTCACTCTGATTAAATGGCTGTTATTCCTTGATGTGATTCTGTGTTGAGGAAAAATTGAAGTTATCTTCGCAGTACATCTACCTATTAGTAAAGAGAAAAGCGAACTCGGTTAATGGAGAAAAATACGGCATGATGTTTGATCGACGAATGTAGGAGTATTTGGGGATGGATTCATGGCACGTGGAATCACGTTCCAGAACACGGCCGGTCCGGATGTCCACCAAGCCGTGGCCTTCAGATCAGACAGTGACCTGTCTGTCGTCGAGGACTGCGCGTTCTTGGGCAATCAAGACACTCTCTATGCCCACTCTCTCCGCCAGTTCTACAAATCCTGCCACATCGAAGGGAACGTGGACTTCATTTTCGGGAACGCGGCCGCGGTGTTCCAGGACTGCATGATCCTGGTGCGGCCCCGGCAAGTCACCCCCGAGAAGGGCGAGAACAACGCAATCACGGCCCATGGGAGGACGGACCCTGCTCAGTCGACTGGCCTCATATTCCACAATTGCTTCATCAATGGCACCGAGAGGTACATGGAACTGTACCGCAGCAATCCTAAAGTGCACAAGAACTTCTTGGGCAGGCCATGGAAGGAGTACTCCAGGACGGTGTTCATTGGTTGTCGTATGGAAGAGCTCATAACCCGGGAGGGATGGATGCCTTTTAGGGAGAATTTCGCGCTGAAAACACTTTACTACGGAGAGTTTGGGAATTCAGGACCCGGGTCGAACTTGTCGGGGAGAGTTTCTTGGAGCAGCCGCATCCCAGCGAAGCACACGAACGAGTACTCCGTGCAGAACTTCATCCAGGGCAATGAGTGGATTCCTTCGGCTTCTCTACTGTGAATCGAAATTATGTCAGGGACGATGGATTAGACATGGTTGTGTTTGTGGAAGATCTGGGAAGAACCTCGGCATGTGCTTTGTCTGTTTACTAGAGTAGCGGGATGTAAGATTAAATCCCATCCTCTGTGCATGTAGACATGTGAAATGAATAATCTCATCTCTGCGGTTTTATAGAATTCTTCGCATATGAGCAGAATTTGTTTTTTTAAGGATTAATACCACCAAAAACCCTAAACTGATACACAAGTGATAAATTTACCTCAAATTAATTTTTTGACCATAAAAAATCCCAAACCGTACACTTGTGACAAACTAATTTTTTTAACCATGAAAAACCCTAAACTCATACGTTTGTAACAAATTTACTCTCCGTTAATTTTTGCTAAATTGGATTAATACAAAAAAAAAAATTACAAACAGGTACACTTGTGATAAATGGAGGGTAAAATCCAAAACTGGCATATCCGTTAACTGACGCATGTCATTTATCAAAACAATTTGATAGTAAAATTTAATGGAAACTAACGCAAGTCATTTATCAAAACAATTTGATAGTAAATTTTAACGGAAACTAACGCAAGGTAAATTTGTCATAAGTGGATCAATTTGTATTTTGGAGATCAAAAAATTAATTTGAGGTAAATTTATCATAAATATATCAGTTTAAGATTTTTTTTTGTGGCAGTACCCTTGTTTTTTACTTAGGGTAAGGTTTGTGCACCAAACTCCTTTTTGAACAGGTCAAAAGGTCATTCACATAGGGATTTAAGGATTCAAGAGTTATTGCTTCCCCGTGGCCTAGTCTCTATGAGGCTACGCAGCATAAACTTGCATAATTACGGTTTTCTCATAAGATATGTAACTGGGAGACTTCCTTCTATGGCACTCCTCGTTTGAAGAAAACAAAAGAATCCTTTCTTTCCCATGTCACATTTATATTATGCGACCTGAGTAATATAGACTAAGATTTAATTGGACATCTTCATGGTCAGGGGGCACAGGTATAGTATAATCCTGAGAAGCCAAAAAAAGTCAAAAAAAAAAATCAAAGAGAAATTCATAGGGCCAAACCGGGTTCGAACAGGTAACCTCTAATCTGCAGTGAAATGCTCTACCAATTGAGCTATAGACCTCATGTTGTTTCAAGAATAATTACTTCCCCGTGGCCTATTCTCCATGGAGTTATGCAGCATAATCTCGCATAATTACAATTTTCTCATTGGATATGCAACTGGAAGACTTATTCTATAGCAATCCTCATTAAACAGAGATTCAATTGGAAATCTTCATGGTCAGCGGGCATAAGTTTAGTATAATCCAGAGAGGCAAAAAAAGACAAAAAAAAATTAAAAGAGAAATTTAGAGGGCCCAACCGGGTTCGAACCGGTGACCTCTTGATCTGCAGTCAAATGCTCTACCACTAAGCTATGGACCCCACGTTGCTTCAATTGTAATTACTTCCCCGTGGCCTATTTTCCTTGAGGTTATGTAGCATAATATCGCATGATTACAATTTTCTGATTGGATATGCAACTGGAAGATTTCTTCTACAGCAATCCTCATTAAACAAAGATTTAGTTGGAAATCTTCATGGTCGGTGCCCATAAGTTTAGTACAATTCAGAGAGGCAAAAAAAGTCAAAACAAATTAAAATAGAAATATAAAGGGCCCGATCAGGTTCAAACCGACGACCTCTTGTTCTGCAATCAAATGCATCACCACTGAGCTATGGACCCCGCGTTGCTTCAAGAGTAATTACTTCCCCCTGGCCTATTTTCCATGAGGTTACATAGCGTGGCCTCGCATAATTACGTTTTTCTAATTGGGCATGCAACCGGGAGACTTCCTTCTACAACAATCATCGTCAGAAGAAATCGAAAGATTCTTTTCTTTCCCACGTCACATTTATATTATGCGATGTGAGCAAGATAAACTAATGTTTAATTAAACATCTTCATGGTCAGTGGGCACAAGTTTAGTATAATCCAAAGAGGAAAAAAAAAGCCAAAAAAAATAAAAAGAGAAATTTAAAGGGCCCAACCAAGTTCGAACCGATGACCTCTTGATCTACACTCGAATGCTCTACCACTTAGCTATGAATCATGTGTTGCTTCAATAAAAATTTTCCCTATGGTCGGATAATTGTGCAAAAAGTCCTAAAACCTATTGTACGAAGTCAATTCAGTCCCAAACCTTTTAATTGTGATAATTTAATCCTAAACTTTTTGACGATTTGCGAATTTAGTTATAAACTTTTCTTTGTATCGGTTTAGTCCTAAACATTTTGAAAATTTGTCAATTTAGTCTTCAACCTATTATATGGATATTTGGGCGAAAGGATTACATCGTCAAAACGATTGTGACTAATTGGCACAATTTAAAGATTTAGGACTAAATTGTCAATTCGTCAGAAAATTTAAGACTAAATTAGCACAATTAAAAGGTTTAAGACTAAATTGGCCTTCGTATAATAGATTTACGACTTTTTGGACAATTTTCCTTCCCCATGGCCTATTCTCCACAAGGTCACGGTGTAACTTCGCATAATTATAATTTTCTCGGTAGATATGCAGCTGAAAGACTTCCTTCTAGGATTGCGAAGAAAACGAAAGATTCCTTTCTTTCTGGTGAGTAAAATAAACTAAGATTTAATAAGACTGAGGCACAGAAAGCCAAAAGAAATTAATAGAGAAATTTAAGGGCCCAACCGGGTTCGAACCGGTGACCTCTTGATCTGCAGTCAAATGCTCTACCACTGAGCTATGGACCCGTTGTTGCTTCACTATCGATGCCTTTTTTTTATATTTAAAACATAAGACCCTGCTCTGTACAAAACAAAGTGATGTCCTCATATTTCTCGTGTGGTATTGTATGATACTAAGCGACGTTTAATTCCAGGTACAAGTTTCATAGAAATTGTCTTGATTTTTCAGAGTAGAAAGTGATGCAGTGATGGAGTGGTGCTTGATTCTTCTAGCATTGCGAGACGAGATACAGTAAGATGAACCGCATTCTTGATTCTTCTAACAAAAGTCTTGTTTCTCCAGTTGTTGTCATTTGCAGTCAAATCCAATCTCGAAGAATCAAGGAGGGTCTCTATCAGACACCTTATGCAATAGGAAGAGGCAGAAAAGAAAAATCGAACCGATCACTGGAAGATCAGTCTCTCATCCTCAGGTACTCACAACTGCGAGAGAGATGCCGTAGAGATCGCCGGAGGTGAGGGCGTGAGGACCTCATCGTCGGTCCAGTTGGTCTCGCCCCAGTGTTGCAACATGCTCTTCCAGTCACACAAATTGTCGATGCACTTGCTTAGCCGCACGTCCTTGACCTTGATCCTCCAATGCCCATCCGAGTAGTTGGCCTCCTCGGCCTGTCTCCGATCCCATTCCAGCTGCGCCTTCTGCTTTGACTCCAACAAACAGAACTGCTTCAGGACCTCCGGCATCGCATCGTGCACTCTCCACCACCGCTCGTGCGCGACGTTACTGGCAAACTCCTGAAAGAAGTCGACGTTCCAGTTGCAGTCGTAGTCCCGGAAGCAAAGCCATGGCTTCACTCCTAGATAGTGAAGCACGTAAAGGATCGGGGGATTGGCCCCGAAGAGCCGAGTCTTCATTCGCTTCTTCTCTTCCTCATCGCCGACCCAGAAGTGCTTCAAGAAGTTCATATGTCTCGGGATCCGGTGCCACCACGTGAAGATCTCGTTCAAGTAGCCTTGGTCGCCGCCATTGTAGGACTCTATCTCATTGATGTGCTTCATCAGAAGGTTGAATGTGCAGTTTGAAGGCTCAATCACCATGACACCGGAGTTGAATAGCGTGCCATTGTTCCCAGTGGCTGAAATTTCGGGCATTGCAAACAGAAAATCGATGTTTCGGAGGATGAGCAAGTCGGCGTCGATGAATATGATCTTGTCATAGTCGGTCAGCTGCCACAACCGGAACTTGCTGTAGTTCCACTCGTTGTAGGCATCTTTCTCAGCCTTTGGGTTTCTGATCCGCTGTATTGTGCGGATCTTCCAACCGGCTGCCTCCAGACCGCTCCTGTGGTAGTTGCTGATCGTATCGTCTACAAGTATCACGAGGTCACGGGTCGAACCGGCCATTCGTATGCTTTGAGCCACGGCTATTGCCCCACAGACATATACATGAGCAGAGTGAAGGATGGTAGCGTAAGCTTCTCGGCGCGCATCTCCTGTGTAAACCCGCTCTGTTCACAAGAAACCGGACTTATGACATCACATATGGGATAGCATATAAGATGGTGACATAAATAGTTTCCGAGAGAGAGAGAGAGAGAGAGAGAGAGAGAGAGAGAGAGATTTTGTTATAGAACTGACCTCTGACATTGAGAGGGAGAGCAAGTTCACATGACCCAACAGGGAGCTGCAACTTCTCTCTCAGGACACTCAGGTTTGGCCTGTAAAGCCGAACATTGCCCGCCTTCACGACAAGTTCTTTGCAGGTGAACAAGTTGGGTATCGGAAAGCACTTGGTGACAAAGAGGACATGCACCGGATAGCTCCCTTTGGCCGATGACACGAGCCGCGCCACTGTGAGCTGCAAGTGGAGCCTCGCCACGTCTCTCGACCAATTTCCCTCATTCCTGCATGGAAGTTTCACAGCGATCAGATCAAGCCGCACAGCCGGTGGTTTGATGCGTGGTAGGTTCGGGCAAATGGGTACTTCAGTTTCTTCTTCCTCGTCGATCCACTCTGGATATAAGGAATCCCAAGTGACGTTTTTGGCAGCATATTCCAGGGGCAGAACAATGTGGTTTGCCCTCGGGAAAAGCTGCTTCCAATATGCATTTTCGCTATCATTGAAGTTTAAAAGGCCGATTCCATGATAGTCGTTTTTCCCATTTAGGCTCTCTGTTACGTCTCTTATATCCTCCCAATCTATGTCCAAATGCGACGTGTATCGTGGGTCTGATCCGCCCCATATCCATCTGTTGACAAAATTTGGCCTGCAAGCAATAGAATCAAGGAAGTTATGCTTGCTGCCTGCAAATGAGTAAGATATTGATGCTTGTCCAAGTGTTTGTACATAGAGCATTATCTGAACAGTGTAAATGTGCTTAATTATTTCTTACCGAATCGTGGTCGATGATAGACTTTCGCTATTGTAAACTTCGGGATGGTAGAGTATCGTTGCCAATGTGCCGCATATGGTGATGGTAAGGAGAAATTTCAATAAAGAGAACTTGCAGTTTGCACTTTTATATTGGAGGGGCAACTGGAAAGATTTGTCAATTCCTTTGAATTTACTCCGCTGCAGTTTCCTCCTGTGTATTTCTTCACTGATTCAAGTAGCCATTGATGAATGGGTCAGCAAACAAAAGAAATGAGAAAGTACATGAAAGTCATAGATGATTTCAAGCAGCTTCACAGAATTATTCGTAATATGTGCGATAGATGTAGCAAATCATCTATAAAATGGAAGATATTCGTAAAGTGAATTCAGACGTTAGTCTATCTTAAGTCAGAACAGAGGACACAATAAAATCCTCAACCGTCACGACGGATACAAAGTAAATTGGCAGACAAGTGCTTGTTTCCTGTCCATGCTTTGAAGTATGAACCTGTAAAAGTTGTGTTTCACTGATATTTTGAGACTGCGTTTGTCTTCTAATCCTAAAGCCAAACAATTTGCAGATGAGGAGCAAATTGCTGCACCAGCTGCTTTTCTAGATTGTTGATCAATTGGTTTGACTAAACGGCTCATGGAAGAAGCAAATTGCTGCACCAGCTGCTTTTCTAGATTGTTGATCAATTGGTTTGACTAAATGGTTCACGAAGAAATACCTTGAGCCTGAGATCAGACTTTTGGTGACATTATATGCCGATGTCTACATTGTGCAAAACTATGCGGCAGTGTTCATCTGACATAAATTTCGATGTACATTCTTCATGAAAAAGACATTGGTCTACTTCATAAGTAGGTAGAAGCAGACAGTCATGAGGAGGCTTTCTCTAAGACTGCATAGAATTCACATTGACTTGGCAATTGCAACCAGAGCATGCTGAAATTTACATAGCATTGCCATTTTAAGGATTTGATCAAGATGTAAAAACTAAACTTGCGCAGCTTATTACTGCTAAATTTCAGGTTTCAGGGGACTTCAACTTTTTTAATGAAGCTTTCTCTGTAAGTAAGCTCCCCCATGGATTTAATGAAACAAAATCTGATATTTGAATGAAGAAGAAACTCACTTTGACAATGACAACCTGTGTTTGATCTCGAGATTATCGTCTGAACTTCCCATTACTTCTCTCTGTTGGATTTACTCGGAGCTGGTGAATCCACCATCTGATCTACAAAACAGTGTGGAAGAATCATCAAACATGGTCAGAAGAAGGCTAAACCAGATGCGTTGGCCATGACGATTTGATAAGCTGAAAAAGAAATGGATGTTACGTAATACCACAGAAAGAATGACAGAATCAAGAAGTGGGTGAGTAAGCAAAGTCGAGAAGATTGTTGTGTCAAGAAGCTGTTTATTTACAGACAATTCGATGAAAACCAAATTAAGGTCCTTTTGTGGCATTCACAACATTCCACATTCCTAGCCGAGAGAGGGGCTAGAAAAACACTTCCCTGACTAAAATTCCCTGGAGAAGAAGAAACTACAGCAGAAAATCCTGGACCGCTGAACATTACATGTACAAAGCCAGAGAACTAATTGAAGAAACACCAACTATCAGATGGAACTTGATCAATAACGATAGTATTAATGCAATTGAGAGAGAGAGAGAGAGAGAGAGAGAGAGAGAGAGTTACAAAACCTATTTGGTTCTGGGGTTTCTTCCGAATGACATGGAGAAGAAAATGAGATGAGACAGGTCTAAGTGGTGTCAATATAGAGAGGATATGGCTTCTGTTTGAATTCTTGTTCACACTTTGCTTTCCATTGTTTTTAGAACTGCTTCATCACCAATACCATGTTACCAACGTTTTCATTATTTTCTTTCACCTGTATGTTTCTGCTACTTCTCTCCCACTTTACCCTGATGTCCTGGCAAAGATAGATCAACTGTAATTTTCTCGAAGTTGATATCGAGTTCAAGTTGCGGTTACACTAACTCGCGTTGATAGATGAAAAGACAATTCAATATGAAAAACATGTCACTTTTTCGTTAGTTATTAGCACTAAAACATAAACTTACATTGAATTTTCAGAAAATGCAGAAGAGAGGAATTTGCAGGCCAGCTCTACAAAATGCAGAGATCATGCTGAGTAGCAATTGTTATAAAAGTGGATAGACCACTAGCCCTCTCTGCTTGTACCAAGCCACCAAATCCCAAAGAAAGGCTAAAAATGATCATTATAAAAGTGGGAAAAACACATTACTCTAGTCTTTAACCTTTTTCTCCAAAGGTACAAAACATAAAATTGTCATCATTGGAGGTAGTTGCTCCATTAGGTTGAAGAGAACAGATTAGTTGAAGATGCATGATGCATATGACAATGGAATGCGAGTCAACTCATGTCCCATCTCACTTACCAAATAGAGTAAACCTATTATTGTACTTGAAGCCAAGGGCTGAAGATGCCTATGTTCTGTTAGAAAGCTGACTGTTAAACCAATTGATAATTATAGTCGATGCTTTTTGGTTAAGTTAAAAAGTTCCTGTGAATTGTCCCCATTTTATATTAATAGGTGTGCTATCGTTTGTTAGAGAGTTGCAACCTCCACATTGTCCCTTTATTTAGGCTTATAATAGGTACGGATAAGATGAAGGCTGAAGTTATCTTAAGGGAAAAAAATTAGGACTATAGAATAATATCAGTTGCATGAGCCTATAGGTAAAGTCAATGTTTATCTATTAGTATTTTTTAGTTTTCCTGAATCATTGTTCTTCGTGACACCTTCAAGTAGAATTTTTTCACCTTGTAATCAAATATTTTCTACTCTTTCTTTATTTCTTGCAGTTCTTCTTATCAAACCCTATCATAAAGAACCAGAAGATAACTGCAGGAACCATTTTTTTTTCTCTTTCTTGGTCTTGCTCCACATACCTTAATGCCAAAGCAAAGACAATAAGGTGGAATAAGATTAATCAAGGCTGATAATGCAAACGATTTCACCAAACAAAAAGGGAGCACAAACGCAGTCAAAGGCAACAATTAACATGTTTAATGAAATTAAGTTTGGTGACAACCACTAGGCATCACTTTCCAAAGGGACGTCTCACTTTCCATCTGATCTTCTATTCTCATCCCAAAGATCTAAGCCTTCAAGCGATGGAAAGTTTACTCCAGAGATATGAAGAAAAAAGTGCGAACTCAAATGTCATAATTGGGAAAAATCTCTTCTACATACATAATAATAGATCTGGATCCATTAATCAAACATTAGATTGACCACCATGAAGATTAGCTTCGAAGCTTCAAAAAGTGTGGGAAAAGGAGCAGCAGAAGTCCACGTGGCAGCGACCCAACCGCACACTTGTGATACAAATGAGAGTCGAGCTTCGCTATTCTAATTTTTTCCTGGGAGCCGTGCACCCATCGCTACGTATCTCTCAGTTACTCCATCCCATGCACATATCTTAGTACTATGTCCCATATAACTAAAATATAAAAAACACCATATGTCTATTAAAGTATAGAGATAGTATAAATGGAGATGTGACAACGTATGAATGTTTGTAGTAGAAGCGAAGCAAACCGACCAAAACGGAAAGAGTGTTGGTTCTGTTGGAGTCGTTTCAGCTGTAGATGCATTCATTGGGAAGCAAAAGCGAGGGCTTTTCGCCAACGTTTCACTTGCACGTCCAATATAGATATAATTAGTACAGAGTATAAATTATTTTCATTCCGTTATTTACCCTTTGATGGGTATGCCCATCTTTTGTTTTTTGCTTTTTTTTTCGCTTTTTCATGTTCATATTGAGATTTGGTTTGATGTAACCTCTTTGGTTGACCACTTAAAAGATGTAGGAAAACGAAAGATAACTAGAAAACATGGGTATCTGTCTGGAGAGTTTTGGCTTATGATAGGCCCTGTTTGGCAATACTTGGTTGGTCTACTTGGTGAATTCAAGGAGAGTCTTCTGACAAGAGGAAGAGGAGTTTGCCGTTTGTGCACAAATAACTATTCCTCTCCTAGCAAATCATCTGGATCCTCTCCTCCCATTTCCACATCACAACCAAACACAAAAAAGTGCTACAGAGAGTGAGGTCTTGTTAGTCGCCAATAGAGCAACTAAATCAGCGAGATTAACACATCTAAATCACGCTTAAGCAATACTTAATGGTAGCTTCAAGGATAACCACTGGGAAAAAGATAAAAGCTTGAAGGAACCTCTTCATAATTGCTTTCGGCACAGAGAAAGAGAAGCTGCCGATGAGCTCATCAAGTGCTCACAAGCATGGGCCACTAGTATACATGCGCAGCCCCACATCCCTTTCGGCAATACATTCCCTTTTGCCGTTTATATGCATTTACACTTCTCTAGCCTTACATGTTATGCCATTGAAAATGGAAGTGTCTTTGCTTTCGAAACCCAAAGTTTGGCAATCAATCCTGGCTAAAAGACTTGATGCTGCGGACAACATAAATTATCAACAGTTTCAAGGGAAGGTTTCTTCCAGCCCAAAACATAGAGAAATTTGTTCATGAATGGCACCCACGGAACAAGGCTCAATGAGAAGTTCAAAATTCTTCATACTGAAGCAGACATAGACCTGAGCACCCAAAAAAGTAAATGATACAAATCCAACACCAAAGGCCTCCCAGAACCATCAAATGATCGAATTAACAGTAGAGCAAGCCTATGTTTGCTTGACACTCTGGAGAATGAAGATGCTTATCAATTTCGCCTCCACAGCCACTACTCAAATACAGAGCACAAAAATAAACAGCACACAAGTTCCCCTTGATCTATATGGCCCATGACAGATTATGAGGGGTAAAGGAAATCCCTTTACTTGATAAATAAAGGACTAACATTGTTATACCATCAAGAGGCCTCTTCTGAGTTTATGCGTCAGGCTCAGAGAATTTCTCCTCTTTAGGCGGTGCGAACTGTTTGCAAAGCTTGGATCTTGTCCAGGGATCCATAGGAGGTCTCTGTGGAGGTTGAGGGACCGGAGGCTTCGACTGTCTAAGTTCATTTTCTCTGTCAATAAACCTGTTCAAACATCATTCAGCAAAATATAACCTGTTAAGACATCTAATTGCATAACCCCCTGAGGATGCACACAAAAACATCACCAAAGTGACATCGTGATTCATCATGAACCACTCTTGCAGGTTATAAAAGAAAGATTGGAAACTTAATCAATTAGGATCACTTTTCACTGGGTGTCAATATGTGCACGTGAAGCTTCCTCAAACCTCCACTAATAAACTCATTAGAAGGGTGGAGTGTCCTTACTCAAAAACATGCTTGAAATAATACCCTCAATCTTTCCAAAATAAGGAATGAACTTTTTCTTTTTCCCTCCTGGTTTATATATCTAATAGCAGCCCCCACCCCCCCTTCCCCCTCCCCTCTCTCTCTCTCTCTCTCTAGGGTCCTAATATACAGAAAACCGATGTCAAAGTTTCATATCTTTCCACTTAACGACTCGCTCAACTACCTCTCTTCATCATAAGTGACAGAAACTATATAGCCACACCCTGTTCTAGCTCATGAGATGGCAGACATGGAAGACAGATTTAATACATTCCACAAACTTTCTAAGGAAAAAATAGAATTATGGCCTTACTCAATATAAGCCATGGGTGCAGCATCACCAACTCGAATGCGAGTTCGAAGAAGTCTCGTATATCCACCAGCTCGATCTCTGTAATGACATATATTGAAAAGGGTAAGGTTCGTGACAAATGAAGGGATGAAAGACTTATGAGCTTATAGTCACTTGTATCTATAGGCCAGTTCTGTGAACAGTTTGTGAAGGACATCATCTCCTCGCACGAAAGCAGCTGCTTGCCTAGCAGCATGAAGGGTACCCTGGCAAAATATAATAAGGATCACAAAAAAGTCAAACAGTGAATAAACTCAACACAAAATTTCACTGGGCTGACAGTAGAGAAATAGTCTAATAGGATGGGACAAAACTACCAAGTGTACAAAGATGCGTACCCAAGACACTACGGTAAAACTCTTTGTTGATAGTTGAACTTTCAGTAGTATTTTATTTTTACCATGGAACTTCACTTTGAATAAGTGAAACCACTCAACTTTTGATATTCTTTCAATTTTATCACTCTAACTATATCTAGTCAAGATACAAACAGAAATATCACGTGACCATCCTACTTGTCAAAGTTTGAACAGTAAAATTGCAGTACCAATCTCAAAAATTGAATGTTGAAATGTAAAAGATGTCAACAGCTGAGCCATTACAATTATGTCCAAGAAAATGTCTCTTGTCAGATTTCCAATTGTGATCTTAATTGTAAATAACAGAACGGTAAAAATGAAACAACATCAAAAAATGAGCGCTCGCGATTTAGAAACTTCAAGCCCTTCTGCGCAAATATCCCACATTAACAAATTCAGCACCAATTAAGAAAAAGTATTTCAACTAGTATACTTTCAAGATAACTTCCGCATTATTTTACCAGAGAGAATTTTGATTTCGACAACCTAACATCCAGAAGCTGCATCAGCTAACATCTTTAGAATCCAAATTGAACCAGCCACCAGCAAGTACTTAAGCAGTACAGCTGTGATGGCAAAAGGCTTACCTAACCCCACTTTTGAGTTTGAGAAAGGCAAGAATGAAGCAAAGTTTTCTTAACACCTCTAAAAATGCACCAAGAGGTGAACCATTCCCAAAAATTAGAGCCAAACTTTGATTAATACAGCTCCTGTAACACCTCAGGGCAGAGAACAACAACATTATCAGCTACAACTTAAAAACTATGTCCTCCAGGGGTAACTGAAAATCTATCATCATCAACGGCAATAATGACAGAACAACTACATGATCCTACCTCTTTACCAAGCTGTACCATATTATCAGCTAACCTCCGGACCTCTTTGGCCTGCATTTTCAAGATCGATCGGACATATGTAGTTAAAACGGTAATCATTGTCAAACACCCCATTGACACAAAAACGAATAGCACAGCAACTTACCTTAGCCACAGTGGTTTCAATGCGCTCGTGTTTCACCAACTGCGATACCATTGTCCTGTTCACCGAATAACTCGGTCAAATGACAAACTTTTACAAGCCCAAAACGTTCAAATTCAAATCCTTGAAACAGGGTCGCAAACAAACCTCAGCATGGACATCCTGTGAGCGGCGGGCCTACCGAGCTTCCTAAACTTGGTCATTTCTGGCGAAAGATTGTAGACCCAGTAAGCATAATCCCCAAGAATTTATCAAAACAGAAGCTTTCTCAACATTAATAACCACCAAGCTTCCTAATGCGCGGCGATACTTGATAGGGTTATGACATTATGGTCGGGCCAAGTTCATCATTTCAGGGTCCTTTATCTTTTTCTAAATTACTCGCGCAGACAGTTCAAACCCGCCTTCGACCGCGGCGTAAATTTTCAGTCTCGGACACGACGAATCGACAGCGGTGGCGAGGAGGAACGGGGCAAATAGCGATACACCGAGCAAACAACACATTTCAAAGAAAACCCACGAAGAGAAACACGTACCGGAGTCCGATCACGCGCGGCCGGAGAAGGCGATGATGAAGCGGCCTTTGGATTCGATGATTGAAGTCCGAAGAGCGAGCGAGCAGGGGTTTTGAGGTGGTTTTAGCATTTTAGGCTAAGCCAGTTCGAATGACGGGCCGGGTCGGGTCGGGCCGATCTTTTCTGGGCCGGGTATCCTTCGGGCCGAAGACATCCATTCTTAAAGAGAAGCATGCCGCATTTAGGCTTGGGTGGGCCAATGTCGGGCAATGTTCAACGTGCTAGTAAGTTAAATCACGTAAAACCAAGTTCTAATTCATTATCACTTATGTCTTTTCTATATAGTTAAAGCCGGAACTGAGCGAATATTTCTAAACCATCGGTGCCATCGAATTTTCCTTGAGAGAAGAAAGAATCATGAGATTTTTAGGATTCGACATTTTAGGCTACGTTCGGTCGAGTTTTGAGGAGATGCAAGTACTGTTTTAGGCTGCGTTTAGTTGAGCTTTTGGCTTAAGGTGTATTGCCTCAAAGCAAATACCGATTGATTTGTGACTTTTGGTGTAATTTTTTGCAAAGTAACTTTGAAGTTTGAAGAAGAAAAAAGAAAAACAAAGGAAGCTACCGTTCATTGTCTTTGAGGGGCCCAGGCAAGGGCTTCGAGGGGCGCCACAAGCACAGGTGATGGCTCTAAGGTTACGCGACCCAGACGCGACGATACTGGGGTTGCCTCGTGCGGCGATGCTCGACAATTTGCTTGCACGATGTATATCCTCTCTTATGCTATGTCTATGTTATCTATGCTTAGACGTGACATCTCTCCAAACCCTTTTTCGTTGATCTTTCCAATATGTGGTCTTGTTATAGTACATAAGTTATGCAGTACATGGAGCCAAATTCAGTCGAGTTAAACGGTACCAATTATTCCCTTCGCTTATGTTGTAATAATTGTTCTAAGAACTAGGTTAAAACTTAGATTCTTAACGAGTTTGAGTTATTTGTAGCGAGTTATTTTAACTCGTCTCCATGAATTAGATTAGATTCTTAGCGACAAATGCTATATTTTTTCCAAGATTCATATAGTCACACTTTCTTCCTCCAATTAATAATGTCTCTAATTAAAGAATGATATCACATCTCGAATTAATCTCGTATCTTATTATACCGCTTCTTCTAATATATTCACAGTTGACATCGATTTAAGTCACAGTCTAAGGTAATTTCGTCGATATTATTCTTTTGGTCATTCCATTGACAAAACTGTCGCCAAAAGATGATAACATTTGATTGATTTGTACCTATGGTCTCAAATGGCGATTGCTGGGCATCTTTGATTTGCTTATTCTAACAAGTAAAATAATGTCATAATGGTGGTACGATGGACAGGGACACGATCCCTCCGTAGTCTATGTAGAAAGTAAAAGTAGGCAATCAAAGATGATTTGTAATAAGAACTTGTTCGTGGATTCTTCTATTGTCGCCATCGATTTCCCTTTCATGAGCAAAAATTTTCCTTTTCTTGGCCACCACCTTTACTTGGTCGCTAGAGCTGTTTTCATGATGTAGCCCCACTTGACAATCGTGGCCAATCAGGAATGAAGAAATTTTCTGCTTTTGCAAATTGATCATTCATATATTATTGATATGCTATACTACACAAATATATTTGATGCATAAATTTGTTCAAGACTCGAACAAGAAATCGGACAGAAAATCACTAATTGCAATAAAACCGGTCCGACGCCACCTTGGAACCGCCTAGAACCGATCAATCCAGTTTGGTCCGGACCGTTCCCGATTTAAGCGGTTCCCTTTGCACACCCCTAATTCAAGTTGCTTAAGCCTGGATTTGTTCTCTTAAAACCCTATACTAAGATGGGGGTTTCGTCTTATTTTTCTTTCCCCTTTTCTTTTCTTCTCGCACATATTGGATATAAATCTTCTAAACAATCAAAAGAAAAGAAAAAACAATCTTCTAGTGGAACTTCTCTTTTAAACGCAACAGAATTTTTCTCATTTAAAAACTCCTAGTGGAAGTCATTGCACGGGCATATCCCATACAAGCATCTCTAGATGTGTCTAGCATATCTCATGAAAATCAAAATTAACATATCGTTGAATAAGTAGCATAGTCATTGCACAGGCATATTCGAACACTAATTTTGATTGCGGAAACAAAAACAAAGACCAAGAATTCAACCCACACGATGATGATCTAAAATCGGTAATTAATATCGTGAATATATTTTAATATGATGGCATAGGAAATATTCACTTAAGTGCTCAAGAATCGAGATAAGATAACATTAAGGTTGTCAATGGCCATTTTTTTCTTTGTACACTATAATTGAAGAAAGGTGGCATGGAAAAGATGATGAACTTGTACACACGCGCTCATATGTTCCCAAGATCTTATTGGAGTGATTTCATGGTTTTCCACATCATTGCGGTACACAAATTTCAAATTCAGGAGGCTAGGCAAAAGTTGCCTGGCAAGTAATTCAAAAAGTTGCATATATTTCACTGTGAGAAGCAGTGAAAGCCTATTTCTCAGTCTTAGGCAAAATAATGGTCGTTATCAATTCATCGTAAGGTCGAATTTCTCATCATTTCTATGAGAATTTCTTATGAACTCTCCTTTTACCATTGTAAATAAATTACCAAGATGCATCTTGGGGTGCTGTGAGAGAAAACTATGAAAAAAAATACATTCCTCGTATCAGTGAACACTATTAAAAATGTATATATTACCATTGTCAAAATAGTCTCGTTTGTGTTTCCCAAGTGATCAATCTCATAGAATTCGCTTATTTTACTACTTCTTGTTAGCTCTTCGTCATTTCATAATAAGAAAATATCTTTTACTACCTCTTTTTGAATTTTAAAATATAAAATATATATTTGGAATTAATTATCAATATGAAAAAAAAAGACCTTACGTGTCAATACTTGTTCCTCAATATGTACGGGTTTTGGGAAATCTCAAGTGTCAATTAATTGAAAAAAAAAATTAAGTTTTAAACGTATAGAGACAAGATAATTGTCACTTCAAGCAAAAAATGTGGAAGTAGGCTTTCTTGTTTTCTCTACTTTCGCGCGATCTTTGCGCCCTTCGAAGAGACCAAGTAATTTATGTTCCTCTCTTGTCAAATCAGTATCGATTTTAGAGCAACATGGCAAAGCCAGATTCGGCAGAAGAAATGAAAGAAGCTGCAAATTTCATATCTGACGAAAGCGCACTGCATTTGCACGCACCAGGGTCGGAGACTCTCCCTCCTCCTCTTCCCTTCCCCCCCTTGTTTCACGCCACTTGTTTCCCCATGGCCAGTGGTTTTCCTGTGAAATCTCCACGCCTCCCTTGTTCTTATTGGCTGCCTTTGTCTCCATATCATTCTTTTTGGATATGGCTGATGGAGTTCTTCGAGGTGTTTTGGTTCACCATCCCTATCGCTACGTACTATAATATATTTTGTGGGGTTGCCAGGGGGTGTCGGGATCAGACAGAATCTGTCTTGAACTTCTCATCATCAATCCCCATATGTAAATTAGGACGCAGATGCTTCGAGAACACAGAAAATGTTGATAATTTCCTATGGAATATTTTATCTTGGAAACCACCGGAAAAACCTTGTTCCGGATGAATTTAAAAGGTCTTAATCATCAAGGATAGAGGGTGCGTTTGTAAACACTTTTGGAAAGAACTTTTGAAAAAAATACAAAGGACTTTAGGTGAAAAGGTTTCTGTAGAATGCAAACAATATTTAGTAAAATGTAATTTAAAAAAAATATTGAGAAGCAACTTTGACTTAAATTTCTTTTGGAAAAAACTACATTGGATTTTTGCTAGTTTAAAATTAAAACTTGTTAAACTCTTTCAGCGAAACTCAATCACCGACGAGCCTCACCTGAGGTCGCCCGACCTCAAGTGCTGAGGTCAGGCGACCTCAGGTGAGGCTCGCCGGCGCCAGTTTGGTGTTGCTGACGGCCTGAACCCTCGCCGGTGACGTCACCTTAGATGGGGACATTCAGAATTATGAAAGATTAGCTATGGAAAAGTTGGAAGAAAAAATTGTATTTGCATTCCGGAAATACTCAAAGCTCAAAAGTCCTTTGTGTGGGAAATAGGCGAATATATACAATTATCAATATTATGCTTATAGTAGCTATAAAAGCTTGGAGACGAGGATACAACAATTTAAATGACCGAATTGTCCTGATAAGTGTTTCTAGACTGCAAGATTTAGGTCATTAAGAACTCAAAGGTAAGTGAATTTCTCATTATAATCTAGTTTTTTTTAACTCCAACGAGAGCTAATATTTATTAGGTATTTTGATCCGATGGTTTTATGGCAAAAGGTAAATGAAAAGTTGTGCGGTGGCAGTTTTTGTGGCCCAAAAATGTAGGTGTCTCTAGAGTTACACGTGTATGTAATTTCAAAGAAAATGACCTTTGAAGACATCGATTATAAACAAAAAATAAAGCAATATCATAAACTGTTGGTTATCCCACATCACTCAAATACAAGACTGTAATGGGCTGTATAGGCATATGATTTCCCTCCCAATAATAGCTTACTGTGTAATTGTGCTAATGCAATGTATAGCGACAAGAACCATACATGACCGCCCTTAAGACTAATAATGGTAAACAGTGATAACTAAAGAGTTTAAGCGAAGAGAAATTGCAATTAGGATTTATAGAGGTTCATCATATCGTGCCTATGTCCTCTCTTCCAACTATAGTAACTTACATAGCCCAAATTCCATTAGTTACACAGAGTACAAATGCCGTATTACTACAGGTGTCGAATTCTCCCACAAAAAAGCAGATTCTTTCACCGCAACTCCGCTATAGATCCAATCACTAATGAAACTTTCCAAAATTTACTCTCGCACCCTACACGGCTAGTTGAAAATGCCGTATTACTACAGGTGTCGAATTCTCCCACAAAAAAGCATATTCTTTCACCGCAACTCCGCTATAGATCCAATCACTAATGAAACTTTACAAAATTTACTCTCGCACCCCACACGGCTAGTTGAGTAGAACACATTTCCCAAACTACAAACTACGCATTTCTAGTGATTACAAAGAATTCTCCCACAAAAAAGCAGTTTCTTTCACCGCAACTCCGCTATAGATCCAATCACTAATGAAACTTTCCAAAATTTACTCTCGCACCCTGCATGGCTAGTTGAGTAGAACACATTTCCCAAACTACGAAATACGAATTTCTAGTGATTACAAAAAGTCCTTCGCAAACTTTGTCTCGTACATAGACAAATGACTTCTCCTAGGAACAACCACTCTATTATGCATTTACAAATGGATTTGTCATTCTTGCTTACTTTTAAAAACAATATCAAATGGCTATTACCTCACACTAAAAGACGGATTCAAAAACCCCTAAAGAATGCCCAATTTCTCTTGTTTTGTGCTTGTCAATTTTGTCACTTCTATCCAACTGATCTTCTTTTATAGTGCTCCAAATTCAAACCTTGCAATAGAATCTGGTGGCTGTTACATCCATTGAATCCTCCTTGAAAAAACTAGATAAAATTCTTTAAAAGACTATATTTAGAACCTTGCTTTAATATGGGCAGCCAACCAAATCTTTTAATAATGGCAGGTTTTCAGTCAGTCATCTCACCAATCTTTTGAGCGAATTTGTCAATGATTTTGGGTAAAGATAATCTTGGTATATCATAATTAATTGATACAAGATAAGTCTTCAATTTTAAAACCCCAACGGTTATCAAATGGTTGTCAAATGGGAAAATTATTCAATAAGTCTTAAACTTATTATACAGTCGTCAATTTATTCTTAAATTTTTCAATTTGTTCAATTTATCCTTAAACCTTTTGACAATATTTAAAGTACTTCTTTCGATCAATTTTTCTTGGAAATTGCTAACGTAGTAGTCCAGTCAACTCTGATCGTCTCACGTGGCACACGCGGTACTAACATGGACGATTTTTATATTTTTTAAATTTTTTTGAACTTTTTATTTTTATTTCCTTTTCTTTTCTTTCCTTTTTGCTTATTTGTCCTATTTCCCTCCGCCAGTCGCCGAGGCCTCGGCAATGGCGAGTGGAGGTCGTTGGCGACATACGATGGCGTTACGACCCGAGGGAAATATGAAAATCAAGAAAAGGGAAAGATAAGGAAAAAAAGAAAAAAATTTAGAAATTTTTAAAAAATTGCAAAAACAGTTTACGTTAGGGATTTTCGGTAACATTCACCGGAAGAACTTCGTTGAAAAATCGTTAAAAAATTTAAAATTAAATTGATCAAATTGAAAAGTTTAGAATTAGATTGATGGTCGTACAATATATTTATAACTTTTAGGAAATTTCTCTTATTGTCAAATCCATCTTTGAAAAGTACACATTGCAATGCAACACTTATATGCTAAGAAAATATTAGGTGAGACGATTTTGCCAAATTAGCGAATAACCACTTCATTCAGCTCGCGACACATGTCCACATGTGTCCCGTCTGTAAGAATTTTTTAAAGTCCATCTCTCCTCTCTTCGACCCTCTCTGTCCCCAGTATTACTCCGTCCATCTCACCCAAGGGTGAGCATGATTCTAAATAGAACCTAGAACCTAAGAATCGGACCCGTGGAATATATCCGATTTTAGGTTACAAGGTTTGTAGGGTAGGTTCCAGGTTCTAAAAATTAGGGAACCTTTTTGGACGGATAGATTTCAGATTCTAGGTAGATGAAACCTTAACCCGTAACAAGTTTTTGTGTTTTTTTTTGTCTATGTTTTTGCACGATCCTACAGTATTTCATGGTATCCGATGATAAATGTACAATTTAGAATTATTAGTCTGAGCTTCCATTTTATGACTGAGACTTTCACTTTGTTAATATTTTATATTATTCGTGTATCTAAATATAAGTTATGGTCAGTAAATTTTAACAGCAAGTAGTTGTCATTAAAGGTAATGATTAACTATAATCATTTAATTAATAATATAGGTAAAATCTGAGTAGACCTTGAAACCAACCCTAAAATCTGTGATAAGATAGGTTTTCAGGTTCCAAGAACCTGAAACTCCTCGTTCCTAATCTCAATGGTTACTTTCGCTCATCTCTTTATGCAACTGCAACTTCAAAACTGCAACTTCAAAGCTCAAACTCCATGGAAGCAAAGTTTCACTGGGAAGCCACAGACGCTAGTCCTCGCACGATGCAGAAGAAGAGCTTCACTTTTGCTTCTACTACTTTATATTTGCGGCCATAATCTCTTCAACATGGTTGATCTCCAAGCATTTGTGACTAGATTTGGATGAGGCCATGGCGAGGCAGGCCTCAGCCAGACCATTGCGGCCGCGACCGGTGAGGCTGGCCTCACCCATGACCGGCTGAGGCCATGGCGAGGCTGGCGAGTCTCTTTTCTCTGAACGAAGAAGAAGAAAAGAGAAGTATAGAGAAGATGAGAGAGACTTTATTAATGTTAGTAACGGAGGGGAGGAGAGCAAGGAACTGTGAAAGAAAAGAAGTGGACGGAGAGGCCATCACCCACGACCGGCTGAGGCCATGGCGAGGCTGGCGAGTCTCTTTTCTCTTAACGAAGGAGAAGAACAGAGAAGAGTAGAGAGGAAGAGAGAGAGTCTATTAATGTCAGTAACGGAGAGGAGGAGAAAAAGTAAAGGTAAACGATAAGAAGCGGACGGAGAAGTGACAGGGGAGAGAGAGGGTCGAAGGACGGAGAGATTGGACTATAAAAATTTTGATAGATGGGACCTGTTGGACACGTGTTTCGCGATGAATGAAGTGGATATTTGCTGACTTGGCAAGACAATCTCATATAATATTTTCTCCTTACGTGATCGACTCTGCAGCCCCATTGTCCGAGTGATCCCGACTGCGCACTGGATTTATCCTCGACTCTACAGCTTTCCTTTTTCCCTATGTAATTTGCCAGACTAAACAAAGTCTGACTCATGTTATCGTAGAATTTGAACCTAGCTTCTACTTGGTTTGAATACAATCTCTACTTTTTTAAATAAACACATTAAACAACATGTATTAAGTTTTGTTACCATCAAAATCATTCGGGACTACTTTCCAACATTAACTAATTATTCTAAATAATACAAATAATCATTTAAAAAAATATTATTTTAATTATTTATTTTTCGCGAAATAATCGAAACATAAATACCAAATTGATTTTAAAAAAAAAGTCTGTTCAAGTCAGATATGACCTAATTTTTAAAAAAAAATTGAAACCCATCATTTAGTCAAATATAATCTCTTCTTACCTAAATTCGTATCAAAGGGAAGTGGAATAATGTTCCCCCTCTCTTTCTGATGGTATATACAACTATATCATCTTATCATGCCCACTTCACCCTCTCCCCCATTCGTTCATTTCCTCCATCTTTCTGAATGCCTTTCGTACTCCTTTGATTAACGGCATAAGTACACTCAAAAGGCACCATAGGTTACATACGTTATTTAGAAAATAAAAAAGAAATAAAGCCTTGAATGATTAGGATAAAGATTTCTGTCTCGGATGAACAAATTGTTTAGACAATTGAAGAAAGGCTTATTCACCAGTTAATGTGGGATAATAACCGGTTACAATATCCATCAACTCCTCGTCGACAAAAAAGAATACGTTTTCCCTCTTCACTTCGACACAAATCACTCACTCACCAACCCAAAATTCGTCAAAATCTGGTACAGCTTCCTTGTCCAAAACAAACATCACAAGTCCTAATTAAGCACTCTAATCAGCAGCAGTTGATGCTCATGTTAGAGAATTCGCTAGACAGGCCAGACCCTCGATTACCCAGATCACCGCTCTTGGATTTCACCGTAGATTTAGGCAAGAAAGAAGCACCGTTCTTGATCTTGTGCCCATGATCACCATCTTTTCTGTTGGCTGTGGTTGAAGCACCACTGGCAGTTCTGATGGTTCTCGAAACTGGGTCTCGGAGACAGCTCTCGGAGAGCCACTTGGAGAGCATGTAAGTGGTGGTCCTCCATGGAGGCAAGTAAAGGCCTCGCTCTCGGAGCGACTCCTTGGCCGCTGAGCAGAGGAGGGAGATGATCTGGTTAAGCTTGACCTCGTCCCCAACGAAGATCAATGGCAGCGCGTCTGTGAGCTCCCTGTAGCTCTCTGTAGGCCTTGCCACTTCGAACTGAGACTTGAAGTCCACGTCCACTATCAGCCTCTTCATTGGATGGTGCTGGTGATGATTCTGATGATCATCCTCATCTTTAATCAACACATCGATGTACTCATAGTCCCCTGTTTGAGTATCCCAGAGAAACATAAGACTAACTAGTTCATATTAAGCTTACTTTTCGATGAGAATTTGCCTGCGGAGAGAGAGAGAGAGAGAGAGAGAGAGAGAGAGAGACCCACCGCCGGGGCAACAGAAGGAGGTGACCCAAGAAGTGTGGCAGATAGAAGCGTGGAAGCCATCCATCTTCAGCCTCCTCGCCAACCATCTCTTCAAGCCCGTGGTCTTCTCTGTGTCCCTCTTGTGTCTCATGTGCTTCAACACACTCTTGAGGACATCAACCTCAACTCGTGTTCCGCTTTCAAGCACATCCTGAAACCCCCACAAAGAAAAAAAACAATAATTAAGTTCAGAACACATATGCAAACAGGGAAAAGAAAAGACACAGAAAACAGGTAAACATACCCTCAAGGCAAAGTGATAGGACTGGTGATGATTGGCAGAAGCTTGCAAGCACTGGGCGGAAGATGATGATGATGATGATGATGATGGCGATGATGGGTAGTCATCAGATTCGATGAAGTCCTGGACCATCTGAACCAGCTTCTCATCATCTTCAATGTTGTCCATCTCTCTCTCTCCCTCTGAGGAGTGTGCTTTATGTGTTAAAGCTCCGGCTATGGCGTTGGCTCGAGCAGTGGGATATATATCTAAGACGACATGACACGAGATGACTTAAGCGGTGGGGAAAATTTTTGCACTGTGGTAAGTGGTGACAGATGAGGTCATGATAAGTACATTTCTTCTTTCCGCTGGTAGAAAGGTGAAGTCTATGGTAAATATGAGATTACTCCATTGAAAGGATATTTCTGCAGAATATCCTCGCTCTTTCCCTCCCCTTCTTCCTTTATATTAAAGAAAGGGTATGAAATGACACGCTACATGTCCATAATGTCACAGTTCTTTCTCTTTTGGATGGTGATTTTCATGTGGTCCAGTAATGGAAATCTTACTCGGACTGTCTCCTGCACAATCTCGTGTTAGGTCTCTGAGCTCCTTCGCATCATATCGAAAAGAGATATACTCTTGACGTTTTGAAAAGGTGCTTATGAGTCAATCTTGAGTGAATTTTTGGATGCCATGGATGTCAATGGTGGATCTTAACGTAGGCTAAGAGTGACTGCAAAGTGCTTGAGAAAATTAAGATATTCACTCAGCAGGAGCAAAGTAGAGAACTTTGCACGTAATCTCCTAGCGACAAGTCAAAAAACAATTATGGTACCATAATGTACATTAATGACGTTCGGTTTCTTTCATTCTGATTGTGCAATTGCTTTCCATCGCGGAGAAAATTCCATGCAACTCTTGAGCATAACAAACCATAGATAAAATCATAAGAAAGTAGATCACGCTTCATGTAATTTGGTCATGAATTAGGGCCTTCGAGAAGCATCCTTTTTCCAACGTCATCTCGAGCTTTTTATATCAATGAACACCTCGATTGCGGTAGGATATAAAAATTATTTCAACAAATGAAATTCATCAAGCGAGCGGCTATAATCCTCAAATCAATTGCGAATGAAATTGCTTGTGTGAAATTCCCTTTGTTTATGGTCTATTTTTTTTCAATAAATATTATCTAAGAAAAGCATCAAACAAAGAAAATCAAATTGAAAAGGAAAAAAAAACGAGTCAAAGTAAAGTAGGCGTGCGACCGGAAAGAGGAGGATCCCATGAACCTAGATATTGCCAGGTAAGGAAGGAGGCAAATCCTAGTAAATCTTAGGTACGAGATTTCCCGGTGAGCGACAATAATAATGGCAGGCAACAAAATTGACACGATCCAGATCTGTTGCCTTGATATGGGCGTACGAGATATGTCCGTTTGTGGTGACCAAATTTTTGAGCAAACACTAATAGCAGGTTTAACTAGCTAGCTAATCCTCGTCTCTTTTTCCCTCGAATGCCCTATGCTGCGTTTTGAGAGAGACTTAGGGGAAGAAAAAGAGAGGCAAATTTTCATCCAATTTTAAATTTTATCCCTCTCGTGCTCTCGTAAAATTTAAAAATGAATTTGGTAAGTAAGTCGAGTGAGGATTGGTAGCCGAAAACTACTTAATTCCTAAAATCAAAGAAAATTTGGTGAGCCGCTTCAATTAAGGTACGTAATTTGCGTAAAAAAAAGATGGCAAGTTTCAGGCGTGGCTATGAAATGAAAATAAATTTTTGCAAATGATAAGAAAATTGAAAAATATATAAGATAAACAAAATACTAGATGATAATTAAATGGGAGAAAAGTTGCTGAGTCTACTAATTTGAGTTAGTAATTTCTAAAAAGAGTTAGCAAATGTAAAGCGTTGCAATTAGGAAAAGTAGGTAAATAGACAAAAATAAAAACAATTAGGAAAATTCTAAATAAGGCCCTGAAATGCTCTCATTTTCTCAAATAAAGGCATGAAGTGAATCTTGCGTCAAATAAGAATTTGAAGTGCTCTATTTTTCTTAAATAAGGGCTTAAAGTGATATAATAGTTTCAAATAAATGTCTCACCCCGCCGGCCAGCCAAATTTTCCAAATGGTTAAGGGCATTTCGTCCAAAAAATAATTTTAACATAAATTTTAGTTAAATTAAATTAAAAAATTTAAAAAGGTTGTTTTTAAAAAGAGAAAAAAACAGGGGAGGGCTGCCTGCGGCTGCCGCCCCATCACCGATGGCCCTCAGCAAGGGTCGCCCGACCCTCTCGGTTTTGGCAAGCACTTGGTGGCCCTCGCTGAGGTGCCGACGACCCTGCCGGTCATGGTCACCGCCCCATTGACGATGGGGCGGTGGCCATAGGTGGGGGAGGGCTACCAACCCTCCCCTTGTTTTTTTTGTTTTTTTTATATTTTTTTAAATTTTAACTCTTTTTTTTGAGTTTGTTAACACAAAAGGAAAAAAAGAAAGAAAAAAGGAAAAAAATTAAAAGAAGAAAATGCCTTTTGACTCCGATAAGGTTAAGTCCTTTTTTGAGACTGAGATGGCTACTTTAGACCTTGATTTGAGGTAAGGTTCACTTGAAGCTCTTATTTGAGAAAATGAGAGCATTTCAGGTATTTATTTGACACAATGTCCACTTCATAGCCTTATTTGAGAAAATGATAGCACTTTAGATTCTTATTTGAAATTTTCTTAAAACAATTTGAAGGTTAGTAACTTAAATAAGAGTTATTAAGCCAAAAGTAGTTGTTATTTTGATCTAGCAAAAAAGTGGAAAATTACTAGTTTAGGTTAATAATTTCGTACAAAAGTTAGCAAATTCAAAGTGTTGGTAAACTATGCAAATAAAAGTTGCTAATTTGCAAACTATTAATATAGTTGGTAATTTCATAAAAGAGTTGGTAAGTTACGTGAGAAAAAAGTCATCAATCATTTTTCATGGATCGTGCTTTTTCCACTCCCTCCTCGGCTAAAACACCCCCCAATTTAGTGTTCTGAAAATTTTACCCTTTCATCTCGCCTATCGGCATTTGAGAGTTACTATGCATTAGATTTTTTTCCTTTCTTTTCTTGTGGGTCCCAATTTCCTTCATTTTCTTCCTTTTATCTCTTTTGCAGGAGAAAATATTCAGTAGTATCAGCGGGGCACGTCAATCGCTGACGTGGCACGCATTTGCCTAGTTAGATCCATTTATAGGCTGACACGTGGCGAATGTTTTTATAATGAAATAAACACATTTGGAAAGTTGGACTGTTCGTCCATGAATGCTTATAGCAGCTGTTTGCAGCAAGAAATTTGAACGCCCCACCGAGAAGGGAGAGAGAGTTTCTCCTTCTTCCTTCCAATGCTTTTCTTTTCGGAGGAGAGAGAGCTTGTCCTTCGTCCTTCCAAGAGTAGCTCAAGCGTCTCTGTTTTCGCTTGGAATCGGACTCGTTCGTCTTCGCTCGATCGCAACCTCGAAGACTTCCATTTTCGCGAGTGCCGCCGCTCGAAGATCTCCACTTTCGCAAAGACGGCCGGTCAGACTGTCACTTCGAAGACCTCCATTTTCGCGAGGACGGCCGCTTTCACGAAGACCGCCGCTTTTGCTTAGAAGACCTCCTTGAAGCGGCGGGAGATGGAATACCCAATCTTGGACTCTGATCTCCAGAGCTTTTGTGCTCTTCGCGGCATTTTCGCGGGTTCGTCGCCCTCTCTGTTCTTAGCCGTTTGGCCGCAGAGGAAAGAAAGAAAATACTCCAAGATCAGAAAAACTTGAGAAGGGAAGTTAGTTTTTCTGGGAATGGAAATGACGAGAGTGGTAGAGCGAATTTTAACTTTCTTTCTGGTTGCTTTTTTTTTTTATAATCATTTCTGTCCTCAGCACAAGATTTTCTCATTAACGTCCTCCAGTCTTTAGTGGCGGACGCAGAGCAACAACCCTCGTTGGAGAGATTTATGCAGGTGGGCTTTCTCAGAGATTCTTTCTTTCCTAGTTATTTTGCAATGTGACGCCATGAACTGTTTGTTGTAATCTTCTGATAGATATTAGTGAGGTTTCTAAATTATCCGTGTTGGATCAGTGGTTAAGGAGTGGGCTTGTATGTGTGGAAGCTATAGCACGGTTTGGGTTCTCCGCATGTACAAATAATTCAATGTTCAAGCGTTCATGGGTTTTGGGTTTGTGCACATCGATGCCTTTCTCTCAGTCTGTTTCACTACTTGGAGCATCCAACGTTTCAGTTTTGGATTAAGCATCACGTCTTATTCATAAGCCCGCACTTGTTAGCACAGATTAGCTCAAATTTATGTGAGTAACTGATATATCATTAACATTGATCACAGGGAAGATGGAGTATTTGTCTGTCGTAGCAGCCAATAATAGCTATTCTTTGTAACGTGAGTGCTGCATTTCCATGTACCTGTTTGTTGATAAAATTTCTGTCCTTTAAATTTTGGGTTATTACTGTTTGGAGATGCAACCCAGAGTTCTTCAAGAAGTCATGTTCAAAGATTAATAACCATCGACTCAATTTCATCCCTGATCACGCCAATTCTTGGCAGCAGTGGTTCACAGGGTACACACTTTTGAATGTTTGCGCAGTTTCCATGTCTTCTGAAGCACTGGACTGATATGTTTTATGTATATTATGCCTCGACTTGCAATGTAAGTGTCTACATTTATCATCGTTGTCTCCTCAAAATGTGGACGTGGCTGAGCTTGGAGAGGCATCAAATGAAAATGAACAAAGTGGAACTTGAGTGGAGCAACCTAAGTTTGACCGCTGTAATTCTTCTATCTTAACTAAATTATTATTTGAATGACAGTATCTAGATGTCCAGATGACAGTCGCATCCTTTAAGGGAAACATATGGAGAGGCATTAAACGAAAATGAACAAAGTGGAACCTAAGTGGAGCAACCTAAGTTTGACCGCTCTAATTCTTCAATCTTAATTATTACTTGAATGATGGTATCTAGATGTCCAGATGACACTCGTATTCTTTATGGGAAACATATGGTTCAAAGCTTCAGATGAGAAATTAATATCTATCATTTAGTTGCTTTTGACAAGAAAAATCAAAGGAAATTTCGTTATTATAGCATGCCTAAAAACTTTTGAACAATCCCAGCTTATGTTTGTTCACGAAATTGGCAAATTACAGTAAATTGCTCGCCGGATGAGTGCAGTGTCAAATTGGCAGTGCAAAAGTGGATGCAAGAATGGTTGGCCACCAGAGTATGCACCATATTCATCTCCCTTTCTCGCCATAGATTCGAAACTTCTCTATGATCCATTTTCAAGGTAATATTTACTATATAAGGTAAACTACAGTCTCTCTGAAAATAGAAGTTGAGAAATATATAAAAGATGTCAAGGGATAAACAAAGAAATCTTCTCCAAACAAAAACAGATCCTTGAAAATTTGATGCATCAATTGCTTGCACATTCAACTTGCTTGCTAAAGGAAGACTAAATAAGCAAATTGTTTTTGGGGTCAATCCTGCACAAAAGAGTATTAGAATTACTTCATGTCTCTCTAATGCTTATATGCATTTTTAGAATGGAGTACCGCATATAAATAAGCTAAAAGAATTGATGGAATCATTCTATCACATTAACTAAGCAGTGCGATTGATGGAGTGTCCTTTGCAATTACATACAAATGTGCATCTTTGCAATGCTCCTTTACTTTTGTTTGCTTTTTGTCCTTTTTCGCACTCCAAATCCCTTACAAATTACATAGTATTGTATGTATTATAAGTTTCATCTTCATTAACAAATATCATGCCAATTCTAAATTTAAATTCTCAATCAATATTACACATGATGATATGATCCTTTGAAACCTTTAGAATTTTAAGAAAAGAATCTAATCGTTAATATAAAGCAAATACAAATTTAATTCTAAAAGGATAAGGTCATAGCCATTTCTCCTTAAAACAAGGCGTTGTCAGAAGTGAATCTCAAACACGAGTTTTGCAGTCCACCCATATTGAGTTTCTACAATTACACAGAGAGGCATTCAATCCTCATTTGGCCTCAATGATTGCATTCTGACCAAAGCATCTAACACAATGCCTCGACTTTTAAGCAAATCGGGAATCATTCATCTCCATATTACTGCCCACAGTGTTTTCATTAACTAAGCAAGACTCAAATTGACTAAGCAAACGCACAACGGAAAGTAAAAGGGAACTTTAGAACAGCTCTGCAACCGCCGCACTCATAAACAGAGTAATCGGCGAGCTCCAGTAACAGATTCTTGCACTTGGGACACCGAACCAGCTTAACTCTCTCCGCATTCTCCATTCAAAGACAAACCTCTGGGAACCAGAGCGACAAGTCTAAGCAGAAAATAAAAAAGCTTCTTTTATTATATGGGAAAAAATCAAGGGGACAGAAGGTCATTGAGCTGGATTCCTGAGGCCTCTGGGTGGTCTTTAATGTGAGCTTATTATATAGGAGAAAATACAAAGCTTCTCATCTAGATTTTCACCTTAAATCCTTCCGGCGGTCTTCAGAGCGACGATCGAGCAGCGGTCTTCGTGAAAGCAGCCGTCCTCGCGAAAATGGAGGTTTTCGAAGTGACGGTCGACCGACGGTCTTTGCGAAAGTGGAGATCTTCGTGCGGCAGTACTCGTGAAAATGGAAGTCTTTGAGGCTGCGATTGAGTGAAGACGAAGGAGTCCGATTCTAAGCGAAAACAGAGACGCTTGAACTACTCTTGGAAGGATGAAGGACAAACTCTCTCTCCTTCGAAAATAAAAGCATTGGAAGGAAGAAGGAGAAACTCTCTCTCCCTTCTTGGCGGGCCATTCAAATTTTTTGTTGCAAAAAGCTGCTATAAGCATTCATGGACAACAGTCCAATTTTCAAATGTGTTCATTTTATTATAAAAAAATTCGCCACGTGTCAGGCTCTAAATGGATCAAACTAAGCAAATGCGCGCCACGTCAGCGATTGATGTGACGCGCTGATACTACTAAATATTTTCTCCTTTTGCAGGCAATTCTCCTTTCACACTTTTTGTAAAATGTGGTATCCTTGGGTAAAGTTGATGAGGATGCAGAGGGTTATATCATCGGAATTATGAGGCCACAACAAGCTTGAGTCGGCAAGGCTCCATGCTAGAGATCTTCGTCTGAGACACGCCGTTGGAGACCTTCCTCTGCAACATTGGCTTCGGCCTCTCCGACGTGTCGATCCACTATGGTACCACCTTGATGGTGCAGCGGAGAAGAGCCATATCTCCGATGACATCCAGCTCCCCGTCTAGATTGGCATTTAAGGCGTGGAGCTTGGAGGCGATGTACGTGGCTCACATGCGCTATAAGGTCTACCGATCTCCAAAGCTATAGTACTTGCATGTGATGGTGATCAAAGCTCAAGACCTCCACATCACTCTGAATCTGCCGCCATTGACAGTGCGAGTGGTGAGGGTCGATGCACAGTTCGTGTGGAGTGGTGAGGGGTCAAGGAGTACGGTTTCTATACTTTTTGATCTAATTGCTTGTTGCCCTTAAGTAATTGATATTGCTAAGTGCCATGACGAGGAGTTAAAGTGTCACGACCTGCCAGATTTTCGATGGAAGAGGGAAAATGTGATGTAGCCTAGTACACGCTAAGTCTAGATTTGAGACTTAACTTGGACTCTCCCAAGTCCATACCATATCGCGACTTGTGGTTTAGGTTTTTAACCTGCAAATGATTTTTATTTACAAGTTGCCACTAATCGGGTGGGTTGATTAGAAACCTAAATAAAGTGATGAGAAAATCACCATATTCCTACGAACCAGAAATTAAATGAGTTTGGGGACTTTGTTACACTAATTAAGTGACTAGTGCCTTTTCGATATCTTTCATCCCGTTCTTTTCAAAAAATATTTGTCAGGCAGTTTAGATTGATTTTGAGACCTATTTCCTAACATATGCTGTGATTAAACGAGTGCACAATTATTAATGATTAGCAGTCAAGATAGATATGCAGCCTAATGTTCTAATCCTAACTAAGGCGACAACATTCAAAACATGAAAATTTATGCAATTATATTATAATTAGAAACAATATGCATAATAGTAATACAGCAGCAGTAAAAATAACCCGTAAAATCCTATTATATAGCCCTATAGGCTTATGTGATTTAGACATAATTATTAATAAAATAATTCACATAATCAAAAAAAATTCAAAAATACTAATTTCTAAACTATTTCTTAATTTGAAAATAATTTTTTAAATTTTAATTTTTTTAAAAAATAAAATTTAATTAAAAATAATATAAATATTAAATATAATATTCAGTCGGATCAGGTCGGCAGACTCGGGTCGAGTTAGAACTTACTCGGATCAACAGATTTGAGCCAAAGTCGTTGACCTGGGTTTTGAATCGAATTGAGCCTGGTTTGATGGAAAATGCCAAAATAGGACCGGTTCAACTCGGTTGAACCGGCTCTATTTGGCAAACAAATCGGACCGGCTGACTTGTCGGCCGGTTCAGGCCTGATTCCGGGCCCTTTGAAGCATGGGAGACCA
This sequence comes from Syzygium malaccense, assembly GCA_031216405.1. NCBI lineage: Eukaryota > Viridiplantae > Streptophyta > Magnoliopsida > Myrtales > Myrtaceae > Syzygium > Syzygium malaccense. Next base: position 44,930,140 of record CM062260.1, read on the forward strand.
TCATCCGAGCAAAAATCCAGCGATTTGCCGATTATTTCGACCGGCCTTTGGCCTTAGCTTCTCAGCAACTCAAGTTGAGAAGATTAGGAGGGAGTGGATCGCTGGTGAGTGACCGGAGCGGTCATCGGCCAAGTCCCGACCGGGGCTCATCGAGCCCAAATGTCGGTTGGAGCTTGGCCGGACGACCTAGTTCATAATTTGACCTAATCTGGTCACCAATAGCTATCACAAAACCACCCAAGGGGATAAGGACTCCCCGGTCAACCTTTACGTCATCGGTCGAAGATTGAAACAAAACAACCTTACTTGGGCATTTCGTTGAACACATGGAGTGCATGACCAAATCGGGGGGATTTTGACTTATTCCAAGGCCACGGTCTACTCTGGTGGCGATGGCTCGCCTCCGATAGCGAGTATAGACTGGGATTAAGGACGATATGGACCGGGATTTGTGCGAAACGGCCGGCGCGAGTCCCAGCCCACCTGCATAAGAAAATAGGGGATAACAGGGAAGCCAGGAGGACTTACTGGTCAGGGTTGAGTCTGGGGGATCGCTGGTCTCGGTCTTCGGGCAACGACGAGGCCGGCTGGCTTCCTCTTCAGTTCCTTCAAAATGCTCAGTTTCACATTTGCTCTTAATCTCACTCAAACTCTGTACAAATCTCTCTTTCTCTCTTTGGGTGCTCTATTTTCTGACCGACCCCCTTCTTCTCTCTCTTCTCCGGCTTATATGGTGGTCGTCAGTCGCTGCTCCTACTCCAATGAATGCTCTACGCCAGCCTCTACTCTGACTAGGACTTTTGTGGCCAGCTTTGCGCGGTGGAGTGGATAACCCACGATGTCCCAGGTGATGGTAGCTGCAGGGGAAGGTAGAGGAAGGAGGAGGGAGGGAGAGAGGCCGACCGTGGGGGAAAGGGAGGAGCGGGCTGAGTTGGGCCCATGAGGGTGGGGGGATAGGAAAGAGGGTCGGGTCGGGCCAACCTTGGCCCGACCCGGTCTGATTTTTTTTATGGATTTTTTTAAAATTAAAAAAAGAAAAATACATTCTAATAGTGCAGACTGCAGAGTGTACGTATGTCTATATGCAATGCAATTGAAATTAAAAACATTTTTTGTTTTAGGAATTGAAATTTAATTCTTAATTTTTATATAATTAATTTTGCGAAAATTAAAAAAATAGGTGTCAACATAAAGCATTCTGCTACAACCTTCATTTTCTCTTTCTTAAAGACTTGACTTGAGTTCAAAGAAGTTTTTTTTTACCCTACTTGCTAACTTCCTATACTAAGGAGGAACATTTTTTGTATCTCTATATCATTCTTTTTTTCGAGGTGGTGTTCCGGCTTGGGTTGTTTTATAGTTTCTTACTTGAACATGGTGAATAAGCTTGTCTATAATTGAATTGGAGCTTCAAGCTGTGGTTTTTCATTCTATTTTTCGAGGTGGTGTTTTACCTCTCATGCTCCGCATCCTCCTCAACTCTGCCATAGGGTTTAGGAAGGAAGATAATTGCCCGAATAGAGAAAAGAGATGGAGAAGAAGATGAAGGAAAGTGGGACTCAAGAAAAGAAGAGAAGGAAACCACAAAAGGGGAAACACATAGTAAAGATGGGACCCATGAAGGGTATAATTGTCAAAATACTGTATTGAGGAGTGTTTTAGCAAAAAAATAAGTGAAAAAAGCGCGGCCCATCCTTATATCAATTTTATTTTTGATAGTTATTAATATATTGAAATTTATCAGCACGAAAAAAAAATTCGTATTGTGGAGACGGAGCAATAGGATTATGCTAAACCAATATGTGAATAGTAACTGTGGTCATTGATACAATGAAGGAAACCAATGTCCCTACAGCAAAGGAGTAAGTGGTGAGTACATAAACTATCAAATTGAAATGATGAAATGCGCACAATAATTCACCTGCTACTATAAGTACCATCACATAGCATTAGAAAACGAAAATGAGTGTGTTAAATAGAAGCATACATTAGACACATGCTTAAGGTCCTTCCAGTTTTGCTTGAAATGCTACCATACTTCATATGGGTTTTATGGGCTATGTAAACATTATAATAATCCTTTTTTTTTAAGTTAGAATAAGTGCACCAGAAATCCTAAAATTTATCGCAAACGTGCAATTGAATTATTAAACTTGTCACAAAAATGTAATTGAGTCCTAAAATTTTCAAAAAGTGCAATCAAATCCTAAAACTTGTTAAATTGATGCAATCAAGTTCTTTCGATGACTCCGTCCAATTTGTCTGATGAAAAATGCTGACATGGCACTATTTGTCAATTTCTAAGACACGTGGTGCCTACCAAGCGCCACATTAGAAAAAAATTGAAAATAAAAAAAGGAGAAAAAAGAAGAAAAAAACATCTTCTTCATCGAGCTTGGCCATGGCCACTCATGCTTCTTTGAGCTCATGGCCATGGCCGCTCGAGCTTTGTCGAGCTCATGGCCATGGCCGCTTGAGCTTCTCCAAGCTCTCGGCCATGGTTGCTCGAGTTTCGTCGAGCTCGGCCATGGCCACCGGAGCTTCGTCAAGCTCGCGGCCACGCCCACACGAGCTTCTTTGGCGAGCTTGTCCATATCAATGGACTGTTCTTGGACATATTTCTCCCTCTTGAACGGACTTTGAACCATTTCACCTGAAAAAAAAGGTAATTATGGATGGCAAAAATCATCCATTGATGTTTGACCAACACAAGGTTGCAATCGTTCATGTCCAACACAGTCATAGTGGCCATGAAGCTTCAGCAAAATCGACTTTTTACTTTTACGGCGAGTAACACTGAAATGGCTAGATTACCAAAACAGAGAATGAAATCCGAAGACGAAAATGCTGCTTATGAATTTGCAAGTGTATATGCACACAAGATCGGTTTGTGTTGGGAAGCAGTATGGGAAGCAAATGAAGAAAGGGAGCATAAAAAGCCAGACATTTTGTTGTTCAAGATTTGATTATAGCCAAGCTTGAAGATGCTCGAGCAGACATGACCGCCAGCTCGACGAAGCTCTGGTGGCCTCAAGCAGCCATGGTTGAGCTTGACGAAGCTGCTGAAGCGCCCATGGCTAGGAGCTCCAAAAAGCTCAAGCAGCTATGGCTAATCTCAGCGACGAAGATGAACAATAAATTTTTTTTTTTTGAAAATTTTCAAATTTTTTTCCTTCGGTGCTGCTTGACAGTTGCCATATTGGTGACACGTCTTAAAAAATTAATAAAAGAACCATACCAACATTTTCTTTAGCCAAATTAGACTTAACGAAAGAACTTGATTTCATCAATTTTATAAATTTTAGGACTTGATTAAACACGACAAGTTTTAGAACTTTTAGTACACTTATCCCTTATGAATTTATTCAGAATGATGCAGCAAATTCACCTGTTTAAGCTCTTTTTCCTCTTTCACTTGAAATTATGCCTACATTTCAGCTTAAAATTTGTGTAAATCCGAACTCTAATTATTTCATTCTCTTAAGTTGCAACTTCTTTGTTGACTTGTCAATTAAGAACTGTGGAGAGAAAAAGAAAGCACTGATGAGGTAGGTGGAAATATTTTCAGTCGAGGTCCTTTAACGGGAAGAAAGAAATCATCTTTTGATGGCAACCACCAGAGCACTAAAACAAGGTTAGCTCTGCCATCGGTCCACAAGCAAGGCAAGTAGGTCCATTGTCGGCCAGCTCCGGAGTAGAAAGACCTGACAGAGTAATCCCAACTCTCGGATCGAAGATGCTAATGGGGCAATAATAGAAGTGAGGGACCTAACTACCACCTGTGTCTATCTCCCGTCAAGTATGCTCCCCAGACACACTACGTACAAGGTAGTACTTTTGGTAAAACAAGAATATAACCGTGCGAAAATAACGTTAAAAAATGAACTCCTGAGGAATCAACCCACTATTCAAACTATAGTCACATCTAGAGTCCCAAAACACATGTAGATACTATATTCTTTGTTAATCTCAGCCTGGATTCAAGGCTTTCGAAGTCATATTAACGCTGTTATCTGTTTTCTTTGAACACGAGCCAACATAAGTATGCTAATAAGAGGATGAGCTATTCATTTTATCACCATTTGTCGCATCCGCTACAGCATCATTTTCTAAATCAAACTATCAGATCTTTGCAAACATCAGGCGACGTGTTCGTCCTGTTCAATTATGAAAAAATTTCTAAAGCAAGCATAGTAATAACTTTAACCGATCTGCAATTCATGCGTAGATACTAGATCCTAGATAACAACGCTTCTCTAAGTACTTTGTCAAGCCAAGTCTAACTTGAATTCTCTGCCTTCACTCTTTTATAGAAACAAGTTAAACTGTGTGAAGAGTCCACATGAATGATACTCGAAACAGGGAACATGGACTTGGCTAAGTGATAGACCGTCCTCACCAAGATCCAAGATGTCTTCAGTTCGATTCCTATCTTCCACTTCCCATCTTACCAAATGAAAGAAAAGTAATCACAATACATTTACTGGAAACAGAAATAAGCTACCCGAATGAAGTCAACCCACTCTAATGTAGGAACAAGCAGCAAGAATCTCTAATCAAAGAAATTGCCTTTTTTTTTTCCACAGTTGTAATGCAAAGAAGATTTGCTTTATAGCCAGAACTTTTGCACATCTACAGTTCCAAAATGCAAAACTTCAGGAAAATCCCTCCTTTGTCCTACTTTCACTAAGCTGCATAGAGGCCGGCTCGTTAGATGAAGACCACACTATAACTTCAAAGGATAAACAAAATTGTTGGGATTCTCCAACGCCCGGAAGATGCGAAAAATTTGAATGGTAGAATGGAATATTATAATCCATTATTAGTAATGTCAAGCCCATTTTTGGCGACAACTTAGACGAAGTGATGAGTAGGATATTCATGCTCGTACCCATTATAGTCATAATAGAGCCTCTCCCCCTTGGCAATATCACGAGTAGCAACCAAAAAGACCCTGCATTGGCCGTTCACATTGTACCTCACGCATTTACAGTTCTGCTTCTTTTTACCATCCCTGCATTTATTTTATGAAGTTTAAGCAGAAGGACCAGCATAAGTTCTTCATATCATTGGGAGAAGGGACGGGGAACATATGGTGAGAAAACACTTCAAAATATTTGAGATGGCAAATCGTGCAAACTAATGTTTGAAATTCAGCTACACAAAAAGTAAAGGTGATTTTTATTTAGAGTGCAATGCGTTAAAATTAAGAAGTTGATGTCGAACAAAAGGATTAAAGTGGCTTACGCGGTGTGATTGTTGATGCCATTTATAAAGCGCGCAATATTTCCACGCTTATCAGGGCAGATGACAAGACTTCTAGATGAATCATTTGCTAGAAGAAGAGTCATCATACTATCGCAATCGTCTTTTTCTCGGTTCTTAAGGTAATCCACATCACCAGTGTACTCTGCAATAAATGTCATGTCTTTAATCGGACCATCAGCTTCTACAGTGAAGCTGCATCATGATGGAGTGAGCAAAAAGGACCAATTAAACGAATGCATAGTGGTGTGGTAGATGTCATAATAAAGGTTCATGGTGATAGTCAAGTAGTACCCTTCACATGAATCAAAAACGACTAGAAGAGGAGGCCATTCGCCTCTTTTAGACATTGCTCTGCAGTGTTCCAGAGTTTCAATATCTTCTTTAGGAAGAACCTGGTAGGAAATCGAAGCACTTCAGAAAACAGAAAAATGAACAGTCAATTTAGTGTGCGAATGATGTCAAAATAAAAATATATAATCCAAACCTGCATGCCACCTTTTTCAAGCTTTGCCTGATTAGCTGATCTAGGAGCCCATCCAGGCAAGTACGTGAGATCATCACTGAACTCCATTTTTAGTGCCGTCAAAGCAGAAGCAAGTGAACCCATCTCTCTCAACCTTTGGGAAGGATCCTCCACTGGAGTAAATGGAAGGAGTCTCCTCCTTTTCTTCTGCATAACCAAAGGCCCGGAACGCTTCCGACGCTTTCTAGTGTCTAAATAAAAGGAATAATCAAACTAGTTGCCTCAATAGTCAACAAATGTATGAGATTAGAGACTTTCTGGGGAATGTTCTCCTCTGCCAATAATGACTTCAACAATTGCTGCAGTCACTAATGTAAGTGAAACCAAAAAAAGCGGCAGATTTGATATGTAAGATGAAGTTCAAACTGAAATACTTTCAAGACAAAAGAATCCATGTGATTCAGTGGGACTAAGATAAAACTTGGTTGAAGGCGAAAGCTAGAAACTCAATTTCTTGCAACGGCAAGATTATAGGACATCAAATCGTTATACACCAACAACTTAAGAAAAGACATGAGGACAAACGCAAAGAATTAATGAGGTAGCATGGTTGATAGGATAATGTTCTTTGTGGTTCTTGAACTTTTAGCACAATACTCAATTTTGTCCCCATCAATTTACATTGTTCAATGTGTTCCGAAATCCTTTTACATATGTTGGTTGGGCTAGTCGACCGTGACTTGTCGGCAATCATTTTAAGCTTGACATTTGTTGCCAGTGAGAGAAAGAGAGGGGGGTAGTGGATGCGACCACATCCAATTCCATATTAGGCAAAGTACGACGGTGTCTTTGCCTGGGCTTAATGGCCTAATATGGGTGGTTGTAGCCTATATACTTCGATTCTAGACAAGAGGAAAGAAACACCAATAAACTCGATTCTTTCTTTAAAATCTTGTAGCAAAAGAGCAAAATGGTCAAACATTGAGGGACATAAGGAAACTAGTCACGCATGCTCGAGTAAGAAGATGCAAGTCTGCAAAGCAGGTCAAAACTCAGAGGCTGTAGCATTAGTGCAATGCCAGAACTACCTAAATCAACCGCATTTAGCCAGGACGCACTTGTTCCTTCTTGTTCTTTACCCCATCAACCATATTCGGCTAGGAGCTCTAAGACTCTAAAGCTCTATCTGTTATGTGCACTATCTATCGCCGATTACTCCCTCGAACTAACAACACTACGATCAGAGATCAAGACATGCGAGATCAAAATGCCAATGGGTTCTGATCGGCCATATACTTCACCAACAACAAATGACAGGCTAATCAAAATCTTCACCTTGGGATTGAGGCGACCCGCATTTCTCATCGACACAACCGGACCTTTGGATCCTGAAGAAGTCGATGATCTTCTTCTGCGAAAATTCTACAAAAAGAAAGGCATGATGGCACAATCAATCACACCCTCATCAAGAACAACATCTCTTGCACAACCGACAGGCAAGAAAACCAAGAAACGAAGCATCGAATCGATAATGCCCCCCTACTTCTTACTCTTCTGTGTTCAACACACTTGGGGCAGAGCCACGACCCCATCGGGAGCTTCACGACGATCGGCCTCAGGCAATTCATGTGGAACCCCTTGTCGCATTTGTCGCACAGCAGCAGCTCATCGGCCCGGTCGCCGGACCGGCATTGCTCGCAGATCACGTCGCTGTAGCTCTCGCGCTCCACCACCGCGTGCTTGGCGGTGGCCAGTATCTCCGCGATCCTCTTGTACCTTCTGGGCTGCGGCGGAGACGGGGGCACCGTCCGCCGCGACGACCCGCTGAACCGTATGAATTTCCTGGCGGCCGGCGCCATTTTTGCCTTGTGGGGTGGGGCTGAGATAGGGTTTGAAAGGATTGTTCAAAGCCCTTTTTTGTTTTTTGAGCTGGAAGGAGCGGAGAAAATGCTCTGTCTATTATGTACAAATTGACCAATGGATAAAAATCAGCACCCTCTAGTCTAGAACAATTTTTAGCTCCTTTTCAAAACATGGATTATGGAGGAGACTGACATTGTTACAACACCTCACAGCACCATATAAATGCAAGGGACAACTTTACCAAACAGAGAGGATAGATCGAGGGATAAGTATATCGGAAGTTTTAAAACTCGTTACGAAAGTGCAATTGAGTCCTACGGCTTTCGAAGAGTGTAATCAAATCTTAAAACTTATCAAGTTGATGCAATGAAATCCTTAAACTTATTACAAAAATGTAACTGAGTCATGAAATTTTCAAAAAGTTCACTCGATTCATAAAACTTATCATGTTGGTACAAGCAAGTCAGGGGACTTGGAATTGAGGCCCAGCCTTAATGGACTCGGGTGTGGGTGAGGGAGCTAGGTATCCAAACATGGTCGCCGGGACCCAAGCATGGGTATCGGGGTCTTGAGCCCAGCCTCTGTGGACCCGGTCTGGCCTTGATGGACTCAGGCCTAGGCACTGATGACATGTGCGCAAGAGCCGAGTACTCGGGTACTGGCATTAGGGTCCAAGGTCCGACCTTTGTTACCCTAGGACCAATTGCCAAGGGTCCGGTCTCGGCCTTAATGGACTCAGGCCAACCTAGGAATAGGCATCGGCGTCTCTATGCCAAGCATAGAGATCTTTGATCTAAACTCCGTTGTCTAGTTATATTTTGGAAAAAAAATTTCTAATTTTTAGAAGAAGAAATTATTTTCTTGAATTTAGGCAGAGGTTTTTCGTTGACTATGAAATGAATCTCCTTTAACTCATTTTCCTAAGCAATCCAAACGTCGGGATATGAGAAAAAAAATTTGACAAAATATTTTTCACGAAACAAACAAAGCCTAAGACTCACCATAAATAGTCAACACCTTGAGTATTTCTGTTGATATTCACCACGTGCGAAATGCATTGAGTCGTTACAAATGATGTCAAAATAAGTTCCCGTCCCCCCAGTAAGAGAAGGGTTGCAAGTGATCATCAACACAAGAGAGCTTCAATAAGGGCGAGTTTGTAGCCATGCAAGGTAGTTCATTAAAAGAACTAATTCTCAAATTGTCACCATATCGAGTACTCTTTCAGGGCATAACTCACGCGGAACGAATTGAAGTGCTACTAATGATATCGAAATAGAATTCTATCCAATAAATGTGTGGTCTAAGGATGGACTAGGCTTTTAGTCGACCCAATGAGGGTGGAGAATGACCGCGAGGCTCAAGTAAGGTATGGCTCTTGGTAGACATTTAAAATGACAGAAAGAGTTAAGATCACCAAGTCGAAAACTGAATTAAGAGAGTATTGCTATGCAATATTTGAGATCAAATCCTTGTATTGTAAGCTAAATATTTAACAATTGAGACCTACATTGTGAAAATTTATTCATTACCCATACTTCCTAAATTTTGGTGTTGTATGCATCTGCCCGTGGCTTTCCATCACGAGCAAAAATGTAGTTTTTATCATTTACTTTTATACATAAAAATGAGAAAATAAACAAAATCTCTCTGATTTTTTAAAGTATTATACATTTACCCTTGGATTTTCATATATTATGCTGTTTTTTTGAATTTCGGTAGATTTGCTTTTTTTTTTCCTTTCATTATTTTTGAATGAAAATAAATAAAAGATGACTTCTAATGTGCCCGCACACATGAGAGAGAGAGAGAGAGAGAGAGAGAGAGAGAGAGAGAGAGAGAGAGAGAGAGAGAGAGAGAGAGAGAGAGAGAGAGAGAGAGAGAGAGAGAGAACTTTAAAAAATGAAAAATAAAGTAAACTTATTAAAAAAAATTGGACGTAATGATTTTGCTCTAGTTTAGAATATAATATCAAGAATTGTGAAAGGAAAGATGAATTAAGGAATACTTGAGAAATATATGAAATCTCAATTCGACGATCAAGAGGGGAGGGGTGAATTGTTTGATAAATAAAATGTTCTCAATTATTTTGCAAAATAATAGAATGATAAAGGTACTGAGATAAATGGACGAAGTTATACAATTAAAAACATGCCTAATTCCTTTAAAAAGCACAAATTTATGTCCAATTCCAATTTCAATTCCAATCCAAACTTTTTTTTTCATAAAAAACCACAAACTTTCACTCTACATCCAAATCTAGCCTCATTAGCTTTCCATCCAGTTTTACTATTAAAAGTGTGACGTGTCATCCACGTGTTATTTTCCTTTTCCACGTCAATTTAGGTTGATATCTTCTTGTTTTCTTTTTCCCTTTTTTCCTTTCTTTCACTTCTGCCATGGACCAACGTGTGTGAACGACTCACTATTTATTGTCTTCTTTGCACGAAATCCCTCGGCCATAGCTTCACCGGCTCACACCAACCGCTACCCAAACCTGTAACGCTGCGCCACGACGAAACGAGTTCAAGCTCTTCTCTTTGTCTCACTCTGTGTCTTGTGGTCGACCCCCATTAATAGAGGTTGCCGTACGTGATTGAGGCGTGCGACGTCACATTTGAGGTAATCTGTCCTCTTGAGCTGAACCAAGCCGAGCCAAGATTAAGCTTCCCACATGCCCTTTGAGCTCTAACTCATCAAAATCTAATCTTTTTGGCCTCAAAATCATTTATTTCAACCAATTCAGTCCCCAAAACTCTCAGACCTTGAACTTTTTTCCGGTAAGTCTCCCTCAAAAAGGAGGTGAAAAAAGTACACCAAGACCCATCATCCCTGTTTCAACCCATGAGGAGGCTCCAATTCCTAGAGCAAGAACAGCTGAAATGCCCTCGCTGCGATTCCACCAACACCAAGAAGTTCTGTTGCTACAACAATTACAAACTCTCTATGCCCTCCGCAACATCTCCGTCGGCGGTGGCACTGGGAAGGCTGCCAAACGGGGTTGAGTTGGTCGCATGGCTGAGTTAACGGTGGTCTCATATGGTGAAAGTGAAAGAAAGAAGAAGAAAGGGAAAAAAAAAGTAAAAAAGAAAACAGAAGGAGAAAATAGAAAACAAGTAAAAATTCTCATTTAGAAAAAGAAAATGACTCAGAATTTTTTTTAATGGCAAAAGTACACTATAAGTACCATAACTTGTGTATGGCGATCACTTTGGTGCCAAGTCGAAAGAAAATAAATCACTTTAAGTGGTCTGGTTATCTAAAACTAACGACCTTGAAGTCAAAACGTTCCCTCAAAAAGAGATGCAACTTTGTGGGGATGATGTCAAAAGTGTTGAAAGAAATTCCTCAGAAGTGTTTGAATATTCTAAGGAGTGAGATTATGCAAGCTGTGAGCTGGGTTTAAGGCTTCTTGGGGATGGGTGAATCTATTAGATGGGTATAAACTTTAACCTGGGGTCATTAATTATACCCTTTGGAAGGGAGGCAAGTGAATGGAGGCTTAAAGGTTCAGACAGTGATTGAGAAAAGTTGATTCTATATGAGAGACGGTATTCAGAAAGATCTTAAAGCGATATCCTATTTGGAGTTGCCGAGTCAGTGTGATTATATTGGCCCATGCATGGAAGAGGGGTAGCAACTGTGAAGCCAGTGTATTATTGACCAAAACAGGTGAGACATGCAGAGCCTACCATTCAGAGCAGTCAAGAGTTTGGCTGGTTGTCTTTTTCACGTAAAAGAAGAAAATGCAGAGGATATAATCCTGTGACATGAATGGAGTGTAAGGGAGTGGTTACGGTGTTTGCAACAAGAAGATGAGTTTGGAAAGATGCCTTTTGTTAACTAAATTTGCTTCTATCCGTTAGTACGAGCAAAAAAGTACATGTGCAGCTGGGCTTAGAATTGCAAAACTTGAAGCCGAGTTGCAATTTGGAGTAATGCAGACAGCTTTGGTTGAAGAAGATCTGCAAAAAAGAAAACTAGGGCTAAAATGAATAAAACACAGAATAAGGATTGACTCTTAGGCACGAGTATTCAAGACGTGTATTTCTCCACGAACCTTCATGCAAAGGTAAAGGTTTAATAAAACTTTACAAAATGATTTTTTTTTTTTTGGGTTTTGAATATGAAGCGTATCAAAACTGGGGAACCCCCGACTATAGAAGGGATTAGCACAATAAAGAACTTTTCAGCCACTTTTCAGCCCTTACTATAATCATTTGGTTCTGCAATTTCTTTCTTCTTCTTCTTCTTCTTTTTTTTTTGGTCTGCTGTGGTCCTACTTCTAAAATTTTAGCGGGTGTACTTAGTGATTAATCTCGTTAGGGAAGTAATTCGTCAAGGATTCGAGATGACCTGCTCCAGAATTCATTCGTACAGATTAATATTCTTGAGGCGGTATTGAGAATGAGTTTCATTCAGTGTCACGAAATTAATTAGACATCAGCAACCACATTCACGAAATTGTTGTTGATTTCCCATGAAAATCTCTACATTGAAGAAATAAAGACGTAGGGGCAAAACATTGTGTCTAGCATAAACATAACGCTTCCTAGTTAATGATCCTGCTAGGAAGCGGCAACCCTCCATGAGCAATCACTAGCCACGGTGGCGGTCCTAGCATATGGAGAAAGAACAGACACAATGATAGAGCATTTTGGATGTTATCAATCCTTTATCATTCTAGTATCAAACCAAGTAAAATAGTAACTTATAGCATACTAACAGCAAATGGTTATCATATTGCAGGCTCATTTCAAATCTGTAATCAAAGGCACCATAAGGGTTATAGATTGTACAAATTAGAATAAAGTACATAATATATATATATAAAGTAAGATCAAATGGTTGTGGACGGCCATGAAAGATGTAATTGTTTGAATTTTGAAACTGAAACCCAAGATTATTATGATATCCACATGATCTTTTAATAAGGAATTGTCTTCACCACAAACATAAGAAGGAGACATATCACCAAATAAAAATCTAGCTCCAATCTTGCGAAGACTAATTTCACTAGATAATCTTCTTAGATTCGTATATCAAATTCGCAGTACTCGAGCGCTCGACACATCACTTACTAAGAAAATGAAGGATTGACCTTGCACAGAATAAGTGTTGTCCTAGAATTCTTCCAACCATAAAACATTATATACACGCATATATCTTACGGCAAAAATTCCATAAATCCATGAGCTAAAGCCAATGATATTTTTCGTTACATTTGTAGTTTTCTGTTGATGATGGTAATTTCCCAAATGTGTTAGTAAATTCTATTATTTCACATGCTAGGAGATTACCCTTAAAGAATCGTCACCTCTACAGCTATTTGTTTCTTACATCTAAAAAAAGGTGCTCAATTGTCAAAACAGAAAAAGTAGTTCAGATGCAAAGGAAGCAACTGGAGCGCGGCATAGGAAGGGGCCAAAAAAATCAGGGATGTTGGATCAACTGCATTAGAGATAGCACTTCCATTTGCTTCAATCAACTGATGCAATGACGCCCGCAGAATGCTTTGCATGCAAAGTTATTTTACATCTTCTGTCAACAAATACATCTCTTCTTAGCATGATTCAAAAATCCACTCTGGTTTTTAGGTGTAGTTATGTCATGATCTAGAACAAATACCATGCGTTGTTCGTGTACGGTCATATCCTGAGAAAATTTCTATTGTTGGGAGCAGACCAACACCACAAATACAGGTCGCTCCTCAGCAATACCACAGGACAATGATGAAACCATCAGCCACAACTAAAAGAATCATAGGCCACAACCTCTATTTGACCATGCACATACTTTCCTGAATTCCTGAAGAACGATAAGCACTCATTGGAAGAAAACAAAGAATGGAACTCCATCTTAAATTTGTACAAGTTGGACGTCACCACTTTGGGGAAAATCGTTAGCTCTAAACTGCTTCCTTGCTGAAGCAGAAGCCGGACAAGAAATCACGGGAACAATGGCAAATATATGCTTCAAGCTGTATATAGTTCCAGCTGGGACATCGCGTTTAACTTGAGGGAGAACTTCTGCAATACCGTCTATTCCCTTAAAGGGACATGGGCATAACCATTTTCACCCCAAAAAAAAAAAAACCTTGATCTGGTCATGCTTTAGCATCCAGAAGAACCAAAAATAGCAATTTAGACGATATCCATTGTCCCTGCAACAATGAGGTCAGAATCTGAAAATATGTACACAGAATGCCATTACCAGATAGCCTGTTAGCAATCTCCACCTACCTCACGCAAAACCACCAGGTACAATGAGATACTTTCATGATGCCCGATTTTCTTTGGACCATGAGTCCTTCCTGAAACTTTATGGTATCTTTCTCATGAGGTTCTATGGGAAGGTATGAACTGTTCATTAGTAGAAGAGCTATCACCTTGCAGCTGTAGCCTTCTATTTTTATTCCAGCATCTTCCCTCTAAACACTTCTCATTCATCACCCACCAACATCATCATCATCTAAGATGAGCCTTAAGTTAGGCTCAGGAACATATCCAGCTTCCTTTCATATGACATGCTAGTTTCCCAAGCACTTCGTATACGTCTCCCATCTGATAGTGGAATCGGTCCTTTGCTGGAAATTTGTGCATTTCATTCCTTACATCAATCCAACTGTTTGCCACATCTTTCGTCAAATCTCTCTCCTCCATTTGCTTCCTTACTCTGCAGGAATCATCCCATCTGTTAGTTGCAGCATATATGCTCGATAACATGACATACCTCGCAGCATTTCAGGGTTCCAACGTCAATAGAGTATCCACAGCTTTTCTGGCAATAACAAGATTACCGTGGACTTTGCATGCACCCAAAAGCGCACACCACATTCCAACATGGTTTGATTTGTTTGAGAAACTCTCTATTAACCCCATGGCTTCCTCAAGTCTGTTTTTCCTCCCGAGCAGACGACCAAAATAGCGTAGTGATCGGATCTCGGTTGAAGGCTGTAATCCTTTTCCATTGCATTGAAAATCTGAAGCGCTTCAACATCTAGACCTGTGTGGCTGCAAGCAGATAGAGTGCCAAGAAATGTGACATGGTTGGGTCTTACATTTGCCTCTAGCATCTTCTTGAGAAAAACAAGTGATTCAAGCCCTAGACCAGTTTGTGCAAACCCAGTTATCATCGAGTTCCATGAAACAATATCCCTTTCCGGCATCTTTAAGAATAAGATGTCAGCTGATCTCATGTAGCCACACTTGCAATACTTGTCAATTAGAGCATTCCATATAAATATGTTCTCCAAATCTCTATTAAAGCAGGTCCTAACGATGCAACCGTGAATCTGTTTGCCTCTTTCAGCAAGTGCTCGATCAGCACAAGCACATAGAACCCTGACAAAAGTATGAGGACTTGGCCGTATTCCTTCCTCATGCATTTGAACGAAAAGGTCCAAAGCTTCATCACCACGGCCATTTTGTGGAAAGCCTGCGATCTGTGCAGTCCAAGAGACTGTGTTCTTCACCGGCATATTGTTGAATATCGCACAAGCGTCATCTAAGTTATGAGCTCACATATAAGCAACAACCATGGAAGTCCACGACTCAACATCCTTTTCAGGCATAACGTCCAACAAGGCACGGCATATATCGGCTCCACCACATTTCCCATAAGCATCAATCAGGGAATTGTAAGTAATCTTAGGTTATTCCAAGCCCATTATGATGGCAACTCCATGAACCTGGCGCAAGAACTTCAATGCACCCAAGTGAGCACAGGCACCCACAACACCCACAAAAGTAAATTCATCCATGAACAGACAATCATATTCCTTTTGCATCTGCATGAAGATACTCAGAGACTCCACATAAAACCCATGACGGGACAACCCAGAAATCAATGAATTATAAGAGACAAGAGCCCTCTGCGGCATTTCATCGAACAAGCCGAGCGCTTTCTTGAAATCGCCAATCCGGGCATACGCAGATACGATGGTGTTCCAAGAGTAATCGTTCTTCGTATCAAGATCATCAAAAGCCTTGTGGGCGCTTCGGATGGAAGAGCATTTGGAGTACATACCAATTGGATGGTTGACGATGAAAGGGTCGCTGGCGAGTGCGGTCTTGATGAGGTGAGAGTGGAGGGTCATGCCGAGCTTCAAGTGTTTCTTGGCGACGCATCTTGTGATGAGAGAGATGTAGCGATCGATGGTTGGGACGACATCGCTGAAGGCCATGGCAATGCACCAGTCGTCCGTCGCTCTGCATTTTAGCATCCAGCGCGCGAAGCGACATTGTAAAGAAATGGCGAAAATAAATTGATTTAATGCATGTTTGTTTGGACTTAAAAAAGTTAATAGTAGTTTTTTTTTTACTTTTTTTGTTAAAGTTAAAATTACTGTTCAAATTTCGGGAAAATTATCAAAAAATTATTTGCGAATCTATGTGCCTTCACTTAAGGAGTTTTAGATATAAAAATTGGGAGAATAACACAAACAATCTTCAAACTTTAATCCTATATGCAACATTGTTCCTAAATTTTTAATTTGTTCAATGTGATTCTTAAACTTTAGCCAAATGAGTTATGTCATTTTTAAACTTTCAATTTGTTTAATATGGTCTATGAGCTGTTAATAAATAGTCAATCTAATCCTTAAACTATATGGAAATGACGGATTTAGTCTAAGGACTAAATTGAACATTTATTAATATTTTAGAGACTATATCGAACAAATTGAAATCTAGGAATGACATGACACATTGAGCCAAAGTTTACGGACTATTTGTGCTATTATCCCTTAAAATGGGATAAATACACCATAAGTCTTAAAAATTATTGTAAAAGTGTAATCGAGTCTTAAGACTTCAAATCTTAAAATTTATCAAATTGGTGCAGTCGAGTCCTAATATTAACTCTATCTAATTGCACTAAAGGAAAAAGCTGTCCTAACTTTTTTTTTCCCGAAGATAGGGGCATTAATATGATTTTCGTGTCAGACATTTTAAGAAAATTTATAAAAACTTAAAAGGAAAAAATTGATTTTAAGATTTCCAAAAATAAAAATCTGAAAAAAAGTAAAAATTTGGGAAAAAGAGAAAGAGTCAAACAATGGGGAACAAGAAGGGCAGAGCTTCGGTTGAGGTGGTGCGACATGGCAACCACCGTCGCACCAGCAAGGGACCGGTGTCCCTCATTAGACTTGGGCAAAGTTAGCTTGGCCCTCGCTACTACCTTTGCATGCTAAGAAAGAAACGAAATGAGTGAGTGTGCACGTACGCATGCAACGAGTAAGTGATTATAAAAAATAATGGTACAAGTGATTGATCGAAAAGTTATATGATATTTAAGTGATTGAAAAAAAAATTATGGCAATTAAATAAGCGCCGCACAAAAATTACGTAACTCAAGCAATCCAAAACATGTTATAGCACTCAATTTAATTCACATAATGATCCTTTCCCTTGTTTTCATGGCCAAGTTCAAATTTAAGGACAACTGGTTGTCTAATTGTCAATGAAGGTTGGTTTCTGTTACTTATAATGTGATGGCTACTCTGCCCGCCACACTTCCTTCATTTCTTATGTAACATGGTTGTCCATGTGAAAACACTATCATTATCATTAGTAGGGGTGCGCACGGTTCCAGGGTAGAACCGAGAACCGGAGAATCGAACCCGATGGGTCCGGTTCGATTCTAGGTTTCATGGATAGAGGGTCCGGTTCTCGGTTCTCCATTTTTAGGAACCGGCTGTTCTGGTTCCGGTTCCCGGTTCCTCTGGGAACCGGAACCGGAACCAAGAACCGGGACCAGGAACCGGATCCCTTCCTTGTTCCCGTTCATTCCCGAGACCTCCCCCTCGCTCGCCCTAATCTCCTGCTCCTCTCGTCTCTCCGTCTCCCTGAGAACCGCCGTCGCCGACGACTCCCCCTTCCCCCCCCACCCTCCCGGCGCCGTTAGATTTCAGGTACGTACCTCCTCCTCGTCGGCCTCTTGCTGCTGATCGGAGTTCCTGCATTCGTCTGTGTATTCGTATGCTGGGTTTTTGAGCCTGCGGTGCGCGTTAGGTTTCTCCGTAGATCGCAAAACGGCGCCTCCGCGGATTGCTTTAGATGGATCGTAGGCTCGCAGGCGTGTGATGTTCGCGTATTGTTCCTTCGTGAGAAGTTCTTGCTCCTTGCGTTGTTTATGATTCTTTATTGCCGGCCCGCGCTTCGCTCGGCATTGTTCTGTTGTTTTTAACGGAGGATTCGTGAATTGGCTTTCCCGATTGACTGCGGGTTTCGCAATTTTTAGTGATTGAAAGGATTGGGGACTATCCGCAATGCTGATGGTGGACTGAAAAGCCGAACGAATTCGAATGCAGCTTTATCTTAGCTTTATGTATTTTGACGCCGCTTATGTACCGGGGATTTCATTCCTTTTTCGCCTGCTTGCATCGGTCGCTGAGCTAAAGTAATTACAAAACGCGTGAAAGAAGTGTTTGATGCAGAACAAATCAGAAGAGGTTGTTAGTACTAGATTGTCTACTCCTAGTAATGCTGGTCGCGGGTCATCTATTAATCACGGAAGGTATCGTAACTTTCAAATACCGTAATTTTAGATAGCAGTCACCTTCTGGGCTCTGTCGTGGTGTTACTCTGGAGAACTTTGCTTTGATGACCATGGACATATAGTACTTTGGGAATTTCAGATCCAATTCTAGGTAATTTGCTGGATTGGTAAGGGGGATGACTAAGTTGATATCAATTTCTACAGATGAAGCGGAACAAAATTGCAATTAAAAGGCCTTGGAATCAAGTCATTCAATGATGGAAACGCTTCAAACTTAAGAGCTGGTGTTATGATCAGTGGGAATTATTTGATTTATGTGATATTCAAAAAGCAAAGCTACCAAAGATGCAATTTGATTCGATAAAATTGTCTTAAGATATAGCAATCACTTTGTTTCACTTCTGTCGCTTTAAATCATCATTACTTTTGTTGTTGCTATGAAATATAAATTGTATATTTTGGGCAACTCATGTTTGTTTCCTTCCATACCTCTGTAGGTTGTTATAAATTGCAACATTCTTCTAGAATATGGCTGTCTGCTAGGGGTCTCATCAGTTAGGTGGAGGCCCTGATCTTCACTTCTCTTATTCTCCAAGCAGTGGTAGGTTGAACTGCAGATTTTGGTGCTTGTCCATGGTTTTGTGGGTCTGTTTGTTTTGATTTGAGATTGGTTCTGGGAATTTGGGCTTGCTGTTCTTGGTGATTCTAGCTGGTTTAAGAGATTTGCTGTTCTTTTTGCCATTTTAAAATTAGAGTGTCCTGCTCTTACAGTTTATACCATGTCTGTGTTTCACATTTTACTAATTGATAAGCCAAGACTGAAAAGATCTTATATGTTTTGGTACTCCTGCAACGATAAAAGAAACTTATGCCACATCGAGAAACTCCTTTCATACATCTAGTTCTTGGCTGTACATAGTACTGTGAAGTATATGTGTGCAAACATGTGCCTATTGTCAAATCATTTTTCTGTTTTAACACTTGAAGAAGAATATATGTGCAGTGCTGAGCTAAAACAGTGAGCTGCTGGATTGAAAGATATAATCCTTTTGTTCATTTTTGGGTAGTTTTGGCCTGGATTTATGAAAATAAGTAACAGGACTTACACAGGAAGCGCTGTAAGATTGTGCAATGACGTCCTTACATGCACTTGTGCTTGTGCTTGTGCATGTGCGGGCACTTCTGTGTTCTTGCATGTAAGAGAGACAGAGACTGTCCAATGTGGATGTCGTAGTCTACCAAAGTTCTGGTGGAAATTGACTAGCTCCATTCCGTCTAATATGCTTCAAATTAGCTACACCAGTGGAATGCAAGGGTATTATGGGTAGTGATGACAGGTTATCCTCTTGGGACAGCTTATCTTACCTCTTTTTTGTTTGCTGGTTGATATGTGATCATTTTAAGTCTAACATCACCTTCTACTCACAATTTGTTCGAACAATGTGCTTTCATTGTTCATGCCATTTTGGATATTTTCATTATCTTGCTGCTTTCCTTCTCAATAATTGTTGCAATTATAGTTTAGTTCTATCCAGGCATTTGTAAACTTGGCATTATATCCCTTGAATATCACATCAGAGCATTGTGTATGTATCATTCAGATGATCTAATATTGCGTTAATTTTCGTTTTGTTTAATTCAAAACAAAATTAAAAAAAAGAACCTGTTGGAACCTGGAACCGACCCTGGAACCTGTGACAGGGTAGGTTCCAGGTTCCACGTTCCAACGGGTAGGTTCCAAATTCCTCATTTTGAGGAACCTGTACCCGAGGGTAAGTTCCAGGTTCCAGGCGGAACCTACCCGGAACCTGGAACCGCTCACCCCTAGGGATTATGCTTACTGGGTCTACAATCTTTCGCCAGAAATGACCAAGTTTAGGAAGCTCGGTAGGCCCGCTGCTCACAGGATGTCCATGCTAAGGTTTGTTTGCGACCCTGTTCCAAGGATTTGAATTTGAACGTTTTGGGCTTGTAAAGGTTTGTCATTTGACCGAATTATTTGGTGAACAGGACAATGGTATCGCAGTTGGTGAAACACGAGCGCATTGAAACCACTGTGGCTAAGGTAAGTTGCTGTGCCATTCGTTTTTGTGTCAATGGGGTGCTTGACAATGATTACCATTTTAACTACATATGTCCGATCAATCTTGAAAATGCAGGCCAAAGAGGTCCGGAGGTTAGCTGATAATATGGTACAGCTTGGTAAAGAGGTAGGATCATGTAGTTGTTCTGTCATTATTGCCGTTGATGATGATAGATTTTCAGTTACCCCTGGAGGACATAGTTTTTAAGTTGTAGCTGATAATGTTGTTCTCTGCCCTGAGGTGTTACGGGAGCTGTATTAATCAAAGTTTGGCTCTAATTTTTGGGAATGGTTCATCTCTTGGTGCATTTTTAGAGGTGTTAAGAAAACTTTGCTTTATTCTTGTCTTTCTCAAACTCAAAAGTGGGGTTAGGTAAGCCTTTTGCCATCACAGCTGTACTGCTTAAGTACTTGCTGGTGGCTGGTTCAATTTGGATTCTAAAGATGTTAGCTGATGCAGCTTCTGGATGTTAGGTTGTCGAAATCAAAATTCTCTCTGGTAAAATAATGCGAAAGTTATCTTGAAAGTATACTAGTTGAAATACTTTTTTCTTAATTGTTGCTGAATTTGTTAATGTGGGATATTTGCGCAGAAGGGCTTGAAGTTTCTAATTTGCGAGCGCTCATTTTTTGATGTTGTTTCATTTTTACCGTTCTGTTATTTATGATTAAGATCACAATTGGAAATCTGACAAGAGACATTTTCTTGGACATAATTGTAATGGCTCAGCTGTTGACATCTTTTACATTTCAACATTCAATTTTTGAGATTGGTACTGCAATTTTACTGCTCAAACTTTGACAAGTAGGATGGTCACGTGATATTTCTGTTTGTATCTTGACTAGATATAGTTAGAGTGATAAAATTGAAAGAATATCAAAAGTTGAGTGGTTTCACTTATTCAAAGTGAAGTTCCATGGTAAAAATAAAATACTACTGAAAGTTTAACTATCAACAAAGAGTTTTACTGTAGTGTCTTGGGTACGCATCCTTGTACACTTGGTAGTTTTGTCCCATCCTATTAGACTATTTCTCTACTGTCAGCCCAGTGAAATTTTGTGCTGAGTTTATTCACTGTTTGACTTTTTTGTGATCCTTATTATATTTTGCCAGGGTACCCTTCATGCTGCTAGGCAAGCAGCTGCTTTCGTGCGAGGAGATGATGTCCTTCACAAACTGTTCACAGAACTGGCCTATAGATACAAGTGACTATAAGCTCATAAGTCTTTCATCCCTTCATTTGTCACGAACCTTACCCTTTTCAATATATGTCATTACAGAGATCGAGCTGGTGGATATACGAGACTTCTTCGAACTCGCATTCGAGTTGGTGATGCTGCACCCATGGCTTATATTGAGTAAGGCCATAATTCTATTTTTTCCTTAGAAAGTTTGTGGAATGTATTAAATCTGTCTTCCATGTCTGCCATCTCATGAGCTAGAACAGGGTGTGGCTATATAGTTTCTGTCACTTATGATGAAGAGAGGTAGTTGAGCGAGTCGTTAAGTGGAAAGATATGAAACTTTGACATCGGTTTTCTGTATATTAGGACCCTAGAGAGAGAGAGAGAGAGAGAGAGAGGGGGGGAAGGGGGGGTGGGGGCTGCTATTAGATATATAAACCAGGAGGGAAAAAGAAAAAGTTCATTCCTTATTTTGGAAAGATTGAGGGTATTATTTCAAGCATGTTTTTGAGTAAGGACACTCCACCCTTCTAATGAGTTTATTAGTGGAGGTTTGAGGAAGCTTCACGTGCACATATTGACACCCAGTGAAAAGTGATCCTAATTGATTAAGTTTCCAATCTTTCTTTTATAACCTGCAAGAGTGGTTCATGATGAATCACGATGTCACTTTGGTGATGTTTTTGTGTGCATCCTCAGGGGGTTATGCAATTAGATGTCTTAACAGGTTATATTTTGCTGAATGATGTTTGAACAGGTTTATTGACAGAGAAAATGAACTTAGACAGTCGAAGCCTCCGGTCCCTCAACCTCCACAGAGACCTCCTATGGATCCCTGGACAAGATCCAAGCTTTGCAAACAGTTCGCACCGCCTAAAGAGGAGAAATTCTCTGAGCCTGACGCATAAACTCAGAAGAGGCCTCTTGATGGTATAACAATGTTAGTCCTTTATTTATCAAGTAAAGGGATTTCCTTTACCCCTCATAATCTGTCATGGGCCATATAGATCAAGGGGAACTTGTGTGCTGTTTATTTTTGTGCTCTGTATTTGAGTAGTGGCTGTGGAGGCGAAATTGATAAGCATCTTCATTCTCCAGAGTGTCAAGCAAACATAGGCTTGCTCTACTGTTAATTCGATCATTTGATGGTTCTGGGAGGCCTTTGGTGTTGGATTTGTATCATTTACTTTTTTGGGTGCTCAGGTCTATGTCTGCTTCAGTACGAAGAATTTTGAACTTCTCATTGAGCCTTGTTCCGTGGGTGCCATTCATGAACAAATTTCTCTATGTTTTGGGCTGGAAGAAACCTTCCCTTGAAACTGTTGATAATTTATGTTGTCCGCAGCATCAAGTCTTTTAGCCAGGATTGATTGCCAAACTTTGGGTTTCGAAAGCAAAGACACTTCCATTTTCAATGGCATAACATGTAAGGCTAGAGAAGTGTAAATGCATATAAACGGCAAAAGGGAATGTATTGCCGAAAGGGATGTGGGGCTGCGCATGTATACTAGTGGCCCATGCTTGTGAGCACTTGATGAGCTCATCGGCAGCTTCTCTTTCTCTGTGCCGAAAGCAATGATGAAGAGGTTCCTTCAAGCTTTTATCTTTTTCCCAGTGGTTATCCTTGAAGCTACCATTAAGTATTGCTTAAGCGTGATTTAGATGTGTTAATCTCGCTGATTTAGTTGCTCTATTGGCGACTAACAAGACCTCACTCTCTGTAGCACTTTTTTGTGTTTGGTTGTGATGTGGAAATGGGAGGAGAGGATCCAGATGATTTGCTAGGAGAGGAATAGTTATTTGTGCACAAACGGCAAACTCCTCTTCCTCTTGTCAGAAGACTCTCCTTAAATTCACCAAGTAGACCAACCAAGTATTGCCAAACAGGGCCTATCATAAGCCAAAACTCTCCAGACAGATACCCATGTTTTCTAGTTATATTTCGTTTTCCTACGTCTTTTAAGTGGTCAACCAAAGAGGTTACATCAAACCAAATCTCAATATGAACATGAAAAAGCGAAAAAAAAAGCAAAAAACAAAAGATGGGCATACCCATCAAAGGGTAAATAACGGAATGAAAATAATTTATACTCTATACTAATTATATCTATATTGGACGTGCAAGTGAAACGTTGACGAAAAGCCCTCGCTTTTGCTTCCCAACGAATGCATCTACAGCTGAAACGACTCCAACAGAACCAACACGCTTTCCGTTTTGGTCGGTTTGCTTCGCTTCTACTACAAACATTCATACGTTGTCACATCTCCATTTATACTATCTCTATACTTTTATAGACACATGGTACTTTTTATATTTTAGTTAAATGGGACATAGTACTAAGATATGTGCATGGGACGGAGTAACTGAGAGATACGTAGCGATGGGTGCACGGCTCCCATCCAAAAGGGAAAAAATTAGAATAGCAAAGCTCGACTTTCATTTGCATCACAAGTGTACGGTTGGGTGCCACGTGGACTTCTGCTGCTCCTTTTCCCACACTTTTTGAAGCTTCGAAGCTAATCTTCATTGTGGTCAATCTAATGTTTGATTAATGGATCCAGATGTATTATTATGTATGTAAAAGAGATTTTTCCCAATTATGACATTTGAGTTTGTACTTTTTTCTTCATATCTCTGGAATAAACTTTCCATCGCTTGAAGGCTTAGATCTTTGGGATGAGAATAGAAGATCAGATGGAAAGTGAGACGTCCCTTTGGAAAGCGATGCCTAGTGGTTGTCACCAAACTTAATTTCATTAAACATGTTAATTTTTGCCTTTGACTGCGTTTGTGCTCCCTTTTTGTTTGGTGAAATCGTTTGCATTATCAGCCTTGATTAATCTTATTCCACCTTATTTTGTCTTTGCTTTAGCATTAAGGTATGTGGAGCAAGACCAAGAAAGAGAAAAAAAAAATGGTTCCTGCAGTTATCTTCTGGTTCTTTATGATAGGGTTTGATAAGAAGAACTGCAAGAAATAAAGAAAGAGTAGAAAATATTTGATTACAAGGTGAAAAAATTCTACTTGAAGGTGTCATGAAGAACAATGATTCAGGAAAACTAAACAATATTAATAGATAAACATTGACTTTACCTATAGGCTCATGCAACTGATATTATTCTATAGTCCTAATTTTTTTCCCGTAAGATCACTTCAGCCTTCATCTTATCCGTACTTATTATAAGCCTAAAAAAAGGCACAATGTGGAGGTTGCAACTCTCTAACAAACGACAGCACACCTATTAATATAAAATGGGGACAATTCACAGGTACTTTTTAACTTAACCAAAAAGCATCGACTATAATTATCAATTGGTTTAACAGTCAGCTTTCTAACAGATCATAGGCATCTTCAGCCCTTGGCTTCAAGTACAATAATAGGTTTACTCTATTTGGTAAGTGAGATGGGACATGAGTTGACTCGCATTCCATTGTCATATGCATCATGCATCTTCAACTAATCTGTTCTCTTCAACCTAATGGAGCAACTACCTCCAATGATGACAATTTTATGTTTTGTACTTTTGGAGAAAAAGGTTAAAGATTAGAGTAATGTGTTTTTCCCACTTTTATAATGATCATTTTTAGCCTTTCTTTGGGATTTGGTGGCTTGGTACAAGCTGAGAGGGCTAGTGGTCTATCCATTTTTATAACAATTGCTACTCAGCATGTTCTCTGTATTTTGTAGAGCTGGCCTGCAAATTCCTCTCTTCTGCATTTTCTGAAAATTCAATGTAAGTTTTTGTTTTAGTGCTAATAACTAACGAAGAAGTGACATGTTTTTCATATTGAATTGTCTTTTCATCTATTTACGCGAGTTAGTGTAACCGCTACTTGAACTCGATATCAACTTCAAGAAAATTACAGTTGATCTATCTTTGCCAGGACATCAGGAGAAAGTGGGAGAGAAGTAGCAGAAACATACAGGGGAAAGAAAATAATGAAAAAGTTGGTAACTTGGTATTGGTGATGAAGCAGTTCTAAAAACAATGGAAAGCAAAGTGTGAACAAGAATTCAAACAGAAGCCATATCCTCTCTATATTGACACCACTTAGACCTGTCTCATCTCATTTTCTTCTCCATGTCATTCGGAAGAAACCCCAGAACCACATAGGTTTTGTAACTCTCTCTCTCTCTCTCTCTCTCTCTCTCTCTCAACCGCATTAATACTATCGATATTGATCAAGTTTCATCTGATAGTTGGTGTTTGTTCAATTAGTTCTCTGGCTTTGTACATGTAATGTTCAGCGGTCCAGGATTTTCTGCTGTAGTTTCTTCTTCTCCAGGGAATTTTAGTCAGGGAAGTGTTTTTCTAACCCCTCTCTTGGCTAGGAATTTGGAATGTTGTGAATGTCACAAAAGGACCTTAATTTGGTTTTCGTCGAATTGTCTGTACATAAACAGCTTCTTGACACAACAATCTTCTCGACTTTGCTTACTCACCCACTTCTTGATTCTGTCATTCTTTCTAAGGTATTAAGTAACAACCATTTTTTTTTCAGCTTATCAAATCGTCATGGCCAACACATCTGGTTTAGCCTTCTTCTGACCATGTTTGATGATTCTTCCACACAGTTTTGGCGGTCAGATGGTGGATTCACCAGGTCCGAGTAAATCCAACTGAGAGAAGCAATGGGAAGTTCAGACGATAATCTCGAGATCAAACACAGATTGTCATTGTCAAAGTGAGTTTCTTCTTCATTCAAATATCAGATTTTGTTTCATTAAATCCATGGGGGAGCTTACTTACAGAGAAAGCTTCATTAAAAAAGTTGAAGTCCCCCAAAACCTGAAATTTAGCAGTAATAAGCTACGCAATTTTAGTTTTTACTTCTTGATCAAATCCTTAAAATGGCAATGCTATGTAAATTTCAACATGCTCTGGTTGCAATTGCTAATTCAATGTGAATTCTATGCAGTCTTAGAGAAAGCCTCCTCATAACAGTCTGCTTCTACCTACTTATGAAGTCGACCAATGTCTTTTTCATGGAGAATGTACATCGAAATTTATATCAGATGAACACTGCCGCATAGTTTTGCACAATGTACACATCGGTATATAATGTCACCAAAAGTCTGACCTCAGGCTCAAGGAATTTCCTCATGAACCGTTTAGTCAAACCAATTGATCAACAATCTAGAAAAGCAGCTGGTGCAGCAATTTGCTCCTCATCTGCAAATTGTTCGGCTTTAGGATTAGAAGACAAACGCAGTCTCAAAATATCAGTAAAAACACAGCTTTTACAGGTTCATACTTCAAAGCATGCACGTTGAAACAAGCACTTGTCCGCCAATTTACTTTGTATTGTTCGTGACGGTTGAGGATTTTATTGTGTCCTCTGTCCTGACTAAAGATAGACTAACATCTGAATTCACTTTACAAATATCTTCCATTTTATAGTTGATTTGCTACATCTATCGCACATATTACAAATAATTCTGTGAAGCTGCTTGAAATCATCTATGACTTTCATGTACTTTCTCATTTATATTGTTTGCTGACCCATTCATCAATGGCTACTTGAATCAGTGAAGAAATACACAAGAGGAAACTGCAGCGGAGTAAATTCAAAGGAATTGACAAATCTTTTCAGTTGCCCCTCCAATATAAAAGTGCAAACTGCAAGTTCTCTTTATTGAAATTTCTCCTTACCATCACCATATGCGGCACGTTGGCAACGATACTCTACCATCCTGAAGTTTACAATAGCGAAAGTCTATCATCGACCACGATTCGGTAAGAAATAATTCAATCACATTTACACTGTTCATATAATGCTCTATGTACAAACACTTGGACAAGCATCAATATCTTACTCATTTGCAGGCAGCAAGCGTAACTTCCTTGATTCTATTGCTTGCAGGCCAAATTTTGTCAACAGATGGATATGGGGCGGATCAGACCCACGATACATGTCGCATTTGGACATAGATTGGGAGGATATAAGAGACGTAACAGACAGCCTAAATGGGAAAAACGACTATCATGGAATCGGCCTTTTGAACTTCAATGATAGCGAAAATGCATATTGGAAGCAGCTTTTCCCGAGGGCAGACCACATTGTTCTGCCCCTGGAATATGCTGCCAAAAACGTCACTTGGGATTCCTTATATCCAGAGTGGATCGACGAGGAAGAAGAAACTGAAGTACCCATTTGCCCAAACCTACCGCGCATCAAACCACCGGCTGTGCGGCTTGATCTGATCGCCGTGAAACTTCCATGCAGGAATGAGGGCAATTGGTCGAGAGACGTGGCGAGGCTCCACTTGCAGCTCACAGCAGCGCGGCTCGCATCATTGGCCAAAGGGAGCTATCCGGTGCATGTCCTCTTTGTCACCAAGTGCTTTCCGATACCCAACTTGTTCACCTGCAAAGAACTCGTCGTGAAGATGGGCAATGTTCGGCTTTACAGGCCAAATCTGAGTGTCCTGAGAGAGAAGTTGCAGCTCCCTGTTGCGTCATGTGAACTTGCTCTTCCTCTCAATGTCAGAGGTCAGTTCTATAACAAACTCTCTCTCTCTATCTCTCTCTCTCTCTCTCTCTCTCTCGGAAACTATTTATGCCACCATCTTATATGCTATCCCATATGTGATGTCGTAAGTCCGGTTTCTTGCGAACAGAGCGGGTTTACACGGGATATGCGCGCCGAGAAGCTTATGCGACCATCCTTCACTCTGCTCATGTATATGTCTGTGGGGCAATAGCTGCGGCTCAAAGCATACGAATGGCCGGTTCGACTCGTGACCTCGTGATACTTGTGGACGATACGATCAGCAACTACCACAGGAGTGGTCTGGAGGCAGCCGGTTGGAAGATCCGCACAATACAGCGGATCAGAAACCCAAAGGCCGAGAAAGATGCCTACAACGAGTGGAACTACAGCAAGTTCCGGTTGTGGCAGCTGACCGACTATGACAAGATCATATTCATCGACGCCGACTTGCTCATCCTCCGAAACATCGATTTTCTCTTTGCAATGCCCGAAATTTCAGCCACCGGGAACAATGGCACGCTATTCAACTCCGGTGTCATGGTGATTGAGCCTTCAAACTGCACATTCAACCTTCTGATGAAGCACATCAATGAGATAGAGTCCTACAATGGCGGCGACCAAGGCTACTTGAACGAGATCTTCACGTGGTGGCACCGGATCCCGAGACATATGAACTTCTTGAAGCACTTCTGGGTCGGCGACGAGGAAGAGAAGAAGCGAATGAAGACTCGACTCTTCGGGGCCGATCCCCCGATCCTTTACGTGCTTCACTATCTAGGAGTGAAGCCATGGCTTTGCTTCCGGGACTACGACTGCAACTGGAACGTCGACTTCTTCCAGGAGTTTGCCAGTAACGTCGCACACGAGCGGTGGTGGAGAGTGCACGACGCGATGCCGGAGGTCCTGAAGCAGTTCTGTATGTTGGAGTCGAAGCAGAAGGCGCAGCTGGAATGGGATCGGAGACAGGCCGAGGAGGCCAACTACTCGGATGGGCATTGGAGGATCAAGGTCAAGGACCCGCGGCTAGGCAAGTGCATCGACAATTTGTGTGACTGGAAGAGCATGTTGCAACACTGGGGCGAGACCAACTGGACCGACGATGAGTTCCTCACGCCCTCACCTCCGGCGATCTCTAAAGCATCCCTCTCCCAGTTGTGAGTACCTGATGATGCTTCCTTTTTTGGTCATGCCAAACTAAAGTTTCCTCGCACAGAATATAGATGAGAGACTGATCTTCCAGTGATCGGTTCGATTTTTCTTTTCCGCCTCTTCCTATTGCATAAGGTGTCTGATAGAGACCCTCCTTGATTCTTCGAGATTGGATTTGACTGCAAATGACAACAACTGGAGAAACAAGACTTTTGTTAGAAGAATCAAGAATGCCGTTCATCTTAGTGTATCTCGTCTCACAATGCTAGAAGAATCAAGCACCACTCCATCACTGCATCACTTTCTACTCTGAAAAATCAAGATAATTTCTTTGAAACTTGTACCTGGAATTAAACGTCGCT
This sequence comes from Syzygium malaccense, assembly GCA_031216405.1. Classification (NCBI taxonomy): domain Eukaryota; kingdom Viridiplantae; phylum Streptophyta; class Magnoliopsida; order Myrtales; family Myrtaceae; genus Syzygium; species Syzygium malaccense. The sequence continues at coordinate 44,959,509 of CM062260.1, forward strand.
CGGTATCATATAATACCACACGAGAAGTATGAGGACATCACTTTGTTCTGTACAGAGCAGCGTCTTGTGTTTTATATATATTAAAAAGGTTATCAATAGTGAACCAACAAGGGGTCCATAGCTCAGTGGTAGAGCATTTGACTGCAGATCAAGAGGTCACCGGTTCGAACCCGGTTGGGCCCTTATATTTCTCTATTAATTTCTTTTGGCTTTCTGTGCCTCTATCTAATTAAATCTTAGTTTATGCTACTCACCTCACATAATATAAACATGACATGGAAAAAAAGGAATCTTTCGTTTTCTTCACAATCTTAGAAGGAAGTCTTTCAAATCTTAGTTTATTTTACTCACCTCGCATAATATAAATATGACATGGGAAAGAAAGGAATCTTTCGTTTTCTTCGCAATCCTAGAAGGAAGTCTTTCAGTTGCATATCTAACAAGAAAATTATAATTATGCGAGGTTACACTGCCCAACCTCGTGGAGAATAGGTCACGGGGAAGGAAAATTGTCCAAAAAGTCGTAAACCTATTATACGGAGGCCAATTCAGTCTTAAACTTTTTAATTGTGCTAATATAGTCTTAAATCTTTTGACGAATTGACAATTTAGTCCTAAATCTTTAAATTGTACCAATTGGTCACAAACGTTTTTGACGATGTAATCCTTCCGCCCAAATATCTATATAATAGGTTTATGACTAAATTGATAAATTTTCAAAATGTTTAGGACTAAATCAATACAAAGAAAAGTTTATAACTAAATTGGCAAATCGTCAAAAAGTTTAGGATTAAATTATCACAATTAAAAGTTTAGGACTGAATTGGCTTCGTACAATAGGTTTAGGGCTTTTTGCACAATTATCCGACCACAAGGAAAATTTTTATTGAAGCAACACATGATTCATAGCTAAGTGATAGAGCATTCGAGTGTAGCTCAAGAGGTCATTGGTTCGAACCTGGTTGGGCCCTTTAAATTTCTCTTTTAATTTTTTTTGGCTTTTTTCCCTCTTTGGGTTATACTAAACTTGTGCCCACTGACCATGAACATGTTTAATTAAATATTAGTTTATCTTACTCACGTCGCATAACATAAATGTGACGTGGGAAAGAAAAGAATCTTTCGATTTCTTCTAACGATGATTGTTGTAGAACGAAGTCTCCCAGTTGGATGCGTAATGAGAAAACCGTAATTATGCGAGGTTACGCTATGTAACCTCATGGAAAATAGGCCAGGGGAAGTAATTACTCTTGAAGCAACGTGGGGTCCATAGCTCAGTGGTAGAGCATTTGACTGCAGATCAAGAGGTCACCGGTTCGAACCCGGTTGGGCCCTTTAAATTTCTCTTTTAATTTTTTTTTGTCTTTTTTTGCCTTTCTGGATTATACTAAACTTATGTCCGCTGATCATGAAGATTTCCAATTAAATCTCTGTTTAATGAGGATTGCTATAGAATAGGTCTTCCAGTTGCATATCCAATGAGAAAAATTGTAATTATGCGAGACTATGCTGCATAACTCCATGGAGAATAGGCCACGGGGAAGTAATTATTCTTGAAATAGCATGGGGTCTATAGCTCAATGGTAGAGCATTTCACTGCAGATTGGAGGTCACCAGTTGGAACCTGGTTTGGCCCTATGAATTTCTCTTTGAATTTTTTTGGACTTTTTTTGCTTCTCGGGATTATACTAAACTTGTGCCCACTGACTATGAAGATCGATGTCCACTTAAATCTTAGTTTATCTTACTCATGTCACATAATATAAATGTGACATGGGAAAGAAAGGATTCTTTTGTTTTCTTCAAACGAGGAGTGCTTTAGAAGGAAGTCTCCCAGTTACATATCTTATGAGAAAATCGTAATTATGCAAGTTTATGCTGTGCAACCTCGTGGAGATTAGGCCACGGGGAAGCAATAACTCTTGAATCCTTAAATCCCTATGTGAATGACCTTTTGACCGGTTCAAAAAGGAGTTTGGTGTACAAAACCTTACCCTAAGTAAAAAACAAGAGTAATACCACAAAAAACCTTAAACTGATTTATTTATGATAAATTTACCTCAAATTAATTTTTTGATCTCCAAAATACAAATTGGTACACCTATGACAAATTTACCTTGCGTTAATTTCCATTAAATTTTACTATCAAATTATTTTGATAAATGACACGTGTCTGTTGACGGATATATCAGTTTTGGATTTTACCCTCCGTTTGTCACAAGTGTACCAGTTTGTATTTTTTTTTGTATTAATCCAATTTAGTGGAAATTAACGAAGAGTAAATTTGAACCTGATTGGGCCCTTTATATTTCTCTTTTAATTTGTTTTGGCTTTTTTTGCCTCTCTGAATTATACTAAACTTATAGCCAGTAACCATGAAGATTTCCAATTAAATCTTTGTTTAATGAGGATTGCTGTAGAAGAAGTCTTCCAGTTGCATATCCAATGAGAAAATTGTAATCATGCGATATTATGCTACATAACCTCATGGAGAATGGGCCATAGGGAAGTAATTATTCTTGAAGCAACACGGGGTTTGTAGCTCAGTGGCAAAGCATTTGACTGTAGATCAAGAGGTCATCGATTCGAACCCGGTCGAGCCCTTTGAATTTCTTTTTTAATTTTTTTTAATTTTTTTTGCCTCTCTAGATTATACTAAACTTGTGTCCACTGACTATAAAGATGTCCAATTAAATCTTAGTTTATCTTACTCACATCGCATAATATAAATGTGACATGGGAAAGGAAGGAATCTTTCGATTTCGTCGGACGATGATTGCTGTAGAAGGAAGTCTCCCAGTTGGATGCGTTATCAGAAAATCGTAATTATGCGAGGTTACGCTACGTAACCTCAAGGAAAATAGGCCACAGGGAAGTAATCACTCTTGAAGCAACGTGGGGTCCATAGCTCAGTGGTAGAGCATTTGACTGCAGATCAAGAGGTCACCGGTTCGAACCCGGTTGGGCCCTTTAAATTTCTCTTTTAATTTTTTTTTGTCTTTTTTTACCTCTCTGGATTATACTAAACTTATGTCTGCTGACCATGAAGATTTCCAATTAAATCTCTGTTTAATGAGGATTGCTATAGAATAGGTCTTCCAGTAGTATATCCAATGAGAAAATTGTAATTATGCGAGATTATGCTGCATAACTCCATGGAGAATAGGCCACGGGGAAGTAATTATTCTTGAAATAGCATGAGGTCTATAGCTCAATGATAGAGCATTTCACTGTAGATTGGAGGTCACTAGTTCAAACCCGCTTTGGCCCTATGAATTTCTCTTTGAATTTTTTTGGACTTTTTTTGCTTCTTGGGATTATACTAAACTTGTGCCCATTGACCATGAAGATCGATGTCCAATTAAATCTTAGTTTATCTTACTCAGGCCGCATAATATAAATGTGACATGGGAAAGAAAGGATTCTTTTGTTTTCTTCAAACGAGGAGTGCTATAGAAGGAAGTCTCCCAGTTACTTATCTTATGAGAAAATCGTAATTATGCAAGTTTATGCTGCGCAACCTCGTGGAGACTAGGCCACGGGGAAGCAATAACTCTTGAATCCTTAAATCCCTATGTGAATGACCTTTTGACCGGTTCAAAAAGGAGTTTGGTGTACAAAACCTTACCCTACGTAAAAAACAAGGGTAATACCACAAAAAACCTTAAACTGATTTATTTATAATAAATTTACCTCAAATTAATTTTTTGATCTCCAAAATATAAATTGGTACACCTATGACAAATTTACCTTGCGTTAATTTCCGTTAAATTTTACTATCAAATTATTTTGATAAATGACACGTGTCTGTTGACGGATATACCAGTTTTGGATTTTACCCTCCGTTTGTCACAAGTGTACCGGTTTGTGATTTTTTTTTTGTATTAATCCAATTTAGTGGAAATTAACGAAGAGTAAATTTGAACCTGATTGGGCCCTTTATATTTCTCTTTTAATTTGTTTTGGCTTTTTTTGCCTCTCTGAATTATACTAAACTTATGGCCAGTGACCATGAAGATTTCCAATTAAATCTCTGTTTAATGAGGATTGCTATAGAATAGGTCTTCCAGTAGTATATCCAATGAGAAAATTGTAATTATGCGAGATTATGCTGCATAACTCCATGGAGAATAGGCCACGGGGAAGTAATTATTCTTGAAATAGCATGGGGTCTATAGCTCAATGGTAGAGCATTTCACTGTAGATTGGAGGTCACTAGTTCGAACCCGGTTTGGCCCTATGAATTTCTCTTTGAATTTTTTTGGACTTTTTTTGCTTCTCGGGATTATACTAAACTTGTGCCCACTGACCACGAAGATCGATGTCCAATTAAATCTTAGTTTATCTTACTCAGGCCGCATAATATAAATGTGACATGGGAAAGAAAGGATTCTTTTGTTTTCTTCAAACGAGGAGTGCTATAGAAGGAAGTCTCCCAGTTACATATCTTATGAGAAAATCGTAATTATGCAAGTTTATGCTGCGCAACCTCGTGGAGACTGGGCCACGGGGAAGCAATAACTCTTGAATCCTTAAATCCCTATGTGAATGACCTTTTGACCGGTTCAAAAAGGAGTTTGGTGTACAAAACCTTACCCTTAGTAAAAAATAAGGGTAATACCACAGAAAACCTTAAATTGATATATTTGTGATAAATTTACCTCAAATTAATTTTTTGATCTCCAAAATATAAATTGGTACACTTATGACAAATTTACCTTGCGTTTGTTTCCGTTAAATTTTACTATCAAATTATTTTGATAAATGACACGCGTCAGTTAACGAATATACCGATTTTGGATTTTACCTTCCGTTTGTCACAAATGTACTGGTTTGTGATTTTTTTTTGTATTAATCCAATTTAGTGGAAATTAACGAAGAGTAAATTTGTTACAAATGTATGAGTTTGGGGTTTTTGATGGTTAAAAAAATTAGTTTGTCACAGGTGTACAGTTTGGGGTTTTTGATGGTCAAAAAATTAATTTGAGATAAATTTATCACATGTGTATTAATTTGAGATTTTTGGTGATATTAACCCTTAAAAAAAACAAATTCTGCTCGTATGTGAAGAATTCTCTAAAACTGCAGAGATGAGATTATTCATTTCACATGTCTACATGCACAGAGGATGGGATTTAATCTTACATCTCGCTACTCTAGTAAACATACAAGCACATGCCGAGGTTCTTCCCAGATCTTCCACAAACACAACCATGTCTAGTCCATCGTCCCTGACATAATTTCGATTCACAGTAGAGAAGCCAACGAAGGAATCCACTCATTGCCCTGGATGAAGTTCTGCACGGAGTACTCGTTCGCGTGCTTCGCCGGGATGCGGCTGCTCCAAGAAACTCTCCCCGACAAGTCCGACCCAGGTCCTGAATTCCCAAACTCGCCGTAATAAAGCGTTTTCAGCGCGAAATCCTCCCTAAAAGGCATCCATCCCTCCCGGGTTATGAGCTCTTCCATACGACAACCAATGAACACCGTCCTGGAGTACTCCTTCCAGGGCCTGCCCAAGAAGTTCTTGTGCACTTTAGGATTGCTGCGGTACAGTTCCATGTACCTCTCGGTGCCATTGATGAAGCAATTGTGGAATATGAGGCCAGTCGACTGAGCAGGGTCCGTCCTCCCATGGGCCGTGATTGCGTTGTTCTCGCCCTTCTCGGGGGTGACTTGCCGGGGCCGCACCAGGATCATGCAGTCCTGGAACACCGCGGCCGCGTTCCCGAAAATGAAGTCCACGTTCCCTTCGATGTGGCAGGATTTGTAGAACTGGCGGAGAGAGTGGGCATAGAGAGTGTCTTGATTGCCCAAGAACTCGCAGTCCTCGACGACGGACAGGTCACTGTCTGATCTGAAGGCCACGGCTTGGTGGACATCCGGACCGGCCGTGTTCTGGAACGTGATTCCACGTGCCATGAATCCATCCCCGAATACTCCTACATCCGTCGATCAAACATCATGCCGTATTTTTCTCCATTAACCGAGTTCGCTTTTCTCTTTACTTAGCTAGATGTGCTGCGAAGATAACTTCAATTTTTCCCCAACACAGAATCACATCAAGGAATAACAGCCATTTAATCAAAGTAAGCAGATCATCATATCACCCTAATTTGACAATGCAGGTGAAAGCAACAGGAGCAAACACATCCACAACCACAAGTTTCAAAAAGAAAACAGTGCAAAGAGCGGTGAAAGGCATAGAAAGTCAGGGGTCCACGGTGAAAAGTCGCTCCAGCAAAACAAGGCTCAAAACCAAAGCTCTAATCTGGTCACCACTTCCTACTCCAGCTGTAGTAATAATGATTCACCACCACATTTTTTATTGCTTTGCTGCAATCCACTTGTAATCCATTGCATCGCACCACCACTTCTAACATCTTTTTACTGTTTTGCCACGCAACCTATCTTCCTTAGATCCTTCCACTAACCTTAATGCGATAGAGACAGAAAGACCGAGGCGACAAAAGTAAAAGCCTCGGAAAAACCGAGAACATGACAGAAAAGAAAAGCGTACCAACAGTAGCCGTATTGTAAGTGAAGATTCCAGGCATCGCGGCGTTCAGAGACCCCGTAATTACCGTCTTGCCCACGCCGTCGCCGACGAACACCACGTTCTTCTTCTCCACCGGAACCCTCACAATCTCCTTGTACACCCCTTCCTTTATGTGGATCACGAACCTCCTCCCCCTCTCGCCGTTGTTCGGCGCCGCGTTCACGGCGTCCTGCACCGTCCCGTGGCACCCCTGACCCCCGTTCTTGCACACGGTCGCGTCCGCCGTCAGCCCCCGCGGGACCCCGCCGGCGAACCCCGAGGCGGGCCCTCCGCCGGGGCCGGACTCCCAGAACCCGGCCCGCTCGGTGGCGGGCGGGCTCCAGGAGTCCATCTGGGCCCCGCGAACGTCGTACGCGACGATCATGCTCAGGGCGTTGCTGGTGAGCGACATGAGGGTGTCCAGGTACGACATCGTGTGGTCCACCATCGCCGTCTCGTTCGAGTAGCTCAGCTCGGACCAGCAGTTGTACTGGTACTCCAGGGCCGCGCTCATGTACGCGCGGGCGTCCTTGATCCTGCCGCGGGGCAACGCCGCCGACACCGTCAAGCTCATCCGGTGCTGCGACAGGGGGAGGATCTGGAGGCAGTTCTTGGAGTGGACGGTGAGGTTGAGGCTGCGGTGGCCGGAGGACGAGGCGAGGACGGACTTGAGCATGGACTGGGCGGTGTTGAGGCCGTCGGAGGAGGCGGCGACGGCGGCAAGGATGATGGAGAGGGAGGGGGAGGGGCGCTTGGTGAGGGGGGGCTTGGAGCGGGAGAGGGAGGAGACGCAGAGGTCTTGGAACCTGGTGGCCCGGCAGGCCCGGGTGACCTGGGGCGGGACGACAGAGAGGGAGGAGTGCGACGGGTCTGCGAAATGCGTATGGTGGTCGGCGGCGGCGGAGGCGGTGGAGAGAGGTAGGAGGGAGAGGAGGAGGAGGAGGAGGAGGGCCGCCATGGATGAGAGGACGGAGACGGAGGAGTGTGATCAGTGGCCGTGCGGACGGTGGCGAGTATTATTAGAGCAAGACATTGAGTGAAGTGAACCCGGGAACTGTTTTCAATTTTGTCCTTTTGGGGCCAAATTACGAAAACCAAAAAGAAAAAGGGGTTCTCTTTGAAATCTGTCCCCTTAACCAATGACCAAAATGCTTATTAAGCATATTAAGCAATTATACATAACATTATGAGACTCTTGATGCATTCGAAATGGCAATAATTTTTTTCCATATTCATTGCTTCACGGGTGTTTTCAGGACACACGTTAACGAAATTGTTTTTTACTTTGTGGTGGGTTCTGCTTCTTGGTGTTCCATTATGCTTTGCTGATTTCACAGGCTACGCAAAGAACATTCATTTCGTGGTTAAAAGTTTATGGTAAGCTTGGAGTTGAGGAGTCTAATCCAAGGCATGAATAATGATCATTATGAGACGGCTGATCCACATAGAATATGACCAATGTCGTCGTACAAAGCCCATATACTTCCAAAGTTATCGTGCCCGCAAACAACATATGATTTATATTTTACAAGAGGTGACATTAATGATTTTGTCTCGGGCATCCGGCCGGCCAGCCGGGGCGTGGGCGGGGGTGAGGCGAGGTGGCGACCGAGAACATGGGATCTTCGGCTTGCAAGTTCGATACCACAAAAGTATGGGTGAACGGTTCAAGATTCCGTACAGGTTTCACCTAAAACTTGGAACCTACCCATAAGAACATGTTCATCATTTCTTAGAACCTAGAACCTATCTTACATATTTTGGAACCTAAAACCTATTCTATCACAGACTCTAGGGTCAATTCTAAAGTCTATCCAGGTTCCACATATATTATTAATTGAACAATCACGGTGAATCATTACATTTAATAATCATCATTTGCTGTTACGATCCACTTACCACAACTTATATTTAAACATATGATAAATATGAAACATTAACAAATCATAAAATGAAGAGCTCAGACTAGTAGTTTCAAATCATATACTCATTATTTACCATGTATATCTTGAAACCTGAAACCTATAAGTTTTCACCGGTCAAGTTCTCAAATTCCACGTTTTGCCTTGGAACCATGCTTTACACAAAAGAGCCCACCTTGCTCAATAAAGAGTAGTGCACTTGCCGGTTATCACTTATCATCACCTAACAAGGATGACAAATAAAGGTATTACGAGAAAGAATGCAAACATAAAGGTCGCAGCAGCTATCGCACTACAAATTCATTTAGGCATTATATTTATTGTCCATTCACAGTACGATGTTACGTCGTAATTCCTATTACAGTTAAAATTCGTAAAAACCGTTTCGTGCATCCCTATGTGATAGCTCATGTAACATCGGCTTAGAAATACATTCTATTTTCAAGGGGCTATTGGTGAAAATTTTCCTTGAGTTTTTCAAAATTATGAACTACTTTCGCACGATGTCAAATGATTTAATGTTAGAAGTACGTGTTATGTTGACTTTTGTCTTTTAGGACATTAGTTTATGTTAATTTGATAGGGGTAATGATATAAATGGTCCTTGAACTTTGACTCAATATGTAACGTGGTTCATGAACTTTCAATTTATTCAATATGATTTCTGGACTTTTGATATATGTTCAACTTAATCCCCGAACAATATGAAAATATTTAATATTGTCCTTTCATTAATTCAAGTTCAGGGATTACATTGAATATTTTCATATAGTTCGAGAATTAAACTGAATGTACCAAAAGTCAAAAGACCATATTAAACAAATTAAAAGTTTAGAAAAAAATGTTTAGAGATTATATTGCATATTGGGATAAAGTTCATGAACCACATTGCACATTGGATCAAAGTTCAGGGACCATTTGTGACATTTTCCCTAATTCATATAGTAAGACCGCTCACGTGTGCGTTGTATTAGAAAGTTCCTTGTCGGAGAATTGATACAGTATGAACCAGTTAATATATTCTAATTGGCTCACAAGTCATTAACTTAGACTTTTGACTGAACGTGAGCCCAATTGGATATATCGATAGGCTTAGACTTGGATTACTTCTTAGCAATCTTCCCAGGTGAAGGTATTGGACTTTTGTTGGCTCTCTCAACAATATTTGTGCTCGATAATTTCATGGCACATGCACTTATTCCAATTTTTCTACCATTTCCTGAAGAGATAATGACATAAATGGTCTATGATTAGCCCAATATGTAATGTGGTCTTTTAGCTATTTATTTGTTTAATGTGGTTATGAAATTTTTAGCTGCATATTGTTCAATGCGGTCCCTGAACTTTTGGTACATATTTAATGTAATCTATGAATTATATGAAAATATTCGACGTAGTGATCATATTGAACATATTAAAAGTTCATTAATCACATTGCATATTGAACTAAAGTTTAGGAATTAATTGGGGATTACGTTGCATATTTGGCATAATTCAAATATTTGTATCATTTTCTCTTTCTTGAATTATGAATACAATTTTCGTTTGTCAAAAAAATTAAGAAAAAAGAATGACATCCTGGCCCCAAGAAAAGGCACGAAAATTTCAAACTCTTGTCGACTAAACCAAGGAATATGAAACTCCTTCTTTTGACTAAATCTCAATCTCTTTTGACAAATTGCTGAGAAAATCATTATTATTTTAATTTTATGTCCTATCAACTGCCATGAAATTAGCGAAGGACGCTCGTCACATCCAGTGCACTTTCCCACCACATGGCGCCACAGCACGGACGGTGAACGATTAGCAACATGTCGTCCACATTACACATTGTCAGACATAAATGCTGAATTTATGGCATGTCTTGCGTTTAAATTTCGCAGTGGATATAGGAACTAAATGCGAGAAATTTGGGCATAGGAATTCCTATTGTCCTACTTTAAACACAAACTATCTTAACCAAATTGACCGGAAAAATACATGGAAAGTACAGAAACATTACCGGCCTAGTTCCTTAAAAAAACTACCAACTTCATATCCAATTTTAAATTTGTCCTGCGTCCAAAAATTCACCGATTTTTTTTGAAAATTATCAAGTATCAGGAGGCTGATATTGTTCCTTATGAAGGTGAGGATGTTGGTGAAAACGCAAGTTTTGATAACGAACCTCTAATTAGTTCTAATAACAATAATTTTGAAAAAAATAAATTAGTGGCGATTTTTGGACGCAGGGTAAATTTGGAACTATAGTGAAAGTTTGTGATTTTTTTTAGATAATTAAAATTTTGAGACGGATATTAAGTTGAAAGTTTTTTTAGGGAATTAAGTCATTATGAGTGCATCTTTATAAACAACACCTACATATATGAGTATTGCATTTTACAAAAAAACGAAAAACAGTAAATGTATATTTGCATTTAAAGTGTAGTTTTCGGTTCTACTTTATATCATTTCTCTATTTGTAGATTAGTTCGAGAGGCCCGGGATAAGAGAGTACCGCGTCAGGTGCCTTTGGAGCATTGAATTGACTATCCACTCAATCGATCACGAAATACAAAGTGTTATCAAACGGTTTTCGTTAGAAGGAAAACAAGTACCTTCACAAAATGTGATATTATGCTACTTGCCATGTGTATGGTCACGAGATATGCTCTGAAAACACTTACAAATTTCTTTTCCGGTCTAGAGATATTCAAATGGATTCGAAAAAAGGTCAAAAGCTGTGGGGAGGGAGTTAAAATTTCGAGGCTACCCTAATTAAATCTCTATCTACTATGGTAGGCCTATGTCAAAGCCAATTAATGAGCATTACCTGCTATTTCGAAGTGGTTGGGAATTGAAAGGGTGTCGGGTTGCACTTTTGTTTCGCTATACCTACTCTCATGTGCCCGTTGAAATGCTAAGGATGTGATGAGCTTTTACCGCAATTTAACAACTACATGAGGGAGTAATAAAAACGTATCGAACCAGAAGCTGATAGGGGGTTCGTTTGCACCCTTGAGATCGTTCCAACTGCTATGGGAAAGGCCTTGTGCAATTTCTTTTGGAAGTCTATATAATGAAAGATAAATTCGATGTGACTGTGAAAACTTAAAGTTAACGAGTCATTATTAGTTTGAAAGAAGAAGGGGGGATAAGGAGATTTCGCCTACAACGTGATTGATGGATTGATTGATTAAGGTATTGTTGACATAAAAAATTGCCCGAGTCCCTGAATATCGATTTGAACCGAAAAAGACCGAGCCAGTCATGATTGAGGTACAATTTGCTGAGTCATTTTAGTCGGCAACTCTAGGTAATCGACAAAGGCGATGAACAATTGTTAATAGGCAATATAAGAGAAAATCACTAAGTGTTGAGCCACGAGTGTTGGTAAATGAAACTTGGTTCAGTCGATAAAGGAACCAAAGCTGAAGTAAAGATCGATGAATCAAGAACAAGATGAGCATTCAAGTCATGAAGCCAACAATTTCAACCGCAAATGATAATGGCCGAGGAACATAGGCTGAAATAACCGTTAGGAAGAGGGGTTCCAGGCTATGGAATCAACTGTTGACGAGAGGTAAGTGATGAGACCACGGTCGTCGAGTTGTGGGCCTTTTGATAATCGTTTGTAAATACATATTGCTAAAGTGTAGGAGTCATGTAGAATATTATTTGCTTTCTTTGTAGCTGTTGATAATTGTCACTAGTAGCTATAAGTATTATAATTGTAGTTTGAGCTAATGATTGCCAATTAACTAATGAACATAAGTTGTTTAATTTTATCTTCCTATTATTTTTACATTTCAATACCTTTTTACGTAACTGGTTGTCATTGCCTCCAATCTTTGTATCTTTGATTTTCTTGTCAATTCACGGTTCCTGTCCAATAATCAATAAGGGATCATTCACATCCTTTGTTGTCGCTTTATATAACTACTGATATCTAAAAACCTTTCTTGTTTAGTTTTAGTCTGACTCTTTTATTCGAACTTTATAAGTGACTATTAGTATAGAATTAGACCTCTATTAAGAGTAACCCCTATTTCAATTACAGATAACTTTAGACACGTTAATCCTTATTGATTGCAAGAAAGATTAGTATAAACCCCTTCTATAAGTAAGCACATTTAAGTTCTTATGAGGAAATAGTAAAAGACTTTTCTTTGGGGTTTCCTCGGTTCCTCCAATCTTAGGTTCCTCGTAAAAGTGAAATCGGAAGCCGGTTCGAAGCGCATTAAAACTTAAAGCCATGCTCAGTGGCAAGCCCATCCACTGGCCGATTGCCTTCTGTCATGTCGAGATTGTGCAGTCGCAACTTCTAAGGCTCTGTAAAGCTCTGACCGATTGAACCATTAGATTCTCTCCTACTCCCCAAATGTTTACGGCCAAGAAAGGCATCTTGGAAAAGCAAAGCCCCACCGTCCGAGGTCCTTCATCTCGTCACACCACCAATTCCTGTTGGCCGATTGGCACAACCTCTCCCAGCTTTATCCCGTGATTTAAGGAAACCAGTCGGTCCCCCGAGCGCATGAAGTTGACGTGGGTCACATTCGAAGTATAGCCTACGTCGGCACCAACAAGGGATGGCAGAAAAATGTTCACCTGTCGTCCTTCTCGACGAGGCCTTTTCGGAGTTTCACGTTATTCAAGTATCATTCTTCCAGTCAATTCGTTAGCCAATTCGTCATAACTTTGAACTTGCTAAGAAAGCCGCCGTGTGCTTTTTATGTGATCATAGGGAAGTGGCTGGACATCTATTTATACGCTACAGCCTTTAATGGCGGAATTGGAGAGGAATGTCGTTTGAGGTAACACATTGCGAGACGATTCATGCGATTGGGAGCCCATGACGGCACCATGCCTTAACACGAGGTGTAGAGTCTTGTATACTGATGGTGCGCATAATAACCATTATATATTTTTATTTTTTTTTCTATTTCCAAGACTAGGTTTGCAATAGAAATTTATTTGTTAACGCAATTTCTTCTTTTTATTTTTGGAATAAATTTTTACTCTAGAAATATGTTTGGAACAGAAATTAAAAGTAAAAATTTATACTTTTTCATTTCTGGAACAGAAATGAGAAATCAAAACTCTTCTCATTGCTCGCCCCTTCTACTAGCCGGGCCACCCACCCGCCGCCTGCTGTGGGCCCCACCTACAGCCTGTCGTCGTCGGTCGCTGTTCGTCACTGTCTGCCGTCGCCTGTTGCCGCCTGCTGTCTGCCATCCTTTGTCGCCGGCTGTCTCCCACGGTTAGCCACTGTTGTCCGCCGCCTCCTGCCACTATTCTCCGCCATCCACCGCCGCCTAATGCCAACCGCCTCCCGCTGTTGCTCATCCGTGAGGAAGAAATTTTGTATCGTTATCAAATAAATTTCTATTTCATGAACAAAAATTTTGTGTTGTTATCAAACACATATCATGGCTTAAAAATCTTCCATTGAATAGAAATAGAAAAATCTATTTCTGATCAGAAATTAATTTCTGGAACATAATGATTATAATTCGTGCCCTAATTGCAGACGGACAACTTGTAACTCAAATGACGTTTGGGACACGTTCGAGAAGTGTTGGACGGAAGGAGCAGTCCAACATTTCTGTCAATTCCAACAAGTGCTCTTGCCACCAGCAATTTCCTAACCCTTCTTCACGCGCATCTCAGTTTCAGAGGGAAAAACATGGCCTCTTCCCATACCCAATTTCCAATCCCCGCAACTTTCTGTGGCCACGAATGAATGAACCGATCATTATTGACCTTTTGTCTTTGCCTACAAGTCAAGCAAGATGAATGCTTTCCCATGTCACCAAAGCAAGAAGTCCCATTCTCCCACTACCGAGTGTACCAGCTTTGGTCGGTCTAGTGCCATCGGCGGAACAGATAATGTAAACATCAGCACATCACGCCGTATACGGACAACTTTGCAGTAGTCATTGATACAGAGTGGGCTTGAGTTTACATGTTGCAACTACATTGGAATCATTGTGGGAACTTGCTTGAGACACAAACAGTTGCATCCGACAACGAGAAACCAAGAAGTACAAGACATTAATAATCATCGGATCAGAAAAAGCATAGAAGGGAAAGGTCTATAGAACCAAACTCTGCGTGTCTGCTCTATACATGAACCGAACACATCCTTCGATAGACAATGTAATTTCACTCACCCAGAATGGTAACTCGACCAAAACAGCCGATGTCACTATTTGATTCAATGAAACTACACAATTTTGATAGCTTCCATGGACATCAAACGGGTGAGAACTGCAGTGTCGTGGGTTCAAAAAACTCCCCATCTCACTCGTCTCTAAACTAGAAACCTTGACCTTTATTAACTTTCTCTTTATCATCTCCGATCAAGAAGATGTCGGAATCCACTCATCTCCTTGAATGAAACTCTTCACCGAGTACATATCAACATGTTCGGCCGGGACCTGACTACTCCACGACACTCTGCTCGACGTGTCGGACCCCGGCCCAGTGTTCTTGAACTCCCCGTAATAGAGGGTCTTCAGGGCGAAATTTCCGCTCCACGGCATCCAGCCCTGAGGCGTGATCAGGGCCTCGAGGTTGCACCCGATGAAGACCGTCCTCGAGTACTCCTTCCACGGCCTCCCCAGGAAGTTCTTGTGCACTTGAGGCTTGCTCCGGTACAATGCCATGTACTCCTCGGTGCCGTTGACCAAGCAGTTGTTGAACACGAAGCCCGTCGACTGCACGGGGTCGGTCCGGCCGTGGGCCGTGACCGCGTTGTTCTCACCCTTCTCGGGCTTGACCTGCCGGGGGCGGACCAGGATCTGGCAGTCCTCGAAGTAGGAGGCCGAGTTCCCAAAGATGAAGTCCACGCTGCCCTCAATGCGGCAGGACTTGTAGTACTGCCGGAGGGAGTGGGCGTAGAGCGTGTCTTGGTTCCCTAGGAACTCGCAGTTCTCCACGACCGAGAAGTCGCTGTCCGACAGGAACGCCACCGCCTGGTGGGCGTCCGGACCAGCGGTGTTCTGGATCGTGAGCCCGCTCGCCATGAATCCGTCGCCGAGCACTCCTGCAACAAATTCGTCAATGCTAATCAGATGAATGGTCCTCCACAAAT
Source organism: Syzygium malaccense (assembly GCA_031216405.1). Classification (NCBI taxonomy): domain Eukaryota; kingdom Viridiplantae; phylum Streptophyta; class Magnoliopsida; order Myrtales; family Myrtaceae; genus Syzygium; species Syzygium malaccense. Next base: position 44,975,044 of record CM062260.1, read on the forward strand.
TGCAAATAGCACACAATGTCGACTTCAGTTCACATCGGACAAGCTTCGCGGCACATGCCATGTCCCGACAAGAATTAATGGTCACTCTCTGGACAACTATCACGCGCCAGCTTGAATTAAGAACAATTCCTATTAGATCTTGTCAGCGTCTGCGTAAAATTAGGAGGCGAATCAATAGTAAAGTACCATAAGATTGCTTACAAAATTTTCTATCGATGAGTACTAAATTTGATTGAGAACATTCTTCCTAGGAACGTGAGTATGTGACAGAGACTCACCGACGGTGGCAGTGTTGTAGGTGGAAATCCCAGGTTGCCCCACGTTCGACGACCCCGTGATGACGGTTTTGCCCATGCCGTCTCCCAAGAACACCACGTTCTTCTTCTCGAACGGAACCCTGACCGTCTCCTCGTACACCCCTTCCTTGATGTGGATCACGAACCTCTTCCCTCCGCCGCCGCCGACGACGTTCGCCGGCGCGGCGTCGACGGCGTCCTGCACCGTCGCGTAGCACCCGCTGCCTCCGTCCTTGCACACCGTCGCGTCCGCCGTCAGGCCCGGGGGGACCCCGCCGTCGAACCCCAGGCCCGACGACGCCCCCCCGCCGCCGCCGCCGACGAGGCCGTCCTCCCAGAACCCGTCGCGCTCCGTCGCCGGTGGCCGCCACGCCGCCGTGCCGTTCCCGAACCGGTCGTACGAGACGAGCATGCTGAGGGCGTTGCTGGTCAGCATCGTCAGCGTGTTCAGGAACGCCATGGTCTGGTCGACCTGGCTCGTGTCGTTGGCGTACTTGAGGGCGGACCAGCAGTCGTACTGGTAGAGCAGGGCGGCGGAGAGCCAGGCGCGGGCGTCCTTGGTGCGGCCGCCCGGGATCGCGTTACCCGCCGCCGACTCCGTCCGGCGGTGGGAGTTGGCGAGGACCTCGACGCAGTTCCTGGCGGCGGTGGTGCGGTTGACGTTGCCGGCGGAGGAGGAGAGGATGGAGTCGACCATGGACTGGGCGGTGGCGAGGCGGTCGGAGGAGATCTGGAGGGCGGAGAGGATGAGGTCGAGGGAGGAGGGGGCGGGGGGGAGGCGGTAGGGCTGGGAGGCGCAGAGGTCGGGGAATCTGGTGGACTTGCAGGCCTGCTGGATCTCCGGGGACGAAGGGGAAGAGGAAGGAGTGGAATGCGGGGTAGGGGATGGTTTGGGGAGGTGGGTGTGGCGGGCGGAGGAGGGGGAGAGGAGGAGGAGGAGGGAGAGGGAGAGGAGGGAGAGGAGGGAGAGGGAGGCCATGGAGATGCAGAGGAAGGAGGTGGGCTTGAAGGGGAACGGGAGAGAGGAGGAGGTGGGTTTTATAGGTGATCTCCTGTTGGAGGCGTAGGTGAGTGTCATGGCGTTATGGTTCAGTGCGGGGGAGGGGGGCGTTGCTTTTGGGAGGGCGTGATTTGGTAGATTGTGGAATTAATGGCGGAAAGAGAGAGAGAGAATGGAGGGAAAAAGATGAGTTCACGAGAGGAATTGGAGTCACGGGTGGGGATCCAATCGCTGGTGATGGAAGCTCACGGATTCACTGTTCAATGCCCAGTGTCTTTTAGAGAGAGAGAGAGAGAGAGAGGGAGAGAGAGAACAGGGGGTTGCAGCTGTAGGAGGAGTTCTTGTTCTTCTTCAGTTCCGTCGTCAAAAGGGGGGCACTGCGGTTCCGCCGTAACAAGTATGGGATCTGCAGCTTCGGTTTTTTCCCTTCTTTTGGCATACGAGACCGATGTTCGTATTTTGTTGGGAAAATATCACAAAAAATCTCAAATTACACCACTTATGATAAATTTATCATGAATTTTTTTTTGTGACACGAAAAACCCTAAACTATGCCACTTGTGATAAATTTACCTTAAACTTTCCGCCATGGCAGGCGAAGGGAAGAGGAAAGATAAGGAAAAAAAACAAAAAAAGGAAAAAGAAGAAAATGCCCTTGGGCCAAAGTATTGTGAGGTAAATGTGTTACAAGTAGCATAGTTTGGGGTTTTTTGTGTCACAAAAAAAGTTTAGAGTAAATTTGTCACAAGTGACATAATTTGAGATTTTTCGTGTCACAAAAAACATTCCGGGCAAATTTGTCACGAGTGGCATAATTGAGCTTTTTTGTGATATTTTTCCTATTTTGTTTCGAACTTATTTCGCAAATTATGGATTCTTTGTTTATGTTATTTTCATGAATTTACTGACAAATGTCATTATTAGGGATTTGGTGCGAGAACGACAAGTGATAGGTGGAGAATCCTAAATTATACCGGTTACTTTGGGATGTTTTATAGAGTTTTTGGCTTTGGCGAGGCCTCGACTGTCATGGCCTAGGCGAGGGCTGCCCTCACGGCCTCTAGCGAGGGCTTGACCCTCGTGGCTGGGCAAGGATTGCCCTTGCTAGCCACAATGGAAAAAAAAATTAAATTAAAAAATATTAAAAACATTGGAATTCGTAAATTTTGTCTAAGTCATCATCAATCATGTCACGTAGTCGGTTAGTGTCCATATCAGCTATTTTCTATCAAAATTGGCATGATGAACTATATTGGCAAATTATCAAAATGTTTATGATTCAATTGGTACGATTAAAATGTTTAGGACTGAATTGACACTAGTGCAATAGGTTGGTGACTTTTTTTTGGTATTTTCCATGTTCAAGAGGTAATCCTATCTCCGAATAACGGTCATGACAGAACCATATAAGTTATTATGTTAAAGCGATTTGTATGTCTTACTCAAGGGACTTGACATCCTAATTGAATTGGGTGTAGGCCTCATTTGGTTCAGCATTCTTAAGGGGTTTTGGCCTCGAAAATCCCTTAGGGAAATGCTGGGGTGTTTAGCAAGCATTCCCGATGGACTTTCGGCCGAAAGGCAGCATTGGGAATGCTCAAAACTCAAAAGCTAGTCTGGACCGGTTTTGGGCTTTCAGCATTTGACAAATGCCGAAATCGATTTTTTTCTTCCCAAACTACCCTCACTTATTCTTTAATATTCTAGTTTTACCCCTTGTTGTTACTATTCATCTTCTTTGTGCGAGGGTGGCTGGCAAGGGTTGACGACACCGGATCGGGACGGCGAAGGGTCGGCAAGAGGCCAGCGAGGTCGCATGACCCAGGCGATGGCTGCCTGAGGAAATCATTTTCCCCACTTTTGAAGGTAGGAAAATATTTTCCTTGACTCATATATTTTTTGTGAATCCAACGCTGAAAAATATCTTCTTGGAAGTTGTTTTTTACAAAATGAACGGAGCCTTAATCATGGTGACCCAATCGACTTGATTCCTTCTTCGAATCAATAGGCAATTGCTAAATGGGAAGTCCACTTTCATTCCATGGCATTGGCTTGGCTAAGGAATGGAGTTTTGCCTAAAGATTAGAGCAAAACAAATGCTCGATTTCCCGCCCCGGAAAGTGCAAATAATTTCACGTTCGAGCCACTTATCGAATGAAGCTTATAGTAAATTATACTTTTGTAGATTATTTTGTTCATTTGTTTTAAGTGGTACTTCACTTATATTTATCATTTCTCATTTGAGCTCTAGGGTTGGCCTGGCCTTCTGGGTATAAATAAAGTTGGGCTCAAATTCCTTTCGGACCTTGAGTTTCATTTGCACTTGTAAAATTTAGAAAAAAAAGAGAGTATTTTAATGGGCTTGCATTTGGGTTTGGGCTTTTTACACGGTGGGGAAGGGCTTTATCTTGGATTAACGGGCCATGATTTACACCGAAATGACTTTTCACTTCACGATGTTCTCCGTGATTGTTTGTTGCATGATATATTCACTACATATCCTAAAACTTATCACAAAACTTTAGGACTCGATTGAACTAATTTAATAAGTTTTAGGACTTGATTACACCTTTTGCAAGTTTTAGGACTCAATGTCACTTTTGTGACAAGTTTTAGGACTTTTAGTAAACATATCCCGTGTTTGTTGTAATGAAATTGATATAATTCTTCTGTCCAAAAAAGTAGGGGAAAAACCTTGAGATGGACCGAATTCCGGTTGCATGGATCACATTAGTATAAATATATTTCACTAATTTTTTGATTGATCCCCTTTTACGAAAAAAAACAAACATTAAGAGTAAGTATATACTTACATAAATTATTTCGCAAAAAGGCACACTTCAACAACCTAAATACATGAAAGTGGGCAGGCTGACTAATCTGTTGACCACGTATAATTAAGGGCGTGTAGCTTCCAATGCTAATATCCCCTTCATCTACTTCCACCTTATATATATATTTTATGTATTTTTCCCTTAACTATTTTTCATGCAATTGTCTGAAAATATACAGTTTTTATGTAGTTTTCAATATTTGATATGACAGAATACGTTAAATCCTAGTGCAGCATATGAGAATACAAGTTGATCTTGACATAAATGCAGATTTGGATTCACATTACAACACACTTACTTTTGCCTTTATTTGATATGCATGGACCGTTTAATTTTAGAATTAAATTAACAAGGAGTGTAACTTAGTTACCGTATCGGTATCAAAAAACCTTCTTTGTCGACCCTATGTTAATCTGATGTCTTTGAAGTCATCTATGTACTTCTAAGCTTATAAGGTGAGGAGGTTATGTTTTTTGTTTTTCCATGAAAATATGTTATTAGCTAGCTACATCTGATATGTAGATTATCATATATATATATATATATATATATATTATATAAGTCGTGTCTCGAATTTTTTAATGATAAGTTGTTGCAAAACACCAAATATTTTTGGACATAAATGAAAAAAAGTATAAATTCATTACATATCTATTATTTTCTCCTCTCTAAAGGTTTGATCAAAAAGTTGTTCATTGTACATCTTTTAATCTTAGAAAAATTTGGACTCAAATCTATACGCATTACTATTCTTAACATGCCAAAGACACAGGTTACTTGCTATCCCGAAATTTTTTTAGAGGTTCTTAATAAAGGTCGCGTAGCTTAAACCGCCGGGAACGGATATTTGAAATTAATGTGCATATCTATTATGATGCTTATGTACGTAGCTACGTATTTATGTTTTTGATAGGCTTAAAATACTAGTGGTCATGCTGGCCAAAAATCACGATTGAATGAGGAGTGTCGAATTTAGAGTAGTTGAAAAAATGCAAAGCATATGAAAATGTATCAAAAGAAGTAATATAATAGAAGGAGCAAAGTACTTTTGCCGGCACTAGGATGGTCCCATTTATTGCACCTCATGGGACATCATGGACTAATGAAACACAAGATAGTGTAGTGTCTTGTCGTGTACCCATCAAAGTTTTAGGACAAAATCGATATTATGCAATTTGCAATCACATTCCTTATGTAATATCATATCAGTTCGGAGTGTCTTTATTTTCACACTATCTACATATACGTTAGTTAATACCTAATAATTAACAATACTTAATTGGTTATTGACATTCACATCAACACGTCAGGCATGGGACATCATGCACTAGTGAAACGCAACATGGTATGGTGTCTTGACATGCATCCATCAAAGTTTCACGACGAAAACTAGATTATGCGTGCGGCATGTCGTACATATGCCAAAGGGATAGTACTGGCTCTAATATCATATTAGAATATTCAACTCAAAAATTTAAGCTAATAGATGGAGAAAGGTCGCTTGAATATAAAAAGTATATAAAATTCATTATTAAGCGACGTGAGATAATATTTCAATAATGCAATTCACATTACGTTAATCACGTTCTTTATTTAATATCATGTCAATCCGGAGCGTATTTTTACACTATCCACATATATGTTAGTTAATACCCAACAATTAAGAATACTTAATCAGTTATTGATATTCACATCAACACATCATGGAATTCAACGATTTTTGTTTTTCTTTGAAAATTTGGTGGTCAGAATTTATGCGCGTTTGATTATCATAAAGTCCTTTCCAATAGTGATGTCTGCTACAAAATAATTGCTGTCGGTTGCATTTATGGTGCAACAATCTTTGGGTCGTCTCTTTATGTAAGCAGCTTCTGCATGTCTAGCCCCTCTCTCGTTCTGTCAACCTATATATACTACCGTCACAGGGAGTTCATAGCACTGCTAAAACTTTTCTTTGTCCTAATGTTGTATCTTCGCTGCTTATAACGAAAGGAAAGGTAATAAAGAAAAACCAAAAGACAAAAAGAAGCTGTGCACTTCGGTCCTCACGCTCCGTGCAGGAAAAATTAATTTTCTTTCCTTAGTCATCGAACAAAGGGCATTGAGTATGCTTTTTACCAACACTTGCTCCAAGAGTCTCAGGTTTCCTTACTAACGAAAGAACAAAGAATTGTACTGCTCAGCAAAACAACGTGTTTGGAGCTATTGGATCACGCTGATTATCTCGACGACGCGGTTTTAGCCTCACAAACCGGATCCTAATTTTGTGAGGTAAGGACTTAATGCATGTGCATGGGTTATTGTTGTTACAGTTTTTTGACTACAGATATATTTCATAAGTCCATGGAGTATAATGTTCAGGCATCATATCAACCGAGATAGGGTTTGCTTGTGCGCATTCCCTCGTTGGGTTACTTGTCTTCAGTCATTTTTGTTCTTTCTTTTGTTATAACATGTATAGGTTTATTTACAAATGATACTCGATTCGATATTCTCCCCAACCTGATCCAAACCCTAGCTGTACAGACAAAACAAATAATTCAATATGGTCCAAAAAGGGCTAAAAGTAATCAAGAGAATCAAGAGCAAAATCAAGACGAATCTAGAGCAAATGCTTCGGAGGAGAGAGAGGGGAGGGGGGGAAATATAAGTCTCATAGTGTATAAATTTAATTTATTCAGAATCAGTAGCTATAATTATACGCAAAAAAGAGATGTTAAGCCTAGCTATAATTATTCAGAATCTGTCTCTGATTGAACATTATATAGAAAGTCCAATTTCTAAATCCTAGATATATATATTGACCAAGAGTTCGAGGCTAATTTAGCATTCAAAGCTATACCAATAATCCAAGAGGGACTTGATGAAAAGATTCACTAAAATCTTATCTAATTGAACTTAATTTGGATACTGTCATTTTCGTGGGAGACAAGAAGTAAATATGAAATATTAAGAGTGCGTTCATTTCGCGAAAAATGACTGATTTGGAAAATATTTTCCGAAAAATAATTACTTGTATTGCTTATAAAAATAGGCACACATGAATAATTAATGCGAAAGTGCAAAATGGTTTCCAAAGGTAAAAATCATGTATACATTTGGTATTTTCTAAAGTAAAAATATGTTAAATGGTCATTGGATGAAATGTGAGATATGTTTTTGATATTTTTCCAAACTTTTTTTATATTAACTTATCCAATAGAGAAACTTAATTCGATAAGTTTTTTGAATGCCACTTTATATATCATCCTCAATGCCAAGGCGACTGCACATTAATATCTTTTTTGAGAAACAATTTTGCTGTTACATGAATCGAATTTGGGAAAAGCTATATTTTTCAACAATATTTTTGTCATTTGATCCAATAGCCTTCCGTTAGATAAGAACATATTTGATAAATGTGGATAACTTTGAAGTGAGTATTAGAATGGAAAGATCAATTAGATAATAAACTATAGGATCTAAGCCAACTCTGGCGATGAATCAATAATTTGAAGTGCTTTTCTTGCAATTTCTTGATAATTGCCGTGCTGATTATTGTGTCATTGTGCCTCGAGATGTGTATCATCCAAGGGACATTAGCATGGTGTAGTTCTCTTGTTCACTGTAACAGTATGAATTTTCGATCCTTTTTCCCGGAATTTAGGAAATGAATATTGATCAATGTACTATAGTGAGATCTCGCCCGGAACAGTGCATTCTTGGGATGCTAATCTTAAGGGTAAGGTCAGCATGGGATTGAGTTCGCACGACTAAAGAACTCGACCTTGGTTCGATCTTCAACCATATCGATTGACGAGGGAATGTTTTGAGTTAACAGAGACCGGTCTATTTGATTGATCGTGTCCGAAGGGAACTAGTGACAGACCTTCGCAATTATATGACAATCGAGGTCGCCTTGGTTCGAGTAAACTTAAATATGACTTGACTTAGTGTCGGTCACGAGTCGAGAGCGCGTAATTCCAATGAGCCACCCGTTAATCAGAGATAAGTTAAAGTCGCGATTGCTCAATTCTAGTCATTTCTTGAAATTCAGGTCCGGGAATCAATAATTTTGAAAGTGAAAATTTCAAGTGGCCGATGACGTTTTTGGCTTGGCCAACCTTGGGGCCACCCATTTCTGCAAAAAAAATGAATTTCGACCCGGAAGTGAAAATTTACGATTTTGCCCTTCGGACTTCGAAGTTGATTTTTGAGGGCTTAAGAGACTATTTTTGAGAATCCGATGCCATATTATGCTGGCCACACACATTTGAGGTTGGTACGGGCGAAAAATGGAATTTCGACCCGGGACCGGAAAAATGACCGTTTTGCCCCTGGGACCGCGAACGAATTTTGAGGACTGGATTAAGTCGGGGGACTGAGAAATATCCTGTGTGGCCGAAATTATAAAGGACAAGAATGACCCTCACCGTTTTGGATAATTACAAGTATGCCCTTTGACTTTTTGGGCAAGGATAATCGTGGGCCGTCGAATTAAGGATAAGATCAATCGTGGCCATTGGATCGGAGAATAGTGAGAAGGGTATTTTGATAATTTTCGGGATACAATTGTTGAGGTTAGGATTTAAATATCTATTTTCTTTCTCTCTCTCTCTCTCTCTCTCTCTCTCTCTCTCTCATTTTCTCTTTCCCTTTCTCTCTCCTCACCCCTCCCTACCGATCGGTCTCTCTCTCTCCCCTCTCCCCCATGCGTGAGCCTTCCTTGGACGGTTACCAGCTCGCTGCCGCCGGTCGCCGCCCTCCTGCCGGTCGCTGTCGCCGTCGTCGCTCCTCCTCTTTTCCGGCCGAGCACCCTCACTGCCTGCCTGTCTCTCTCTCCCTATTCGGCCCCCTGTCCTGTTCAGCCGCCGCCAAGCCACCTCTAGCCGACCTCCCCTGGCCCATACGTCCCCATCGCCGCCTCCAGCCGGCCGAGAACCGCCCGCCAGCCACCCGCCCAAGGCAGCTTAGCCTCTCGCCCCCTAGGTCGCCGGCGACACCACTACTGCTGCTGCTGCTGCTGTTCCGGCTGTCCCCAACCCTGTCCAGCTGAGTTGTCCTATTTTGTTTAGGTAAGTGACTTCCCCAATCGATACCTAGGACCTCGTGTGACATCTTGAAAAATAGTCCATTTGTGATCTGTAAAATACCGAGTCTTATGAATGTACTCGTAGTTAGTTCTCGTCCGGAACTGATCATTCCTGGAATGCTAACCGTTAAGAAAAGGCTAATCGGGGAATTAAATTCGTACGACTAAATGAAAATTCGATCGTGAATTGACTTTCGACCATTAAATTGTCGAGGTAATATTTTGAGCCATTGTTGGCCGATCTAAGGATAGTCAGGGGTCAGTTCGTCACTGTCACAGTAGCAGATCGCGGGTGATACCGCTGGACCACGACATGAATTGACGAATGATCCTAAATCTATACCGAACGATCGTGCCCCACGGATCTAGTAATTGATCCTCGCGATTTTATTGACAACCGATGTCGTTATTGTCTGAATAAATTGCACATGACTCGATTAGTATCAGTCACGGGTCGAATATGTAAATTTTCTCAACAAGCCGCCCGTTAGCTTGAGAAACGCTCGAGTTGCATTTAATAAAATTTAATTATTTAATTTAGCCCAAATTAGACACTGGGAAAATTTGGAAGTCACAATGGGGCGTTAGGACGACGTTGCGGTTGTAACGTGCAATTTTGGATGTGCCCGAATCCTTCAGAAAAATTCAATTCAGGCGAGAAACGGAGAAACCGACCATTTTACCCTTGGAATTTATTAAAGGGTTAGTTTTAAAGGGCAAGGGCATTTTGATAATTTTGCCCTAAAATTTTGGAAAAGACAATTTTGCCCTTGGACTTTTTGAGAAATTACAAGATTGTCCTTGGATATTTTTGGTAAGATTCGATCTGGGCCGTTGGTTTCAAGATAAGATCGAATATGGACCGTTGGATTAAAAAGATTAGACGAGGGCATTTTGGTAATTAGCCATTTTAGTCAAAATTTGACTATTTTAGTCCATTTTCCCCTTTCTCTCTCCCCATTCTCTTCCCCTCCCTCCCGTGAACTCTCTCCCCCACCGTGAGCTCCTCCCTCCGGCCATCTCCCCCTCCCGCCGTCGTCGCCGGACCGCCGCCGTGCCGCGCCATCCTCGTTGCCGCGCCCCCACCAGCCCACACTGTTCCTCTCCCTCTCGATCTCTCTCCCCTCCCTTGGCCGTGAGCCTTGCCGGTCACGCCCAAGCCGCACTGTCACCGCCCAAGCCGATCGCCCCCCGCCGGGGGCCGTACACCATCGCCGCCGTTCCCGATTAAGTGCCGCCGCTTTCCGTTCTAGCCGCGATAGTCTAAAATGCGGGTAAGTCGCACCCTAATCCCTACTTAGGATATTGGGTATTGACGGATGATTTTTGGGCGAAATCGGATTTAAATTTAGTGTGATTTTACATGAGTTAGGAGTGGAATTAGGTGGTGGGCCTTAGGTTTGAATTTGGACAATTTTTATTGGAAATTGGAGGACAACAGTCAGCTGTGGACTACTGTTCATGGGACTGTGATGGGCCGATCGGGACGTAAGTTGGATTTTTAGAATCGAGAATTAATGGCGAGAAAGTCTCGTGAAGGGCCTGAATCGATTTGAGGCCATTTGGTTAAAGAAAAATAATGATTTCTGTGTTTTACGTGTGTTTGAAATGTAATTAGGTTGTGGTAGTGAAATTGAATGTGTGATGGTGCAATTAGTTGATTTGATTATGTCTGTTGGGTGCACGCTTGGGCCAGATTGTTTTAATTATTAAAGTTGGCCGTGTCGACAACTAAGTGAGCATGGTTTGTGTATAATTGTTGTGTGTGCGGGCCACGTGTGATTGGCCAGTTGAGTGTGGTAAATGCTTGTGGAGCATGTGCATGAGTGAGGAAGAAATGTCGTATGACACGTGTTGTGGAAATTGGGCCGTCTTGAGGCTTGTACTTCAACGCGGGACGATACTCGGTATTACCGGAGGACTGCCAGCCTGAGGCGTGTACTTCAACGTGGGTTGCGCAGTAGGTGGTAGGTGTTGAGCCTGAGGAGTGTACTTTAACGGGGGCAAGAAACATGGCCTAATGCGTGTACGTTAACGCGGGTCCTGAAGTATTGTGAAAAGTGGTCGCAATGTACCTGAGGCATGTACTTCAACGCTGGTCACTGGCGAGAAATGTGGAAAAGAAATGATGAGAATGAAATGAATGTCTGTGACGAGAATTGTGCCTGCTAGTGATTGCGTGTATGTAATTGTGTTGTTTGTATAATTGTCTGGAGGTACGTGATAGCCTAGGTGGGGTTTAGGGGTGAGCTTACTTAGAAGTGTTCTCACAGTTATTTCAACCAACAATTTCAAAACCCCGACAGGACCCATGAGTCCTCCCCCACCGCCACCAGTACGTTTTGGGGTACTAGTGCACACCGAGAACGACGTTACTGAATTTCCTATGCCAGATAACGTGACCTGGATTAGGCATACCACCACCATTTTTGTGGATGTAGGACTACCTCTATGGGAGACCCATGTGTATACGGATTGGTTCTTCCGGGATGCTGATGGGGATGAGTTCGGGCCCGTTAGAGGTTTTGATGTTCCGTTTGATTTAGTAGGGGACTGGGACCCATCTGCTATACCCTCGATCGATGGAGAGTTGACCAGCGTGGAGACTAGTTTAGCTCAGTCTGGATTGCATCCAGCAACCGCTGCTCAAGGATCTTCGAAGGCTGAACACAAACCCGAACCCGAACCCGAAGTATCACAGGCTGAGAACGACCCAATGGATATAGACTTAGAACCGATTCCCGAGGAAGATCCAGCGGGAGTAGAGCCTGAACCAGAACCCGAGAACGAACTTAACGAGTCTGAGGAGCCTAAGGAGGAACCGGATTATATCCTCCCATTTGAGCAGTATATGGATCCCAACTATGTTCCTGAATTTAATTTCTTCGATGTATTAGCTGAGGAGGAACAGGACGAAGTCCCAGCTGAGTCGGGTGACATCAATCACCCAATCAAGATTGAGGCAGAACCGGAGTCCTCAGAGGAGCAGACTACTCACGGGAGTTCAGATTCGGATGACGAGGAATCGGATTCAGAATGGACGCCAAGCAGAGGTCGACGAGGCTAGTATAGGGGTTTAGAATAGGTTTTTGGAAGAGCACCATTTTTGTGATTAGATTACCAGGCCACTAATCTTGTTGTGTATCGGTGGTTTTCAGTACGGTGTGCACGTGTTTATGATGGTTTTCTACCCACCCATCGGTGGCCGCGATGGTTTGCGCTCAGTTCCTTTCACGAGAGGTCCTGGGTTCAAAACTCGTAGGTGCCGGTGATTTAAGTGGAGGGTCGTGGCGGTGGGATGCTGCGCTAGCCCCCCGAGGACTAGTCGGGCTTCACCGCTGGTTTGAGCGTAAGCTCGCCGGCCGCGCGGACACCTCGGTTATAAAAAAAAAAAAAAGATAATGAAAATGGATATGTGTATATTCTCCCTGAATGTTCCCCAGATTTAAATTGTCCAGGTGATTTGTTATTTCCGCTGTGAAGGTAAATTTCTGATGGTTATTTGAGGTCGGCGACAACCCTGGGATATCGCACTAATCGGCCAGTGGAGGGTGTCGTGCGCTCGATGGGGTTCGAGGCGTGACACCTCGGGTATTGCTAGGCTCGTTTTGGGTTCGGTTTAGGTGATTTTCGTGGCTGTTTTGGACTGAAATAGTGGCTGATTGTTTGGGTGGTTGTGGACTGATTTGGCGATGGAATTTCGAGGTTTAGGAGGCTCGATTAGGGCTGTGATGTTGTGGATCGATCGGGGTTAAATTGTGTGATTGATTGGAATTGTATTGGCTTGATTGGGTTTATTGGATTAATTGTATTGTTTGCTGTCATTGGTTGGTTCTGGTTTGTGCATGGGCTGAATGCAGTGTGGTGGTGTGTCGTATGTCTGAGGCGTGTACGTTTACGCGGGACGATGCCGTCCCTGACGAGGTGACGATGCCCGGCCCGACGGGGTGATGATGCCTAATGTGATCAAAAGACCGTTGACCCGATGCATTTTACGCGGGCGTGGTAGAAGGAAAGTGTGTGTAGGATTCTGTCCTGAGGCGTGTACGTTTACGCGGAATAATGCCGTCCCTGACGAAGTGACGATGCTCGGCTCGACGGGGTGACGATGCCTGACGAGGTCAAAAGACCGTTGGCCTGATGCGTTTTACGCGGGCGCGGTAGTGGTGGAAAAGCTGAGAATGAGCGGGATTTGGCTGGACGTGTGAGGATTGTGAAAATGATGCTTGGTGTGAGTCAGTGTGCGAGTGTGTTTGTATCGCGTGGTGTGATGCTCGATTATGGGGCAAAAACTGATAGGCATGGTATGGGACATGCCCAAGTGGGTTTTGCTCTATAATCGAGGCACGTGCGCGGTTGTGATGTATTTCTGTGGCATTTTGGCTGTGTGGTTGTCTAACATGCAGGGACGTGCATGATGGATTCCAGGTAGGGTCGTGTGTGATTGCTAGTTTGGTTGATTGTCGTGTGTTATGTGTGCTTCCGTCTGGTGGTACGTGAGTGCGTGAGTGCCTACGTGAGGTTTGAGATTGTACACTTATTGAGATTCGTCTCATAGTTATATAATTCACAATTTCAGACCCCCAGCCATAAACCCGGGAAGTCCGCCTCCTCTTTTTGAAGTACGAAAAGCAGTCCATGGTGCCCGGTGGATTCGCAGGCGATGCCCAAGAGATTTCCGGAGGATCGAGCCTATGAATTAGGAGCAGAATGGAGAAGGGCGACCCTTAGGTTTTTCCCTAGGGTATTTTAGGGGTTGTATAGTTTGGTTGACTGATAATGAAGTTACGCTAACCAAACCCTGATCTTTTTGTTAATCGATCGCTGTGAATGTTCGTCTGATAATTATGTCTGTAATAAAATGATTGTATATTTGGTGTTGTGTGAATATGTTGTTGTTTGATTGTTATGGTGTTCTACCCCGTTGTCGTCATCTTTCTGTCCGAGGTTTTTATATTCGCTTCTCCATGTGGCTCTGATGTTTGAGTTGGGTCGGCGACGTTCCTGGGACGTCATAAGTATTCGACCGGAGCAGGGAATGTCGCGAGCTCGTAGGGGTTCGGGGCGTGACATTCACACCAGGTTTGAAATCAAACCTCTCATCAAGAGGATAGATAGGGCGTTTGGGGCGAGATCCAATGTAGATCCAACTTTTTATTCATTGGTGGGATCCGGGAGGTTGCAAGGGAGGACTACCACGGCTCCTCTCTTATCGAGAATCTATACATCCCTTATCAGTGTATAGACATCTATTTCTCGATGATAGGTTTGGGTTTGGTCTCAATGACAAAATAAAATGGAGCATCTAATAACATATCTTCATAGATAAAAAACTATGACATCGCCCCTTTCATTCTTGAATGATGGAGCGATCGTTTCATTCTTGCATATTTTTTCATGCTTTTCTCGAAGGTCTAGAGAAAGTGGCAATTAATAGGAATTTTCTAATCATCCCTTCCCGAAAGGAAGAACGTGAAATTCTTTATCCTTTCCACAGGGATCAGGAGATTGAGTCTAGCGGAATCGAATGTCTAGACCTCTCTTAGAGCAATCAACGTATAATTTTTTTTCCTTTTCACCATCAATCGAGCTAAGTCTAATTAATAGTTTTTTTTTCAACGAGAGAGAGAGAGAGAGGGGGGAAAAAAAGAAGATTGAAACTCCATTGATTTGCGGATATTCGCTAGGGTTCGAGCGAGAAAATTTACCTTGGGGGAAGATTTTCCAAGGGCCATTTTGAGACTTAGACACGGATGAATGATTTGGAAACCACTAGACCTTTTAAACGGGTGGATTAGGTCAGGTTTAGGTCGGATCATAAATGATCCGACTCAAATTGATCCGTTAACCCATTTATGACCTATTTATTTGTCATGTAAATATTCCGACCCATGCCTGACCCAACCCAACCCGATCTATATTACTAAAACACTTCTATATTTATAGGAAAACTTATTTCTTATGATTTTTTTAAATTATACTACTAAAATATTTTCATACAATACAAAGCCAGTAAACAATTTTTATAATTTTTTTAAATTGAGGTTCTATTTATTTCATGAAAAATGCAACATTTTTATAAAATATTTTCCATGAAGTCATTTTCCAAGAAAATAAAAAAATTTCAAGTGTTTGGCTGCACCTAAAAATAAACAAGAAAATATTTTTCGACGTTTGGTATATAAAATCTAATTTGATTTTACTTCATGCAATCATTTTAATGATTTTAATGTTTTTTTATTTTTTTAAAATCAAAATTTTAAAGTGCTTTGCTCCCGTATTGAAAGCTACTACTTATCGCAAGCGAAAATAAGAAAAGTTTCCTTCTTTAAAATTACAAATGGGGAACAAAAAAAATGATAAAATGCCATATATCATCCTCACTTTCCCCTTCAATACGCCATTTTCTTCCTCTTTCCTACAAAATCCCATTAACGAAAAGTTTGAATTGCCCTCCTTTCAAATGACACCAACCACAAATTGAGGTTGCTGCAGTGGCGACTTCGTCGGCGCCACCAAAGAGAGACATGGAGACGGCGTTCAACGGTGGCTCTTTGGTGAGGGACACGAATATTGCAGATGGGAGGGAGAGAGTATAGGTTATGGACATAAATGAGTTGGTGTCTTGAAATATTTTAACCATATTTTGCATGATTGGAAAAGTTTCTTTAAAATGATCGAAGAAAAAGGCTAGAAATACATTTCAACGATACATTGTTGTAACACGCCGAACATTTTTTTGAGAAAAAACAATAAAAATGTGAATTCGGAACTCATTATATACACACACATTATTTTCCCTTTCTGGATTTTTATTAAAAGATTGTTCATGATTAGGGCCGGCAAAATGGGTCACGTACCCATTTTATAACTCATTTTTAGGAAGCTCATATTTATTTGGGTAACTCACTTTTCTCAAAAATGGGCTCAAATGGGTTAGAGAATATATAATGCCCAAAAAATGGGTTAAAATATGGGTCACCAGCTGACCCATATTTTCTAAACCCACGACCCGCGTTACTTGCTCAGTGCTCAGGCGCCCATCCACGAACGACGCTTCGCTCCCAACCTACGCTTCTTGTTGGCCGCTCGCCGCGCTTCCTTCGCCGCTCGTCGCTCGCCACCTTGGCCGCTTGCCGCGCTTCTCCGCCACTCGCCGCGCTTTGCCGCTCGTCGTTCGTCGCCTTGGCCGCTCGTCATTTGTCGCCTTGGCTGCTCGTTGCTCGCCGTGCTTCGCCGCTCGTCGCTCGCCACGCTTCGCCGCTCGTCACGCTTTGCTTCATCTTTGTTTCCCTCCTCTTCACCACAGGGAGGAAGAACTTACTTCAAGCGCTAGGGTTTTGGCATGTTCACGAAGGTAATGTATTCATTCGAATTTTCATGATTTTTCTTGGGGGTTTTTGTGTTTGTGTTTGCTCATCGCCCTGCCACCATAAGTTCTATGATAGTGTCCTAAAATAGCCGAGATGGTTGATCGTGATAGAATAGAGGGTGGTTCATGGCTGCATCTTGAGTACTGCATCTTGTGGGTTTTTCGTTGACATGGTATGAGCTATACACATGTTGCGCGACTTAAGCCAGATTTAGGGGAAGCTCAATTGATTGACCCATCTGCCTATGACTTCATGTGTGATTAGATGCTATGCTTATTTGGTGTATCTTCTTGTCTACATACTATGTTTCATCCTATCCAGTGCATTACGACACAAGGGATACTCAGAATTGTTGTACTAGCTTGGATTTCCAATTTGAAGCAATTTTTCTTATGTGCTTATTGGCTGTGCGAGGCTGCTCGATTGTGTATGTATAGTTGCAAATTGATCTGTGGAAGTAGTGCGCATTTTGTCACAAAAGGAAGCTGAATGAATTCTTCGATGCATGCTCTTCTTCCAAATCTCTTCATTCTTTATGTTTGTATGTCACATAGCAATTGAGAGGTCCTTCCTTTCTGACCCATTCTCCTACACATAATGTGTGGATTTCAAACTACAATTGCAAATTTTTAAATTGCTCAGAAACTACAGAGGTCACACTTTTGGAAGAAAAGCAGCAATCAGGACTATGATTAGAGTAGAATTGACAGTGCAAACCTTTTAACAGATGTCGGTAGAACGAAGAGAACAGTTTAGCCAATGATGGTGAATACCTTTTGGCATGTTGTCTTGCTTTTGTTATTTATTGACATGTTTTCATTTACAAAGATAAATGTTTTATGCAACGGATGTCCTTTAGGCTCAACTCTACGTCTCTTTGGAAATACTTTCGTATGGATGTTGTTTTGGTGTCCATTTTCCACTTCATTCTTTTTCTCGTCTTTTGTTTTTGGTTTGTTGAGGGTGATGACCTGATGAGAATAATGTTCTTTTTCTTGTATTCAGGTTTTGTCCAATTAGTTGACATGTCGAGATCTAACGAGGAACATGAAGAATATTCAACTACAGAACGATCCAAGAGACGTAGAGTTGCATCCTTAGTTCATGAGGATGAGGAAAATAACTCTATTTGCTCTAAATGATCGAAAAGATGCACGTCTGTGGTATGGTCTGAATTCAAAAAGTTCATAGATGAGGATGGCAAGGAAAAGGCCAAGTGTAAGTGGTGCGAACTAACTTACATGGCTAGCCATGGGACAAAAAATTTGTTGCGTCATTTAAGTGCTTGTCCCAATCGAGAGGCCAATGTTGATGATTCCACGGAACGATTTGATCAAGCTGTGTTTAGAGGTAAGCTCGCAAGAGCGATAATCAAACACAATTACACCTACTCTTTTGTAGAGCATGAGGCTACTAGAGAGTTGCTTAGTTACCTCAACCCCAATGTGAAGCACATATCAAGAAATGCAGCAAGAAGTGATGTGGTAAAAGTTTATGAGAAAGAGAAGAGAAATTTGAAATCAAATGTAGTGTTACTTTTGAGCAGAATATGCTTGACTTCTGATCTGTGGACTTCTACCATAACGGATCATTATATGACTGTCACTGCCCATTACATTGATGAGAATTGGGAATTACATGCAAAGGTTTTGTGCTTCTCCTATGTGCCACCTCCATATAGTGGCGCCATTCTACTGGAAAAATTTCTGACTTTGTTGAGAGATTGGGGCATTGAAAGGAAGATTTTCAGTATTACGTTAGATAATGCATCATATAATGACAGTATGGTTGATATTTGGAAAAATATGCCTTCTATGAGATCCTCTTTGTTATGTGATGGGCAGTTTTTTCATGTGCGTTGTGGTGCGCATATTTTGAATCTCATTGTACAAGAAGGTCTAAAGGTGATTGATGGAGCATTACAAAGTATTAGAGATTCTGTCAAATATGTGAGATCTACACAAGGGAGAAGAGTAAAATTTGCTGAATGTATATCACAATCATGCTTGGAGACGGGTAAAAAGGTACGTCAAGATGTTGCTACTAGATGGAACTCTACATATCTAATGCTTGAAGGTGCTTTGGTCTTCGAACATGCATTTTCCCATTTGAAGTTAATTGATTGTAACTTTCTCACATGTCCATAACATGAGGATTGGGTTAGAGCCAAGAAAATTGCATTCTTGCTACAACCTTTTTATGATATTTCCACTCTCTTCTCTGGAGTTAGATATCCCACGGCAAATTTGTATTTCTATGGAGTATGGCAGATCCAGTTTCGTTTGATAAAGGCGAAGAGTAGTGAGGATGTAGCTATTAGATCTATGGCTATAGTAATGCTAAAGAAGTTTGAAAAATATTGGAAGTGTTATAGTATTGTCTTATCTTTTGCTGCAATATTAGATCCTCGCTATAAGTTACACTTGTTAGAATTTTGCTATTCGAAGTTGGACATGGATGATCACGTGGAATATGTACGGAGCATTCGAGAAAGGCTCCATATGCTTTTTGATGAATATGTGACCTCTACGTCGAGAGATGATCGCTTTACATCTTCAACTAGTGGAGGTAACATTTTAGTTGTGGACATTGTTGATAACATTAGGGACAATCTTGATGAGTATGATGCATTCGAGAGTGAACACTTTGGTTCGCAATCTACTAAGTCACAATTGGATTTGTATTTGGAGGAGAATAGGCTTGATAGAAAAAAAATACTCGGATCTCAATGTCCTTGATTATTGGAAAGCTCATTCACATCGGTATCCCGAGTTATCTCTCATGGCCCGTGATATATTGAGCATTCCTATCACTACTGTTGCCTCAGAGTCGACCTTTAGCAGTGGAGGATGCATTCTAAATAAATATCGTAGTTCCCTTTCGCCTGAAAATGTAGAGGCCGAGCTATGCATCAGAGATTGGTTATTTGGAATTCCACTTGAGGAAGATTTCGATGACGAGTCTCTCATTGTCGACTTTCAAGACTATTTGCATTAGGTACTTTCTTTTATCTCATTCTCTTGATTTACTCACGTGATTTAATGCAATTAATTGGCTAGAAGATGTGTGTATATACTTTCTTTTATCTCATTCTCTTGGTTTCCTCCTTCTTGTTTTTCATCTCAGGTTCGAAAGTTTCACTCACCATGATAATTTGTTTATCACACCGAGGCCTCTGAATCGAGCTTTCGTGGACGTGTTTTTGGCTAAGTTTTTGGTTGGAGTGTTTGTAGGGGGTTGTGTTCAAAACCTGGGTGGATGTGAATGTAGTATGCGTTGATGATCAGGTCAAAAAGCAGGGGAAACAAGCTGATACCACGTAGCTCCGAGCTCAACCAGATGCTAAATCTGTAGATGCTTCCCCAAGATCACTGATTTGATCATCTTCTATGCCTATATGTTTGTGCCGCGCAACAAACTCATGGGAGTCTTCTATTTCTCTAGTTCCCCCATGTGCAGGAAGCTGGTTGTCGGTCATGTTCACATGATGAGAGGCACAAGTTTCATTTAAGAAACCTTGGTTCTGGCAAGAGTGCTTCTGTAATGGATGTTAAAGTGCTTCCATTCTCTTTTGATAGATATTTCTTTGGACTTACCATATTGACATCAACTACTTCAATTCCTGGTTCACAATCCGTTGTCCATCTTAAGGATGGAGTTTTTATTATTTAATTTGTTTTTTTAATTTGATGTGGAGTTTTTATTCTAATAACATATACATGTGAAGAGGTTAAAGTGAATTAAATGGATGGGTATGAGTTTTCCTAAATTATTAATGTGTTCTAGTAATATGGGTCGGGTACGGGTTGGGTATGGGTTGGGTCAAGTATGGGTCACTATATTTGCATTGTATGAAAAATGGGTCAAAACGGGTTAAATGGGTCGAATATGGATCGACCCATATTCGACCCGACCCAAACCCTACCCGACCCACCCGTTTGACGGGTGTATTCATGATATATCTTTTGATCTTAGAAAAAGAAATCTGATTGGAATAATTTTATCTAATACTATTCTGTATTCTCCAGGTGCCGGAGGCACGGGTTTATCACCAGTAGAAATCAAAACTAATCACTATACTGATATTTCATTAGCACAAAAAATACAGATGCAGCCTGGATAGAACATATATTGCAAGAAAGATACAACTATGTATATATAAAAACAAAACACACACACACAAATCCCTCATAAAAGGCCCAAACCTTGGACTCTAAGGGGTTGGGGTCCCTCGAACGCACAACGTCATACTAATCGAAGCCAATACATATAATTTGCACAATCTCTTACACCTTCTTGCGTCGACGGCATGTGAGTATATCATGCACCAAGCAATGAAACCTCACAATCACGGTCGTTTGCGATACTCGCGGAGGATCTCTATTTCCGCTCGGCAAATGCATTGTTTGCATTCGGTGTCGTCGTAATGGTCGATGTCGCGCACCCATCCTCTCTTCTTGCAATGCTTGGTCTCCATCGGGCAGTAATAGTGAGGAGGCTCTTTTTTGAAGAACGATGCATATTTCCACCAGATGTTGCGCACGGCGTGGAGAAACTTCTTGCGGCATTCCACCACTCGCCTGCTCGCGTAGACTTGTCTCAATAGTTGAACTCCTTCCTCCAATAACTCGCCACCCTCGCCAACAAGGAGGAGTCTGATGGCATAGGAAGCTCCGAAGTGCCCGATTTGCGTTGCCCTCATCAGTAGCTCCATTCCTAGCTCTACCTTCCCCAGACCTATATACTCTTTCTGCAACATATACAAATTGTTGATGGTCAAATTCTAGCTTTGAACGAAATTATAGGGAATAAATTAGAGAGATAAATAATGTAATTACACACGTACTAGTCCTTCCATGTACAAAGCTTCCAAATTATTGCATTTGATGCACCTCTTAATGAAGGCATTGCCTTCTTCGGCATGCCGCCACATTATGTCCGGAATTTTTTCGATTGATATTTGTTGATATATGTAGTCTTCTTCAGCTAATTTGTTAAAGATCTTGCAACTACAGGGACAAAATATTGACAAGAATAAGATTTCATGATTAATCACCCGTTTTAGAATACTTTTTGAAGGAGTATATTAGATTAGTTCCTTATTTTTGCATTGAAGAAATCTTCTATAGAGTGGGCAGCGACCCGAGCAAGAATATCTACCACTATATTATTAGATAGAATATTGAAGGCTGAAGAACTTTCAATCTCCATAGCTCTCGGCTTCAATTTCCTGAAGTTGAAGAAATGCGCTGCAGTGGGTGGGAGTGATGAAAGTGAAGGAAAGAACTTGAAACTTGAGCGAAGAGTATATTAGGAGAGAGAGAGAGAGGGGGGGAAAAAGAAGATTGAAACTCCATTGATTTGCGGATGTTCTCTAGGGTTCGAGAGAGAGAATTTATCTTGGGGGAAGATTTTCCAAGGGCCATTTTGAGATCCAACAATAGAGAGGTTCACTTTTCTTGCTTTTTTTCCATTAACGGGGAAGTTCAAATTCGGGGAAGTTCAAATTTTTTACGCATGTAAGCCCAGTCACTATATTAGTACCGACTCTTGTGGAGCCAAAAGGCCGTGAATCCACGGCCCTTCGTTTTCTCCACTTTTTGATTGCTTGGGGCATGGGTCTCAGATCTGAATCAGTCCTCCTCGTAGTACTAACCTAGCTTTTTTCATCACATTCAATTAATTGATAAAGCAAGCTCCTTTTGTCTTTTGACAAAGGGTTATGTATAATCCCTACCCTCATCCTGTATCCATTTGGACAGTCTTCCCGATCTGGTAATTTGTTTATTAGTTCCTAAAAAAAGCAAGAATCTGAAATCCTAGCTCTGGAGTTCACCAGCTAATTGATAATGGAGTTTCCATGTTTACATGCATAGGCTTCAACCCTAGTTGGCGCATGCTTATTTACTCTAAAGTTCGATTAACAGAAGATGCTAACAATTTCCTTTTTGACCCGTTTTTTACGCAATCAATGTATTAATTAGTCGGCCTAATTCCCATAAGCGGTGCGGCGGTAATCTATTCAATCGTCCTTCATTCTATAGATAACTTTTAATTTGCCATAAAAAAGTACATCACATTTGCGACCTTTTCAAAACGACATAAACATTTAGCCTAGCATGAACGAGTATCTAACTTCATACCAAAATTTTATTTCTCCGATATACATCATGCGCAAATGACTAATTTCCGGAAAATTGACTCTGAAAATGTGAAAGCGAAACTCGGTACTCATTAATATAAGAACACGTTAGATGTTGAGTATTTCCCTTGCAATCTATTGTTGCTTTCTTCACCATAAATTTTGAGTAAGGTTCTTTATGCTTATCGACTCTGATGCACCTAGGGGACTGGCGGACCCGTTATGCGACTGGACGAACCGGCAGGCTTGAAGTCAAAGATGTCGGATTGAGCTCAAATTTGGTCGGCTGAAGCGAAACGGCGTGCTGATCAATACTCACGGCCTTTGGCCGTGATTAATGATGGATTTTCACGATTCGGGGTTGTTTATATGGGTTTTTCTTTTTTTTAGTATTTTTTGTGGGTTAATTTAGTAAAGGGTAGTTTCGTAATTTTACGTTTTGATGTTTACTAATCCTAGTAGGGCTAGGTTTGGGGATATATAAGCTTATTTTAGGGTTTCCTTTAAGCAGACTTTGGATATTTTGATAGTTAATCAATTGAGAGAACGGTTTGTTCCTCGTTATCGTTTCGATTCTTCTGTTTAGCTTAATTTCTATCACGTTTCGGCATCAGACTCTTTCAAAATCTACCAGCTTAGAAAAAAAATCCGTATATTTTAATGAAACAGCAGAACCTTACTTGAGTAGAAGACGACTAGAAAACACATAATAAGATCCATTCATATAGTGTATGCATCCAGCATGTGAATCGATACATCTTGCAGACCCTTATATTCAATGAATAAAAGGTGCAGATTTTGGCGCAGAATCATTGGATTCAATGGATTCATTGGATAGGTAGCAAGAAGGTAGCAAGAAGGTACCACCCCCATGCTCAATCATTTACAAGAAAGAGAATTCATGAAACCAAAATACCAGGATAAATTTCTCAGTGAGCTAGCATCATGTGCATGAAAAGTTTTCATATCTACATAGAGGAAATAGTGTCAATTTGACTATGATGAAATAGTTGTTACGTAAGCAGCACCCACGGAGCCCTCCAACTTGCCAACATGTACAGTACGAGCCAAAGTAATTTGTATGCCTCTTTGCGACAGAAAAAAGAGCAAGACAAACTATTGGGGAATTTAAGTTGCTTATTTTAAGAATCATTTCGTTCTAGAACAATATGGCTATATGAGCGTGGATCGAAAAAAGCATCAGTATTTAAGGGTGTATTTGTTTGGGGGAAAGTGTTTTCTGGAAGTTGATTTTTCGGACTTTCACTTGTTTGGTTCGCGGAAAATGACTAGCCAACTGAAAACACTTTTCGGTCAACAAAAATAGTCATGTATAAATTTAGAAAAGTGAATTCCTAAATTTAAAGATGTGAAAATACTTTCCGAAATTGCTCCTCTAGAATTTTTTAATATTTCATTTTTTATTTTATTTTATTTATTTTATTTTCTTTCATTTTCTATTTCCTTCTCCCTCCTCTATCGGTTGCCAGCCTCGATGATGACCAACGACAGGCTATAGGTGCTGGCCGGTGATGCGCGACCTCCCTGGGATTTGGCAAGCTCGAGCTCCCCGACCTCACCATGTTTGGCAAGCTCACGCCTCGACCTCGCCTGTGGCCATCGCTGGCCGGTCGTGGTGGAGGAAGGAGGAAAAAGAAAAATAAAATACAATTGAAAATTCGAATTTTAAAAAAAGAAAAAAAATAAAAAATAATGAGAAGTTATAATTTTTTTAAAAAATAAAAAAATATTTAAAAATTCGAATTTATTCTTGAAACGAGAGAGAGAGAGGGGGGGGGGGGAAAGAAGATTGAAACTCCATTGATTTGCGGATATTCTCTAGGGTTTGAGAGAGAGAATTTACCTTGGGGGAAGATTTTCCAAGGGCCATTTTGAGACCCAACAATAGAGAGGTTCACTTTTTTTGCTTTTTTTTTTCCATTAACGGGGAAGTTCAAATTCTTTACGCATGTAAGCCCAGTCACTTTTCTTGCGTTGAATCCACGACCATTCGTTTTCTCCACTTTTTGATTGCTTGGGGCATGGGTCTTAGATCTGAATCAGTCTTTCTCGTAGTACTAACCTAGCTTTTTTCATCACATTCAATTAATTGATAAAGCAAGCCCCTTTTGTCTTTTGACAAAGGGTTATGTATGATCCCTACCCCCATCCTGTATCCATCTGGACAGTCTTCCCGATCTGGTAATTTATTTATTAGTTCTTGAAAAAAGCAAGAATCTGAAATCCTAGCTCTGGAGTTCACCAGCTAATTGATAATTGAGTTTCCATGTTTACATGCATAGGCTTCAATCCTAATTGGCGCATGCTTATTTACTCTAAAGTTCGATTGACAGAAGATGCTAACAATTTCCTTTTCGACCCGTTTTTTATGCAATCAATGTGTTAATTAGTCGGCCTAATTCCCATAAGCGGCGCGGCGGTAATCTATTCGATCGTCCTTCATTCTATAGATAACTTTTAATTTTCCATAAAAAAGTACATCACATTTGCGACCTTTTCAAAACGACATAAACATTTAGCCTAGCATGAACGAGTATCTAACTTCATACCCAAATTTTATTTCTCCGATATACATCATGCGCAAATGACTAGTTTCCAGAAAATTGACTCTGAAAATGCGAAAGCGAAACTCAGTACTCATTAATATAAGAACACGTTAGATGTTGAGTATTTCCCTTGCAATCTGTTGTTGCTTTCTTCACCATAAATTTTGAGTAAGGTTCTTTTCAAATAATGACCGAAAATGGCAACTGTGTGTTGATTACGGTGTCGGGCATCGATTTGTATTTATATCACGGAACTTCCATAACCGTGTTTAAGGTGGAGAGCTTCTTCGAGCCAGCAATTAAAGGGACTTCATCATGTCCAGTCTCTGCACATTCAAGATTTGCATATATAACCCCTGTTTATCTGGCCTACCACAGCTATTTACTTGGACGGCTCTGCTCTATGGGGGTTCGTAGTCATACCTCATATATAATAGTTTATTACCACGGTCCATAAGAGTTATTTGGCGAGGTCAAGCCTCACCTAGCCATGGTGAGGCCAACCTCCGATGGTGTTGGGTTCCACTCGCCCAGCGACGGCGAGGTCGATCTCGTTGGCCTACGCCTCTGGCCGGTCACCGGACTGACCAGAGGAAAGAAGTGCAGAAAAAAAAGAAAGAAAAGAAAAAATAAAAATATTAAAAATTACAACATCAGCGTTGGCCGAATGCGCTAGTCAAAATTGGCCGGATGGACTGAATTGGCAAAAAGTGAAAATATTTAGGATTGAATTGACAAGATTAAGAGGTTGATGACTGAATTGGCAAAAGTGCAATAGGTTTATAACTTTTTTGACAATTTTCTCGAATTGTTTAACTTTTTCCAAGCAGAGTAGATCGGTATTTTTATAGGAATATGACATAAAAGGTTCTTGAACTTTGTTTCAATGTGTAATATCGTTCTTGAACTTTTGATTTGTTCAATATGATCCTTGAACTTTGGTCCAATGTGGAATATGATCTATGAACTTTGAATTTTTTCAATGTGGTCCTTAAACTTTAAACATTTTCATATAGTTTGGGGATTGCATTGAATATTTACCGATAATCCAAGAACCATATTAAACAAATTAAAAGTCTAGGGACAACATTGTACATTAGGCCAAAGTTTAGAAACCACATTGCACAAATTAAAACTTAGAGATGATATTGCACATTGGACCAAAATTCAATGATGATTTGTGCTATTATCTCTATTTTTTCTCAAAAAAGAAGAAGAAATTGCACCGGAATGTCTTGGCTTGATGGCTAACAAGACTTGCAATTAATTCCAACATTACGAAGCGTGTGGTGAGCACTAAATAAGCTTTTGTGAGAGGCATATGGCCAAGATATAATTGCAATCGGTGAAATGTTGGTTATCCTCAGTATCTTAGCATCTTTCATTTGGACCATGAAAGTTTGTTTAGACTTCCTTTGCACAATAAGAACCCTTAATTTTAGAAACCGAATATATATCACGAGCATTTACGAGATTAATAATTTATTTTTCCGAAGTTCACGATCCGGTAACAATATGAATTTGTCATGAACAACATATGAATGTCAACAATCCAGTCGATAAAAGAAAAAAAGGCGAATGTGATCTCTAACATGGGTCAAATTAGATCATAACCCTTAATCTGGCAAGGTTGTAACAGCTCTTGACATTTGTTAAGCCAGGACTATCTACTGCTAATCAAGATTAAGAAGACTATCTACCGCGAATGAAATAAGAACCCTACTTAAGAGATAACATGCTTATGAAGCTCAGGACACGAAAGGTATGTTAATTATTGCAACATAGTGTCAGCGAGAAAACAAAGAAAATTCAAGCCCACGAAATGGTTCCAGCTGGTATTCGTGAAAATGACAGAAGTGGCAGGTAGCTATTGCCTTGTTCATTTTTTTGGGAATAAAGTGTACATGTTTGTCCTTATTTTCAGCCAAAAGCACAAGAAGAATATATAAGAGAAAAATAAAAAAATGTTTTCATATATCTATCACGAACTATGTGGTTACTTCTCAGGCTCACAATCATGGAGAGTGACTTCACGTATTTCGTTTGGTTTACTGTACAAGGATTGCAAACAAATTCAGGGTTCACCACGCATGTTCCCGAGAATGCCCGAAATCGAAACCCTAGGGAATGATTGCTTTGTGTGCATGCGCATGTCTTCGCACAACCAATACAATTTAATACCAACATACGAAAGTCGCCATAATGCATGTGCAGGACACTTGGGAAAAGGTCCTTACCCCCCGCCCCATGAAAAAAAGGGTACATACTCACCCTATCGTCGGGTTTGAATTAGACGAGTCGATGCAACCTCGTGAAACCACAAAACGATATTGCAATCGGGATATATTGGTTAAGAGATTTCAATTTATATATCGAGACTCAATCAATCGCATTTTAGCAAATCGTGTGATATCCATATATGACTTTACAAAAGTGTCACAGACAGTGTCAGAAGTTGGCGATGAAGTATCGCTTTATATGTAACAAGTAGTCAGCTTACTTAGCTAAAAGTTCTTGCGGAAACTTCCCAAACCCTAATTAGGGCACTAATTCGATATCTCCTTAAACTAAAATTACGATTTAGTAAAAGAACAAGGACCAAAAGGTTAACAAGAAAAACTACACGTCTTTCGCCGTATGGAAACTAGAGGAAGAGGGAAAAAGGACAAAAACACATGTCATGCATGATTTCATAATTTTATCCTCAGAATTTACACTGCTTGCACTTTTGCCATCTAAACTTGACCAATTCGATTGGATGTAAAATAAGGGAAAATTTTTTGCTTTCGATAACCTATTTCTCTATATGCACTACTGCCTCCAGCTTTTATATGAACCCTAATTTTTTTTTGGAGTTTACTTGATACTAATTGAACAACCAAGTCACTATGAAATTTATCTAATTTTTGTCACATTTAGCTTGCCTTGTGAGGAAAATCTTCAGCTCCAGATTTGGTCTTTGGAGACCATATACACGTTCCAATATTTTTCCATGGTTTATGTATTTCTGCCACAGAAGTTACATAGACTGTTTAGCGTCCGACAGAGAATGTTGTGCACAATTTGAAATCAAGTGATCTTTTCTTCGGAAAGATCCATTGGTACATAAGATTCAATGCAATGGCCGTGCACAAATTTCGATAAATTGAAGTTCTATCATCCTCTTTCACGACAAATGACTCGAAGATTGTCATTTGGATATTCATCATCAAGCAACAAAAAAACATACTATAAACTAAGCTGGGACATCTCCTTCTAACACGTTTTAAAGTTCGATTTTAATGAAAAATACAAGGTTCGTGCTTTTCAAGGAATTACGTGGATTAATATGGTGGATAGCTGCCGTATTAGAGAGAGGGAGAGAGAGAGAGAGAGAGAGAGAGAGAGAGAGAGAGAGAGAGAGAGAGAGAGAGAGAGAGAGAGAGAGAGAGATTATAGCAGCACTTTCTTTCAAAGGACCTTTGCAATTCCATCTTCAAGTGAAAATCATCACCATCTTTAAATATAGTAATTTGAGGTGTACACGCTTTAACATTTCGAGTTGATTCATGAAACACCAAACAATTGGCAAATATCAGTTTTCACCAATCATAGAGAGGCACTACCATATAGGGTCAATTACAAAAAGTTTAATACACTAAATGTAAAATCACAATTGGAGTTTATGACTATAAATTGGAATGAGAGATCAAAAGGATAATTATAAAAGAAAAAAAAAGATGGCATACGTAATCTTCCTGGAGGTCAATTGTTATCTCTTGAAGTATGATGGCACAAATATGTGAGACCCATTAGGACATGTGTCGTCACGTATGAATAAGCAAACAAGAAAAAATTAACATTGTATGAGACAAACAAAATTTTTGAGGAAATACATCTTTGGAAGAGTAACAAAGGTACAAGACAAATAGTGAAAGCTCTAAATCCCACATTTTGAGGAAAAAAAAGCTTTAGTGTTCGATTTTTCCGTCACAATAATATCTAAAACGAAGAAAAAAAATATGGACATAGGTTTAATTATTTTAATATGAGCAGTCGTGCTAAACCTACTATTCTGTAATATGTGAATTTTAAACTGGATCAACCCATATGAATAAAATTGATTTTATCAAGAAAAAAAAACTGAGAAAAGAAAAATCCAAGCTGCCGCCCAAAAAGAAAAAGAAGAAAAGAAAAGTCAATCCAAGCCATTTGATTATTCAATTTGGTAGGGCCATCCATTTTCCAACTATTTTCTCCTTCGCTTTATCATGATTTCGTCATATCCCTCTTCATTCAAAGAAGTAGCGTATATAGATCTCTCTCCCTCCTTCCCCAAAGTGCCATCAAACCTTCGTAAAGCAACGAGATGTTTGCATAGAGTTCTTCTTTCACAACCCACAAAAACCCTTCTCTATTGCCCTTTTAGGGAAACATTTCATCCGAAAACCTAGGAATGATTAGAGCCACAAGTCACCACCATTTTTGGAAAGCTTAGTAAATATACATGCTACGGATTTTTTTTCCCTCTCTCCATCTCTTGTACACAACAGCAAGCCCTCAACCCTTTTCACCTTTTGGCCATGGACTTCAACCAAAGCAAGCTCTCGAACAACTTTTGGGATCTTGGCTCGGGCATGGAGGATCAGAACCTCCATGCCAATGACCATCATCATCATCAGCCGCCTTTCGCTTCACTTTGGTCTAGCATCCATCTACCACCAACACACCAGATAACTCCGACGTCTTCTTCCCAGATTCTGTCTTCGCACTTCGCGAGTGATGGTGGCGTTGGGGTTGTGGAGAATCAAGTCGAAGACGAGGACAATGAGCCTGAAGAGGAGCTCGGAGCCATGAAGGAGATGATGTACAAGATCGCGGCAATGCAGCCGGTAGACATCGACCCGGCGACGATTCAGAAGCCGAAGAGGCGGAACGTCCGGATCAGCAACGATCCTCAGAGTACGGCGGCGCGCCTCCTGCGGGAAAGGATAAGCGAGAAGATCAGGATCCTCCAGAGGCTCGTCCCCGGGGGTACGAAGATGGACACGGCTTCGATGTTGGACGAGGCTATTCACTATGTCAAGTTCTTGAAGCGACAAATCCGTTTGCTTCATCAACCAAATAACCAAAACCCTACACCAGGTTCTGGTGCGCTCACCGGGAGCTTGGTGGGAGGGGACTGGCAAGGCGTGACTGCACCGAGCAAACCACTCACCACAACCTCGTCATCTTCCTTCGAAGCACAAGTCGGATCTAGGTTTGGACTCTGGTCCAATGGTGGTGGTGGTGGTAATTCGTGCTTCAATGGCCATGAGGTAATCAGTGAATAATTTAAGGTTGTACACTTGTACTTTATCGGGTCATCGTATAATTTATTATAAGGAAGTGTATGCTATATATTGGGGAAGTTCTAAGATATATTAATTTATGTAAGATCCAAGTGTGATGATTTCTAAGAGGCCGTCAAACCGAAAGTTTGTTAGGATTTGGTTGACTATGAGGGATGTCGAATAATCATAACCGTTACAGCTTGATTTATGCACCACCATAGTTATAATATATAGTATATTTTTGTTTGCACGCGATTTTATATTTTATTGAGAGAGAGAGAGAGAGAGAGAGAGAGAGAGAGAGAGAGAGAGAGAGAGTTTTATGAAGTCTGCTAGTAGTTTGGTGGGAAAGTTTGGTGTGGCCAACTCTCTACCCGAACAAAACACTGACGTTGGAAGATATCATGGCATATGATTATACTCCCTCTCTCTCTTCCCCTGTGACATGAGTTAATGCATGCATATATGTGGATTTGATATAGTGAGCATAATTTATGATTGGAGATCCTTTCAGAAAGATGTCTTTGGTGGCTTGCAATCGTGATTGAATTTTAGTTGAACATACCCAAGTGCAATTCCTCATGTTAATATTTTTTCCCAGGAGGTTTTGAAATCATAATCTCCTGGACTTACGAAAAACATCTCTTTGGAACACGGCTTGATGCCTTCTTTCCTTTCTTGGTACACCCAAGAGGACGCAAGTCCTATCTGGTGAAAACACTACAGCTTAGGTAATTCTAAGAAGTGCAGCAAAACTACAGCTTCTGCAATCCAGTAATTGCAGGTGCTGCAAAAATCTCCGTTGGTGCATCTTCGAGAATCTGAAGCTTCCTCCATCGTAAATGTCTGCATATAGCATATTGATTTGCCTCCCTGAAAACATGCTCTATCCACTACCGACTTTAGGCTCTGAAGGAGGGTACTGTGTTCAGAAAGCAGTGGCTTTAGGTTCTCATTACCGCAGGTATCGGCGGATACCAGATCAACAATAATCGTAGTACTTTGATGTGTAAACTTTACAATCGCAACACAGTTGATGGTGAAGTGATGGCATATCGCCGTGTAAGAGACAGAGTGAGATTTGTTTAATATCTTACTCAACTTGAGTTCATTGCACCGGTCCTGAAAGTTTTTTGATGTGCTACCTTACAATGTTGGGCTTATTTTTGTTAAGAAATCGCCAAGCTAAATGGATCGATGGATGTCACGGGTGTGTAGAATATATGAGCATCGCATTTTTGAAATGTTTTGACCTGTTAATTTTATGTTCCTCTTTGGAAGATTATTGGTCTGCCCAGATGTTCATTTCTAGCGACTTACCGGCATTCTTAGTTGCCATTCAAACATATCTTATGATTTTCATTCTCATTTGTCTATCAATTGAAGTAATAATGACTTATATTTTGACATTGTTTCCAATTTCACTGTCTCCATAGTAAATTATATTATCTTGTTTGCTTGACATAGGTATTACTAGTGGATCTCAAACGCTAGTTACTTGTGTAGGACATGTTGATTAAAACCCTAATTGCAACCATATTAGCGGTGTACACAGCTATCTTGTTCCTAAACTTACTCTTAAACTTTGTCATTTGTTTGTCAAATTAGTGATATAGTGGCTTTCACCCTCTTTTTGGATGGATTTTATTGCGTGGGATCCTCTAACAAATCAAATCATTGGAAGTGGATGTAATTTGGATGCTCGTTTGAGCTCACTTCTTAAACGTTCCTGTATGATTTTAATCTACCTTTGCCTCATGTGTCATCTTTCGATATCAATAGCGTTTTATCGTCCGGATTGCATGCAATTTGGTCGTTTATTCTCCTTGATTTCTAGTAATTGGGTGCTTTCAGAGAGAAGAATGTTGAATCCTACCATCTTGCAAAGCAAAGTACATATTCATTATCTACTGCTATAATTCCATCACTCAAGAGCCATTTGACCTTTTATATTCGAGTATATAATATTCTTGACCTTCGTTCGAATCTTATGGGGGGCTCTTCTATTTTCTCATTTTTGTGGATGATTTCTTGCATTCTAATTGGATGTATATGAATGCCCAATAGATCCGAGTTTATATACCCAACATGTGCTCCATTGTATGTTCAAACTTAAATTTTAAAAAACAATTGCTTGATAATGCCATGGAGCATTGGAAACTAGCACACATTGCCTCTTTTTGAAGTAAAATGGCTCTGTTCTTCAATATTCACGTCAAGACATGTTTCAACAAAATGGAGACATCAATAGAGACATCATCGAACCGTAGACATTATTGTACATGCCCTAGTCCTCTCGTCCTAATTTGTGTTCTCCAGGAGATAAACCCGGTTTATACCATTACTAGGCTAAGATACGATGCTGTTTTAGGGCAAACGCTTCGGACCCGATTATGGTTTCACAAGTAAACAAGGGTTTGTGATGAACTTTTTTCCGTGAGGAAGAACATGCTGAAAAGAGGAAGCAATCTCCACTAGATTTGTGCATTTTTCTTTCAGGGGCAAGAAGAGAAATGTTATCTGGGGAGCTTTCCAAGTGCCATTTTAAGACTCAACAGGAGAGACTCTCACTTTTCGGCATCTTTTTCCATCAATGTCGAACTTCAAATTCTTGCATCTAAGCCCAGTCGCTGTTAGTACTTGCATTGAGAGGAGAGACCAAAGGGTGTTGAATTCTATAACCCTTCATTGAGAGCATGGGCGTATCAGATCTGAATCAATCCTTCTCTCGAAATATAAACGCATGTGTGCCGTTCTTTTTCCATCGCGTACGTACTTCGCTCCAGTACAGCTGATACAGCAGGTCTCTCTCTTTTCATGACGCAATAATGATGATAATCCCAGGCCACCTTCCTCTTTCCGTTTGGACAATCTTCCCGTGTTTGGAATTACTTGCTTCCTCATATCAAAACCCTAGTTCTCAATGCCAAGTTAACCAAATCTAAGCGAAATCCCTAGCTAAGTCTAAGCGAGCGATCTCAACGAGCGATCTCAATGCCAAGGAAATACTTGGGAGGTCCCAAATCTTTAATACAAAAAGTAGAATGCATGTATCATTTAAGACTCTTGATGGCCAATTCATCATTTCCCATAAGAAGTATATCATCAACATATATCATTAGGTAGATTGATAATGTTCCTTTTGTCCATGTGAAGAGGGCATAATCATGCTTGGACTTTTTGAAATCAGTGGTTGTAAGGGCTGTAGTGAACTTTGCATACCACTGTTGAGAAGCCTGTTTGAATTCATAAAGGGATTTACAGAGACGACATACTCGAGCCTCTCCCTGTCGTCGTAATCTAGGTGGAAGATCCATATAAATTTCTTCATCAAGATCCATACTCGAGTCTCTCCCAAGTCTGATTTTCTATCAAGGCATGTAGTCCTACTTCCATAGCCTTTTGCCAACATGGATCATGAACTACTTCATAGTAAGATGATGGCTCTATTTCCTCGAAAATACAAATAATGCAGCATATATGTTCCATAGACAATCGATCAAACGAAACATAAGAGGAGATAGGGTATGAAGTACCTGATGAGTTGACAGAGCCACAAACATAATCTTTGGTCCATGTGGGTGGTTAAGTAATCTTGCCTGAACGTCGAGGGGGATACGCTCAGGCATAAAAGACGTTAACTCTTAAATGAACTGTGAGGGCGATAGTTCTGATGATGGGACAGAATTCTCTTTCATTTGCATTGTAGACTGCGCAATTGGATGATCTGGAGTAGGTGGAGAAACCGCGGTGGTTTCCATCACGAGAGAAGAATTTTGAATATTCGAGACGAGCATATGTTGTGAAATAGGAGATAGATCTTCCTTAGATAGAAAATGTCAGTTATAATGAGTCAATCTAGAAGGCTCAATTGAAGATACCTCATCCTGAAATGGAAAAATGTCTTCGTGGAAAACTATGTCTCTACTTATAAAGAATTTACTTGTTGATGACTCAAAGACACGATAACCCTTTTGAAGAGTTGGATATCCCATGAAAATGCATCTTTGGACCCGGGGACTCATCTTGTCATGAGGACCCAAGGTAGTAACATAGCATAAGCAGCCAAATACCCTTAAGTGATGAATTTCGGGGCTTTTACCAAAAAGAACTTCAAAGGGGGTTCATCCATCGAGAACCCAAGTTGGCATGCGATTGATTAGGTAAGCTGCCGTGATCACACAATCTCCCTAAAAAGTTTCAGGAATGGACGCTTGGAATTTAAGCGCACGTGCAACTTCTAAAATGTGACGATGTTTACCTTCAATGATCCCATTTTGTTGAGGCGTGTAAGTGCACAAGTTTTCATGTAGAATCCCAAGGGAAGAAAAAAGCAATTTACAGTCATGACTAAGGAATTCTTTTCCATTATCTTTTCAAATACGTTGAACATATTTGTCAAATTGATTTCTTGATAGGGTGAAAAAACTCTTTAAGTGGGAAAGAGTTTGATTCTTTGATTGCATAAGGAAACCCAAGTAGCACGAGAATAATCATCAACAATGGTAAGAAAGAATTGGAATCCATCACGATGTGGGGGTGTGGTAAGGACCCCAAATGTCTGCATGAATTAGAGAGAAATTATTTGTAGCTCAAGAATTACTTATGGGAAAAGGCGCACGTGATTGTTTTGTGAGGGGACAAATTTGGCATTTAGGATGTGAAAAGGAAGCACTATAACCCATAAGTTGATGAGAAAGAATAATATTATCATTGGCAGCAGTGTTACACAATGATTTCTTATTCACAAAAATACATAATAAGTCAAAGTTATTGGGAAAGCTAGTCCAAAAATATAATCCTTGTGAAAGTCTACCTAAGTGCATCAGTTTGCCGATTGAAAGAGCCTGAAAGAAACAGTTATCAGAATTGAAAGAAATATGACAAGAATTGTCTTCACAAACTTTTGATAAAGAGATGAGATAAAATTGGAATGGGGGTACATAAAGCACATTCTGAAGGATAATGGATGCATTAAGATTTATTGTCCCTACTTTTGTGACGTATGTAGAATTTCCTTTTGGAAGTCGTATCGATATAGGGGACTCTGGAGATTTATGAGTATTGAAATTTTTTTTTTGTTATAGATAATATGGTCACTAGCACCTGAATCAATTATCCATGCATCATGAGAAATAGAACTGAAGCAATAAGAAGTATCTGAGAAGCCGTCTCAATGCTCTCATGATTTGTTGATATTGATCATGGGTAATTGGCTGATTGATTTTGTCAATATTGTGCCCAGTGACTTGATGAGCAGAAGATTACCCTTTTCCTTTTTTCCCAAGCTTTCCATGCAATTTCCAATAGGTTTCCATCATGTTGTGTGGGCGTTTGCAATAGTCACAGTATAATTTTCCCTTTCCTTTCAAATTTCCCTTCAATGATGATGTGGCTAAAAACTATCCACCAGTTTTAAAAAAAGGAGCTAATGTGGTGACTTGCGGGCCATCCGATCCAGACGAATGATTGATCAGATGCTGGCCGTTAGATCTTGCTCTCTGATCTTGGCCATTCGTTTGGTGTGAACCTTTTGGGTTCTCTCCATCTACCCGCACAGATGCTGCTTGGTAGACTGAAGGATTGATGCTCTCAAGGCTTCCATCAAGCCCGATGCTTTCGATGCTCTGGTACGGCGACTCTGTCGAAGCTGCGAGGGCAACACTTTCAACCTATCTATGCTCAGACGTGGCCAGTCGTTGGCTTTCCTCTTGCACGGGCCAGTTGATAGATTCGGCTGAGTGGTAGCATTGGCTCCATCGCCAGAATCTGCGACAAAAAATGTGAGTATGTTTCATTTAGAATGAGTAAGAATCGTGTCACATTCTCTCTATTTTTCATTGCTTGATATTGTCAAAGCGTGGCCTCGAGTCCCTCCAACTGTTCCTCTGGAGCCTCGAGCTCGTTCCACAAGGTTGAAAGTCGGTTGAAGCAAGCGGTGACCAAAAGATTCCCTTGCTTCAATTCTGACAAAGCCTAAGTGAGCGTGAATAATTTTGCTCGGTCGAGATTCCCGTACATCTCTCGTATGTTTTCCCACATTGGTTTTGAGTCTTTAGTTGGTGGGAGTTTGGTTGCGACGTCGGGAGTCAGACAATTCCCGATCTAGGTGCGAACTAATTGGTTGCATTTCCACCAGTGCTGCTGTAGGCGCTCATTGGTAGGGAAGGGGAAGGCTCCGTCGAGGAAGCCATCCTTATCTTTCGTCACCAAGGCTTGTCGAAGATCTCGGGCACAAGCATTGTAATTATTTGGTTCGGCGAGTTGTAGATTGATGAGCCAGAGCTCTGGTTCATCAGCCGGTGGCGTGTAGAGAGGGTCACTGGGTTCCGGGCAGCCACCGCTGGCTGGGATTAGGTAGGGAATGAAATCAGGTTGGAAGCCGAGTTGAAGAAACAGGTAGGGATTCGTCCCTAGACCCGGCTGAGTGGACTCAGGTTGGTAACTTGTCCAACCTGGTCTGCCGCTTGGATTGACTCAATGAGCAAATTGGGTGGGCTCACCTCCATTGGGCCGAGTCTCTAAGCCTGGACCTCCTTCTTCTCCGAATGGGCCTTGTTGTGCTCTCGTTTGGCTTGGTCCGGTGGTCCATTGGCCTTGAACCGGAAACCAGTGAATTGGTGGCCATTGGACCGGGCCAGAAACTTGAATTGGAGTAGGGGAAAATCCAGCAGAATGTTGAACAGAATGACTTTCTTCTTCAGATGGATTGATTTGTTCCGAAGCTTGGTTTTGAGGTGAGATTTCCTCGTTTGTGTCTGACATGGTATCAAAAGAAATTTTTGAGTTCCTACTTGGTGTGCTGATTTGTTTTGCAGGGTCGCAACAACAAAATAGAAACAGGAACAGAAGGTAATTCCAGAATCATGGAAGCTAGGCCAGAAAAGGAGGCTATGATACCATGGCAGAAATTTAAGAAAAGGATAGATATTGAGATAATATTGTATTTCTATATTCACTCGACACTACAAAAAAACCGGATTTTTGCCACGAAAATTTGCGACGAAAAAATTTTCGTCGCAAATTTTCGACAAATTTTCCAACGAAAAGCAAAATTCGTTGGAAATTTCCAACGAAAAATTTTTCGTCGCAAAATTCGTTGGAAATTTCCAACGAAAAATTTTTCGTCGCAAAATTCCTTGTAAATTTCCAACGAAAAATTTTTCGTCGCAAAATTCCAATGAATTTTGCCACAAATTCAAAAAAACCGGTACTATTCGGCATTTTTTATATTCGTTGGAAATTTCGTTGGAAATTTCCAACGAATTTTCCAACGAGTTCCAAAAAAACCGGTACTATTCGGCATTTTTATATTCGTTGGAAAATTCGTTGGAAATTTCCAACGAATTTTCCAACGAATTTGAATTTTTCGGGCAATTATTTCATTGTGTACAATTTTCGTTGGAAATTTCGTTGGAAATTTCCAACGAATTTTTTGTCGTTGGAAATTTCCAACGAAATTTCCAACGAGTTCCAAAAAACCGGTACTATTCGGCATTTTTTATATTTGTTGAAAAATTCGTTGGAAATTTTCAACGAATTTTCCAACGAATTTCAATTTTTCGAGCACTTATTTCAGTGTGTACAATTTTCGTTGGAAAATTCGTTGGAAATTTCCAACGAATTCCAAAAAACCGGTACTATTCGGCATTTTTTTATATTCGTTGGAAAATTCGTTGGAAATTTCCAACGAATTTTCCAACAAATTTCATATTTCCGGGCAATTATTTCAGTGTGTACAATGTTCGTTGGAAAATTCGTTGGAAATTTCCAATGAATAAATTCGTTGAAAATTTCCAACGAATTTTCCAACGAATTTGAATTTTTTGGGCCATTATTTTAGTGTGTACAATTTTCGTTGCAAAATTCGTGGGAAATTTCCCACGAATTTTGCAACGAAAACACTACTTTTTCTTTATTCATATTTTCGCGCTCAATTCATTCCACATTCATTCATTCTCTCTCTCTCTCTCTCTCTCTCTCTCTCTGCTTCACCTTCTCGCTCCGCCTCCTCCCCCGCCGCCCCCCCTCCTCCGCCTTCACCTGCTCGCTCCGCCTCCCGCTCTGCCTCCTCCCCCGCCGCCCCCCCTCCTCCTCCGGCTCCGGCTCCGGCTCCGACACCATGGACACCAAGATCGGGGCCCTCAACTTCTCCAGATCTGGGCGACGTCGGCTCCCTCCCCCGCGGCCATCCAGGGCGACATCGGCTCCCTCGCCGCCACGGCCATCCAGGGCTAGGCCCCCGCGGCGGTCGGCGCCCCCGACGCCACCAAGGGCTGCCACCTCGCCCGCCGCCTCAACCACCTCATCGCCGTCGCCGGGGAGCTCGAGGTCGCCCAGATCTGGGCGACCTCGAGCTCGTCGCCGGCGAGGGCCGAGCTCGCCCAGATCTGGGCGACCTCGAGCTCGCCGGCCATGGTGAGCTCGGGCCTCGCCATGGCCGGCGAGGCCCAGCCTCGTCGCCGGCGAGCTCACCATGGCCGACGAGCTCGAGCTCGCCCAGATCTGGGCGAGCTCGGCCCTCGCCGGCGACGAGCTCGAGGTCGCCCAGATCTGGGCGAGCTCGGCCGTCGTCGGCGATGAGCTCGAGGTCGCCCAGATCTGGGCGACCTCGGCCCTCGCCGGCGACGAGGCTGGCCCTCGCCGGCGGCGAGGGCGATTTTTTGAAAAAAAAAATTCGTTGGAAAAAAAATTTTCACGATTTTTCGACCAAAAAAAACATTTGTAATTTTACCAACAAAAAATTTTCGTTGGAAAAAAAATTTCCACGATTTTTCGAAAAAAAAAATTATTTGTAATTTTACCAACGAAAAATTTTTCGTTGGAAAAAAATTTTTGTAGTTTTTCCAACGAATTTAGCCACAAATTTTCCAACGAATTTTCCAACGAAATAAAATTCGTCGCAAATTTCCAACGAAAATTGAAATTTTTCGTTGGAAAAATTTCCGACGACCTATTACCAACGAATTTTTTTTCGTTGGAAAATTCGTTGGAAATTCGTTTTCCAACGAATTTTTCCAAATTTTTCGTTGGAAATTTCGTCGGAAAAAACGTGTTTTTTTGTAGTGCGACTTGTCTTCTTTACATTGTACAAGCTCGTATTTATAATACAATAAATGATTAACTAAGGAAACAATAAAGGAAGATACATGGGATCAAATCCAATCTTGGATTGATACAATTAATCAATTGTAATTTCAGGTAATCTTCGTTTGATTAATTATAATCAGTAATTGATCCTCGCATATCTCCAACAACAACCAATTCGAGGTTTCTTTACTTTTTGGTCTTGTTCCAATCTAATTGATCCTTAGTCAAGGTCCACGAGTAGAAGATTAATTGTCGGCCTATGTGAAAATCCTGTACTTTCTGTACCGATTAATAAATGAAAAGTTATCGTAAAAACATAGGCACTAGGTATATCGAAAATGTGTGCAAATTTGGTTTCTTTTGTTGGACATTAGGACGAATTCATTATCTTATGCATCGAGCCGCCGCTTCTCTAGCAAACGTTTAAGTGTTATGTATCATCTACTAAACCGGAACTTTTTAAAATATTTTCTTTGATATACCTAGCATTCCTCTTATTTTAAATTGCTTTCTGATCACGAGTATCCGGTGCTTGCTCGAAGCCCACAATAGGTCATGGAGCACCAACATCACAAACAACATATGTTGAAAGTTTGTTAATCTATGAATGGTCCGGGTTGACACTTCGCCAAAGCATACATTGTAGTTTTTCATGAGTAACTGCCTTAGCAAAGCTAATATTGTCATTGTATTTCTTGTGAATTAAGATCTTTCAAGTCAAGAAAATGTAAAAAACTAAAGAACACAACGTGCGTTAAGAGACATTGAATGCATGGGGGATGAATCGTCTTTTATATCGATATGGAACTCCTAGGGTCTGTTTCGAGTTTGGATGCGAAAGATACACTAACCATTTGAACATAACGACATCTACACTAATTTCTAAAAGGAGAAGATGAATATGTGCAATTTTGCTAATAGTTCTCTCAAGTTGAACTCAAGGCAGAAAAATCTATAATGAAGCATATTGGGTGCATGGGAATGGCCGTAATCTTTTGAACTCTAATTGAAATTGTGCACCGTATTTAGCACTAAAATTAGAGACCATAAGAGAGACCCTTCTTAGGCAACCAAATAATAAGGAGAAATAATGTATGAGCTAGTTCAGAAAATACACATATGAAAGGGTGAGACAAAACAGTGCAAGGGATCGGGTTAGGTCCATGCATGTACCTCGTTGTTGGACCAACTCTCTGTTGGGTGGGTCTATCTTCCATTTGTCCACATATAAATGAAGTTTGCTTAGTTGTCGAAAAATGAAAGCAAAAAAAATCGTACATAAAAAAACTGATGGCCTTTGATGAATTTTTTAATTGAATACTTTGATGTAACAATTGGATGCTTGGTGCTTAAAAAAAATGAAACTACCTAAAATAAATTTAAAATCCTTCTTTTTTATTGTCAAAAAATTTAAATAACTTCACTAGCTAAATTAAAAATATCAATCGTACTCTTTCTTAATTTAATCTCGGTAAACAATACTTTTTTGATCATTTCACCTTTTTCTAGTACTCTATTAAGCGGCGTTCTTTCTTACTTTTAGTATTACTATTATGAAGAATTAATCGTTTAAGTAGAGATTGCAGAAATATTCGTCCCTCACTGAAATTCTGATTCTGTCATTGCTTTTTGATGTAAACAAATCACATAATAAACCCAAAATGGGGAAATTTACCAAAAAAATTCTAAACCTTTTACAATAATACCAATTCAATCTTAAACTTTACAATTATGCTAATTCAGTAAATGTCATTCTTTCGGCCAATTTTGATAATTTAGAGCCTACCACAGTATGTGGATTGGATTGGTCTGGTCTAATCGAACGAATCAAGCTTGTGTTACCTTGTAAAAGAAGTATATGGTTTCTTTGGGGGAATTGATATCATTGCTTCTGTAAATCCTCAACGAGATAAACCCTAGATAATGATTACTTTATGATCAATGCAGACAAAGAAAAGGGGTCAACATGCAGGTGCAGGACACTTTGAAAAAGGACCTCCCGAGTAGAAAAAATGGGAAACGCTAATCGAAGTGAACTCAACTGTCTGCAACGACGTGATCGAGTCTTGTTTTGCTGATATGGTTGTCAGTTGTGTATGCTAATTAGCTAGCTTAGAATGCTAAATTATGTTAACATCGGACTGGCCATTCGACCTCGATGCGAACGGTTAATCCTTATCGAGGGTGACTGCTCTATCATCCGACCACACATTGGCGCCAGTTAGTTATCTCTGAAGAAGTTACAAGTCTGCTGTGTTGACGCATTGGTATAATGTTAAATAGGTCAATCGAATATGACACGTTTCATAGTTATATAAAAAAGTATGAGCATTATAGGACCTGTTTATTAATATGTGATACAGACTCGATCCACATAAACCATTCAATTTATCGAGTCAAATTGGGCTAATTTGAAATGAACATGACCCAAACAATATCCGAATAGTTTTCCTGCGATCGAATTTAAGCATTATGGCTATGCTTATGAAATTGATATGCTTAATTAATAAGTTGAGATGATAATTAGACATAGTTAAATAAATTTACTAATATCTTGATTTAATTCTTTTATGTATAATTTATGAAAAGGTTGACATTCATTCTAGATAATCTATTAATATTTTATGGTCATGATATAATAGAGAAAATTATCTAATCAGTCCTAAATTTATTGTATAAATGTCAATTCAGTCCTAGTCTTTCCAATTTTGCCGAATTGATCCCAAACCTTTGTGTGAGATTTCAATGTAATCTTTTTGGCCAATTTTTATTGGCCATGTCAACGATTTTCGCCGAAAATTGATCGGAATGATTATATTTGAATTTCACGTAAAGATTTAGGACTAAATTAGTAAAATAGAAAAGTTTAGGACTGAATTGATATCCATATAATAGGTTTAGACTATTGGGTAATAAATCCTGATACATTATTGCAATATAACAATGCTTAGTGTCACTTTTTTTGCTTATACCGAGTTTAGTATTAAAGTATAGAATAATATAACTTATTTAAATAGAAAAATCAATATAAGTTAATCATTAATCGGGAAAACACGATGTTTAACTATAAATAGGTTAGAAGAATTTATTCTGGGTTAAACAAGTTGAACTTGAGTAGGATCCGTTTATTAATTGCAACAATTTGCAATCGGCTCGTGCTATTTCTATCTTCTTATTGGCGCCTAACACTCTTTTCATATTGAATTGACTACATTATCCCTTGCGGGTTCCACTCTCGATTTAAGAAAATTTATTACCTTTTTTTTCTTCTTAATCTTTTGTTTCGATTTTACTAGAAACAAAACTACCCATGCTCCTCTCAAACAATATTTATTAAAAAAGAAATGCTTATGTGACTTTCATTAATATACTATGAGAATAATAGCCTATTTTGGAAAAAAAAAACAAATAACAAATAATTAGAAATTCTTGTGGGGTCCACTCCTACAAGAATTTGTGGCTCACAGCATGATGTCTAATAGTAGCCCAAAGATTGTTATGCTAGCAAAGCCTTAAAAGACCTACTCTTGATTTTAATTATTGCTTGCCTTCGTTTCTTCTTTTTTGGGTTTTTTCCCAAAATTTTTTTATTTGGTAGATAAATAACTTATTTATTTGACAAAAAAGAGCTAAGTATTGTGTTAATAAGTTAAATGTTTCTTTTTTTATGTACTAGGAAAAAAAAAGCCCAAGCACTATTAAGAGAGAAAAGAACCATATACCAATTTTAGTATGCATTTTGTTTAAATATAACTTTAATATGTGTCATCACGTTATAGTCTGTGTATTTTAATTGATCAACTTTTATTTTATTTTGTGAATCTAATTGTTGAATTTTCAATTATTTGTTGTGTGATGCATTAAATATTTTGAGTGATCCTAATATGTTCTTCGATTTATAGCAACAAACTTCAAAAGGACAATCAATCTAATGAGATTCGGTCTTTCTACTCTGATGTGCAATTAAAATATTATGTCGATCATCTTTACCTAAAAAAAAATATTATGTCGATCATGATAAGTACTTTCCCTATTGCAACCAATAAGAACATATTTGTCTCTGACCTTTTTATATTGACAATATAACCTTGAGCAAGAAATTGTGCCCGCACACTACTCAAAATAGCTTTTGGTGTTAAAAAATTACCCGGGAAAGTTTCGAATGAACTTATTGACACGACTGACTGGTGTTCTCCATTCGCAGTTTCATCATCAATAGATGCATTTAAGCAAAAACAATATCATCTTCCATATGCACTACAAAAAATAGTCCAATGAATTATGAGTAAATTGTGTATAATGCATATGTCAACCGCAATATCAAAGTTGAAATTCAAGATCATGATAATCTAGGCAAATATAGTAAACAATGCGCAGATAGAACTAACATTTCTTTACTCCAATATATAGTTAGTGCTTGCTCAATTTACAACAACGGAGAATAAGTTCAGAAGAAGGCAAACGTGAAGGAAATGTTGAAATGTAATGGGTGCGGAAGAAGCTACTATGTGAAAAAAAGTTGTTTGAAAGGGATGTAGATAGTTTTGTCTTTTCGTAAATTGAAATAGAAGAAAAAAATGTAAGAAATAATCTTAAATTAAAAGTGAGACCCGCAAGAGATACGAAACCATGGTTTGCCACCCTTCTTTTTGCCAAAATGGGAAAATTGCCATCATTAATTCATTAGGCTTAAAACTGATCTAAGCACAAGTGAAACAAATTTCAATGCTGTATAGAAGATAATTGTTTTTTGGCATCTCTAGTGTATAATATATTTTGCCAAAGGGACTTTTGAACATTTAATGAGGTTTCATCAATATCAAAAAATAAGATGCTAACTATCAAATGATTTGAGTTGGAGTGCATACACAAAGACCAAGTTGGTGTAAATCTTCCAAAGTAATTAGTGTTAGTTCATGTTCAGAAATTGTACCTCATTTATCAAATGATTTGAGTTGGAGTGCATATACAGAGACCAGGTTGGTGTAAATCTTCCAAAGTAATTAGTGTTAGTTCACGTTAAGAAATTGTACCTCATTTATCAAATAATTTGAGTTGGAGTGTACACACAAAGACCAAGTTGGTGTAAATGTTCCAAAGTAATTAGTGTCAGTTCATGTCATTAAGAAATTGTACCTCATTTAAAATCAGACAGTGAT
The DNA here is from genome assembly GCA_031216405.1 of Syzygium malaccense. Classification (NCBI taxonomy): domain Eukaryota; kingdom Viridiplantae; phylum Streptophyta; class Magnoliopsida; order Myrtales; family Myrtaceae; genus Syzygium; species Syzygium malaccense. The sequence continues at coordinate 45,019,888 of CM062260.1, forward strand.
TTATCTTCCCGAAATTTTCCTTTTTCCAATCAATTTCAAGTGTGAGCGAGAACCCATAATCCCACAACGATTCGGAGATTTCTTCTTTTAGAATTGAGATGGGTCAATTTCTCTACTATATCGTCACTAAGATAATCAGATGTGTTTTGGTACCTAGTGCAATGCCCCAGAAGGAGCTCTTGCATTTGTCATGGAGGTTTCTTTCTAAGATGACTTAAAATAGAAGAGTTTCTGAGAGAAATCATGATAATCATCACTCCACTTTCATAATAAACGTTTTTCAGGTGGGATATCGAGTCGTTGCAAGTCCTCTGAAAATTCAAGAAATGGAGAAGTTAGTGGAATTTGATTATGAAGTATTCTTAAGCTTTAGAGGACCGGATACTCGCCGCGACATCATTGATATCCTTTACAACAGCCTCATTGATGCCGAAATACGAGCATATAGAGATGATGAAGAGCTTCGCGTTAGGGAAGAGATCGGCCTGGAGCTTCTCCAAGCGATTGAGCAGTCGAAAATCTCTATTCCTATCTTTTCTAAAGAATATGCTACCAGTAAATGGTGCCTCATGGAGTTGGTCCAGATGGTGGAGTGCAAGGAAAAGTGGGAACAAAAGATCATGCCAATTTTCTATGACGTTGCACCGTCCGAGGTTCGTAACCAAACTACAAGTTACGGTGAGGCCATCAATTCACACATGAAAGAGCAGTGGTACACTTATAAGACTATTGAGAACTGGAAGGCAGCTCTCAACAAGGTTGGAGCATTAGAGGGATGGGAACTCAAGGAGAGGTACTTTAATTTATTATTGGTCATGATTTTTTTGTACCTCAGATATTATTCTGTTCATCTTGATATAACAATTTAGTTCTTTTGCCTTCAAAACTATCAGAGGGAAGGGTGAGTTCACAAAAGAAGTTGTTCAAAAGCTTTTGATCGAGTTGAAAAAGAACTACCTAGCAGTATCTAATTGCTTGGTTGAAATGGACGATCAAGTGGACAAAATCATGGAATTGATAGGTGAACAGACCACTGAAACAAAGATTGTTGGTATCCATGGTATGGGTGGCGTCAGAAAGACAACTCTTGCCACAATCGTCTATAATAATCTGTCGGCTGATTTTGATAGCTGTTGCTTCCTATCTAACATTCAAGATACCAAGATTGAGAGTTTGCAGGATCAGCTCATCTCTGATGTCCTTAGAACGAAATGCCTGTCCATTACTAATATTAATGAAGGAATTACTGAGATCAAGGAGAGGTTATCCTCTAAAAAGGTCATACTTGTACTTGATGATGTCGAACAAAAGACTCAGCTGGATGCTATTGTGGGGGTGGGTGAACGCCGGTTCGGCAGAGGAAGTAAGGTTACTATTACCACAAGAGACAAGGAACTCCTCAAAGATGTTGATTTTCAGCTTGAACTTACTGAAATGGAATTTGATCGTTCTCTTCAACCATTTAGCAGACATGCCTTTAGAAGAGATCATCCTCTAGCAGTAGACCTTCCCCTCTAAAAAAAAGCAGTATAAATATGTGGTGGTCTTTTTTTAGCTCTTGAGGTGATAGGTTTATTTTTAAATGGAAAAGACAGGAGAATTTGGGAGACCACATTAAAGAAGTTGGAAACTATTCCCAATAAAGAGGTTAAAAGTAAGTTGAGCATCAGTTTCGAGGCATTAGAACCTCTAGAGAAGGAAATATTTCTTGATATCTGTTGCTTCTTTGTTGGGTTTGATGTGAGAAATGTGACTTACATGTGGGACGGCCGTAACTTTTTCTCTTGAAGTCCTCAAACAGATGTCGCTAATAAAGATTGCAGATAGTAACTGATTGTGGGTCCATGATCAGCTAAGAGACCTTGGGCGAGATATCGTCTGTGAAAGAGCCAATTTTAAACCAGAGAAGCAAAGTTGGGTGTGGGATCATGATGAAGCAATTGATGTTCTCATATCAAAGGTAAAGTGTGTGCAATGTTATTCCTATTCAAGGGGACAAGTTATACATGTCGACTTTGCCTATTTGCTTCTATTTGAACTTGAGTCATTACTTGTCTGCTTACTCTGATGACATGCTCATCTATAAATCAAATCAATATGAAAGTATAAATAAAATGTACATTCCTGAAGTATGTTCAACTTGAATCCCTTCAATAGGCAATAATGTGATTATTAGCTTCTGTTTCCTTTGTTTACTTTGGCAGGGAACCAAAAACATTGAAGCATGACGTCTCAAGTTTGATCATCAATATCAACGCTTCTTTAAGAAGGAAGAACTTGAAAGCCTATCAAATTTAAGGTTTCTTCAAGTGGATTGTAGAGACTTGGAAACGAACAACGTCCACCATTTTTCTTTAACTATCTAGTTCCGGAAGAATCTATGCATCCTTCCAAAGTCAAGATGGCTCGCATGGCATAACTTTGTTCAGCATTTTCCTTTAACCAAGTGTTTCCAGAAAAATCTGCTTATCCTTCCGGAGTTGAGATTTCTCTCATGGCATAAGTTTCCCATCTTTTTCCGATTGACCGCATTTTCCCTTATGAAGCTAGTGATTCTTGATCTATCACGAAGTGAAATTACAAATGATTGGGAGGGATGGAACCAACTCAAGGTATGGTATTATTTCAACATGAATTTGCTATATTAACTTTGTTGTCATGTATCTCAAAATGATCCAAAATTAACCTCTTCTCTTCATCACATAGGGCAAAGAATTTGAAGGTTCTAAATTTGACTCAATGTAGAAACTTGCATAGAACTCCTGACTTTTCTGCTCACAAAAATTTAGAGCAACTGATTCTTCGAAGGTGCCGGAAACTGGTTCAAGTTGATAAGTCTATTGGTAAGTTAAAGCATTTAGTGTTCTTAAATTTGAAAGGTTGTAAGAAACTTTGGACATTGCCGGACGAGATGGGGGAACTGGAAGCCTTAACAGAACTAATTGTTGATGGGACCTCTATTGCCAAAATTCCCGAATGGAAAGGAATAAAGAAATTGGAAACTCTCGGTGCAAGTTCATGTACATCACTGAGTATATGTAATTTTGCTGGTTACGTAACATCACTATCACATCTTAGGTTGGAAAAAACACAAATTATTGAACTTCCATATGGAAATTTTGGATCTCTTGTTGAGTTGAATATTTCTAATTCAAGTTTTCAAAAATTACCCGATTCAATAGGAGAAATGAAGAATTTGAGAGTACTAAGGATGTCTCGCACCAGCTTAAGAAAGCTACCTAGCGCCCTTGGAATATTGGAGAAGCTTGAAGAGATAGATGCTGATGGCTGTAAGTACTTGGAGGAAATACCGAGTGAGATTGGAAGACTATCATTTCTGAGGATCTTGAGATTATCAGATACGAGAATTTCTGAAGTACCTGAGCTTCCTAAAAGTTTGACCAATCTATTCCTTACAGCTAGAGCTCCAAGCCCCCAGTGGATCTCGAGGTTAAGAAAGCTAGAGTCCTTGAAGTTGTCTTGTTCTGGGAGTGCTTCCCAACTACCTTCAGATTTTAATCTCCTTTCTAAGCTCAGGGAGCTGGTGCTCAAAGTGAAAACTAAAATTGTCTTTGGTCTTGATCATCAAAGAGTTGATTATTCAAGGAGGAGATAATGGATTTTCGCATTTTCACTTCTATAGAGGCATATTAATAGAATGTGCATGTCACGTTCAACTTTCGTGCACGTGATATGCACGGAAGTCGCACGTGATATGCATGTGCTGACAACCTGCTAAAAGAAGTTGTTCAAAAGCTTTTGATCGAGTTGAAAAAGAACTACCTAGCAGTATCTAATTGCTTGGTTGAAATGGACGATCAAGTGGACAAAATCATGGAATTGATAGGTGAACAGACCACTGAAACAAAAATTATTGGTATCCATGGTATGGGTGGCGTCGGAAAGACTACTCTTGCCACAATCGTCTATAATAATCTGTCGGCTGATTTTGATAGCCGTTGCTTCCTATCTAACATTCGAGATACCAAGATTGAGAGTTTGCAGGATCATCTCATCTCTGATGTCCTTAGAACGAAATGCCTGTCCATTACTAATATTAATGAAGGAATTACTGAGATCAAGGAGAGGTTATCCTCTAAAAAGGTCATAATTGTACTTGATGATGTCGACCAAAAGACTCAGCTGGATGCTATTGTGGGGGTGGGTGAACGCCGGTTCGGCAGAGGAAGTGTGCTGATTTATGTAATTGGCGCTCTTCATCTGATGCCCAACGCATTTATGTCCAGGTTCGCCCACGACTAAAATATTAGATTTTATTAAAGTTTGGACGGGCCAAAGTGTGCTGGCCACGCCCAACAAAAGAAGTGCTGCCCAACAAAAGAAGTGCATTGCTCAGGCCAGCGATTGATTTCGAAATAATGTTAGACCGATGATTTTGGATTGGAGTTATATCAAACCGAACCGTTCTGGAGACAGAAAACTACTACAAAAAAGCAGAACAGGACACAGAACTCAGGAATCGAACACAACTACCCATCAACATTATCGAGCGACCTGGGACGATTTCTTCCTGCAATCCCAACGAGTCAGCGAAGACAAGAGAGGGGACTTGTGATTTGATGCGGGGGTGCACATGGACTTGCGGCCGAGAAGGAAGCCGAAGGTTTTACCCGCAAGGGCTTTGAGGCTCCGGATCAAACAGGCGAACACGAGACGTTTTATGTGCCGGCGCCGGGGAGGAGGAACAAGCACCTCTTGTCTCTTCAGTGCTGATTCCTTCTCTTTCATGGCTTCCTGCATGGTAGCCATCGGGCTTCCTTTGTCGTGCATTAGAGAGAGAGAGAGAGAGAGAGAGAGAGAGAGAGAGAGAGAGAGATATGAGGTCTCACTACAAAAAAAAAGATTTAGCCACGAAAAATTATTCGTCCACGAAAACTAAATTCGTCTCTAATTAGCGACGAAAAATTTTCCGTAGCTAATTTGCGACAAAAAAAAATCGTGGCTAATTTGGGATGAAAAATTTTCCGTGGCTGGCTAATTTGCGACGGAATTAGCAACGAAAAACAAATTTGTTGCTAATTTTGCGACGAAAAATAAATTCGTTGCTAATTAGTCACGAATTTAGCCACGAAAATAAAAAACGATCACGCAAGTGAAGAGAGAGTCTATTTTCGTGGCAAAATCCGTGGCTAATTAGCCACGGATTAGCCACGGATTTAGCCACGAATGTAAAAAAAGTAGGGAAAATGAAGTGTGAGTTTATTTTCGTGGCTAAATCTGTGACTAATTAGCCACAAATTTTGTCACGAATTTATTCCGCGGCTAATTAGCCACGAATGTAAAAAAGTAGGGAAAGTGAAGTGAGAGTTTATTTTTGTGGCGAAATTCGTGGCTAACTAGCTACGGATTTAGCCACGGATTTAGCAAAAACAATAGGGAAAGTGACGCGAGAGTTTATTTTCGTGGCTAAATCCGTGGCTAATTAGCCACAAATTTTGTCACAAATTTATTTCGTGGCTAATTGGCGACATATTTAGCCACGGATGTGAAAAAAAGTAGGAAAAGTGAAGCGAAAATATTAGCCACGGATTTAGCCACGAATGTAAAAAAAAATAGGGAAAATGAAGTGTGAGTTTATTTTCGTGGCTAAATCTGTGACTAATTAGCCACGAATTTTGTCACGAATTTATTCCGCGGCTAATTAGCCACGAATGTAAAAAAGTAGGGAAAGTGAAGTGAGAGTTTATTTTTGTGGCGAAATTCGTGGCTAACTAGCTACGGATTTAGCCACGGATTTAGCAAAAAAAATAGGGAAAGTGAAGCGAGAGTTTATTTTCGTGGCTAAATCCGTGGCTAATTAGCCACAAATTTTGTCACAAATTTATTCCGTGGCTAATTGGCCACATATTTAGCCACGGATGTGAAAAAAAGTAGGAAAAGTGAAGCGAAAATATTAGCCACGGATTTAGCCACAAATGTAAAAAAAAATAGGGAAAATGAAGTGTGAGTTTATTTTCGTGGCTAAATCTGTGACTAATTAGCCACGAATTTTGTCACGAATTTATTCCGCGGCTAATTAGCCACGAATGTAAAAAAGTAGGGAAAGTGAAGTGAGAGTTTATTTTTGTGGCGAAATCCGTGGCTAACTAGCTACGGATTTAGCCACGGATTTAGCAAAAAAAATAGGGAAAGTGAAGCGAGAGTTTATTTTCGTGGCTAAATCCGTGGCTAATTAGCCACAAATTTATTCCGTGGCTAATTGGCCACATATTTAGCCACGGATGTGAAAAAAAAGTAGGAAAAGTGAAGAGAAAATATTAGCCACGGATTTAGCCACGGATGTGAAAAAAGAGTAGGGAAAGTGAGGCGAAAATTTATTTCCGTGGCTAAATCCGCAGTTAATTAGCCGCGAATTTATTCCGTGGCTAATTAGCCACAGATTTAGCCGCGAATATAAAAAAAAATTAGGAAAAGTGAAGCGAAACTTTATTTACGCACGAGTTTTATTCTGCGGGGGAATTTTGCGACGAGCACATAAGTTCGTCGCTAAATTCTTTTATTCTTTTATTCCGGTTCGTTATCTCGAGTTTCTCCCAGCGGTTCGCCTGAATTCGGCGAGGCGCGATCGAGATCCGCCATGGCTAGCTCCGGCGATGGAGAGAACGGCGAGACCGCCGGACGCGACGAGCCCGGCGATCGGTGGAGCGCGGGCCGAGCTCGAGGGGTCTCGAGAGGAGGGGCAGCCGAGGAGATTGGGATGGCGGAGAGGCTGACGGACGTCTTCGTCGGGGGAGGCGGCGACGGAGATCTGTTGATGCAGCGGAATGATCGGGAGGATAGGGCTCTGCGGGCGCTCGATGTGCAAGTGGCCGGGGCCTTGCCGCGCGGACGAGAGATTGAAGCCGTTGTTGAAGTCGAGCGGGTCGAGCAGCGCGGCTAAGGATCGGTTGTTGGCCCACCTCAGTCGGGTACTTATTGTTTCGATCTGGATTAAGTGTCTATCTGGCTCGTGGCGTTAGGACTAAGGCTCCGTTTCGTTCGCATTTGATATCTCGAGTCCAAAGGGACAAAAGCAGAGTGGGCTGTTCCGTGTCTCGGAATGAGATCATGATGACTGTCCTCCCCATGTTCCGACGGCGTATCGAGCCCCATCTTGTTCGTGCGCATGTAAGTGAATCTGGGATTATAGGGCCGAAATGTTTAATTTTAAGTGGAATTTTTCCTAATTTGCTCTATCATTTAGATAATTTACCTTGGAGAAATATGAACTGTTAGATGCTCCTTTGTTCTAATTGTCTTCTTTGAGGGTTAACTTTGGTCCTGCATTGCGGCTCAAAATCCGGAATGGCTTTGACCCGGTACTTTCTCCTGAGAGTTCACTGTTTCTTTTGACGAGCAACAAACAAGTAATAGCACTACAATGGCTCTGTTGCTCCTATCTTGAATATTTATTTGTTACGTACAATGAAATAAAATGCCCTTCTATACTATGTGGCTTATCGAGATATTCTAAAAATTCTGGACCTTGCAAAGATCTGCAGTTCTGCTCAAAATTTCATTGATATATACTTGCGGCTTCCTGGAATTCCTGCTAATGGACAGCTGCAAGAGAGTGACTGCATACGAGTCAGGATATGTGAGGGCAGATTCGCCGTACTGATACGGGAGGTTTGTGATGAAGTTGCAATTATCATCTTTCTACGTCCTATAGCTAACGGAAATACTAGCTTCTCATTCTCTTCTAAACAATATGTGTCAGCCTATAAGGGAAGGCAATTTCATTATTCAACCCAAAGTAGATTTTGATATCAGCGTCAGTACAGTTGCCGGTCTCTTGAACCTTGGGTGAGTTATACAATAGCTGGTCTAATTTACTAACTCCTTTATTTACTGCAGAATTTTATATCAATTGAAATTTGAAGTTTTGTAAGATCTTGTAATGTATCCTTATTCTCGTGATCTAATGCTAGTGAGCTTGACATGGTCGTGTTCTCTCAAAGTAGATAGCGGGGACTCTGTCTGAGTAATGCTTATTTAAAAGTTTTCTTATATAATAACTTTAGGATCTCTTATTATCAATAGTTCTGGGTACATAGGAAGGTGTTCATTCTTTTGAGTTTCTACTGGATATTGATGCCTTTATAGTGATAATTGAACAAAAGAATGATCCCTTTAAAGTTTTCATGCCATATACCGACCTTAGATTAGTGTGTAGAAGCCATCCTTAGTTTTGACTGTTGTGGATTTTCTTGAATTTTTATAACTATCTGCTCGGGAGCATTTTCTTATATGCGGGAGTGACAGTAGAATTGATGGTCCTTGTTTTCTGGTTACGTGCAAGAATATGCCAAATGCTGAATAGGGTGGTGTCTGCTGTATATTCTCATGCGAGAGAAAACTAGTCTGTAGAAGTTTCTTGATATTAATTTCTGATTCTTGAGGAAGAATTGTAGTTTTGTCTCTCGTTGGGTGGAGCAGTTTGGAATGCCTAAACTAGGAAAAGCTTTGAGGATAGAAAATGATGCTGATTTTAGAGAGATTTGTTAAGTATCCAACATTGTTTGTTTTTGGGTCTTGACTAGGCCTTATGTACACGTTATCTCCTTCCACCTAATAGTTTGAGCTTTTGGGTTTAATATCTTAACAAAACATTAATATTTTATTTCACCTGTGGTCCTTGTCTGTCTAACCGCTTTCATCATTCCACTTCCCGTTTGCACCTGAAAGGGTATATTTAATGTCCTATATCACTCGTCTACCAGGCTTGTTAAGGCCTTATATATATATTTTCCCTAGGCCGTATAGCTTAAGGGCATGTCTACAAGGTATATTTAGGCCTTGTCTCTCCACACCTTATAGCTTACTGTGCACTCATTTGACCATTTTAAACCCAAAACGCCTAACACTTTCATAATGACAGAAATGTTGACACATAGATCAGCGTTTAGTTTTTTCATTACTTCTTGAAATTTGGATGTTATTTAAATTTTCCCGGGGAAGGAAAAAGGTAGTTTTTGCCTACGCTGAAATGGAAGTGAACAAGCTCTAAATTTTTGGGTTGGATATTCTGACAAAACTTTTCTAGAAATGGACCTGTGAATGTGGTGAAAGCTTTAGTATTTCCTTAGCTAATAAGACTTTCCGCGCTAACAGAAGTATAATTACCAATAGTTCGAGGGCAGTGCCAGGAAAACTTCTCTCATTCTTTGATCACTTACTGAGATGGTTGTCTAAGGCAGTTCAAACCTTGCATTGGACCCTCCAAGCTAAGAATTTCAGAGTTATTCATAGGAGTCACAACTCATGTCTTCTTCTGCAAGGAATAGAAAGGTGAAATGAAGATACCTGCATCTTCTAGCCAGGATACGACTCGATGGAACATAACCTGTCGGGCATACATAAGCCTGTTTATTGATCTTTGATCAGGGGAGAAAGCTTTTCTCTTTTCTGACATTACGACTTTTAGTAGCTTGATACAGTTTTATAAGAAATTAGATTCAACTTCCATAGTTCCAACAGAAAATGGTTCTTGGACTTCTTACCACTTGCTTCAAGAAGTTTACATTAAAGTGTTTGGACAAAGAGAGATGTCGTGATCTGTATCTCGCAGCAATTTAAGAAGTGCCTTTCCCTCTTCTCCTTCTCCTATTCTTTATGTGGAAACAACTTTTGTGTCTGTGTCCTTGTTCATTATCTTTGAGTATTGAAGCTGTGGTGAGAGTGAGGAAAAAGCCTCTCTGGAGAGATAGAAGAAGACTGATCCCATTTGATTGCCCTCCCCAAACCTCACAAATAGGAGCCTCGGTTGCTGCAAAACTTTTTGGAATTACTAAACAACTATTCTTTCTTTTACATGTCCCACACGTGTGCATTCCTCATTTAAATTTTTACCTTTATCTGCTACTTTGAAGAGCTCTTCATACATGCACAACTGTTATGGATGCACTCTGGCTTCCCTGTGTTTTGGGTTCGGTCCACTTATAGCTGGTGGCTTTGGTTTGGCAATCTGTTAATAAGACTCTCTCTTTCTCCCTTGTCTTCTCCAGGTATCAAGCTGTGGCATATATCGAAGCTTCGGCCTTCATATATCAAGATGGGAAGGTTATAATAGCTGACAACCTTTTATTTTCCTTTCCTTGCTGGGTACAATAGTTGACAGCTTATTAGTAGGCAAAACTTCTTGCATCTTTTATATGTGCTCAATTTGATATGTTCACTAAGTGGCATTCGATCTATGTGTAACTGGGGTCCTTTCAACTTTTGGAGCTTGCTTATTTAGTCCTGTTTTCTCTGTATGTGCAAATTCTACGTAGTTAATCTCGCGAACAATCTCTGTTTGTTTCACGGAAAAAGAATGATTTGTAAAATATTTTTTCAAAAATGATTATTTATATCGCTTGAAATAATTAGCCAATGAAAAATATTTTCATTATCGACAATAATTTGTCTAAATATTTTCGTGAACGATAAATTTTTTTTTTTGCTAATTCCTTTTGTAAGCTATATATAAACGATTATTTTTAGGAAAATATTATCATTCAGTTTCAGTGAAAGAAATAGTCTTAGTTGCAACTTTTTTTTTGCCACTTGAATTTTGCGACGAGTATAGTTCGTGGTAAATTAGCCACGAATTTTTTTTATAAAAAAAATAGAACATTTTTTTTGTTTTTAGGGGTATATTAGCAACGAATTTTGCGACGAATACAGTTCGTGGCTAATTTGTTACGAATTTTGCCACGAATTTTTTTATATAAAAAATAAAATATTTTATTTTGTTTTTTTGGGACAAATTAGCGACGAATACAATTCGTGGCAAATTAGCCGCGAATTTTTTTATAAAAAAATAGAATATTTATTTTTTTATTTTGGGGGAAATTAGCAACGAATTTTACGACGAATACAATTCGTGACAAATTAGCCATGAATTTTGCCACGAATTTTTTTTAGAAAAAAAATAATATATATATTTTTTATTTTTTCGGGGTAAATTAGCGATGAATTTTGCGATGAATACAACTCGTGGCAAATCAACCACGAATTTTGTCACGAATATTTTTTTTGTTTTTTGGGGCAAATTAGCGACGAATAAAATTCGTGGTAGATTAGCCACGAATTTTTTTTTATATATAAAATAGAATATATTTTTTTATTTTTTAGGGGCAAATTAGCGACGAATAAAGTTGGTGACAAATTAGCTACGAATTTTGTCACGAATTTTTTTAATAAAAAAATAGAATATTTTTATTTTGTTTTTGCGAGGCAAATTAGCGACGAATTTTGCGACGAATACAGTTCGTGGGAAATTAGCCACGAATTTTGCCACGAATACAATTCGTGGCAAATTAGCGACGAAATTTGCCTCGAATAATTAGCGACGAATTTTTTTTCGTCACAAAATTCGTCGCAAATTCATTTAGCGACGAATTTTGCCAAATTTTTCGTGGCAAAATTCGTGGTTAAAATCTTATTTTTTTGTAGTGACAGTTTTTATGTAGTTTTCAATATTTGATATGACAGAATACGTTAAATCCTAGTGCACCATATGAGAATACAAGTTGATCTCGACATAAATGCAGATTTGGATTCACATTACAACACACTTACTTTTGCCTTTATTTGATATGCATGGACCGTTTAATTTTAGAATTAAATTAACAAGGAGTGTAACATAGTTACCGTATCGGTATCAAAAAACCTTCTTTATCAACCCTATGTTAATCTGATGTCTTTGAAGTCATCTATGTACTTCTAAGCTTATAAGGTGAGGAGGTTATGTTTTTTGTTTTTCCATGAAAAATATGTTATTAGCTAGCTACATCTGATACGTAGATTATCATATATATATATATATATATATATATATATATATATATATATATATATATATATATATTATATAAGTCGTGTCTCGAATTTTTTAATGATAAGTTGTTGCAAAACACCAAATATTTTTGGACATAAATGAAAAAAGTACAAATTCATTACATATCTATTATTTTCTCCTCTCTAAAGGTTTGATCAAAAAGTTGTTCATTTTACATCTTTTAATCTTAGAAAAATTTGGACTCAAATCTATACGTATTACTATTCTTAACATGCCAAAGACACGGGTTATTTGCTATCCCGAAAGTTTTTTAGAGATTCTTAATAAAGGTCGTGTAGATTGAACCGCCGGGAATGGATATTTAAAATTAATGTGCATATCTATTATGATGCCTATGTACGTAGCTACGTATTTATGTTTTTGATAGGCTTAAAATACTAGTGGTCATGCTGGCCAAAAATCACGATTGAATGAGGAGTGTCGAATTTAGAGTAGTTGAAAAAAATGCAAAGCATATAAAAATGTATCAAAAGAAGTAATATAATAGAAGGAGCAAAGTACTTTTGCCGGCACTAGGATGGTCCCATTTATTGCACCTCATGGGACATCATGGACTAACGAAACACAAGATAGTGTAGTGTCTTGTTGTGTACCCATCAAAGTTTTAGGACAAAATCTATATTATGCAATTTGCAATCACGTTCCTTACGTAATATCATATCAGTTTAGAGTGTCTTTATTTTCACACCATTTACATATACGTTAGTTAATACCAATAATTAACAATACTTAATTGGTTATTGACCTTCACATCAACACGTTAGGCATGGGACATCATGCATTAGTGAAACGCAACATGGTATGGTGTCTTGACATGCATCCATCAAAGTTTCACGACAAAAACTAGATTATTGATGTGGCATGTCGTACATATGCCAAAGAGATAGTACTAGCTCTAATATCATATTAGAATATTCAACTAAAAAATTTAAACTAATAGATGGAGGGAGGTCGCTTGAATATAAAAAGTATATAAAATTTATTATCAAGTGACATGAGATAATATTTTAATAATGCAATTCACAATACGTTAATCATGCTCTTTATTTAATATCATGTCAATCCGGAGCGTATTTTTACACCATCCACATATATGGTAGATAATACCCAATAATTAAGAACACTTAATCAGTTATTGATATTCATATCAACACCTCATGGGATTTAACGATTTTTGTTTTTCTTTAAAAATTTGGTGATTGGAATTTATGCGCGTTTGATTACCATAAAGTCCTTTTCAATAGTGATGTCTGCTACAAAATAATTGCTGTCGGTTGCATTTATGGTGCAACAATCTTTGGGTCGTCTCTTTATGTAAGCAGCTTCTGCATGTCTAGCCCCTCTTTCGTTCTGTCAGCCTATATATACTACGGTCACAGGGAGTTCATAACACTGTTAAAAGTTTTCTTTGTCCTAGCGTTGTATCTTCGCTGCTTATAACGAAAGGAAAGGTAATAAAGAAAAACCTAAAGACGAAAAGAAGCTGTGCGCTTCGGTCCTCACGCTCCGTGCAGGAAAAATTAATTATCTTTCCTTAGTCATCGAACAAAAGGGCATTGAGTATGCTTTTTACCAACACTATGCTCCAAGAGTCTCAGGTTTCCTTACTAACGAAAGAACAAAGAATTGTACTGCTCAGTAAAACAACGTGTTTGGAGCTATTGGATCACGCTGATTATCTCGATGACACGGTTTTAGCCTCACAAACTGGATCCCGATTTTGTGAAGCAAGGACTTAATGCATGTGTATGGGTTATCGTTGTTACAGTTTTTTGACTATAGATACATTTCATAAGTCCGTGGAGTATGATGTTCAGGCGTCGTCTCAACCGAGAAAGGGTCTTGCTTGTGCGCATTCCCTCGTTGGGTTACTTGTCTTTGGTCATTTTTGTTCTTTCTTTTGTTATAACATGTATAGGTTTATTTACAAATGATACTCGATTCGATATTCTCCCTAGCCTGATCCAAACCCTAGCTGTACGGACAAAACAAACAACTCAATATGGTCCAAAGAGGGCTAAAAGCAATCAAGAGAATGAAGATCAAAATCAAGACGAATCTAGAGCAAATGCTTCGGAGGAGGGCGAGGGAAGGGGGGAAAATATAAGTCTCATAGTGTATAAATTTAATTTTTCACAATCAGTAGCTATAATTATACGCAAAAAAGAGATGTTCAGTCTAGTAAAATATCAATACATTTCTGTCTCTGATTGAACATTATATAGAAAGTCCAATTTCTAAATCCTAGATATATATATTGACCAAGAGTTCGAGGCTAATTTAGCATTCAAAGCTATACCAATAATCCAAGAGGGACTTGATGAAAAGGTTCACTAAAATCTTATCTAATTGAACTTAATTTGGATACTGTCATTTTCGTGGGAGACAAGAAGTAAATATGAAATAATAAGGGTGGGTTCATTTTGCGAAAAATGAGTGATTTTGAAAATATTTTCCAAAAAATAATTACTTGTATCGCTTAAAAAAATAGGCACACATGAATAATTAATGTGAAAGTGCAAAATGGTTTTCAAAGGTAAAAATCATGTACACATTTGGAATTTTCTAAAGTAAAGATATGTTAAATGGTCATTGGATGAAATGTGAGATATGTTTTTGATATTTTTCCAAACTTTTTTTATATTAAGTTATCCAATAGAGAAACTTAATTCGATAAGTTTTTTGAATGCCACTTTATATATCATCCTCAATGCCAAGGCGACTGCATATTAATATCTTTTTTGAGAAACAATTTTGCTGTTACATGAATCGAATTTGGGAAAAGCCATATTTTTCAACAATATTTTTGTCATTTGATCCAATAGCCTTCCGTTAGATAAGAACAGATTTGATAAATATGGATAACTTTGAAGTGAGTATTAGAATGGAAAGATCCATTAGATAATAAACTATAGGATCTAAGCCAACTCTGGCGATGAATCAATAATTCGAAGTGCTTTTCTTGCATTTTCTTGATAATTGTCGTGCTGATTATTTTGTCATTGTGCCTCGACTGTGAGGGCTCTTAGCCACATGAATAGTTCAATGTGCTCATCAACATCTGATCTTGAGATGTGGATCATCCAAGGGACATTAGCATGGCGTAGTTCTCTTGTTCAAACTAGGTTTGAAACCAAACCTCTCATCAAGAGGATAGATAGGGCGTTTGGGGTGAGATCCAATGTAGATCCAACTTTTAATTCATTGGTGGGATCCGAGAGGTTGCAAGGGAGGACTACCACGGCTCCTCTCTTATCGAGAATCTGTACATCCCTTATTAGTGTATAGATAGCTATTTCTCGATGATAGGTTTGGGTTTGGTCTCAATGACAAAATAAAATGGAGCATCTAATAACGTATCTTCACAGATAAAAAACTATGACATCGCCCCTTTCATTCTTGAATGATGGAGCGATCGTTTCATTCTTGCATATTTTTTCATGCTTTTCTCGAAGGTCTAGAGAAAGTGGCAATTAATAGGATTTTCCTAATCATCCCTTCCCAAAAGGAAAAGGAAGAACGTGAAATCCTTTATCCTTTCCACAGGGACCAGGAGATTGAGTCTAGCATAATCGAATGTCTAGACCTCTCTTAGAGCAATCAGTGTATAATTTTTTTTTCTTTTCACCATCAATCGAGCTAAGTCTAACTAATAGTTTTTTTTTCAACGAGAGAGAGAGGGGAGGGGGGGAGGGAAAGAAGATTGAAACTCCATTGATTTGCGGATATTCTCTAGGGTTCGAGAGAGAAAATTTACCTTGAGGGAAGATTTTCCAATGGCCATTTTGAGACCCAACAATAGAGAGGTTCACTTTTCTTGCTTTTTTTCCATTAATGGGGAAGTTGAAATTCTTTACGCATGTAAGCCCAGTCGCTATATTAGTACCAACTCTTGTGGAGCCAAAAGGGCGTTGAATCCCACGGCCTTCATTTTCTCCACTTTTTGATTGCTTGGGGCATGGGTGTCAGATCTGAATCAGTCCTCCTCGAAGTAGTAACCTAGCTTTTTTCATCACATTCAATTAATTGACAAAGCAAGCCCCTTTTGTCTTTTGACAAAAGGTTATGTATGATCCCTACCCCCTCCTTTATCCATTTGGACAGTCTTCCCGATCCGGTAATTTGTCTATTAGTTCCTAAAAAAAGCAAGAATCTGAAACCCTAGCTCTGGAGTTCACCAGCTAATTGATAATGGAGTTTCCATGTTTACATGCATAGGCTTCGACCCTAATTGGCGCATGCTTATTTACTCTAAAGTTCGATTAACAGAAGATGCTAACAATTTCCTTTTCGACCCATTTTTTACGCAATCAATGTATCAATTAGTTGGCCTAATTCCCATAAGCATATTAGCGGTGCGGCGGTAATCTATTCGATCGTCCTTCATTCTATAGATAACTTTTAATTTTCCATAAAAAAGTACATCACATTTGCGACCTTTTCAAAACGACATAAACATTTAGCCTAGCATGAACAAGGGGGGAAGAACAGCAGAAGTGCCAAAAGTTTTAAACGGATCACTTAAATGCCAAAAGTTGTGAAAAATGATTACTTAAGTGCCACTTCGTCGGAAATCCGGCGTGGCATTTTTTTATTAATTTCTCAGGCTAATGTGGCTCGCCGGAGGCTGATGTGGCATTTCTTTTCTTTCTTTTTTTCCTTTCTTTTCTTTTTTTTCTTTTCTTTCTTCTCATTTCCGATGGCCGGTGTTCGGCCACCGGCCATGGCCGGCCTCGCCAAGCGTCGCCTTCCTCCAGGCGAGGCCCGGCGAGGCCGCCGTGGCCTCGGTGAGGGCCGGCCTTGTCGGATCTGGCGAGGCGAGCCCCGGCGAGGGCTCTTCCTCAGTAATTGGCGCTTTTCACCTAATGCCCAACCCATTTATGTCCAGGTTCGCCCACGACTAAAATATTAGATTTTATTAAAGCTTGGACGGGCCAAAGTGTGCTGGCCACGCCCAACAAAAGAAGTGCTTTGCTCAGGCCAGCGATTGATTTCAAAATAATGTTAGACCGATGATTTTGGATTGGAGTTATATCAAACCGAACCGCTCTGGAGACAGAAAACTACTACAGAAAAGCAGAACAGGACACAGAACTCAGGAATCGAACACAACTACCCATCAACATTATCGAGCGACCTGGAACGATAATTCTTCCTGCAACCCCAACGAGTTAGCGAAGACAAGAGAGGGGACTTGTGATTTGATGCGGGGGTGCACATGCCCTTGCGGCCGAGAAGGAAGCCGAAGGTTTTACCCGCAAGGGCTTTGAAGCTCCAGAACAAACAGGCGAACACGAGACACTTTATGTGCCCGCGCCAGGGAGGAGGAACAAGCACCTCGTCTCTTCAGTGCTGATTCCTTCTCTTTCATGGCTTCCTGCATGGTAGCCATCGGGCTTCCTTTGTCGTGCTTTTTAGAGAGAGAGAGAGAGAGAGAGAGAGAGAGAGAGAGAGAGAGAGAGAGAGAGAGATGAAAACTAAATTTGCGACCAAAACTAAATTCGTCTCTAATCAGCGACGAAAAATTTTCCATAGCTAATTTGCGACAAAAAACAAATCGTAGCCAATTTGCGATGGAATTTGCGACGAAAAATTTTCCGTGGCTGGCTAATTTGCAACGGAATTAGCAACGAAAAACAAATTTGTCGCTAATTTTGCAACAAAAAATAAATTCGTCGCTAATTAGTCACGGATTTAGCCACAAATTTAGCCACAAAAATAAAAACGATTGCGCAAGTGAAGAGAGAGTTTATTTTCATGGCAAAATGCGTGGCTAATTAGCCACGGATATAGCCACGAATGTAAAAAAAGTAGGGAAAGTGAAGTGTGAGTTTATTTTCGTGGCTAAATCTGTGGCTAATTAATTCGTGGTTAATTAGCCACGAATATTTTTTATAAAAAAATAGAATATTTTTTTTGTATTTTGGGGGAAATTAGCAACGAATTTTGCGACAAATACAATTCGTGACAAATTAGCCATGAATTTTGCCACCAATTTTTTTTAGAAAAAAATAGAATATTTTTTTTATTTTTTCCGGGTAAATTAGCGATGAATTTTGCGACGAATATAATTCGTGGCAAATTAGCCATGAATTTTGTCACAAATATTTTGTTTTTGTTTTTTGGGGCAAATTAGCGACGAATCTTGCGACGAATAAAATTCGTGGTAAATTAGCCACGAATTTTGCCAAGAATTTTTTTTATTAAAAAATAGAATATTGTTTTTTATTTTTAGGGGCAAATTAGCGACGAATAAAGTTGGTGACAAATTAGCCACGAATTTTGTCACGGATTTTTTAATAAAAAAATAGAATATTTTTATTTTGTTTTTGCGGGGCAAATTAGCGACGAATTTTGCAACGAATACAGTTTGTGAAAAATTAGCCACGAATTTTGTCACGAATAATTAGTGACAAATTTTGCCACGAATACAATTCGTGGCAAATTAGCGACGAATTTTGCCTCGAATAATTAGCGACGAATTTTTTTTCGTCACAAAATTCGTCGCAAATTCATTTAGCGACGAATTTTGCCAAATTTTTCGTGGCAAAATTCGTTGCTAAAATCTTATTTTTTTGTAGTGACAGTTTTTATGTAGTTTTCAATATTTGATATGACAGAATACGTTAAATCCTAGTGCACCGTATGAGAATACAAGTTGATCTCGACATAAATGCAGATTTGGATTCACATTACAACACACTTACTTTTGCCTTTATTTGATATGCATGGACCGTTTAATTTTAGAATTAAATTAACAAGGATTGTAACATAGTTATCGTATCGGTATCAAAAAACCTTCTTTGTCAACCCTATGTTAATCTGATGTCTTTGAAGTCATCTATGTACTTCTAAGCTTATAAGGTGAGGAGGTTATGTCTTTTGTTTTTCCATGAAAAATATGTTATTAGCTAGCTACACCTGATACGTAGATTATCATATATATATATATATATATATATATATATTATATAAGTCGTGTCTCGAATTTTTTAATGATAAGTTGTTGCAAAACACCAAATATTTTTGGACATAAATGAAAAAAGTACAAATTCATTACATATCTATTATTTTCTCCTCTCTAAAGGTTTGATCAAAAAGTTGTTCATTTTACATCTTTTAATCTTAGAAAAATTTGGACTCAAATCTATACGTATTACTATTCTTAACATGCTAAAGACACGGGTTATTTGCTATCCCGAAAGTTTTTTAGAGGTTCTTAATAAAGGTCGCGTAGATTGAACCGCCGGGAACGGATATTTGAAATTAATGTGCATATCTATTATGATGCCTATGTACGTAGCTACGTATTTATGTTTTTGATAGGCTTAAAATACTAGTGGTTATGCTGGCCAAAAATCACGATTGAATGAGGAGTGTCGAATTTAGAGTAGTTGAAAAAAATGCAAAGCATATGAAAATGTATCAAAAGAAGTAATATAATAGAAGGAGCAAAGTACTTTTGCCGGCACTAGGATGGTCCCATTTATTGCACCTCATGGGACATCATGGACTAACGAAACACAAGATAGTGCAGTGTCTTGTCGTGTACTCATCAAAGTTTTAGGATAAAATCTATATTATGCAATTTACAATCACGTTCCTTACGTAATATCATATCAGTTTAGAGTGTCTTTATTTTCACACCATCTACATATACGTTAGTTAATACCTAATAATTAACAATACTTAATTGGTTATTGACATTCACATCAACACGTTAGGCATGGGACATCATGCACTAGTGAAACGCAACATGGTATGGTGTCTTGACATGCATCCATCAAAGTTTCACAACAAAAACTAGATTATGCGTGCGGTATGTTATGTTGTACATATGCCAAAGGGATAGTACTGGCTCTAATATCACATTAGAATATTCAAC
The DNA here is from genome assembly GCA_031216405.1 of Syzygium malaccense. Taxonomy (NCBI): domain Eukaryota; kingdom Viridiplantae; phylum Streptophyta; class Magnoliopsida; order Myrtales; family Myrtaceae; genus Syzygium; species Syzygium malaccense. Next base: position 45,039,618 of record CM062260.1, read on the forward strand.
TTAAAAATTTAAGCTAATAGATGAAGGGAGGTCGCTTGAATATAAAAAGTATATAAAATTTATTATTAAGTGACATGAGACAATATTTCAATAATGCAATTCACAATACGTTAATCACGTTCTTTATTTAATATCATGTCAATCCGGAGCGTATTTTTACACCATCCACATATATGTTAGTTAATACCCAATAATTAAGAATACTTAATCAGTTATTGATATTCATATCAACACCTCATGGGATTTAACGATTTTTGTTTTTCTTTAAAAATTTGGTGATTGGAATTTATGCGCGTTTGATTACCATAAAGTCCTTTTCAATAGTGATGTCTGCTACAAAATAATTGCTGTCGGTTGCATTTATGGTGCAACAATCTTTGGGTCGTCTCTTTATGTAAGCAGCTTCTGCATGTCTAGCCCCTCTTTCGTTCTGTCAACCTATATATACTACCGTCACAGGGAGTTCATAACACTGTTAAAACTTTTCTTTATCCTAACGTTGTATCTTCGCTGCTTATAACGAAAGGAAAGGTAATAAAGAAAAACCAAAAGACAAAAAGAAGCTGTGCACTTCGGTCCTCACGCTCCGTGCAGGAAAAATTAATTTTCTTTCCTTAGTCATCGAACAAAGGGCATTGAGTATGCTTTTTACCAACACTTGCTCCAAGAGTCTCAGGTTTCCTTACTAACGAAAGAACAAAGAATTGTACTGCTCAGTAAAACAACGTGTTTGGAGCTATTGGATCACGCTGATTATCTCGACTACACGGTTTTAGCCTCACAAATCGGATCCTAATTTTGTGAGGTAAGGACTTAATGCATGTGTATGGGTTATCGTCGTTACAGTTTTTTGACTACAGATGCATTTCATAAGTGTCATTTCAACCGAGATAGGGTTTGCTTGTGTGCATTCCCTCGTTGGGTTACTTGTCTTTGGTCATTTTTGTTCTTTCTTTTGTTATAACATGTATAGGTTTATTTACAAATGATACTCGATTCGATATTCTCCCCAGCCTGATCCAAACCCTAGCTGTACAGACAAAACAAATAATTCAATATGGTCCAAAAAGGGCTAAAAGCAATCAAGAGAATGAAGAGCAAAATCAAGACTAATCTAGAGCAAATGCTTCGGAGGAGAGCGAGGGGAGGGGGGAAAATGTAAGTCTCATAGTGTATAAATTTAATTTTTCACAATCAATAGCTATAATTATACGCAAAAAAGAGATGTTAAGCCTAGTAAAATATCAATACATTTCTGTCTCTGATTGAACATTATATAGAAAGTCCAATTTCTAAATCCTAGATATATATATATATTGACAGAGAGTTCGAGGCTAATTTAGCATTCAAAGCTATACCAATAATCCAAGAGGGACTTGATGAAAAGGTTCACTAAAATCTTATCTACTTGAACTTAATTTGGATACTGTCATTTTCGTGGGAGACAAGAAGTAAATTTGAAATATTAAGGGTGCGTTCATTTCGCGAAAAATGAGTGATTTGAAAAATATTTTCTGAAAAATAATTACTTGTATCGCTTATAAAAATAGGCACACATGAATAATTAATGTGAAAGTGCAAAATGGTTTCCAAAGGTAAAAATCATGTACACCTTTGGTATTTTCTAAAGTAAAGATATGTTAAATGGTCATTGGATGAAATGTGAGATATGTTTTTTTTTATATTTTTCCAAACTTTTTTTATATTAACTTATCCAATAGAGAAACTTAATTCGATAAGCTTTTTATATGCCACTTTATATCCTTAATGCCAAGGCGATTGCATATTAATATCTTTTTTGAGATACAATTTTGCTGTTACATGAATCGAATTTGGGATAAGCCATATTTTTCAACAATATTTTTGTCATTTGATCCAATAGCCTTCTGTTAGATAAGAACAGATTTGATAAATATGGATAACTTTGGAGTGAGTATTAGAATGGAAAGATCCATTAGATAATAAACTATAGGATCTAAGCCAACTCTGGCGATGAATCAATGATTTGAAGTGCTTTTCTTGTATTTTCTTGATAATTGCCGTGCTGATTATTGTGTCATTATGCCTCGATTGTGAGGGCTCTCAGCCACGTGAATAGTTCAGTGTGCTCATCAACGTCTGATCTTGAGATGTGGATCATCCAAGGGACATTAGCATGGCGTAGTTCTCTTGTTCAAACCAGGTTTGAAACCAAACCTCTCATCAAGAGGATAGATAGGGCGTTTGGGGTGAGATCCAATGTAGATCCAACTTTTAATTCATTAGTGGGATCTAGGAGGTTGCAAGGGAGGACTATCATGGCTCGTCTCTTATCGAGAATCTATAGATCCCTTATTAGTGTATAGACAACTATTTCTCGATTATAGGTTTGGGTTTGGTCTCAATGACAAAATAAAACGGAGCATCTAATAATGTATCTTCACAGATAAAAAACTATGACATCGTCCCTTTCATTCTTGAATGATGGAGTGATCATTTCATTCTTGCATATATTTTCATGCTTTTCTTGAAGGTCTAGAGAAAGTGGCAATTAATAGGATTTTCCTAATCATCCCTTCCCGAAAGGAAGAACGTGAAATTCTTTATCCTTTCCACAGGGACCAGGAGATTGAGTCTAGCGGAATCGAATGTCCATACCTATGTTAGAGCAATCAGTGTATAATTTTTTTTTTCTTTTCACCATCAATCGAGCTAAGTCTAATTAATAGTTTTTTTTTCAACGAGAGAGAGAGAGGCGAAAAAAAAGAAGATTGAAACTTCATTGATTTGCGGATATTCGCTAGGGTTCGAGAGAGAGAATTTACCTTGGGGGAAGATTTTCCAAGGGCTATTTTGGGGATAAGTACAACGCAAGTGCCATAACTTTTGTACGGAGGATACTTAAGTGCCATAACTTTTTTTTGGTTCACTTAAGTGCCATAACTTTAAAAAAAATGATCACTCAAGTGCCACTTACGAGCTGATCGTGAGGGCCCGAAACCGCGGCTTTTCCGGTCGAACGGTGACCTTCCCGGCGAGGCGAGCACCACCAGCTTGAAGAAGGGGTGTCGATGAATCATTTCATGGCCTCCGTTCGTCTCGAAATTTCCGTTTTAGCCTCCGTTGATGAGGGTAAAAATGCTTCATAGTCACACAAATCGGCTCGATAAATGTGTGACTACAAAGTATTTTTACCTTCGTCAACGGAGGTTAAAACGGAAATTTTGAGACGAAAAGAGGCTATGGAATGATTCACCAACACCCCATCTTCAAGTTGGTAGTGCTCGCCTCACCGGAAAGGTCACCATTCGATCGGAAAAGCCGCGGTTTCAGGCCTTCACGACCAACTCCTCTGACAAGCTGATCGTGAAGGCCCGAAACCGCAGCTTTTCCCATCGAACGGTGAACTTCGTGGCGAGGCGAGCACCACCAACTTGAAGAGGGGGTGTCGGTGAATCATTCCATGATCTCCGTTCGTCTCGAAATTTCAGTTTTAACCTCCATTGACGAAGGTAAAAATATTTCGTAGTCACACATTTATCGAGCCGATTTGTGTGACTACGAAGCATTTTTACCCTCGACAACGAAGGTTAAAAAGGAAATTTCGAGATGAACGGAGGCCATGAAATGATTCACCGACACCCCCTCTTCAAGCTGGTTGTGCTCGTCTCGCCGCGAAGGTCATCGTTCGATCGGAAAAGCCACGATTTCGGGCCCTCACGATCAGCTCGTAAGTGGCACTTGAGAGATCATTTTTTTGAAAGTTATGACACTCAAGTGAGCCAAAAAAAAGTTATGGCACTTAAGTATCCTCCGTACAAAAGTTATGTCACTTGCGTTGTACTTACCCCGCCATTTTGAGACCCAACAATAGAGAGGCTCACTTTTTCTTGCTTTTTTTTTTCCATTAATGGGGAAGTTGAAATTCTTTACGCATGTAAGCCCAGTCACTATATTAGTACCGACTCTTGTGGAGCCAAAAGGATGTTGAATCCCACGGCCCTTCGTTTTCTCCACTTTTTGATTGCTTGGGGCAGGGTGTCAAATCTGAATCAGTCCTTCTCGTAGTACTAACCTAACTTTTTTCATCACATTCAATTAATTGATAAAGCAAGCCCTTTTTGTCTTTTGACAAAGGGTTATGTATGATTCCTACCCCCATCTTGTATCCATTTGGACAGTCTTCCCGATCTGGTAATTTGTTTATTAGTTCCTGAAAAAAGCAAGAATCTAAAACCCTAGCTCTGGAGTTCACCAGCTAATTGATAATGGAGTTTCCATGTTTACATGCATAGGCTTTGACCCTAATTGGCACATGCTTATTTACTCTAAAGTTCGATTAACAGAAGATGCTAACAATTTCCTTTTCGATCCGTTTTTTACGCATTCAATGTATTAATTAGTCGGCCTAATTCCCATAAGCATATTAGTGGTGCGGCTGTAATCTATTCGATCGTCCTTCATTCTATAGATAACTTTTAATTTGCCATAAAAAAGTACATCACATTTGCAACCTTTTCAAAACGACATAAACATTTAGCCTAGCATGAACAAGTATCTAACTTCATACCCAAAATTTATTTCTCCGATATACATCATGCGCAAATGACTAATTTTCGGAAAATTGACTCTGAAAATGCGAAAGCAAAACTCAATACTCATTAATATAAGAACAAGTTAGATGTTGAGTATTTCCCTTGCAATCTGCTGTTGCTTTCTTCACCATAAATTTTGAGTAAGGTTATTTTCAAATAATGAAGGAAAATGGCAACTGTGTGTTGATTACGGTGTCGGGCATCGATTTGTATTTATATCACCGAACTTCCATAACCGTGTTTAAGGTGGAGAGCTTCTTCGAGTCAGCAATTAAAGGGACTTCATCATGTCCAGTCTCTGCACATTCAAGATTTGCATATATAAGCCCTGTTTATCTGGCCTACCACATCTATTTACTTGGACGGCTCTGCTCTACGAGGGTTCGTAGTCATACCTCATAAATAATAGTTTATTACCACGGTCCATAAGAGTTATTTGGCGAGGTCGAGTCTCACCTAGCCGTGGCAAGGCCAACCTCCGACGGCGCTGGGTTTCACCTAGCCCAGCGACAGTGAGGTCGATGTCGCTGTACCACGGCTCTGGCCAGTCACCGGACCGATCAGAGGAAAGAAGTGCGGAAAAAAAAGAAAAAATATTAGAAAATTAAAAAAATATATTTAAAAATTGCCACATCAGCGTTGGTCGAATGCGCTAGCAAAAATTGATCGAATTGACTAAATTGGCAAAAAGTGAAAATGTTTAAGATTGAATTGATAAGATTAAGAGGTTGAGGACTGAATTGGTAAAAGTGCAATAGGTTTAGAACTTTTTTGACAATTTTCTCGAATTGTTTAACTTTTTCCAAGTAGAGTAGATCAGTATTTTTACAGGAATATGACATAAAATGTTCCTGAACTTTGTTTCAATGTGTAATATCGTTCTTGAATTTTTGATTTGTTCAATATGATCCGTGAACTTTGGTCCAATATGGAATGTGATATATGAACTTTTAATTTTTTCAATGTGGTCATTGAACTTTAAACATTTTCATATAGTTTGGGGACTACATTGAGCATTTACCGATAATCCAAGAACCATATTAAACAAATTAAAAGTCTAGGGATGACATTATACATTGGGCCAAAGTTTAGAAACCACATTGCACAAATTAAAAATTAGAGATGATATTGCACATTGGACCAAAATTCAATGATGATTTGTGCTATTATCTCTATTTTTTCTCAAAATAGAAGAAGAAATTGCACCGGAATGTCTTGGCTTGATGGCTAACAAGACTTGCAATTAATTCCAACATTACTAAGCGTGTGGTGAGCACTAAATAACCTTTTGTGAGAGGCATATGGCCAAGATATAATTGCAATCGGTGAAATGTTGGTTATCCTCAGTATCTTAGCATCTTTCATTTGGACCATGAAAGTTTGTTTAGTCTTCCTTTGCACAATAAGAACCCTTAATTTTAGAAACCGAATATATATCACGAGCATTTACGAGATTAATAATTTATTTTTCCGAAGTTCACGATTCGGTAACAATATGAATTTGTCATGAACAACATATGAATGTTAACAATCCAGTCGATAAAAGAAAAAAAGGCGAATGTGATCTCTAACATGGGTCAAATTAGATCATAACCCTTAATCTGGCAAGGTTGTAACAGCTCTTGACATTTGTTAAGCCAGGACTATCTACTGCTAATCAAGATTAAGAAGACTATCTACCGCGAATGAAATAAGAACCCTACTTAAGAGATAATTAACATGCTTATGAAGCTCAGGACACGAAAGGTATGTTAATTATTGCAACATAGTGTCAGCGAGAAAACAAAGAAAATTCAAGCCCACGAAATGGTTCCAGCTGGTATTCGTGAAAATGACAGAAGTGGCAGGTAGCTATTGCCTTGTTCATTTTTTTGGGAATAAAATGTACATGTTTGTCCTTATTTTCAGCCAAAAGCACAAGAAGAATATATGAGAGAAAAATAAAAAAATGTTTTCATATATCTATCACGAACTATGTGGTTACTTCTCAGGCTCACAATCATGGAGAGTGACTTCACGTTTTTCGTTTGGTTTACTGTACAAGGATTGCAAACAAATTCAGGCTTCACCACGCATGTTTCCGAGAATGCCCGAAATCGAAACCCTAGGGAATGATTGCTTTGTGTGCATGCGCATGTCTTCGCACAACCAATACAATTTAATACCAACATACGAAAGTCGCCATAATGCATGTGCAGGACACTTGGGAAAAGGTCCTTACCCCCCGCCCCATGAAAAAAGGGTACATACTCACCTTATCGTCCGGTTTGAATTAGACGAGTCGATGCAACCTCATGAAACCACAAAACGATATTGCAACCGGGATATACTGGTTAAGAGATTTCAATTTATATATCGAGACTCAATCAATCGCATTTTAGCAAATCGTGTGAGATCCATATATGACTTTACAAAAGTGTCACAGACAGTGTCAGAAGTTGGCGATGAACTATCGTTTTATATGTAACAAGTAGTCAGCTTACTTAGCTAAAAGTTCTTGCGGAAACTTCCCAAACCCTAATTAGGGCACTAATTTGATATCTCCTTAAACTAAAATTACGATTTAGTAAAAGAACAAGGACCAAAAGGTTAACAAGAAAAACTACACGTCTTTCGCCGTATGGAAACCAGAGGAAGAGAGAAAAAGGACAAAAACACATGTCATGCATGATTTCATAATTTTATCCTCAGAATTTACACTGCTTGCACTTTTGCCATCTAAACTTGACCAATTCGATTGAATGTAAAATAAGGGAAAATTTTTTGCTTTCAATAACGTATTTCTCTATATGCACTACTGCCTACAGCTTTTATATGAACCCTAATTTTTTTTTGGAGTTTACTAGATACTAATTGAACAACCAAGTCACTATGAAATTTATCTAATTTTTGTCACATTTAGCTTGCCTTTTGAGGAAAATCTTCAGCTCCTGATTTGGTCTTTGGAGACCATATACACGTTCCAATATTTTTCCATGGTTTATGTATTTCTGCCACAGAAGTTACATAGACTGTTTAGCGTCCGACAGAGAATGTTGTGCACAATTTGAAATCAAGTGATCTTTTCTTCGGAAAGATCCATTGGTACATAAGATTCAATGCAATGGCCGTGCACAAATTTCGATAAATTGAAGTTCTATCATCCTCTTTCACGACAAATGACTCGAAGATTGTCATTTGGATATTCATCATCAAGCAACAAAAAAACATACTATAAACTAAGCTGGGACATCTCCTTCTAACACGTTTTAAAGTTCGATTTTAATGAAAAATACAAGGTTCGTGCTTTTCAAGGAATTACGTGGATTAATATGGTGGATAGCTGCCGTATTAGAGAGAGAGAGAGAGAGAGAGAGAGAGAGAGAGAGAGAGAGAGAGAGAGAGAGAGAGAGAGAGAGAGAGATTATAGCAGCACTTTCTTTCAAAGGACCTTTGCAATTCCATCTTCAAGTGAAAATCATCACCATCTTTAAATATTGTAATTTGAGGTGTACACGCTTTAACATTTCGAGTTGATTCATGAAACACCAAACAATTGGCAAATATCAGTTTTCACCAATCATAGAGAGGCACTACCATATAGGGTCAATTACAAAAAGTTTAGTACACTAAATGTAGAATCACAATTGGAGTTTATGACTATAAATTGGAATGAGAGATCAAAAGGATAATTATAAAAGAAAAAAAAAAGATGGCATACGTAATCTTCCTGGAGGTCAATTATTATCTCTTGAAGTATGATGGCACAAATATGTGAGACCCATTAGGACATGGGTCGTCACGTATGAATAAGCAAACAAGAAAAAATTAACATTGTATGAGACAAACAAAATTTTTGAGGAAATACATCTTTGGAAGAGTAACAAAGGTACAAGGCAAATAGTGAAAGCTCTAAATCCCACATTTTGAGGGAAAAAAAAAGCTTTAGTGTTCGATTTTCCGTCACAATAATATCTAAAACGAAGAAAAAAAGTACGGACATAGGTTTAATTATTTTAATATGAGCAGTCGTGCTAAACCTACTATTCTGTAATATGTGAATTTTAAACTTGATCAACCCATATGAATAAAATTGATTTTATCAAGAAAAAAAAACTGAGAAAAGAAAAATCCAAGCTGCTGCCCAAAAAGAAAAAGAAGAAAAGAAAAGTCAATCCAAGCCATTTGATTATTCAATTTGGTAGGGCCATCCATTTTCCAACTATTTTCTCCTTCGCTTTATCATGATTTCGTCATATCCCTCTTCATTCAAAGAAGTAGCGTATATAGATCTCTCTCCCTCCTTCCCCAAAGTGCCATCAAACCTTCGTAAAGCAACGAAATGCTTGCATAGAGTTCTTCTTTCACAACCCACAAAAACCCTTCTCTATTGCCCTTTTAGGGAAACATTTCATCCGAAAACCTAGGAATGATTAGAGCCACAAGTCACCACCATTTTTGGAAAGCTTAGTAAATATACATGCTACTGATTTTTTTCCCTCTCTCCATCTCTTGTACACAACAGCAAGCCCTCAACCCTTTTCACCTTTTGGCCATGGACTTCAACCAAAGCAAGCTCTCGAACAACTTTTGGGATCTTGGCTCGGGCATGGGGGATCAGAACCTCCATACCAATGACCATCATCATCATCAGCCGCCTTTCGCTTCACTTTGGTCTAGCATCCATCTACCACCAACACACCAGATAACTCCGACGTCTTCTTCCCAGATTCCGTCTTCGCACTTCGCGAGTGATGGTGGCATTGGGGTCGTGGAGAATCAAGTCGAAGACGAGGACAATGAGCCTGAAGAGGAGCTCGGAGCCATGAAGGAGATGATGTACAAGATCGCGGCGATGCAGCCGGTAGACATCGACCCGGCGACGATTCAGAAGCCGAAGAGGCGGAACGTCCGGATCAGCAACGATCCTCAGAGTACGGCGGCGCGCCTCCGGCGGGAAAGGATAAGCGAGAAGATCAGGATCCTCCAGAGGCTCGTCCCTGGGGGTACGAAGATGGACACGGCTTCGATGTTGGACGAGGCTATTCACTATGTCAAGTTCTTGAAGCGACAAATCCGTTTGCTTCAACAACCAAATAACCAAAACCCTACACCAGGTTCTGGCGCGCTCACCGGGAGCTTGGTGGGAGGGGATTGGCAAGGCGTGATTGCACCGAGCAAACCACTCACCACAACCTCGTCATCTTCCTTCGAAGCACAAGTCGGATCTAGGTTTGGACTCTGGTCCAATGGTGGTGGTGGTAATTCGTGCTTCAATGGCCATGAGGTAATCAGTGAATAAGTTAAGGTTGTACACTTGTACTTTATCGGGTCATCGTATAATTTATTATAAGTGTATGCTATATATTGGCGAAGTTCTAAGATATATTAATTTATGTAAGATCCAAGTGTGATGATTTCTAAGAGGCCGTCAAACCGAATGGTTGTTAGGATTTGGTTGACTATGAGGGATGTCGAATAATCATAACCGTTACAGCTTGATTTACGCACCACCATACGTATAATATATAGTATATTTTTGTTTGCACGCGATTTTATATTTTATTGAGAGAGAGAGAGAGAGAGAGAGAGAGAGAGAGAGTTTTATGAAGTCTGCTAGTAGTTTGGTGGGAAAGTTTGGTTTGGCCAACTCTCTACCTGGAACAAAACACTGACGTTGGAAGATATCATGGCATATGATTATACTCCCTCTCTCTCTTCCCCTGTGACATGAGTTAATGCATGCACATATGTGGATTTGATATAGTGAGCATAATTTATGATTGGAGATCCTTTCAGAAAGATGTCTTTGTTGGCTTGCAATCGTGATTGAATTTTAGTTGAACATACCCAAGTGCAATTCCTCATGTTAATATTTTTTCCCAGGAGGTTTTGAAATCATAATCTCCTGGACTTATGAAAAACGTCTCTTTGGAACACGGCTTGATGCCTTCTTTCCTTTCTTGGTACACCCAAGAGGATGCAAGTCCTATCTGGTGAAAACACTACAGCTTAGGTAATTCTAAGAAGTGCAGAAAAACTACAGCTTCTGCAATCCAGTTGCAGGTGCTGCAAAAATCTCCGTTGGTGCGTCTTCGAGAATCTGAAGCTTCCTCCATCGTAAATGACTGGATATAGCATATTGATTTGCCTCCCTGAAAACATGCTCTATCCACTACCGACTTTAGGCTCTGAAGGAGGGTACTGTGTTCAGAAAGCAGTGGCTTTAGGTTCTCATTACCGCAGGTATCGGCGGATAGCAGATCAACAATAATCGTAGTACTTTGATGTGTAAACTTTACAATCGCAACATAGTTGATCGTGAAGTGATGGCATATCGCCGTGTAAGAGATAGAGTGAGATTTGTTTAATATCTTACTCAACTTGAGTTCGTTGCACCGGTCCTGAAAGTTTTTTGATGTGCTACCTTACAATGTTGGGCTTATTTTTGTTAAGAAATCGCCAAGCTAAATGGATCGATGGATTTCACGGGTGTGTAGAATATATGAGCATCGCATTTTTGAAATGTTTTGACCTGTTAATTTTATGTTCCTATTTGGAAGATTATTGGTCTGCCCAGATGTTCATTTCTAGCGACTAACCGGCATTCTTAGTTGCCATTCAAACATATCTTATGATTTTCATTCTCATTTGTCTATCAATTGAAGTAATAATGACTTATATTGTGACATTGTTTCCAATTTCACTGTCTCCATAGTAAATTATTTTATCTTGTTTGCTTGACATAGGTATTACTAGTGGATCTCAAACGCTAGTTACTTGTGTAGGACATGTTGATTAAAACCCTAATTGCAACCATATTAGCGGTGTACACAGCTATCTTGTTCCTAAAGTTACTCTTAAACTTTGTCATTTGTTTGTCAAATTAGTGATATAGTGGCTTTCACCCTCTTTTTGGATGGATTTTATTGCATGGGATCCTCTAACATATCAAATCATTGGGAGTGGATGTAATTTGGATGCTCGTTTGAGCTCACTTCTTAAACGTTCGTTTATGATTTTAATCTACCTTTGCCTCATGTGTCATCTTTCGATATCAATAGCGTTTTATCGTCCGGATTGCATGCAATTTTGTTGTTTATTCTCCTTGATTTCTAGTAATTGGGTGCTTTCAGAAATAGGAATGTTGAATCCTACCATCTTGCACAGCAAAGTACATATTCATTATCTACAACTATAATTCCGTCACTCAAGAGCCATTTGACCTTTTATATTCGAGTATATAATATTCTTGACCTTCCTTCGAATCTTATGGGGGGCTCTTCTATTTTCTCATTTTTGTGGATGATTTCTTGCATTCTAATTGGATGTATTGAATGCCCAATAGATCCGAGTTTATATACCCGACATGTGCTCCATTGTATGTTCAAACTTAAATTTTAAAAAAACAATTGCTTGATAATGCCATGGAGCATTGGAAACTAGCACACATTGCCTCTTTTTGAAGTAAAATGGCTCTATTCTTCAATATTCACGTCAAGACATGTTTCAACAAAATGGAGACATCAATAGAGACATCATCGAACCGTAGACATTATTGTACATGCCCTGGTCCTCTCGTCCTAATTTGTGTTCTCCAGGAGATAAACCCGGTTTATACCATTACTAGGCTAAGATACGATGCTGTTTTAGGGCAAACGCTTCGGACCCGATTATGGTTTCACAAGTAAACAAGGGTTTGTGATGAACTTTTTTCCCTGAGGAAGAACATGCCGAAAAGAGGAAGCAATCTCCACTAGATTTGTGCATTTTTCTTTCAGGGGCAAGAAGAGAAATGTTATCTGGGGAGCTTTCCAAGTGCCATTTTAAGACTCAACAGGAGAGACTCTCACTTTTCGGCATCTTTTTCCATTAATGTCGAACTTGAAATTCTTGCATCTAAGCCCGGTCGCTGTTAGTACTTGCATTGAGAGGAGAGACCAAAGGGTGTTGAATTCTATAACCCTTCATTTTCCTTCCCTTTAATTGCTTGAAGGATAGAGCATGGGTTTATCAGATCTGAATCAATCCTTCTCTCGAAATATATACGAATGTGTGCCGTTCTTTTTCCATCGCGTACGTACTTCGCTCCAGTACAGCTGATACAGCAGGTCTCTCTCTTTTCATGACGCAATAATGATGATAATCGCAGGCCACTTTCCTCTTTCCTTTTGGACAATCTTCCCGTGTTTGGAATTACTTGCTTCCTCAGATCAAAACCCTAGTTCTCAATGCCAAGTTAACCAAATCTAAGCGAAATCCCTAGCTAAGTCTAAGCGAGCGATCTCAATGCCAAGGAAATACTTGGGAGGTCCCAAATCTTTAATACAAAAAGTAGAATGCATGTATCGTTTAAGACTCTTGATGGCCAATTCATCGTTTCCCATAAGAAGTATATCATCAATATCCCTGTCGCCGTAATTTAGGTGGAAGATCCATATAAATTTCTTCATCAAGATCTCCATGAAGAAAGGCATTGTGAACATCCATATGATGTAATTGCCAATCTCAGAAGACAACAATAGAAATAAAGGAACAAACAATCACATCGTTTGCAACTGGAGAAAATGTTTCGCGGTAATCGAAACCTTCACGTTGTATGAACCCTTTGGCCACTAAGCGAGCCTTATATCGTTCAACGGATCCATTAGCCTTATACTCGATCTTATGTTCCCATTTGCAGCCAATGGGTTTACGATGAGTAGGTAAGGGTACTATGTCCCAAGTCTGATTTTTCTATCAAGGCATGTAGTTCTACTTTCATAGCCTTCTGCCAACATGGATCACGAACTACTTCATAGTAAGATGATGGCTCTATTTCCTCGAAAATACAACTAATGCAGCATATATGTTCCGTAGACAATCGATCAAACGAAACATAAGAGGAGATAGGGTATGAAGTACCTGATGAGTTGATAGAGCCACAAACATAATCCTTGGTCCATGTGGGTGGTTGAGTAATCTTGCCTGAACGTCGAGGGGGAATACGCTCAGGCATAAAAGACATTAACTCTTCAGTGAACTGTGAGGGCGATAGTTCTAATGATGGGATAGAATTCTCTTTCATTTGCATTGTAGACTCCGCAATTGGATGATCTGGAGTAGGTGGAGAAACCGCGGTGGTTTCCATCACGAGAGAAGAATTTTGAATATTCGAGACGAGCATATGTTGTGACATAGGAGATAGATCTTCCTTAGATAGAAAACGCCAGTTATAATGAGTCGATCTAGAAGGCTCGATTGAAGATACCTCATCCTGAAATGGAAAAATGTCTTTGTGGAAAACTATGTCTCTACTTATAAAGAATTTACTTGTCGATGACTCGAAGACACAATAACCCTTTTGAAGAGTTGGATATCCCATGAAAATGCATCTTCGGACCCGGGGACTCATCTTGTCACGAGGACCCAAGGTAGTAACATAGCATAAGCAACCAAATACCCTTAAGTGATGAATTTCGGGGCTTTTACCAAAAAGAACTTCAAAGGGGTTTCATCCATCGAGAACCCAAGTTGGCATGCGATTGATTAGATAAGCTGCCGTGATCACACAATCTCCCCAAAAAGTTTCAGGAATGGATGCTTGGAATTTAAGTGCACGTGCAACTTCTAAAATGTGATGATGTTTACCTTCAACGATCCCATTTTGTTGAGGCATGTAAGTGCACAAGTTTTCATGTAGAATCCCAAGGGAAGAAAAAAGCAATTTACAATCATGACTAAGGAATTCTTTCCCATTATCTTTTCAAATACGTTTAACAGATTTGTCAAATTGATTTCTTGATAGGGTGAAAAAACTCTTTAAGTGGGAAAGAGTTTGATTCTTTGATTGCATAAGGAAACCCAAATAGCATGAGAATAATCATCAACAATGGTAAGAAAGAAATGGTAAGAAAGAATTGGAATCCATCACGATGTGGGGGTGTGGTAAGGACCCCAAATGTCTGCATGAATTAGAGAGAAATTATTTGTGACTCAAGAATTACTTATGGGAAAAGGCGCACGTGATTGTTTGTGAGGGGACAAATTTGGCATTTAGGATGTGAAAAGGAAGCACTATAACCCAAACATTGATGAGAAAGAATAATATTATCATTGGTAGCAGTGTTACACAATGATTTCTTATTCACGAAAATACATAACAAGTCAAAGTTATTGGGAAAGCTAGTCCAAAAATATAATCCTTGTGAAAGTCTACCCAAGTCCATCAGTTTGTCGATTGAAAGGGTCTGAAAGAAATAGTTATCAGAATTGAAAGAAATATGACAAGAATTGTCTTCACAGACCTTCGATAATGAGATGAGATTAAATTGGAACGGGGGTATATAAAGCACATTCCGAAGGATAATGGATGGACTAAGATTTATTGTCCCTACTTTTGTGACGTATGTAGAATTTCCGTTTGGAAGTCATATGGATATAGGGGACTCTGGAGATTTATGAGTATTGAAAAAGAAACTTTTGTTATAGATAATATGGTCACTAGCACCCGAATCAATTATCCATACATCATGAGAAATAGAGCTGGAGCAAGAAGAAATATCTGAGAAGCTTGCCCTTTTATCAGAATTTTCTAGCCGTCTCAGTGCTCTCGTGATTTGTTGATGTTGATCATGGGTAATTGGCTGATTGATTTTGTCAATATTGTGCCCAGTGACTTGATGAGCAGAAGATATTACCCTTTTCCTTTTTTCCCAGGCTTTCCATGCAATTTCCAATAGGTTTCCATCATGTTGTGTGGGCATTTACAATAGTCACAGTATAATTTTCCCTTTCCTTTAAAATTTCTCTTCAATGATGACGTGGCTAAAAAATATCCACCAGTTTTAAAAAAAGGAGCTGATGTGGTGACTTGCGGGCCATCCGATCCAGACGAATGATTGATTAGATGCTGGCCGTTAGATCTTGCTCTCTGATCTTGGCCATCCATTTGGCGTGAACCTTTTGGGTTCTCTCCATCTACCTGAACAGATGCTACTTGGTAGACTGAAGGATTGATGCTCTCGAGGCTTCCATCACACCCGACGCTTTCGATGCTCTGGTACGGCGACTTTGTTGAAGCTGCGAGGCTTTCAACCCGTCTGTGCTCAGCCGTGGCCAGTCGTTGGCTTTCCTCTTGGACAGGCCAGTTGATAGATTCGGCTGAGTGGCAGCATAGGCTCCATCGCCAGAATCTGCGACAAAAAATGTGAGTATGTGTCATTTAGAATGAGTAAGAATCGTGTCACATTCTGTCTATCCTTCATTGCTTGATATTGTCGAAGCGTGCCTCGAGTCTCTCCAACTGTTCCTCTGGGGACTCGAGCTCATTCCACAAGGTTGAAAGTCGGTTGAAGTAAGCGGTGACCAAAAGATTCCCTTGCTTCAATTCTGACAAAGCCTAAGTGAGCGTGAATAATTTTGCTCGATCGAGATTCCCCTACATCTCTCGTATGTTTTCCCACATTGGTTTTGAGTCTTTAGTTGGTGGGAGTTTGGTTGCGACGTCGGGAGTCAGACAATCAGACAATTCCCGATCCAGGTGCGGACTAATTGGTTGTATTTCTGCCAGTGCTGCTGTAGGCGCTCATTGGTAGGGAAGGGGAAGGCTCTGTCGAGGAAGCCATCCTTATCTTTCGTCACCAAGGCTTGCCGAAGATCTCGGGCACAAGCGTTGTAATTATCTAGTTCGGCGAGCTGTAGATTGATGAGCCAGAGCTCTGGCTCATCAGCCGGCGGCGTGTAGAGAGGGTCACTGGGTTCTGGGCAGCCACCACTGGCTGGGATTAGGTAGGGAATGAAATCAGGTTGGAAGCCGAGTTGAAGAAACAGGAAGGGATTCGTCCCTGGACCTGGCTGAGTGGACTCGGGTTGGTAACCTGTCCAACCTGGTCCGTCGCTTGGATTGACTCGATGAGCAAATTGGGTGGGCTCACCTCCATTGGGCTGAGTCTCGAAGCCTGAACATCCTTCTTCTCCGAATGGGCCTTGTTGTGCCCTTGTTTGGCTTGGTCCGGTGGTCCATTGGCCTTGAACCGGAAACCAGTGATTTGGTGGCCATTGGACCGGGCCGGAAACTTGAATTGGAGTAGGGGAAAATCCAGCAGAATGTTGAACAGAATGACTTTCTTCTTCAGATGGATTGATTTGTTCCGAAGCTTGGTTTTGAGGTGAGATTTCCTCGTTTTTGTCTGACATGGTATCAAAAGAAATTTTTGAGTTCCTACTTGGTGTATTGATTTGTTTTGCAGGGTCGCAACAACAAAGTAGAAACAGGAACAGAAGGTAATTCCAGAATCACGGAAGCTAGGCCAGAAAAGGAGGCTATGATATCATGACAGAAATTGAAGAAAAAGATAGATATTGAGATAATAATGTATTTCTATATTCACTTGACTTGTCTTCTTTACATTGTACAAGCTCCTATTTATAATACAATAAATGATTAACTAAGGAAACAATAAAGGAAGATACATGGGATCAAATCCAATCTTGGATTGATACAATTAATCAATTATAATTCCAGGTAATCTTCGATTGATTAATTATAATCCGTAATTGATCCTCGTATATCTCCAACAACAACCAATTCGAGGTTTCTTTACTTTTTGGTCTCGTTCCAAACTAATTGATCCTTAGTCAAGGTCCACGAGTTGAAGATTAATTGTCGGCCTATGTGAAAATCCTGTACTTTCTGTACCAATTAATAAATGAAAAGTTATCGTAAAAACATAGGCACTAGGTATATCGAAAATGTGTGCAAATTTGGTTTCTTTTGTTGGACATTAGGACGAATTCATTATCTTATGCTTTGAGCCGCCGCTTCTCAAGCAAACGTTAAAGTGTTATGTATCATCTACTAAACCGGAACTTTTTAAAATATTTTCTTTGATATACCTAGCATTCCTCATATTCACGAGTATCCGGCGCTTGCTCGAAGCCCACAATAGGCCATGGAGCACCAACATCACAAACAACATATGGTGAAAGTTCGTTAATCTATGAATGGTCCGGGTTGACACTCCGCCGAAGCATACATTGTAGTTTTTCATGAGTAACTGCTTTAGCAAAGCTAGTATTGTCATTGTACTTCTTCTGAATTAAGATCTTTCAAGTCAAGTAAATGTAAAAAACTAAAAAAGAACACAACGTGCGTTAAGAGACATTGAATGCATGGGGGTGAATCGTCTTTTATATCGATACGGAACTCCTAGGGTCTGTTTCGAGTTTGGATGCGAAAGATACACTAACCATTTGAACATAACGACATCTACACCTCTAATTTTCTAAAAGGAGAAGATGACTATGTGCAATTTTGCTAATAGTTCCTCTCAAGTTGAACTCAAGGCAGAAAAATCTATAATGAAGCATATTGGGTGCATGGGAATGGCCGTAATCTTTTGAACTCTAATTGATATTGTGCACCGTATTTAGCACTAAAATTAGAGACCATAAGAGAGACCCTTCTTAGGCAACCAAATAATAAGGAGAAATAATGTATGAGCTAGTTCAGAAAATACATATATGAAAGGGTGAGACAAAACTGTGCAAGGGATCGGGTTAGGTCCATGCATGTACCTCGTTGTTGGACCAACTCTCTGTTGGGTGGGTCTATCTTCCATTTGTCCACATATAAATGAAGTTTGCTTAGTTGTCGAAAAATGAAAGCAAAAAAAATCGTACATAAAAAAACTGATGGGCTTTGATGAATTTTTTAATTGAATACTTTGATGTAACAATTGGATGCTTGGTGCTTAAAAAAATGAAACTACCTAAAATAAATTTAAAATCCTTCTTTTTTATTGTCAAAAAATTTAAATAACTTCACTAGCTAAAAAATATCAATCGTACTCTTTCTTAATTTAATCTCGGTAAACAATACTTTTTTGATCATTTCACCTTTTTCTAGTACTCTATTAAGCGGCGTTCTTTCTTACTTTTAGTATTACTATTATGAAGAATTAATTGTTTAAGTAGAGAATGCAGAAATATTCGTCCCTCACTGAAATTCTGATTCTGTCATTGCTTTTTGATGTAAACAAATCACATAATAAACCCAAAATGGGGAAACTTACCAAAAAAATCCTAAACCTTTCGCAATAGTACCAATTCAATCTTAAACTTTTCAATTATGCTAATTCAGTCAATGTCGTCCTTTCGGCCAATTTTGATCATTTAGAGCCTACCGCAGTATGTGGATTGGATTGGTCTGGTCTAATCGAATGAATCAAGCTTGTGTTACCTTGTAAAAGAAGTATATGGTTTCTTTGGGGGAATTGATATCATTGCTTCTGTAAATCCTCAACGAGATAAACCCTAGAAAATGATTACTTTATGTGCATGCGCATGTGCTTTCGGTATGATCAATGCAGACAAAGAAAAGGGGTCAACATGCAGGTGCAGGACACTTTGAAAAAGGACCTCCTGAGTAGAAAAAATGGGAAACGCTAATCGAAGTGAACTCAACTGTATGCAACGACGTGATCGAGTCTTGTTTTGCTGATATGGTTGTCAGTTGTGTGTATGCTAATTAGCTAGCTTAGAATGCTAAATTATGTTAACATCGGACTGGCCATTCGACCTCGATGCAACCAGTTAATCCTTATCGAGGGTGACGGCTCTATCATCCGACCACACATTGACGTCAGTTAGTTATCTCTGAAGTAGTTACAAGTCTGCTGTGTTGACGCATTGGTATAATGTTAAATAGGTCAATCGAATATGACACGTTTCATAGTTATATAAAAAAGTATGAGCATTATAGGACCTGTTTATTAAATATGTGATACAGACTCGATCCACATAAACCATTCAATTTATCGAGTCAAATTGGGCTAATTTGAAATGAACATATCAAACAATATCCGAATAGTTTTCCTGCAATCGAATTTAAGCATTATGGCTATGCTTATGACATTGATACGCTTAATTAATAAGTTGAGATGATAATTTCGACATAGTTAAATAAATTTACTAATATCTTGATTTAATTCTTTTATGTATAATTTATGAAAAGGTTGACATTCATTCTAGATAATCTATTAATATTTTATGGTCATGATATAATAGAGAAAATTATCCAAACAGTCCTAAATTTATTGTATGAATGTCAATTCAGTCCTAGTCTTTCCAATTTTACCGAATCGATCCCAAACCTTTGTGTGAGATTTCAATGTAATCTTTTTGGCCGATTTTTATCGGCCATGTCAGCGATTTTCGCCGAAAATTGATCAGAATGATTATATTTGAATTTCACGCAAAGATTTAGGACTAAATTAGTAAAATAGAAAAGTTTAGGACTGAATTGGTATCCATAGAATAGGTTTAGACTGATTGGGTAATAAATCCTGATACATTATTGCAATATAACAATGCTTAGTGTCACTTTTTTTGCTTATACCAAGTTTAGTATTAAAGTATAGAATAATATAACTTATTTAAATAGAAAAATCAATATAAGTTAACCATTAATCGGGAAAACATGATGTTTAACTATAAATAGGTTAGAAGAATTAATTCTGGGTTAAACAAGTTGAACTTGAGTAGGATCCGTTTATTAATTGCAACAATTTGCAAACGGCTCGTGCTATTTCTATCTTCTTATTGGCGCCTAACACTTTTTTCATATTGAATTGACTACATTATCCCTTGCGGGTTCCACTCTCGATTTAAGATTATTTATTACCTTTTTTTTCTTCTTAATCTTTTGTTTCGATTTTACTAGAAACAAAACTACCCATGCTCCTCTTAAACAATATTTATTAAAAAAAGAAATGCTTATGTGACTTTCATTAATATACTGTGAGAATAACAGCCTATTTTGGAAAAAAAAACAAATAACAAATAATTAGAAATTCTTGTGGGGTCCACTCCTGCAAGAATTTGTTGCTCACAGCATGATGTCTAATAGTAGCCCAAAGATTGTTATGCTAGCAAAGCCTTAAAAGACCTATACTTGATTTTAATTATTGCTTGCCTTCGTTTCTTCTTTTTTGGGTTTTTCCCAAAATTTTTTTACTTGGTAGATAAATAACTTATTTATTTGACAAAAAAGAGCTAATTATTGTGTTAATGAGTTAAATATTTCTTTTTTTATGCACTAGGAAAAAAAAGCCAAGCACTATTAAGAGTGAAAAGAACCATATACCAATTTTAGTATGCATTTTGTTTAAATATAACTTTAATATGTGTCATCACGTTATAGTCTGTGTATTTTAATTGGTCAACTTTTATTTTATTCTGTGAATCTAATTGTTGAATTTTCAATTATTTGTTGTGTGATGCATTAAATATTTTGAGTGATCCTAATCTGTTCTTCGATTTATAGCAACAAACTTCAAAAGGACAATCAATCTAATGAGATTCGGTCTTTCTACTCTGATGTGCAATTAAAATATTATGTCGATCATCTTTACCCAAAAAAAAAATATTATGTCGATCATCTTTACCTAAAAAAAAAATATTATGTCGATCATGATAAGTACTTTCCCTATTGCAACCAATAAGAACATATTTGTCTCTGACCTTTTTATATTGACAATATAACCTTGAGCAAGAAATTGTGCCCGCACACTACTCAAAATAGCCTTTGGTGTTAAAAAATTACCCGGGAAATTTTCAAATGAACTTATTGACACGATTGACTGGCGTTCTCCATTCATAGTTTCATCATCAATAGATGCATTTAAGCAAAAATAATATCATCTTCCATATGCACTACAAAAAATAGTCCAATGAATTATGAGTAAATTGTGTATAATGCATATATCAACCGCAATATCAAAGTTGAAATTCAAGATCATGATAATCTAGGCAAATATAGTAAACAATATGTAGATAGAACTAACATTTCTTTACTCCAATATATAGTTAGTGCTTGCTCAATTTACAACAACGGAGAATAAGTTCAGAAGAAGGCAAACGTGAAGGAAATGTTGAAATGTAATGTGTGCAGAAGAAGCTACTATGTGAAAAAAAGTTGTTTGAAAGGGATGTAGATAGTTTTGTCTTTTCGTAAAATTGAAATAGAAGAAAAAAATGTAAGAAATAATCTTAAATTAAAAGTGAGACCCGCAAGAGATACGAAACCATGGTTTGCCACCCTTCTTTTTGCCAAAATGGGAAAATTGCCATCATTAATTCATTAGGCTTAAAACTGATCTAAGCACAAGTGAAACAAATTTCAATGCTGTATAGAAGATAATTGTTTTTTGGCATCTCTAGTGTATAATATATTTTGCCAAAGGGACTTTTGAACATTTAATGAGGTTTCATCAATATCAAAAAATAAGATGCTAACTATCAAATGATTTGAGTTGGAGTGCATACACAAAGACCAAGTTGGTGTAAATCTTCCAAAGTAATTAGTGTTAGTTCATGTTCAGAAATTGTACCTCATTTATCAAATGATTTGAGTTGGAGTGCATACACAGAGACCAGGTTGGTGTAAATCTTCCAAAGTAATTAGTGTTAGTTCACGTTAAGAAATTGTACCTCATTTATCAAATAATTTGAGTTGGAGTATACACACAAAGACCAAGTTGGTGTAAATGTTCCAAAGTAATTAGTGTCAGTTCATGTCATTAAGAAATTGTACCTCATTTAAAATCAGATAGTGATTTATCTTCTCGAAATTTTCCTTTTTCCAATCAATTTCAAGTGTGAGCTAGAACCCATAATCCCACAACGATTTGGAGATTTCTTCTTTTAGAATTGAGATGGGTCAATTTCTCTACTATATCGTCACTAAGATAACCGGATGGTTTTGGTACCTAGTGCAATGCCCCAGAAGGAGCTCTTGCATTTGTCATGGAGGTTTCTTTCTAAGATGACTTAAAATAGAAGAGTTTCTGAGAGAAATCATGATAATCATCACTCCACTTTCATAATAAACGTTTTTCAGGTGGGATATCGAGTCGTTGCAAGTCCTCTGAAAATTCAAGAAATGGAGAAGTTAGTGGAATTTGATTATGAAGTATTCTTAAACTTTAGAGGACCGGGTACTCGCCGCGACATCACTGATATCCTTTACAACAGCCTCATTGATGCCGGAACACGAGCATATAGAGATGATGAAGAGCTTCGCGTTGGGGAAGAGATCGGCCCGGAGCTTCTCCAAGCGAATGAGCAGTCGAAAATCTCTATTCCTATCTTTTCTAAAGAATATGCTGCCAGTAAATGGTGCCTCATGGAGTTGGTCCAGATGGTGGAGTGCAAGGAAAAGTGGGAACAAAAGATCATGCCAATTTTCTATGACGTTGCACTGTCCGAGGTTCGTAATCAAACTGCAAGTTACGGTGAGGCCATCAATTCACATATGAAAGAGCAGCAGTACACTTATAAGACTATTGAGAATTGGAAGGCAGCTCTCAACAAGGTTGGAGCGTTAAAAGGATAGGAACTCAAGGAGAGGTACTTCAATTTATTATTGTACATGATTTTTTTGTACCTCAGATATTATTCTGTTCATCTTGATATAACAATTTAGTTCTTTTGCCTTCAAAACTATTAGAGGGAAGGGTGAGTTCACAAAAGAAGTTGTTCAAAAGCTTTTGATCGAGTTGAAAAAGAACTACCTAGCAGTATCTAATTGCTTGGTTGAAATGGACGATCAAGTGGACAAAATCATGGAATTGATAGGTGAACAGACCACTGAAACAAAGATTGTTGGTATCCATGGTATGGGTGGCGTCGGAAAGACAACTCTTGCCATAATCGTCTATAATAATCTGTCGGCTGATTTTGATAGCCGTTGCTTCCTATCTAACATTCGAGATATCAAGATTGAGAGTTTGCAGGATTAGCTCATCTCTGATATCCTTAGAACGAAATGCTTGTCCATTACTAATATTAATGAAGGAATTACTGAGATCAAGAAGAGGTTATCCTCTAAAAAGGTCATACTTGTACTTGATGATGTTGACCAAAAGACTCAGCTGGATGCTATTGTGGGGGTGGGTGAACGCCGGTTCGGCAGAGGAAGTAAGGTTATTATTACCACAAGAGACAAGGAACTCCTCAAAGATGTTGATTTTCAGCTTGAACTTACTGAAATGGATTTTGATCGTTCTCTTCAACTATTTAGCAGACATGCCTCTAGAAGAGATCATCCTCTAGCAGTAGACCTTCCCCTCTCAAAAAAAGCAATATAAATATGTGGTGGTCTTTCTTTAGCTCTTGAGGTGATAGGTTCATTTTTAAATGGGAAAGACAGGAGAATTTGGGAGACCACGTTAAAGAAGCTGGAAACTATTCCCAATAAAGAGGTTAAAAGTAAGTTGAGCATAAGTTTCGAGGCATTAGAACCTCTAGAGAAGGAAATATTTCTTGATATCTGTTGCTTCTTTGTTGGGTTTGATGTGAGAAATGTGACTTACATGTGGGACAACCGTAAGTTTTTCCCTGAGTATTCTCTTGAAGTCCTCAAACAGATGTCGCTAATAAAGATTGCAGACAATAACCGATTGTGGGTCCATGATCAGCTAAGAGACCTTGGGCGAGATATCGTCTGTGAAAGAGCCAATTTTAAACCAGAGAAGCAAAGTCGGTTGTGGGATCATGATGAAGCAATTGATGTTCTCATATCAAAGGTAAAGTGTGTGCAATGTTATTCCTATTCAAGGGGACAAGTTATACATGTCGACTTTGCCTATTTGCTTCTATCTGAACTTGAGTCATTACTTGTCTGCTTACTCTGATGATATGCTC
This sequence comes from Syzygium malaccense, assembly GCA_031216405.1. NCBI lineage: Eukaryota > Viridiplantae > Streptophyta > Magnoliopsida > Myrtales > Myrtaceae > Syzygium > Syzygium malaccense. The sequence continues at coordinate 45,063,857 of CM062260.1, forward strand.
ATCTATAAATCATATTGTAAATCAATCTGAAAGTATAAATAAAATGTACATTCCTGAAGTATGTTCAACTTGAATCCCTTCAATAGGCAATAATGTGATTATTAGCTTATGTTTCCTTTGTTTGCTTTGGCAGGGAACCAAAAACGTTGAAGCACGACGTCTCAAGTTTGATCATCAATCTCAACGCTTCTTTAAGAAGGAAGAACTTGAAAGCCTATCAAATTTAAGGTTTCTTCAAGTGGATTGTAGAGACTTGGAAACGAACAACGTCCACCATTTTTCTTTAACTAACTGGTTCCGAAAGAATCTATGCATCCTTCCAAAGTCGAGATGGCTCACATGGCATAACTTTGTTCAGCATTTTCCTTCAACCAAGTGTTTCCAGAAAAATCTGCTTATCCTTCCGGAGTTGAGATTTCTCTCATGGCATAAGTTTCCCATCTTTTTCCGATTGACCGCATTTTCCCTTATGAAGCTAGTGATTCTTGATCTATCACGAAGTGAAATTACAAATGATTGGGAGGGATGGAACCAACTCAAGGTACGGTATTATTTCAACATGAATTTGCTATATTAACTTTGTTGTCATGTTCTCAAAATGATCCAAAATTAACCTCTTCTCTTCATCACATAGGGCAAAGAATTTGAAGGTTCTAAATTTGACTCAATGCAGAAACTTGCATAGAACTCCTGGCTTTTCTGCTCACGAAAATTTAGAGCAATTGATTCTTCGAAGGTGCCGGAGACTGGTTCAAGTTGATAAGTCTATTGGTAAGTTAAAGCATTTAGTGTTCTTAAATTTGAAAGGTTGTCAGAAACTTTGGACATTGCCGGATGAGATGGGGGAACCGGAAGCCTTAACAGAACTAATTGTTGATGGGACCTCTATTGCCAAAATCCCCGAATGGAAAGGAATAAAGAAATTGGAAACTCTCGGTGCAAGTTCATGTACATCACTGAGTGTATGCAATTTTACTGGTTACGTAACATCACTATCACATCTTAGGTTGGAAAATACACAAATTACTGAACTTCCATATGGAAATTTTGGATCTCTTGTTGAGTTGAATATTTCTAATTCAAGTTTTCAAAAATTACCCAATTCAATAGGAGAAATGAAGAATTTGAGAGTACTAAGGATGTCTCGCACCAGCTTAAGAAAGCTACCTAGCGCCCTTGGAATGTTGGAGAAGCTTGAAGAGATAGAAGCTGATGGCTGTAAGTGCTTGGAGGAAATACCGAGTGAGATTGGAAGACTATCATTTCTGAGGATCTTGAGATTATCAGATACGAGAATTTCCAAAGTACCTGAGCTTCCTAAAAGTTTGACCAATCTATTCCTTACAGCTAGAGCTCCAAGCCCCCAGTGGATCTCGAGGTTAAGAAAGCTAGAGTCCTTGAACTCATCTTGTTCTGGGAGTGCTTCCCAACTACCTTCAGATTTTAATCTCCTTTCTAAGCTCAGGGAGCTGGTGCTCAAAGTGAAAACTAAAAATTGTCTTTGGTCTTGATCATCAAAGAGTTGATTATGCAAGGAGGAGATGATGGATTTTCGCATTTGCACTTCTATAGAGGCATATTAATAGAATGTGCATGTCACGTGCGACTTTCGTGCACGTGATATGCACGGCAGTCAGCACGTGCTATGCACGTGCTGACTGCCTGCTAAAAGAAGTTGTTCAAAAGCTTTTGATCGAGTTGAAAAAGAACTACCTAGCAGTATCTAATTGCTTGGTTGAAATGGACGATCAAGTGGACAAAATCATGGAATTGATAGGTGAACAGACCACTGAAATAGAGATTGTTGGTATCCATGGTATGGGTAGCGTCGGAAAGACAACTCTTGCCACAATCGTCTATAATAATCTGTCTACTGATTTTGATAGCCCTTGCTTCCTATCTAACATTCGAGATACCAAGATTGAGAGTTTGCAGGATCAGCTCATCTCTGATGTCCTTAGAACGAAATGCCTGTCCATTACTAATATTAATGAAGGAATTACTGAGATCAAGAAGAGGTTATCCTCTAAAAAGGTCATACTTGTACTTGATGATGTCGAACAAAAGACTCAGCTGGATGCTATTGTGGGGGTGGGTGAACGCCGGTTCGGCAGAGGAAGTAAGGTTATTATTACCACAAGAGACAAGGAACTCCTCAAAGATGTTGATTTTCAGCTTGAACTTACTGAAATGGATTTTGATCGTTCTCTTCAACTATTTAGCAGACATGCCTCTAGAAGAGATCATCCTCTAGCAGTAGACCTTCCCCTCTCAAAAAAAGTAGTATAAATATGTGGTGGTCTTTCTTTAGCTCTTGAGGTGATAGGTTCATTTTTAAATGGGAAAGACAGGAGAATTTGGGCGACCACATTAAAGAAGCCGAAAACTATTCCCAATAAAGAGGTTAAAAGTAAGTTGAGCATCAGTTTCGAGGCATTAGAACCTCTAGAGAAGGAAATATTTCTTGATATCTGTTGCTTCTTTGTTGGGTTTGATGTGAGAAATGTGACTTACATGTGAGACAGCCGTAAGTTTTTCCCTGAGTATTCTCTTGAAGTCCTCAAACAGATGTCGCTAATAAAGATTGCAGACAGTAACCGATTGTGGGTCCGTGATCAGCTAAGAGACCTTGGGCGAGATATCGTCTGTGAAAGAGCCAATTTTAAACCAAAGAAGCAAAGTCGAGTGTGGGATCATGATGAAGCAATTGATGTTCTCATATCAAAGGTAAAGTGTGTGCAATGTTATTCCTATTCAAGGGGACAAGTTATACATGTTGACCTTGCCTATTTGCTTCTATCTGAACTTGAGTCATTACTTGTCTGCTTACTCTGATGACATGCTCATCTATAAATCATATTGTAAATCAATCTGAAAGTATAAATAAAATGTACATTCCTGAAGTATGTTCAACTTGAATCCCTTCAATAGGCAATAATGTGATTATTAGCTTCTGTTTCCTTTGTTTGCTTTGGCAGGGAACCAAAAACGTTGAAGCACGACGTCTCAAGTTTGATCATCAATCTCAACGCTTCTTTAAGAAGGAAGAACTTGAAAGCCTATCAAATTTAAGGTTTCTTCAAGTGGATTGTAGAGACTTGGAAACGAACAACGTCCACCATGTTTCTTTAACGTTTTACCAAATTTGAGGAATGTACATTTTTCATTTAATATAGGCAAAGTGAGGAATGTACATTTAATAGAGAGTGTCTCGAACAAATGTTTAAGGTTCCAGCAACATTTTTCATTCGCTAATAGTTGGACGAGGCTCGCCCTTCCTAGTGGCCGGAGAGATTACCCTTGCTAGTGGACAGTGAGGCTTATCGGTCATCGCCTTTGGAAAAAAAAAGTCCAAGACTGTTAGCGTCTCTCCTCCCGGCCGTGTCTCTTAGTGTCTCTATGGCAACGGCAATCGCGCAACGGGCATTGTCGTTGGTGTAGCGAAAATAGTAATGGAGAAGGAGCAGATGACTGGGTTGAATTAGGAGAAACTAATAGCGGCAAATTGAAGGAGATTGACTATGATAATGGTCATGATGGTCAATTGGGTCCGGTGGAGGAGGAGGGGCCAGTGAGAAGGCCGACTCCAATTGATCCCCCATATCGGATAATCGAACTATGCGAAGGTTCAAAATTGCAATCGTCTGTGAGCACGAGCGAATTGAGAATGATTGACTGACGATTCCTCAATGGATCAAACGGAGAGCAAACAACATCCACAAAAAGTGCCAAGAATTGTAGGTTCCTTGCTCATGTTTTTCAAATGCGTCACTCCATCACTCTATCACAGAGGATAACATAGATTGGTTATTTTTTTCCTAATTTTTTTTATCCAATCCGGATTTATCCATCCTTTAAGCCTAATTTCTTATCTAGCATTTCATCCGAGTTTATCCTATTCGAATGACGTTGCGAAACACCAAATATGATAATTTGTTATCTTATCCGAATTCAAATTCGGACTACCAAACACACATATGAAGATTGAATTTCCCAAAAAAAAGAAATGCAGGAGAAATCTTTTGCCAAAGAAAGACACCATGCACGCAAGAAAACCGGTGCGAAATTGGGTTGCGAGGTTGCGATCTGGGACGGTGATTAAAGAAAGGAATTAAAGGAAGACATCGACAGGGGAAGAGACAGAGGTAAAGAAGCTTGGTCGTGTTTCGTTTTCTTGGCGTTCCCATGCCCGCTGAACCGAAATGACAAGGCTGACCTCTTCCCTTCCCAGCAATAACTACTTTGAATATCATATCAGCCACTCTCTCCAGGCTTCTCTCTCTCTCTCTCTCTCTCTCTCTCTATGTATCTTCGATTTTGAAAATGCCACTTCTCTCTCTCTCTCTCTTTCTCTCTCTGTTTCTCTCAACCACTCTGGATCTTGTCTTCGCTATTGAACCACCTGTCGATCCGTTCGCATCCCATGGTGCAATCTTGAACTCTCCAGCATCACCCAGATACGCTTCTTGAATCTCCCACGCTTTTTCCTGACGCTGATATATGAAGCGTTGCGCGGGGGCAACATTCATTCAAGTTCGTTGCTTTCTGAGATGTGGTCGGTGCCCATCTGATATTTCGGCCGGTTTTCTTGTTGGGTTGTGATTAGATGGTTATGCGAGGCTTTAGGATATGCATATAGCTCTGTGTTGTGGGGGGATCTTGTGGATTCGATATTAGGATGTCAAATATCGATTTCTGATTACGTTTCTACTTCGATTTGGCGATGATTTTGTGCCTTGAATGGACACAGGCACTGTTGCAATGTTGCTCTGATGGTCTTTGATGGAATGGAACTTATTGGATCGATCGATGCATCTGGGTCCTATGAGGAGATGTGATTTATGGCGTGCTGGTATACAAACGGTCTTTTCTATGGCGAGAGTGTCCATTGAATCTTGGTTCCATGGCTTTGTAAGATAATGCATACTTTCAACAGAAGTGTGTCATTGAACCGCAGGGCCTTGAGTGTTGGAAGCCCAAGACTTGGCCGATCCACCGTGGTTTCGCGCCACCTTCACGTGCCTATTGTGATAGGATTTCTGTTTACTTTTCTGCTGGCCATTTCTGCCAGCTATATATTCGTGGTTCCTAGTCTAAAGCATACCTTCCATGGTGACCCTATTTCCCAGAGTAATGAGTCGACGAGTGTTTGTGATGTTTCTGATGGGAGTTGGGTTCGGGATGATAGCTATCCATTATACAATGCTTCGGAATGTCCTTTTGCTGAGCAAGGATTCAATTGCTTGGGTAATGGTAGGACAGATGAAGAATATCTTAAGTGGAGGTGGAAGCCCAAGAACTGCGTCGTTCCGAAATCTGATGTGCGTGCCATACTTGAGTGGCTGAGAAACAGAAGGCTTGTCTTTGTTGGTGATTCAATGAGCAGGTCGCAGTGGGAGTCGTTGATATGTTTGCTCATGACTGGAGTGGAGGATAAGAAGAGTGTGTATGAAGTAAATGGGAGTATGATCACAAAGCGGATCAGATTCTTAGGTGTTCGCTTTAGCTCCTTCAACTTCACCATCGAATTCTTTCGGTCTGTTTTCCTAGTGCAACATGGTTGGACGCCTAGGCATGCACCACGAAGGGTCAGGTCAACGCTTAAATTGGACAAACTTGATGATATTAGTATTCATTGGGTTGATTCGGATGTTCTAATTTTCAACACAGGGCAGTGGTGGGTGCCGGGGAAGCTCTTCGAAACGTAAGTTTTTTGTCCTGTCATCAACATAAGTGGTACTCAGATGCTCGTTGATGATGCACTGTGCTAGTGTCTACAGCATCAAATGTTCCAAGTTTTTATGCTTCATACTCATGGTGAATCTCAAAGTTTCAACATTCACACATGACACTTATTTTTTATATTGCCAGCCATGGACTGTACCAATGCAGTTTCTTAATTATGAACATGATTTATAATATCCTTATATTGGGCTATTGTTTGTATATATCGTCCACCCTTGGCCTTTGTTCTCTACTGAACGTGTAATGCTACTGGTGACTGACAGCTTGCATTATCTTCGTTTCCATCCCCGATACTTTCCCATCGTATGGATGAAGAATAAGTCATGTGAAATCAGCTTTTTAGTTGTGCTCTGTTATCATATTCTGTTTTAGTGTTTACTTTTCTTCTGAACTTTATGTTCGGCAGGGGTTGTTATTTCCAGGTCGGAAGTTCATTAAAGCTTGGATTGTCAATTCCTGGTGCTTTCAGAGTAGCACTTGACACTTGGGCATCTTGGGTCGAGAGAGCAATTGACAGAAAACGAACAAGTGTCTTTTTCAGGACTTTTGAACCATCTCATTGGAGGTATTGCTTTATATTAAATTTTTCCCTTTGATATGTATGAGAGATATGCTGCACCATCACCTTGCTTGGCAACTATTCTATCTCTAAACGTTGTTTCTGGAATAAAACTCACGTTTTGTCTTCAGAAGTAAGACTCTCCTTTCACTTCCTGTAATATCAAACTTGTCCTATGATTCCAACTTTTCCATGGAAGGACTGTTTTTATGATACATCACAGATGCCTGAAGGAGAAGTTTCATCTTTCTTCTTAGTTAAGTGATTAAAATTTGATTTCTGAAGATGCCTGATAATTTGGTCTAAAGGGAAAATTTATCAAAAGCATAACTTACTGGTGTCATCTTTGTTTGGATAAATTTAAAGAGATTGCATAAATAGATCGTCATGCTTTTCTATTTTCATGCAAGACTTCTTATCAACTTGGGCATTGACATTTTTGTCTTTCAATATGACTAATACCATCAAATACCTCAGTATCAGTGACCAAAGAATTAGATCTTGCAACATGACTCGGTACCCCCTGCCGGAAGATAGCAAGAGAGACCCACACATATTCGCAGACATTGCAGAGGAGGTGGTGAAGAACATGAGCTTTCCTATTACCCTTTTGCGCATTACATCGCTGTCAGCTTTCCGAATTGATGCACACGTGGGCAATTGGAGCGATAATCCATCTGTGGCCGACTGCAGCCACTGGTGTCTTCCTGGATTACCTGATATGTGGAATGAAATTCTCCTTTATTACCTTCTTACTAACCATGAATTGCCTCCGTAGAGAATGGCACCAGGGGGTCAGTTCCAATCTCTCCGTTTTCATTTATCTCATCCTTTTTCTTGTTTGTCTCTTCTTGCCGCTTACATGGAAATGAAGTTGGAATTGACCTTGTAAAGGCAAAGGTACTTTATGGATAGTGGTGATTGATTGGTTATACCATGTCAACACTGCCACATGTGTCTCCGTAACATAAGATATTTCTACTTGTAAATGAAATTAGTTTGAAAAAGTATTCTTACATAAGCATTAAGCACCGGGAATATTATTCACCCACAGTTATCTTTTGTATTCATATATTACATTCAGGTAGGCCTACATTTGTTATTCAGAACTCCAAAGAGGAAGTCTTCCCGATTCTAATGTATTTGAGTAGAATATCTTCTACTTTACAGTTAGCGGCCAATGCTTAAGACGATCTTATTTAACTGCAATTGACCACAGCTGCAAATTGCATTCCCTTGTTCTAAATGACCACTCCTGCATGGCGCAGCCTTTATGGACTTCTGATATTGCCTATTATCCTCAATTGTTTTCTGCTTTTTAAAATGATTTACTTCTCTGACCTGTTTTAAATTACTGCAGATTGAGGAAGAGAATATATAGCTCCGCAGTGTACGAGAGCAATTGCTACATCCTCCAACCCCTAGAGAGCCAGAATGATCAAGTTTTATTGATCTGTCTACATTGATCTCTCCTTTCTGATTGTTTTGGCACAATGCCCGATACTTTTGGCAAGTCTCCGAGTAAATCCAGATTCCTTGGAGAATGACAGAGCTACTAACTAAGAACAGTTATGCGACACGAAGTGATTTTTTTTCATTCTTTCTGCAATTCTTTAGATTTTTTCACAGAGGTCAAATTTTGTTTCTCAGATGCAATAATCATTTCCACTGTCTGTACACTCTGTATTTTACCAACAACTACACAAATTTGTTTCCAACAAAGAGGAAAAGGAAAGAAGTGGTAAAAAGGTTCAAACAGCTTGATTTCTGTGCGCTCTTTGTTGGTTCTGACATGAGGCTGTAACAGGGGTTACAGATGCTATCCATTCCTTTGAGGCGACCGTAGCTATTGGTGCTGTAAGTGAGATGTCCATTGCAACAAAGCTGGTACATTCATCGCGAAAATGCTTAAAAGAAACTCATGACGTGCATGTTCCAAAACATATCGACAAAAGAAACAGGAACCGAAATGGTCCCATGAAAGCACTTGTCATCTTAAGCTTGCCTTTGAAGTCAGTCGTCAGTCTATGACTACACAGGTTTTGCAAGGGATATGATGAACAAAACCCGACAGAATAATGGGAAATGCATCTCGGCAAGGGCAGGATAATATGAATCATTTTTTCACATAAAGAGCATTGGCTTGCTGCTGTATTTAATCATTTCCCTTGCAACAGTCGAGCCCTCTTTGGTGAACAAGGTAAAGTAAATAAATTGTAAAGAGGCACAGTAACTTGAATAACATTCACACAAACTGATCAATCGAGATAAAAGTCAATCCAGAAAAAGCAGAGCACATGGTCCAGCATTACAATGAATCGCCACACGATAAGACCATTGGAATCTGAGGGTCATTGCCTTGCACGAGACGGAGAGAAAATAAACTGATTCCGCCTTCAGTAGCGTAATTTACTGTGACTTAAAATAAGAAGCCGATCTATACTAACAAGATACTAACAAGATAATAGCACGATTCCAATAGGAAGCATAAAGATCCTAGAAATGGAACACGATTTTAGCGGTGTGGTAACTGAGTAGTAACTTTTTCTCCTTATGCCATTGGAAGCAATGTGGATGTAACATAAGGTAATCAAATAAAACATACTTATACAAAAAAACATTTACAATTTATGTCTAATCAATTGCCATTGGAGTAATGCGCCTCTTGGCCTGCTTATTTGAGACAGAAGAGCTCGTTAAAGTAGGAGACACCTCCTTAACATCTCCCTTGTCTGCCTGAGCCTTCATGTTTTCGTCACTGGTAGTAGATTCAATTGAAACCTCCGCCTTCTGCTCATCAATTTTCTTTTCCTCCACAATATTCTCCGCTGAAATAGTGAAAAGAATATCTTAAGCAACCAAGAAAAGCTAATTTAAGTGGATAGATGCAAGCGATGGACATAAAAGTAAACCAACCTGATATGGAGGCAGGGGACCCCAATTCATTATTTTCAAATTCCAACAAGGTACAATAGCCGTCTTGAGAAGAAAGTGCTAAGAAATGGGCATCCGGAGACCTTTTAAGAGCAATTAGTAGCACTTATTAGTACATACTGTATACCAACTACAGTGTTTGGAAGCAAATCAGGCTCCTAAGAAGAAAACGTAGGATCTAACATCAAGAGTATGATTGATAAGCTACATCAAACGTTGCCTACGATACTTCAACAAATACCAAGAGTGTAGAAAGGTTACACATTAATGACATAATAAATTAGAATCCATTATGAATTAGATAGAAGCAGGAATTTGGAGCCAATCTAAAGCAAATTCCTGAATTTCACTGCTCAACAAATACACAGTCCAGAGAGTAATAATATCCTTTACAGAGCTGTGTCCAAATGTAGATGTAGATCTTGAATAAATGAATGCAGGAGAATTTTCTCTGCTGTGGCTCCAGAACTTAGCCCAATGCGTCTAATTCAGGAAAAAGTATTACGGTCAGGATTAAGGCAACAAATGTTCCAGCACCAAAGTAATCGCAGCACAGAAACGCAGCTAGCAGACATTCGATTTTTATCCCGACTTTCCAAGAGTAGCTGTTTGCACCAGAAAAAAGCTTCTGGCTGACAGAGAGTAAACTTTAGCACTATTGAATAAAATCACCCAACTTACCATGCAATATCAGTTACAGCTGCATAGTGAAGACCAGCCAAAACTGCTATTGGTGGGACACTTTCCGTGTCATAGATGTACAAGGAATTCAAAGTAGCCACGGCAAAAACAATGCGATAAGGGAGCTTGAAAAACCCAGCTGCAAAAGCATCAAAAGTTATCCGACTTAATGCCCCACTTGATCTTTTTCTTTGCTTGGAAACAACATTGTGATCTATGTAACATACCAGAGTTGGATCCTCGAAGATTAAATACCACAGGACAGAAACGAACTGCAACAACAGGTTTGCTAGCTCCAGGGAGCTGTATAGCAGGTCTGCAGATTAAGAAAAGAAAATCATGCCCTGAGAGTTTCTTCGGTGGACAAATGGAAGGCCAGGCTTAATTCTCATTTGATGTTGGATGAGAAAGCTTGACAAGAATTAGACAAACTAGAATGTACAAGATTTAAAATGCAAGACAAAGAAGCTACCCATATACATCTGCAAGATCAGAATTCCCAGTTCCTACGTTATTTCTTCCTCGAGGTTATATCAGAATCACAATGGAACCACATTTATAAACCTCACAAAAAAACTATGCCTGCACTTTGATTTGACCATCACCTAAATGTGATCAATAATTCGAAGAGTAAATCCCAAGGTTACTTTCATGCGGAGCGACTAATATATGGTACTTTAGCTTTAATTATGCCTTCTCCAAGCCATTATTACTTTAAGCTTTTTAACATGGATAGTGTACTCAAACCTGAAGAAGTCTTCTGAAAAGACAGATAGGAGTCAAAGTCTTACCTTGAAAGATCTCTTCTAGAAATTACGTAAGCAGTATTTACAGGTTCTGCTGAAGGCAATAATTTGTAAGAACCTGCAGTAGTGGAGAAGCAACATTGGTAGGGGGATATATTTTTTGTTGCAACCAACCTGATGTTATGTGACAAATATTGCAAGCTCAAAGTCCTTCAGGAAACTATTGCTGAAATATACTACATAAAGATGGAGCTCATTCACAAAAATCAGAACCAAGAATCATCAAACCTAATTTATCGATAAGGTTGAGAAAAAAAAAAGGCCAGTGAAAATGCAGGGAATCATGTGAGTACCAGCAGGCACAAGTAAAAAGGATCCATCTGGTGCCCAGGCTAATCTTCGAAAGAATGATGGTAATGTCTCATCATGAAAGAGATGACTTTTCACAGGCTGTCACAAACCACAAAAGGCGTTTAGTATTCCTCAACACCATATTAGATTCAGTGGCGTTAGGACCAGAGAAAGAAGATGATCTGCTCTAACTGTACCCTTGAATCATCTGGTTGCTGGGGTTCTGCCTTGGAGACAACATGGTGACAGACATAATTCATCTTCTCTGAACTCTTTCCTTTTATCTGAGGCTTATTGACATAAATTCGACAGGTCCTATCTGAACTGAGAGAAGCCACATATTTAGCCAATGGATCCCATGCGACCCCCTGAACATAATGCAAATGAGCATCCAAAATCTGACGAACTGATCCTGAAAAGGAGTAGAATTTTTCGTTCATCAATATTTTCAATTATGAAACTAAAAGTTCTTAGCTTGATAGTCCTTACCTTTATTAATATCCCAAATGATGCAAGAATTATCAACTGATCCTGAAATCAGACATGCACTATCTTTAGACCATTCAAGGTCCAAAACGTCCTTCCGATGAAACCTGGCTCACGAAAAGTGACACATTAAAACCGGATTTACTCTACAAAGTCTGCCCAACGTCTTGCCAATATGCATCCACACTAGTTAATAAACCGACATAGCAAAATGAAATACAAAATATGTGCATCACTGTATGAGCTGAAACCCACGTCCCTAGAGCCGGGCAACACAATGAATCTGTTCCACCTGACTTTAAATTTAGCTTATGCTTCTATACAAATACCAATATTCTCATGTTTCAAGTCATGCTCTCGTGTCGAGACAGCCTACATTAACTTAGTTTAAAGCCCATATATAATACAGATAGTAACGATAATATATATACAAAACAGCCTGCAGAGGACTGGTGATTCCCGACACGACATGAGAACATGACTTGAACCCGAAATAAATATAGTGGAATAAATCTGAACCCGACACGACATGGCGCAACTGAACTCAAAATCGATACTAATTGACATGTTTTCCCTCATTTTTTGTGAAAATTCGAATCATTTTTGTAACGGCACAAAATGAAACGAATAGTTGACACGAACACATCATGCAAACTCGAATTGTCAACCCTTCTTAAACAACATTATTTAGTTTGAGAGATTTCCTTTTTCCAAGTAAACACCACTTGAAGGGACATTAGCTGCTAATTTCCAGAGTGAAGTCATCCGAGAAGAAAATGCTAGAGATGATTGGCATGATCTGACATTGGACATCAGCAAATTCCTTGAAGGAAGAAGCACAACATAAATCAGAGAAGATGGTCGTACGATAATGTCTTGAGAACTTTCCACGTCTGACCAGCTTCACCTGTGTGCAACTTCCATAAGATCAGCTCTCCTCCTGAAAAACAAGACATGCTATCAAACTAATTAGCCTCTTCGTACCACCAATGGCTCCCAACCTGTACTGGAAAAGTAGCTTGAAACATGAGTTGACACCATACCATCAGCACCAGAGGCCAGTAATTCCCCTGCATGACATAGAGGATTATTATTGACTATCACTGCGCAACTACTGATGTTCATATCAAGGATTGAATTTAAAAGGTGAAAAGCCAAAGGTAGATACAAACTGAAAAATAAATAAATCCTTTACCTCTAAAAAAGAATAAATGATTCAACAAGAGCTATAGTAAAATTTCTTTAATGAAGAAAACACTCATGTACTGCCTACTGCCGTAAGATTTTGCATTAGGTTCAATTGTCATGGATTTATTATCATTAGATAGAGTCTCACTCTCAAGAGATGCAATGCAGGGACGCCTAGAAGTGTGTCAGTAAGTTGCAAGACATGGCGATGTGTGCGGCTACAAAATAGCAATGTGTTTGATAAGCTATCTATTTCTTAAGAAACATAGGGGAAGGATTAGATGAAGAACCTCCTCATATGCTTTAAACACATTGAGCATATTTAACCAGCATCGAGAATTCTCACCTGATGGAGAAAAGCGCAGGATATTTACGGCAGAGCTGTGGTACGTGAGACTGTCCTGATAGGCCGCTACAGGACCTTTCTTCTGCTCTTCGCAAACTAAAAGCCAAAGCTAAGAAAACACAGTCACAGCGGAGTTATTCTTCAGGCTAAATGAGAAATTAGCAGCTCATCTTTATCTAAGAAAATGCATAAGACCCCGAAACTCAATTTAACACGACGGGTATCCCGCAACTTTAACTCGGATCCCACATACACCACTTGCCATTTGATAAATGAGACATCCATGGAATCTAGGGTGGCGATCGACCTCGACAAGATCCAACAAGAACAGTTCCGTTGACCGTCGGGGAGATAGTATGATGCATTTCCAGAAAATATGACGCACTAATCATCACCGAAATCGCATTCATCAAGTAATCTACTATAGAGGGCTTCAAATTTAAACTCCAAAGGCGGACAGACATGCTTCGTTTCGGAACACCAAAGAAAGAAGAGCCAGGACAATAGACAGCAGTCACACTCCCTGTATTCCGAAAAGCACAGACGCGACACAGCGAAGACGAGCGACCACACAGGGAGAAAGAAAACGGAAGAGGGAGGAGCACCTTGATGTCGAAATCGGCGCCGCCGGTGGCGAGGATGCCGGAGACGGGGTGGAAATCTAGGGTTAGGACGGGCTTGGTCTCGTGCCAATTGATCTGGACCGTGCCCCCCTTCATCTCGCCGCCGCCGCCGCCGCCGCCCACACTCCTCCGCCGCTTCTTCTCCTCCTCCTCCTCCCTCCCTTCCTCTCTCTCTCTGAAATCCGAAGGCCTTCTTCCGTTCTCTTTCCTAACCGCCGAGGAGCGCCGCTCGGCGGGATGGATGTTGGCGCGTCATCGTCTGATTTGGCGGGAAATTCATCGGGCCGGCCCATTCGGCCTCCCGCCGGATCGCCGGTATATCGGGCCGGGCCCGTGCGGGTGCGGCCCACTTTCGGAATCATCCCGCCAAAAATTGGATTTACGATTGGGGACCGTTCGTTTCACGAAAAATTTATTATCGAAAAGTGCTTTCTTCGTTTTCCTTATGTGTTGGATCGGGTTCGATGGCAATATGCTTTCTGAACCAGCTCTACACAATTGGCATAACGACTATTTTCTTTGCGTTTATCAACGCATGGCACTGGGAGCAATTGTCGGGTAACTAAATAAGAGAATATTAATTACAGTTTTCAATATACGAACCGCTCAAGAAACAAAAGTTATTTGGTGATTTTGTGTACCGAGAAATTCCTCAAATTGTACGTCTGACGGGTGCCCTAAGAGCGCTTGTTAACACGAACTGTTTTTGCCGGTCCTTTTTAGAATGATCTGGGAAACTCGGACCGTGAACATGAATAAAGATAGGTCATGAAACGGGTGATGTGATCTTGTGACTAGCATTGGAGTTGCTGCGCACCGGAAATACAGTGACAACTCGGACTAGCATCTTTATTCAAACTCAATTCATGGTACAATGTACACACTGTACTAGGGGGAACAGAACCAACATGGGGGGAACACAACAAACGACGGCTCTTCCAACTTTCAACATCCTGTTCCTGATCTAACGTATCGGGTCGGACCCGATTGGGCTGCCGAGGCTCCTCTATCCGTCCATGCGGATGATGCAGCGGAGCGACTCTCCCTTGAGCATGTAGTCGAAAGCCTTGTTGATCTCGGAGAGACGGACTTCGTGCGTGATGAACTTCTCCAGCTCGAGCTCCTGCAGAAATAAGACAGCCGGGGTCGAAGTCAGCATCACATCAAGTTTGTTGAAGTTTCGAAGAAGATAAGGCCACTGAATCTTCCCATAAACCTAATCGATACTAGTTACTATGGTAATCACATTATCATGTCTTTTCAACAGAGTTTTATATGACACCGTTTATCTCACACAGCATTAAAAGAAGAACCTTTAGTTTGAGCTTTGCTCGCTTACCTTCCTCATGTACATCTCGACAACGTTTGGAAGGTCGGTGCGTGGTTTGTAGTTGCCGAAGAAGGTGCCCTTGAGCGTCTTCTCATTCAGGAAGTTCATCGGATGAGTCTTAAAGGCGTCGTCTTTGTTCGGCACTCCGACAAGTACTGCCACACCCCATCCCTGCAAACGGAGGACCATGAATATTTTCGTCAATGACTTTGCGAAATCATTCAGATTGAGTCAGTCAGCAAAATTCATCGGAGATTACATCGTGAACGCATTCGAAAGCAGAAATCATGGCACTGATGCTTCCTGTGCACTCAACGCTTCGGTCGACTCCCCCGTCAGTCATTTCAGCAAGAACCTGAGGATGATGGAATTGCATTATCAAAACCGAAATTAAAGTCTCTACTTAATAGTTTCAATTTTCCAACTTCAACATGCTGCTTTACTAACCTCCTGAACTGGCTTCTGATGATCTTTTGGGTTCACAAACTCGGTAACGCCAAATTTCTTGGCTGTTCAGTTGAAGAAATTGACCATTAGCAGAAGGTCAGATGGAACCGCAAATTCATTGGGAAGAAAATTTCAAGATATAATCGATAGAGCGGATCAAAATGCCTACAGTGTAAACAAAAGAAACTAGCGAAAGCTTCACGATGAGGCAACCTTTCTTTATTTCCTTTTCAGTACTCAAAACTCATGAGACCGCCTTTTATTCGGAATGCTGTTAAGTATCTTCCATTAGGACCAAGTCCCGTGAAACACCGGAACAGTAGAGACACTATTTAGATTCCAAGTATTAATCTTGTTAGAATTGTACTCACCCTCGTCAAATCTTTTCGAATTGAGATCGACACCAATGATCCTCGAAGCTCCAGCAATTCTGGCACCTTCGGCTGCCTGATCAAAAATCATAAGGAACAGTCATTTCAGATCAGCAAGAAAGCACAGGCAGTCCTCAGTACAAAAATAGCATTTCCATGTAAAGGAGAGAATTGCAGAAACTCACAGCAAGGCCAACAGCACCTAGTCCAAATATAGCAACAGTGGAACCCTTCGGAGGTTTCGCAACATTCAAGGTGGCCCCAAGACCTGCATTGCAACTCAGATTAGCAAGACCCGTTTGATGAATGAACAGGTGAAAAAGCACCATCTCAATTACGCACCAGTAGATATTCCACAGCTGAGAACGCAAACTTTGTCCATGGGAGCAGCAGGATTTATCTTGGCTAGGCAACCGACATGAATGACAGTGTACTCACTGAATGTTGATGTCCCGACGAAATGGTAAATGGGTTTTCCATTGATAGAGAATCTCGATTTGCCATCGTTCAGCATCACCCCTCTATCTGTGTTTATCCTGAGGAGATCACACATGTTGCTCTCCTCGGATTTACAGTGCCGACACTCCTTGCACTCCCCCGTGAACACCGGAAGCACGTGATCACCAGGTTTGAGCTCTGTCACACCCTCACCGACGCTTTCGACAATCCTAAGAAACAAGAAGATCACAATTTATAAGCACCGCGGAAAGAAAGAATAAAACTGAGGCCCATTAAATTTCAAATGAAGAAGTAGGCCATACCCTCCTGCTTCGTGACCAAATATGCGAGGAAAAACTGGGGTTTGTCCCTGAAAAATGATGGACCGACAGGGCTAATTAACTGCTTTGATGAAAAATCTACAAGGAACGTGCGAATCGAAGGAGGGAACATTAATTTACCTTGGCTTCCCAGAAGTATACATCTGTATGGCAGAGTGCCGTGACGAGGATTTTCACGCGAACCTCCATGGCCTGCGGAGGAGCCACCTCCACTTCTTCTATCACCAGTGGCTTTCCGGCTTCCCATGCCACCGCAGCTAATATCCAAAATCAATCGGTTAATGCAAGTAGAATGCAGTGATTGGATGTTTTGAGGAGAAGGTAAAAACTGTGATAAGGCCGGACATCATAGCGTATTCTAAAGACGAGGTATTGATATCACGATGAACGGGGGCGGAAGACCAAAACTGGGCAAATTAGCTGAAATGGCTTATTCAATGACCAATCTACGAAAGGGTTACCACCATATTCAGATTCTTTCAATTAAAGCTTCATTTGACGACAAGAAAGCAGAAATTGTCAGAATCAGCAGAGACTGTACGTCCATTCAATACTGGCATATGATGGGGACCATTTTAGGCAGTGGAATTAGCAACACAAGCAACATCAGTATATGCAGGGGGCACAATTTAACTAGCAGAACCAACAATTAATCACAAGTCCTAAATCCCAGCTGCATAATCAACCTGATAATCGGGAAAAACACGTACTGAGGAAGATATAATAAGTAGGGAAGTTCCACGAAAACCATAAATTAGACAACCGTTCAGAACCATGCGATTCTGACTCAACGGGTGAAACCAAGAAAGAAAAAGAGCATGAAATGCTCAAGCTTTTCATCGCAGAAGCTCGTACCTTTGCAACGAATGACTTTCCCGACAGTGCTCGACATAGTTGTACAAACTCCTCGGCTTCTTTCGACTTGAGCGGTGAAATAGATGATTCTTTCTTCTGGATGTGAAGAGAAGTGGGTGATGGGTGATGGTATTTGTAGCCCACGAGGCGAAGAGAGGACTCATGGTTCTGCACCAATCGACGTTCGAGGAAGATAATAAAGAACGGCGAAACCACGCTACCATATACCAGTGTGCTTAGTGTGAAGGTGGTATTTCTAGCCCACAACGCGAAGAGAAGACGCGTGGTTTAGCACCAATCAACGTTCGAGAAAGAGAAAAAGAAAAGGCGAAACCATGTCAACCCAAAACCAGGACCAGCATGCTGGTTTCTCTTCAAGCACGAGGGTGCTCTGCTGAGGGCGCCCTCTGTATCTTGGGTCGTTCACGGTTTCTGGTTTTTCGTGGCGTTGACCTTCACAGCTCAGAATGTCGGGGAGGCCTTTTTTCCTTCTTGACCCTTTACTTAACCGATAGTTCAACGATCAGCTACAGCTACTTTTGGAGCACAGCGGTATCTGTCTTCTGCTTGTGTTTTTGTTTTACTCTTGTAAGGATCTGTGGACTCGTGCATAGAAATGCATCGTTGAAAGCACAATGGTTAAGACATGGGCTTGTATGGAGATTAATTGATCAAGTATATCTTTTTATGCCATTTTAGTACAAGCACCTGCATAATTTTATACTTAAGTCATCCACTCGGATTTTGACTCGCGTTTCATCTTATCCCTGTTCATGATTTTGTTCGGTACTTTATGAATTTTGGGTTTGATTATTTAGGTGTTTTTGTCGCGACGGAAAAAGAGAACAACTATATAAAAGATTATAATGACTCATGTTAATAATGCTGTTTGGACATTTGTATTTCTAAATTTACTGGTAGTATCTTTTCTTTACTACCCCTAATTAAGAGTATTTTAGAAAGAAAAAAGATATTGTAAACGGTGACAGAAGAGTAGAATCTTGTTCCTTATTATATGAGATAGATGTTAGAGGTACAAAAATATTCTTATAAAAACATATTTTTATATAATATATGGAAACGTCTAACTATATCGTCATGTCTTCCAGGTCTATAAACTAGTAAGATAAAACCATTAATCAGAAAACGACATGTTTATAGATTATTATCACCTCATTTTGCATGGAAGTCTTATGAATATTTTGCAAATATAGGATTGCTATTGATTTTTTTAGCAAAAATATCAGTACAAAAGACAAAGGCCCATTTTATTTTCTGTTTTAGGGAGACTTTTGTCTTAACTTTTAATCGTAGTTTTGTCATTTAGAATTTGACCTTCACTTCGTTCTTGAATATGGCTTATTATTGTGGATGACTCAATTATGTTTTGGGATAAGTTGTGATCTTAACATCTATTGTTAACTTTAACTTTTATAGTTTGGAATTTGTCTTTTATTTTGTAAGCGACTACGACTTATTGCAAATGAATTTACATTGAGCACCGCTAATAGTTATAAATCCATAATTGTTTACATCTAAAATTATATGGTTATAGGTAAAGTTAAAGTGATATTTCCAAACGATTCCATAAAGTAAATCAAATGTCAAGTAGTCTTCAAATCCAAGCTTCTAATTTCTATTACAATATATGTTATACGAGTAGAAAATTGGGGGCAAGAAGCCTCCAAACACACAATTAACCAATCAAATTTTCTGTGTGAATCTAATCCCATATATACTAAATTGAATTGAATGCGTAATCGCCGATTGGAACCTTTATAAAAAGTCAGCATAGCAGTCGGTAAAAGTTGCAACTTGTGAGGCAACTTGATCTCTCAAGTTGCCACTTAGATTTTGAAACTCCCTCATCTATTCATAAAAAAATTGTTCCAGTTGTTTGTAATGTGTACTATCTATACTAGTTGTCTTTCTTTATATCTTATCCCTTTTTTTTATTGAATTATCAATTTTGTTTACCTTAATTACCAATTCTTATGTTTGCTAACTCCCTTTAAAAAAATACCAATCTAAGGTGACTCGGCAGCTTTTCTACCGTTAAATTGGATTGCGTTATTAGCTTCATATTTCCAAACAATGCCATGGAGTAAATCAAATGTCAAGTAGTCTTCAAATCCAAGCTTCTAACTTCTATTACAATGTATGTGATACGAGTAGAAAATTGGGGGCAAGAAGCCTCCAAACACACAATAACCAATCAAAAATAAAATTTTCTGTGTGAATCTAATCCCATATATACTAAATTGAATTGAATACGTAATCGCCGATTGGAACCTTTATAAACGGTCAGTCAGCATAGTAGTTGGTAAAAGTTGCAACTTGTGAGGCAACTTGATCTCTCAAGTTGCCATTTAGATTTTGAAACTCCCTCATCTATTCATAAAAAAATTGTTCCAGTTGTTTGTAATGTATACTATCTATACTAGTTGTCTTTCTTTATTTCTTGTCATTTTTCTATTGAATTATCAACTTCTGTTTACCTTAATTACCAATTCTTATGTTTACTAACTACCCTTAAAAAATACCAATTTACGGTGACTCGGCAGCTTTTCTACCGTTAAATTGGATTGGGTTAGTAGCTTCCATTTGAGTCACCGGTGTTTTTTTGACTTGTTTTAATTTGCCAACTTTACTTAACAAATTTTTATCTACATTTCTTAACAACGCCTTGAATTTACTGACTTCTTTAGAAACGCAGGGGAAGTATGAGATGAAAAACCTCCTCATATGCTTTAAACACATTGAGCATATTTAACCAGCATCGAGTATTCTTACATAATGGAGAAAAACGCAGGATATTTACTGCAGAGCCATGGTACGTGAGACTGTTCTGATAGGCTGCCACAGTGCCTTTCTTCTGCTCTTTGCTAAGTAAAAACCAAAGTTAAGAAAACAGAGTCACAGGGGAATTATTCCTCAGGCTAAATGAGAAATGAGCAACTCATCTTATCTGAAAAATACATAAGACTCCACCTGCTATTTGGAAAAGGAGACATCCATTAAATCTAGGGTGGTGATCCAACTAAGCACAATCCAACAAGAACAGTTCCATTGACCATCGGGGAGATAGAATTAGGCACTTCCAGAAAATATGACGCACTAATAACTATTACTGAAATCGCATTCATCAAGTAATGTACAATAAAGGGCTTCAAATTTGAACTCCATAGGCGGACAAACTCACTTTCTTTCGGAACACTAAGAAAGAAGAGCCAGGACACAGACAACTACACTCACTGTATTGCGAAATGCACAGACGTGATATAGCGAAGACGAGTAAAATGCCTCACAAATTAACTGAAGTGCAACAGAAAAGCTGAAAACAAAGTCCAACCAAAACCCAGAGAAACACGCCGAAATAACAAACGGTAAAAGCCGACGACCAAATTGTAAACTTTGAGCTACAAAATGGTAATAGCAATAAAGCACAAAAAAGCATGGAACGAGCGACCACAAAAGAAGAAAGATAATGTGTGGGAACCAAAAGAAAACGAAGAATAACAACTTTGGAAATTAGGAACAAGAGGACAAATAAAGATTGGACGGAGAATTTATTCAAATGCAAATGCTTTTGCTTCGGTATATTTTACAAATCTGAACTTCACAGCCTTTTATACTGGCTGGACGCAGACAACATTAAATAAGGAAAACAAGAAAGTACACAAAATCAACAAAAACACACAAAACACAGTCAAAACTATAAATGCTTCGGTAGCTCTTCTTCATTAAATGTTTACAGCTTTGTCTTCATTAGTCTGCCGGATCTTGCTACCATATAATGAGGTCTTCACATAAAGAAAAGTCTTTATTCTTGAGTTCACGCAGCCCACCACAAATCATGCACGTTGATTTCTTATTTTGTCTTCATAGAGCTATTGTCAACACAATATTCAATTTTTGGATAACTGCACTAAAAATCCTAAAATTTATCCAAACCTACATTTGCTCTTGGACATGAAAAAAAATTCTGGATATGCGAGCTTCCGCCCAAGCACTATTTCGGTGAAAGATTGGTAATGGACACTCGGTGTCCTTTTGATTTGATTGGCTGCATAACAAAGGCTCACTCTACCTCATATTCAGCAATGTGGACATATACCAATCGCGGATCCCCCGGGATACTTCGGTTCGGAAATTCTATGATTGTTTATGGCAACCTTCATATACACTTGACACTATCCTGAGCTGGACGGATTCACTACTAATTTTTGTGGAAAATACTCCGGACAAACTGATATGGTCTCCACATCCTTTTGACTCTTTTTCAGTAGTGCTAGCTTGGAATCATATAAGAAGGAAAGGGCATCCAGCCCCGTGGCACTCATTCATTTGGGATCATCATATTGCCCCCCGACATGCCTTTCTCTTGTGGCTTATTTCTCTCAACTGGCTGCCTACCCAGGTACTCCTCCTACAAAACCGCAGGATTGACACCGCCTTGTGTGCTTTCTGTGGTGATAGACCAGATTTGATCAACCATCTCTTCTTTGAGTGCACTTCTACTACTAGGCTGGCTTTTTTCTGGGCAACTAAATGCAACCTTCCACGGTGCAACCGTCCTTGGCAAGAGCATATTAGGTGGGCAATGGAAGTTTGCGGTGGATCTTCCTTTGCTCACCGCCTCTCTAGATTTTCCTTTGGTGCACTATGTCATATCATTTGGACTGAAAGGAACAACGCCATATTCAGAAACAAGAGTGTATATGTCCCGGGTATGCGCTTGCACCTATTCAAAGTCGTGAAGGATAAAGCCATATCCATTGGGGGAGTTGAGGATACTCCTAGGAACCGGCAATTACAAAGGAAGTGGGGTCTTCCACCTTCAATCTCTGAACCGAACCAGATGGCCTCTTAATTCGGTGTATTAAGTCGCCTTGTTTTTAGTTGGTCTCTCTTTGGCTTGTTGTATAGTTCTTGCTGAACCATCATTGACCCTGTTCGGACATTTCTGTGTCCTAATCGGGTTAAGGGTTGGCTTTGGTGCTATATTGTATATGGTGTTTTGAAAAGTAATACATATTCTTACCTTTACAAAAAAAAACCTAAAATTTATCATAAAAGTATAATTAAATCCTAGAACACTTACAAAAAGTACAATCAAGTTTAAAACCTGTCAAATTGGTGCAGTTGAATCGTTCCGTTAATTTCATCCGACTTGATTAACGGAAAATACTGACGTGGCTATTTTTCAAATATTTTCTCTCTCATACGTGGCAATTTCATGATTAAAACATGAAACATAAAGCTAAAACGATGTCATTTTGGTCTAAAGATGATTTTTAAGGCAAATTTTTTTTAAATTAAATTAAAAAATGAGCTAAAATTTAAAAATGAAAAGGTTGAGATTTAGGCAATGAGGGCTTGCACAACCCTTGCCGCCGCCGTCCCCCCCATTAGCCTTGCTAGCTAGGATGAGGGATGGCTGGAACCCGATGGCTAGGCCTCGACCAATGGCTATCGGCAACCCCTGCCGATCATAGGCGAGGGCCTAAAGCCCTCCTCGCTTGCCATCCCCCACCCTCGTCGGCAATGGTGGGGCGGCGGTGGCAAGGGTTGTGCAAGCCCTCAACGCTAGTTCTCAACTTTTTAATATAAATTGGACCAAAACAACATCATATTAGTCATGTAGAAAAGAGAAAATATTTCAAAAACCCATGTTAACATTTTTTGTTAGTTAAGTTGGACAGAGTTAATGGAAGGAGTCAACTATACCAATTTCATAAGTTTTAAGATTTGATTGCACTTTTTGTAAGTTCTATGACTCAATTGCATTTTTGTAATAAGTTTTAGAACCTTCAGTGCACTTATTCAATCAATTTTATTAATACTTTAACAACCTCACTTAAAATTGACTTTAAAAATCAACAACACCAACCATCATTAATTTTTCGAACGAATCTGCCTTCAATGTTTTTCAAAATATTTGCAATTTGATCTTCCGATATGCAATTAAGCTCAGTCTCACCATCTTTGACTCGCACACAAATATAGTGATACTTGATATTGTTATGTTTGCTCCTGCCATGAAAAATTGGATTCTTGGCTAACGCAATAGCCGACTTATTGTCACATATTGTTTCGGTAGGACTTGTTTGTTCCTACATCAATTCACACAACATCCTATAAAACCATATCGCTTGACATGTCGTGGAAGCTAATACCATGTATTTTGATTTAGTTGTCAAGAGTGCACCAACTTCCTGTTCTTTCGAGGAATAAGAAATTAATCCTAATCCAAGAAAGAAAGCATATTCGAATGTACTCCTCCAAGTCTCGGTATCACCTACGTGTAGCCCACTAGATTGAATTAGTTAGTATAAGAATACAAAATTCCATGGTCACGAGTTCCATCGACATACCGTAAAAATTCTTTTTGCTGCCTACAAATGTGATTGGTACGATTTTTCCATGAAACTGCTAATAATTCTCACTCCATAGGTAATATCTGGTCTAGTGGAAGCCAAATATCTCAAACAATCGGCAATACTTTTGAAATAAGTGGGATTTACCAATTCATCGATTCCTTCCTTCTTCAATTCCGACATTTTTGGCTATGAGAGTCCTAATTGGTTTAACCAATTCCATTTTCAATCACTTCAAATATCATTAGCATATTTCTGCTGCAAAATAAATATTTCACCATTTGCCTGCTTTACTATAGGGCCAAGAAAATAGGACATCAAACCCAAATCTATCATCTCGAATTGGCAAGTCATAATCGTCCTAAATTTAACAAACATCTTTTCACAACTCCTTGTAAATATCAAGTCATCAACATAAGGGTGCACAATTATTATGTTACTGTTAGTATTTGACTTAATATACAACGTATGCTCATACGGGCACTTTTGAAGCCCATGCTCCAATAGGTATGTGTCGATTTGTGTGTACCCAGCATGAGGTGATTGTTTTAGCCCATATAATACCTTCTTCAGCTTGTAAACTTGATTTTCATACTAATTCTTCTCGTAACTTTATGGTTGCTCCACGTAGATTTCCTCTTCAAGGAAATCATTGAGAAATGTTAATTTCACATCCATTTGATAGATCTTCCAACTTGAGCTGCAAATGCTAAGATCATTTAATTGGTATCCATTCGGGCCACTGGTGCAAGTACTTCAAAATAATCATTACTTGGCTTTTGTTTGTAGCCCTTAACAACCAGTTTGACTTTGTATCGATCCACCTAACAGTCGGGTTTGTACTTTGTCTTTTACAGCCACTTGACACCAATAGGCTTCTTACCAGGTGATAAAGAAGTTAGCACCCATGTATGATTCTTCTTAATGGAGTATATTACTTTATTCATTATTTGGATCCACTTCTCATTTGCAGCTGCTTGATCAAAGGATACGATGTCACTTTTAGAAAATAAAAAATAAAAATCATAGTTTCATTAGTAATTCCATCAATATCACTGTTATTGTCTCTCGTGACCACATAATCCTTGAATTTTGCTGTTATCTCTTGCAATCATTGTGAAGAAAATAATGGTGATTCTGGAGTTGCTATTGGTGAAGAAGATGCCCCACCTGTTGAAGATGATGGAGGTTAGGTTTTTTTTTTCTCCTTGCAATGTTTCATCTTCGATGGTGATGCTTTTTTTTTTCACCCTTTTGGTTCTAGTCCCAAGCTTCATTTTCTAAAAACTAGATGTCCCTTCTGATGATTACCTTTTTGGTGACTGGGTTGTACATCTTATTATCTTTAGTTATGTCACTATAGCCAATAAAGATGCATTTCTTGCTTTTGTCGTTCAACTTTTTCTTTCGTTCATTTGGTGTATGGGGATATGCCATGCACCCAAATACCTGTAGGAACGAAATATCTGGTTTGTTGCCGCTCCAAACCTCTTCTGGGTTTTTTTCAAGAACACTCATTGTTGGACACCTATTCGGCAACACACGCGTAGCTTCCGCCCAAACTTTTGGAGTAGATTTTTAGCTTTTAGAATACTTCTTGACATTACAAGAATTATCATGTTCTTAATTTCTACTATAATTTTTGCTGAGGAGCATAACTGACAATCAAATAACGTTTCACTCCATGTGCGAAAGCATAGGCCAACTTGCAGGAAGCCGAAACTTCCCCTCTTGTCATCTCAGGCGCGAGAGGCTACTATGCTTGCCTATCCGGTGATAACCAACCGAAACTAACGTGGAGTCTATCTTCTCCACCCAATAGGCACTCAAGTTCCCTCCATATTTTTTTCTTCCCTGGAAAGAGGGAATACGGAGAGAACTTATGGGGAGATCCCTCCACAATACCGGGGAATTCCTTTCCCTGTCTCTCCTTGAGCCTTTTAAGAACTTATTCAAGTCCAAAATTTTACAGTATTTGTCAAATTCATTCGAGGTAAATTCTCCCACTCTATATGATCTCAATGTCTTCAAATTAAAGTCGCTATGTTTTTCAATAGAGACTTTAAATTCTTTAAACTTGCCAAATGTTTCGGAATTTTCTTTCAAGAAACATACCTAAATTTTTCTGGTAAAATTATCCACAAAAATTAACATGTACCTTTTTTGCCCAAATGATTCAACCTCAATAGGGCCACAAATGTCCGTATGTACCAAGTCCAATGGTTGCTTTGCTCTTCAGGCTTTTCCAACCAGAAAAAAGTCTCAATGTTTTTTCCCAATGAGACATCCTTCGCATGGATGATATGGACGACAGTGTACTCGCTGAAAGTCGAAGTCCCAAGGAAATGGTGAATGGGCTTCCCATTGATCGAGAACCTCGACTTGCCATCATCCAGCATCACCCCTCTGTCCGTGTTTATCTTGAGAAGGTCACACATGTTGCGCACCTCAGACTTGCAGTGTCGACACTCCTTGCACTCCCCGGTGAACACGGGAAGCACGTGATCACCGGGTTTAAGTTCTGTCACGCCCTCACCAACGCTTTCCACAATGCTGAAAATCGACATAAAGACGGTTACAATTGGAAAACACAATTTTAGTGGAATGATTTTATGAAGGAGTAGGCCTTACCCAGCTGCTTCATGACCGAATATGCGGGGAAACACGGGGGGTCTGTCCCTGAATATCGAAGAACCAATGGAGTTAAACCATAAGCCTTGATGGAAAACTAATGAGGAACATGATCGGCAATACAAAATTAGCAATGGTTACCTTAGCCTCCCATAAGTAAACATCGGTGTGGCAGAGAGCGGTGACGAGGATCTTCACACGAACCTCCATCGCCTGTGGAGCGCCCAGCTCCACTTCCTCGAGTAATAGCGGCTTTCCTGCTTCCCATGCCACAGCAGCTGCAACACAAAATGCGCTCGATTAATAGAGATACATTATGGAACTCTTCCAACAACCCGAAAGAGTAAACACCATACAGTACGAATCTGATAAAGATCCAAACAACCCATCTAGCCGAAGAACTCCAGAACCCCATTGCATTATCGAGCGGAACATTGGCTGAAGAATTTGTATAGACGCTAAGAACTTAAAGACCCCAAGTGGCAACGCAAATCTACCTAAAACACGAAGTAATACATGGATTCTTCATAGGAGTACCTTTACAACGAATGACTTTCCCGACAGTGCTCGACATCTTTTACAGCAACTTTCCCAACTCTCTCGACTTTGATGACTAAATAAAGATGGAAGATGGAGGAAATTCTTGATGGGTATTTATAGCAGAAAAATATTTTTGAAAGTAACGGTTTGATAGAAGTATGATCCCACGAAAACCATCATTTTGTAACCGCTGTATAAGGTTTTGTAAAGGCTTTATAACATTTGATTTATTTCTTCATAAACCCTCCGTTAAATATACACCAAATTAAAAAAGAATTTTCCTTCGTTTTTCATATCTCTCATTTCTTTACTGGGTTATACAGATAACCCCGTTCCTTCTATTATAATGTGCAAATTAAAGAAGAAAGTTTGTTGTATCATAGAAGAATAGTCACTAAAGCTTATCACACCGAGTTTCGTATTCCGATGGGCGGAATTATCCTTAAAGATAATGCTTGCATGCTTCAGGCAATTGGTCTTATTTTTTTCCATCTTTTCCGATAGATTTTCAACAATTATCTAGTATTTTTCTAACAACGGAAAACTCATGATCAAGCACCAATAAGCATACAAAGAAACAAGAGAGAGAGAGATAGAGAGAGCACGACCATGTCAAAACCAGTGGCTTGTTGGTCTCGGAACGAGGCTCCAACAAATAGCACCATGACGTTGCGTTTGATTATCTAAATTTGGATTGGGATAGGATAGGATAAGATCAGATTATGAATGCTCTAAATATCCTCCGATTGTAGAAAGTTCCATTACATGTTTGGTGCAATTTAATTAAAATAGGATAAAAATTCAAAGATTTTTGAAAAACTCCCTTGCCAAATACAAACCGGAGCAAAGTCAACAAAATCAGCTGTACGTTTAATAGGAGAAGAAATAGCCCGATTTTGGTGCAGTGGAATCACAGGAAGAGGCACAGCGTTGGAGGATCGGCGCCGGATGTGAGAAGTGCCGGACGTGAGTATGGCAGCCAGTTCGACCAACTGCTGCATGAACTGGACCATCTCCTCGTACCACTCGGCCCATTCGGCGAACTTTGTTAGGTGCGTGTACTAATCCAAGCTCAAGTTCTCCAGTGCCGCCACCACAAGTCGGACTCACTGAGTTGCTCCGGTCAATTGATCGATTAGTGAGTGTTGGCTTCAAGCAAAGGAGAAAGAGAGAGAGAGAGAGCGATCTCCTCTGCCCTGTGTGCTGAAAGCGAAGAAGATGATGAACTCCTCCACTGAGGATCCTTCAAAAAAATTCCCCTTGAGGGCGGTGGTGGTGAGCCGACGGCAAGAAGAGAGATCAATTGAGAGGCGTAAACTTGGTAGGCAAGACGTTGAGCGGTGAACAATGCAGCGAGTCCAAGGGATTTATCTCTCTTTTTTTTTTGTTTTTTTCTCAATTTTTTCATATTAGATATCCTATCCGGCTTTATTTCACCCTAGGTGAGATTTTTTTATCCGGATCATATCCAGACACATTCGAATCTAGTGTTCTCCCAAACACCGAACAGGATAAAAATTCTTATAAAATTCACTCCATATCCTTGCAATTGAGTCAAAGGGGCCTTCAATCGTGTCTATGTGTAGAATTCAGATTATGAATTCATACGGACTCTATTCCCTGATCAAACACCGTAAATTTTTCGTTGAACACAAAATGAATTATTAATTTATTGTTTATTAATTTATTGTCCTTTACCAAAAAAAATTATTAATTTATTGTTTATCTAAATTGATTTTCACATTGTACTTTATTTAAATCGTGCCACTCATTTTTAAGATCCGAACCTCTTGAAAATTCACAATACTCAAATGTTTTTACAAAGATGCACATACACTTTTTCATAATCTTCTGAAATGTGAATAGTATTTTAAATTTCCATGAGAAAGGAGAAAAATTACTTTTTGCTTCTATCTAGATGCATACAAACATATCCATCATTTTTTTTGTCGATCATATCCATTATTATCGGGTTGGTGTTTGAAACTCCCTAATCTAATTGTAAAAAAACTTATTTAGGTTGCTTATAATGTATACTATCTATATCAATTGTCTTTCTTTATGTTATATCATTTTTCTATTGAATTATCAACTTTTATTTACCTTAATTACCAATTATTATGTTTACCAACTCATTTAAAGAAATTACCTACCTAAGGTGACTCGGCAGCTTTTTTCTCATTAAATTAAATTGGGTTACTAACTTCTCTTTGAGTCACGGGTGTGTATTTGAATTTTTTAAATTTGCTAACTTTTCTTGACAATTTTTTATCTGCATTTGTTAATAATGCCTTGAATTTACCAACTCTTTAGAAATTACCATTCTCAAGTAGATTGACTTACCCGGTTTTTTTCCAATTAAATTATTCATTGGTTTTGAGTTACCAACTCTCATATAAGCTACTCAGCAAGTTTATTTTTCTTGTAATTAACAAAATTTCCAACCTTTATTTATTTCTTAACTATGCCTTAGATTTTCTAACTGTCTTGTGAAATTATGAACTTTATTATAATTGAATAATCAACTTTTCTCCAATTAAGTTATCAACAAAATTTAGATTATCAACTCTCACTTGAATCAGGTGCCAACAATTATTTGATTATTTTTCATTGACCAACTTGTCTATTGGGTGGCCAATAAATGTGGTTACTATATTACAAAGTTGGTAAATTTAAAAAAAACTGAATAAACATTTGTAAGAAACTTAAATAAGATTTGACAACTCGTTAATAACTTAATCAAAGAAAAGCTTGTATGTCAAACAAAAAAGGTTGGTAATTTCATAAGACAAAGAATAAATTTAGGGTGACGCTTTTTCCACTCCTCCTTTAGCTTAGACACTCCAATTTTTTGTGTTTTGACCATAATATTCCTCGTGTGGCCCACCACATCTATTACAACTCTAGTGTAGAGTGGTCTTTTTTGGTTAGTCAACTCTTTTTATTACAAACCAAAAATAAATCTTTTTATTTTGTTTCTTCTTTTTTTTTCCTTATGGATCCCACTTTTCTTCTTTTTCGTTCTTTCCACGCTTTTAATTGCACCACATCTCTATGTTTTCTCTCTTGTAGGCCATTCTCTTCTTTTTTCGCCTCCCTACTCCTCAAGTTGTGGGCATTGAAACAAGGTTGGCTTGCAGACCGAATTCAACGAAAACAAGGCAAACATATATTGGCAACACTGATACCAGTAGACAATTACTGAGGATTTAAGTCAATAGTCATAATAAGGTTTCAGATAAGGCAATGAGCTCTTTTATTACATATTACACCATTGAATCAAGTATGATGTCACATTCACATGTTGAATAAAGTTTTCTAGCTCTAAACTTGAAAGCTGGCGTACATTCAACATTGTTATGTTGAAGCCGTTTTTCTACTTTACCCAATGATATTTGTGTCCAGCTCAATTTGTGACTCTTTGCAACGATGTGAAGTTTTTCTTTTTGACCTTCTGACGGCATCTTGTACATGAGTTGAGATAATCAATGCATTGTGTTTGTTCATGACAGAAAGGCCAAAGTGTTGCATGTGTAAATGCTTATCTTTTTTGAGTACCATATATCATTGGACAAAAGCCATAAGATTGACTCGGAAAATTATTAGTCGATTGTCATTTGCAACTGTGCATTGGTGTTGGGATTGCCAACGTATGTTTACGTTGTCTTTGTAAAATCAATCTTTATTAGTGTGAATGCAAGCCAACCTTGTATCAATGCCCTGCAATTCAAGGAGTATGGAGGCGTAAAAAGAAGAGAATTGCCTGCAAGAGAGAAAACATAGAGACGTTTTGCAAGAGCCGAGAACTGAGATATCAAAGGTGTGGAAATGAAGAAGAAGAAGGAAAGTGGGACCCGCAAGGTTAAAAAAGAAGAAACAAAATAAAAATAGTTTTTTTTAACCAACAAAAATGGTGGGCCACACAAGGGATAGTTTAGTCAAAACACAAAATAAATGATTGTTTAATCTAAATGAGGAGTGGAAAAAGCGCGGCCCTAAATTTAAGGCCTTGATAAGATAAAGTTAGTAAAAATAAGACGATTTTTTTTTCGGTTAGAGATAAAATAAATTTGTAAATCTAAAAAAAAAAATAAACGTTGGAAACTAAGTCTTACAAGAGTTGGTGTCGAAAAATTAATTAATAACTTAACTGAAGAAAAGTTGAGAGTCGCTTTAAAAAAGGCTGGTTATTTTGAAAAGGATTTGGTAAATTAAAAAGTTGGTAAGCATGGTAAATAAAAGTAGTAACTCAACAGTATGATTGGTAAATTTAAGTAAAAAAAGTTGAATAATTTCAATTAGAATTGGTAACTCAATACGAGTTGGTAACATAAGTTGGTAAGTCACACAAATATATGTTGTTGATTTCATTGAAAAGTAAGCCGTTGGTAAATGATAAGAGAAACTTCTGACCAAAAAAAAAGATACGAGAAACTTTTTTGTTAAAGATAAGAGATGTTGATAATTTAGAAAAAGACTCAATCTTGGTAATAAATTCAAAAAAAGAATTGGTTTCATAAAATTGGTTTGTAATCTAATCAGGAAAAAGTTAGTAATCACTTTGTGAAAGGATAGATGAAAGTTAGTAAAATGTAATCGATAACAAAAGTTGATATATTACCTTACCAAAAAAAAACAAAAGTTGATATATTTAAAAATGAATAAAATAAACATTGGTAAGTGCCTCAAATGAAAATTCATAACTCAAAACTAGTTAGAAATTTAATTGGAGAAACGTTGGTCAGTCGCTCAAATAAAGCTTAGTAAAATTTATAAAAGAGTTGGTAAATTGAAGGCATTGATAGATAATTGAAAGTTGGTAAAAGATAAGAAAAGTTGGTAATTTGTATACTGTAAAAGAAAGTTGCCATTACAATAAAATACTTGGAAATCAAGCAACCGAATCATCTTTAGCAAACATTTCTTTTTACACATACCAATTGCTTCAATACTTTACTAGCACGAAAAAATGTCCGTTTTTTTTTTTTGGAAACATAATAATTAAATCGTCCCATTACATGTGTTCCATAGTTTAAAATGAACCCCATTTTATGTTTATGGAATCAGTAATCTCTGAAACTACTAAAAAAATGCTTTAACAATATTCAATGAGCATTTGAATTTAGTTCTTATTCATTATTGGAAACATGGAGATTCCGTCTCCGAAAAAGTAGATGATTTTATCAAGTTGGAAAGAAACTTCTTGAGTGACAAAATCAAGTTTTTGATAATTGAAATGTTGTAGCTTGTTGAGATATGTGAAGAATGAGTTTCCATTTTAATTAAATTGCTATGTTAGAATTTTCAGAGGTGTTTAGGGGAACAAACCATACATCTTTGACATGTAATTGCACTGCTATTTCAGAACCAAAAGTTCACAATCTTAATTTGAAAACATGAGCTGTCATGTTCACACATAAAAAAGGATGGCATTGCAACTTTAATGACCAAGAAATACTCTGAAAACACTAGATATATCAACTGAAGAGAAAGCTCAATGACTTCTGCAACTGTATTACAGTATTATTTGGATCATGTACTGAGGAAGAAGGCGAAAGGCACGAGAAACTGTTGAAACTGATGCGGAAAAACAAATAGACAGAACACGGAGATTTACGTGGTTCGATCACAACGTGATCTACGTCCACGGGCGAGGCAAGACAATGTTCCACTATAATCAAAGAGAGTATAATTTTCAGAAGTCGAAAACAACGACTAAAGCTCATGGCTCACAAAAAACTCTCTGTAAACAAAATTCTTTCTGTACATCAATGAGAAAACCTAGCCGCAGTATAAATAGGGCTCCCAAAAATTTTCCTCGGGGGCGTAGCCCCCGAACCCCCTGAGACATTAATTCGCTTCCTCCAGCTCGGGCGGTCCGCTATGGAGATTTGTTCGCTTGCTGTGCCCAACCCTTCGCGTCGCGAACCAAATCTCAATTTTCTCTCCACTTTCGGGTCGCACAAAAATATGTCGGGTCGGGTCATAAACCGGACCAAGTACATAAAATTCAAGACATATTTAACAGAAACAAAACAGAAAAGGAAAGAAAAGGGACGTTCTTCTGCATTCTGTATTTCTTTTCTCATATGTCAGGCTGAATTTATTGGCACTCCCACATTACGAAACCCGACAGCAGATCAGTGGCGCACTATGCATCCATCCGGATAATGCACCGGAGAGACTCGCCTCGGAGCATGTACTCGAAGGCCTTGTTGATTTCTGATAGACTCACCTCATGAGTGATGAATTTTTCCAGTTCAAGCTCCTGAGGATACACAACAGAGGGATAAAACATAAAACTTGAGTCACCAGCAAGAAGGCATGCAACATATTGCTATGCGTGCGCTTGTACTTACCTTCCTCATGTACATCTCGACGACATTAGGGAGGTCAGTGCGCGGTTTGTAGTTACCGAAGAAGGTGCCCTTGAGCGTTTTCTCGTTCAGTAAGTTCATCGGGTGGGTCTTGAAGGCGTCATTCTTGTTTGGCACGCCAACGAGCACGGCCACGCCCCATCCCTGCAAGCCCAGATCACGGAAAATCTTGTAATTCATGGCTACATGCAATCAACCATAAAGGAATACTATTCACAGCTATTGAAAAATTACATCGTGGACACATTCAAATGCAGATATCATAGCACTGATGCTTCCAGTACACTCGATGCTTCGGTCGACTCCTCCACCGGTCATGTCAGCAAGCACCTGCAAATAGCGAAATTGAAGAATTAGAACAGAAAAGAAGTCTCCAGTTTCTCTACTTTCTTTTTCAGTTACATATACTTGTTGACTAACCTCTTGAACAGGCTTCTCATAATCTTTTGGGTTCACAAACTCGGTAACTCCGAATTTCTTGGCTGTCAAACAGAGAAGACAAAATCATCGTAAGACAATTACAGTTGAACCTGAACCAACGCACTTTCGTGGTCATTATTGAAAAGGAGGTACAAAATTGCTTGGCACCATAATCTCAAATTTAGCACACATATCAAGCCTTCTGTTTATCTTCTCATCTAGCGAAATTCAGTACTTAAGTTGTACGAATTCTACGCACCTGGGAGGAACCTTTCCGGATTTAGATCAACCCCAATAATTCTTGAAGCCCCAGCAATTCTGGCGCCTTCGGCAGCCTGGCAGAAAAATTCAAAGAGAACAGCGTCCTTGCATCAGCAACACTGCTGGGAGCATCCTTCGCTAAAACAACTGCTATTACTTCATAGAAAATGAGTGACACGGAGCAAGGATTTTGAGAAACTCACGGCAAGGCCAACAGCTCCTAGCCCAAATATCGCAACAGTTGAACCTTTTGGGGGTTTTGCAACATTCAGGGTCGCCCCAAGACCTTCAAAGAAAGACAGATCAATTTTTTCGAAGTGTATCTTTTTGAGCAAGTAACATGCTGTTTCTAACATCAAATGCCTCAGATCTTAGTTCTTCGCATACCAGTGGAGACCCCGCAGCTGAGAATACAGACTTTGTCAAGGGGAGCAGCCGGGTTGATCTTGGCCAGGCAACCAACATGAACCACAGTGTATTCGCTGAAAGTCGAAGTCCCAACGAAATGATAAATGGGCTTCCCATTGATTGAAAACCTCGACTTGCCATCGTTCAGCATCACCCCTCTGTCCGTGTTTATCCTGAGAAGGTCACACATGTTGCTCTCCTCGGACTTGCAGTGCCGACACTCCTTGCACTCCCCAGTGAACACAGGAAGCACATGATCACCAGGTTTAAGTTCTGTCACGCCCTCACCAACGCTTTCCACAATGCTGAAAATCGACATAAAGACAGTTACAATCGGAAAACACGATTTAAGTGGAATGATTTTGTGAAGGAGTAGGCCTTACCCAGCTGCTTCATGACCGAATATGCGGGGAAACACAGGGGTTTGTCCCTGAATATCGAAGAACCGATGGAGTTAAGCAATGAGCACTGATGGAAAACTAATGAGAAAAATTAGTAATGGTTACCTTAGCCTCCCAGAAGTAAACATCTGTGTGGCAGAGGGCAGTGACGAGGATCTTCACACGAACCTCCATCGCCTGTGGAGGGGCAAGCTCCACTTCCTCGAGTACCAGTGGCTTTCCTGCTTCCCATGCCACAGCAGCCGTGACACAAAGTTCGCTGGATTAATAAAGTCGAATGCTTTCGACCAAAAAAATAAATAAAATGAAGTTGAATGCTTATGCGTACAAAGAAAATTCTACATCATGTGTGAGGAAGACATGCACTGCATCAAGATCACACGTGCACAGAGACATCATCAATGGCCCTGAATCTAGCCATTGCATAAATCAGTTGAACAATGTCACTGACGATAAAGCATCGATTTTTTCCCTAACCTTCCTTCTTTGAAATTTAAGATACATTGTGGAACTCTTCCAACAAGCCGAAATAGCAAACACAATACAGTAGTAATCTGATAAAGATCCAAACAACCCATCTAGCTGAAGAGCTCAAGAACCCCACTGCATTTTGAAGCGGAACATTGGCTGATGAATTTGTATAGACGCTAAGAACTTAAAGACCCCAAATGGCAACGCAAATCTACTAAAAACATGAAGTAATACATGGATTCTTCATACGAGTACCTTTGCAACGAATAACTTTCCCGACAGTGCTCGACATCTTTTACAGCAACTTTCCTCGCTTTCTCTCGACTTTGATGACTAGATAAAGACGGAGTTTTTTCTTGTTTCTTGGATGTGAAGAAAAGGAACTTCCTGATGGGTATTTATAGTGGACGATTATGACAGAGAGACTTAGAAAACTCATAGTTTAGCACCAATCAGCGTACAAGAAACAAGAGAGAGAGATAGAGAGAGCACAGACCATGTCAAAACCAGTGGTTTGTTGAACTCAGTACGAGGATGCAACGAACGGCGCCTTAAGTATTTTGGGCAGCAATCCCAGTTTCTGGTTTTTCATTTCGTTGACCTTCGAAGATATTTGAATGTTGCTTCCGTCGCGCGAAGTTTTTGGCCTCCTCCAATAGTTTCTGTACATATCATTTAAATATAGAAGTGAAAACAACAATTATAAAATTCACTCCATATCCTGGCGATTGAGTTAACAGGGCCTTCAATCACGTTTACGTGTAGAATTCAGATTATGAATTCATCCCAACTCAATGCCCTCGTCACACACCGTAAAGTTTTTGTTGAACACAGATGAAGTATTACTTTTTTTTTGGTAAGGAGATGAAGTATTACTTTAATCTCTATCTGAGTTGACTTTCACTTTCACTTTATTTAAATCATGCCACAGTTCCAAGATAAGCTTACCGCTGTTTACAAGCAGCACACGTGGTCCATAATCAGTTTTAGGCGTGACAGAAGAAACTAATGCATAATCGAAGTGAGTGCGTCATGGATGATTTCAACTCTATAAACCAACAGAGAAGCTGGTAACGCTGCTGCAACTGGGGCTCACAAGTTGCTGCAACTTGCGGCTCACAAGTTGAACAATTTCTTATTTGATTTGATAGATTGCTTTCTGTCGCTTCTCACTAAGATGATATCTGTAATACCACCATCGTAGCAACTACTCCATTTATCAGCATAACTTTCTAATTCCTGTTTTAACGATGAAGGGCACCATGTGAAAACCTGAAGGTATACTTTTTGAGGGAAATGCATAAAAAAAACATGTATTACGAAGTAAACATATATTAGGCTCCGTTCGTTTCGCGGAAACTGTGACGTTTCTGGAAAATGTTTCTGGAAAGCCATTTTCCATGAAAATGATAATATTTTTTTCTGGTGTTCGGCTGAGACCTAAAAATGAACTAAAAAATATTTTCCGTTGTTCGATATGAAAAATCCTCGTTGCACTCCTCTTAATAATTTCTTATTTTATTTAAAAAAATCAAAATTTAAATAATATTTTATTTTTTGAATTTTAAATGTTTTAACAATTTTTAATATTTCTTTTTGTTTCTTTCCCTTTTTTTCTCTTTTTAATTTTCTTTTCTTTATTCCTCTGTTGGTCGCCGGCCACGGCAATGGCTAGCGACCAACCACTGGCGAGGCCAAGCCTCGCCTGTGGCTAGCAACCGGCCGATAGGGAGGGAGGTGCGAGGTGGATCGACTCCACGGTGGCAAGGGCTTCAACGGTCACGATTGCGACATGGCATGGCTAGGCCGGTGGTGGTTTGGAGAGAGGGCACAAGCGACTAAGGGCAAGCGCTGGCTCTCATCGGTGGAAATCTCTTCCAACCTAAATTTTGGGTAAAAGAAAATGTCATCAAAAACTCCAATTTAATGCCAGTACCTTAAACTTTTTTTTTGTGTTATCAAAAAAATACAAAACTCCAATTTATAACACATGTACCTCTGTCATCCAGCTCTGTCAATCAGTGCCATTATATTATACGTGGCGACTGGCGTGAACAATGGAAGGCAAACAAAATTGATGTGGCATCATGTGGCTTGAGTGAGAAAAAAAAAAAACGACGCAGTCTAGATTATATATAGCTCATATGGCTATGTGAGTAACATAACATGCCTAATGAAAAGAAATATCACATGATCAAGTACTGCCGCCCTGAGAACAAAAACTAGAGCACTTTTAGTGAGTTCGACTTGGTCAGTTCTGGCAAATAGATGTTCTATTATTATAAAGGACATACAGGTTGTTTAGGCCTAGCTAAGGAATTCGACGAATTAATTAAGAAAAAAAAAACGTAAAGCTATGTCCTAGTTCAAATCTAATATTGAATGGCTTTGTCACTAACTCATTATGCAGGTATAAATTCTCATATTTAGTCACTGTTGTTTATTTGATTGTTTGGCATTTCCCGCGGTTCCAACAAATTTCCAACTTTTACTAGTGTACCGTATATAGGGTTACAAATGCGTTAAAGTTACTGATCCTTATACGAAGTTTCAAACCTTAATTTAAGTGAATTACCAACTTTTCCCGCGGGTTCAAATACACTACAGTTAATAACTTGC
Organism: Syzygium malaccense; assembly: GCA_031216405.1. Lineage (NCBI taxonomy): Eukaryota > Viridiplantae > Streptophyta > Magnoliopsida > Myrtales > Myrtaceae > Syzygium > Syzygium malaccense. Next base: position 45,101,806 of record CM062260.1, read on the forward strand.
CTATCGCGCTTAATGAAATAATTGCAACGGTATAGACTTTGAGAAAAATACATCAAAGGTCGTCACCTTTTGCATTGCCAGCACTTTGCACTATTTGGTGTTTCCATATACAGCTTAACATCCCGTACCAAATCTTATCACTGAAAAGGATCAAACTATCCCTATTTGAAAAGTACCAATCTCCCAAAATCTCCGGTGCACCCTATTACCTACTCATACTCAATCACTAATCTCCCTACTGTCCACCACCACCCGCCGTCGTCGCCGCCGCCGCCGCTTAGAGCTACATCATTTATTGCTCGAGAATATAGATACAGAAGTCATCCCATTGTTTTTCTCAACCATAAATGTGCTCTACTATAAGGATGAGATTTACACATTGCATGCTGGAACTCACACGAAAAAGTATCAAAAAATTCTAAACTTATTGTATTAGTGTCAATTCAGTCCTAAACTTTTTAATTGGACCAGTTTAGTCATAAACCTTTTTACATTGGTACCAATTCAATCTATATGATCAATTTAGACCCGAAATCAATAACGTAGATGCAGATCGTCTTAAATGGCATGGCTTGCGCTCACATAAACATTTTTAGATAATATTTTAATAATATTTTGATTTTTAATATAATTCTTTTTATCTTTTTTTTATTTCTTTCTTTTCCTCCATTTTGGCCAGCGACGGCCAACAAGGGCCTTTGCGGCCCCGCCGGCAGCAAACGAGGGCACAAAGCCTCACCCCCCCCCCCCCCCCCAACTTCCTAGATTTGAGCGAGGGCTGCCCATGGCAGGCAAGGGCTTGATGGTCCTTGCCGGCTGAAATTAAGGAAAAAAAAAGAAAATTAATAAAAAAAGAAAAGGAAAGCATAAAAAGATATTAAATATTAAAAATGTCCACATTATGCCGGCCATGCCAAGTAGAACGACTGATGTTCATATCAGTGATTTCCGGCCTATATTGATCAGATGAACTGAATTGATATCAATGTGAAAATATTTGGAATTAAATTGGTCCAATTTTGATTTCTCGTACCAAACCCATCTTATTTAAGCCCACGGAGTCCTTCATTCTTTCCCCTCGTACACTCGAATTTCTTGTTCAGTAATACAATGGAACTAGAGCAACCCAGCATGACGAGGCAATCCCATATCAACATCATGAACAAATACATCGACCCAAGAAATGGCAAGAGTACTCCATCATCATCGTCAAGGAATGATTTGTGTGAGCACTCAGAATCCTTTCGCAAGCTTGGAATGGGAGTCCCGGCGGCGGGCGGCGTCTCTGATGTGGAGAAGAAGCTATCGTGGCTCCGCTCTCAAATCATCGGTGGCGACACCGAGTTCAACTCGCCGTTCGGCAGGCGAAGGCTCATGTATGCTGACAGCACCGCCTCCGGCCACTGCATCCGCTACATGGAGGACTTCATCGTTGACAACATCCTTCCATTTTATGGTAAGTATGTTTAGTGTCTATAAGATTTTTCTTTTTTAATTTCGTACACCGACGGCAAAAGAAATCATTCATCTACAGTTGCATTACGTAAGTTAACACATATTATTTCCTAAAACAAGAAAGGAAATTATTTTCGAAGTTTTTTTGGGTCGAAATTTATTTTCGAAGTTTAAAGGTCAACATTTGAATACTTTCTTTCAGTTAATTCATTGCTAACAAGTCATATTTATAAGATCAATTTCCGGTCCATGTTTCCTTTGCCGAAAAATCGTACTCTAGAGAAATATTAACTTTTCATTGTAACTCAAAAGCATTATTGGAGTGCGCACGTTTCACTGAAGGGTTAGCATTCTTTGGTCTTGCGATGGTTAATAAACTTTTACGTTTCACACTTTTGAAATCCTTATATGTTCTTTGTAATTACATGCCAATCACTTATGTACTCAAAGTTGTGCCGCGATCGTGATCGGATAAGATCTACACCAAATCAATTGCACGAGAGAGTCTTAACCTATGGTCTAATGCTAGAAAAGCAAAATAGATTTTCCATTCTAAAGACTTTACCATGATCACTCTTCATGATTAGGCCCGTCAAACGGGTGGGTTAGGTCAGATTGAAAATAGACTGGCCTATATTAAACCATTTTTTATGCAATACAATTTTAGAGGCCAAACCTGACCTAGACCCAACCCTAGGTTCAAATCTTAATAATGTTTCTCCTCAAAATTATTGCTTCTGAAGAATGACAACTCCATGGACTGGCTTGTGGAGTCGATGAGAGAGCTCAGGTGCTCCGATCAAGTCGTAAGCTAGGACTTCGCATGGCACATTAGCAACATTTAGATGAGAGTGAGCGCCATGTTAATGGATTATAACAAAGAGGATTTAGAACCGGGAACGGATTGGTTCTGATTCGGTCTCAGTTATGCCTGGGGACCAATCCACTTATAATTAAAAATAAAATTTACCCCATATCATTATTAAAATGGCATAATTCTCTAAAAAATCATCAACTTTAGGTCTAAACTCAAATCTGTCTCATACTTATTTTTGTCAAAAAAACCACCAACTTTCAATAATGGTTCCCACATCTGCTCTTATCACACTTCTCTTTCTCTCTCTCCCCGTTAATCCGTTCTGTGTCATGATCTCTCTCTCTCTCTCTCTCTCTCTCTCCTACAACAATCGGATCCGCCCCCTGCTCAACAAGTTTCGACACCTTATGGTCATGGAGGAGGGAATCCAGCTCCCTAGCATTGTCCTTGTTGGCAACCGGTCCTCTGGCAAGTTAAGTGTCTTCGAGTCCCTTGCCGGCATCAACCTACCGTGCGGTAGGGCATTTGCATGCGAATCCTCTCATCATGCAACTCCAATATAACCCTTACACTGATCGCCAAGAGCTCTACCTCTATATCAATGGCAAAGTTGTCCCCATCAACTAGGACCACATCTCCGAATTCATTAATGCCGCCACCAACGAGATTGCTGTCCACGAGAACCAGACCGGGCATGGCTTTTGATCCAGCTATATACGTTGCTCTCCCACAATGACTGGCGATAATGCAGCGAGGCGATCTCAGCCTCGGTGGATCCAATGGCAAGGAGTCGCCAAATCGCGTGACAGTGAGTGAGGTGTTGAAGTACTCCCTCACCTAGGTGATCATCCCATTGGCAGAGACCGTCCAAGCGTTGACCCACAAGATCGAGAGGGTTGGGTCAAAGCCCGCGGTGAGCACGATGGGGCTGAAGGAGGTGAAGGAGTCGGGGACGAAGAGGAAGGTGTCGTCCGACGTGGTGGAGGAGGCGCTGATGGGGAGGCGCATCAAGAACTTGGGAGGATGGCATTACCACTCAAGGTTGGGGGCAAGGATGCAGTGGATGGTGCGGAGCTGAAGGGCCTGTACAGGGTACGGACCACCGTCCAATTCGCGGGCCAGAGCTCCTCTAGATGCTGAAGAAGAAAAGAAGTTTTTCTGCTAACCTTTGCTTTGGATTCGGTGGAGAGAGAGAGGAGCAAGAATTCTGTAAGTCAATGACGTGGGACTTGGGCGAGGGTGCGGGGAGATAAAAAGTCAAAGAAAAAACAAGAAAGTTAGATAGGTGAAACTACATGTGGACATTAACGGTGTAAATTGGATGAAAACATAACGGTAGGCAGATTTGGGAACTCATTGAAAGTTAATGATTTTTCATGAAACTAAAAAAGTTTAAGGTAGATTTGGGTTTAAACCTAAAGTTTGGGGTTTTTTAGGTAACGAGGCCTTAATAAAACCTAAGAAAAAATTACAAAATCAATCATAAACCTGTTATATGGATGACAATTTGGTCTTTTTTCAATTTTCTCAATGAAGTCCTAAACTTTTTTTTATGAGACTCTAAAGTAATCATTTTGGCTAATTTTGGCTTGAAATTGCTAATGTAGCATCCAGTCATCGTCGGCCATTCTAGGTGCTAAACGGGCGATTTGTCTTGGACAATTTTAGACAAAATGTTGCCATTTTGCTTAAATTTATGAATTTTCCTTTCTCTTTTTTTTTCTTTTCTTTCCTTGGCACTGTTCATCTTCATCTTATTTGGATGAACAATACCACAGTGTTTTCGAGCAATGATTAAACCGCCATGTCAGCGTTTCAAGCGAAAATCAGCAGGAAGCACTACATTGGAATTTTATTGAATTATTTAGGACTATATTGACAAAATTTAAATATTTATAATCGAATTAGCATCTATATAATAGTTTTAGATTTGATTTGATAATTTTTATCAAAGATATACGTGGGTCAAGTGGTCATTTTGTTGTTTGTTTATGTTGAAAACCAAGATTTGATCCTTGATGCGTCAAAAAGTATTTTTTGTTTAAATAGAAAAGAAGCTTTAGAACCCAACTCGACTACCCAGGCCCAACCTCAATGGACCCAGGTCTAGTGCCTCTTATCGAGGCATGGCCACCAAAGGACTCGGGCATGAGCACTGAGGTCCCAACCCAGCCTCAAAGGACCCGAGTCAAAACCATCGTGGACTTGGGCATGGGAACTGGGGTCTCGGGCCCAACCTCAAGGGATCTGGGCCTTACGTCTATCGATTCGAGGTAGGCACCGGGGGGCTCGGACTCAGCCTCAAGCGACTTGGGCCCAGCCTCTATGAACCCAAGCCCGACCGCTGAGGAACTGGGAGCGGTTTTGATGGACCTAGGCCAAGCACGAGTGACTTGGGCGAGGGAGCCAAGTACTAGAGTATAGCCGTTAGTGACCCAAGCAAGGGCATCGACATTTCAAGCTTGGTCTTGAGGGACTTGTGCTTGGCCTCCGTAGACTTGGGCATGGGCAATGGGGTCTTGGCCCGGTCATGAGGGACCCAAGTCCCACCTCTGTGAACCTATGCTCGACCACGTTGGACCCAGGCAAAATGTCAATGACTTTGGCGTGGAGCCGAGTACATAGGCATGGGTGGGGACCTAGGCACAGGCATCAACTTCCCAGGCTTAGCCTCGAGAGACCCAAGCCTAGCTTTTGTGGCCTCAATCATCGAGGAACCAAGCCCGGCCTAGATGAACATGGGATTGTCTCAATGGACCCGGGTACTTAGGCACGGTTATTGCAAACCCGAGCATCGGCACAAGGACCCGGGTACGGGCATCGAGGTCTAAGTTGAGCCTGGATGGACTCAGGCCCCAGTCTCCGTGAACCTAGGCATCAGCACCAAAATTCTTGGACCTGGCCTCGTGGGAGATGAGCCTGTCCGTTGTGGACCTGCGTCTAGCTACTGAGGAATTTGGCTCAGCCACAATGGACTTGGCCAGGTGTTAGTGAATTAGGTACGAGAGCCAGATACAAGAGCGTGGGCTCACGGATCTCGGAGCCAGTTAAGAGACCCAAGCTTGGCCTTTGTGGACCCAAGCATGGGCACCGATGTCTCCAGCTTGACTTCGAGGGACCTGGGCTAGCCTTTGTGGTCATGTTGGTCCACAACCACATCAAGAGCTCAAGCATCATCGTGAAGGCTCCGTCACTTCGCCAAGGTTTGCCACTTCGTGACCGCCGAACTGTGCATTGAGGCGGCAACCCCCGAGCCAGAGGAGGAGGAGGAGAGCGGCTCCAATCTCGTGAGCGGCCAGAAGTTGAAGAGGACGAGCAGTAGGGCAGTGAAATTGGAGGGCACAAGAGGGCATTACTCTTTATTAAATGGGTTGAAGTTGGGTTTTTACAAACCCGTTAAAACTAATCATTAATTGGACTTCGTTTTATTAGACCCATTTTAACAAATATTTAAATTTTAAGAAACTCATATCTCACCCAACGTAACAAATATGAGTCAAAATGTGGGTCTATGATCCATTTTGTCACATTAATTCATGATATCTATAATATAAGGATCTATGTCTGTGACTTTTCTTTCTTGCTTTTAATTTTAATTTTTTTATTTTCAAAATATTTAGTTTTATTTAGTATTAAATCCTCATTTTCCCGCGTTTATAAAGATATAGGCATTGGCAACGTCACTCCCCATCGTGTGGACAGGATTAGCGGTACGCTGAGCATTCTTAATGTCTATCATATGTTAGAAGAAACCACTAAATGTATGCTACTTTTATGAATCTGTATATAGGTAACTCACACGTCTGACAGCCATGTGGGTCATCGGACCACCAAAACAGTGCACGAGCCCTCGAGCTACATCAAACAGTGCTTAGGAGGCGGGCCTGAGGACGCGATCTTGTTCTGCGGATCAGGATCCACGGGGTCAATCAAGCGGCTCCAAGAAGTCATGGGCATTGTAGTGCCGTCGACGCTAAGAGAGAGGATGATTAAGTGCATGCCAAGCGAAGAGAGATGGGTGGTCCTAGTCGGGCCTTATGAGCACCACTCAAACCTTCTCTCATGGAGGCAGAGTCTAGCAGAGGTCATAGAGATTGGACTAGATGAAGATAGGCTGATAGACATGGAAGATTTACGGCAAATGCTCGAGTCTTATCGAGATGCAAACAGGCCAATTCTGGGTTCTTTCTCAGCTTGCAGTAATGTAACCGGGATTTACACCGACACAAGAGCTGTTGCGAAGCTGCTTCACCAATTCGGTGCCTTTGCTTGCTTTGATTTTGCAGCTAGGTGAGCCTACATTTTCATGGATTTACTAATTCAATTAAAGAACTAGATATTTATATAGATAATCCAATAATAAGCAACTGTTTCACCTACTGAGAACATGTTACAATACTATAGAAATCTTCGGTAATGTAATTAAGCGACTAATCTAACTGGCCTTTAATTGCTTAATTGTCAACAGTGCACCTTATGTAAAAATCGACATGAGATCAGGGGAAATCGACGGTTATGATGCTATCTTCCTGAGTGTGCACAAGTTCCTGGGGGGACCTGGGTCTCCAGGAATTCTGCTCATGAGCAAGGCTCTCTATCATCTAGGATCATCTCCCCCGTCAACCTGTGGAGGAGGAACTGTTGATTATGAGAATGGCTTCAACGAAAAGGTAAATTATTGACTATTGGAAACGATAAGAGCTAATTCAGAAGCTGAAACGACGTCAGAGCATACTGATTTTTATCGGTCCATAACTTGTTAAATTATTCGCCTCGCAGGATACATTATACGTGGAAGACATTGAAGAAAGAGAGAACGCTGGGACTCCACAGGTTATTCAGATCGTAAGAGCAGCATTGGTATTTTGGTTGAAAGATTACGTAGGATATGAAGTGATTGAGAAACTGGAGCACAAGTACATCAAAGAAGCCATCAAAAGGCTGTCCAGAAACCAGAACATAGAGATTCTCGGGAACAAAACTGTTAAGAGACAAGCTATATTGTCTTTCCTGATATACTCAACAACTTATTCGCCACCAGATGGCGGTAAGAAGGGAAGAGAGAGAGCACTTTACATGTGGGGAGAAACGGGGAACAAAAGAGACAAGCCTCTCCACAGACCTTTCGTTGCCACTCTCCTCAATGACCTCTTTGGCATTCAAGCAAGAGGCGGGTGCGCTTGTGCCGGTCCGTATGGTCATGCGCTACTCGGCATCAGTGGAGCTCAGTCCCATTCATTTAGAAGTGCCATTCGAAAGGTAATATGCTTGTGTTTTTTTCCCGTAAGACAGTGACAGCCAAAACCTTGAAGGTTTTAATACTGTAGTAGCCATAAAAAACCTTGAAGGTTCTAATACTGTAATAGCCATATAGGCGAAGGATCTAATAGGCACTACTCCTCGACCAATGCGATGATCTCCTAGTGCCATGTAACAATAAGCATTTCACTAATATTCAGTGATTTTACCTTTACGACAGGGTTTTGCAGTAGTGAAACCTGGATGGACCAGAGTGAGCTTTCCCTACTACCTGTCCGAGGAGGAGTTCAGGTACATTATTGCTGCACTGGAGTTTGTAGCCTCTTATGGCCAGAGGTTCCTTCCGCTCTATCATTTCAACCTGAGAACCGCCAACTGGACCTTCAAAAAGATGGCACTTATAAAGATTGTAGGGAAAGAAAGAAAGGGCAAAATTTGTATCTTACAGGACAATCAGGCTGGTAAAAATCTCAATGGAGATGATAAACAAGAGAGCCTCATCAGGAAGTATACATCATACTGGGAGAGTGCAAAACATACGGCAGGTCTCCTCCCCAAATTTCCCTCCCTGCGCAGGTTCCAGCTAGAAATTGATCCACAGCTACTGTACTTTCGCATCTAGCAGAAGATTTGGAAGAAATTCAAATTGAATTAAGTAATGCGCAAAGTCTCTTCCCATAGACTATGCAACTTCAAATACTGTCACCAAGAGTCATCTGAAGATGATAGACAGGCTGATTGTTACACTTACAGCCACCCATAAGTATATGCGCCGACCCAAAATTACATATTCATGAATTGTAAGAACATTCTCTCCTCCATCGTCAATTTTTTCCCTTCTCAATCCTAGTGCTTATATGCTGAGTGTTTTAGCGTAGTTAACATGAGCCCTCCATTGGGAAAATATCAAGAAACGTGAATTGGGAAGAAGAATGAAGTCAGAATTTAAGACGTGATAACACTCTCTTAAATGAATTATTTGTCCTCACAACATTACTAATGGTTATTGGCAAAAATCTTCCAAGATACAACAAAGTTTCGAATAAGAATACCACACAGTAATTCTGGTACTTCTCCGGGATCTCTCAAGAAAAACAATTGGAAAAAATGACTGTATGGTTTTAAAAAGGGTCAATTCCAAAAAGATGTATCAACTTTACCTTGAGTGACAATCCTAACCCGAACTTCTTTTGTCTCAATAAAAAGCACCAACTTTTACTCTAGTATCAAATCTGGCCCCCGTGATGTAAAATTATTAAATTGCTCGGGCCAAATTTGAGATTTAAGTAAAAATTTTTGATTTTTTACAAGACAAAAAAAAAAGTTCAGGCCAAAATTATCACTCAAGGTAAAGTTGATGTTTTTTTTTGTACTTAGGTCGTTTTAAGAAAGTAGTATCAAAAAGTTAATGAAAAGAGACTGAAAAACGTGAATATATATTTCGGTCTTTTAGAACCAAATGCAACCTTTCGGGAGAAGTTATTCCCATAAATATGTTCTCAAAAGACATATTGAAAATTCGGATTAAAAAACGATAATAATAATGATAGTAATAATAATAATAATAATAATAATAAAATAATATATTATTATTATTATTATTATTATTATTATTATCTCAAATTTTATAAATTCTTAAAAAATAATTTTTGTACAAATACAACCTTTCAAAGATGAAGGAGTTATATCCGAAAAGACATAACTTTCTAAAGGTGAAGTAATTATGTTCGAATAGACACAATTATTCCAAAGGTTGTAAGAGCTCCTAATAACCGTTAGGCAAAACTAATAAAATTCGAAATTAATTAATTAAAAAATAACTGCAACTCTATTGCAATTAGTCACACTATTTTAATAGGATAAAACAGTTATTTTATAATAATAAATTCGAAATTTAATAAATAAAAAATAATAAATGAGGATTAGTGCCAATTATGATCTGCGAGCGCACTAAGAGCACCAAAATCGCTCACCTGCGTGCATGTATTGTTGTCTTCAACCGTAATATTAGAAGACGCTCACACCTTAAATAGTTGCCCATATACTCCAAACTTTCCTACACGGGACAAAGCACTTTTGTTTGTTTTACAAACAAACTTCCAACACCTTCATCGAGATCAATTTCCATATACAAACCGATGCCAATGACTTGAGTGCACCCATAGATATTAATCAGATCTCGGCAGCACTCGCTCACCATATGAATCATGGTAAAAAGTAATGACTGCTTAATGACCGAGATCGACTTCCTATTCAACTGCTGAGTATCATTACCGAGTATATAGCATACTAATTTCACACAAGCAGCGGTTCGAAATAGTTCCTGAAACAAAGGTTTACCACTACACAAGCTTTTAACACAGTACTATAATTCACTTAAAACTATCCCCTGAACTATCAGGTAGACTTTGAGATCCTTAAAGAAGCAACAAACCTTATGCAGCAGGCAACCACCACAGAAACATGCAATATAACACAACATGCTACAGCGAAGGCTTGTAAAGTGACTGAAACGAGCTATTAAAGAATTTACAATGATTTCAGAAAAATGTTTATGCACTAAGATAATGCATTTGACATGTAAAGGATATATTGTTCTGCTGTCTTATTTCATCCAGCATCGGAAAATGCATAGGCCCGAAACAACTTCGCTTTGTCTGAATGTGAAAGCTACAAATATCACATCCAACACAGAGAATCGAGTTAACCCTCGTCTATTTTCGAAGTCAACACACAGAATCGAACTGTCGAACGCAAGAAACGTGACGGACGCGGCTTCAAAATGTTAACACAGAGAGTCTTAGAGGAAAAAATGTTATTCCTCAATTTTCTGTATATTTTCTTCTATATATGTTACAATGACCTAGAGGTATATATATACAGAGGAAGGAAAGATTCCTAGTGAGGCATAACATCTAATTTAGTTGATTGCAACTCATACACGCATTTTATAGCTCATTCTCACATTTTATAGCTCATTCCCACACAAAAACCCTGATAAAATAACTTAATTCGGCCACCTATTTGAATAACTTCCCCACTTTTCCTTTTGTATTCGTTTTTCATATTGCTTTCAAACTTTTTTCGATAAAATTACCAATCAATAATATTAAGTTACCGAAATTTCATTCGAGATACTTGTCAATGCCGATTATTAGATTGTTTTCCAATTGCCTAACTATACTTTCAGACTCAAAACTTTTGCGCCAAACCTTCCACCTCTATTTAGCCGTCTTGATCTAAACCAACCTTGTATGAGTGGTCCTCACGAGGCCCAACATATACCATCCATCTCTCTCTTCACTCGGTCGGCACTCGGTCATCCTCTCTCTTAGGATAGAAGGGGCGGCAATGCCCATGACCTCTCGGAGTGGCTGATCAACCCATCGGATCCTGATCCACGGAACAAGATCACTCCTCCAGCCCACCTTCTCCTAAGCACCGTTTGATGTAGCTCACGGCACGGAGCACCGTCTTAGTGGTCTAGTGACACACATGGACGCTGGTCCTGCGCGAGTTCCTTATAGGTGCGTGTGATATAGAAACTAGCATTCAATTTAGTGATTCCGATTTTTGTCTAACGTGTGACGCCATTCAAGATGGTCAAGCGTACTTTTGATCATGTAGTTTGCGGTACCGCTGGGTTTTGATTATGATGAGATAGAAATGGCTAGGAAAAAAGATGAAAAGAGGACTAATTTGAGTCGTGCACGCGACATACAGAAATATGAATAGAAAATTGCAACTCTCCATCTTAAATTGACTTTTCCCATTTTGTGGTCGTACAATTAACTTCCGTTCAGTCAAAGTCCATTGAAAGAATTGAATTGCTCTAGAAATTATGGAAAGATGCACATGCTATTGAATGACTAAGCTAAACTATTAGTATTGCTAAAATTTCAAGCATTTGAGGCTCTTGAAATATATGACCATTTCAATTTCAAAGTTTTACAAAAAAAATTCCATGAAAATTAAACGTATACATTTAAAATACAATATGACTATAGATGAACAAGGGAAAATTACCAAAAAAGTCTTAAACTTATTGCAATTGTGCCAATTCAGTCTTAAATATTTTTTTTTGCTAATTCAGTCATAAATCTTTTGCAATTGTGCTAATTCAGTCCATTCGGCTACTTTTGGCCGGCCGGCACTGATGTGGACGCTAGCCGGTGCCATCCGCTCTGCCGATGCTGACATGGCATTTTTTAAATATTTTTTTTACTTTTTTTTGTTTGTTTCTTTCTTTCTTTTTCCTATCTTCTTCTCCTGCTAACGGACCGGCCAGAGGCTGAGGCTGGTGAGTTCCAACTCACCAGCCATGGGCAAGGCTGGCCCTCGCTGGCATTGGCGAGGGTGAGCCTTGCCGTTGTCGGGCGAGGTTGAGCCTCGCAAAGGCCAGGCTAGCTCGACCTCGCCCAGCGACAACGAGGTCTCGCCAGATCTGGGCGACCTCGCCCACCGACGACGAGACCACCCAGATCCACCCTCACCATCGGTGGGCGAGGTCGAGCTGGCTCGGCGACGGCGAGGCTTGCCCTCACTAGTGCCGACGAGGGCCAACCTTGCCAAAGGCCGACGAGTTGGAACTTGCCAGTCTCAGCCTCTAGTCGATCGCCGATCGCCGGACAGGCGACCAGGGGAGAAGATAGGAAAAAAAAAAGAAAGAGAAAAAAAGTAAAAAAAATATTGAATTTTTTTTAAAAAAATTACCACATCAGGGTCGGCTGGACAACGGGCACCGGTTGGCATCCACTTCAGTACCGGCCGGCCAAAAGTGGTTGAATGGACTGAATTGGCATAATTATAAAAGGTTAGGACTGAATTGGCAAAAAAAAAAGGTTTATGACTGAATTGGCACAGTTGTAATAGGTTTAGGACTTTTTTGATCATTTTCCCGATGGACAATACTTTAAGTTTACATAAAAGATGACTAGCAAGTAATGAATGAATCTCTTACTTTTTAAATTTGAGTCTAACATAATTGTCAAGTGCTTCATAATCACTCAAATTCGCTTGGACGACATTTTGAATCATATTCATATAATGGATTTTTTAAAATATATTATTTTATTCTTTACTAATTTAATTTTTTTATTGTCGTCTCTCTTTACGTGTGTGCTATATTAGAAAGAGACGACAAGCAAATATGCATGTGGAAGAAAAGGTTTTAGGAGAAATGTAATTTTTTTACAGGGAAAGAAGATTAACAGCTAGAAGTAGCCATTGTTATTATTATTATTATTATTATTATTATTATTATTAAAGAAAGAAAGTTAACAACTATTGAAGATGGTCCAAACAGAATATTATAGCCCAAAATATTTTTCAACCTCAAAAGTCTACAGTTTTATCAAGATTTCTATAAACATATACCCATGCATTATAAGGTGGCCAGCGTAACAGAATTATATTGTTACGTGTTAAGAAGTGCCGGATTTTTATCTGTGCCGGTAAATATCAATAAGTGTTTATAACGGTAAAAAGGAATAAAAGAAAAATGACCGGTTACTTTTTTTTTCCATTTAACTCTTTGGTAAACAAACGTGTTATCGAGAAATTACGTGAAATGTAATTTTTTTTATCAACATGTTAAAACGCTTGCCAACTCTTTAGAATTCTATCATCATGGAAAAGAATCCGCGTCCTTGGAACATAACGGAATAATAGAATCGTTTGGATCACGTAATGAGAGTATACTACCACATAATCACAAAAATGGCGATTTATATTTGGTCCATATACACATCTCTTGTCTAATGCAACTCACACATTCGTTTTTTTCTGATAAATCGTTCACACGCACATGAATAGTTTATGCGGATTTTCAAAATAAAGGGTCAATTTGTTTGAAAGAAAGCCGTTTCCGGAAAATTATTCTCCGACTTTTTGATGTTTGGATGACGAAAAACTAATCAATTTAAGGAAAAAGTATTCCATAGACCGAAAACAAATAAGCTTAGACTCAGGGTAAACAACTTCCCCTTTTGGTAAGAAAGAAATCATTTTCCCTAAACTACCAATTAAATGAAAAATAACTATTTTCCTTGTAAATGATTTCCATGAAAAATATTTTATGTTATCATGAAATTTTCGATGAAACAAACGAATCCAAAAATATAATTTATTTTGTCTGCCTCTATCTGCCTCACCCATTCGAATTTCTCATGACAAAGAAGGTGGAGAATATACATTGATGCTACATTTGTTTTTCGTATTAGATATGAGCTATAGTTTCCTTGGAAGAACACTAATTGCGGCAAAAAGCGGTTCCCTGTCTCTACCAAAAATTTTAAAAAAATGTAAAAAAAATTCTTATGTGGGCTCTTTCTCTCTTTTTCCTAAATAGATCGAGCAGTATATCGCCCATACCCTGAGGAAGGTACGGGAGCACCCCCCAATGAGATATTAGACTCTCCTCACTTCTTCGCACTGAATGATTAGGCTTGACTTAGTTGATTCGAATTCACTATACATTCGAATCTTAGCTTGGTAATGATGGGATACCGTGCCCCTGTTTCGGATACGTGTAGTGCGCCAACTCCTGCTCCTTTAGCATTGGAGGCTATCTTTTTTTTCCTGGAAGAGCAAAAAGCAGGACACTCTGTCCAAATCCAGCGCAAAGGCAGAATGCTGGGTCTCGGAGCACGGGTTTTGTTTTTTCCAATGCTTGAAGTGATTGCATCCTGCGCTGAGCAGAGGGAAACAGACATAAAGTAGGCCTTTGTTGGTTAGTTTTGTTGGCACACCAAGGGAGCATATTGAAGATTTGCTGGCAAGAAAGGTGGGGGAATAGTGCACGGCTAGAACGAGGTGAACGAAGCAGTGAAGCTGGTGGTAGTGAATGGCAAGCTGGCGAACTTTGGTTAGATCGTCGGATCATGGATAAACCACTTTTGGAATGGAAAAGCGTCATTCACGTGGAATGGAGCTATTGGTACGGGGCATGACCGTGTGGGAAATGATTTTTTAAAAGTGACTTCTCCAATCAGAAGCAAGGCAGACCGGGTCTCTTTTGTTAGGACCAATGGTGGAAACGGGGGCGATCATAGCCATCTCAGTTGACCGTTCTACAGGAGTTTCGCATCCAAAGCTATTTGACATGCGGAAACTCAAGCTGCAACATGCAGCTTGATCGCACAACCACGCTTACGCAAGCGGGTTTGAATTCTCAGCGGTTAAAATCGCATTAGGGCCTTGACTATCGCGCTCGATGGCGTAATTACCGTGACATAGTGCTCGAAAAAAATACACGAAACCCTTCTCGCCCTTTCGCATCGTCAACGCTTTGCATCATTTGATTTTGGAAATACATCTTTCCATCTTATCCCAAATCTTATCCCCGAAAAGAGGACCGCGTTAGCCCTATTTGAAAAGTACCAAATTCCTCTAATCTCTGACATGCCCGAATACATGCTCGTACACAGGCCCTTAATCTTCAGCAGTTCAAATAGCCTTGCGGACTTGACTATGGCACTTGATGGAGTAATTACAATGACATAGAGCTAGAGAAAAATACGCGAAAGCCTCCTCACCCTTTTGATCGTCAGCACTTTGCATCATTTGATTCTGAATATATGCTTTTCCATCCTATACCAAATCTTATCCCTGAAAAGAGGACCACATTAGCCCGATTTGAAAAGTACCAAATTTCTCTAATCTCCAACACACTCGAATACAAGCTCCTACACAAACCCTTAATCTCCAGCAGTTCAAATGACATAGAGCGCGAGACAAATACACGAAACCCTCCTCACCCTTTCCCATTGTCGGCACTTTGCATCATTTGATTTTGGAAATATGTCTTTCCATCCTATACCGAATCTTATCCCTGAAAAGAGGACCGCATTAGCCCTATTTGAAAAGTACCAAATTTCTCTAATCTCCAACCCGCCCGAATATGTGCTCAGCCACAAACCCTAAGCTCCAACAATTCAAATTGCCTGACGGACTTGAATATCGCGTTTGATGGAATAATTAAAATGACAGAGCTCGAAAAAAAATATGCAAAACTCTCCTCACCCTTTTCCATTGTCGGTACTTTGCATTATTTGATTTTGGAAATACATCTTCACATCCTATACCAAATCTTATCACTGAAAGGAGGACCACATTGTCCCTATTTGAAAAGTACCAAATTTCTCTAATTTATGACACGCCCGAATAAGTGCTCGTACACAAACCTAATCTCCCCACCATCCATCACAACCCGTCATTAGCCCTCTCTCTCTCTCTCTCTCTCTCTCTCTCTCTCTCTCTCTCTCTCTCTCTCTCTCTCTCTCTCTCTCTCTCTCTCTTCTCCACTATGGTCTCAATGATGGCCTAAAGAAGGCCAACGACCTTGAATCGAGGATAACTCTGCCATACGAAAAATTATCTAAAAAGTCATAAACCTATTGTACTTGTGTCAATTCAGTATAAACTTTTCAATTTGGCCAATTTAGTTTAAAAAATTTTGATAATTTTTCAATTGAGTCCGTTTGGCCAATTTTGATAGAAAATTGCTAACGTGGACGCCAATTGTCCTACATGGCACAACTTGCATTATTGTGAACAATTTTTAATTTTTAATTTAATTTTCTTTTTTTTTCGTTGTGGTCACCGAAAGAGGACCCTTGTCGACAGCAAAGGCCCTGGGCAAGGATCACCTCGCCCGCGGCCGGCAGGGCCACAATTGCCTTGGTAGAGGGCCACCTTGCCGTCAGCCAGCAGGGCCATAAAGGCCCTGGGCGAGGCTATCGCGGGCTTGCTGGTTCTTGTAGGCCAAAATGAAGGAAACACACCCAAAGATATAGTTTATCCTATCCGCCTCAACCATACAAATTCCTCATGACAAAGAAGGAGGAAAACATATATTGAAGCTACATTTGTTTTTCGCCGTAGTTGATACGGATTAAGAAAAGCCATGAGCTATAATTTCCTTGGATGAACACAGATTGCGACAAAGGGGCTCCCTCTCTCTCTCTTCTCTAAAAAGTGAAATAAAATAAAAGAAAAAATAGAGTGAAATTCAAGTGGAATTGAGCTAATGGTATGCGGCATGACCGTGTGGGAAATGATTTATTCAAATTGACGTCAATGCTCCAATCAGAAGCGAGGAAGGAAGAAAAAATAGTTGATTTTATGCTTGTTCCACATTAGTTATTGACTTTTAATTTTTTAATAGATTGCACAACTAGGGTGATACTCGTCATTATTAGAGTACGAGGTATTTCATAGCAATGTTCATCGCTACATCCTTGTCACCAGAATTTGGGAAAAATTATCCAAAAAACCTTAAACTTATTACACTTTTGCCAGTTCAGTCCCAAATATTTTAATTATGTCAATTCAGTCATAAACCTTTTTACATTTTGCCAATTGAGTCAATCTGGCCAATTTTGACCGAAAAACGCTAACGTGGACACGGTTGTCCGTTACGGTTGTTTCATTTATTATTGTCAAAAACGGCCTTTACTTGGTCTACTAACTTGCCAGCCTAGTCGGTCCAAAATTGGGATGACATGGAAAGTCGATTCCAAGCTCAATTCTATACGATAGTCCCTGAAGTGACACTATCAGATTTTGCCAGTATAAGGGAATACAATAACAAGATAGTACACCGATATATCGCTTGGTTCAAAAAATTGAGAAATCAATGCATGGTCTCCCTAGCGGAAAAAGAGATTGCCGATTGAGCGAAAAGTGGCCTGAAATTGCTTCTGAGGGAGCGACTTGAGGGCCAGAAATTCACAGATTTGTTCTCATTGATTGCCGCCGCCACAAAATATGAGAACCTGTGGAAAGAAAAAGATAAGAAGCCCTATAAAGATTATAAACAAAATATGGCATTGGTCGATAGTGAAGATAACTCTAAAGAAGAAATCGATCAAGATGAGGCCATTGAGATAGCAATGGCCAAAATGACACTCGACGAACCTTACGTTTGTCAAGCCCTAAAGCCAGCCCGAGTCAAGGAAACGGTGATGCCAAGCAAATCAATCCCCAGAGGTCGACAGACAGAAGAAGCCTAGACCTAGGAGCTTGGTCTGGAAAAGAAGAACCAGAGAAGTCTGTCGGTCCCGTCGATGAGAAGGGCGATAGTAAACAAATCTCCGGATCGTCAAAAGCGAAATCTAAAATTGACAGGGCTGCAACATTGGCATTGTCCGCTGGTTCAAACATGATTCAAGTCAAATTATCATGAAATTTTCAAATGAAACAAACGCACCCAAAGATATAGTTTATCCCGTCCACCTGACTCATACGAATTTCTCACGACAAATAAGGTGGAAAATATACATCGATGCTACATTTGTTTTTCGTCTTAGTTGATACGGATTAAGAAAAGCTACGAGCTATAGTTTCCTTGAATGAGCACATAGCGGCAAAAAGGGGCTCTCTCTCTCTCTGAGAACTACTGATTGATTAAAAAAAATAGAGTGAAACGGACGTGGGATTGAGCTAGTGGTATTGAGGCATGACCGTGTGGGAAATGATTTGTTCAAATTGACGTCAATGCTCCAATCAGAAGCAAGGAAGGAAGATGAATCCCCAGAATCCGTGAGCCCCTTGATTCATCCAGATTATTTAAATACATATAAATTAGGCATCGTGAGATGAACAGACGGAAAAAGATTTGAATAAGCACACTAATTGGGATAATCGATAATCTCATTAATAAATTTGCTTAAATTGAGATCTGCTTGATTTTAAGATTGTTCCGCATTAGTTATTCCCTTTTAACTTTTTTAATAGATTGCACAACTTGGGTGATGCTAGTCATTGTTAGAACTTGGGGAAAATTATCAAAAAATCCTAAACTTATTGCACTTTAAACAATTCAGTCCAAAACATTTTCTCCAAGAACTTGCAGCAACGGAATTTTATTAAATTTGTCGCTAGAGGGTGCCAAAAGTTGCCGAAATTAGCAACAGACATCAATTTCATCGCTAAAAAGACGAATTCCCTAATTAAACGGTTGAATGTGTTCCACCTTCTGGGGATGAAATGCGGGATAGTTATTAGAAAAACCCTTAACTTTCTGTACAAATTATTAGTCCTAAATTTGTCAATTTGACTAATTTAGTCGTAAACCTTTTGATGATTTGTCGATATAATTCTTCCGGTCAATTTCTGCCGGAAATCATTGGCGTGGATGTCGGTTGTTCTACGCGGTAAGCGCTAACATGGACAATTTTCAGAAATTTTAAAAAAACTTTCTGATTTTTTTTTACTTTTATCATATTTTCTTCCTTCCTTTTTTTTCCAAACCCTCACCGATCATGAGCAAGGGTCGCCATGCCCTTGCCGGCAATCGACCTCGCAAGCCTAAAACGAGGCTTGACCTTACCACATCTAGCGAGGACAAGGCTTGCCGCCTCAATGCCCTGGTCAGCGTCGACGTTGGCCAGCCATCTCTGAGGCGCGGCAACCAGCGGAGAATGAAGGATAAAAGATGAAAAAAGAATGAAAAAAAGGGAAAAAAATTAAAAAAAAATTGCAAAAAACGATCACATTAGCACTTGTCGTGTCATGTAGGATGGTTAGCGTCCACATCAGCGATTGCTAGCTAAAATTTTTCGGAAGGATTATATTGGCAAATCATCAAAAGGTTTAGGACTAAATTGGTCAAATTGAAAAGTTTAAGACTGAATTAACATCTGTACATAAATTTAGAACTTTTTTTTGATAATTTTCCCCACAGAATGCAGACGAACTTAAATTGGTTTTTTGAGCACATTCAAACTTCATAGATGAAGACACGAGTTTTGCATACATTTATAATTGAGACGTAAGACATTCATGGCAGAGACAACGGGTCAAACTACTTATGTATTTATTTTCTAAGACAGTTAAACGATGTAGCTCTAGCAGGGACGAGTCATTTTCTTCTAGTGGATGGGCATATAGTTGAATAAGGGAAGGATAAATTATTCAATGAACTCGCCACATGCACCATAACAAATCGAAACCATCACTACATCCGGTGGGATTCACGTCCGAGACTAATTACTTTATGGTGGTACAGATCAAGATACTTTCAAGACCAGTTAAAAATAAATTTGGTATGGTCTCTTTTACAAGCCTCAGGACAACCAATTAATGTTTTGTGGTACATGTAGCAAAACTTTTCTACTCATGGAGGGACAATGGCATTAGTGAGGGATCAAATATCTAGGGAGAAACTTGAGGCAACCGACCCCGTTGTGCGTCTTGAATTCAAACTCGTTCCTTTTGCCTAACCAATCACACAAATCGTCGAATGGTTTGAGAAAATTTTTCAAGTCTGTGTGTGCGAGCAGAGAGCCAATTGGCGTTCTAATCTAGGACGCCAAACCACAGAGTCATCACATTGGCCACCAGAATCCAATCAACAAGTTCTTGTGTGGAAGCAAAAGCAAACTAAAGTATTCATTTAATAAGAAGCTCCTCCCACCTTTGACTTCTCCTGCCATACCCATCTTATTTAAAGCCCATAGAATCATTCATTCTTTCCCCCGTCATACCCTCCAAAACCCCTCGTCACCCGCAAAGAAAAGGTAAAGAATGCATTGATCCTCTTGTTGATTCCTTCATCACCATATACGATGGAACTAGAGCAGCCCGGCTTGATGAGGCAATCCCACCTCAACATCATGAGCAAGTACATCAACCCGAGAAATGGCAAGGGCAAGGGCGGCCCATCACAGCCGCCGAGGAATGACCTGCACAGGCACTCGAAATCCTTCCGGAAGCTCAGGGTGGGCATCCCCGCGGAGGGTGGCGTGTCCGACGCGGAGAAGAGGCTCGCGTGGGTCCTCTCCCAGATCATCGGCGGCGATGCCTGTTGAGGAAAACCCCTATTAATTTTGAAGTTGACAAAACCTTCCACGTTATTATAAGTCTAATACTTATTCTGAACTAATTTATTCCAGGTATGTATATTTTGGAAGCTCAGAAGGAAGTTATTCAGACTTTACAAGCTGTCAAATATCTTATTGAAGACCCACATAATCTTACTTCTGAGATTCAGACGCAGAATTTAGTTAGATGCAGACGAAGAAATTATTCAGACGCAAAAGTTTTTCAGATGCAGACGCAGATGCAGATGCAGAATTCAAAATCAAACATAACAGCTAGTGATCCGATATGGATTTCACTGAAGAAAAGTTTTGATTGTTTCAATCTAAGGCAATAATTGATTGACAATCAAATACTTCGACAAGTATGCATTACAATGGATAAAACTCTACTTATGGAAACCAAGATTCTGATTGTATGGGCGACCAGAATCAGCGGGATTCAAAATTTGTCATCCAACGGCTACTCAATCCTTATTATACAAATCTGTCCAAGGTGAAGATTGGAAGATGATCCTCTAATAGCTGTTCAACGGCTAGTTTGGAAGTAGAGAAGTATTTAAGGAGATCAACGATCAGCAGAAAGAAGTACAGAATCAAGAATCAACAAGTCCAAAGTCTGAGAACACTCCGATCATTTTTCTTGTCTTGCTGAGCCAAAAATTAAGATCTTGAGCGTTAGTTTGTAAGGGTGATTGTGTAAGATAGAGAGTCTTATCATACACAAGAGTGTTGTTACTCTAAAGCTGTAATTCCTCATTGATTACTTAGTGAAATTCAGCTAGTAGGTTGTCAGCATGGGAGAGTGGACGTATGCTTACTATAAGCCGAACCACTATAAACTTGTGTGCAGATTATCTATCCCTTATCTCTTACTTTACATTTTGCACATCAAGAGCACCGTCTATACAATCTGTCTTGAATCTGAATTTTATTCAGACTCTTCTGTGATTTATTTTATTTCCGCATAAATTATCAAAAATTATTTAAGATCACCTATTTACCCCCCAAGTGATCCTTGCTAGCTACATCAATTGGTATCAGAGCAGGTTGCTAATTTATTGAAGTATTTTTACTTCTGAGCTAACGATCTATATGGCTAGCTTGAGTGCTCTAAGTCTCATCAAAGGATAAAGTAACAACATATCATCATATTTCGATGGCAAGGAATACAGTGTCTGGAAGAATAAAATGAAGACATTCATTAAGTCAATTGATCACATGCAATGGGATGTCATCATCAGAGGAGTCAAGCCAAAATCTTCTGATTCAAAAGAAAAGGCAGATGCAAGCAACACAGCAGATCCTCTATTATCTCAAATTGAGATATCCAAAAGAGAAATCTTATATTCCAAAGCAATTTATTCTTTATATTGTGCTTTATCTCCTATTGAATATAAAAAAATTGCTGCTTGTGAATTAGTTAAGGAAATCTGGGATACGCTCCACATTACTTATGAAGGAACAGATCGAGCCAAGGAAACTCAAATCAATCTTTTGCTTGGTCAATATGAATCCTTCAAAATGAAGCCTGAAGAATCAATTGCTGATATGTATGATAGGTTTACTGACATAGTAAACGGTCTTGCATATCAAGGACAACCAGTCCCAGATGCAATGAAAGTCAACAAACTATCGAGAGGACTGACAATGAAGTGGGATAATATCAAAACATCTCTTCGAAAGACACAAAAGATCAAACCTCTATTAGTAAATGAGTTGATTGGAACTCTTCAATCATATGAGATTGAGCATCGGAATGAGGAGAATGAATCCAGAGGTAATAAGTCAATTGCATTAAAAACTAACATTGATTCTGATGTAGATTCTGAAGATGAAAACGTTGACGATGAAGAACTAGCTCTCTTCATAAAGAAGTATAAGAAGATGAAGATCAGAGGAAGAAACCTCAAAGGGAAGAAGCATTTTGAGAAAAAGAAGTCTGTCAATGAAACAGAGAGATCAAAGGATGTAATATGCTTTCACTGTAGAAAACGTGGACATATCAAGCTTAATTATCCACTTCTGAAAAAGAAGACCAAATTTGAGAAAGCAAAGAAGGCCTTGAAGGCAGAAACCTAGAGTGACACAGGATGTGAAGACAATGATGATGAGATCTCAAATTTCTGTCTAATGGCAAAGTCAGATTCAGACTCAGATTCAGATTCTAATCCTAAAGTGGAAATTGCGGTAAAGCATTCTGAAATGTCTATTGAAGTATCGAATTACATTGATGAATTATGCTTTGAATGTAAGGCTGCTCTTAAAAGAATCTCTTCTCTGAAAAAGAAAAATTCATCACTGAGGCAACAGGATGTTTCACAAAAAGAAAAAATCGATTTCCTTAAAAAAGAATTTCAACAAATCAAGAAAAGTCGACATTTTCTTTCTAAAGAAAATGCTATTTTGAAAAATGAAGTTTCAGAAATTACTTTCAAGTTTTCAAAAGGATCAGAAATCTTGAAATATATCCTTTCCATTCAAATTCCTTACTATAACAAATCTGGTCTCGGATTTGTGAAGGAAAGTGACAGCTTGATTGATTTTCCAAAGGTCAAGGAGAGATTAAGACAAAGACCTCCTCGACAAGTTTACAAAAACCATTTCAAAAAGAATTTTGTAAAACCTGTTGGCAGAAATGCACTTAGGTGCTCAAAATGTGGAGATTCACAACATTTTGAGAATGAATGTCCTAAGCTCTGGAGACTTGTTCGAAGAGACTTTGTTAAGACAGCCTATACTAATCCTCAAGGACCCAAACAAATTTGGGTATCAAAGAAAACTTGAGGTGTTGTAACTTTTGCAGGTTACCACAAAGAGAAAAAGAAAGTGATACCTAGACAGTGGATGCTCTAGACACATGATAGGAGATCCAAGCATATTCATTGATATACACAGTCTGAATGGTGGAAAAGTTTTCTTTGGAGGAAATACCAAAGGAAAAATCGTTGACAAAGGAACGGTTGAAATTGGAGGACTAACAATCAATGATGTTTCATTGATAAAAGGACTCAACTACAACCTGATAAGCATAAGCCAGCTATGTGATACAGGTTTCAGAATCAATTTTCATGAAGATATATGCTCAGGAACAAGCAAAGATTCTTCTCAAACAT
The DNA here is from genome assembly GCA_031216405.1 of Syzygium malaccense. Taxonomy (NCBI): domain Eukaryota; kingdom Viridiplantae; phylum Streptophyta; class Magnoliopsida; order Myrtales; family Myrtaceae; genus Syzygium; species Syzygium malaccense. The sequence continues at coordinate 45,125,274 of CM062260.1, forward strand.
TCACACGAAGAAGACATGACAATATTTATCTTCTAGATGCCAATCCAAACTCCACTCATTGCTTGATCTTAATCAAAGAGGATGAAGATCTATGGCACGGAAGATTGGAGCATATCAGTATGAAACAAATCTCAAAGATCTCAAACAAGAAATTGGTTCGAGATCTGCCAGATTTAAAATACAAGAAAACAGAGTTATGCAATGCCTGCACTCTAGGAAAACAAGTAAGAAGTTCTTTTAAATCTATACATTATGTTTCCACTGATCGTGCCTTGTAGCTTCTTCATATGGATCTGTTTGGATCAATCAGAACACAAAGTATTGATGGTAAGAAGTATTGTTTAGTTATTGTTGATGACTTTACAATATTTACTTGGGTGTTCTTTCTTGCTCATAAAAATGAAGCATTTTCATATTTTTCAAAATTCACAAAAAGAGTTCAGAATGAAAAGGGCTATACCATTTCCTGCGTTAAAACTGATCATGGGGAGAATTTGAAAATCAAAGTTTTTCAGATTTTTGTGAGGAAAATGGCTTTCAACACAATTTTTTTACTCCATTTACACCTAAACAAAATAGTGTTGTAGAAAGGAAAAATCGCTCCTTGCAAGAAATGGCAAGAACTTTGTTGATTGAAAGCAAGATTCCTTTCCATTTCTGGGCAGATGCAGTTTTAACAGCATGTTATATCATTAACAGAGTTTTTCTCAGACCCATTCTTGAGAAAACCCCCTATGAGCTTTACAAAGGTAGAAAGCCCAGTATCTCATATTTTCGCGTGTTTGGTTGTAAATGCTTTATTCTCAAAAATTCAAATGATCGCACTAGCAAGTTTGATGAGAAAGTAGACAAAGGACCCTTCCTTGGATATTCTACTACAAGTAAAACATACAGAGTTTTCAAGTCTCAGACTGTGGAAGAAACAATGAATGTTAAGTTTGAAAAAAATATTCAGACTCACAAAGATGAATCTGAACTATCTTCCAACATTCAAGAGTCATCAGAAGCTCAACAAGAACTTCTAGAGATTGTCGAATCCACAGAAGAAAGAAAGGAAGATACAATCCGGACTCAATCAGAATCTTTAGAGTCTGATAATATTCAGAAAGAAAAATTTGACAAAAACTGGAAACATAAATCCAGTCATCCAAAGAATCTCATCATTGGAGAAATAGAAGATGGTATCAAGACACGATCTAAACTCAAGGAAAACATCACCAACTTGGCCTTGATATTAGAAATAAAACCAAAAGAAGTTGGTGAAGCATTATCAGATGAAAGCTGGATCGAAGCTATGCAGGAGGAACTTCAGCAGTTCAGAATCAATAAAATATGGGAGCTTGTGCCAAGACCCAAAAACCATCCAGTCATTGGAATAAAATGGGTATTCAGAAACAAACTGAATGACAAAGGGAAAGTTACAAGAAACAAAGCAAGATTGGTAGCAAAAGGCTATTCTCAAGAAGAAGGCATCGATTATGATAAAACATATGCACCAGTTGCCAGGTTAGAAGCCATTAGGCTACTATTAGATTATGCTTGTTTCCATAACTTTAAACTCTTTCAAATGGACGTGAAAAGTGCCTTTCTAAATAGATATATCAAAGAAGAAGTATATGTGGAACAACCACCAGGCTTTGAAGAACCAAGGAAGACTGATTATATCTATAAACTCAAAAAGGCTCTCTATGGTCTGAAACAAGCACCTCGTGCTTGGTACGAGAGGTTAAGTAACTTCCTTCTGCAAAATGACTTCACAAAAGGTAAGGTTGATAAAACGTTATTCATTAAAAGAAAAGGTAAGGACTTTCTGCTTGTTCAAATTTATGTTGATGATATCATCTTTGGATCCTCTAACGAACTGTTGTGCAAAGAATTTTCAAAGAATATACAGAATGAGTTCGAGATGAGTATGATGGGCGAGCTAACATTCTTTCTTGGCCTACAAGTGAAACAAACCAAAGATGGTACATTCATTTGCCAAGAGAAGTATGCAAAGGAGATTGTCAAAAAGTTTGGATTGCAAAATTGCAAGAAAACAGACATTCCCATGTCTCATTCATCCAAACTGGACAAAAATGAAAATGGTAAAAAGGTTGATCAGAAGGTATACAGAAGTATGATAGATTCATTATTGTATCTTACGGCATCTAGACCTGACATACTTTTTAGTGTTTATATATGTGCAAGATTTCAATCAGACCCAAAGGAATCACATTTATCTACAGTTAAGAGAATAATCAAATACATTGGAACTTATCCAATGTTAGGTCTTTGGTATTCCAAAGATTCAGATTTTACTCTTACTGATTATTCTGATGCTGATTTAGCTGGATGTAAAGTGGACAGAAAAGGCACTATAGGTACATGTCAACTGCTGGGGAATATGTTAGTATCGTGGTACTCAAAGAAGCAAAATACAGTCGCACTTTCTACAGCAAAAGCAGAATATGTAGTCTTGGGAAGTTGCTGCGCACAGATTCTGTGGATGAAGCAGCAATTGCGAGACTTTGCCATTGAAGATTCAAGTGTTGCAATCAAATGTGACAACACAAGTGCAATCAATTTGACAAAGAACCCCATTCTTCATTCTCGAGCTAAGCATATTGAAATCAAGCATCATTTCATTCGAGATCATGTTTAAAATGGTGATATGAATATTCAATTCATTGATTCTAAGAATCAATTAGCTGATATATTCACAAAACCTCTTGATAAGTCATCATTTGAGTATATTAGAACTAAACTGTGTATTGTTCATCCATTTTAGTGAAATATCTGTTAGATAGAAATTTTTTAGACTCAAGTATTCTCAGTATGAATGTCCTTCTCAGACTCACAAAGAAAGGTACGTTCATATTTCAAATTTTGGCGAGTATATTTTTGGCATTTTTGATAGGATATTTTCATATTTGTCACTTCTGGAAGCAAATCAGGTATGCATCCTAATTTATCTGATTAATTATGCTTAAAATATTATCGTGTTCACTTGTGCTTCAAAAAGGTATATTTCCTTCCTATATGTTTGGGTTCACTTTTTATATTGTCTAAAAATACTTTTCCTTTCCAAAAACTATCCTTCTCGTTTATAAACATGTCCGTCTCTTTTCAAAACCCTATCAGTACGATCTTTCAACACCCTTCCGATATTCAGAGACCCTCCTCTTCTTCCTTCTCCAAAGATCGATCATTTCTGCTCATAAAATACTCAAAATGCCTTTCAAGAGAAGATTTTCACGCATTCTCAACCAAGACTCCAAATATACTGCACCGGTGGAGTATATGGAGATTTCAAATACAAAGTCGGACTATCATGAAGACCCTTTCGAAGCGACACCACCCCAGCGATCGTCACCACAAAAATCGTCCGGTAAAACTGACTTTTGTTTCCGAAGTATCAAATTTGTGTGGGAAGTTTATCAAAGGTTGAAAAGAAAAAATGCTTCAGCATCGATCCTTCATGAATGTCTGAAAGACAACGATTTTTACTCTGAAGAACATCTTGTGCAAAGTTATTCTCTTTTTTGCTCTAAAAATGAAGAAGTTCCAACCAGCTCTACCTCAAAAGAACCTTCTTCCAGAAAGGGCAAAGAGAAAGTCGGAGAAACTTCCACTCCTTCTAAAAAGAAATCTGTTCCTATACGCCCTAAGACGATAAATGCCTCAAAATTTATTGTTCCCAATGATGATGCTCGATTTTTTGATACTTTTGAGATGAAGGTGGGAATAGCATCTGGTTTGCCTAGTACAGGAGGATTGTTCAGAAGCACTGAGCATAATGTGTGCTATAAGTTGTTACTTGCTAAAGGGGTCATGAATAATAGAACAGTGGATTTTGACTACCTAGAGAAGGCTGGGATTTCAGTAAAGCACCTTTTTGAAAAGTTAGGGATTTATGAATTTTGCCTTCAATATGCCAATGTTTATGCTAAATTGACTGCCTGCTTTTATTCCAATCTCTCCATTCTGTCACCCAATTGGAATCAATTTACTATTGGTGACAAGAAGTTTGATTTAAAAGCAGATGAATTGGCAAGGATAATTGGAGCAAAACATTCCAAGTTTACTCCATTGGCAGTGAATCTTGAAGATGCTTCCAGGGTGGCTTCTAAAAATCCAAACTTTACTCAAGGATCTAAGCGACATCTTTCCTACTCTGACTTGTCCAAACGATATGTGATCTTGCATAAGATCATAATCAACTGCTTGAAGCCTAAGACAGCCTCTAAAACTGACCTATCCAAATCAAAAATCAAGCTCATTTGGGCTACTTTGAAAGGTCAATCCTTTTCTCTTCCTCATATTATCATCTTCCATATGTACAAAGCATTGCAGAAGGACAAGGGACAATTGCCATATGGTGCTCTAATCTCTCGCATCTTCATGTTCTTAAAAATATATATTCCTGATGATATGTGCAAGAACCTTGTTCCCTGTATGTATGTTGGAGAAAGAATGCTCTCTAAAATGAAGCAATTTGAAGATGTCAGGGAAAGAGTAAGAGGAAAAGAGGCTCAACCGTTGGAGGCAAAATCTGTTGGAAAGACAAGTGAAAAAGAAAAAGGGCAAAGAAAAAGATCTAGTCCAGCCAGGAAGCAGCCTGATTCTTCTACCCCAATCTAAGTGTACAAAAAGAAACGAAAAATTTTTCTGCATGATGAAAGTGATGAAGCAGAAGTAGAACACTTTGAAACAGGACACACTGAAGGACCAGAACATGTTCCTAAACCAGTTCCAAAAGTTTCAGAACCAATTCATGAAGAACATGTTTCTGAAGATCAAGCACCTGTTCAGGGGGAGAATCAACCAGAATCAGCTGTAGGGTATGATCAGTCTGAGCAAGCAAATGTCCAAGAACAGCCCTCTGACAATTAGAACATCCTCTCTATTCTGCTCGAGATTAAAGAAAAGCAAGCTGCACTAAAACAAGATATGAAGAATTTACAGAGTACTGTTGAGGAAAACTACAAGACTCAACAACTTCAGGCAGCAGCAGACAAAACAGAACTAGAGGAAGCCATTGCTATGTGCTCATCCAACATGGATAAGGCCATAGGTCAATGCAGTTCGAAGATTGAGGATTGGGTTAGTAGAGTGCGCCCCGTAATCGCTTCGAATTGACGTCGTACTACCGTGGATTTCCGACTAACATAAAGTTGAACAATGGCTCGAGGTCAGTTTATTTTCGATCCTGTTTTCCGCATTTGAATCTAATTGTGCCTAAAATTTATTCTTCTACGCATGATTAGAATCCTTCAGTTTTAGTCTCACACAAGGCTCTCTATCAGCTTGGATCATCTCCCCCATCAACCTGTGGAGGAGGAATTGTTGATTATGTGAATGGCTTCAATGAAAAGGTAAAAGCATTCATCTGTTGCAAACTAGCAAAAAAAAAAAAAAAGATCAGAGCAAATTTAAAAGCTAAAGCAATTACCATCAAAGCATTCTGATTTTTATCGGTGGGTAACTTGCTAAATTACTTGCCTAGCAGGATACATTATATGTGGAAGACATTGAAGAAAGAGAGAATGCTGGGACTCCCCAGATTATTCAGATAACAAGAGCGGCATTGGCATTTTGGTTGAAAGACTTCGTGGGATATGAAGTGATTGAGAAACTGGAGCACAAGTACATCAAAGAAGCAATCAAAAGGCTCTCCACATACCAGAACATTGAGATTCTCGGGAACAAAACAGCAAAGACACAAGCTATATTGTCTTTCATGATATACTCAACAACTAATTCACCACCAGATGGTGATAAGGGAAGAGAGAAAGGGCTTTACCTGTGGGGAGAAACGGGGAAGGAAAGGGACAAGCCTCTCCATGGACCGTTTGTTGCCACTCTCCTAAATGACCTCTTTGGCATTCAAGCGAGAGGCGGGTGTGCTTGTGCCGGTCCATATGGTCATGCCCTTCTTGGCATCAATGAAGCTCAGTCCCGTGCATTTAGATGTGCCATTGAAAAGGTAAGATGCTTGTTTTCTTTCCTGTAAGACAGTGACACGAAAAACCTTGAAGGTTTTCAAACCGTAATATAAGATTAAGCATATCACTAATCTTGTTAAAATATGTCTCGAGTTTAAGTACGTAAACGAAACCCGACTCGTGATAAATTAGTATTTGCGAACGTCCAAATATAAGCCATGGAAATTCAGAGTTTTCTTTTCGGTGTAAAAGTTTCGCTGGATAAGGATTCCAAACAAAACAAGAAAGGAAAGTCTGGGTGAGAAGAGAAAATAAAATAAAACAAGAAGGGTACACAAATTATATGTTCCTGTTAGTGTAATCGGCCAAAGGGAAAGATAAAATAGGAAAGTCCAAAATTTGGTTTTGGTTGACCGTGTATTACTTGGACTTTGTTTCCTATTTGATGTGGCAATCTTCACGGTGGAAATTTTCACTTCCCTCTGGCGTTGGGTTTAATATAAATATTTCTCAAGATTTCTTTATAGAGGTCAGAGAGAAAGACAAGAAGCGTTGTTCCAACCGAACGCTTCTAGTGGGTCTTTCTTGGCTGAGTTATATCCATGAAGTCTTGAAGCGCCGCTTGCTTGCGAGTGCTTGGCATTGGGTTCGAGGTTTTATTCGTGGAATTAGACTAAGAGTTCAAGTGTTCGTAGCACTTAAATCTTGTGTTAAGATTTGTGTATAATTTCTTTGCGAGGTTGAGAGATTATTTCGTGAGGAATTATGGAGCTAAACACTGCGCGCGTTATTGGGTGTAATTGGGGCTTGGAAAACACTTAGAGTGTTTGAGTGACTCGAGTGTGGTTGTAATTTCCGTTGTATCGCTTGATCTATAGCGGAATTCCGTGCTGTTCTCCCCGTGGATGTAGGTCACTATGACCGAATCACGTAAATCTGCTGTCCGATTTATTTTCTTATTCTGTCAATTTTATTGTTCGATCGCTTGGCTTCCGCAACAAATCTTTTGTGAGTTTACCTTTATAGCAGGGTTATGCGGGAGTGAAGCCTGGATGGACCAGAGTAAGCTTTCCCTACTACCTTTCGGAGGAGGAGTTCGAGTACATTATTGCTGCGCTGGAGTTTGTAGCCTCTTATGGCCAGAGGTTCCTTCCGCTGTATCATTTCAACCTGAAAACTGGAAACTGGACCTTCAAAAGGAAGGCATTCATGGAGATTGTCGGGAAAGAAAGAAATGGCAGTATTTTTATCTTAAATGACAACCAGGCTGGTAAAAATCTCAATAGATATGCTAAACATGAGAGCCTCATTGCCAAGTACACGTCATATTGGGAGAATGCAAGACATATTGCAGGCCTCCTCCCCAAATTTCCCTCCCTGCGCATGCTGCAGGTTGAAATTGATTCGGAGCTACTGTACTTCCGCATCTAGTGGAAGATTTTTGAAAGAATGTTACATTGAATAAAGGCATTCTGATAGACAATGCAATCTTTCAAATACTGTGTCACCAAGTGTCATCTGAAGATGATTGCCAAGCTGATCCTGTAACAACTGAAAATGGCATATTCATGAATTGTGAGAACATTCTCTCGGCCATCATCAATTTTTTCACTCCTTAGTCCCAGTGTTTATATGCCGAGAGTTTTAATGTCCTTAACATGGAACTTCGCCAAGATCAACTTCTATGTAAAATGGTGCCAATAACTTGAGAGCACCTATGAAGATAGATCAGACCTCAGGAGCACTCACTCACCATGTGAATCATGGTGACAGATTGATAGGGAAACAGGAACCGCACAATAAGTTATACGCTTACTATATTACTATATTTGCATGAAACATAACTAGTTGTTTATCTATATGATGAGGTAAAGGCCCAGATATGAGCCTAAACCATTTTCACTAATCCTCTATGTATATGTAAACAGTTGAATAAGTCAGCAGTTATTTTAATTGGATATTCAAATTAAATATGAAAATAATGGCTCGAAATTATTGATCACTTAATGACAAAGATTGACTTTCTATTCAACTGCCAAATATCATTACAGAGTGTACAACATATTAATCTTATACATGCAGCGGTCAGAAATAGTCTCTGAAACAAGGCTTACCACTACGCCAGCTTTTAACGCTGTACATGAACTTGCTTAAACTATCGGGTGGACCCAAGTTCCTCAAAGAAGCAACAAACCTTATGCAGCATCCAACCACCACAGAAACAGGCAACAAAACACAACATGCCATCCTGAAAATCAAACAAAAAGAAATGTGAATCCACTAGAATCAGTTTTTCTACCAGCTTCGAATGAACAGAACTTTTGCTTATGTGCATACTAGCTCTATCCTCTTTCAAATTAAAAAAAAAAAGTTTCAACCATACAAACTGATAAAGTAAAAACTGATAAAGGAAGAAATGACAAGGGAAGGAAAGAATGCAGACACACCTTAGAGACGGTGCTAAGATGTGCTGTTACTTTCAGAATAAATGGCTTGCCAAAAAAAGTTGGGGCTATTCATTGTCATTTTCTTATATCCCCCGAAGCTTCATATGATTCCGACCTTTTTCATCCCATATGCCATAAGTCAACTTTCAAGCTTCATCACTGCTGACATGGGTCTGCAACTGAATGGAGCAAAAATTCAGGCATTATCTGGCAATGGGAAAAAATAGTAACAGTAACTAAACCATATCTAGGCATACCTCCATAAGACAAGGTGAAAAAAATTTAAGGATCCAACATCTTCAGGTGCTAATGTAACCCTACGTTGCTCACTAATTTTTCATCGTCTGGTACAAATGATAGCTCCGAATTCATCTGTAGGGCTCACAGCCGGCTGAACGAGGACCAAGAAAAATAGAGTTTTAGCGTGTCCATATGGCCGTAGAGATCATGCTCACATGATGGAACCACGGTTGACAAGTCAGAAGTGCTTCATTCTCCTTAAATTCTTTAACTCATAACCATCATACAGTTTTTGATGAAGTTTAGTATAGGCACATCAAATCTATAGCTAAGTACTCCCGTGTATTCTCAAAGCTTCGCTTCCTATTTCTACTTTTTATGTATATCAATCGTGCCGGTTTCCTTCTTCCCCTTTTCTAATTGCTTTCTAGTTTGAGACTGGGTTGAAGACATGCTAAGTCAATTCCAGTTGCAGTCATGTATTACAGTCCAAGATGACTAGACAACAATATAGCCTCTTTTTTTTTCTCAATACGTGAGTCAGATATTTGAATCCTCTTACACCACTGTGCTCTGTGCTGCACCATATCCTCCATTTAACCAAGTACTTGATAGCTTTCTTCAAAGTGTTTGTGCATGTCTTGTCCATTCTCCTCTATAAACGTGTTCTGATTTTAACCTAACAAAATAGAACAAAAATAACGGAAAGACTTCTGTGACTGGATTGAGCTAATTAAAACGTATTTTGTACCTTGAATTTATCTGTAGTCCAGAACTTAGTGGTCCAGTGACACACACGGATGTCGGTCATGGGCGAGAGCATGTGATATAGAAACTAGCATTCAATTTAGTGATTCCGATTTTCGTTAAACGTGTGACGCCATTCAAGATGGTCAAGGGTACTTTGGATCTTGTAGTTTGCGGTACAATTGGGTTTTGATTATGATAAGATAGAAATGGCTGGGAAAAAAGATGAAAAGAGGACTAATTTGAGTCGTGCACACGACATACAGAAATATGAATGGAAAATTGCAACTCTCCATCTTAAGTTGTCACGCCCCGTACCCCACGAAGCGCAAATATCCCTCACTGGTCGATTATAGTGCAACGCTCCCAGGATGCGTCGCCGACCCACGCCCAACAGAGATCAAGCACATGCGGAAGTAATAAATAAACAAACCCAGACAACTACAATTATGAGCCAAAGATAGCCATGCACCACTGCAGAAAATAATTACACATTTATATTACTATTAAAAACCATTTGTACAATATTTACAAGTACAACCAAAAGATACAAATGATCAGTAGCCACTTGATTCAAAAAGTGGTGAGCGGCTAGGAAGGTCAGGCTAAGACTCGGGAAGAGGGCTACAGTTCAAAAAGTAGCGGCCCTCACTACTAGCTAAGGACACGGGGTGACCCTAAGACTCCCAATCAGGGTCAGACGACTCGGTAGAATCATCTAACAACTCCTCGGAGGCATCCTCACTAGACCCTGACTCTTCCGAATCCATGACCTGGGCTCGCTCATCCTCGGAGTCCATCTCCAACTCCGGGTCAAGGTAAAGTTCAAACCCCTCCTCGTCTGATCCCAGCTCTGCAACCTCTCCATCCTCTTCTATGTCCTGCTCCATGGTCTCAGGTTCGTCATTCTCCTCCTCAGCCATCGGCTCAGGGTCCTTTGCTAGTACATCGGGCTCCTCATCCATCTCTTCCTCCTGCCTCATCCACTCGGGTGTGACCTCTGGATCGATCACCTCACCATCCGCTATAATTGGGTGCAACAACCCAACACTATCGACTGGGATATCAAAGGTCCTGAGAGGCTCTCCCTCATTTCCATCGGCATCCCGGTGGCACCATGCCACGTACTTCTGATTCTAGTAAAAATACTCACCTATATTCACAATTAGTTCTGATCGATACCTTACAAAAGCCTCCCCATTTCCTGAGAGGTAGGTACTAGTATACTGCCGGATCTGCATAGGGATCCCAAAAAGAGGCGGTGGTCTCTCCATCCTCACGGCCGGGGGTCTGAAAAGTTTCAGTTTTATACAACCGTGAGACGAATCTCAACGAGTTCAACCCCTAAACTTAGGCTAGGCTAGTATGCAATCTCCTGACCGAAAATAATTATTTAAAACTATAATGCAGCAACAATCAAACAATTCTCTAACCATGCAGGTTAGACAGTTCAATATATAATAATCACGACACATACGTGGCACATGTCGTCACACGTACGTCAATCACATGCTCATGCACCGAGTCTCACACACTCGCATGTCAATCCATGCATGTTTATGCATGCAAATGTCGTCAACATGTCATATGCATTTCTCGGCCCACTGGCCCACACTGGCACACTGGCAATCGCCCAATTTATTATTTATTACTACTCGAGTCAATAATATTCATGGCTCGGTGCGTCTAGCCTGCTTCAAAGTGCATGAGGCGCAGAAACCGATTTGGCCCAGTGTCTCTAGCCTGCTTCAAAGTGCATGAGGCGCAACACTGATCTCCTTACAAACCAGAGCCTGCTTCAAAGTGCATGAGGATGGTCGTCTTCCGGACGTACCGGGCATCGTCCTGCTTCAAAGTGCATTAGGACGGTATCAACCCGAAGGTCACGACCCGAAGGCCCTTAGGTGATCACACAACTCATTATTATCTGAACCCCGCGTAAAACGCTTCAGGGTATTTTAGGTGATCACATGCTCATGACAGACACGCATTCTCGCACAATTTCATCACATGCCTCATTCTTGGCATATACAATGCGTGTCCATATTATGCAGTACTATACACCACGAGGATCAATATAATTCAAACACTCAGTGTCACAACACGAGCTCAATTGGCCCAATTAATACTGTGTGGTCTAACGTGCGATTCACAATTCAACAATTAATTTCAAGTCAATCATTGACCAATCGCACCCCACATTAGTCAGCCACACAACATGCGATATGGCAGTACGCAATCAATCACAATTAAGCACAAATTACGTATAATCAGTCAATCCGGACATACCCGGCAATTTCACCAACGGCTTCTAAATTGGCCATTTAGTCCAATTATTCTCCCTAATAAATTCTCATTGATCCACTAAATTTTTCCCGATAATAATTTCTACTGATCGGTACACTAATTCTCTTAGCATGTACTATTATTCCTAAACCAGTCCAAAAAATGCACTATCAGCCCTAATCCGGATTTAGGAATTTTACTCACTTAATCCAAGGTCACGACGACGGGGGACGGCGGCCGATCACTGGTGAACAGTGGAACCGGCGGCGGCGTTCCCGGCGACACCCGTACGGACGGCGTACGGACCACCGTACGGAACTGTACGAAAACAGTACGGAACCGTACGGGGATGGTGATGAACAGTGACGTACGGACGTCGGAAACGTCACAGTGGCAGCAGCTCGGTCGATCGGGCTCCGGCGCGGCAGCGGTGCTATTCCGGGAAGAAAAAGGGAAAGAAAGAGAGAGAGAGGGAGAGAGAGAAAGGGGTCGGACAGGGGCAAGACTGAGGCTGGGGGCTGTGGTGGTCGACGGGGAGACACGGTGGCCGGCGGTGGCGCTCCGGTGGCCGGCGACTTGCTCCGGCAAGGCCAAGCCGAGAGAGAAAATGAGAGAAAGAGAGTGAAACGGAGGAGAGAGAGAGGTCTGGCCAAAATGGAGGGTGAGGAGAGAGAGAGATGGTTTAATTCTGGTCAAACAAGGGAGACTAGGGGCGCCAAGTGTCGCCAATCCGCAAAAATGACTAAAATGCCCCTAATCTAATGGTTCTAATTCATCCCTATCCAAAAATTTAAGGGCAAAATGGTCTTTGGCCCACATTACTGATGCTTATCCAAAAATAATTAATACCTTAATTATTTTCCCAAAATTCGGAACCAAAATTAGCCTAAGGGTAAAACCGTCATTTTTCCGGTCTCGGGGCGAAGTTCCATTTTTCGCCCGTACCAACCCTCCATGTGCGTGGCCAATATAATATGGTGTTGGAATCGCGAAATTCATCGCGCAAGCTCTCGAAAATCCACGTCAAAGTTTGAGGGGCAAAATCGTAAATTTTTTCAATTTTTGTCGAAATTCCAATTTTTGGCCATAATGACTCCTGGTATGTGTGGCCACCCTAAAATGGCGTCGGCCTCGAAAAATAACTTCATTTGGCCTTGAAAAGCGACACTGGTGTCCCGAGGGGCAAAATCGTAATTTTTTACCCCCGGACCAAAATTTCAATTTTTACTCGTACTAACTCCAAATATGTGTGGCCAGTATAATATGACGTCAGATTCCCAAAAATAGTCTCTTAAGCCTTCGAAAATCGACATCGAAATTCGGGCCCAATTCCGTGATCAAAACTCGCTAAACTTTCAATTTCAGGGTCTCTCACTAACGGGTGGCTATTTAGAGGTTACGCGTATCGACCTAGGGCTATCCGTATCGTGATGGTCTCGATCATTGAGAGAATGAGAAATTATCATTAGTTCCAGAGGTCACAATTATTAGGTTCAAGTTCAGGACTGGTTGGTCACGTGCACTTTCGGTCTTGCAGAATCACTTGCGTCCCAATTGTACATCGTTGGCCTTGGCCAAACCCAATCCATTACTCTTTCCTAAGATCGGCCCACGTTGGCCCAAAATATTTCCTCAGCGTCTCTCGTGATCGGTATCCCTTTCGCGATAGGGTCCTCGGTCCACATATCGTTTTCTAGTTAGCCATTCCCCATTTATTAGTATCCCGAGAGTGATCAGCTCTGGGCGAGACTTACCAAAATGAAATACGAAATAATATCAATTTTATTGATTCCGGAAATCACATCGAAATTCGGGCTATTACATAAGTTGACTTTTCCCATTTTGTGGTCGTACAATTGACTTCCGTTCAATCGAAGTCCGTTGAAAGAATTGAATTACTCTAGAAATTATGGAAAGATGCACATACTATTGAATGACTAAGCTAAACTATTAATATTGCTAAAATTCCAAGCATTTGAGGCTCTTCATACTAAATAAAAGCCGAATAATAGCAAAAGCCAAAATCCAAAAGTCACTTGAAATGTATGACCATTTCAATTTCAAAGTTTTACTGAAAAAATTCCATGAAAATTAAACGTATACATTTAAAATACAATATGATTACAGATGGACAATACTTCAAGTTTACATAAAAGATGACTGGCAAGTAATCAACGAATCTCTTACTTTTTAAATTTGAGTCTAACAGAATTGTCAAGTGCTTCATAATCACTCAAATTCGCTTGGACGACATTTTGAATCATATTCATATAATGGATTTTTTAAAATCTTAGTATATTATTTTTTTTTTTGGTAAGGCTTAATATATTATTTTATTCTTTACGAATTTAAATTTTTTTTGTCGTTTCTCTTTACGCGCGTGCTATATGTTAGGAAGAGACGACATGCAAATATGCATGTGAAAGAAAAGGTTTTAGGAGAAATGTAATTATTCTACCAGGAAAGAAGATTAACAGCTAGAAGTAGCCGTTATTATTATTATTTTTTTTTTAAAGAAAGAAAGTTAACAACTATTGAAGACGGTCCAAACAGAATATTATAGCCCAAAATATTTTTCAACCTCAATAGTCTACAGTTTTATCAAGATTTCTATAAACATATACCCATGCATTATAAGGTGGCAAGCGTAACAGAATTATATTGTTACGTGTCAAGAAGTGCCGGATTTTTATCTGGGCCGGTAAATATAAATAAGTGTTTATAACGGTAAAAAGGAATAAAAGAAAAATGACCGGTTACTTTTTTTTTCCATATAACTCTTTGGTAAACAAACGCATTATCGAGAAATTACGTGAAATGTAATTTTTTTTATCGACATGTTAAAACGCTTGCCAACTCTTCAGAATTCTATCGTCATGGAAAAGAATCCGCGTCCTTGGAACATAACGGAACAATAGAATCGTTTGGATCACGTGATGAGAGTATACTACCACATAATCACAAAAATGGCGATTTATATTTGGTCCATATACACATCTCTTGTCTAATCCAACTCACACATTCGTTTTTCTCCGATAAATCGTTCATACCCACATGAATAGTTTATGCGGGTTTTCAAAATAAAGGGTTTATTTGTTTGAAAGAAAGCCGTTCCCGGAAAATTATTCTCCGACTTTTTGGTGTTTGGATGACGAAAAACTAATCGATTTAAGGAAAAAATATTCCATACACTGAAAACAAATAAGCTTAGACTCGGGAAAAACAACTTCCCCTTTTGGCAAGAAAGGAATCATTTTCCCTAAACTACGTACCAATTAAATGAAAAATAACTATTTTCCTTGCAAATGATTTCCATGAAAAATATTTTATGTTATCATGAAATTTTCGATGAAACAAACGAACCCAAAAATATAATTTATTTTGTCTGCCTCACCCATACGAATTTCTCATCACAAAGAAGGTGGATATATCTAATATTCCACACGATGTTCACGCAATATTCAAACACTCAAATTGGTAAATTAAATATTCTGAAAAAATATCGGATAATGTCCAATTACCTAATTTGCAGATAATTCCCAAATTCAAACTTGCGGATCGGGATGAGCGGCGAACGGTGGACCGGCGACGCGGTGTCGGGAGCGACGGCGGCTCGCGGCGATGACACGGCGGGGCAACAGCGTGGCTGTCTGGACAGCGGCGGTGCAGGCGTGCAGCGACGACAGAATCGTCCAGGCGGCAGCACACGAGCAACGGTGAGGCAGCGACTTCACTGGCAGCAGGCGGTGTGACATTCCGAATTTTGGCCCATTTTTGGGATTTATAGAACGTGTAATTCGTCAGTGTGCTTATAATAGAATCTCGCCCGGGAACTGATCACTCTCGGGTTCTTGTTTTAAAAAGAGAGATTTTGCTAGAATCGCACTCGATCGAATTTGACCGTTATTTAGACCCCAAACTTGGCAGTCGATTTTCGGGAGTTTCGGGACGAATTAAATTGGACGGTGTCGATATTATTGTGGCCAGCGTCGAGATTGCCAGGAATAGTGGAAAAGTGAAATTTTGGACCGGGTGCAAAATTGGACTAGTAGACCTCCCTCGTAGTGTGTTTTGAGTTATTTTATGTTGGCTCTTTTTCCTATATATTAATTAGGATTTTTGTGGGTCGTTGGATTATTTTTGGGATCGAACCGTGTCCGTTAGATCGCACTCGAGTGAAAAGTTTGACTTTTTGGGTCTCTTCTCTCTCTCTTTCTCTCTCCTCTCTGCGCCGCGTCACTTCCCCCCCGCCGCGCACGTCCCCTCTCCCTCCCCATGCAGACCCGTCCCTTCTCTCCTTTCTCTCTCCTCCTTTTTCTTTCCTTTTCTTTCTTCTCTTCTCTTTCTTCTTCCTTCTTCCTTCCCCGGCCCGACTGGTTCTGCTTCGTTTCTGCCCTGCTCGCCGACCGCCTGAGCTCGCTTGGCCGCCGTGCACCACCGCCGTCGCCAGCCAGCTCGGCCGCCGCACCGCACCGTTCGCTAGCCGTCGCCCCGACCGGCTGGTCTCTCTCTCTTCCTTCGCGCGCTCAGCCGCGAGCTTGCCGCCGCTGCCCGTCGCGCCTGTCTCAGCCCGGCGCTGCCCAGCTGTTCGTCTTGCCGCCGCCCCACCAGCCGCCGACGCCGCCGTCCTCCTCGCGCCGTCGTCGCGCCGCCGCGTCGCCCGGCAACTCCGCCCGGCGCTGCCCTCCTCCCCGCTTGAACGCGCGAGCTCGGCTCGCTGCTGCTTGCCGCCGCGTCAGGTGAGTCCTAGCAGCCGTCCAGTCGTCCGGCCAACTCCCCAGCCCCGCCCCGACGCCTGAGCGTCGCCGTCGCCGCCGCCGAACGCCCCAGCCACGCCACTCGCCTCAGCCACCTTCTTCTTCCCTTTAGCTTTCCGCCGTTCGCCGTCGCGTCGCCGTCGCAGCTGCCCGCTGCCGTCGCCGTCGCCGCGCCGTGCTGCCGAGCCGCCGCCGCGTCGTCGTCGCCGTCGCCGCCGGCGCCAGTCGCCGCCTCGGCCAGCCAACTAGCCCCGGCCAGCCAGCCCAGCCGGCCAGACCAGCCCTGCCCGGGCTTGCCCAGGCCGTGGCCGGCCCGTTGCCCATGCGACCAGGCCGCGCGCCCGCTCGCCCGTCGTGCCCGGCGCCTTGGCCCGTCCCGTTCGGCCGCTCGCCCATGCACCAGGCGCGTTGCCCGTTCAGCCGGCCCGTCGCCCGGGCACGTTGCCCATCCCGCTCGGCCGTGCGCCCCGGGCACGCCGCACGGCCACCGCGCCCGCGCGCCAGGCACGCCGTTCGGCCATTGTGCCCGTGTTGGCCGGCCACCGCGCCTGTGTGGCCCGCGCCCGCGCCTAGTCCGACACTGTTCACCCGGGCTATTTTGGGCCCGAGCCGATTTTCTCCGGGCCAAAACTTGGTAAGTGACTTCCTAAACCCTACCTAGTATTTTGGGTACTTTATTGACTTATTTCGGGTTAGAACGGCTAGGGCGTGTCTTAACTTAATCTCATTGTGTTCTAATTGCGTTAGATTAAATGTTATGCTTGACTTGAATAATTGTGTGTGGCCGACTTGAACGTCGGGTTCATATGTTGAGGTGGCGAACTGTGAATTGGACTGAGTTGTGAATGTAGATTGTTTGATGCTAGTGGCGTGGAATTGATTGAGTTGAATGGCGTGTGCTCGCCTGTCGATTTTGAGCCCGGATCGATCGGAGGGCTACGGACTTGGGACGTGTTGACGGCGGTCCGTGTGAAGGTTTGACTGGCCGGTGTGCCAAATGGTTGCGGGCTTGAGACGTGTTGACGGTGGCCCGTTAAAGGTGTGATTGGACCGGGACGTGTTGACGGCGGTCCATGTGAAGGTTTGACTGGCCGGTGTGCCAAATGGTTGCGGGCTTGAGACGTGTTGACGGTGGCCCGTTAAAGGTGTGATTGGACCGGGACGTGTTTACGTCGGTCGTTGGAATTGATTGAATGGTGTGGCTTGGGACGTGTTGACGGCGGCCACTGGAATTGATTGAATGGTGTGGCTTGGGACGTGTTGACGGCGGCCACTGGAATTGATTGAATGGTGTGGCTTGGGACGTGTTGGCGGCGGCCACTGGAATTGATTGAATTGTGTGGCTTGGGACGTGTTGGCGGCGGCCACTGGAATTGATTGAATTGTGTGGCTTGGGACGTGTTGACGGCGGCCATTGGAATTGATCGAATTGTGAGGCTTGTGTGCCTATGAGAATAAATTTGAGGCGCAGTGGCGCGAGTTGTGAGAAAGATGTTCGGACACGCATGCGATTTGAACGTGTGATTGAATCGGCTGGTTGAGCGTGTGACTGATTTGGCTGGTTGAGCGTGTGACTGAATCAGCTGGTTGAGCGTGTGACTGATTTGGCTGGTTGAGCGTGTGACTGAATCGGCTGGTTGAGCGTGTGACTGATTTGGCTGGTTGAGCGTGTGACTGATTTGGCTGGTTGAGCGTGTGACTGAATCGGCTGGTTGAGCGTGTGACTGATTTGGCTGGTTGACCGTGTGATTTAATTGACCGGTTGAACGTGTGGTTGCTTGGCTGGACTGGTTGAATGCGAGTGAGATTGCGTGTGCCGGGTGATCGTGATATGATGATGAACTGTTCTTGCATTATCTTGTTTGGACTGATATGCAGGGTTGGCTCGTGATCCGAGGCGAGGTAAACTGGTTGTATGAAATTTCATATGTTATGGGGTAGATTGCATGTACGACTTGTCTGGGTACGCATTGGCCTACGTGGGGTATAGGGGGTTGCTTATTGAGACTCGTTCTCACGGTTATTATATAACCATTTCAGATTCGCGACCATGAGTGATTGGAGACGCTGCAAGGGTATCTCGGAGATCGAGGACGGGTCAAGTATACTGTATTTTGAGTCCCCCTTTGTAGAGGAGTTAAGTTTGCAAACCTTTGTCCCTTGTGAGGAATGTGGGTCTGTTGTTGTGACCTAGTGTAGGAATTACAGTTATTGTTTCCTTCTTTTGCTACTCCTTTGTTATTATGAATTGTCTGGGTTGTTTCTATTGTTTCCGCGCGTGCCTAATCTCTGATGTTTGGGTTGGGTCGGCGACGTGCCTGGGACGTCGTATTCAATGATCGACCATCGAGGGGTGATCACGCGCTCGTAAGGTGCGGGGCGTGACAGGCGGTGGCGCTCAGCGGGAAGCAGCAGGCGGTGCGGCAGGGAGCAGCGGCAGCAGGCGGTGACGCGCGGCAGGGAGCAGCGTCGCGCTGCGGGGCCGGCGACGTAAGGCAGCAATGCGCGGCAGCAGGCAGCGCAGGCGGTGAGGCGCGGCAGGGAGTGGCGTCGCGCGGCGGGGAGGGCGACGTGAGGCAGCGACTTCACCGGCGGCAGGCGGTGGCGCTCGGCGAGAAGCAACGCGCGACAGGCGGCGGGCGCGCGGCGACAGCAGGCGGTGGCATGCGATGGGAGGCTCCAGGCGGCGGCGGTGGCGCGCGGCGAGGAGCAGCGGCAGCAGGTGGTGGCGCGCGACGGGAGGCTCTAGGCGGCGGCGGTTTTCGCCGGTCTCCCTCCTCTCTCTCTCTTTCTCACTCTCACATTAAAAAAGCTCTGATCCGAAATTATGAGAGCCCCCCCAAAATCCTGACCTAATGATGTATATATAACACTAATCTAGGTCAATTAGATGGGCTCTCTAGTCCTAATGGGCTTAGGCTTGGGCTTAGATTTTAATTTAATTTAAATGGGCTGAATTAAGCTCAAATTAAAACAACCGAGCCCGTTTGACTTGTAATTCCCGGCCCTTGCGTTCTAAGCGAGCCGAGTCCCATTCGATGAAATTTAAGCTCGTTCGTCACCGCCAGTCCGATACAAAATGCAATTAATCTAAAATGAATTTAAACTATATGTTATGCAACCTAAATATTTTTGTTTAGGGGTTAAAAATTTAATCCCTATTTTTCTATACAAATTACGACTAAATGATCGCTAAAATTTAGGTGTCAATAATGAATTACACCACATCACGAGTCCATTATGATACTAATTGGTCAGTGCTGTACTCCCTTTGAGAGTTTATAGATTATTCACGGTGGTTAATTCTATGAGCAGCTTGCCGACACAGAGGATAAAGATAGACATCAAAGTAGCTTCAAGCGGGACACGTGAGAAGGGAAGGGAAGGGAAGGGAAAAAAATTTGCTCGAGAAATGAAAAAATAAAAAATCATCGGTCCGGTCCGGTTCCCTTTAGAACCAGGGAGCAGACCGAAAATCACCGGTTCCAATTTTACAGAATCGAAAACCGGACCGACGCCCCCTAAAACCGCCCAAAATAGGTCCGTCTGGTCTACCCGTGTTGCTCGCTCCTAACTTGGGGGTTTGGACGTCGAGAAGGAGCCGATACCATCACGCGGAGCAAGGTGTCGTCAACATCCAAGTGGCTGGGGTCGCAACTTTTTTCAACGGGAGCACCACATGTAAAGTGACTCGGAATCGCCCATATATGATACAAACTAGATCTATCAAAACGGGTTATGGATCTGTTTCTTAACCCATATATGATAAGTTGAGTTATATATGGATTAATTATATTTAGTAAATGGGTCATAAATTGGTTTAAACATAATATAGATGTCAAATGGATCATAAATGGTTTACAACTTATTTAAACCTAACTCACATCTACGACTCTCTCTTCATTCTCTCTCACTCTCATTCGATCTTGCGCTACTCTCACCCCATTCTAGGTATGAGTTTTTCTAAATTTAGTTAAATATGGAAATGTTCTAACAATATGGGTCGGGTATGGTCACCTATGGGTCAATAGATTTATATTGCATGGAAATGAGTCAAAACGAGTTAAATGGGTCTATTTGGACTGGACCATTTTTGACCCGACCTGATCCATCCATTTGACGGGTCAACCAACCAACACTAAGACCTGAGCTAAACTTTTAGCATCGCCATATTATGAACCATGTTCAGTACGTAATAGATCTAATCATATTCTTGCATTGTACACCCCATTAGAATTCTATTTCAGCAGCTAATTTAATCACGGGTTGAAGGAGCAATTAACTACACTAAGTTTCCATTCAATGCAGCTAATTTTCATATATTCTTTGATACTACTTGTCGGTAAATTCTTAACTAAAAAAGCAAATATTGCCTTATCAAGTAATGAGGTTACTTCCGTTAGAGCCCACTTAAATGAGTTTAATAAACTTGTGATGAATTTAAAGAACGTTGAAGAGGACCTAACTTATGAAAAACAAGGCACGATGTGATCGGTGTTTCTATTAGAGATATGGGAACACTTTACTGATTCACTGTTGCAGAAGCGTACTATGATTACCTTCGACGACGTAAAATCCACCTCGTTCTCTATGAAGTGACAGAGGAAAAGAACCATTTGATATGCTTGTACAAATTCCGAAGAAGAAATAACAAGAAAAACGCAGGACAATCATTTACCCCTAAATTAAGACTAATTTCGAAGCTTTGATCCTTGGCTAATCCCTAACTACACATTAAGGACAAGTAAACGAGGTGTGATGAGAGATTCTTCATGCTCCAATGCCATGTGAAAAATCGTGGGATCACTGCAGACTTATCCAAGAGCTAAAAATTTCTTGTTCAGACTATTCGACCTAATATCAACTCTGTATTAACTCCAGGTTTAAACTCCCCTCTCACCTACGTGTATGAGTGTCTAGTCTTTGTCTCTTGGGCAATTTGAGCTTGTGTAATAAATTGTCATCCAATCATAAATGTTGACTTTCGACCCAGAGTCAATTCACTTGGCCGGCAATTGGAGGCAAAGAAGGACCGCTTTGATTCGTGAAAAGTCAGAAATTGAACAACCATCTTGTTGGGAGTGGGTGAGAGTGGATTGATGAATTTGGTTATATATCGAAGTCGAAAGTGGTGGGTCTTGGTTTGGTGCTCATCTTCTTGAAAGACATGGGCAAAAGGCAAAACCCTAGCTCATGTCTTAAAGCCATGGCAAGCAAAAAGCCCACATCCGTCGTTAATGCTGATGCAAATTTCAGCTGCCACAGGAGATTGGAAGCTTTCAGCAACGACCGTCCACAGAATTGTATTGAGAACCGCAAATAGTCACCCTCATCTGTCACTTCTGATTTATACGTGTGGCAGTTTTGACAATTTAGTTTAAGGATTGGATAGATGATCATGTGTAAAACACCGTACGTGGTTATAACGTCAAGCAATCGCTTCACTTTCGAATCATAATGTAAGTAGTGGCCCGTCTAGTCCTTTCTTGAGAGAGAGAGAGAGAGAGAGAGAGAGAGAGAGAGAGAGGACCCGAAGGTCAAGGACCAAACCACGGCCACACATCCGTCGCCCGTCGTCGGATGGAGACGGAAGCCGCTCGCACAATCAAAGCAAGAGGCCAACGGGAAGTCCGACACGTGGTGCTGGCCAACAATCCTATGTGGGACAGCCGGGCGCGAGCGAATGCTTTGCTTTATTTTCCATGATTAGGCGTGAGCGAGCGACAGAGCCCAGTACCATCTTTCGATCGAAAGGACGACGCGCGAGCTCTTTTTGGATCAGGACGACGTCAAGGACTTCGATCAGAGAGGCAAAACCAAATGAAACGTGCGTGGAATCTCCGTGTGATCGGGATGAAAGTTGCTCAGGATTTAGCCAGAGCGCGTAGCAAGCTGGCAGCTGCCGACAGTGAGCCGCTCAAACACCCTCGTCGCGGTTGGACCTAATTAGAAGGATTGGCGAGATCGCGCGGCCGATCCCGCCTACTTTGGGTTGGGTCGTATAGAAAATCGGATTTAGGTAAAGTGAGTTGTGTAGGTTCGTGCGACTCTAGGCGCTCTCACCCTTGATTCACAAAATCGGGTTTAAAGGGGGTTTGTTCGCGATCCACACCCCCCGTCATAGATTCGAATGAATATTCTTCCCCTTGCTACATGTCACGGAAAACCAAAGATTAAAGGTTCATTCACAATTTCCATATGGTAAATCACTGTATCGGAAAGTGATTCGACTCTAGGGCGTGTTTATTTGAATGAAAAAAATTTCAGGGAATTAGTTTTCTGTACTTCCACATGTTTAGTTTGTTGCAAATGATAAGTAAACGGAAATTCATTTAAAATTAAAGAAAATATGGATACTTAAAGATTAAAAACAGAATATGGCAACCACCCGCCTGGGTGGCGCTGCTGGAGCGCGCACTCTTCCTCTCGCAAAAGGTTGAGTGTTCGAATCCCGGGCGCCGCAGGGTGACTTAACCGGTGGCACGTGTGTGGTGGCTAGCACGTGTCGCCCCCAGGGTTTACTCCCCGGCTGTCGGCCGTGCGGGGGTTCCCTGGGTTATCAAAAAAAAAAAAAAAAACAGAATATGGCATTGGTCGATAGTGAAGATAACTCTAAAGAAGAAATCGAACAAGATGAGGCCATAGAGATAACAGTGGCCAAAATGACACTCGACGAACCTTATGTTTGTCAGGCCCTGAAGCCAGCCCGAGTCAAGGAAACGGTGATGCCAAGCAAATCAATCCCAAGAGGTCAACAGAGAGAGGAAGCCTAGACCTAAGAGCTTGGTCTGGAAAAGAAAAACCAGAGAAGTCTGTCGGTCGTGTCCATAAGAAGGGCGATAGTAAACAAATCTCCGGATCATCGAAAGCGAAATCTAAAATTGACAGGGCAGCAACATCGGCATTCTCGGCTAGTTCGAACGTGGTTCAAGTCAAATTATCATGAAATTTTCAAATGAAACAAACGCACCCAAAGATATAGTTTATCCCGTCCACCTGACTCATACGAATTTCTCACGACAAATAAGGTGGAAAATATACATCGATGCTACATTTGTTTTTCATCTTAGTTGATACGGATTAAGAAAAGCTACGAGCTATAGTTTCCTTGGATGAGCACATAGCGGCAAAAAGGGGCTCTCTCTCTCTCTCTCTGAGAACTACTAATTGATTAAAAAAAAATAGAGTGAAACGGACGTGGGATTGAGCTAGTGGTATTGGGGCATGACCGTGTGGGAAATGATTTGTTCAAATTGACGTCAATGCTCCAATCAGAAGCAAGGAAGGAAGATGAATCCCCAGAATCCGTGAGCCCCTTGATTCATCCAGATTATTTAAATACATATAAATTAGGCATCGTGAGATGAACAGATGGGAAAAGATTTGAATAAGCACAATAATTGGGATAATAGACAATCTCATTAATAAATTTGCTTAAATTGAGATCTGCTTGATTTTATGATTGTTCCACATTAGTTATTCCCTTTAACCTTTTTTAATAGATTGCACAACTTGGGTGATGCTAGTCATTATTAGAACTTGGGGAAAATTATCAAAAAGTCCTAAACTTATTGCGCTTTAGGCAATTCAGTCCAAAACATTTTCTCCAAGAACTTGCAGCAACGAAATTTTATTCAATTTGTCGCTAGAGGGTGCCAAAAGTTGCCGAAATTAGCAACAGACATCAATTTCATCGCTAAAAAGACGAATTCCCTAATTAAACGGTTGAATGTGTTCCACCTTCTGGGGATGAAATGCGGGATAGTTATTAGAAAAATCCTTAACTTTCTGTACAAATTATTAGCCCTAATTTTTCAATTTGACTAATTTAGTCATAAACCTTTTGATGATTTGTCGATATAATTCTTCCGGTCAATTTCTGCCGGAAATCATTGGCGTGGATGTCGGTTGATCTACGCGGTAAGCGCTGACATAGACAATTTTCAGAAATTTTAAAAAAACTTTCTGATTTTTTTTTATTTTTATCATATTTTCTTTCTTCCTTTTTTTTCCAAACCCTCACCGATCATGAGCAAGGGTCGCCATGCCCTTGCCGGCAATCGACCTTGCAAGCCTAAAACGAGGCTTGACCTCACCACATCTAGCGAGGACAAGGCTTGCCGCCTCAATGCCCTGGTCAGCGTGGACGTTGCCCAGCCATCTCTGAGGTGTAGCAACCAGCGGAGAATGAAGGATAAAAGATGAAAAAAGAATGAAAAAAAGGGAAAAAAATTTAAAAAATTGCAAAAAACGATCACATTAGCACTGGTCGTGTCATGTAGGATGGTTAGCGTCCACATCAGCGATTGCTAGCTAAAATTTTTCGGAAGGATTATATTGGCAAATCATCAAAAGGTTTAGGACTAAATTGATCAAATTGAAAAGTTTAAGACTGAATTGACATATGTACAATAAATTTAGAACTTTTTTTTTGATAATTTTCCCCACAGAATGCAGACGAACTTAAATTGGTTTTTTGAGCATATTCAAACTTCATAGATGAAGACACGAGTTTTGCATACATTTATAATTGAGACGTAAGACATTCATGGCAGAGACAACGGGTCAGACTACTTATGTATTTATTTTCTAAGACAATTAAACGATGTAGCTTTAGCGGGGACGAGTCATTTTCTTCTAGTGGATGGGCATATAGTTGAATAAGGGAAGGATAAATTATTCAATGAACTCGCCACATGCACCATAACAAATCGAAACCATCACTACATCCGGTGGGATTCACGTCCGAGACTAATTACTTTATGGTGGTACAGATCAAGATACTTTCAAGACCAGTTAAAAATAAATTTGGTATGGTCTCTTTTACAAGCCTCAGGACAACCAGTTAATGTTTTGTGGTACATGTAGCAAAACTTTTCTACTCATGGAGGGACAATGGCATTAGCGAGGGATCAAATATCTAGGGAGAAACTTGAGGCAACCGACCCCGTTGTGCGTCTTGAATTCAAACTCGTTCCTTTTGCCTAACCAATCACACAAATCGTCGAATGGTTTGAGAAAGTTTTTCAAGTCTGCGTGTGCGAGCAGAGAGCCAATTGGCCTTCTAATCTAGGACGCCAAACCACAGAGTCATCACATTGGCCACCAGAATCCAATCAACAAGTTCTTGTGTGGAAGCAAAAGCAAACTAAAGTATTCATTTAATAAGAAGCTCCTCCCACCTTTGACTTCTCCTGCCATACCCATCTTATTTAACGCCCATAGAATCATTCATTCTTTCCCCCATCATACCCTCCAAAACCCCTCGTCACCCGCAAAGAAAAGGTAAAGAATGCATTGATCCTCTTGTTGATTCCTTCATCACCATATACGATGGAACTAGAGCAGCCCGGCTTGATGAGGCAATCCCACCTCAACATCATGAGCAAGTACATCAACCCGAGAAATGGCAAGGGCAAGGGCGGCCCATCACAGCCACCGAGGAATGACCTGCACAGGCACTCGGAATCGTTCCGGAAGCTTAGGGTGGGCATCCCCGCGGCGGGCGGCGTGTCCGACGCGGAGAAGAGGCTCGCGTGGGTCCGCTCGCAGATCGTCGGCGACGACGCTTGTTGAGGAAAACCCCCATTAATTTTGAAGTTGACAAAACCTTATACGTTATTATAAATCTGATACTTATTTTGAACTAATTTATTCCAGGTATGTATATTTTGGAAGCTCATAAGGAAATTATTCAGATTTTACAAACTGTCAAATACCTTATTGAAGACTCGCATAATCTTAGTTCTGAGATTCAGACGCAGAATTTAGTCAGATGCAGACGAAGAAATTATCCAGACGTAGACACAGAAGTTCTTCAATGCAGACGCATAATTTCTTCAGACGTAGACGCAGAATTTCTTCAGACGCAGACGCAGAATTCAGAACTAAACATAACAGCTAGTGATCCGGTATAAATTTCACAAAATGAAAGTTTTGATTGTTTCAATCTAAGGCAATAATTGATTGACAATCAAATATTTCGACAAGTATGCATTACAATAGATAAAACTCTACTTATGGATACCAAGATTCTAATTGTATGGGCGACCAGAATCAGCGGGATTCAAAATCTGTCATCCAATGGCTACTCAATCCTTATTATACAAATCTGTCCAAGGTGAAGATTGGAAGATGATCCTCTAATAGCTGTCCAACGGCTAGTTTGGAAGTAGAGGAGTATTTAAGGAGATCAACGAGCAGCAGAGGGAAGTACCGAATCAAGAATCAATAAGTCCAAAGTCTGAGAACACTCCAATCATTTTTCTTGTCTTGTTGAGCCAAAAATTAAGATCTTGAGGGTTCCTTTGTAAGGGTGATTGTGTGAGATAGAGAGTCCTATCATACACAAGAGTGCTGTTACTCTAAAGCTGTAATTCCTCATTGATTACATAGTGAAATCCAGTCAGTAGGCTGTCAGCGTGAGAGAATGGACGTAGGCTTACTATAAGCCGAACCACTATAAACTTATGTGTAGATTCTCTATCCCTTATCTCTTACTTTACATTCTGCACATCAAGAGCACCGTCTATATAATCTGTTTTGAATTTGAATTTTATTCGGACTCTTCTGTGATTTGTTTTATTTCCGCATAAATTATCAAAAATTACTTAAGATCACCTATTCACCCCCCTCTAGATGATCCTTGCTAGCTACATCAATTGGTATCAGAGTAGGTTGCTCATTTATTGAAGTGTTTTTACTTTTGAGCTAACGATCTATATGGCTAGCTTGAGTGCTCCAGGTCTCATTGAAAGACAAACCAACAACAGACCACCATATTTCAATGGTAAGGAATACAGTGTCTGGAAGAATAAGATGAAGGCATTCATTAAGTCAATTGATCACATGCAATGAGATGTCATCATCAGAGGAGTCAAGCCAAAATCTTCTGATTCAAAAGAAAAGGCAGATGCAAGCAAAACAGCAGATCCTCCATTATCTCAAATTAAGATATCCAAAAGAGAAACCTTAGATTCTAAAGCAATTTATTCTTTATATTGTGCTTTATTTCCTATTAAATATAAAAAAATTGCTGCTTGTGAATCAGCTAAGGAAATCTGGGATACGCTCCACATTACTTATGAAGGAACAGATCGAGCCAAGGAAACTCAAATCAATCTTTTGCTTGGTCAATATGAATCCTTCAAATGAAGCCTGAAGAATTAATTGCTGATATGTATGACAGGTTTACTGACATAGTAAACGGTCTTGCATATCAAGGACAACCAGTCCCAGATACAATGAAAGTCAACAAACTACTGAGAGGATTGACAATGAAGTGGATAATATCAAAACATCTCTTCGAGAGACACAAAAGATCAAGCCTCTATCAGTAAATGAGTTGATTGGAACTCTTCAATCATATGAGATTGAGAATCGGAATGAGGAGAATGAATCCAGAGTTAATAAGTCAATTGCATTAAAAACTAACGTTGATTCTGATGCAGATTCTGAAGATGAAGACGTTGACGATGAAGAACTAGCTCTCTTCATAAAGAAGTATAAGAAGATGAAGATCAGAGGAAGAAACCTCAAAGGGAAGAAGCCTTTTGAGAAAAAGAAGTCTATCGATGAAACGAAAAGATCAAAGGATGTAATATGCTTTCACTGTATGAAACGTGGACATATCAAGCCTAACTGTCCACTTCTGAAAAAGAAGACCAAATTTGAGAAAGCAAAGAAGGCCTTAAAGGCAAAAACCTGGAGTGACACAGAGTGCAAAGACAGTGATCATGATATCTCAAATTTCTGTCTAATGGCAAAGTCAAATTCAGACTTAGATTCAGATTCTGATCTTAAAGTGGAAATTGAGGTAAAGCATTCTGAAATGCCTATTCAAGCATCGAATTACATTGATGAATTATGCTTTGAATTTATGGCTGCTCTTGAAAGAATCTCTTCTCTGAAAAAGGAAAATTCATCACTGAGGCAACATGATGTTTCACAAAAAGAAAAAATCGATTTCCTTAAAAAAGAATTTCAACAAGTCAAGGAAAGTCGAGATTTTCTTTCCAAAGAAAATGCTGTTTTGAAAAGAAAGTTTCAGAAATTACTTCCAAGTTTTCAAAAGGATCAGAAACCTTGAAACATATCCTTTCCATCCAAATTCCTCACTATAACAAATATGGTCTCGGATTTGTGAAGGAAAGTGACAGCTTGATTGATTTTCCAAAGGTCAAGGAGAGATTAAGACAAAGACCTCCTTGACAAGTTTACAAAAACCATTTCAAAAAGAATTTTGTAAAACCTGTTGGCCGAAATGCAATTAGGTGCTCAAAATGTGGAGATTCGCAACATTTTGAGAATGAATGTCCTAAGGTCTAGAGACCTGTTCGAAGAGACTTTGTTAAGACAGCCTATACTAATCCTCAATGACCCAAACAAATTTGGGTACCAAAGAAAACTTGAGGCGTTGTGACTTTTGCAGGTTACCACAAAAGAGAAAAAGAAAGTGGTACCTAGACAGTGGATACTTTAGACACATGACAGAAGATTCAAGTATATTCGTTAATCTACACAGTCTGAATGGTGAAAAAGTTTCCTTTGGAGGAAATACCAAAGGAAAAATCGTTGGCAAAGGAATGATTGAAATTGAAGGACTAACAATCAATGATGTTTCATTGGTAAAAGGACTCAACTACAACCTGATAAGCATAAGCCAGTTGTGTGATACAGGTTTCAGAATTAATTTTCAAGAAAATATATGCTCAGGAAAAAGCAAAGATTTTTCTCAAACATTCACAGGAAGAAGACATGGCAATATTTTATCTTCTAGATGTCAATCCAAACTCCCCTCATTACTTGATCTCAATCAAAGAGGATGAAAATCTATGGTACAGAAGATTGGAGCATATCAGTATGAAACAAATCTCAAAGATCTCAAATAAGAAACTGGTTCGAGATTTGCCAGATTTAAAATATAAGAAAACAGAGTTATGCAATGCCTGCACTCTAGGAAAATAAGTAAGAAGTTCTTTTAAATCTATACATTATGTTTCCACTGATCGTGCCTTGCAGCTTCTTCATATGGATCTGTTTGGACCAACCAGAACACAAAGTATCGGTGGTAAGAAGTATTGTTTAGTTATTATTGATGACTTCACAAGATTTACTTGGGTGTTCTTTCTTGCTCATAAAAATGAAGCATTTTTATATTTTTCAAAATTTGCAAAAAGAGTTCAGAATGAAAAGGGCTATACCATTTCCTGCATTAAAACTGATCATGGGGAGAATTTGAAAATCAATGTTTTTCAGATTTTTATGAGGAAAATGGCTTTCAACACAATTTTTCTACTCCATATACACCAGAACAAAATGGTATTGTGGAAAGGAAAAATCGTTCCTTGCAAGAAATGACAAGAACTTTGTTGATTGAAAGCAAGATTCCTTTCCATTTCTGGGCAGATGCAGTTTTTACAGCATGTTATATCATTAACAAAATTTTTTTCAGACCCATTCTTGAGAAAACCCCCTATGAGCTTTACAAAGGTTGAAAGCCCAGTATCTCATATTTTCGCGTGTTTAGTTGTAAATGCTTTATTCTCAAAAATCCAAATGACCGCACTGGCAAGTTTGATGAAAAAGTAAATGAAGGACTCTTCCTTGGATATTCTACTACAAGTAAAGCATACAGAGTTTTCAACAAGAAGTCTCAGACTGTGGAAGAAACAATGAATGTTAAGTTTGAAGAAAATATTCAGACTCACAAAGATGTATTTGAACTATCTTCCAATATTCAAGAGTCATCAGAAGCTCAACAAGAACTTCTAGAGATTGTCGAATTAACAGAAGAAAAAAAAGAAGATACAATCCGGACTCAATCAGAATCTTCAGAGTCTGATAATATTCAAAAAGAAAAATTTGACAGCAACTGAAAACATAAATCCAGTCATCCGAAGAACCTCATCATTGGAGAAATAAAAGATGGTATTAAGACACGATCTAAACTCAAGGAAAACATCACCAACTTGGCCTTGATATGAGAAATAGAACCAAAAGAAGTTGGTGAAGTATTATTAGATGAAAGCTGGATCGAAGCTATGCAGGAGGAACTTCAGCAGTTCAGAATCAATAAAGTATGGGAGCTTGTGCTAAGACCCAAAAACCATCCAGCCATTGGAACAAAATGGGTATTCAGAAACAAACTGAATGACAAAGGGAAAATTACAAGAAACAAAGCAAGATTGGTAGCAAAAGGCTATTCTCAAGAAGAAGGCATCGATTATGATGAAACATATGCATCAGTTACCAGGTTTGAAGCCATTAGGCTACTATTAGCTTATGCTTGTTTCCATAACTTTAAACTATTTCAGTTAAACGTGAAAAGTGCCTTCCTAAATGGATATATCAAAGAAAAAGTATATGTAGAACAACCATCAGGCTTTGAAGAACCAAAGAAGACTGATTATGTCTATAAACTCAAAAAAGCTCTCTATGGTCTGAAATAAGCACCTCGTGCTTGGTATGAGAGGTTAAATAACTTCCTTCTGCAAAATGACTTCACAAAAGGTAAGGTTGATAAAACGTTATTCATTAAAAGAAAAGGTAAGGACTTCTGCTTGTTCAAATTTATATTGATGATATCATCTTTGGATCCTCTAACGAACTGCTGTGCAAAGAATTTCCAAAGAATATGCAGAATGAGTTCGAGATGAGTATGATGGGCGAGCTAACATTTTTTCTTGGCCTACAAGTGAAACAAACCAAAGATGGTACATTCATTTGCCAAGAGAAGTATGCAAAAGAGATTGTCAAAAAGTTTGGATTGCAAAATTGCAAGAAAACATACATTCCCATGTCTCATTCATCCAAACTGGACAAAGATGAAAATGGTAAAAAGGCTTATCAGAAGGTATACAGAAGCATAATAGGTTCATTATTGTATCTTACTGCATCTAGACCTGACATACTTTTTAGTATTTGTATGTGTGTAAGATTTCAATTAGACCCAAAGGAATCACATTTATCTGCAGTTAAGAGGATAATCAAATACATTGGAACTTATCCAATGTTAGGTCTTTGGTATTCCAAAGATTCAGATTTCACTCTTACTGGTTATTCTGATGCTGATTTAGCTGGATGTAAAGTGGACAGGAAAAGTACTACATGTACATGTCAACTACTGGGGAATATGTTAGTATCGTGGTACTCAAAGAAGCAAAATACAATCACACTTTCTATAGCAAAAGCTGAATATGTAGCCTTGGGAAGTTGCTGCGCACAGATTCTGTGGATAAAGCAGCAATTGCGAGACTTTGCCATTGAAGATTCAAGTGTTGCAATCAAATGTGACAATATAAGTGCAATCAATTTGACAAAGAACCTCATTCTTCATTCTCGAGCTAAGCATATTGAAATCAAGCAACATTTCCTTCGAGATCAAGTTCAAAATGGTGATGTGAATATTCAATTCATTGATTCTAAGAATCAATTAGCTGATATATTCACAAAACCTCTTGATAAGTCATCATTTGAGTATATTAGAACTAAACTGTGCATTGTTCATCCATTTTAGTGAAATATCTGTTAGACAAAAATTTTTCAGACTCAAGTGTTCTCAGTCTAAATGTCCTTCTCAGACTCACAAAGAAAGGTATGTTCATATTTCAAATTTTGGTGGGTATATTTTTGGCATTTTTGACAGGATATTTTCATATTTGTCACTTTTGGAAGCAAATCAAGTACGCATCCTAATTTATCTGATTAATTATGCTTAAAATATTATCGTGTTCACTTGTGCTTCAAAAAGGTATATTTCCTTCCTATATGTTTGGGTTCACTTTTTATATTGTCTAAAAATATTTTTCCTTTCCAAAAACAGTCCTTCTCGTTTATAAACCCGTCCGTCTCTTTTTAAAACCCTGTCAGTACGATCTTTCAAAACCCTTCCGATATTCAGAGACCCTCATCTTCTTCCTTCTCCAAAGATCGATCCTTTCTACTCATAAAATACTCAAAATGCCTTTCAAGAGAAAATCTTCACGCATTCTCAATCAAGACTCCAAATCTACTACACCAGCGGAGTATATGGAGATTTCAGATACAGAGTCGGACCATCATGAAGACCCTTCTGAAGCGACACCACCCCAGCGATCGTCACCACAAAAATCATCCGGTAAAACTGACTTTCGTTTCCGAAGTATCAAACTTGTGTGGGAAGTTTATCAAAGGTTGAAAAGAAATAATGCTTCAGCATCAATCCTTCATGAATGTCTGAAAGACAACGATTTTTACTCTGAAGAACATCTTGTGCAAAGTTAATCTCTTTTTTGCTCTAAAAATGAAGAAGTTCCGGCCAGCTCTACCCCAAAAGAACCTTCTTCTAGAAAGGGCAAGGAGAAAGTCGGAGAAACTTCCACTCCTTCTGAAAAGAAATCTATTTCTATAAGCCCTAAGATGATAAGTGCCTCAAAATTTGTTGTTCCCGATGATGATGCTCGATTTTTTGATACTTTTGAGATGAAGGTGGGAATAGCATCTGGTTTGCTTGGTACAGGAGGATTGTTCAGAAGCACTGAGCATAATATATGCTATAAGTTCTTACTTACTAGAGGGATCATGAACCATAGAATAGTGGATTGTGACTACCTAGAGAAGGCTGGGATTTCAGTAAAGCACCTTTTTGAAAAGTTAGGGATTTATGAATTTTACCTTCAATCTGCCAATGTTTATGCTAAATTGACTGCCTACTTTTATTCCAATCTCTCCATTCTGTCACCCAACTAGATTCAATTTACTGTTGGTGACAAGAAGTTCGATTTAAAAGCAGATGAGTTGGCAAGGATAATTGGAGCAAAACATTTCAAGTTTACTCCATTGGCAGTGAATCTTGGAGATGCTTCCAGGGTGGCTTCTAAAAATCCAAACTTTGCTCAAGGATCTAAGCGACATCTTTCATACTCTGACTTGTCCAGACGATCTGTGATCTTGCATAAGATCATAATCAACTGCTTGAACCTAAGGTAGCCTCTAAAACTGACCTATCCAAATCAGAAATCAAGCTCATTTGGGCTATCTTGAAAGGTCAATCCTTTTCTCTTCCTCATATCATCATCTTTCATATGTACAGAGCATTGCAGAAGGACAAGGGACAATTGCCATATGGTGCTCTAATCTCTCGCATCTTCATGTTCTTAAAAATATTTATTCCTGATGATATGCGCAAAAACCTTGTTCCCTGTATGTATGTTGGAGAAAGAATACTCTCCAAAATGAAGCAATTTGATGATGTCAGGAAAAGAGTAAGAGGAAAAGAGGCTCAACCGTTGGAGGCAAAATCTGTTAGAAAGACAAGTGAAAAAGAAAAAGGGCAAAGGAAAAGATCCAGTCCAGCCAGCAAGCAGCCTGATTCTTCTACCCCAATCAAAGTGTACAGAAAGAAACGAAAAATTCTTCTGCATGATGAAAGTGACGAAGCAGAAGCAGAACACTTTGAAATAGGACACACTGAAGGACCAGAACATGTTTCTGAACTAGTTCCAAAAGTTTCAGAACCAATTCATGAAGAACATGTTTATGAAGATCAAGCACCTGTTCAAGGGGAGAATCAACCAGAATCAATCACAGGATATGATCAGTCTGAGCAAGCAAATGTTCAAGAACAGCCCTCTGACAATCAGAACATCCTCTCTATTATGCTCGAGATTAAAGAAAAGCAAGTTGCACTAGAACAAGATATAAAGAATCTACATAGTATTGTTGAGGAAAACTACAAGACTCAACAACTTCAGGTAGCAGCAGACAAAATAGAACTAGAGGAAGCCATTGCTATGTGCTCATCCAACATGGATAAGGCCATAGGTCAATGCAGTTCGAAGATTGAGGAGGCTGTCTCAATATTGGAAAATTTTCAACTGATTCGCACCCCTTCTAAAAAATAGCCTGTTTTTCAAAATGTCTCTCCAAATCATCTCATTTTCATTTGGTCTGTAATATCACTAACAATTCTTGTTAGACTGGTTGATTGCTTAATATCAATGATTTATTCTCTCTATTATTTTTGCTGATGACAAAAAGGAGGAGAAATTAGATGCAGATTTGCTATACTAATATGTAGGATCAAATGCAAGTTATATGCAAAGGAAGAGAAAGACACAGATAGCAACAGAGTTTGCTCTTTCAATTTCAATCTGTGCCTCAATACGCTTAATATGTTTATTTACTTACAAATCAATGTCAAATTAATTCAATTTGCAGGAAAGTTTTGTCACCATCAAAAAGGGGGAGATTGTTGAGGAAAACTCCTATTAATTTTGAAGTTGACAAAACCTTCCACGTTATTATAAATCTGATACTTATTCTGAACTAATTTATTCCAAGCATGTATATTCTGGAAGTTCAGAAGGAAGTTATTCAGACTTTACAAGCTGTCAAATACCTTATTGAAGACCCATATAATCTTAGTTCTGAGATTCAGACGCAGAATTTAGTCAGATACAGACGAAAAACTTATTCAGATGCAGACGCAGAAGTTCTTCAGATGCAGACGCAGACGCAGAATTCAGAACCAAACATAATAGCTAGTGATCCGGTATGGATTTCATAGAAGGAAAGTTTTGATTGTTTCAATCTAAGACAATAATTGATTGACAATCAAATACTTCGACAAGTATGCATTACAATGGATAAAGCTTTACTTATGGAAACCAAGATTCTGATTGTATGGGCGACCAGAATCAGCGGGATTCAGAATCTGTCATCCAACGGCTACTCGATCCTTATTATACAAATCTATCCAAGGTAAAGATTGGAAGATGATCTTCTAATAGCTGTCCAACGGCTAGTTCGGAAGTAGATGAGTATTTAAGGAGATCAACAAGCAGCAGAAGGAAGTACAGAATCAAGAATCAACAAGTCCAAAGTCTGAGAATACTCCAATCATTTTTCTTGTCTTGCTGAGCCAAAAATTAAGATCTTGAGGGTTATTTTGTAAGGGTGATTGTGTGAGATAGAGAGTCCTATCATACGCAAGAGTGCTGTTACTCTAAAGCTGTAATTCCTCATTGATTACGTAGTAAAATCCAGCCGGTAGGCTGTCAGCATGGGAGAGTGGACGTAGGCTTACTATAAGCCGAACCACTACAAACTTGTGTGCAGATTCTCTATCTCTTATCTCTTACTTTACATTCTGCACATCAAGAGCACTGTCTATACAATCTGTCTTGAATCTGAATTTTATTCAGACTCTTCTGTGATTTGTTTTATTTCCGTATAAATTATCAAAAATTGTTTAAGATCACCTATTCACCCCCCTCTAGGTGATCCTTGCTAGCTACATCAACGCCGAGTTCGACTCGCCGTTTGGCAGGCGGCGGCTCACGTACGCCAACATCACCGCCTCCGGCCGCTGCGTTAGCTATGTCGAGGACTTCATCATCGACGACATCCTCCCATTTTACGGTACACGTTTCAAGTTTCCGTGAGATTCTTTCTCTTTGATTCTGATAGTCAATGCCGATATTCATCTAAGATCAAACAATCCTAGGCTACTACAGAGATGTCCACCCTAGTCGCCGGGAGCAGGTATAATTACATGTTAAAGTCATTCACAAATATAGAGTTGTTAACAAACAACATGGGAAACGAGTACTCCATAGTCAAATCCGAGATAACAATCATCTGAACCCACAATTAGAGGTCAACGTTTGAGAAGAGCCACTGTCTTTAGTTAATCCGTTGCGTGTAGACTTATGCATCAGACGAATTGGTAAGAACACGTTGTTTTGCAGTCGTTAGCCTCAGCATGAATACGTGTAGCTTATAATAATATTGATATATATATATATATATATATATATATATCTTTGTATGTCAAATGGCATTATTTAAGTGCGCAAGTTTCATTGAAGGGTTATGATTCTTTGAACTTATGATGGAAAAATATTTTTTTGCATCACATTCGAAATCATTATATGCTCTTTGGAATCAAATTTTGATCACTTGTGTATTAAGCGTCATGTTGCGATCATGATCATAAAAGATCTATATTATATCGACTGCTTGAGTAAATCGTAACCTTTGGTCTAATGCTCAATAAGCAGGATAGATTTTCCATGAAAAAGGCGATATGTATATAGGCAAGATCATTCTCCATGATATATCATATGAGGGTTTAAGTAGATAACTTTTATTTTCTGTACTTTTGATTTTTAGAGTTGAACGTTTGAGTTTCATTTAGTATTTGAATGTCTCATGTTCTGGAGGCTAGATGGATATAGACAACATCACTCTCCATGGTGTGTATGAGTGCTATACGACTCCAGTTTATCCTCATTTCACTTTTATCTCTAACTTTTAATCCTAAAATAGTCAAAATCGTATGGTACACATTTTACACAAAGTTAATTTTACGCGGACCATCTTTAACGGCTATCGTATATTGGATGAAACCACTAACTGAATGGTAATTTTACATATGTACATATAGGCAACTCGCACACGTCCGACAGCCATGTGGGTCATCGGACCACCAAGACGGTGCACGAGGCCTCCAGCTACATCAAACGGTGCTTAGGAGGAGGACCCGAGGACGCGATCTTGTTCTGTGGATCAGGATCCACCGGGTCAATCAAGCGGCTCCAAGAAGTCATGGGCATTGCAGTGCCGTCGACCCTAAGAGAGAGGATGATTAAGTGCATGCCAAGCGAAGAGAGATGGGTGGCCCTAGTCGGGCCTTATGAGCACCACTCAAACCTTCTCTCACGGAGGCAGAGTCTAGCAGAGGTCATAGAGATTGGACTAGATGCAGATGGGCTGATAGACAAGGAAGATTTAAGGCAAAAGCTTGAGTCTTATCGAGATACAAACAGGCCAATTCTGGGTTCTTTCTCAGCTTGCAGTAATGTCACGGGGATTTGTACCGACACAAGAGCTGTGGCCAAGCTGCTTCGCCAATTTGGTGCCTTCGCTTGCTTTGATTTTGCAGCTAGGTGAGCCTTTATTCTCAAGGAATTTCTAGGTCAACTGGAGAACTCCTTATTTAAATAGATAATCCAAACCGTTTGCACTTACTGAGAAAATGTAACGAAACGACTAATCTAACTGGCCTTTTATTGCTTAATTCTGAACAGTGCACCTTATGTGGAAATCGACATGAGATTGGGGGAAGTCGACGGTTACGATGCGATCGTCCTGAGTGTGCACAAGTTCCTTGGTGGACCCGGATCTCCAGGAATCCTGCTCATGAGCAAGGTGTTATATTTATAATGTGATCCCACATTTAGGGATATAGTTTTTGAAATAAAAACTAATCCGCTGGGTTTGACTCACGTTTTCTCTTTTAAGTGATGGTTATCCACATGCGGTTTTTTCACTCTTCGTACCCCTTCGGTGATAACCGCCCTCTTCGGTAACCGCCTTGATGGGAAGCAGTTTATAAAGTTGAACGTTGATTTCATAAGAGAAGACACAAGGTCTAACGCAAACCCTCTCATTCGGTAATACACCATCAGTACGTGAGGGGATTGGTTTAGTAGAGTGCGCCCGTAAGCGCCCGTAATCGCTTCGAATTGATTCTAATTGTGCCTAAAATTTGTTCTTCTACGCATGATTAGAATCCTTCAGTTTTAGTCTTACATTTGGTATCAGAGCATGTTTAGTGCCTCTGCCTTGTTTTTGTTGAATTTTGGGTGCATTTTTCGGGGTTTTTGAGATGAATAGTAATTCGGGTTTTTTGCGGCTAAGAGGGAAATCCCGATTTCGGCCAAATTCCGGCGACCCATTGCTCGACTTCGGACCGGCACGGTCGCACCACCATGGAGAAGAATAGCCCTAAGTTAATCTGGCATATCAGTGATCGCCGGAGGCTATTTGAGCGGCGGAAGTTGCGGGTTAGGGTTTGTGCGTTTTGACGGAATTTTGCTTGATTCGAGCCAATTTCTTGGTTGTTTTCACCGATTTTTGGGTCCATGTGGTCGTGCCGACGTGGTCTCTAAAACCCATAAATTATTTTGGTATGATATGGGCTACCGGAGGAGACCCATTCGGTCGAAGGCGCGGCGGAACGGCGAAAAATGGCGAGAAAAGGCTTCTGATCGGGCGGAGGAAGAAGGCGTGTGGCCCCACGCACGCACAACCGCTAGCAAGTGGGCACCACACGCGCACGCAATTGTAGGCGCGTGCGGCCCACGCACACGGCAGTTGCAGGCGCGTGCGCCGTACGTGCCAGCGCACAGGGCAGGCGTGTGCCACACACGCACCCTGGGACCCGTGAACCCCTTTATTTTTACGCTTCTACTCCTGCTTTTATCCGTTATTACCATTCTGCCCCTTGGCAAATT
Source organism: Syzygium malaccense (assembly GCA_031216405.1). Lineage (NCBI taxonomy): Eukaryota > Viridiplantae > Streptophyta > Magnoliopsida > Myrtales > Myrtaceae > Syzygium > Syzygium malaccense. Next base: position 45,163,958 of record CM062260.1, read on the forward strand.
AAATTTATTGTTTTGTCCTTCATGCATTTTATGAATATTTTTATGCATGAAATTAAATGTCCAGTTATCCATATATTTTTATTAATTGGGGAGTAGCCAAAGCATCTTTAATTAGTTAAATTATATATGAAGAGCATTTGGATCACATTTGGAAATGGACATTAATTGTTATTAATCTTATTAATACGATGAATTTTATCCCACAGGAATTTTCATTATATTAATTTAATTAATTAGGTTGAAATATCATATTATTTTTCTTAATTTACCCACAGGAATTAAGGAAAGGAATATAATATGATAGTTTCTTCATGAAGTATTTATGAATATATTTAAATTAAAAACTTAGCCCACAGACAATTTTTATGTTATGTGATTCATATTTTGTGACATGTCTTACATTGATAGAACATGATATATGTTGATTTTGCCTCAAATTTTGTCACATAAGCATGATTATTTGATATGTAGTTTTGCAACCTGTAAATTTCTCTGAATTTAAGAGTAATGTTCCCATATTGAATGGTGAAAACTATAAAGTTTGGAATGAGTCAATTCTTCTTTAATTGGAGTGCATGGACATTGACTATGCTATAAGAAAAGATGAACCACCTGCTCCTACTAACACGAGCACTGCAGCTGAGATAGCCCTTTATGAACAATGGAAGCGGTCCAACCGCCTTAGTGTGATGTTCATAAGGACTAAATTATCTCTTAGTATCCGTGGTTCAGTCGCTCAGCATAGCAATGCTAAGGCTTTATTGGAGGCCATTGATGCTCAGTTTGAGACTTTAGAAAAGGCACATGTCATGACCCTGATAATGAAGTTTTCATCTCTAAAGCTCACAAGTGTTAGAGGTGTGCATGAGCACATCATGAAGATGAGGGACATTGCAGCTTAGCTGAAAAACCTTGAGGTTGAGATATCCGAATCATTTCTTGTGTACTACATTCTGAACACTCTCCCATAACAGTATGCACCTTTCAAGATCTCTTACAATACACATAAGAATAAATGGTCAATTAATGAACTTATGACCATGTGTGTTCAAGAGGAAGAAAGGCTGACTATGGAATTGGGAGAAAGTGCTCATTTGGCAACACAAGAAAGGAATAAGAGTCATGGCAAGCAGAAGGGAAAAGGTAAAATACCTCTCCAAGTTGACATTAAGAAGGAATCCAAATGTTTCTTCTGTAGAAAGAAGGGGTATATGAAGAAGGATTGTATCAGATTTAAGGCCTGACTCGAGAAGAAAGGCAATCCAACCTCTTATATTTGTTATGAATCTAATATGGCTGATGTGAGTCACAACACATGATGGATTGATTCTGGTTCTACAATTCATATTTCGAATTCCTTGCAGGGTTTTTAAAACCACAGGAAGCTAGTGGGAAGTGAACAAAGTATCTATTTGGGAAACAAAATGCGTTCGCATGAAGAAGCTATTGGGACATGTAGATTAGTTCTTAATAGTGGCTTTGTTTTGGATTTGGAAAGGACCTTTTATGTTCCAAGTTTTTCTAGAAACTTAATTTCAGTTTCACGACTTGTACCTTTGGGTTACTCTTTTAACTTTTCAGATTCAAACTTCAGTTTATTGTTTAAATCTGAAATTGTTGGGAGTGGTATTTTGTCTGATGGTCTTTTTCGAATTAATTTACAAGACAATGCCTATTATAATGCGATGCATGTTCATGATAATGCTGGTATAAAACGATGTGTTGTGAATGAAGATTCCTCTATGTTGTGGCACCGGAGATTGGGACATATCTCCATAGATAGAATTAAGAGATTAATAAATGATGGAGTACTTGGTACTTTGGATTTTACTGATTATGATATTTGCGTGGACTGCATAAAGGGAAAGCAGACCAACAAGACAAAGAAAGGTGCCAAGAGGAGTACAAACATATTAGAAATCATACATACAGACATTTGTAGTCCTGATATGGACTCGTTTGGTCAGAAATACTTCATCTCCTTCATTGATGATTACTTACGTTACATGTATCTCTACTTGCTTCATAATAAGCATGAAGCGTTGGATGCCTTTAAGGTTTTTAAGGCGGAAGTAGAGAAACAATGCGGCAAGCAAATTAAGATCGTGAGATCAGATAGAGGTAGAGAATTTTATGGTAGATACACTGAAAATGGACAAGCACCTGGTCCGTTTGCAAAGTTTCTTCAAGAGAATGGGATAGTTGCCCAATACACTATGCCAGGTTCTCCGGACCAAAATGGCGTGGCAGAAAGAAGAAACCGAACTTTATTGGACATGGTGCGAAGTATGCTTAGTAGCTCCAAACTTCCTAAGTCCTTATGGACTGAAGCTCTTAAGACGGCAGTGTACATATTAAATCGAGTTCCAACCAAGGTTGTCCTAAAGATGCCTTTTGAGTTATTCAAAGGTTGGAAGCCAAGTTTGCGACATGTACGCGTTTGGGGATGCCCGTCTGAAGTAAGAGTCTATAATCCACAGGAAAAGAAGTTGGACCCAAGGACTGTAAGTGGGTATTTCATTGGATATGCTGAAAAGTCCAAAGGATATAGGTTTTATTGTCCATCTCACACTACTAGGATTGTGGAATCAAGAAATGCTAAGTTTCTTGAAAATGACTTGATTAGTGGGAGTGATCGATTGAAGGACATTATTTTCAAGAAAGATCATTCAGATACTCAACCTTCCACTTCAAGTATTAGGTTGGTTGTTGTTCATAATGCCCCTTCAATTCAACCGGCTATTGAACAACCAACTATTGAAGTTCCACAACTTGCTGATAATGATCCGGTAGAACCAGTTGAACAACACGCTCCTCCAGAGAATGTTGATACAACGTTAAGAAGATCTACTAGAACGAGGAAATCAACAATTCCTAGTGATTATATTGTGTATCTACAAGAGTCTAACTATAATATTGGAGCTGAGAATAATCCTGAAACATTTTCACAAGCCATGAGTAGTGATGAATCTAATTTGTGGTACAATGCCATGAAGGATGAGATGAGTTCTATGGCATCAAATGAAGTCTGGGATTTGATTGAGTTGCCTAATGGTGCGAAGGCCATTGGTTGTAAGTGGGTCTTCAAAACCAAGGACTCATTGGGCAACATTGAAAAATGTAAAGCTAGACTCGTTGCTAAATGATTCACTTAAAAAGAAGAAATCGATTACACGGAGACCTTTTCTCCTATATCTAAGAAAGATTCTCTTCGTATTGTTTTGGCCTTGGTTGCCCATTTTAATATGGAATTACATCAAATGGATGTGAAAACGGCGTTCCTCAATGGGGAACTAGAGGAGGAGGTATACATGAAACAACCTGAAGGATTCTCCTCTAGTAAAGATGAGCAATTGGTATGCAAGCTTAAGAAATCTATATATGGCTTGAAACAAGCATCCCGTCAATGGTACTTAAGGTTCCATGATGTCATCTCTTCATTCGGTTTTGCAGAGAATATCATGGATCAATGCATATACCAGAAAGTCAGTGGGAGCAAAATTTATTTTCTTGTGCTATATGTGGATGATATTCTACTTGCAACTAATGATAAGGAGTTGTTGCATGAGGTGAAACAATTTCTTTCTAAGAGTTTTGACATGAAGGATATGGGTGAGGCATCTTATGTCATCGGCATTAAGATCCATAGAGATAGAACTCGAGGAGTTTTAGGACTATCTCAAGAAACCTATATCAATAAGGTCTTGGAGAGATTTTGGACGAAAGATTGTTCACCAAGTATAGCACCCATTATCAAGGGTGATAGGTTCAATTTGAACCAGTGCCTGAAGAACGATCTGGAAAGGGAACAAATAAAGAACATCCCATATGCTTCTGCTGTCGGAAGCTTGATGTATGCTCAGGTTTACACTCAACCTGACATCGCTTTTGCTGTGGGAATGTTGGGAAGATATCAGAGTTATCCAGGGATAGACCACTGGAAAGTTGCAAAGAAAGTGATGAGATACCTTCAAGGTACTAAAGGCTACATGCTTATATATAGACGGACTGACAACTTGAAAGTAGTTGGTTATTCGGATGCGAATTACGCTGGTTGCGTTGATTCTTTAAAATCAACATCATGATACATTTTTATGTTAGCTAGCGGAGCCGTGTCATAGAGGAGTGCGAAGCAAACTTTCACTGCTACTTCCACTATGGAGGTTGAGTTCGTTTCTTGTTTTGAGGCTACCTCGCATGGTGTATGATTGAAGAGTTTTTGCATGGCTTAGAATTGTTGATTCTATTTCTAGGCCATTAAGAATATATTGTGACAATTCGGCTACGGTTTTTACGGCTAAAAATGCTAGAAGTGGCGGTCAAAGTAAGCACATCGACATTAAGTATTTAGCCATAAAGGAACGTGTTCAGGAGAATAAAGTGGTCATTGACCATGTTCGCACTGAATTGATGATTGCTGATCCTTTAACTAAAGGCATGCCACCAATGAAGGATAAGGATCATGTAGCGAGTATGGGAATAGTTCCCATGATGTGATTTATCGTCATATGGACGACTTTTGTTGTTTGAAACTCTTATTTAATTGTAGTGTTATTCTCAATTTCTGGTGTGCACATTCATTTGTTTATGAGAATAACAATTATCCTTGGTTCTGGAATAAACATAGGGTTTATCCATTAAGATGTGTTATCACATATGGGCTAACATTAAAGGAATAAGATGTATTGTGATACATGGAAGATATTACTCGCTCTTAGAGGACATGTCGCCACGATTCATGTGTCTTATTTCTTTTCTTAAGCATATGGTTTTCGTGGATTTGGTTGGGTAATCTGTATGATGAAAATGTTGGGATCAAGTGGGAGAATGTTATATTTATAATGTGATCCCACATTTAGGGATATAGTTTTTGAAATAAAAACTAATCCGTTGGGTTTGACCCACGTTTTTTCTTTTAAGTGACGGTTATCCGCATGCGGTTTTTCTACGCTTCGAACTCCTTCGGTGATAACCGTCCTCTTCGGTAACCGCCTTGATGGGAAGCAGTTTATAAAGATGAACGCTCATTTCATAAAGGAAGACATAAGGTCTAAAGCAAATCCTCTCATTCAGTAATACACCATCAGTACGCGAGGGGATTGGGTTAGTAGAGTGTGCCCGTAATCGCTTTGAATTGACGTCGTACTACCGTGGATTTCCGACTAACATAAAGTTGAACAATGGCTGGAGGTCAGTTTATTTTCAATCCTGTTTTCCGCATTTGATTCTAATTGTGCCTAAAATTTGTTCTTCTACGTATGATTAGAATCCTTCAGTTTTAGTCTTACACAAGGCTCTCTATCAGCTTGGATCATCTCCCCCATCAACCTATGGAGGAGGAATTGTTGATTATGTGAATGGCTTCAATGAAAAGGTAAAAGCATTCATCTATTGCAAACTAGCAAAAAAAAAAGATCAGAGCAAATTTAAAAGCTAAAGCAATTACCATCAAAGCATTCTGATTTTTATCAGTGGATAACTTGCTAAATTACTTGCCTAGCAGGATACATTATATGTGGAAGACATTGAAGAAAGAGAGAATGCTGGGACTCCCCAGATTATTCAGATAACAAGAGCGGCATTGGCATTTTGGTTGAAAGACTTCGTGGGATATGAAGTGATTGAGAAACTGGAGCACAAGTACATCAAAGAAGCAATCAAAAGGCTCTCCACAAACCAGAACATTGAGATTCTCGGGAACAAAACAGCAAAGAGACAAGCTATATTGTCTTTCCTGATATACTCAACAACTAATTCACCACCAGATGGTGATAAGGGAAGAGAGAAAGGGCTTTACCTGTGGGGAGAAACGGGGAAGGAAAGGGACAAGCCTCTCCATGGACCTTTTGTTGCCACTCTCCTAAATGACCTCTTTGGCATTCAAGCGAGAGGCGGGTGTGCTTGTGCCGGTCCATATGGTCATGCCCTTCTTGGCATCAATGAAGCTCAGTCCCGTGCATTTAGATGTGCCATTGAAAAGGTAAGATGCTTGTTTTCTTTCCTGTAAGACAGTGACACGAAAAACCTTGAAGGTTTTCAAACCGTAATATAAGATTAAGCATATCACTAATCTTGTTAAAATATGTCTCGAGTTTGAGCACGTAAACGAAACCTGACTCGTGATGAATTAGTATTTGGGAACGTCCAAATATAAGCCATGGAAATTCAGAGTTTTCTTTTCGGTGTAAAAGTTTCGCTGGATAAGGATTCCAAACAAAACAAGAAACGAAAGTCTGGGTAAGAAGAGAAAATAAAATAAAACAAGAAGGGCACACAAATTATATGTTCCTGTTAGTGTAATCGGCCAAAGGGAAAGATAAAATAGGAAAGTCCAAAATTTGGTTTTGGTTGACCGTGTATTACTTGGACTTAATTTGTTTCCTATTTGATGTGGCAATCTTCACGGTGGAAATTTTCACTTCCCTCTGGCGTTGGGTTTAATATAAATATTTCTCAAGATTTCTTTATAGAGGTCAGAGAGAAAGACAAGAAGCGTTGTTCCAACCGAACGCTTGTAGTGGGTCTTTCTTGGCTGAGTTATATCCATGAAGTCTTGAAGCGCCGCTTGCTTGCGAGTGCTTGGCATTGGGTTCGAGGTTTTGTTCATGGAATTATACTAAGAGTTCAAGTGTTCGTAGCAATTAAATCTTGTGTTAAGGTTTGTGTATAATTCCTTTGCGAGATTGAGAGATTATTTCGTGAGGAATTGTGGGGCTAAACACTGCATGCGTTATTGGGTGTAATTGGGGCTTGGGAAACACTTAGAGTGTTTGAGTGACTCGAGTGTGGTTGTAATCTCCGTTGTATCGCTTAATCTATAGTGGAATTCCGTGCTGCTCTCCCCGTGGACGCAGGTTACTACGACCGAACCACGTAAATCTGGTGTCCGATTTATTTTTTTATTCTGTCAATTTTATTGTTCGATCGATTGGCTTCCGCAACAAATCTTCTGTGAGTTTGTCTTTATAGCAGGGTTACGTGGGAGTGAAGCCTGGATGGACCAGAGTAAGCTTTCCCTACTACCTTTCGGAGGAGGAGTTCGAGAACATTATTGCTGCGCTGGAGTTTGTAGCCTCTTAAGGCCAGAGGTTCCTTCCGCTGTATCATTTCAACCTGAAAACTGGAAACTGGACCTTCAAAAGGAAGGCATTCATGGAGATTGTCGGGAAAGAAAGAAATGGCAGTATTTTTATCTTAAATGACAACCAGGCTGGTCAAAATCTCAATAGATATGCTAAACATGAGAGCCTCATTGCCAAGTACACGTCATATTGGGAGAATGCAAGACATATTGCAGGCCTCCTCCCCAAATTTCCCTCCCTGCGCATGCTGCAGGTTGAAATTGATTCGGAGCTACTGTACTTCCGCATCTAGTGGAAGATTTTTGAAAGAATGTTAAATTGAATAAAGGCATTCTGATAGACAATGCAATCTTCCAAATACTGTGTCACCAAGTGTCATCTGAAGATGATTGCCAAGCTGATCCTGTAACAACTGAAAATGGCATATTCATGAATTGTGAGAACATTCTCTCGGCCATCATCAATTTTTTCCCTCCTTAATCCCAGTGTTTATATGCCGAGAGTTTTAATGTCCTTAACATGGAACTTCGCCAAGATCAACTTCTATGTAAAATGTCACGCCCTGAACCCCCGTCGAGCCCGCGACATCCCGCCTCCGGTCGAACAGTTCCGACGTCCTAGGTTGTCGCCGACCTCAACTAAACATCAGAGATTTAATCGCACAAACGGAAACTATAAAACACCTGGACAAATTTAAACTGGGGAGAATTGGAAGAATATATATTTCCATTTCTTGTTCAACTTATTTCACCATATATACAATAAAACAAACCTCTGACTACCAGTGCACACTTTACTGAAACTACCAAAATCAAAAAGGAGTCGATGACCTGACGTTCAATCTCAAAAATGGTTCTCATCCAAGGCAAGCTTTCCCACTTCTACAAACACAGTCGTCGTGTGTCTTATTCAGGTCATCCCGTCACCCATCGAAAACTCAGCTACCTCATACTCCGTATGCACTGGTACTCCAAAACGTACTGGTGGCGATCGTGGAGGGTTCATCGCTCAGGTCGGGGTTCTGAAAATTGTTAGTTTACACAACCATGAGATTATATCTTAGCGAGTACACCCCTAAACCCAACCTAAGCTATCACGTACCTCCAGACAATTACGCAATCACACACATTCACATACATCAAGTAATCACAAAGCTGGCACATCAATTAATATGGTCAGGCTCAATCATGCGCACACCCACACTCAATCACAATTACATCAAATGCAAACACGCGCATGTACCATTCTCATCCCACTGTTCCTTCCATCCTCATTCCTCTTTCATATTTCTCGTCAGTAACCCGCGTTGAAGTACACGCCTCAGACACACTGCGATCATTCACCACATCCGGCCCGCGTACCCGTTCACGCCTCAGTCCCCAATCGCGACCTGATCATCACACGCCCCAGGCCTGATCCCAACTCAGCCCGTGCCAAATGCGATAGGCCTACATGATTGGAACCCGAGCTTATGATGCCTCGGTCCAATTCCAGTCTCACCTGAGCTGATCATGCCTCGGACCGATTCTCATACTTGCTTTTTCAAGCCTCGGCCTGTGCCAAATGCAACAGACCTACGTGATCGCTGCCCGAGTTTACAATACTCGGCTCGATCCCATTCTCGTACTATCACACCTTCGCATACTTTTCCACAATCACTTGTCACACCACAATTGCTCCTTACTCATGCACATTCTCAATATGCATTTACCACACGTAACTGGCCCATCACACGCGATCCGTGCACGCATCGAGTCACATGCAGACAGAGCTCACTCAACAATTCACATGGCCAATATCAACAATTAATTCGATCTGGCCCACGCGTGCACCAAACAGACATATGTCCACTATATAAACACACAAATAAGCACTCAATTAAATCAACCCCATCCAGAATAATTCAAACATGCATAAAACACGTAAATTGCCAATTTTCTCCAACCAAATGGCGTCGGATTAATTCCGATCCTTCACGACACTTTCTCGCCATTAAACAATGGTTCTAAAAATCCAACTTGTGTCCCGAACAAATCATCACAGCCCCATGAACAGTAATTTGCAGCTTGTGAACAGTAAATCGCAGCTTGTAATTCACCTCAAATTGTCCTCCAAAAATTCCAAAAATAATCCTCAAGGCCCGCCACAACATTCCAATCCTAAACCCCAATATTTCGCACCCGCATATTGTCAATTTCACCCCAAATCAAATTATCCGTCGATACCCAATATCCTAAATCGGGATTAGAGTATGACTTACTAAGTTCTAGACTTAATCGGCTAGAACGGGAAGTGGCGGCACTCTACGGCGACGGCGTATGGCTCACGACGGCGTCCGGCTTGAGCGGCGGTGGTCCGGCCCTCCTTGATGGGGCTCACGGCCACCTTGAGAGAGAGAGGGAAAGAGAGAGAAATATGGCGGTGAGGTTGATGGTGGTGGTGTACGGCGGCGTGGACGGCGGCTTGAGGGCGGTCCGGTGTGGTGGTGGCGAGCGGCGGCGCCGGCGGTGGAGGGAGGAACGGCCAAGGAAGCTCACGGTGGGGAGAAGAAAAAAAAACTAAATGGGGGAGGGGTCTCACGGCAAGGAAGAAGGAGAATGGGGAGAAGAAGAAGTGTTCTTGACCTAAATAGTAAATCTTGACCAAAGGTAGAAATGACCATAATACCCTTTCCTCTTATTTTTAATCCAACAGTTCCGATTCGATCTTATCTTGATCCGACGGCCGAGATCGATTCTAGCACAAAAATATCCAAGGGTATACTTGTAATTTCCCAAAAATCCAAGGGTAAATTGTCCAATCAAAATTTTAGAGCAAAATTACCAAAATGCCCTTTACTCTTACAGCTTGCCCTTTAATAAATCCTAGGGGTATTTTGGTCACTTCCTCCATTTCTTGTCCAAATCGAATTTTTCCGAAGGATTTGAGCGCACCAAAAATTCGCACGTGTCACGTGCAACGTCGTCCTAACGTTCCGTCATGACTTCCTAATTTTCCGGTGTCCAATTTGAGCAAAATTTCAATAATTAAATTTTATTAAAAAAAACTCGAGCGTTTCTCGAGCTAACGGGCGGTTTGCTGGGGAAATTCACAAAAATCGACTCATGACTGATACTGAATTGAGTCACCTGCAAATCCGTTCGGTGCGTGACGACCTCGGTTGTCATTAAATCGCAAAGATCAATCACTTGATCCGAGGGGTACGATCGTTCGGTATAATTTCAGAATCATTCGTCAAATCGTTTCATGGTCCAATGGAATCACCCGCGATCCACTACTAGGACAGTGGTGAACTAACCCCTAACTATTCTTAAATCGGCCAACAGTGGCTCAAAATATCACTTCCGCGATTTAATGGTCGAAATCCATTCATGATCGAATTTCCTTTAGTCGCGCGAATTTAATTCCCCTATTAGCCTTTCTCTAATGGTTAGCATTCTCAGGAATGATCAGTTCTGAGCGAGAACTTACTACGTGCACATCTCATAAAACTCAATTATTCAATAAATTCCAATTGGTGGAATTTCGGAATGTCACGTAAAATGGTGCCAACAACTTGAGAGCACCTATAAAGATAGATCAGACCTCAGGAGCACTCACTCACCATGTGAATCATGGTGACAGATTGATAGGGAAACAGGAACCGCACAATAAGTTATACGCTTACTATATTACTATATTTGCATGAAACATAACTAGTTGTTTATCTATATGATGAGGTAAAGGCCCAGATATGAGCCTAAACCATTTTTACTAATCCTCTATGTATATGTAAACAGTTGAATAAGTCCGCAGTTATTTTAATTGGATATTCAAATTAAATATGAAAATAACGGCTAGAAATTATTGATCGCTTAATGACAAAGATTGACTTTCTATTCAACTGCCAAATATCATTACAGAGTGTACAACGTATTAATCTTATACATGCAGCGGTCAGAAATAGTCTCTGAAACAAGGCTTATCACTACACGAGCTTTTAACGCTGTACATGAACTTGCTTAAACTATCGGGTGGACTCAAGTTCCTCAAAGAAGCAACAAACCTTATGCAGCATCCCACCACCACAGAAACAGGCAACAAAACACAACATGCCATCCTGAAAATCAAATAAAAAGAAATGTGAATCCACTAGAATCAGTTTTTCTACCAGCTTCGAATGAACAGAACTTTTGCTTATGTGCATACTAGCTCTATCCTCTTTCAAATTAAAAAAAAAAAAAGTTTCAACCATACAAACTGATAAAGTAAAAACTGATAAAGGAAGAAATGACAAGGGAAGGAAAGAATGCAGACACACCTTAGAGACGGTGCTAAGATGTGCTGTTACTTTCAGAATAAATGGCTTGCCAAATTAAGTTGGGGCTATTCATTGCCATTTTCTTATATCCCCCGAAGCTTCATATGATTTCGCCGACCTTTTTCATCCCATATGCCATAAGTCAACTTTCAAGCTTCATCACTGCTGACATGGGTCTGCAACTGAATGGAGCAAAAATTCAGGCATTATCTGGCAATGGGAAAAAATAGTAACAGTAACTAAACCATATCTAGGCATACCTCCATAAGACTAGGTGAAAAAAATTTAAGGATCCAACATCTTCAGGTGCAAATGTAACCCTGTGTTGCTCACTAATTTTTCATCGTCTGGTACAAATGATAGCTCCGAATTCATCTGTAGGGCTCACAGCCGGCTGAACGAGGACCAAGAAAAATAGAGTTTTGGCATGTCCATATGGCCGTAGAGATCATGCTCACATGATGGAACCACGGTTGACAAGTCAGAAGTGCTTCATTCTCCTTAAATTCTTTAACTCATAACCATCATACAGTCTTTGATGAAGTTTAGTATAGGCACATCAAATCTATGGCTAAGTACTCCCGTGTATTCTCAAAGCTTCGCTTCCTATTTCTACTTTTTATGTATATCAATCGTGCCGGTTTCCTTCTTCCCCTTTTCTAATTGCTTTCTAGTTTGAGACTGGGTTGAAGACATGCTAAGTCAATTCCAGTTGCAGTCATGTATTACAGTCCAAGATGACTAGACAACAATATAGCCTTTTTTTTTCTTAATACGTGAGTCAGATATTTGAATCCTCTTGCACCACTGTGCTCTGTGCTGCACCATATCCTCCATTTAACCAAGTACTTGATAGCTTTCTTCAAAGTGTTTGTGCATGTCTTGTCCATTCTCCTCTATAAACGTGTTCTGATTTTAACCTAACAAAATAGAACAAAAATAACGGAAAGACTTCTGTGACTGGATTGAGCTAATTAAAACGTATTTTGTACCTTGTATTTATCTGTAGTCTACAACTTAGTGGTCCAGTGACACACATGGATGTCGGTCATGCGCGAGAGCATGTGATATAGAAACTAGCATTCAATTTAGTGATTCCGATTTTCGTTAAACGTGTGACGCCATTCAAGATGGTCAAGGGTACTTTGGATCTTGTAGTTTGCGGTACAATTGGGTTTTGATTATGATAAGATAGAAATGGCTGGGAAAAAAGATGAAAAGAGGACTAATTTGAGTCGTGCACACGACATACAGAAATATGAATGGAAAATTGCAACTCTCCATCTTAAGTTGACTTTTCCCATTTTGTGGTCGTACAATTGACTTCCGTTCAATCGAAGTCCGTTGAAAGAATTGAATTACTCTAGAAATTATGGAAAGATGCACATACTATTGAATGACTAAGCTAAACTATTAATATTGCTAAAATTCCAAGCATTTGAGGCTCTTCATACTAAATAAAAGCCGAATAATAGCAAAAGCCAAAAGCCAAAAGTCACTTGAAATGTATGACCATTTCAATTTCAAATTTTTACAAAAAAAATTCCGTGAAAATTAAACGTATACATTTAAAATACAATATGACTATAGATGGACAATACTTCAAGTTTACATAAAAGATGACTGGCAAGTAATCAACGAATCTCTTACTTTTTAAATTTGAGTCTAACAGAATTGTCAAGTGCTTCATAATCACTCAAATTCGCTTGGACGACATTTTGAATCATATTCATATAATGGATTTTTTAAAATCTTAATATATTATTTTATTCTTTACGAATTTAATTTTTTTTATTATCGTTTCTCTTTACGCGCGTGCTATATTAGAAAGAGACGACATGCAAATATGCATGTGAAAGAAAAGGTTTTAGGAGAAATGTAATTATTCTACCAGGAAAGAAGATTAACAGCTAGAAGTAGCCATTATTATTATTATTATTATTTTTAAAGAAAGAAAGTTAACAACTATTGAAGATGGTCCAAACAGAATATTATAACCCAAAATATTTTTCAACCTCAATAGTCTACAGTTTTATCAAGATTTCTATAAACATATACCCATGCATTATAAGGTGGCTAGCGTAACAGAATTATATTGTTACGTGTCAAGAAGTGCCGGATTTTTATCCGGGCCGGTAAATATCAAAAGTGTTTATAACGGTAAAAAAGAATAAAAGAAAAATAACCGGTTACTTTTTTTTTTCCATATAACTAATTGGTAAACAAACGCGTTATCGAGAAATTACGTGAAATGTAATTTTTTTTATCAACATGTTAAAACGCTTGCCAACTCTTCAGAATTCTATCGTCATGGAAAAGAATCCGCGTCCTTGGAACATAACGGAACAATAGAATCGTTTGGATCACGTGATGAGAGTATACTACCACATAATCACAAAAATGGCGATTTATATTTGGTCCATATACACATCTCTTGTCTAATCCAACTCACACATTCGTTTTTCTCCGATAAATCGTTCATACCCACATGAATAGTTTATGCGGGTTTTCAAAATAAATGGTCTATTTGTTTGAAAGAAAGCCGTTTCCGGAAAATTATTCTCCGAATTTTTGGTGTTTGGATGACGAAAAACTAATCGATTTAAGGAAAAAATATTCCATAGGCCGAAAACAAATAAGCTTAGACTCGGGGAAAACAACTTCCCCTTTTGGCAAGAAAGAAATCATTTTCCCTAAACTACCAATTAAATGAAAAATAACTATTTTCCTTGCAAATGATTTCCATGAAAAATATTTTATGTTATCATGAAATTTTCGATGAAACAAACAAACCCAAAAATATAATTTATTTTGTCTGCCTCACCCATACGAATTTCTCATGACAAAGAAGGTGGAGAATATACATTGATGCTACATTTGTTTTTCGTATTAGCTGATACGGATTAAGAAAAGCTATGAGCTATAGTTTCCTTGGAAGAATACTGATTGCGAATAGAAAATCGGATAAACTATTCATGTGGGAGGAACAGGCATTGCAAAAGCGAATCAGTGACTCTGAACTAGAACACCGTCCATTCGCCTGGCGATGCGCATGCGACTTGAAATAGGTATGATCGGTTTCTAGTTCGGTCGGTCCGATCCCACCCAGGAACTGGTAATTTAATGGGAGATGAAAATGAAATCAAAATGCAACCCCACGCACGTATACGTGTCAAGACATTAAGAATCTAGACTACTCTTTTTCGGCGATAAGTTCATGAATTACACCACATCACGAGTCCATTATGATACTAATTGGTCAATGCTGTACTCCCTTTGAGAGTTTATAGATTATTCACGGTAGTTAATTCTATGAGCAGCTTACCGACACAGAGGATAAAGATAGACATCAAAGTAGCTTCAAGCGGGACACGTGAGAAGGGAAGGGAAGGGAAAAGAATTGCTCGAGAAATGAAAAAATAAAAAATCATCGGTCGGGTCCGGTTCCCTTTAGAACCGGGGAGCGGACCGAAAATCACCGGTTCCAATTTTACGGAATCGAAAACCGGACCGACGCCCCCGAAAACCGCCCAAAATAGGTCCGTCCGGTCTACCCGTGTTGCTCGCTCCTAACTCGGGGGTTTGGACGTCGAGAAGGGGCCAATACCATCACGCGGAGCAAGGTGTTGTCAACATCCAAGGGGCTGGGGTCGAAACTTTTTTCAACGGGAGCACCACATGTAAAGTGACTCGGAATCGCCCATATATGATACAAACTAGATCTGTCAAAAGGGGTTATGGATCTATTTCTTAACCCATATATGATAAGTTGAGTTATATATTGATTAATTATATTTAGTAAATGGGTCATAAATTGGTTTAAACATAATATAGATGTCAAATGGATCATAAATGGTTTACAACTTATTTAAACCTAACTCACATCTGTGACTCTCTCTTCATTCTCTGTCACTCTCATTCGATCTTGCGCTACTCTCACCCCATTCTAGATATGAGTTTTTCTAAATTTAGTTAAATATGGAAATGTTAACAATATGGGTCGGGTATAGTCACCTATGTGTCAATAGATTTATATTGCATGAAAATGAGTCAAAACGAGTTAAATGGGTCTATTTGGATCGGACCATTTTCGACCCGACCTGATCCATCAATTTGACGGGTCAACCAACCAACACTAAGACCTGAGCTAAACTTTTAGCATCGCCATTGCATTGTACACCCCATTAGAATTCTATTTCAGCAGCTAATTTAATCACGGGTTGAAGGAGCAATTAATTACACTAAGTTTCCATTCAATGCAGCTAATTTTCATATATTCTTTGATACTACTTGTCGGTAAATTCTTAACTAAAAAAGCAAATATTACCTTATCAAGTAATGAGGTTACTTCCGTTAGAGCCCACTTAAATGAGTTTAATAAACTTGCGATGAATTTAAAGAACGTTGAAGAGGACCTAACTTATGAAAAACACGGCACGATGTGATCGGTGTTTCTATTAGAGATATGGGAACACTTTACTGATTCACTGTTGCAGAAGCGTACTATGATTACCTTGGAAGAAGTAAAATCCACCTCGTTCTCTATGAAGTGACAGAGGAAAAGAACCATTTGATATGCTTGTACAAATTCCGAAGAAGAAATAACAAGAAAAACGCAGGACAATCATTTACCCCTAAATTAAGACTAATTTCGAAGCTTTGATCCTTGGCTAATCCCTAACTACACATTAAGGACAAGTAAACGAGGTGTGATGAGAGATTCTTCATGCTCCAATGCCATGTGAAAAATAGTGGGATCACTGCAGACTTATCCAAGAACTAAAAATTTCTTGTTCAGACTATTCGACCTAATGTCAACTCTGTATTAACTCCTGGTTTAAACTCCCCTCTCACCTACGTGTATGAGTTTCTAGTCTTTGTCTCTTGGGCAATTTGAGCATGTGTAATAAATTGTCATCCAATCATAAATGTTGACTTTCGACCCAGAGTCAATTCACTTGGCCGGCAATTGGAGGCAAAGAAGGACCCCGCTTTGATTCGTGAAAAGTCAGAAATTGAACAACCAACTTGTTGGGAGTGGGTGAGAGTGGATTGATGAATTTGGTTATACATCGAAGTCGAAAGTGGTGGGACTTGGTTTGGTGTTCATCTTCTTGAAAAACATGGGCAAAAGGCAAAACCCTGGCTCATGTCTCAAAGCCATGGCAAGCAAAAAGCCCACATCCGTCGTTAATGCTGATGCAAATTTCAGCTGCCACAGGAGATTGGAAGTTTTCAGCGACGACCGTCCACAGAATTGTATTGAGAACCGCAAATAGTCACCCTCATCTGTCACTTCTGATTTATACGTGCGGCGGTTTTGACAATTTAGTTTAAGAGTTGGATAGATGATCATATGTAAAACACCGTACATGGTTATAACGTCAAGCAATCGCTTCGCTTTTAAATAATAATGTAAGTAGTGGCCCGTCTAGTCCTTTCTTGAGAGAGAGAGAGAGAAAGGACCCGAAGGTCAAGGACCAAACCACGGCCACAAATCTGTCGCCCGTCGTCGGATGGAGCCGGAAGCCGCTCGCAGAGTCAAAGCGAGAGGCCAACGGGAAGTCCGACACGTGGTGCTGGCCAACAATCCCATGTGGGACAGCCGGGCGCGAGTGAATGCTTTGCTTTATTTTCCACGATTAGGCCTGAGCGAACGACGGAGCCCAGTACCATCTTTCGATCGAAAGGACAACGCGTGAGCTCCTTTTGGATCAGGACGACGTCGAGGACTTCGATCAGAGAGGCAAAACCAAATGAAACGTGCGTGGAATCTCCGTGCGATCGGGACGAAAGTTGCTCAGGATTTAGCCAGAGCGTGTAGCGAGCTGGCAGCTGCCGACAGTGAGCCACTTAGACACCCTCGTCGCGGTTGGACCTGATTAGAAGGATTGGCAAGATCGCGCGGCCGATCCCGCCTACATTGGGTTGGGTCGTATAGAAAATCGGATTTAGGTAAAGTGAGTTGTGTAGGTTCGTGCGACTCTAGGCGCTCTCACCCTTGATTCACAAAATCGGGTTTAAAGGGGGTTCGTTCGCAATCCACGCCCTCCCGTCATAGATTCGAATGAATATTCTTCCCCTTGCTACATGTCACGGCAAACCAAAGATTAAAGGTTCATTCACAATTTCCATATGGTAAATCACTGTATCGGAAAGTGATTCGACTCTAGGGCATGTTTATTTGCATGAAAAAAATTTCAGGGAATTAGTTTTTCTGAACTTCCAAATGTTTAGTTTGTTGCAAACGATAAGTAAACGGAAATTCATTTAAAATTAAAGAAAATATGGATACGTAAAGATTATAGACAGAATATGGCATTGGTCGATAGTGAAGATAACTCTAAAGAAGAAATCGATCAAGATGAGGCCATAGAGATAACAGTGGCCAAAATGACACTCGACGAACCTTATGTTTGTCAAGCCCTAAAGCCAGCCCGAGTCAAGGAAACGGTCATGGCTAGCAAATCGGTCCCAAGAGGTCAACAGAGAGAGGAAGCCTAGACCTAAGAGCTTGGTCTGGAAAAGAAGAACCAGAGAAGTCTGTCGGTCGTGTCCATAAGAATGGCGATAGTAAACAAATCTCCGGATCATCGAAAGCGAAATCTAAAATTGACAGGGCAGCAACATCGGCATTCTCGGCTAGTTCGAACATGGTTCAAGTCAAATTATCATGAAATTTTCAAATGAAACAAACCACCCAAAGATATAGTTTATCCCGTCCACCTGACTCATACGAATTTCTCATGACAAATAAGGTGGAAAATATACATTGATGCTACATTTGTTTTTCATCTTAGTTGATACGGATTAAGAAAAGCTACGAGCTATAGTTTAAGGGACATATCGAGAACCGAAACAGAACGATCACGCAGAAATCAGTAAAAATAGATGATGCACGAATTTATCCAGGTTCACCCTCGAATAGGGCTACGTCCTGCAAAGAGATTTTACTATATCTTCGGTTTACAGCTACTCGACTCGTTACAATGATAAGAAAAACGAGCAAAATATATATATGCCCCAAACGGGCCCAAACCCGTTGAGGTTTCGGGGGCGCTGCCCCTGAGCCCCCGCCCGCTCACCGGCGAGCGGGGCAGCCGTCCGCTGACCGAGCAGCAGAACCCCCGTCGGGGGGCGCTGCCCCCGAACCCCCGCCCGCTGACCAGGCAGCGGGGCACCCGTGTCGGGGGCGCTGCCCCCGAACCCCCGCATTCCGCACGCATGAGTCACATGTCGTCGGACAACACTTCAGTTTCCCTAAGCTCACGTGGGCGTACCCGGTGTGAGAAATAAGGATTCCCGAAGTATTCGCCAACTCCAACATTCTCTCACTTGGTGGATACTTCACACAAATGAGGGCCTTTCCAATATCATTCTTCTTCAATCCAATCGCAGTAGAGCACCATTCAAACTTCGCACCTGTGACGGCTTTAGTAAGGAAGTCATAACTATTTTCTACCGTGTCCACCTTTACAAGCCGAACCTCTTTCTTCTCTACCTTTTCTCGGATGAAATGATATTGTATATCAATGTGCTTTGTGCGTGAGTGAAATGCTGGATTCTTAGCTAAATAAATAGCCCCTTGATTATCACATCTCACCTCTATGGCACCTTGCTCAAAACCGAGCTCCAAGCATAACCGCCGTAACCATACGGCCTCTTTTCCAGCATGAGTAAGAGCCATATACTCACGCTCAGTAGAAGAAAGCGCTACCACGCTTTGCCTCCTGCTCATCCAACTCAATGCAGCACCAAACAATGTGAAAACATATCCGCTAGTGGATCGTCTACTATCAATATCTCCACCCCAATCAGCATCTACATGACCTACGATATCAAGCATGTTTCCATTCCCTGTACCTTCAAAACATAAAGAAAAATTCAAAGTTCCACGAAAATACCTGAAAACTCTTTTGATTGCATTCCAGTGTTCTCTACCTGGGTTAGACATGTATCGACTTAAGACTCCTACTGCTTGGGCTATATCCGGACGCGTGCACACCATAGCATACATCAAGCTACCCACTGCACTCACGTATGGAATTCGAGCCATCTCTTCAGCTTCTTCATCCGTTTTTGGACATTGTTCCGTAGATAGCTTGGTCCCTAAAGGTATAGGGGTACCAACAGACTTGCAGTCTATCATATTGAATTTTTTCAATATTTCTTTTATGTATTTCTCCTGCCCTAGCCACAGCTTCCGTTTCTCCAGGTCCCTCCTAATCTGCATGCCCAAAATAAAATTTGCAGGCCCCAAGTCTTTCATTTCGAACTTTTTGGCCAACAAACTCTTCACGGAATTCACCATCTTCACACTATTCCCGATCAACAATATATCATCCACATATAGCGTGAGAATGACAAATTAATCGCCCGTTCTCTTCACATAAACGCAATGATCAGAATTTGAACGCACAAAATTAAGCTAGAGCATGTACGTGTCAAACTTCTGGTACCACATCCTCGGTGACTGCTTCAGCTCATATAAAGACTTTTTCAATTTGCACACCAAATTCTCCTTTCCTCTTACTTCAAAACCTTCTGGTTGTCTCATATATATTTCCTCCTCCAAGTCCCCATGAAGGAATGCCGTCTTTACATCCATCTGTTCTACCTCAAGATCATATGCAGCTACTATAGACAGAACAAATCGTATCGAGGTCAACTTCGCCACGGGAGAGAAAATCTAGTCATAGTCAACTCCCTCAATCTGAGAGTACCCCTTAGCTACAAGCCTAGCCTTGTACTTCTCTACAGTCCCATCCGGTTTCAGCTTTCGCTTGAACACCCATTTACACCCAATTGCCTTTCTATCCTTGGGTAATTTACACAAGTTTCATGTTTCATTTTTATCAAGTGACTGCATCTCATCTATCATTGCGAGCTCCCACTAATTCGCATCATCCATAGATCTCGCCTCTTTTACAGAACTAAGATCATCTCCGGTAATGCTCAAAGCATGAAACGTACTCAAAGCACTAAGTAAGTATCGAAGTGGTACCTTTCTTTCCCGCATCGATCTCCTGAGAGCCGGCATGCTATCTGTATCTAGGTCTTCATCTGAATCTGCATCCTCGACTTCATTAATCGAGTCCCCTTGCTCTGATTCAGAATCAGACTCTACTAGCGTGCCTTGTGAAACCATCTCCACAGTTTCAGTTTTAGGACTTTCTTCAAGCACTACCACTTTCTTGGGCTCATCACCTTTCTGTGTGCCAACCTGGGGTTGTGATTCACGAAAGACAACATCCCTACTATATACAATGGTCTTTGATTCTGGATTCCACAGCTTATAGCCTTTGACCCCTTCCTTGTATACGACAAATATGTTCTTCTCAGACTTGTTGTCAAGCTTACCCCACTTCTCCTTGGGTACATGAACATATGCGTCACACCCGAACACCCGAACATGCGACAGATTCGGCTTCTTCCCAAACACTGCCTCATATAGTGTACGATCCTTCACTGATGAGGTCGGTGACCGGTTCTTCAAATAATTGGTTGTGGCTACAGCTTCTGCCCAAAATTATGTCCCCAAACCTGCCCAACTCAGCATGCATCTTGCCTTTTCTATGAGTGATCGATTTAATCTTTCGGCTACCCCATTCTATTGAGGCGTATATGGAGTCGTCTTCTGCCTTGCAATACCATTATCCACACAAAATTGCTCAAACTTATCCGAACAGAATTCACCTCTGTTATCTATACGAAGGACCTTGATTTTCCTGCCCAATTAGTTTTCAACCAAAACCTTAAATTCTCGAAATTTCTCGAATACATCTGATTTACTTTTAATAAAATAAATCCAACTATATCTCGAAAAATCATCTATGAACGATACATAGTACCTGGATCCTCCAATAAATGGAGTCGGAGTAGGTCCAAAAACATTGTTGTGAATCAGCTCGAGAACCTCAGTTGCTCTAGTACCAGTGTGTTGGAAGCTAACTCGGTTCTGTTTTCCATGGAGACAGTGTTCACAGAACCCGAAACCCATAGAGTATTTTGGAATTCCTTCTACCATC
Source organism: Syzygium malaccense (assembly GCA_031216405.1). Classification (NCBI taxonomy): domain Eukaryota; kingdom Viridiplantae; phylum Streptophyta; class Magnoliopsida; order Myrtales; family Myrtaceae; genus Syzygium; species Syzygium malaccense. Next base: position 45,185,368 of record CM062260.1, read on the forward strand.
TGACTTGAAGCTAAGGTAGACAGTCCCTTTTCACCGATATCCCCTAACCTCTGATGCCACAACATGGACGTATCATGTTCATCTTCCTTGGCCTCTTCAGAAATGAACTCGCTACCAACTGTCATTGTTTCCCCGAGCAGCTTGTATAATGTCCCGTAACGGACTCCTCGTGCAATCACAATAGAACCTCGAGTCATCTTGCACGAATCCTTATCACAGCTAAAAATAACCCCCGAATCAGTCATCGTACCGACTGATAACAAATTTCTACTCATCAAGGGTATGTGCATCCCGTCTGGAATAGTCTTCACCGTGCCATTACTCATCCTCAGCTTCACTCTGCCATGCCCGACAATTTGAACTGCAGTATCATCTCTGAGCATGACATCCCCACCATTATATTGCTCATATTCACAAAACCAGTGTCTATGAGGCGTCATGTGGTATGAAGCACCGGTATCGATCAACCATATATCCTTGTCTAACTGCGCCATACACGTAGCAGCCAAATACATATCTCCCGCATTGACCTCCTTTTTACCCGAGGATGATTCAGCTTCTTTCTTAAAAACTGGCTTGCTTTTACGGTCCCGCTTCACATGGCCCCACTCTTGACATTTCCAGCACTGTAACCTCCTCTCCCTACTCTTCGATCGCCCACGAGATTTGGATATGGATCCTCTCAGATTCAGAGTCTTCTTTGCTGGCCTTCCCCTAGCCGCCAATGCCTCTTTACCAGAATTTCCCGAACCCTTTCTTCGTGTCTCCTCCGATAACAAAGCAGAACACACACTTTCGTACGATAATTCCTTATCCCCACCACCGATCACCACAATCAGATTATCTCATGAATCCGGTAGTGAAAAGAGTAGTGTTATTGCCTTATCATCATCCTGGAACTTAACACCGATTGATACGAGTTGACTAATCAATATGTTAAAGTTATACAGATGTGCAGAAAACGAGTCGCCCTCATGCATCCGAAGATTATACAGCTTTTTTCTCAAGAACAGCTTATTAACCAACGACTTACTTTGATACAGCAACTCTAATTTCTGCCATAAATCTCTGGCTGTAGGCTCGCTCATCACATTCGTTAGAATTGAGTCTACGAGACAAAGCCGAATCAACCCCTTTGCTCTCCGATCAATCCGATTCCAGTCTTCAATCTCCTTCGAGTCTGCCGATTTGGAAGTTGAATCCCCTTCCTTCACCGCTTCCTTGCCTATCACGACACCAGGTTGTGCAGCAACAGGCCTTTCCGTTTCGATTGCCGACCAGAGATCTCGATCACAGAGAAGATCCTCCATCTTCCTCTTCCACAAATCAAATCACGTCCCATCGAATTTTTTCTATCTCAAATCGTGATCCTCCTAACATCTCGAATAAACCCTAATTCCTCGAACAACTCTGGCTATGATACCAATTGAAGGGACGTATCGAGAACCGAAACAGAACGATCACGCAGAAATCAATAAAAATAGATGATGCACGAATTTACCCAGGTTCACCCTCGAATAGGGCTACGTCCTACAAAGAGATTTCACTATATTTTCGGTTTACAGCCACTCGACTCATTACAATGATAAGAAAAACGAGCAAAATATATATATGCCCCAAACGGGCCCAAAACCTAAACCTATATAAAATATCTTAATCTCGCACCATACGGGCCAGCCCAAACCCGTTGAGGTTTCGGGAGTGCTGCCCCCGAGCCCACGCTCGCTCACCGGCGAGCGGGGCAGCCGTCCGTTGACCGGGCAGCGGAACCCCTGTCAGGGGGCGCTACCCCCGAACCCCCGCCCGCTGACCAGGCAGTAGGGCACCCGTGTCGGGGGCGCTGCCCCCGAACCCCTGCATTCCGCACGCATGGGACACATGTCGTCGGACAATACTTCAGTTTCCCTAAGCTCACGTGGGCATACCCGGTGTGAGAAATAAGGTTCCCCGAAGTATTCGCCAACTCCAACAATAGTTTCCTTAGATGAGCACATAGCGGCAAAAAGGGGCTCTCTCTCTCTCTCTCTCTCTCTCTCTCTCTCACAGAACTACTAATTGATTAAAAAAAATAGAGTGAAACGGACGTGGGATTGAGCTAGTGGTATTGGGGCATGACCGTGTGGGAAATGATTTGTTCAAATTGACGTCAATGCTCCAATCAGAAGCAAGGAAGGAAGATGAATCCCCAGAATCCGTGAGCCCCATGATTCATCCAGATTATTTAAGTACATATAAATTAGGCATCGTGAGATGAACAGATGGAAAAAGATTTGAATAAGCACAATAATTGGGATAATAGACAATCTCATTAATAAATTTGCTTAAATTGAGATCTGCTTGATTTTATGATTGTTCCACATTAGTTATTCCCTTTCATCTTTTTTAATAGATTGCACAACTTGGGTGACGCTAGTCATTATTAGAACTTGGGGAAAATTATCAAAAAATCCTAAACTTATTGCACTTTAGACAATTCAGTCCAAAACATTTTCTCCAAGAACTTGCAGCAACGAAATTTTATTCAATTTGTCGCTAGAGGGTGCCAAAAGTTGCCGAAATTAGCAACAGACATCAATTTCATCGCTAAAAAGACGAATTCCCTAATTAAACGGTTGAATGTGTTCCACCTTCTAGGGATGAAACGCGGGATAGTTATTAGAAAAATCCTTAACTTAATGTACAAATTATTGGTCCTAATTTTTTTTAATTTAACTAATTTAGTCGTAAACCTTTTGATGATTTGCCGAGATAATTCTTCCGGTCAATTTCTGCTAGAAATCATTGGTGTGAACGTTGGCCGTTCTACGTGATAAGCGCTGACATAGATAATTTTCAAAATTTCTTATAAACTTTATGATTGTTTTTATTTTTATTATCTTTCTTTCTTCTTTTTTTTCCAAACCCTAGCCAATCACGAGTGAGGGTTGCCACGCCCTCGCCGGCAATCGACCTTGCAGGCCTCAAGCGAGGCTTGACCTTGCCACATCTAGCAAGGACGAGGCTTGCCGCCTCAACACACTCGCCGGCGTGGATGTCGACCAACCATCTCTGAGGCGCAACAACCGGTGGAGAAAGAAGGGTTAAAGATGAAAAAAAGAAGAAAAAAAAGGAAAATTATCAGAAAATTGCAAAAAACGATCACATCAGCACTGGTCGTGTCATGTAGGATGGTTAGCGTCCACATCAGTGATTGCTAGCCAAAATTTTTCGGAAGGATTATATTGGCAAATCATCAAAATGTTTACAACTAAATTGGTCAAATTAAAAAGTTTAAGACTGAATTGATATTTGTACAATAAATTTAGAACTTTTTTTGATAATTTTCGCCACAAAATGCAGACGAACTTAAATTGGTTTCTTGAGCACATTCAAACTTCATAGATGAAGACACGAGTTTTGCATACATTTATAATCGAGACGTAAGACATTCATGGCCGAGACAACGCATCAGACTACCAATGTATTTATTTTCTAAGACAATTAAACGATGTAGCTCTAGCGGGGACAAGTCATTTTCTCCGAGTGGATGGGTATATAGTTGAATAAGGGAAGGATAAATTATTCAATGAACTCGCTACATGCACCATAACGAGTCGAAACCATCACTACATCCGGTGGGATTCACATCCGAGACTAACTACTTTTTGGTGGTACAGATCAAGATACTTTCAAGACCAATAAAAAAAATTTGTATGGTCTCTTTTACAAGCCTCAGGACCACCAATTAATGTTTTGTGGTACATGTAGCAAAACTTTTCTACTCATAGAGGGACAATGGCATTAGTGAGGGATCAAATATCTAGGGAGAAACTTGAGGCAACCGACCCTGCCGTGCGTCTTGAATTCAAACTCGTTCCTTTTGCCTAACCAATCACACAAATCGTCAAATGGTTAGAAAATTTTTCAAGTCTCTGCGTGCGAGCAGAGAGCCAATTGGCGTTCTAATCTAGGACGCCAAGCCACAGAGTCATCACATTGGCCACCAGAATGCAATCAACAAGTTCTTGTATGAAAGGAAAAGCAAACTAAAGTACTCATTTAATAAGAAGCTTCTCCCATTTTTGACTTCTCCTGCCATACCCATCTTAGTTAAAGGGGATAATGACACAAACATTTCCTAAACTTTAGCTCAACGTGTAATTTGATCCCTGAACTTTTAATTTGTTTAATGTAATCTCTAAACTTTAAGCTAATATTCAACATGATCCCTGAATTTTTAATTAGTTTAATGTCATTCCTGAACTTTTGGTACATATTCAATTCAGTCCCTGAACTATGTGAAAATGTTCAATGTAATCCCTGAACTTGAATTAATGGAAAGGACTGCATTGAGCATTTTCATATAGTTCAGGGACTGAATTGAACATGTACCAAAAGTTCAGGGATGACATTGAACAAATTAAAAGTTCAGGAACTACATTGTACATTAAATTAAAGTTTAGGGACTATATTAAATAAATTAAAAGTTCATAGACCAAAATGCATATTGGGTCAAACTTCAGGAACTGTTTGTTTGCGTCATTTCTCCTATTTAATGCCCATAGAATCATTCATTCCTTCCCCCATCATACCCTCCAAAACCCCTCGTCCCCCGCAAAGAAAAGAGAGAGAATCCATTGATCCTCTTGTTGATTCCTTCATCACCTTAAACGATGGAACTAGAGCAGCCCGGCTTGATGAGGCAATCCCACCTCAGCATCATGAACAAGTACATCAACCCGAGAAATGGCAAGGGCAAGGGCGGCCCGTCACAGCCGCCGAGGAATGACCTGCGCAGGCACTCAGAATCCTTCCGGAAGCTTGGGGTGGGCGTCCCCGCGGCAGGCGGCGCGTCCGACGCGGAGAAGAGGCTTGCATGGGTCCGTTCCCAGATCGTCGGCGGCGACGCTGAGTTCGACTCACCGTTCGGCAGGCGGTGGCTCACGTATGCCGACAGCACCGCCTCCGGCCGCTGCGTCCGCTACGTCGAGGACTTCATCATCGACAGCATCCTCCCGTTTTACGGTACACGTGTCCAGTGTATGTGAGATTTTTCTTCTGGTTTCGCAGACCGGGCGGCCGAAATAACAATTCAATCTAGAGTTGTATTACGTAAGTTGATCCGCATTCTCCTAAAACAAGAACTCGAAGCTTAGAGGTCAACAAAGTTTGAGAAGAACCGCTATCTTTAGTTAATTCGTTGCGTTTAGACTTTATGTATCGGATGACTTGGTAAGAGCACGTTGTTCTGCAGTCGTTAGCCTCAGCATGATTACTTGTAGCTTATAATAATATTGATATATATATATATATAGATATATTTGTATGTCAAATGGCATTATTTAAGTGCGCAAGTTTCATTGAAGGGTTATGATTCTTCGAACTTATGATGGAAAATTAAATTTTTTTGCATTTCGCGCGTTCGAAATCATTATATGCTCTTTGGAATCAAATTTCGATCGCTTATGTACTAAGCGTCATGCTGCGAACATGATCATAAAAGATTTATATTGTCTCAACTGCCTCAATGAATCGTAACCTTTGGTATAATGCTCGATAAGCACGATAGATTTTCCGTGATAAAGACGATATGTATATAGGCAAGATCATTATCCATATATATTGTATGAGGGTTTAAGTAGATAACTTTTATTTTATGTACTTTTAATTTTTAGAATTGAACGTTTCGAGTTTCGTTTAGTATTTGAATGCCTCGTGTTCTGGAGGCTAGATGGATATAGACAACATCGCTCTCCATGGTGTGTATGAGTGCTATACGACTCCGGTTTATCCTCATTTCACTTTTATCTCTAACTTTTAATCCTAAAATAGTCAAAAATCATATGGTACACATTTTATACAAAGTTAATTTTACATGGACCATCTTTAACGTCTACCGTATATTGGATGAAACCACCAATTGAATTGTACTTTTACATATGTACATATAGGCAACTCGCACACGTCCGACAGCCACGTGGGTCATCGGACCACCAAGACGGTGCACGAGGCCTCCAGCTACATAAAACGGTGCTTAGGAGGCGGACCCGAGGACGCGATCTTGTTCTGTGGATCAGGATCCACTGGGTCGATCAAGCGGCTCCAAGAAGTCATGGGCATTGCAGTGCCGTCCACCCTAAGAGAGAGGATGATTAAGTGCATGCCAAGCGAAGAGAGATGGGTGGTCCTAGTCGGGCCTTATGAGCACCACTCAAACCTTCTCTCATGGAGGCAGAGTCTAGCAGAGGTCATAGAGATTGGACTAGATGCAGATGGGCTGATAGACAAGGAAGATTTAAGGCAAAAGCTCGAGTCTTATCGAGATACAAACAGGCCAATTCTGGGTTCTTTCTCAGCTTGCAGTAATGTCACGGGGATTTGTACCGACACAAGAGCTGTGGCCAAGCTGCTTCACCAATTTGGTGCCTTCGCTTGCTTTGATTTTGCAGCTAGGTGAGCCTTTATTCTCAACGAATTTCTAGCTCAACTGGAGAACTCTTTATTTAAATAGATAATCCAATAATAACAAACCGTTTGCACTTAATGAGAAAATGTAACGAAACGACTAATCTAACTGGCCTTTTATTGCTTAATTCTGAACAGTGCACCTTATGTGGAAATCGACATGAGATCGGGGGAAGTCGACGGTTATGATGCGATCTTCCTGAGTGTGCACAAGTTCCTTGGTGGACCCGGGTCTCCAGGAATCCTGCTCATGAGCAAGGCTCTCTATCAGCTTGGATCATCTCCCCCATCAACCTGTGGAGGAGGAATTGTTGATTACGTGAATGGCTTCAATGAAAAGGTAAAAGCATTCATCTGTTGCAAACGATAAGAGCAAATTTAAAAGCTAAAGCAATTACCATCAAAGCATTCTGATTTTATCAGTTGGTAACTTGCTAAATTACTTGCCTAGCAGGATACATTATATGTGGAAGACATTGAAGAAAGAGAGAACGCTGGGACTCCCCAGATTATTCAGATAACAAGAGCGGCGTTGGCATTTTGGTTGAAAGACTACGTGGGATGTGAAGTGATTGAGGAACTGGAGCACAAGTACATTAAAGAAGCAATCAAAAGGCTCTCCACAAACCAGAACATAGAGATTCTCGGGAACAAAACAGCTAAGAGACAAGCTATATTGTCTTTCCTGATATACTCAACAACTAATTCACCACCAGATGGTGATAAGGGAAGAGAGAAAGGGCTTTACCTGTGGGGAGAAACGGGGAACAAAAGGGCCAAGCCTCTCCATGGACCTTTTGTTGCCACTCTCCTCAATGACCTCTTTGGCATTCAAGCGAGAGGCGGGTGTGCTTGTGCCGGTCCATATGGTCATGCCCTTCTTGGCATCAATGAAGCTCAGTCCCTTGCATTTAGATGTGCCATTGAAAAGGTAAGATGCTTGTTTTCTTTCCTGTAAGACAGTGACACGAAAAACCTTGAAGGTTTTCAAACCGTAATATAAGATTAAGGATTTCACTAATCTTCTGTGAGTTTACCTTTATAACAGGGTTATGTGGGAGTGAAGCCTGGATGGACCAGAGTCAGCTTTCCCTATTACCTTTCGGAGGAGGAGTTCGAGTACATTATTGCTGCACTGGAGTTTGTAGCCTCTTATGGCCAGAGGTTCCTTCCGCTCTATCATTTCAACCTGAAAACTGGAAACTGGACCTTCAAAAGGAAGGCATTCATGGAGATTGTCGGGAAAGAAAGAAATGGCAGTATTTTTATCTTAAATGACAACCAGGCTGGTAAAAATCTCAAAAGAGATGCTAAACATGAGAGCCTCATTGCCAAGTACACGTCATATTGGGAGAATGCAAAACATATCGCAGGTCTCCTCCCCAAATTTCCCTCCCTGCACATGCTACAGGTTGGAATTGATTCAGAGCTACTGTACTTCCGCATCTAGTGGAAGATTTTTTTCCCTCCTTAATCCCAGTGTATATATGCCGAGTGTTTTAGTGTCCTTAACACGCACCTTCGCCAAAATCAACTTCTATGTAAAATGGTGCCAATAACTTGAGAGCACCTAAAAAGATAGATCAGACCTCAGGAGCACTCACTCACCAGGTGAATCATGGTGACAGAATGATAGTGAAACAGGAACCCCGCAATAAGTTATACTGCTTACTATATTACTATATTTGCATGAAACATAACTAGTTGTTTATCTATATGATGAGGTAAAGGCCCAGATATGAGCCTAAACCCTGTTCACTAATCCTCTATGTATATGTAAACAGTTGAATATGTCGGCAGTTATTTTATTTGGATATTCAAATTAAATATGAAAATAATGACTAGAAATTATTGATCGCTTAATGACAAAGATATACTTTCTATTCAACTCCCAAATATCATTACAGAGTGTACAACATATTAATCTTATACATGCAGCGGTCAGAAATAGTCTTTGAAACAAGGCTTACCACTACGCAAGCTTTTAACGCTGTACATGAACTTGCTTAAATTATCGGGTGGACTCAAGTACCTCAAAGAAGCAACAAACCTTATGCAGCATCCAACCACCACAGAAACAGGCAACGAAACACAACATGCCATCCTGAAAATCAAACAAAAAGAAATGTGAATCCACTAGAATCAGTTTTTCTACTAGCTTCGAATGAACAGAACTTTTGCTTATGTGCATACTAGCTCTATCCTCTTTCAAATTAAAAAAAAAAACAGTTTCAACCATACAAACTGATAAAGTAAAAACTGATAAAGGAAGAAATGACAAGGGAAGGAAAGAATGCAGACACACCTTAGAGACGGTGCTAAGATGTGCTGTTACTTTCAGAATAAATGGCTTGCCAAAATAAGTTGTGGCTATTTATTGTCATTTTCTTATATCCCCCGAAGCTTCATATGATTTCGCCGACCTTTTCATCCCATATGCCATAAGTCAACTTTCAAGCTTCATCACTGCTGACATGGGTCTGCAACTGAATGGAGCAAAAATTCAGGCATTATCTGGCAATGGGAAAAAATAGTAACAGTAACTAAACCATATCTAGGCATACCTCCATAAGACAAGGTGAAAAAAATTTAAGGATCCAACATCTTCAGGTGCTAATGTAACCCTATGTTGCTCACTAATTTTTCATCATCTGGTACAAATGATAGCTCCGAATTCATCTGTAGGGCTCACAGCCGGCTGAACGAGGACCAAGAAAAATAGAGTTTTAGCATGTCCATGTGGCCGTAGAGATCATGCTCACATGATGGAACCACGGTTGACAAGTCAGAAGTGCTTCATTCTCCTCAAATTCTTTAACTCATAACCATCATACATTTTTTGATGAAGTTTAGTATAGGCACATCAAATCTATAGCTAAGTACTCCCGTGTATTCTCAAAGCTTCGCTTCCTATTTCTACTTTTTATGTATATCAATCGTGCCGGTTTCCTTCTTCCCCTTTTCTAATTGCTTTCTAGTTTGAGGCTGGGTTGAAGACATGCTAAGTCAATTCCAGTTGCAGCCATGTATTACAGTCCAAGATGACTAGACAACAGTATAGCCTCTTTTTTTTTCTCAATACGTGAGTCAGATATTTGAATCCTCTTACACCACTGTGCTCTGTGCTGCACCATATCCTCCATTTAACCAAGTACTTGATAGCTTTCTTCAAAGTGTTTGTGCATGTCTTGTCCATTCTCCTCTATAAACGTGTTCTGATTTTAACCTAACAAAATAGAACAAAAATAACGGAAAGACTTCTGTGACTGGATAGAGCAAAATTAAAACGTATTTTGTACCTTGTATTTATCTGTAGTCTACAACTTAGTGGTCCAGTGACACACATGGATGTCGGTCATGCGCGAGAGCATGTGATATAGAAACTAGCATTCAATTTAGTGATTCCGATTTTCGTTAAACGTGTGACGCCATTCAAGATGGTCAAAGGTACTTTGGATCTTGTAGTTTGCGATACAACTGGGTTTTGATTATGAGAAGATAGAAATGGCTGGGAAAAAAGATGAAAAGAGGACTAATTTGAGTCGTGCACACGACATACAGAAATATGAATGGAAAATTGCAACTCTCCATCTTAAGTTGACTTTTCCCATTTTGTGGTCGTACAATTGACTTCCGTTCAATCAAAGTCCATTGAAAGAATTGAATTACTCTAGAAATTATGGAAAGATGCACATACTATTGAATGACTAAGCTAAACTATTAATATTGCTAAAATTCCAAGCATTTGAGGCTCTTCATACTAAATAAAAGCCGAATAATAGCAAAAGCCAAAAGCCAAAAGCCAAAAGTCACTTGAAATGTATGACCATTTCAATTTCAAAGTTTTACCAAAAAAATTCCATGAAAATTAAACGTATAAATTTAAAATACAATATGACTATAGATGGACAATACTTTAAGTTTACATAAAAGATGAGTGGCAAGTAATCAACGAATTTCTTACTTTTTAAATTTGAGTCTAATAGAATTGTCAAGTGCTTCATAATCACTCAAATTCACTTGGATGACATTTTGAATCATATTCATATAATGGATATTTTAAAATCTTAATATATTATTTTATTCTTTACTAATTTAATTTTTTTTATTGTTGTTTCTCTTTACGCACGTGCTATATTAGAAAGAGACGACATGCAAATATGCATGTGAAAGAAAAGGTTTTAGGAGAAATGTAATTTTTTTACCAGGAAAAAAGATTAATAGCTAGAAGTAGCCGTTATTATTATTATTATTATTTTTAAAGAAAGAAAGTTAACAACTATTGAAGATGGCCCAAACAGAATATTATAAAAATATCTTTTATGTTTTTAGCGAGCCCAAAATATTTTTCAACCTCAATAGTCTACAGTTTTATCAAGATTTCTATAAACATATACCCATGCATTATAAGGTGGCCAGCGTACCAGAACTATATTGTTCCTTGTCAAGAAGGGCGGGATTTTTGTCCGTGCCGGTAAATATCAATAAGTGTTTGTAGACACCTATTTTTGAATTGCCCAAAATTAATTACACAAAAATTTAGGAATTAATTTTCTTTAATTCCTAAAACAAAAAATATTTCAATTTAAATGCATTGCATATAGAATTAGGCACATTTTGCATTAATATGGCTATTAGAGTAAACATTTAAAAAAAAAATCGAATCGAACAGGGTCGGGCCAACCCGGCCCGTTTCTTTCCGCGCGCGGGCCCCCGGCCTGGTCCCTTTCTTTTTCTTTTTTCCTCCGCGCGGGCCCACGGCCCACTCTTTTTCTTTTCTCTCCTCCGCGCGGCCCAGCCCGCTCCCCATTTTTCTTCTCCTCTCCCTGCGCGCGACTGGGCCCAGCCCGGCCCAGCTTCTTCTCCTCCTTCCTTCTCCCCCGGTCGCTCTCCCCTCCCCTATTCGCCCTTGTGCGCGACGGAAGCGTGACGCACGGCGGCGCCGCTTCTTGCCGTCGCTATCCTGCTAGAGGAGGGCCGAGACAAACACGCACAGGGACTGGCCATTAAGGCCAGTCCCGTCTCCCCGCTTTCTCGGAGCCCCCTTATCCTCTCCTCTCTCCCGGCGCCCTGTTCTCCCCTCTGCACCCCAGGACTGACGCCCCCTCTGCACCGGCCTATGGCCGCGGAATTCGCGGAGCCTAGGCCGGTGCAGGCCATCATCACGCGGACGCCACGGAAGAGGGAGGGGAGGCCGACGTCGTCGCCGGCTATATATATAGCCAGAGAGAGAGGGGAGGGCCGGCCGGCCAATCTTGGGAGGAGGCCCGGTCGGCGAAACAGTGAAAAGAGAGAGAAACACAGAGAGAAACAGAGGGGGAGCAGAGTGAGAAAGGCAGCATCTCGCGGCCACCGCGCCTAATTCGTCCACCCCCCGCCGCCGAGCCGACGGCGGCGACACAGAGAGAAAAGAGAGAGAGCAGAGAGAGAACAGAGAGGGAGCAGAGAGAAAAGAGAGAGAGTAGAGAGAGAGGGAGAGTTGCCGAGGCCCGCCGGACCAAAAGAAAAGCCAGCAGCGTCGCCGTCGCCCCCCTTGGCCAGCCGGCATCCCCTCCGGACGCACTGTCGACGGGTGAGCTACCCCGGGGTCCCATCCGCCTCTGTTTTCCCTTGTTTTTGCACGAGGTCCGGCCGGGACTCGCGTCGGCCGACTCGTGCGATTTTCGGCCCATGCCGTTGCCGGTCCCGGTCCCTACTCAAAGTTGAACATCAGCCGCAGCCGTCGGAGCCGACCGTGCCGCCGGTGGAGGTCGAAATCGGCTGATTTCTACCATGCACGCCCACCGTTCGACAAAATGCCTCAACGGGGGCCGATTTTTGTTTCGTCGCCGGCCGGCGAACGGCGGTCCGACGGCGGCTCAGGTGAGTGGTGTGGCTTGATGGTGGTGCCAGGGGGCCGATTTGGGGGCGGCGCTGGCCTGGGCCGGCCGGCGGACGGCCAATTTTGGCCTCGCCGGCGTCCCCCCCCGGTTCTGTTTGTTCGGGTCGGGTCCGACCCGAATCAACAGATCCGACCCGGGTCAACGCCCGGGTCGGATCTGTTGACTCGGGTCGGTTCCGACCGACCCGGATCGATAGATCCGACCCGGGTCAACGCCCGGGTTGGATCCGTTGACCCGGGTAAGACCCGACCCGACCCGGTTATATTAATTATATTATTATTTTTTTATTTAAAAAAATTTTTAAAAAATTAAAAAAAAAATTAAAAAAAAATTTATTTTTATTTTATTTTCTTCTGTATTATTTTTTTTTTTCTTCCGAAAAAAAAAATTTCAAAATTTTTTTTTTAAGAAAAGTTTTTTTATTATGTGGGTTATCTAAGTGTTTTAATCCATTGTTATATTATTATGCATGTCATTGTCCTATTTAAATTAGACAAACCTGAGATTGTGTGTTAGTACTTTGCACATGTTTTTCACTACTGATGTCACGCATGTTTTTAATACAATTGCATGAGCTGTTGTGTTTTGAATGTCATCTGACTTAGTTAAAGTTAGAACCTTAGGCTACATGAATTGTTGTGTTCCTGACTGCTGATCGTTTATGATTATGCACTCGCTTGATCACCTCACATGTTAGGAGAAAGGTCCTAAAATCAATCCAAATTGCCTGACAAATGTTTTCATGAAATGAACAGGGTAAAATGGTACCGAAAGGGCATTAGTTATCCAACTAGTGTAATCAAGTCCCCGAACCCAGTTAATCTCTGGTTCGTAGGAATAGGGTGATTCTCCCGTCACCCTATTTGGGTTTCTAATCGACCTACCCCAAATCGATTAGTGGCGACTCCTCGGTATAAACCACTTGCATGTTAAAAAAATTTAAACCCTAAGTCGCGATATGGTATGGGCTTGGGAGAGCCCAAGTTAAGTCCTGAACCTAGACTTAGCACGTACCAGACGAGCCCTCCTTCTTTTTGCATGTCGTCCGATGAAAAGGCTCGGGAGGTTCGGTCGCGACAGACTGGCGACTCCGCTGGGGACTTGTTTTTTTTTAAAAAAAAGTGGACTTAGGCCAAAATTTTTATCCTGTTCAAAATGATTTTTTATTTGGCAGCAAGGACTCCAGGTATGATCCTGACATTAAGGTGTTATTTGTTCTTGCAGGTTTAAATTGATTGTTTATAAATTGTTGTGCATGCTTTAATGATTTAGCACTACACTATTGCACACACAACCACGCTGCCGGACCTGGGCCGCAATAGGGTTTTTTAGGATGGTGTTAAGAAAGATACGACCTCGAACGCGAGCCCGCGATGTAGAGGTTGCCTTTCTTTTCCCCGAAGTTTATTTCTAAAAATTGTAAAGAAATATCTTTAGCCGCTATTCACGTGACTATAAGATATTCCTTTCAATTTGGCCGAAATTAAAAGGACTTGACAACAACGCAAGACTGCGACGGTCAGGCACCCTTTTAATTTCATCTTGCTAAGCCAGTCTAGATAGAAATCGAACCTCACTTCTCATGTGCATGTCGTTGTCATTGCCATAGTTTAAGGAAAGGTCTATATTCTATCCCTTCTCATTTTTTATACGGCCTACTTGTTTAATTGTTTTGTCACTGATGGGCCACTCATTGATTGCAGTTTATATACGAGGGATACGTGTTGACACCTAAATTTTGGCACATCACTTAGTGTAATTTGCATAGAAAATTAGGGATTAAAATTTTTAACCCCTAAGCAAAAATATTTAAATTGCATAACATATAGTTTAAATTCATTTTAGATTAATTGCATTTTTTGCATCGGACCGGCGGTGAATGAACGAGCTTAAATTTCGTCGAATGGGACTCGGCTCGCTTGGAATGCAAGGGCCGGGAATTACAAGTCAAACGGGCTCGGTCGTTTTAATTTGAACTTAATTCAGCCCATTATCATTAATTAATTCAGCCCATTATCATTGATTAATTCAGCCCATTGTCATTAATTAATTCAGCCCATTTAAATTAAAGCCCAAGCCTAAGCCCATTAGGACTAGAAAGCCCATCTAATTGACCTAGATTAACACTATATATAGATTATTAGGTCAGAATTTTATGGAGGACACACAATTTTCAGATCAGAAAATTTTTAGAGTGTGAGAGTGAGAAAGAGAGAGAGGAGGAAGACATCGCGCGACGTGCCCGCTGCCGCGCCCGCTGCCGCGCCCGCGCCCGCGCCCGCGCCCGCGCCCGCGCCCGCGCCCGCGCCCGCGCCCGCTGCCGCGCCCGCTGCCGCGCCCGCTCCCGCGCCCGCTCCCGCGCCCGCTCCCGCGCCCGCTGCCGAGCGCTGCTGCCTCCCGCGCCCGTCGTCGCTGCCTTGCTGTTCCGTTGCCGTTGCCCCGCCGTCATCCCGACACCGCGCCGCCGGTCCACCGCTCGCCGTTCATCCCGATCCGCAAGTTCGAATTTGAGAATTATCTGCAAATTAGGTAATTAGATATTATCTGATATTTTTCAGAATATTTAATTTACTAATTTGTGTTTTTGAATATTGCGTGAATATCGTGTAGAATATTAGATATGTTGGGATAATTATCTGATATCTGCAATATTTTTAAAATATTCAAAATTAGGAAACTTTCCTAATTTAGCAACGTATCTGGACGACTATCCTACCTTATCCCTAAGGTACGATACGCGACGATATGGAAAATCATTATACTATCCATAATCACTTGGGTACGATAATGATTTTTATCTACTTTCCAAATTTGAATGATCGACTTTCCGTTAATATCTATAACCCTATAGATATGACCGATAGTTCGATTCTTGTGCCTAATCTGAATTTGAAACGAATCTTGTGGATTGCGTGGCTATTTTAAATGTGGATGCTATCTTTGTTTAGATTATTTTTCCTTTTCAAATAAAAAAGAAAATTCAAAAAAATATCAGTTAGGATTTGAATTTGAGTTTTGCATGTTTAAGAATCCTAAATATATCTAGACGATAGAGTAATTATTTAATTTAAATTAGGACTTGAGATAATCTATTCCCTAGTTTAAATTAAGTAATTTTCTAATCTTAATAGATTATTTAGGTTATTTTTTATTTCGAATTTTCATGAAAATCCCAAAAAAGAATGAATTGTTTTATGGTAGATTAGGATAGATTGCATTCTTAATTTAAGTAATTTATTATTTCGAATTTTAACAAAAATCCCAAAAGAGGTCGTGTTAGGATATGTTAAGTCATCATAGGTTGCACGTTAATTTAGGCATATTTTTATTTCGAATTTCATTAGAAAATACCAAAAATAAATCATTTGCCCGTCATCAGAATTAGGCCACGTCGTCGCATGACATATAGTTTGCATGCTAGGTTGCATTACTTGCATGTCATTTTTGCACGTCATTGCATGTAGACTAGGCTTCATTTAAATAAGCGAAAAGCCAAAAATTGAGTGAATTCCTTGTTAATTAGAAATCATATTAGGTTGTTGATGTGATTTTCTAGCTAACCATGCAGATGCTTACGTTGCTTCGAGGTAAGTAATTCTCCCAATCTTGCAATTTATTTAATGTTTTGATTATTGGGTGTTACTTTGGTGGTTTGCGCACCCGCATGAACACCTCACATGTTAGTGATTAAGTTAAAATGGATCCAGACTGCTTGCCAAAATATTTTTGAAAAGAAAAGGTACCGAAAGGGCGTTAGACTATATCTAGCGTAATCAAATCCCCGGGCTTAGAATCTCTGGTTCGTAGAAATAAAACATACCTCCCTATGTTTTATTTAGGTTTCTAATCGACCTACCACAAATAGATTAGTGGCGACTCCAAGCATGAAAACATTTGCATGTTAAAAACTTAAATCCTAAGTTGCGAATTGGTAGGGCTTGGGAGGGCTCGAGTTAGGTTTAGTCCTAATAATCCATTAGCCTGAGAGGAAATTTTAGGTCGCGACAGCTTGGCGACTCCGCTGGGGATTTGAGTTAAAACTCTTAGTGGACTTAGGCCAGTTTTTCTTTTAAAAAAATATTTTTGCTTGGCAGCGAGGATCCCAGGTACGTCCCTAACATCTTAGGTGTTAAATGTTTTTGCAGAATGGGAGGTATAAGGGGAGGCGTGATTGTTAACCCTTGTTTTGCAGGGAGGTGTTTGAATGAATGGTTTATTTTATGCACGAAGCGCTGTTTGATATAACATGTTGTGCATGCCTTACATTTACACTACACCGCACACACTACCCGCTGCCGGACCTGGGCGGCACAGGTTTAGGATGGTACTGAGAAAACGGACACCCCGACCACACCCGCGTGGTATGGGTCGCCTTTCTTGGTCCCGAAAGTTCTTTCATGGTGTCATTGAATACCTGCCACGGTTGCGCCCTTTGCAACCCGGGTCGGCTCTTTGACTAAGCCGGAGTCAGGGGAATCTCAGCCTAACCACCACCATGACTGGTTTAGCTCGGTAATCCTCATGTCTCCATTTTGCAAGCCAGAGTCTAGGTAGAAATCGAACCTCACGTTTCATGCGCATGTCTATGTGATTGCCATCATTCTACCGGGTGAAGTAAGATTTCTAAACCTTTATCTCGCAATTTATTTATCTTTCGTCTTTTTCTTTGGTCGGTCCATGACATTAGGTCGATCGCGAGTCTTGGTCTATACACTATGGGAGGGGCAGACATCCGGATTCTTGATGCTCCTAAGGACGAGCTCCGTGCCTGGTGGAATCTACTCAGTCCGACCAACCGCAGGCTAGTTGAGGGCCACATCGGGAGGCTCCTCCCCCTACTGGAGGTCAAAGTCCGTACCGGCCTCGTTCGAGCATTAGCGCACTTCTGGTGTCCCGAGACCTCTACCTTTATATTCGGTAAGCACGAGCTCACCCCGACGTTGGAAGAATATAGCGTGCTCATTGGAAAACCATTGGAGTCGGATTTAGTCACACCACCTTTGGGAATTGATTCTACTTTAATGTTGGCTGAATTTTTGAATGTCGGAAAAGATGAATTGGGAAAAGTTTTAAAAGCAAATCGTGGCACATGTCCTTTTTCATTCCTGAGTCAGTGTTTTGAAAAAGCCACATCTTTTCAAAAAGGCAGAATCTTTTTGCTAGCGTTTTTCGGGTTCGTGATTTTTCCTTACTGTAAGAATGCATGTAATCCGTCAATCGCATGGTTGGTCCAACAGGTCTGTCTTGAAAAGAATTTTATCAACATCATTTTAGCAGAGACTTTCATTTCCCTCACTAAATTTAAGCAACATGTTGACAAAACGTTTCATGCCCCCCTCGAACTTTTGCAAATTTGGTTTTTATCTCATATAAAAGGGTGTGGCGATTTACTCACAATATCTGAGCTTAGTGATTCTAGCCATCCCGTCTTGAGGTATAAAGAAAAACAAGGGGGTGCACCCGATTATCATTACTCTGAATGGATCATTTTCATGAAAAACGCTAGACCCCAAGGTTTCCAATGGCATGCTAATTGGTTCAAAGTTGAGGAAGCTCGGCTTACGTGTAACGGTATTGGGCCGGTTCCACTATTGGGTTTCACCGGCGCAATTGAATACTACCCCACCAGAGTGTCTCGTCAGTATCAGATTCTCCAAGGGCTCCCTCCAGCGCTACAACCGGAACTCCTCCAAGTTGACTTCGCCGATGACGATAAAGACCACGAAGCGACCGTAGCTCAGCTCAATAAGATGTGGAGGAAGTGTCGTGTGTTAAAGATAGCCCGACCCGAAGGAGAACTAAAGGGAGAGCAGAAGTCCTATTTCGCGACGACCCAGTACATTCGTCGGCACAGAATCCCGCGGGATTTGCTCCCGAAGATACCCAAGATGCCTCTCAAGTCCGCCAATCGCTCAGAGAACAATCGCCTCAAAAGGAAGGCCGAAGAAGCTGAAGAAAAGGCATCCAAGATAGCTCGAGCTTATGAGCAACTGAAGAAAGAAGTCGCCTCCCATATGTCTATAGATCAAGCTAAATAAAAAGCTCGAAGTCCTTTCTCATTTCAGTTTCAGTTTTTAAAATTTGTTTAGGAATTGAGTCATTTGTCTTTATATTCAGTTCAATTTCAAATCATTAATTGATGTAAAAATTTTCGCCATTTCAATAAAAGGGGTATTTTCAATTCGAAGCGGTTAGACCAATGTCATGGATTGGCGTGTGATTTTGCTTAATACTCATGTATGCCTGTTTCATTTCGAAATTAGGTAGCTACGGACCGATCACGATCGCCCATTCGTACACGGTCGAGAGCCAGAATGGCTGATCAAACCGACTTGCAAGAGCGTGTTATTGGTGTGGAAGACCAGATCAAGCAACTTGTCATCGCGATGCAACAAATGTCCACTGAGATCAAAGCTCTCCGATCGGTTCCTGTTTCGGCACCCCTCGAAGCGTCAGTCCCAAAGCAGAAAATCAGAAAAAGTGTCGATATTGACGGAGATGACGATATTCCTGATTTAGAAGATGACCCCGTCCAGATCATCGTCAACAAAGACAAACCTGATGAACGGGTCAATAAACTTGAAGAAAGAGTGAAGCAACTAGAAGGTTCGCAGGATTCACCTTCAATCGATCTGTCCCTGTACTCACAGATCAAAATCCCAAAGAAGTTCAAAATGCCGGATTTCGACAAGTACAATGGCACCACATGTCCAAAAGCCCACCTACAGCTCTATCACGTACAAATGACTTCGTACGTTGATAACGAACTCCTGATGATCCATGCCTTTCAAGCAAGTTTGACGGGTCCTGCTTTGAGCTGGTATCTCATGAAGAAGATAAATGGCCTCAAAACTTGGAAAGAAGCCAGTGAAGCATTCTTGAAGCAGTACAGATTCATAACGGACATCATTCCTACCCGTGATGATCTCGAACGCGCCCAGATGAAAAAGACTGAGTCCTTCAAAGACTATGCTATCAGATGGAGAAATTTAGCTGCTCAGGTTGTCCCAGAACCCATAGACAGTGAGTTAAAGAGGATGTTCATGAAAACTCTCCCGTTCGAATACCGTAATCGGATGGTTGCCATTCCGACTGACAACTTCAACCAACTCATCCCCATGGGCGAACAAATTGAAATAGGGCTGAAAGATGGATGGTTTGTCGAGCCGTCCTCTTCGACCAGAAGATTTGGTGCGAGAAAAGAGAAAGAGCCGGCAGCTGAAGTGAATGTGGCTTATAACCAACTGAGCCGGCGGAATGCTAACTCCGCCCCGGCAATCCAAGTAGTAGAAGCTCAGCAACAAAACTCGGGTCGTCAACCTTTTCAGAGGAGGAACAACAAGAGGCAATTCACTCCCCTCCCCGGATCGTTGTCCCAAGTGTTGACAGTGCTCCAGAAGAAAGGTTTGCTTACTACTGAGCCAAAGCGGCCCAATCCTGAGCGGTTCTATAACTTCGACCCGTCAAAGAAATGTGATTATCACATGGGTGAGCTGGGACACTCGACCGATGATTGCTATGCCCTCAGGCACCGAATCCAGAACCTCCTAGATACGAAGGCTTTCTCGTTTCAGCCTGCTAAGCCGAATGTTCAGAACAACCCACTCCCTGATCACGCAGGCAATGTGAATGCCATATTTAGCTTTGATGCTGGTCGAATCAAGAATGTTAAGGTGTATACTACTGACGTCTACGGTGAGTTAGTGAAAGCCGGTTGTTACCCGAGTAACGAAGACCTTCCCCTTGCCATCATGAGAGAAAGAATCTCAAGGATGGTAGAAGCTGGGATGGTCATTTATGCTGACCACACTGGCATCATTTCCACTATCTCTGAAGTGGTTATTAATTGGGAGGAGGAGTTTGCTTCGTTGAACACCGGGAGCGACGAGAACGACCCTCTGCTTGAAGACATGCCTCCGCTTGAAGACGCGTCTGATAACGAAGAGATCGTAGTAAGCACGCCTACAACTAGTGAAGGAATAGTGATCGAGATACCTCAGCCTTATGAGTACAGTGGCAATAAGGCAGTCCCTTGGTCCTACAGTCTCGATGTCGACTTGGTTACCAGATCCGGGCGTTCCTATGGCCAAGCTAATGCTCAACCTACAAAACCTGTTACTGATGAAGAAGCCAAGGAATTTCTAGTTGTGATTAAGGCTAGCGAATACAACATAGTTGAACAATTGCGCAAGCTGCCCGCACAAATCTCTCTGCTTGAGCTGCTCCAGACATCTGTCAAGCATCAGAAGGCCTTAATGAAGGTGTTGAGTGAAGTCCACGTGCCAGAAACGATCGATCATGACAAATTAGAGGAATTTGTAGGTTCTATACTCCTCAAGGACCTCATAGCCTTTTCAGATGAAGAGTTCCCTCTAGAAGGGAGGGGGCATACCAGGGCACTCTATATTTCCGTCAAATACAAGGCCTCACATGTTGCCCGGGTACTCATTGACAACGGATCAGCCCTGAACATCTGTCCTTTGGCGACTTTACACCGCCTTAAGATAGATCCTTCTAGGATAAGTTCTGCAAGAACCTCCGTACGAGCCTTTGACGGAACGAAGAAAGAAGTGATGGGAGAAATACACCTTGACATACAGATAGGACCAACGATGTTCAATGTCCTATTTCAAGTTATGGACATTCCCACTGCATTCAATTTTCTGTTGGGTCGTCCATGGATTCATACAGCCGGAGCTGTGCCATCCAGTCTACATCAGATGGTGAAGTTCGTTGTGGAGAGAAAATTAGTCACGGTTCACGGTGAAGAAGAGCATCCAATTTACCACGCAACGGCTATCCCCTATGTTGAGCCTGATTGCAAAATAGAATCGAGCTATCAGTCGCTCGAGCTCGTATCGACCATACATGCGTCTAGAGGATCATCACCGCCTATTCCTGAGGTGTCAAATGCTGCAGTCATGATTGGAAAGGTGATGGTCTCTCATGGCTTTACTCCGGGTGAAGGCCTTGGTAGAAATGGTCAAGGTATCCGCCAACCGGTGGAAGTTTCTCAGAGGCCCCGCATTATTGGGTTGGGATACCTGGGGTCAAGTGAGCCAAATAATGTGGCACGTGGACGTGGACGTGGTCGAGGTCAAGGTCGTAGAAATGGACAGAATAGATTGCGACCTGAAGAAGAGCCGAATGGTGAAGAACGTGGGCGTGGTAGGTCGCTTCCACACATCCGCACCACATTTCCGGGCCCCGCAAGAATGATGCATGAAGAAAAGGAAGTGATCGACACTCTGGGGCAACCAAGTGGCAAGTTCGATTATTATGTTAAATACTCGGCGCCCCCCAGCTTCTATGTTGACCCCCGTGACATTGTCCCGGATGGATGGGGAGGTATGGATGATTCAACACCTCTAGTGACAGAAGATTCTGATGATGCAATGGAGGGAATCACTGCCCTGTTCGATAATTTCTTAATTGGAGCCATCGAGGAAGGACCGTTGGAGGGAATGGGCATTGGCCCGCAAGAGTAACACATTTACCTTTTTCGCACACTCCCCTACGCGGGAATTTTTACTGCTTTTTAGGACTTGCCCCGTCTCGGGAGCTGCTTTTTAGTACTTTTCATTTCTAGGGTTTGATTGTTGCAATTTCCATTCCAATAAATGTAATTCATTTGGTGATAATCAATAAAATTGCAAGTAATTTTCGTTTTGAGGGCATGTTGAGGTACATCAAACCAGCCCGGTGATGATATCCAACCGATAAAAGAAAATATAGTCCAAGGAGAATTCTGAGGCCTGGGCTTCTTCATGCTTCCTCGTGTTAAAACCTTTTGAAAAGAATTTCAAAATAAATAAAAAAAATCAAAAGAAATAAAAATACACTGTTTAGCCCTGTTTGTCCTACTGAACTTCCTACTTTATGTTTCAGGGGCAATTTTATGACACGTAAGGGTATGGGGACGGTCCAATCTGATGAATTATGTGCCACCGAACCTGATCTCGATGACACCAATGAACTCGAAGATTCCTCGGACCTCCAGCGTGATCTAGAGCATCATGAAGGACCTAAAGTCCTAACGGTAGACCAAACTATCACTGTCAACTTGAGTGATTCCGGAGAACCCAAAGAGGTGAAGATAGGGGCAACCCTTCCCGAAGGTGAAGCTAAACGCCTGGTCCAACTGCTGAAGGATTACCGGGATATCTTTGCCTGGTCATATGACGATATGCCGGGTCTAGACCCTTCTATCGTGGAGCATAGTCTACCCACTAATCCAGACATGCCGCCCAAGAAACAGAAGTTGCGAAGGACCAAGCCTGAACTTTCCAAGAAAATAGAGGAGGAGGTCATGAAGCTTTTGAAAGTGGGATTCATCGAAGTCACCCAATACCCCAGCTGGGTGGCTAATATTGTGCCGGTCATGAAAAAAGATGGTCGAGTTCGGGTTTGCATCGACTATCGCGATCTAAACAAGGCTAGCCCTAAAGACGATTTCCCATTGCCACATATAGACGTTTTGGTGGACAGTACTGCAGGGTTTGAGCTGTTTTCCTTCATGGATGGTTTTTCGGGTTATAATCAGATAAAAATGAAGGACGATGATAAGGAGAAAACGGCGTTCATCACTCCTTGGGGGACATTCCACTATAAGGTTATGCCCTTCGGCCTTAAAAATGCCGGGGCAACATATCAACGGGCAATGGTGACGCTCTTCCATGATATGATGCATAAGGAGATTGAGGTTTATGTCGATGACATGATCGCCAAGTCTCGACCTGGGAAGAGTCACGTTGATACCTTGAGGAAATTATTCGAGAGGCTCCGTGAGTTTAAACTCCGTCTCAATCCAGCAAAGTGCGTATTCGGAGCAACCTCGGGTAAATTACTTGGGTTCATAGTAAGCAGTAAAGGCATTGAAATTGACCCCTCCAAAGTAAAGGCTATATGTGAGTTACAACCCCCGTCGACCGTAAAAGAAGTGCGGAGCCTCCTGGGTAGATTGAACTACATAGCCCGTTTTATTTCTCAGCTCTCAGCAACTGCTAAGCCATTCTTCAAACTTCTAAGGAAGAATGCTCAAGTGAAATGGGACGAGGATTGTCGGGAAGCGTTTAACGAACTAAAGCAATACCTGATGAAACCACCAGTGCTAGTCCCACCAATGCCGGGCCAGCCTTTGATCCTTTACCTCACGATTCATAGTGAGTCTTTAGGTGCGATGCTAGCCCAGAAAAGTCCTGAAGATGGAAAAGAGCGAGCCATTTATTACCTGAGCAAGAAATTCACTGTCTCGGAGTTGAATTATTCTGAAGCCGAGAAGACTTGCGCTGCGCTAGTATGGGTGCTCCATAGGCTGCGACAATATACACTGCATCACCAGACTTTGCTTGTGACTGAGAATGATCCCATCAAGTATTTACTTGATCAGCCAGCTTTGGTAGGAAAGTTAGCCAAGTGGCAGATTTTAATTTCAGAGTTTGATATCCAGATGAAGCCACAGAAGTCAGTTAAAGGTCGAGTAATTGCTGATGTGTTAGCTGAAAATCCTGGAGTCCCTGATGATGATAGATATTCTCCAGAAGATCGCATTTTGGTAATAAAGGAAGATACATGGACCATGTTTTTCGATGGAGCTGTAAACTTGGCCGGTTCCGGCACTGGGGCAGTTTTAATATCCCCAGATGGGCAACATTATCCAGTAGCAGCAAAGTTGGTGTTCCCCTGTATCAACAACATAGCCGAGTACGAAGCTTGCATCCTCGGACTCCAAGCCGCAGTAGAAATGAGGATAACCAAGTTGAAAGTATTTGGTGATTCTGCTCTGATTATTCTCCAAACTGTGGGAGAGTGGAAGACGAGAGACACCAAACTAGTGCCGTACCATGAATACCTCGAAGAAATCATAAAGGAATTCGAAGATATCTCTTTTGAGTACTTATCGAGGTCTCATAATCAGTTTGCTGATGCGCTAGCTACGTTATCATCCATGTTGCAAGTGATTGATGGGTTAGAGGTAGAACCCCTGAAGATTGAAGTCCTGACAAAACCGGCTTACTGTATGGTTGTGACCGGAGAACCTGATGAAAAGCCATGGTATTATGATATCATGAGTTACATCCAAAAACAAGAATTTCCTGAGGGAAGCACCCCGGCTGACAGGAAGTACATAATGAAAATGGCTTCAAAATTCTTTGTTAGTGGTGAAAAACTGTACAAAAGATCATATGATTCAATCCTATTAAGGTGTGCGGATGCGGCTGAAGCTACCAGAATCATGCAAGAAGTACACGAAGGGATATGTGGTCCACATATGAATGGTCACATGTTAGCTAAGAAGATCATGAGGTTAGGTTATTATTGGCTCAGTCTTGAGAGTGACTGCATCCAACATGTTCGAAGATGTCATCGCTGTCAAGTTCATGGGGATAAAATAAATGTTCCCCCGACAGAATTACATCAGCAGTCTGAGCCATGGCCTTTTTCAATGTGGGGCATCGATGTGATTGGCCCGATTAATCCCAAGGCATCAAATGGACACCGATTTATCTTGGTCGCGATTGACTATTTCTCTAAGTGGATTGAGGCGTCATCTTATGCAAACGTCACTGCAAAGAATGTTGTAAAATTCATCAGGCGAGACATAATCGCTCGTTATGGTGTCCCTGAGGCTATTGTCATCGACAATGGGACAAATTTGAACAACAGGTTCATTGATCAGTTGTTCAACGAGTTCAAAATCCGGCACCTGAATTCATCTCCCTATCGTCCACAGATGAATGGAGCAGTTGAAGCCGCCAACAAAAATATCAAGAAGATCTTGGCCAAAACGGCTGAAAACTATCGTGACTGGCATGAAAGGTTGCCGTTTGCACTAATGGCGTATCGAACTTCGATCCGAACCTCTGTCGGAGCAACTCCTTTTTCCTTGGTGTATGGCATGGAAGCAGTCCTACCCGTCGAAGTAGAGATCCCTTCCTTACGAGTATTGTCTCAAGTGGAGTTGTCCGAGGCAGAATGGATGCGACAAAGGCATGGCGGCTAAATCTTTACATATGAGCAGGTATATGTAAAGATCGGAATATTCTTCCCAAGTATCAGGTATTCCCCCGCTACTCACCTATGAGCAGGTATAGGTGAAGCGGCCAAATCTTTGCATATGAGCAGGTATATGTAAAGATCGGAATACTCTTATTATCTCAGATGTTCCCCCGTTACTCACCTATGAGCAGGTATAGGTGAAGCGGCCAAATCTTTGCATATGAGCAGATATATGTAAAGATCGGAATATTCTCTCAAATCTCAGATGTTCCCCCGCTACTCGCCTATGAGCAGGTATAGGTGAAGCGGCCAAATCTTTGCATATGAGCAGGTATATGTAAAGGTCGGAATATTCTCTCAACCCCAGGTGTTCCCCCGCAGTTCACTTATGAGCAGGTATAAGTGAGGCGGCCAAATCTTTGCATATGAGCAGGTATATGCAAAGGTCGGAATATCCTCTTGATTTCAAAAGTTTCCCCCGCAATTCACTTATGAGCAGGTATAAGTGAAGCGGCCAAATCTTTGTAAACACCTATAGAAATGTATAGGTAGTTCGTAAAGATCGGAACTATTCTCACGAATCCAAATGATGATTGGATACGTCGAGCTTTCTTCGTGTGTTTTGACTTAACTGCAGATCACCGAAGTTCATCAACGTATGTCAGGCAAGACCTATGGGACTAAGCCCATACATTTGCCAAAACAACATACAAGTTAAGGTTGTGCCTCGAATTGCGCTATCGTCAGGTAAGTAATTCCAGGTATGTTTTCTATTCAGCTCAGCATTGCATCATTTCTTAATACATTGTAAAATGGGACTCATAATCCCGACAAAAACAACATTCATTGCATTTGCATGGTTGAAATTTAGGTATCATTTAGTCTTTGAATGCAACCTCTACGAACTCACCTTCAAAGAGGGGCAGCTGTTGACACCTAAATTTTGGCACATCACTTAGTGTAATTTGCATAGAAAATTAGGGATTAAAATTTTTAACCCCTAAGCAAAAATATTTAAATTGCATAACATATAGTTTAAATTCATTTTAGATTAATTGCATTTTTTGCATCGGACCGGCGGTGAATGAACGAGCTTAAATTTCGTCGAATGGGACTCGGCTCGCTTGGAATGCAAGGGCCGGGAATTACAAGTCAAACGGGCTCGGTCGTTTTAATTTGAACTTAATTCAGCCCATTATCATTAATTAATTCAGCCCATTATCATTGATTAATTCAGCCCATTGTCATTAATTAATTCAGCCCATTTAAATTAAAGCCCAAGCCTAAGCCCATTAGGACTAGAAAGCCCATCTAATTGACCTAGATTAACACTATATATAGATTATTAGGTCAGAATTTTATGGAGGACACACAATTTTCAGATCAGAAAATTTTTAGAGTGTGAGAGTGAGAAAGAGAGAGAGGAGGAAGACATCGCGCGACGTGCCCGCTGCCGCGCCCGCTGCCGCGCCCGCGCCCGCGCCCGCGCCCGCGCCCGCGCCCGCGCCCGCGCCCGCGCCCGCTGCCGCGCCCGCTGCCGCGCCCGCTCCCGCGCCCGCTCCCGCGCCCGCTCCCGCGCCCGCTGCCGAGCGCTGCTGCCTCCCGCGCCCGTCGTCGCTGCCTTGCTGTTCCGTCGCCGTTGCCCCGCCGTCATCCCGACACCGCGCCGCCGGTCCACCGCTCGCCGTTCATCCCGATCCGCAAGTTCGAATTTGAGAATTATCTGCAAATTAGGTAATTAGATATTATCTGATATTTTTCAGAATATTTAATTTACTAATTTGTGTTTTTGAATATTGCGTGAATATCGTGTAGAATATTAGATATGTTGGGATAATTATCTGATATCTGCAATATTTTTAAAATATTCAAAATTAGGAAACTTTCCTAATTTAGCAACGTATCTGGACGACTATCCTACCTTATCCCTAAGGTACGATACGCGACGATATGGAAAATCATTATACTATCCATAATCACTTGGGTACGATAATGATTTTTATCTACTTTCCAAATTTGAATGATCGACTTTCCGTTAATATCTATAACCCTATAGATATGACCAATAGTTCGATTCTTGTGCCTAATCTGAATTTGAAACGAATCTTGTGGATTGCGTGGCTATTTTAAATGTGGATGCTATCTTTGTTTAGATTATTTTTCCTTTTCAAATAAAAAAGAAAATTCAAAAAAATATCAGTTAGGATTTGAATTTGAGTTTTGCATGTTTAAGAATCCTAAATATATCTAGACGATAGAGTAATTATTTAATTTAAATTAGGACTTGAGATAATCTATTCCCTAGTTTAAATTAAGTAATTTTCTAATCTTAATAGATTATTTAGGTTATTTTTTATTTCGAATTTTCATGAAAATCCCAAAAAAGAATGAATTGTTTTATGGTAGATTAGGATAGATTGCATTCTTAATTTAAGTAATTTATTATTTCGAATTTTAACAAAAATCCCAAAAGAGGTCGTGTTAGGATATGTTAAGTCATCATAGGTTGCACGTTAATTTAGGCATATTTTTATTTCGAATTTCATTAGAAAATACCAAAAATAAATCATTTGCCCGTCATCAGAATTAGGCCACGTCGTCGCATGACATATAGTTTGCATGCTAGGTTGCATTACTTGCATGTCATTTTTGCACGTCATTGCATGTAGACTAGGCTTCATTTAAATAAGCGAAAAGCCAAAAATTGAGTGAATTCCTTGTTAATTAGAAATCATATTAGGTTGTTGATGTGATTTTCTAGCTAACCATGCAGATGCTTACGTTGCTTCGAGGTAAGTAATTCTCCCAATCTTGCAATTTATTTAATGTTTTGATTATTGGGTGTTACTTTGGTGGTTTGCGCACCCGCATGAACACCTCACATGTTAGTGATTAAGTTAAAATGGATCCAGACTGCTTGCCAAAATATTTTTGAAAAGAAAAGGTACCGAAAGGGCGTTAGACTATATCTAGCGTAATCAAATCCCCGGGCTTAGAATCTCTGGTTCGTAGAAATAAAACATACCTCCCTATGTTTTATTTAGGTTTCTAATCGACCTACCACAAATAGATTAGTGGCGACTCCAAGCATGAAAACATTTGCATGTTAAAAACTTAAATCCTAAGTTGCGAATTGGT
Source organism: Syzygium malaccense (assembly GCA_031216405.1). Taxonomy (NCBI): domain Eukaryota; kingdom Viridiplantae; phylum Streptophyta; class Magnoliopsida; order Myrtales; family Myrtaceae; genus Syzygium; species Syzygium malaccense. The sequence continues at coordinate 45,213,831 of CM062260.1, forward strand.
AGGGCTTGGGAGGGCTCGAGTTAGGTTTAGTCCTAATAATCCATTAGCCTGAGAGGAAATTTTAGGTCTCGACAATACGCTTATTGCGGAGATTGTCCATAAAAATAAGCGACTCCGAGAGACCGTGATTTTCCCATCGTTTATAAAATGAGTATTCGGGAAGGGCGCCTTTTTGTTAAAAAACCCCTATATTTTATATTTCCTAGTAATTATGCTCAGGGGTTTTGGTTTTCTTCCTTCAAAGTGTTTTTGGGTTATACTAATGTTAATATAACTCGGGCCGTTCTTTTATACTTTAAATGAATTTTTTGGCCCCTTTAAGACACCACCGCGGCCTTTGGCCCAGTGGTATCCGGGGGTGAGGCCTCAGGGTCCGAGGCGACCGGGGTTCGAATCCCGGGGACGCCGCTTGTAATGTTGATATTAATAAAAACCTTTTTTCTCTTTTTTTTCTTTGCAAATAAAGAAAATATGTAATAATAATATGACTAAGTCATAAAGTGATTTTTTATTGGGCATTATACTCATTCATTTCAACGTTTTCACAGGTAGTTAAAAATGGCCGAGGAAAACGTCCGTCTCAATAACATGGAGGACAAGATGAAGATGGTCCTCAATGCGATTCAAAATCTTGCAAAGCAGGTGGAGTCCATTCAGGGCAAACTTACACCCACGCCTGCAGCAGTTGAGGTAGTGTTATCACCACCGTCTACTGGAAAAGACAAAGCCTCCGCCAGCGACAGTAAAATGCCCCCGCCAGAGGACGATCCGCTTCTCCTTGCTGTCAGCAAACCTGAACTTGAAGCTGTACCGATGACAGAGCATGACAAACGCCTTGCAAAAGTCGAGAAAATGCTGAAACAGCTACAAGGCCCGCAGCATGCGGTCCCATTTGACCTGTCTGTATACAAACGGGTCAAAGTACCAGAAAAGTTCAAAATGCCAGAATTCGAGAAGTATGATGGTACCTCATGTCCCAGACACCATTTGCACATGTACCATGTGCGAATGACCCAGTACGTTGATAATGAATCCCTCATGATTCAAACTTTTCAAGCAAGTTTGACGGGGCCAGCTTTGACATGGTACATGTCGAGGGATGTGGATGCTTTTAAGTCTTGGGATGATGCTGCTGATGCATTCCTCAAGCAATATCAATTTAACCTCGACATTACCTTTACTCGTGACGATCTGGAACACGCTGAGAAGAAGAAGAGTGAGTCCTTCAAAGAATATGCCACCAGATGGAGAAACTTGGCCGCCCAGGTTACCTCACAACTCACTGACCATGAACAAGTAAATTCGTTCATAAAGTCCCTTCCGTACGAATATAGACACCGCCTGGTTGGTGCCACCGCTGAGTCCCTTAATCGTCTTGTTCCTGTGGGTGAACGAATTGAAATGGGATTGCGTGAGGGGTGGTTCACAGACCCCACTTCCACAAGCGAGAAACTCGGCATGAAGAAGGAGAAAGAACCCCTAACAGATGCGGACGTTGCATACACCCAAACCGTTCGTCCTTCCCTAATGATTCAGATGAGCAGTGGACAAAAATCGGCCTCAAGCCGCAAGCCGCCCCAAAGGCGAAATAACAAAAAGTAGTTCACGCCACTCCCTTTGCCTATGTCTCAGATCCTGCCTATTCTCCGGGAAAAGGGACTGCTTTCCACTGAACCAAAGCGACCTAATCCTGAGAATTTTTCAAACCACAATCCGTCTGAAAAATGTGATTATCACATGGGCGAGGTAGGGCATTCAACTGATGGGTGTTATACTCTTAAACACCGAATTCAAAACCTGCTGGATACCGGGACTTTCTCATTCGAGACCGGTGAAGGGAATGAGCTCAAACCTGCTTGAGTAGAACTCCTCTCATCCTTTTGCATGAATCCCTGGAAAAGGGGTTGTCCTTGTATTTTGCTTTTTGTCGTCATTTCTGTTGGAAGAAATGTCTTTTTAAACTCTCCCTCTTTTGGGGTTGTAAATCCATGTATTGTAAATAAATAATGTTTTGAGGGCATGAGGGAGTATCCCAAACCGGCCCGTTGATGATATCCAGCCATGTAAAGGAAAGTGTTCTGAGGCCCGGGTTTCCTCATATTTCCTCGTTTCTAAGCTTTTGAAAATAAAATAAATGTTTTATCATTTTTCAAAAGGTCAAAAAAATGGTGATGAAAACGCATGCATGCTCATAACCTTGTTTGTTTTTCTAACTTGCTCACTTCATGTCTCAGAGCATACTCATTTTTTATTACAAAGGGGACATTTGAAAATGACACAAACTGAAGTGTACATTAGACCCTCATGATGATAGCGAACCAACTCATCTAATAGGGGCAGTCCAACTGAAGATCGTCCAATCTTCAAATGAAACATGGGGCAAATCTCATTATTACCAGTGGGTGACATCAGCCCCAGAAAGTCAATGAGAATACTGAACATTCCCTGATTCCATGATGAGCGAAACATCATCTCGTACAAAAATCAGGGGCAGATCAAGAAAAGATTACCCCTTTTAAAGAAAAGGTATGTCTCATTCCTCAACAAATTTTGGAAATGACATTCTATCCCTTTTCTTTTGCAGATAAGGAACTGGGAAGCATGCTAGACTCTGACGTGCTAGCAAGCCGGATGGAACACCAATGTTAAGACTTCTCGAATGAAACATGACGAAGAAGTGCTCAATTGGAAGAGTAGACTAGGGGGCATGCAATCCCCCAGTCCATAAAAAAGGGTGTATTTCGTTCCTAAAGTTTATTCACTTTAGCATAGAAATGACATATCTTTTCCTTTTATATAGGACAAAATTGAGTAAACAACACTCATGGTGTAAGCAGCTGGAAAGGACTTGGCATATGACAAAATGGCGTCGAAGTCAATCTTGACAACCACAGAAGTCTCGATGGTAGTCACACCCATGCCCGTCAAAGACCTTTAAAGTAGAGATTAGCTTTGCTGCGAAGCTCCCCATGCAAGCAATTGCACATGCCCTGTGCCTGTCAGGGATCATATGATTCCCGAGAAACTCCTCAACATACCGGAGCCACATTGACACAACATGCGCTGACAATAGAACTCTCTGTTTGGAAGCATCCCTAATAATAGAGGATTTCATTCGAGCTTCGAGACCAAGAATATGGAGGAGCAGATTGAGGCAGAGAAGGCTGAACAAAGTAAAGAGGAGAAAAGACTCTGCTAGCTTTGAAGGCAAAATGGAAGAAGGGTAATTTGTATCGTTCTCAATTTATCCTCAATCGTCTCATTTCTAACATAAACTCATGTTTTTGTCAGAAGGGAATTATCAACATCCGTGAAAACTCAAGGAGTTACCGGTTTAATCTCAAATGAAGGGATTCACGAAGGGTAATGTTGTATCGTTTCCAATTCCTATCCCTCAAAGAACTGTTCATTAACACTGTTTTCCTCATTACCTTGCAGGTTTGCTCTACTATTGCAGCATAGGTAAGTATCTCTTTCCCTAAAAAAACTCTTCTCATAAGAGTAGAAAGAAACAAGAAGGAAGAAATAATCAAAGAAAATCGATACTATTTTCTTCCTCAAATGCATTACGTGGAAAATAATTTTGCATGGTAATTTTACCTGTTTAATTCACCAATTCCCTGAGAAAACTTTGACAATTCGACGAATGGTGTCGAACTGCTCCGATGTATTGAACGAGGTGTGTCGGGATGATGAGAGGCAATCCTTGATTTATACACATTCTCAAGTACCAAACCCTTGCAAGATGAGCGAAAAGGTTTCATTTCTACAAGGTAAAGGGATTTCTCGCATAAGGTACGGTAGCCAAAATGACGAGAGGCGGTTCATTTCTCTGCCCCATACACTACCATTAATCCTTTGCTTAACCATTTGAGCTCATACACTCAGCGGTTTCTTTTAAATCAACCCTGTCAAGAACCACCCCACATTGGGGCAGCTTGAGGTCCGGCGATCCTCGACAGAGTCCTCCAGGACAAGCACACCATCGACGGCCGGACGGTCGAGACTAAGAGGACTTTGTCAAGAGAGGAGCAGCAAACTAAAGCCTGTCCAAAATGTCAATATCTTATTGATAACAGCGATGTTTTCACTAAGATAGATGAGGAGTTTGTAATATCTAAAATTTTCTATCATCATCAGCTGCAACAGCTCGCACAAGGTGAAAAGATGAATAGAAGTTTTCTTGCTCTCACTTGCATTAATCTTTGAGTGTTTTTATCGCAGATGAACTCTCACGATAATTTAAGTACCCTAGGATGACGAAGAGCAATTCTTTTTCTATCTCATATACTTATATCATTTGCTAGCCCAATTGAGCCGGCGATTTCATTTCGTATGAAACCCAGTTGGTGATCATCCCCTACACTGGGGCAAGACAAAAGTCACCACAATTTGAGCATCAGGGTCCAAAGCATCGAATCAAGATGAAGACTTCAAACTTGTTTAGGCTAGTCCTAACACAAAAAAATGCTGAAAATTGGGGGCATGAAAAAGCAGTGTGCCTGGTAAAAGCAAGGCCAATGCCCATGAATGGAGATTTCTGAGCGTGATGAAAGCACTCTCAAATATCTCAAGGACATTAAGTGGTGTAGAATAGATGACCCCAAAGGGTTTAAACTTGAATTCTTCTTCGATGTAAATTCCTACTTTAGGAACTTTGTCTTGACAAAGATCTGCCACATGACAGACGAAGATGAACCTATTCTTGAGAAAGCAATTGGGACAGAGATAGAATGGTATCCAGGAAAATGCTTGACGCAGAAGCTCCTCAAGAAAAAGTTGTCAAAGATGCTAAAACACAAGATTACCCAGGGAGTTTGCCAGAAGGATCCTAGCGGTGAAGAAAAGACAGGTGACAACGCCAAGATGATCACCAATTCTCACCTTTACACACATTTTTGAGCCTAACGATCATTTCGTTTCTCAACCTGTAAACCAAGCCCACGTTACGTCCCTCATGAAGTCTCTTCTGACTAGGGCAATTGAATTAACGTGGAATTTCAAATGTTTATAAACACCGCTCGAAGAAGTGCGAGCAAGTCTATTTCTATCTCTTTTGCAGGGTTCTTGACTTGTAAACCTGGAGATAATTGCAAGATATTTTCTTTCATGGCCTTGACTTGGACAGCCACCTTTGTTAAGCCATTGACCAAGCCTACATTACGACCCTGAAGAAGACCTCTCAGATTGGCAGTGTCGTATCGCTTGCGAGAAAACTCAGACCCTTGTTGATATGATAGAGGTCAGATTGAGTGTTTCGATGTTCCCGCATTAATGGACGGGACAAACAGCCCTTTTCAATGAGAGCAAGTGGAAAGTCCTTTCTGACTGAGTGTCCCTCGTTCAGCATCTCGAGAAGTTCACCTCACGAGCGAAAATTGTCTTGATTGACCCTCGATGGATTTTTGGTGATGCAAACATGATAAAATCATCATGCGTAAATTTTCAAATACGCATTCTAGAATAGCCTAGCTTGTCTATTCTTGATGGATGTATGCATATTTGCGCTAATCGTCTTTGACAGCTCAGAGTTCTAATCCCCAGTGATAGAACATAAAAATTCAGGCGCTGGAGAAGCCCTCATTATCATCCCAAAAGAGATGCCCCGAAAAAGGTCGGGTATTCAGCAGATGATGCATTCAACCTCCGGGTAAGAAATCCCAGGTATTTCATCAGATTTCTTCTCAAATTACCCAGGGGGCAAATTGGGTATTCCTTTGGAAAAGAAAAGCATCTGGGCTTGCTGGCCAAGATATTTCATACGATATTCTAGAATAGCCTCAGTTGTCTATTTCTCTGATGAATGCGTATGCCTTTGCACAAAAGAAAATTTGTCTGACAGGAGACGCGCCCTTAAGAGGCAGGAACACGCCCAGGTAGGTATATTCTACCCATGTCCGGTTCCAAAAATCCATGTACCTATGATTGTTATGGTACCCTCCTGAGCATAGGAATGACCCCCTCTGTTCACATCAAATCCTGGGGCAAGGACCCCCAGGTGCTCATCGTTTGAGCATTTTCAAGACCTGCTGGCGAGGACCCACCAGGCAAATCGTCAAATCCTTGGGCAAGAATCTCCAAGTACTTTGACACCAAAATACAATCAGTCAAGGCGACCGAAGAAAGGTTCGGGTCCTAGACATACAAAATCCAGTCAGTCAAGGCGACCGAAGAAAGGTTCGTGTCCTAGACAGACACAACCCAGTCACGGCAGCCGAAGGGATTCGGGTCCGAGACAAATGAAATCCAGTCAAGGTGACCGAAGATAGGTTCGGGTCCTAGGCAAGCGATTTCCCCAGTCAAGGCGACCGAAGAAAGGTTCGGGTCCTAGACAAATGAAATCCAGTCAAGGCGACCGAAGATAGGTTCGGGTCCTAGGCAAGCGATTTCCCCAGTCAAGGCGACCGAAGAAAGGTTCGGGTCCTAGACAAATGAAATCCAGTCAAGGCGACCGAAGATAGGTTTGGGTCCTAGGCAAGCGATTTCCCCAGTCAAGGCGACCGAAGAAAGGTTCGGGTCCTAGACAACAACAATCTCCGTCAAGGCGACCGAAGAAAGGTTCGGGTCCTAGACAAACAAACCCAGTCAGTCAAGGCGACCGAAGAAAAGTTCGGGTCCTAGACGCACAAATCCAGACAGTCAAGGCGACCGAAGAAAGGTTCGGGTCCTAGACGGACAAAATCCAATCAGTCAAGGCGACCGAAGAAAGGTTCGGGTCCTAGATGTACAAATCCAGCCAGTCAAGGCGACCGAAGAAAGGTTCGGGTCCTAGACGGATAAAATCCAGTCAGTCAAGGCGACCGAAGAAAGGTTCGGGTCCTAGACAAATGATTTCCCCAGTCACGGCAACCGAAGGTAGATTCGGGTCCGAGACAAACGAAATCCAGTCAAGGCAACCGAAGATAGGTTCGGGTCCTAGACAAGCGATTTCCCCAGTCAAGGCGACCGAAGAAAGGTTCGGGTCCTAGACGTACAAATCCAGTCAGTCAATGCGACTGAAGAAAGGTTCGGGTCCTAAACAGACAATCGAAATCCAGTCAAGGCGACCGAAGAAAGGTTCGGGTCCTAGACGCACAAACAATCCAGTCAAGGCGACCGAAGAAAGGTTCGGGTCCTAGACAACAGCAATCCCCGTCAAGGCGACCGAAGAAAGGTTCGGGTCCTAGACAAACCATTTTTTTCGTCAAGGCGACCGAAGACAGGTTCGGGTCCTCGACACACAATATCAACTGTCTGGAATCACTCTACCCTTCGGCAAGGTAAGTAGCCTCAGGTATGTTTTTATTTGCTTTAGCATGCATCATCTTATATTACATCATAAAAATGAGACTCACAGTCTCACCAAAAATAACATTCATTAAGCATGCATGGGTCAAATTTAGGTGTCATTTTATCTTTGAATGTAACCTCTGCGAGCTCAATCTCTGCGAGCTCACCTTCAAAGAGGGGCAGCTGTAGACACCTATTTTTGAATTGCCCAAAATTAATTGCACAAAATTTAGGAATTAATTTTCTTTAATTCCTAAAACAAAAAATATTTCAATTTAAATGCATTGCATATAGAATTAGGCACATTTTGCATTAATATGGCTATTAGAGTAAACATTTAAAAAAAAAATCGAATCGGACAGGGTCGGGCCAACCCGGCCCGTTTCTTTCCGCGCGCGGGCCCCCGGCCCGGTCCCTTTCTTTTTCTTTTTTCCTCCGCGCGGGCCCACGGCCCACTCTTTTTCTTTTCTCTCCTCCGCGCGGCCCAGCCCGCTCCCCATTTTTCTTCTCCTCTCCCCGCGCGCGACTGGGCCCAGCCCGGCCCAGCTTCTTCTCCTCCTTCCTTCTCCCCCGGTCGCTCTCCCCTCCCCTATTCGCCCCTGTGCGCGACGGAAGCGTGACGCACGGCGGCGCCGCTTCTCGCCGTCGCTATCCGGCCAGAGGAGGGCCGAGACAAACACGCACAGGGACTGGCCATTAAGGCCAGTCCCGTCTCCCCGCTTTCCCGGAGCCCCCTTATCCTCTCCTCTCTCCCGGCGCCCTGTTCTCCCCTCTGCACCCCAGGACTGACGCCCCCTCTGCACCGGCCTATGGCCGCGGAATTCGCGGAGCCTAGGCCGGTGCAGGCCATCGTCACGCGGACGCCACGGAAGAGGGAGGGGAGGCCGACGTCGTCGCCAGCTATATATATAGCCAGAGAGAGAGGGGAGGGCCGGCCGGCCAATCTTGGGAGGAGGCCCGGTCGGCGAAACAGTGAAAAGAGAGAAAAACACAAAGAGAAACAGAGGGGGAGCAGAGTGAGAAAGGCAGCATCCCGCGCCTAATTCGTCCACCCCCGCCGCCGAGCCGACGGCGGCGACACAGAGAGAAAAGAGAGAGAGCAGAGAGAGAAACAGAGAGGGAGCAGAGAGAAAAGAGAGAGAGTAGAGAGAGAGGGAGAGTTGCCGAGGCCCGCCGGACCAAAAGAAGAGCCAGCAGCGTCGCCGTCGCCCCCCTGACCAGCCGGCATCCCCTCCGGACGCACCGTCGACGGGTGAGCTGCCCCGGGGTCCCGTCCGCCTCTGTTTTCCCCTGTTTTTGCACGAGGTCCGGCCGGGACTCGCGTCGGCCGACTCGTGCGATTTCCGGCCCATGCCGTTGCCGGTCCCGGTCCCTACTCAAAGTTGAACATCAGCCGCAGCCGTCGGAGCCGACCGTGCCGCCGGTGGAGGTCGAAATCGGCTGATTTCTACCATGCACGCCCACCGTTCGACAAAATGCCTCAACGGGGGCCGGTTTTTGTTTCGTCGCCGGCCGGCGAACGGCGGTCCGACGGCGGCTCAGGTGAGTGGTGTGGCTTGATGGTGGTGCCAGGGGGCCGATTTGGGGGCGGCGCTGGCCTGGGCCGGCCGGCGGACGGCCAATTTTGGCCTCGCCGGCGTCCCCCCCCGGTTCTGTTTGTTCGGGTCGGGTCCGACCCGAATCAACAGATCCGACCCGGGTCAACGCCCGGGTCGGATCCGTTGACTCGGGTCGGTTCCGACCGACCCGGATCGATAGATCCGACCCGGGTCAACGCCCGGGTCGGATCCGTTGACCCGGGTAAGACCCGACCCGACCCGGTTATTAATTATATTATTATTTTTTTATTTAAAAAATTTTTAAAAAATTAAAAAAAAATTTTAAAAAATTTTATTTTTATTTTATTTTCTTCTGTATTATTATTTTTTTTTCTTCCGAAAAAAAAAATTTCAAAATTTTTTTTTTTAAGAAAAGTTTTTTTTATTATGTGGGTTATCTAAGTGTTTTAATCCATTGTTATATTATTATGCATGTCATTGTCCTATTTAAATTAGACAAACTTGAGATTGTGTGTTAGTACTTTGCACATGTTTTTCACTACTGATGTCACGCATGTTTTTAATACAATTGCATGAGCTGTTGTGTTTTGAATGTCATCTGACTTAGTTAAAGTTAGAACCTTAGGCTGCATGAATTGTTGTGTTTCTGACTGCTGATCGTTTATGATTATGCACTCGCTTGATCACCTCACATGTTAGGAGAAAGGTCCTAAAATCAATCCAAATTGCCTGACAAATGTTTTCATGAAATGAACAGGGTAAAATGGTACCGAAAGGGCATTAGTTATCCAACTAGTGTAATTGTCGCGACCTAAAAAATTTTCCTCTTAGGCTGATGGATTATTAGGACTAAACCTAACTCGAGCCCTCCCAAACCCTACCAATTCGCAACTTTGGGTTTAAGTTTTTAACATGCAAAAGTTTTCATGCTCGGAGTCGCCACTAATCTATTTGTGGTAGGTCGATTAGAAACCTAAATAAAACATAGGGAGATATGTTTTATTCCTACGAACCAGAGATTCTAAGCCCGGGGACTTGATTACGCTAGATCTAGTCTAACGCCCTTTCGGTACCTTTTCTTTTCAAAAAAAATGTTTTGGCAGACAGTTTGGATCCATTTTAATTTAGTCACTAACATGTGAGGTGTTCATGCGGGTGCGCAAACCGCCAATTTAACACCCAAGAAAGCATTAAATAAATTGCAAGTTGGAAGAATTACTTACCTCGAAGCAACGTAAGCATCTGCATTGTTAGCTAGAAAATCACATCAACAGCCTAATATGATTTCTAATTAACAAGGGATTCACTCAATTTTTGGATTTTCGCTTATTTAAATGAAAACTAATCTACATGCAATGACGTGCAAAAATGGCATGCAAGTAATGCAACCTAGCATGCAAACTATATGTCATGCGACGACGTGACCTAATTCTGATGATAGGCAAATGATTTATTTTTGGTATTTTCTAATGAAATTCGGAATAAAAATATGCCTAAATTAACATGCAACCTATGATGACTTAACATATCCTAACATGAATTATTTTTGGGATTTTTGTTAAAATTCGAAATAATAAATTACTTAAATTAAGAATGCAATCTATCCTAATCTATCATAAAGCAATTCATTCTTTTTTTGGGGTTTTCATGAAAATTCGGAATTAAAAATAACCTAAATAATCTATTAAGATTAGAAAATTACTTAATTTAAACTAGGAAATAGATTATCTCAAGTCCTAATTTAAATTAAATAATTATTCTATCGTCTAGATATATTTAGGATTCCTAAACATGTGAAAACTCAAATTCAAATTCTAACTGAGATTTTTTTGAATTTTCTTTTTATTTAAAAAGGAAAAATAATTTAAACAGAGACAGCATCTACATTTAAAGCAACCACGCGATCCGCAAAATTCGTTTCAAACCCGGATTAGGCACAAAAATCGAACCATCGGTCATATCTATAGGGTTACAGATATTGACGGAAATTCGATCGTCCAAATTTGGAAAGCATATGAAAATCATTGTCATACCCAAGTGATTGCGGATAGGACAATGATTTTCCGTATCGCCGAGTATCGTACCTTAGGGATAAGGTCGGATAGTCGTCCAGATACGTTGCTGAATTAGGAAAATTTCCTAATTTTGAATATTTAAAAATATTGCGAACAAGGCAAAACATTATCCTAAAACATCTAGCAATCCACACAATATTCACAGAATATTCAAACACTCAAATTAGTAAATTAAATATTCTGAAAAATAACAGATAATGTCCAATTACCTAATTTGCAGATAATTTCCAAATTCGAACTTGCGGATCAGGATGAACGGCGAACGGGGACCGGCGGCGCGGCGTCGGGGAGCGACGGCAGCGGCGTCGGCGGGAGCAAGCGCACAGCAGGCGCGGCAACAGGCGCGGTGGGGAGTGGCGGCAGCAGGCCCGGCAGGGAGCGGCGGCAGCAGCAGCGTCGGCGGCGTGAGGCGCGGCAGCAGCGGCGTCGGCGAAACGCAGCGGCAGCGTCGCGCGGGACGTGAGGCAGCGGCGGCGGCGGCGTCGCGCGGGACGTGAGGCGCGGCGGCAGCAGGCGTCGGTGGGAAGCAGCAGCGGCACCGGCGGGCGCGACAGGGAGCGGCGCTCGGCAGCAGGCGTCGGCGGGAAGCAGCAGCGGCACCGGCGGGCGCGACAGGGAGCGGCGCTCGGCAGCAACGCGGCGGCGCGCGGGGCGCGGCGGTGGTGGCGCGGCAGGGAGCGGCGGCAGCGGTGGCGTCGCGCGATGTCTACCTCCTCTCTCTCTCTTTCTCACTCTCACACTCTAAAAATTTTCTGATCTGAAAATCTGTGTGTCCCCCCTCAAAAATCCTGACCTAATAATGTATATATAGTATTAATCTAGGTCAATTAGATGGGCTTTCTAGTCCTAATGGGCTTAGGCTTGGGTTTTAATTTAAATGGACTGAATTAATTAATGATAATGGGCTGAATTAAGCTCAAAATAAAACAACCGAGCCCGTCTGACTTGTAATTCCCGGCCCTTGCATTTCAAGCGAGCCGAGTCACATTCGATGAAATTTAAGCTCGTTCGTCACCGCCAGTCCGACGCAAAATGCAATTAACCTAAAATGAATTTAAACTATATGTTATGCAATTTAAATATTTTTTTATTTTTTGTTTAGGGGTTAAAAATTTTAATCCCTAATTTTCTATGCAAATTATACTAAATGATGTGCCAAAATTTAGGTGTCAACAGTAATCAAGTCCCCGAACCCAGTTAATCTCTGGTTCGTAGGAATAGGGTGATTCTCCCGTCACCCTATTTGGGTTTCTAATCGACCTACCCCAAATCGATTAGTGGCGACTCCTCGGTATAAACCACTTGCATGTTAAAAAAATTTAAACCCTAAGTCGCGATATGGTATGGGCTTGGGAGAGCCCAAGTTAAGTCCTGAACCTAGACTTAGCACGTACCAGACGAGCCCTCCTTCTTTTTGCATGTCGTCCGATGAAAAGGCTCGGGAGGTTCGGTCGCGACAGTGTTTATAACGGTAAAAAAGAATAAAAGAAAAATGACCGGTTACATTTTTTTTCTCCATATAACTCTTTGGTAAACAAACACGTTATCAAGCAATTATGTGACATGTAATTTTTTTTTATCAACATGTTAAAACGCTTGCCAACTCTTCAGAATTCTATCGTCATGGAAAAGAATCCGCGTCCTTGGAACATAATGGAACAATAGAATCGTTTGGATCACGTAATGAGAGTATACTACCACATAATCACAAAAATGGCGATTTATATTTGGTCCATATACACATCTCTTGCCTAACCCAACTTTTTCATTCGTTTTTTTCCTATAAATCGTTCACACCCACATGAATAGTTTATGCGGGTTTCAAAAATAAAGTGATGCCGAAACGCGATAGAAAATTTGACTGAACAAGAAAGTTCTAAAAAAGAACAATTTGTCCTCCAAATATGATTATCAAATAAAAAATATCCAAAGTCTGCTCAAAGGAAACCCTAAAACAAGCTTATATATCCCCAAACCTAACCCTACTAGGATTAGTAAACATCAAAACGTAAAATTACGAAACTGCCCTTTATTAAATTAACCCAAAAAAATACTAAAAAAATAGAAAAATCCATCTAAACAATCTCGAATCGCGAAAATCCATCGTTAATCACAGCCAAAGGCAGTGAGTATTGATCAGCACGCCGTTTCACTTCAGCCTACCAAATTTGAGCTCAATCTGACATCGTCGACTACAAATCCGCTGATTCGTCCAGTCGCATAACGGGTCCGCCGGTCCCCCTAGGTGCATCATCCTCCCCTGCTAGAGAAAGATTCGTCCTCGAATCTGCTTCGCCTTCATTGTCGTCATCAATCTCCTCAGGATCTTCTTCCTCTTCAGGGTAGTAAGGTGACAAATCTGCTACATTAAAAGTTCCGGATACATTATACTTACCCGGCAATTTGATCTTGTAAGCATTGTCACTAATTCGCTCCAAAACTTTGAAAGGTCCATCAGCTCTAGGTTGAAGCTTGCCAAACCTACCCGCTGGAAATCGTTCCTTCCTAAGGTGAATCCAAACTAGATCACCTTCCTTGAAGACAACTCTTTTCCTGCGTATATCCACGCGTTGCTTATACTTCATGTTCTGCCTATTGATCTGATTATGGACCTGGGAATGCAGCTCTTTGATATACTTTGCATGTTCTTTAGCTTCCGAACTAAATTGCTTGAGAACTGGTATCGGTGTGAGATCTAATGGAGTAATTGGATTACGCCCATAAACCACCTCAAAAGGAGTCTTGCCAGTAGTTCGGTTCTTTGACCTGTTATATGCAAATTCCGCCTGAGGCAATGCCAAGTCCCACTGTCGCGGATTATCTCCAATCAAACTTCGCAGCAAATTCCCTAAGCTTCGATTGACAACTTCTGTTTGACCATCAAACTGAGGATAATGAGATGAACTAAATTCAAACTTGTACCCATGTACCTCCAAAGAGTGTGCCAGAAGTGACTCACAAATTTCACATCACGATCTGAGGTAATGGACTTAGGAATTCCATGCAGCTTAACAATCTCCTGCAGAAATAATCGAGCAACCTGTGAAGCATCATAGGACTTGCTACACGGGATAAAGTGGGCCATCTTCGAGAATCTATCGACAACCACCATTATTGAATCCTTACTCCGCTGCGTTCTTGGCAAACCCAAGACAAAGTCAAGACTGACATCCTCCCACGGTGCAACTGGAACAGGTAGAGGCATATACAATCCTACATTAGTACTCTTGGTCTTTGCCACATGACATACCCTGCACCTCTCTATAAAACGTGTCACGTCACGCTCCATCCGAGGCCAATAAAAGTGTTCACTCAACAAGGCCTTCGTCTTATCCATGCCAAAGTGCCCAGCTAAACCGCCCGCATGTCCCTCAATAATAATAGATTCCCTCAAAGAACATTGAAGAATGCACAATCTGTTACCTTTAAATAGGTAACCCTTCACGATCTGAAATTGCTGAAAAGGCTCCGTTTTGCTCTTCCTCCATATATCCCCAAAATGAGGATCATCAACATATAAATCTTTAAAAGTGTCAAAGCCTAGAACTTTTACCTGCATCGTAGACAGCAAAGAGTGTTTTCTGCTCAATGCATCTGCCACACTATTTAGCACTCCTGCCTTATGCTTGATGGAAAAACTGAAAACTTGAAGGAACTCCACCCACTTTGCATGCCTTGCATTCAATTTGTGTTGCCCATTGATATATTTCAAGGCTTCATGATCAGAAAATAAGATAAATTCTTTCGAAATAAGATAGTGCCTCCAATGCTCCAAACTCCTCACAATAGCATAAAATTCTTTATCATAAGTTGAATATTTCCTTTTCGCCTCATTCAACTTCTCACTAAAGAATGCCACAGGTTTACATTTTTTACTTAGGACACCCCCAGTACCAACACCTGAAGCATTACAATGCACCTCAAAAATCTCATTAAAATCAGGAAGCACGAGAACAGGTGCTTCAGTCACCTTCTTCTTTAATAATTGAAAGGCAACTTCTGCCTCCTTAGTCCACACAAATTTACTTCCTTTCAGACAATTCGTCAGAGGTGCAATAATAGTACTGAAATCCCGAATAAATCTCCGATAAAAAGACGCAAGCCCATGAAAGCTACGTACCTCATGAATATTTTTCGGAATCTCCCAATTTGTAATAGCCTCAACCTTAGCTGGGTCCATATGAATGCCCTCCTTAGTTACTATATAGCCCAAAAAGGTCACACGATCGGTCAAGAAGTGACACTTCTTGATATTAGCATATAATTTCTGTTCCCTCAATGTCTCGAACACCATTCTCAAATGTTGCAAGTGTTGATCAGTCGATACACTATAAACCAAAATATCATCGAAATATACGACGTCAAACTAGCCAATAAAAGGACGAAACACCTGATTCATCAGTCTCATAAAGGTGCTCGGTGCGTTAGATAACCCGAAAGGCATCACCATCCACTCATACAGACCATCTCGAGTTTTAAAAGCGGTCTTCCACTCATCTCCAAGATGCACCCTAATCTGATGATATCCACTCCTCAAGTCTATCTTCGAAAAGATAGTCGCTCTATGCAATTGATCAATTAAATCATCAAATCTCGGAATAGGAAAACGATACCTGATCGTGATTTTGTTAACAGCTCTGCTATCCACGCACATTCTCCACGACCCATCTTTCTTAGGAACCAATAAAGCTGGCACTGTACAAGGGCTCATGCTCTCTCGAATTGCACCTTTTTCTAATAGTTCCTGTACTTGCCTCTGCATCTCCTCATGCTCCTTAGGATTCATTCTGTAAGCTATCTTATTAGGAATAGTAGCTCCTGGAACGAGATCTATACAATGCTGAATGTCCCTCGTGGGTGGCAATCCAAGTGGCAATTCCTCTGGTACGACATCAGCAAACTCCTCAAGTATAGGCAGAACTTGAGTTGAAATTTCTGAACTATCAAGATTCTGCCCCATGACTACGACAGCAAAAAGCTCTGGGGCATTCACCGCCTCCTCCTGGAACTCTGATTTGGAAAGCAGATTACTTTTCCCTTCTTTTCTCAAATCTGAAGGACCCAGAGTAATGGTCCGATTATCCTTCTTGAAGGTGTATGTATTTTTGAATCCATCATACTGTGTTTTCCTGTCAAACTGCCAAGGCCTCCCCAACAGAATATGACAAGCATCCATTGGAACGACGTCACCCCACACTTCATCAGTATATTTCTTCCCAATCGAAAACTGCACTAGACACCTCTTGCTCACTTTTACCTCATTCCCCTTCCTAAGCCATGACAGCTTATATGGCTGAGGATGTTCGACAGTTTTCAACCCCAACTTTTCTACCATAGTGGTAGATATTATATTCTCACAACTTCCCCCGTCAATGATCATACTGCACACCTTTCCCCCACTAGTGCACTTAGTATGAAATATATTATGTCTAAGCCACGATTCATCATCTACCTCAGCAATATTTAAAACCCGACGCACAACTAAAGACTCACTAGAATCGGCATAGATAATGTCTTCCAAATCCGGATCTGCATCTGCTTGCTCGCCATCAGATTCATCATAAGTTGGGTCTTCATCAAAAGTTAGATTATCTACAAGTGTCACAAACTGTCGGTTCGAACAATTAGCAGCAAAGTACCCGAGTCCTTAACACTTAAAACATCGCTTGCCTACAGCTCCTCCCCTGCTAGATCCAGCACTACCTTGCTCTCCTTTTGTTGCAGATTTTGAACCAGCGCCCTTAACTGCTACCGAGGTTGAAGAACTCCCTACTTTCCCCCGGGACTCTTTATCTGACCACTTGGAACTGCTACCTATCCATCTAGAACCGCTGCTAAACCACTTGGACTTACTGCCTTTTCTTTTAAACTGCCCCTCCATCTTTAGGGCTAGTCTGCACACATCCTCATATGTCCAATACTGCTGCAATTGGACAACATCAGAGATCTCATATCGCAGCCCTGCCAGATATCGTGTAATCATCTGCTCGTCTTCCTCTGCCACATCACAACGCATCTGCAAGCAATCAAATTTTTCTGTGAATTCCTCAACTGTTTTATCATCTTGCTTGACGTTATGATATTCGATAAACGCCTCTTGCCTATAATGGGTAGGCAAAAATTTTTTCTGCAATAACTTTTTCATCTTCTCCCAGCGATCCACCTTTGGCTTCTCCTCTCTAGCGCGTTGCTTTTTCACGTGTTCCCACCAAATCGAAGCATGTTTTCGCAACCTAATAGCCACTAACTTCACTTTTTGCCCCTCAGTTAGGTCTTTAAGATCAAAAATCCATTCTACCGTATGCAACCAATCAATAAACTCATCAGGATGAGCCTTACCATTAAACTCGGGAATCTCGATCTTCATTTCGAAATTTTGAGAAGAACGCTGATTTTCAGGTCGTACTCCTTGATTCCGCCCCTGGTTCAGAACCCCGAAAGGGTTTACGTCTTCTTCTTCATCATCGGATGAATCCTCAGATTCCGCTCCTTCTTCAGATTGAACGCCCAACCTCGCCTCCGCAAGTTGTCGCTCCAAATCCTGGATTCGTCTTCTCTGTTCTTCAATTTCTACGTCTCGCAGATCTCTTAGACGCGGTTGGTCGTCTGCTTCAGGAACGCCTCCATGCCCCCGGCCACCACGAGCCCACCGTCCATGACCGCGATTCTGTTCAGCCATTAATTCAAGCAACATGTGCTTTGATACCAATTGATGCCGAAACGCGATAGAAAATTTGACTGAACAAGAAAGTTTGAAAGAAGAACAATTTGTCCTCCAAATATGATTATCAAATAAAAAATATCCAAAATCTGCTCAAAGGAAACCCTAAAACAAGCTTATATATCCCCAAACCTAACCCTACTAGGATTAATAAACATCAAAACGTAAAATTACGAAACTGCCTTATTAAATTAACACAAAAAAATACTAAAAAAATAGAAAAATCCATCTAAACAATCTCGAATCGCGAAAATCCATCGTTAGTCACAACCAAAGGCGGTAAGTATTGATCAGCACGCCGTTTCGCTTCAACCTATCAAATTTGAGCTCAATCTCACATCGTCGACTACAAATCCGCTGATTCGTCCGGTCGCATAACGGGTCCGCCGGTCCCCCTAGGTGCATCATAAAGGGTCTATTTGTTTGAAAGAAAGCCGTTTTCGGAAAATTATTCTCTGACTTTTTGGTATTTGGATAACGGAAAACTAATCAATTTAAGGAAAAAGTTTTCCATAGACTGAAAACAAACAAGCTTATATTGAGGGAAAACAACTTCCCCTTATGGCAAGAAAGAAATCAATTTTCCTAAACTACCAATTAAATGAAAAATAACTATTTTCTTTGTAGATGATTTCCATGAAAAATATTTTATGTTATCATGAAATTTTCGATGAAACAAACGCATCCAAAAATATAGTTTATTCTGTCCGCCTCACCCATACGAATTTTTCATGACAAAGAAGGTGGAGAATATACATTGTTGCTACATTTGTTTTCAGTATTAGCTGATACGGATTAAGAAAAGCTTGTTGGAAATATGGGATAAATTGATGGGTGAATGAATGAGAAATTGATGCTCAAAGAATACTCTTGAGTTGGAAGTGGGAAGTGGAAAAATACTAGTCCCACATTGAAAAAAAAAGAAAGCTATGGAATGTTTTATATACAGTTACACTTATTTAAAGTGGTAACTATCATAGCACAAACTCTCTGCCTCGCGCGTAGGCACAGGGAGGTGCAAATCCGACGCCCGACTAGCTAAAACTTGGGCGCGAGCACACATCCAGCGTACACGATTGCAGGACCGAACAGTTACGAATTTGATAACGTGCGGCAGATTTAATCAACCGTTATTCCCATTCGTATTGATTTTATAACGGCAGATTTAATCGTCCGTTATTCTTCCCGAATTGCTCTCCCCTCTGTTCCTTTTTATCGAAATCATTCTTCCTCTAGTTTTACACTCTCTGCATTTGCACTGTTTTCGAGTTTGTTCAAGTTCGCCGGAAGCTTGGAAGTGTCGTGATCTCTTCTTCGCTGTCAATCGTTGTATCCTGAGAGACAGACGTTCACGAAACTTCAGTTGCGTGCTAGTGGGAACGAATCTGTTTTAAGGAAATTGTGTCAAACACAGGCCTCGGTATTCATTTGTATCGATTCCAACTTTGTTATTGCAATTTCGTTTCTTTATAATTCTGTATTGTTTGTAATATTTATACTAATGCCGATTTGAATTTCCTAACAAACCTATGAGCTATAGTTTCCTTGGAAGAACACTGATTGCGACAACAAGAGATTCTCTCTCTACCAAAAATTTAAAAAAAAAAGTAAAAAAATTCTTGTGTGGGCTCTTTCTTTCATTTTCCTTAAATAGATTGAGCAGTATATCACCCATACCCTGAGGAAGGCACGGGAGCATCCCCCCAATGAGAAATTAGGCTTTCCTCACTTCTTTTGTAACCGTCTGAATTTTCGATCTTTTTCCCGGGATTTAGGAAATGAATATTGATCAATGCACTATAGTGAGATCTCGCCCGGAACAGTACACTTTCGGGATGCTAACCGTAGGGATAGGGCTATTACGGGATTGAGTTCGCACGACCAAAAAACTCGACCTGGGTTCGACCTTCAACCATAAGGATTGACGAGGGAATGTTTTGGGCCAATCGAGATCGATCTATCTGATTGATCGTGTCAAAAGGGAACTAGTGACAGACCCTCGCAATTACATGATAATCGAGGTCTTACTGGGTAGAGTAAACTTAAACGTGATTTGACTTAGTGTCTGTCACGGGTCGAGATCGCGTAATTCCAGAGAGCCACCCGTTAGCCAGAGATAAGCTAAAGTCGCGATTGGTCGATTCTAGTCATTTCTTAGAATTCGGGCTCGGGAATCGAGAATTTTGAAAGTGACAATTTTGAGCGGCCGATGACGTTTTTGGCTTGGCCAACCTTGGGGCCACCCATTTCTGCAAAAAAATGGATTTCGGTTCGGGATCTAAAAAATTACAATTTTGCCCCTGTGGACCCCAACATTGATTCTGAGGCCGTTTGAGGTTATTTTTCAAGGCCGATGCCATTTTGGGGTGGCCACGGACATTTAGAGTCATTACGGTCAAAAATTGGAATTTTGGCTCGGAAGTGAAAAATAATATTATTTTATTCCCAGGACTTTGCAGTCGATTTTCGAGAGCTTAAGAAGCTATTTTCACGATTTTGACGCCATATTATGTTGGCCACGCACATATGGAACATGTATGTGCAAAAATTGGAATTTCGTCCCGGGACCGGAAAAATGACGGTTTTGCCCCTGGGCTATTTTCGGGTCCGAATTTTTGGGATAATTTTGGGATAATTACCAGAGGTTATCGGCTCAATTATTGAGGGCCAATGACCATTTTATCCTCCACTTTTTGGATAAGATTGAATAAGAACCGTTGGATTAGGGGTATTTTAGTCAATTGGCTCGGATCGGCGACACGTGGCGCCCCTAGCCCCCTATTTTTGACCAGCTGACTTCCTCTCTCTCTCCTCCTCCCCATTCTGGCCAGAACCCTCACGATCAGCCCCCCCCCCTCTCCCATTTTCTCCCTCTTTCTCTCTTTTTCTCTCTCGGCAAAGGAACGTCAGAGCTCGTCGCCGCCGCACCGGAGCCCGATCAGCCAAGCCGCTACTGCTGTTCTGTTCCGCACTATTCCAGCCCCATTCTGTCTCGCTTTTTAGGTAAGTGTTTTCCCCAAATGTCATTTAGGACCTCGGGTATTTTTCGGACTCGTTTGGGTGCGGTTTAGGGGATTTAGAGGTTGATTAAGGCATTGATAATGGTTATTGGTGGTTGATCATGGTTATTGGTCGCTGAGTATGGCTGTTAGTGGTTGTTGCGGATTGGATTAGACGTCGGGAAATAAGTTTTGGCGGTTGGAATTAGGTAGAAATCGGTTCGGGTTTGAATCCATGAGGTTCGGGGTGAATCGCGGATTCGCGGTTACTGTACCCGCCCGATTTGCTATTTTTGTAGCAAATTTTGTGGGCTAAATTTGAGGAAGATTTCTTCATAAAAGTTGTTCCCAACATCTTGACGTATAACATATTTTAATTTGAGAATTTTTGGAAATCATTTGATGCCATTTGGAAGTCCATCTTTGGACAGAAATAAAACTGCCCGATTTACTGTTCACCCGACCTTTGGGTCTGTTCGAATTTTTATAAATTTTTCCAGGCCTATTTTCAAAATACTTCCTTACAAAATTTGTTGGGGACATTCGTGGCTATAACATATAAAAATTTCAAAGCTTTTCAAGGTGATTTGGGTGTTAAAATAAATGTATTTTGAGGACAAAACGGTCTGTTTGAGCGAACTGATTTTGATCTGATTTCGAGGGACAAAAAGGCATGGTTGTAGATTGAACCAGATTTCGTGTTCTCATAAGAAATGTTGATCAAGATGTGTTTTATGATATATCCAAATTTTAGAATTTTTGGAGTTCGTTTACTATTTATTTTGATGGAATTTTGGTCACTGTTTAGGGTTCGATTTATGGGTTTATGTGGCTGTTTTGGGCACTGAGATGAAGGCTGGTATTTGGTTGTCATGGGCTAATTTGGGGACTGATTTGGCGAAGAAATTGGTGAGGATTTGTAGGCTCGATGATGGCTGTGATGTGTGGAGCGATCGTAGTTAATTTGTATAATTGATTGGAATTATTGTGACTGTTTGGAGACTGAATTAGAGGTTGGATATTTGTTGGGTACGGACTGATTTGGCAATGAAAAATTGAGGTTTAGTAGATTTGGATAGGGCAGTGATATTGTGGATCGATCGGGATTCATTTATGTGATTGAGTGGGATTGTTATGGCTTGATTGTGCTTAATTGATCAATTGTGTTGTTTGTGATTTGTTGGCTGGATCGGGATTATGTGTTGAACTGAATATGGCATGGCTGTGTGCTGTGTGTATGTGGCCATGAGGTGTGGCGGTGTGGTAGTGTGAATGCGCATTGAATTCGCATGTTAAATGTGTATGGTCGTGTGGTGTATTCGTATGACGAGAACGTGTGTTTGTGAAATGTACGTAAGATGTGAATTGGTACGTGGCTATGAATGCGTGTGAGGTGTGTATGTTTGGTCGTGCGACTGTCGATCGTGTGTAAGTGTGGTTTGAGTGGAATGAGGGTATGGAAATGTGGGATTGATTGGAAAGGATCCGTCCTGAGGTGTGTACGTTTACGCGGGACGATGCCTGGCCTGACGAGGTGTCGATGCCTGACGTGGTCAGAAGACCGTTGGCCTGATGCGTTTTACGCGGACGCGGTAGAAGGAAAGTGTGTGTAGGATTCCGTCCTGAGGCGTGTACGTTTACGCGGGACGATGCCGTCCCTGACGAGGTGACGATGCCCGGCCCGACGGGGTGACGATGCCTGACGAGGTCAGAAGACCATTGGCCTGATGCGTTTTACGCGGGCGCGGTAGTGGTGGAATGGTTGAGAATGAGCTGGATTTGGCTAGATGTGAGAGGACTGTGAAAAGTGACGCATGGCGTGAGTTCGTGTGCGAGTGTGGTTGGTATCGTGTATTGTGGTGCTCGATTATGGAGTAAAATCTACTAGGTATGGTATGGGACGTGGCCAAGTAGGTTTTATCTTATAATCGAGGCACGTGCGTGTCTATGATTCATTGCTGTGATGTGCTGGCTGTATTATTGTCTAACGTGCAGGGATGTGTATGATGGATTCCAGGTAGGGGCGTGTGTGGTTGGTAGTTTGATTGATTGTCATATGTTATGCGTGTTTTTGTCTGGCGGTACGTAAGTGCCTACGTGGGGTTTGGGGTTGTACACTTATTGAGATTCGTCTCATAGTTGTATAATCCACAATTTCAGACCCCCAGCCATAAACCCGGGAAGTCTGCCTCCTTTTTTTGGGAAGTCCGAGGAGCTGCCTTTGGTGCCTAGTGGAGCTGCAGGTAATCCTCCGGAGCAGAAGTCAAAAGAAATAGGAGCGGAATGGAAGATGGTGATCAGTAAGTTTTCCCTAAGGTATTTTAGGGGTTGTGTAAATCGGGTTGACCCATAGGGAAGTTAAGTTAACCAGATCCTGATCTTTTGTTATGACGGTGATTTCGGATGTTGGTTTGCTATATATATATGTAATACGATGTGTGTATATTTTGGTGCTGTATGAATAAGTTGTGGTTTAATTGTTGTGGAGTTCTACTCCGTTGTCGTCATATTTCTGTCCGGGGTTGTTTTATTCGCTTCCGCATGTGGCTCTGATGTTTGGGTTGGGTCGGCGACGTTCCTGGGACGTCGCATCATTTCGACCGGAGCAGGATGTAGCGAGCTCGATTGGGGGTTCGGGGCGTGACATCCCCGTTTTGAATTGGTATCAGAGCAAGGCTAGCTCGATATCGGTAAGGTCGAGACCTGGAGTGATAAGGAGCGACGACTTCAGGGTAGCTAGCTAGAGAGCCCTTTGTAGATGTGTGTTTATGTTGGTTATGCATGTCCGTGAGTACGCGCCTGTGATTGCTGAGTGGTTTATTGTGATTGTGAGGTTGGTTGAGACGAAGGTGCAGTAGGACTGGAGATGAGTACGAGAACTCTGTTGAATGCTTGGTGATGTTGGCTTGATGTAAGGTGATTGATTTGATGGTGGGTTGTTGGGCTGTTCAAACTGTGAAATGGTGTTTGGTGGTGTAGAGAACAGGATAGGCTGTGTTGATCATATGTGATTTTGAGATAGTCGTGGGCCTAGATTGGTTAGTTAAACAGAATGCTGTAATGAAATGCAGCATTAGGGTGATTCAGTTTAGTCTGGCTGAACACCTTAGATTTGAGGTTGTAAGGAGTCGATGAGGAACCTCGACAGTTGCGATGTTGACGGAATTTAAGGGAGAGATGTTATCGGCCAGTCTGGACGGACTATACAGACTTTAGAGGATATGCTGTGGGCATGTATATTGGATTTTCGGGGCGAATGGGAAGGAACCAATTTTAAGGAATAAGACGGTCCCATTGGTCAAAGATGTTTAAGGTTATTACGGGATAGAAGGTACCATTTGGGAGAAAAGAATAATGAGACGTCATCACCCCCATCTATTGGATAACTGAGGATAGTTGTAAATTTCGAGGACGAAATTTTTATTAGGGGGGAAGAATTGTAACAGTCTGAATTTTCGATCATTTTCCCGGGATTTAGGAAATGAATATTGATCAATGCACTATAGTGAGATCTCGCCCGGAACAGTGCACTTTCGGGATGCTAACCGTAGGGGTAGGGCTATTACGGGATTGAGTTTGCACGATCAAAGAACTCGACCTGGGTTCGACCTTCAACCATAAGGATTGATGAGGGAATGTTTGGGCCAACCGAGACCGATCTATCTGATTGATCGTGTCAAAAGGGAACTAGTGACAGACCATCGCAATTACATGACAATAGAGGTCGTCCTGGGTAGAGTAAACTTAGACGTGATTTGACTTAGTATCTGTCACGTGTCGAGAGCGCGTAATTCTAGAGAGCCACCCGTTAGCCAGAGATAAGCTAAAGTCGCGATTGGTCGATTCTAGTCATTTCTTAGAATTCGGGCTCGAGAATCGAGAATTTTGAAAGTGACAATTTTGAGCGGCCGATGACGTTTTTGGCTTGGCCAATCTTGGGGCCACCCATTTCTGCAAAAAAATGGATTTCGGTTCAGGACCTAAAAAATTACAATTTTGCCCCTGTGGACCCCGACGTTGATTCTGAGGCCGTTTGAGGTTATTTTTCAAGGCCGATGCCATTTTGGGGTGGCCACAGACATTTGGAGTCGTTATGGTAAAAAATTGGAATTTTGGCTCAGAAGTGAAAAATAATATTATTTTATTCCCAGGACTTTGCAGTCGATTTTCGAGAGCTTAAGAAGCTATTTCACGATTCCGATGCCATATTATGTTGGCCACGCACATATGGAACATGTATGTGTGAAAATTGGAATTTCGCCCTGGGAACGGAAAAATGACGGTTTTGCCCCTGGGCTATTTTCGGGTCCGAATTTTTGGGATAATTACCAGAGGTTATCATCTCAATTATTGAGAGCCAAGGACCATTTTACCCTCCACTTTTTGGATAAGATTGAATAAGAACCGTTGGATTAGGGGTACTTTAGTCAATTGGCCCGAATCGGCGACACGTGGCTCCCCTAGCCCCCTATTTTTGACCAGCTAACTTCCTCTCTCTCTCCTCCTCCCCATTCTGGCCAGAACCCTCACGATCAGCCCCCCCTCTCCCATTTTCTTCCTCTTTCTCTCTTTTTCTCTCTCGACAAAGGAACGCCGGAGCTCGCCGCCGCCACACCGGAGCCCGATCAGCCGAGCCACTACTGCTATTCTGTTCCGCACTATTCCAGCCCCGTTCTGTCTCGCTTTTTAGGTAATTATTTTCCCCAAATGTCATTTAGGACCTCGGGTATTTTTCGGACTCGTTTGAGTGCGGTTTAAGGGATTTAGAGGTTGATTAAGGCATTGATAATGGTTATTTGTGGCAGTGTGAATGCGCATTGAATTCGCATGTTAAATGTGTATGGTCGTGTGGTGTATTCGTATGACGAGAATGTGTGTTTGTGAAGTGTACATAAGATGTGAATTGGTATGTGGCTATGAATGCGTGTGAGGTGTGTATGTTTGGTCGTGCGACTGTCGACCGTGTGTAAGTGTGGTTTGAGTGGAACGAGGGTATGAAAATGTGGGATTGGTTGGAAATGATCCGTCCTGAGGCGTGTACGTTTACGCGGGACGATGCCATCCCTGACAAGGTGACGATGCTCGGCCTGACGAGGTGTCGATGCCTGATGTGGTCAGAAGACCGTTGGCCTGATGCGTTTTATGCGGGCGCGGTAGAAGGAAAGTGTGTGTAGGATTCCGTCCTGAGGCATGTACGTTTACGCGGGACGATGCCGTCCCTGACGAGGTGACGATGCCCGGCCCGACGGGGTGACGATGCCTGACGAGGTCAGAAGACCATTAGCCTGATGCGTTTTACGAGGGCGCGGTAGTGGTGGAATGGTTGAGAATGAGCTGGATTTGGCTAGATGTGAGAGGACTGTGAAAAGTGACGCATGACGTGAGTTCGTGTGCGAGTGTGGTTGGTATCGTGTATTGTGGTACTCAATTATGGAGTAAAATCTACTAGGTATGGGATGGGACGTGCCCAAGTAGGTTTTACCTTATAATCGAGGCACGTGCGTGTCTGTGATTCATTGCTGTGATGTGCTGGCTGTATTATTGTCTAACGTGCAGGGACGTGTATGATGGATTCCAGGTAGGGGCGTGTGTGGTTGGTAGTTTGATTGATTGTCATATGTTATGCGTGTTTTCGTCTGGCGGTAC
Organism: Syzygium malaccense; assembly: GCA_031216405.1. Classification (NCBI taxonomy): domain Eukaryota; kingdom Viridiplantae; phylum Streptophyta; class Magnoliopsida; order Myrtales; family Myrtaceae; genus Syzygium; species Syzygium malaccense. The sequence goes on from CM062260.1 coordinate 45,240,100, forward strand.
GTGAGTGCCTACTTGGGGCTTGGGGTTGTACACTTATTGAGATTCGTCTCATAGTTGTATAATCCACAATTTCAAACCCCCAGCCATAAACCCGGGAAGTCCGCCTCCTCTTTTTGGGAAGTCCGAGGAGCTGCCTTTGGTGCCTAGTGGAGCTGCAGGTAATCCTCCGGAGCAGAAGTCAAAAGAAATAGGAGCGAAATGGAAGATGGTGATCAGTAGGTTTTCCCTATGGTATTTTAGGGGTTGTGTAAATCGGAGTTGACCCATAGGGAAGTTAAGTTAACTAGACCCTGATCTTTTATTATGACGGTGATTTCGGATGTTGGTTTGCTATATATGTATGTAATACAATGTGTGTATATTTTGGTGCTGTATGAATAAGTTGTGGTTTGATTGTTATGGAGTTCTACCCCGTTGTGGTCATATTTCTATCCGGGATTGTTTTATTCGCTTCCGCATGTGGCTCTGATGTTTGGGTTGGGTCAGCGACGTTTCTAAGACGTCGCATCATTTTGACCGGAGCGGGATGTCGCGAGCTCGATTGGGGGTTTGGGGCATGACGTCTTTGCAGTGAGTGATTAGGCTTGACTTAGTTGATTCGAATTCACTATACATTCGAATCTTAGCTTGGTAATGATGGGATACTGTGCCCCTGTTTCGGATACGTGTATCGCGCCAACTCCTGCTCCTTTAGCATTGGAGGCTATCTCTTTTTTTCTGGAAGAGCAAAAAGCAGGACACTGTGTCCAAATCTAGTGCAGAGGCAGAATACTGGGTCTTTGAGCACAGGTTTTGTTTTTTCCAATGCTTGAAGTGATTGCATCCTGCGCTGAGCAGAGGCAAACAGACATAAAGTAGGCCTTTGTTGATTAGTTTTGTTGGCACACCAAGGGAGCATATTGAAGATTTGCTGGCAAGAGAGGTGGGGAATTAGTGCACAGCTGGAACGAGGTGAACGAAGCAGTGAAGCTGGTGGCTGAATGGACTGAATTGGCGTAATTATAAAAGGTTAGGACTGAATTGGCAAAAAAAAAAGGTTTATGACTGAATTGGCACAGTTGTAATAGGTTTATGACTTTTTTGATCATTTTCCCGATGGACAATACTTTAAGTTTACATAAAAGATGACTAGCAAGTAATGAATGAATCTCTTACTTTTTAAATTTGAGTCTAACATAATTGTCAAGTGCTTCATAATCACTCAAATTCGCTTGTACGACATTTTGAATCATATTCATATAATGGATTTTTTAAAATATATTATTTTATTCTTTACTAATTTAATTTTTTTATTGTCGTCTCTCTTTACGTGTGTGCTATATTAGAAAGAGACGACAAGCAAATATGCATGTGGAAGAAAAGGTTTTAGGAGAAATGTAATTTTTTTACAGGGAAAGAAGATTAACAGCTAGAAGTAGCCATTGTTATTATTATTATTATTATTATTATTAAAGAAAGAAAGTTAACGACTATTGAAGATGGTCCAAACAGAATATTATAGCCCAAAATATTTTTCAACCTCAAAAGTCTACAGTTTTATCAAGATTTCTATAAACATATACCCATGCATTATAAGGTGGCCAGCGTAACAGAATTATATTGTTACGTGTTAAGAAGTGCCGGATTTTTATCTGTGCCGGTAAATATCAATAAGTGTTTATAACGGTAAAAAAGAATAAAAGAAAAATGACCGGTTACTTTTTTTTTTCCATTTAACTCTTTGGTAAACAAACGCGTTATCGAGAAATTACGTGAAATGTAATTTTTTTTATCAACATGTTAAAACGCTTGCCAACTCTTTAGAATTCTATCATCATGGAAAAGAATCCGCGTCCTTGGAACATAACGGAACAATAGAATCGTTTGGATCACGTAATGAAAGTATACTACCACATAATCACAAAAATGGCGATTTATATTTGGTCCATATACACATCTCTTGTCTAATGCAACTCACACATTCGTTTTTTTCTGATAAATCGTTCACACGCACATGAATAGTTTATGCGGGTTTTCAAAATAAAGGGTCAATTTGTTTGAAAGAAAGCCGTTTCCGGAAAATTATTCTCCGACTTTTTGATGTTTGGATGACGAAAAACTAATCAATTTAAGGAAAAAGTATTCCATAGACCGAAAACAAATAAGCTTAGACTCAGGGTAAACAACTTCCCCTTTTGGTAAGAAAGAAATCATTTTCCCTAAACTACCAATTAAATGAAAAATAACTATTTTCCTTGTAAATGATTTCCATGAAAAATATTTTATGTTATCATGAAATTTTCGATGAAACAAACGAACCCAAAAATATAATTTATTTTGTCTGCCTCTATCTGCCTCACCCATACGAATTTCTCATGACAAAGAAGGTGGAGAATATACATTGATGCTACATTTGTTTTTCGTATTAGCTGATACGGATTAAGAAAAGCTATGAGCTATAGTTTCCCTGGAAGAACACTAATTGCGGCAAAAAGAGGTTCCCTGTCTCTACCAAAAATTTTAAAAAAATGTAAAAAAAATTCTTATGTGGGCTCTCTCTTTCTTTTTCCTAAATAGATCGAGCAGTATATCACCCATACCCTGAGGAAGGTACGGGAGCACCCCACAATGAGATATTAGACTCTCCTCGCTTCTTCGCAGTGAGTGATTAGGCTTGACTTAGTTGATTCGAATTCACTATACATTCGAATCTTAGATTGGTAATGATGGGATACCGTGCCCCTGTTTCGGATACGTGTACCGCGCCAACTCCTGCTCCTTTAGCATTGGAGGCTATCTTTTTTTTCCTGGAAGAGCAAAAAGCAGGACACTCTGTCCAAATCCAGCGCAGAGGCAGAATGCTGGGTCTCGGAGCACGGGTTTTGTTTTTTCCAATGCCTGAAGTGATTGCATCCTGCGCTGAGCAGAGGGAAACAGACGTCATAAAGTAGGCCTTTGTTGGTTAGTTTTGTTGGCACACCAAGGGAGCATATTGAAGATTTGCTGGCAAGAAAGGTGGGGGAATAGTGCACGGCTAGAACGAGGTGAACGAAGCAGTGAAGCTGGTGGTAGTGAATGGCAAACTGGCGAACTTTGGTTAGATCGTCGGATCATGGATAAACCACTTTCGGAATGGAAAAGCGTCATTCGCGTGGAATGGAGCTATTGGTACGGGGCATGACCGTGTGGGAAATGATTTTTTAAAATTGACTTCTCCAATCAGAAGCAAGGCAGACCGGGTCTCTTTTGTTAGGACCAATGGTGGAAACGGGGGCGATCATAGCCATCTCAGTTGACCGTTCTACAGGAGTTTCGCATCCAAAGCTATTTGACATGCGGAAACTCAAGCTGCAACATGCAGCTTGATCGCACAACCACGCTTACGCAAGCGGGTTTGAATTCTTAGCGGTTAAAATCGCATTAGGGCCTTGACTATCGCGCTCGATGGCGTAATTACCGTGACATAGTGCTCGAAAAAAATACACGAAACCCTTCTCGCCCTTTCGCATCGTCAACGCTTTGCATCATTTGATTTTGGAAATACGTCTTTCCATCTTATCCCAAATCTTATCCCCGAAAAGAGGACCGCGTTAGCCCTATTTGAAAAGTACCAAATTCCTCTAATCTCTGACATGCCCGAATACATGCTCGTACACAGGCCCTTAATCTTCAGCAGTTCAAATAGCCTTGCGGACTTGACTATGGCACTTGATGGAGTAATTACAATGACATAGAGCTAGAGAAAAATACGCGAAAGCCTCCTCACCCTTTTGATCGTCAGCACTTTGCATCATTTGATTCTGAATATATGCTTTTCCATCCTATACCAAATCTTATCCCTGAAAAGAGGACCACATTAGCCCGATTTGAAAAGTACCAAATTTCTCTAATCTCCAACACACTCGAATACAAGCTCCTACACAAACCCTTAATCTCCAGCAGTTCAAATGACATAGAGCTCGAGACAAATACACGAAACCCTCCTCACCCTTTCCCATTGTCGGCACTTTGCATCATTTGATTTTGGAAATATGTCTTTCCATCCTATACCAAATCTTATCCCTGAAAAGAGGACCGCATTAGCCCTATTTGAAAAGTACCAAATTTCTCTAATCTCCAACCCGCCCGAATATGTGCTCAGCCACAAACCCTAAGCTCCAACAATTCAAATCGCCTTACGGACTTGAATATCGCGTTTGATGGAATAATTAAAATGACAGAGCTCGAAAAAAAATATGCAAAACTCTCCTCACCCTTTTCCATTGTCGGTACTTTGCATTATTTAATTTTGGAAATACATCTTCACATCCTATACCAAATCTTATCACTGAAAGGAGGACCACATTGTCCCTATTTGAAAAGTACCAAATTTCTCTAATTTATGACACGCCCGAATAAGTGCTCGTACACAAACCTAATCTCCCCACCATCCATCACAACCCGTCATTAGCCCTCTCTCTCTCTCTCTCTCTCTCTCTCTCTCTCTCTCTCTCTCTCTCTCTCTCTCTCTCTCTCTTCTCCACTATGGTCTCAATGATGGCCTAAAGAAGGCCAACGACCTTGAATCGAGGATAACTCTGCCATACGAAAAATTATCTAAAAAGTCATAAACATATTGTACTTGTGTCAATTCAATATAAACTTTTCAATTTGGCCAATTTAGTTTAAAACATTTTGATAATTTGTCAATTGAGTCCGTTTGGCCAATTTTGATAGGAAATTGCTAACGTGGACGCCAATTGTCCTACATGGCACAACTTGCATTATTGTGAACAATTTTTAATTTTTAATTTAATTTTCTTTTTTTTTCGTTGTGGTCACCGGAAGAGGACCCTTGTCGACAGCAAAGGCCCTGGGCAAGGATCACCTCGCCCGCGGCCGGCAGGGCCACAATTGCCTTGGTAGAGGGCCACCTTGCCGTCGGCCAGCAGGGCCATAAAGGCCCTAGGCGAGGCTATCGCGGGCTTGCTGGTTCTTGTAGGCCAAAATGAAGGAAACACACCCAAAGATATAGTTTATCCTATCCGCCTCAACCATACAAATTCCTCATGACAAAGAAGGAGGAAAACATATATCGAAGCTACATTTGTTTTTCGCCGTAGTTGATACGGATTAAGAAAAGCCATGAGCTATAGTTTCCTTGGATGAACACAGATTGCGACAAAGGGGCTCCCTCTCTCTCTCTTCTCTAAAAAGTGAAATAAAATAAAAGAAAAAATAGAGTGAAATTCAAGTGGAATTGAGCTAATGGTATGCGGCATGACCGTGTGGGAAATGATTTATTCAAATTGACGTCAATGCTCCAATCAGAAGCGAGGAAGGAAGAAAAAATAGTTGATTTTATGCTTGTTCCACATTAGTTATTGACTTTTAATTTTTTAATAGATTGCACAACTAGGGTGATACTCGTCATTATTAGAGTACGAGGTATTTCATAGCAATGTTCATCGCTACATCCTTGTCACCAGAATTTGGGAAAAATTATCCAAAAAACCTTAAACTTATTACACTTTTGCCAGTTCAGTCCCAAATATTTTAATTATGTCAATTCAGTCATAAACCTTTTTACATTTTGCCAATTGAGTCAATCTGGCCAATTTTGACCGAAAAACGCTAACGTGGACACGGTTGTCCGTTACGGTTGTTTCATTTATTATTGTCAAAAACGGCCTTTACTTGGTCTACTAACTTGCCGGCCTAGTCGGTCCAAAATTGGGATGACATGGAAAGTCGATTCCAAGCTCAATTCTATACGATAGTCCCTGAAGTGACACTATCAGATTTCGCCAGTATAAGGCAATACAATAACAAGATAGTAACACCGATATATCGCTCGGTTCAAAAAATTGAGAAATCGATGCATGGTCTCCCTAGCGGAAAAAGAGATTGCCGATTGAGCAAAAAAGTGGCCTGAAATTGCTTCTGAGGGAGCGACTTGAGGGCCAGAAATTCACAGATTTGTTCTCATTGATTGCCGCCGCCACAAAATATGAGACCCTGTGGAAAGAAAAAGATAAGAAGCCCTATAAAGATTATAAACAGAATATGGCATTGGTCGACAGTGAAGATAACTCTAAAGAAGAAATCGATCAAGATGAGGCCATTGAGATGGCAATGGCCAAAATGACACTCGACGAACCTTATGTTTGTCGAGCCCTAAAGCCAGCCCGAGTCAAGGAAACGGTGATGCCAAGGCAAATCAGTCCCGAGAGGTCGACAGGCAGAGGAAGCCACGACCTAAGAGCTTGGTCTGGAAAAGAAGAACCAGAGAAGTCTGTCGGTCCCGTGGATGAGAAGGGCAATAGTAAACAAATCTCCGGATCGTCGAAAGCGAAATCTAAAATTGACAGGGCAGCAACATCGGCATTCTCGGCTAGTTCGAACATGGCTCAAGTCAAATTATCACGAAATTTTCAAACGAAACAAACGCACCCAAAGATATAATTTATCCTATCCACCTGACTCATACGAATTTCAAACAACAAATAAGGTGGAAAATATAGATCGATGCTACATTTGTTTTTCGTCTCAGTTGATACGCGTAAAGAAAAGCTGCGAGCTATAGTTTCCTTGGATGAGCACATAGCGGCAAAAGGGGGCTCTCTCTCTCTCTCTCTCTCTAAAAGAACTACTAATTGATTAAAAAAAATAGAGTGAAACGGACGTGGGATTGAGCTGGTGGTATTGGGGCATGACCGTGTGGGAAACGATTTGTTCAAATTGACGTCAATGCTCCAATCAGAAGCAAGGAAGGAAGATGAATCCCCAGAATCCGTGAGCCCCTTGATTCATCCAGATTATTTAAGTACATATAAATTAGGCATCGTGAGATGAACAGGTGGAAAAAGATTTGAATAAGCACACTAATTGGGATAACAGACAATCTCATTAATAGATCGCACAACTTGGGTGATGCTAGTCATTGTTAGAACATGGGGAAAATTATCAAAAAGTCCTAAACTTATTGCACTTTAGACAGCTCAGTCCAAAACATTTTCTCCAAGAATTTGCAGCAACGAAATTTTATTCAATTTGTTGCCAGAGCGTGCCAAAAGTTGCCGAAATTAGCAACGGACATCAACTTCATCGCTAAAAAGACGAATTCCCTAATTAAACGGTTGAATGTGTTCCACCTTCTAGGGATGAAATCCGGGATAGTTATCGGAAAAATCCTTAACTTACTGTACAAATTATTAGTTCTACATTTTTCAATTTGACTAATTTAGTTGTAAACCTTTTGATGATTTGCTAACATAATTCTTCCGGTCAATTTCTACCGGAAATCATTGGTGTGGACATCGGCCGTTCCACGTGATAAGCGCTGACATAGACAATTTTCAAAATTTCTTATAAACTTTCTGATTTTTTTTTATTTTTATTATCTTTTCTTTCTTCTTTTTTTTCCAAACCCTAGCCAATCACGAGCGAGGGTCGCCACGCCCTCGCCGGCAATCGACCTTGCAGGCCTCAAGCGAGGCTTGACCTCGCCACATCTAGCGAGGACAAGGCTTGCCGCCTCAACACACTCGCCGGTGTGGACGTCGGCCAGCCATCTCTGAGGCGCAGCAACCAGTGGAGAAAGAAGGGTTAAAGATGAAAAAAAGAAGAAAAAAAAAGGAAAATAATCAGAAAATTGCAAAAAACGATCACATCAGCACTGATCATGTCATGTAGGATGGTTAGTGTCCACATCAGCGATTGCCAGCCAAAATTTTTCGAAAGGATTATATTGGTAAATCATCAAAAGGTTTACGACTAAATTGGCCAAATTGAAAAATTTAAGACTAAATTGACATTCGTATAATAAATTTCGAACTTTTTTTGATAAGTTTCCCCACAGAACACAGACGAACTTAAATTGGTTTCTTGAGCACATTCAAACTTCATAGATGAAGACACGAGTTTCGCATACATTTATAATCGAGACGTAACACATTCATGGCCGAGACGACGCATCAGACTACTTATGATTTATTTCCTAAGACAATTAAACGGTGTAGCTGTGGCGGGGACGAGTCATTTTCTCCGAGTGGATGGGCATATATAGTTGAATAAGGGAAGGATAAATTATTCAATGAGCTCGCTACACGCACCATAACGAGCCGAAACAGCCGCTACATCCGGTGGGATTCACGTCCGAGACTAACTACTTTTTTGGTGGTACAGATCAAGACACTTTCAAGACCAATTAAAAAAAAATAATTGGTACGGTCTCTTTTGCGAGCCTCAGGACCACCAATTAATGTTCTGTGGTACGTGTAGCAAAACTTTCCTACTCATGGTGGGACAATAACATTAGTGACGGATCAAATGTCTAGGGAGAAACTTGAGGCAAACCGACCCCGTCGTGAATCTTGAATTCAAACTCGTTCCTTTTACGTAACCAATCACGCAAATCGCCGAATGGTATGAGAAAATTTTTCGAGTCTGTGTGTGCGAGCAGAGAGCCAATTGGCGTTCTAATCTAGGACGCCAAACCACAGAGTCATCACATTGGCCACCAGAAACCAATCAACATGTTCTTGTATGGAAGGAAAAGCAAACTAAAGTATTCATTTAATAAGAAGCTCCTCCCATCTTTGACTTCTCCTGCCACACCCATCTTATTTAAAGCCCATAGAATCATTCATTCTTTCCCCCATCGCACCCTCCAAAACCCCTCGTCACCCGCAGAGAAAAGAGAGAGAATGCATTGATCCTCTTGTTGATTCCTTCATCGCCACATACGATGGAACTAGAGCAGCCCGGCTTGATGAGGCAATCCCACCTCAACATCGTGAACAAGTACATCAACCCGAGAAATGGCAAGGGCAAGGGCGGCCCGTCACAGCCGCCGGGCAATGACCTGCGCAGGCACTCGGAATCCTTCCGGAAGCTCGGGGTGGGCGTCCCCGCGGCGGGCGGCGCGTCCGACGCGGAGAAGCGGCTCGCGTGGGTCCGCTCCCAGATCGTCGGCGGTGACGCCGAGTTCGACTCGCCATTCGGCAAGCGGCGGCTCACGTATGCCGACAGCACCGCCTCCGGCCGCTGCATCAGCTACGTCGAGAAGTTCATTGTCGACAACATCCTCCCGTTTTACGGTACACGTGTCGAGTTTCTGTGAGATTCTTTCTCTTTGATTCTGAGAGTCGATGCCAATATTCATCTAAGATCAAACCATCCTAGGCTACTATAGAGATGTCCACCCTAGTCGCCGAGAGCAGCTTTAATTACGTGTTAAAGTCATTCACAAATATAGAGTTGTTAACAAACAACACGGGAAACGAGTACTCCATAGTCAAATCCGACGATAACAATCATCTGAACCCAGAATTAGAGGTAAACGTTTGGGAAGAACCACTGTCTTTAGTTAATTCGTTGCGTTTAGACTTATGCATCAGACGCATTGGTAAGAACACGTTGTTTTGCAGTCGTTAGCGTCAGCATGAATACGTGTAGCTTATAATAATATCTATATCTTTGTATGTCAAATGGCATTATTTAAGTGCGCAAGTTTCATTGAAGGGTTATGATTCTTTGAACTTATGATGGAAAATTATTTTTTTTGCATTTCTCACATTCGAAATCATTATATGATCTTTGCAATCAAATTTCGATCACTTGTGTATTGAGCGTCATGCTGCGATCATGATCAGAAAAGATCTATATTGTATTGACTGCCTGAGTGAATCGTAACCTTTGGTCTAATGCTCAATAAGCAGGATAGATTTTCCATGAAAAAGACGATATGTATATATGCAAGATCATTCTCCACAATATATCATATGAGGGTTTAAGTAGATAACTTTTATTTTCTGTACTTTTAATTTTTAGAGTTGAACGTTCGAGCTTCATTTAGTATTTGAATGCCTCATGTTCTGGAGGTTAGATGGATATAGACAACATCACTCTCCATGGTGTGTATGAGTGCTATACGACTCCAGTTTATCCTCATTTCACTTTTATCTCTAACTTTTAATCCTAAAATAGTCAAAATCGCATGGTACACATTTTATACAAAGTTAATTTTACGCGAACCATCTTTAACGTCTATCGTATATTGGATGAAACCACTAACTGAATGATAATTTTACATATGTACATATAGGCAACTCGCACACGTCCGACAGCCACGTGGGTCATCGGACCACCAAGACGGTGCACGAGGCCTCCAGCTACATCAAACGGTGCTTAGGAGGTGGACCCGAGGACGCGATCTTGTTCTGTGGATCAGGATCCACCGGGTCGATCAAGCGGCTCCAAGAAGTCATGGGCATTGCAGTGCCGTCGACCCTAAGAGAGAGGATGATTAAGTGCATGCCAAGCGAAGAGAGATGGGTGGTCCTAGTCGGGCCTTATGAGCACCACTCAAACCTTCTCTCATGGAGGCAGAGTCTAGCAGAGGTCATAGAGATTGGACTAGATGCAGATGGGCTGATAGACAAGGAAGATTTAAGGCAAAAGCTCGAGTCTTACCGAGATGCAAACAGGCCAATTCTGGGTTCTTTCTCAGCTTGCAGTAATGTCACCGGGATTTGTACCAACACAAGAGCTGTGGCCAAGCTGCTTCACCAATTTGGTGCCTTCGCTTGCTTTGATTTTGCAGCTAGGTGAGCCTTTATTCTCAAGGAATTTCTAGCTCAACTGGAGAACTCTTTATTTAAATAGATAATCCAATAATAACAAACCAATTGCACTTACTGAGAAAAGGTAACAAAATGACTAATCTAACTGGCCTTTTATTGCTTAATTTTGAGCAGTGCACCTTATGTGGAAATCGACATGAGATCAGGGGAAGTCGACGGTTATGATGCGATCTTCCTGAGTGTGCACAAGTTCCTTGGTGGACCCGGGTCTCCAGGAATCCTGCTCATGAGCAAGGCTCTCTATCAGCTTGGATCATCTCCCCCATCAACCTGTGGAGGAGGAGTTGTTGATTATGTGAATGGCTTCAATGAAAAGGTAAAAGCATTCATCTGCTGCAAACGATAAGAGCAAATTTAAAAGCTAAAGCAATTACCATCAAAGCATTCTGATTTTTATCAGTCGGTAACTTGCTAAATTACTTGCCTAGCAGGATACATTATATGTGGAAGACATTGAAGAAAGAGAGAATGCTGGGACTCCCCAGATTATTCAGATAACAAGAGCGGCGCTGGCATTTTGGTTGAAAGACTACGTGGGATATGAAGTGATTGAGAAACTGGAGCACAAGTACATCAAAGAAGCAATCAAAAGGCTCTCCACAAACCAGAACATAGAGATTCTCGGAAACAAAACAGCAAAGAGACAAGCTATACTGTCTTTCATGATATACTCAACAACTAATTCACCACCAGATGGTGATAAGGGAAGAGAGAAAGGGCTTTACCTGTGGGGAGAAACGGGGAACAAAAGGGACAAGCCTCTCCATGGACCTTTTGTTGCCACTCTCCTCAATGACCTCTTTGGCATTCAAGCGAGAGGCGGGTGTGCTTGTGCCGGTCCATATGGTCATGCCCTTCTTGGCATCAATGAAGCTAAGTCCCGTGCATTTAGACATGCCATTGAAAAGGTAAGATGCTTGTTTTCTTTCCTGTAAGACAGTGACACGAAAAACCTTGAAGGTTTTCAAACCGTAATATAAGATTAAGCATTTCACTAATCTTCTGTGAGTTTACCTTTATAACAGGGTTATGTGGGAGTGAAGCCTGGATGGACCAGAGTCAGCTTTCCCTACTACCTTTCCGAGGAGGAATTCGAGTACATTATTGCTGCACTGGAGTTTGTAGCCTCTTATGGCCAGAGGTTCCTTCCGCTCTATCATTTCAACCTGAAAACTGGAAACTGGACCTTCAAAAGGAAGGCATTCATGGAGATTGTCGGGAAAGAAAGAAATGGCAGTATTTTTATCTTAAATGACAACCAGGCTGACAAAAATCTCAATAGAGATGCTAAACATGAGAGCCTCATTGCCAAGTACACGTCATATTGGGAGAATGCAAAACATATTGCAGGTCTCCTCCCCAAATTTCCCTCCCTGCACATGCTACCGGTTGGAATTGATTCAGAGCTACTGTACTTCCGCATCTAGTGGAAGATTTTTGAAAGAATATTAAATTGAATAAAGGCATCCTGATAGAAAATGCAATCTTTCAAATACTATGTCACCAAGTGTCATCTGAAGATGATAGCCAAGCTGATCCTGTAACAACTGAAAATGACATATCCATGAATTGTGAGAACATTCTCCCTGCCATCATCAATTTTTTCCTTCCTTAATCCCAGTGTTTATATGCCGAGTGTTTTAGTGTCGTTAACACGCGCCTTCGCCAAGATCAACTTCTATGTAAAATGGTGCCAATAACTTGAGAGCACCTATAAAGATAGATCAGACCTCAGGAGCACTCACCATGTGAATCATGGTGACAGATTGATAGTGAAACAGGAACCCCGCAATAATTTATATCGCTTACTATATTACTATATTTGCATGAAACATAACTAGTTGTTTATCTATATGATGAGGTAAAGGCCCAGATATGAGCCTCAACCATGTTCACTAATCCTCTATGTATATGTAAACAGTGGAATATGTCAGCAGTTATTTTAATTGGATATTCAAATTAAATATGAAAATAATGGCTAGAAATTATTGATCGCTTAATGACGAAGATTGACTTTCTATTCAACTGCCAAATATCATTACAGAGTGTACAACATATTAATCTATACATGCAGCGGCCAGAAATAGTCTCTGAAACAAGGCTTATCACTACACGAGCTTTTAACACTGTACATGAACTTGCTTAAACTATCGGGTGGACTCAAGTTCCTTAAAGAAGCAACAAACCTTATGCAGCATCCAACCACCACAGAAACATGCAATAAAACACAACATGCCAACCTGAAAATCAAACAAAAAGAAATGTGAATCCACTAGAATCAGTTTTTCTACCAGCTTCGAATGAACAGAACTTTTGCTTATGTGCATATTAGCTCTATTCTCTTTCAAATTAAAAAAAAAAGTTTCAACCATACAAACTGATAAAGTAAAAACTGATGAAGGAAGAAATGATAAGGGAGGGAAAGAATGCAGACACACCTTAAAGACGGTGCTAAGATGTGCTGTTTCTTTTAGAATAAGTGGCTTGCCAAAATAAGTTGAGGCTATTCATTGTCATTTTCTTATATCCCCTGAAGGTTCATATGATTTCGCCGACCTTTTTCATCCCATATGCCATAAGTCAACTTTCAAGCTTCATCACTGCTGACATGGGTCTGCAAATGAATGGAGCAAAAATTCAGACATTATCTGGCAATGGGAAAAAATAGTAGCAGTAACTAAACCATATCTAGGCATACCTCCATAAGACATGGTGCAAGAAATTAAGGATCCAACATCTTCAGGTGCTAATGTAACCCTATGTTGCTCACGAATTTCATCGTCTGGTATAAACGATCGCTCCGAATTCATCTGTAGGGCTCACAGCCGGCTGAACAAGGACCAAGAAAAATAGAATTTTAGCATGTCCATATGGCCGTAAAGATCATTCTCACATGATGAAACCACGGTTGACAAGTCAGAAGTGCTTCATTCTCCTTAAATTCTTTAACTCATAAGCATCATACAGTTTTTTATGAAGTTTAGTATAGGCACATCAAATCCATAGCTAACTACTCTCACGTATTCTCAAAGCTTCTCTTCGTATTTCTACTTTTTATGTATATCAATCGTGCCGGTTTCCTTCTTCCCCTTGTATTTATCTGCAGTCTACAACTTCTCTTCCCTGTCTGTTAACCGTTTCTACAGCATTGTTCTAGATCTAGTCTGACTGTACATTGCTGGGGTCTCTAAATATTCAAAAACCAAGAGGATGAAGATGAAGAGATCCACTAGCTGACCACCATTCAAAATTCCTCGCAAAACCCACTTTGAAATAATTTTAATTCTAGCCAAGAAAATATCCAGCAGTTCCAGGGGCTTAGTTTAGAATATTTCATATTCAAAGTCAGCACCCACACGATTAACCACTGAAAAGATGGTACAGATAACATGACCTGAAAAAGAAAATGCAGGTTATGGAATCCCTCAAAGCAGGTAAGGGACACACCACTTGCAAGTGCAACTTCTTCCGCACTTCAGCCAGATTCTTAGCGTGAAGAAACTATGCCGAAATCATCCATGGCATTCCCTTCAGGACGATCAGAGATGGTAAACTCTACAATTTTGGCAACCTTGGGAAAGCTCTTCATACAACCCTTGGACACGGCTCGATTAAGAATTCTGCACGTAATTTCACTAGGCTCACACCCTTCCGTGACCATCGCGGTTACTAATGCGATAGCATCTGAAAACTTCCCTCTCTGAAACATGGCGGCTAATATGGTGTTATAGATTGCAATACTTGGAGTAAGCCCATTTTTCATCATTTGATCCCTGAGTTGAAGAGCAGCCAAAACCATCCCTTCCTCACAGCGCTGCTTAATCACGGTACCATATGTGACAACATCGGGGTTTAATTTCTGTTTATGCATATCCATGAGAAGCTTATCAGTCATTGCATAATTTTTCTCTTCCGCGTATGCATTTAGGAGAATATTGTATGAGGTAATATCAGGAAGGATTCCATGACCGATGCTGCAGAAGATCCAGTAAGCAATTGCAAGTAGCTTATTCTTGCAAAGTTTGTCTAAAAGCACATTTAAGGTAATAATTGTCGGTCTGGGTCCATTCAACATCATGGATTTCAATAGCTTAAAAGACTCTGAAAATTTTCCATATGTACAGAAATATCCAATCAAGCAAGTCAAACCTACAGCGTCGAGCTTAATGCCTTCGTACTCCATACGGTACAAGACCCTTCTAATCATCGCAGAGTTGCCATGTCTGCATGCTGTAGACAAAATTGTATTGAAAGAAACTACATCTGGTCCACTGCCAATCCATTTAAAACGGTCCAAAATCTGTAAAGCCTCATCAATACTGTTTTCCTTACAGAAACCACACAAAATTGTGTTCAACGAAACATTATTTGGAATAACCCGCCCTTCTATCATACATTCCAGGGCAGACAAAGCTTCCTTGGCTTTATTAGTGCAACATAGACCCAATAAGTATATATTATATGCACAAATATCCAGGCTACAGCCCGAAGAAATTGCATCACATAATAGATCGCCTGCAAATCTTACTCTGCCATCTTTTAATTTGGCCGGCATTTTTACTCCGCCAAATTTTAATAGGCCTCCGGCCAAAGCAGAATATGTGTATGGGTCAGGTGAAAGACCCTTTTCATCAATCATCCCACAAACTTCTGAAACATCCACGAGTCTATTCAGATGACACAATGCCCGGAGAATGATATTGTAAGGGTACAAGTCTGGACAGTATCCTTCCTTATCCATCTTGGACAAAAGGGCTAATGCATCTTCAATCCGCTCATTGTCACAAAGAAACTTTATAATTACAGTGTAAGTTATCACGTTAGCTTTGCATCCGTCGCGTTTCATGACATTAAAGCATTGAAATGCTTCCTCCCACGACCCTTCCCTGCTAAATCCATAAACCAAAGCCGTGTATGAGGAAACATTAGGATGAACACCTCTCTTCTTCAGCCAGTATAATAACTCCAGAGCACGACAACTCTGGCCAGACTTGCACAAAGCCCAGACAATCGGATTACAACTGTAGATACAACAAACACAGCCTCTGTCGAAGAGAGCCGACACAACTCGATGGGCCCCCTGGACCATCCCGCTTTTGCAGAGTACAGAGATCAAGGATCTCAACGTGGGTTCAGTGGGGCGATACTCACACTTGAGCATTAATTCAAACACTTGGAGTGCATCGGCCAAGCTCCCCAATCCTAGCGATTTCTTCAACAATTTCGACAAAAAACTAAAGGAAGGCCAGAAGCCACACTCCCTCATCTCCTGAGCAATGAAGCACGCATCGGTCAAGCGCCCAAGAGACAACATTCCGTTGAGAAGCGTATTGAAAGTCAGAGCATTAGGCGCAGGGCCAAACCTCTTCATCCCACGATACACTCCAAACAACTCCTCCAAAACCACACCTTCCGATTTCAGGTAACGGTACATCAACGCATTGTAGTCGTACACCGTCGGCTTCCCAGGCGAATGGCCCATCCAATTCAACGCCTCCAGCGCTCTCCCTAGCTGGCCCAAGGAGGCAAAGCGGTGCATCCTCCGCTTGGACTCAGCGTAGCCATGATCGTCGCCGTCGCCGGACTCGCTCGCTTCATCGGGATCAATGGCTCGAGCAGCACAGGAAGTGGATGCGCCAGCGAAGACCACAAGACCTCCCGGTATTCGAACTCCTCGTTTCGGGCAAGCCAACGCGGGAGGAATCATGGGTCCGAAAAAAGATAGGAGCTTGGCGACGTCGGCGGCCGCTACCATCAGGCGACGGGGCCCGTCGCCGCCGTCGGCCGCGGCGGCGAGGAAAAGGGGTGTGCTCTCCCGACGCGGCGGCGCTCCGCCGCTATGCTCCTCGCCGTCTGCTGTGGCCCTCGTAAGGGGAGGGGGAGAGAGAAGTGGCTTCTTGTTTGTAGGGTTTTGCCTCTTCTGGGTTTTAAAGTTCAAGACTTTGAAGAAATTTGAAGCAAGAAATGGGATTTGGAAAATATTTTTTGAAAAATAATTATTTACATCGTTTAGAAAAATTCGCTAATGAAAAAATATTTTGATCATCGATGATAATTATTTTCGTGGGCGATGAAAAGAATTTTCTATTCAATTATTTTTTCGAACGATATAAGCGATAAATCATTTATTTTTCGTGGAAGGAACCTCAAAAGCCTCAACTTATCCATGGAAATAGGTTCATCATTTCTTTTTAAACCTAACCAACATACCTTGAAATATGGAAGCTATCAAATCTCAAATCATCACCTTTAATGACTACCATTTACTCTGCTACAATTCACTAACAACAACTTATATTTCATTAACAAGTCATAAAATGAAAACTCAAATTAGTGATTCCGGATTATACACTCATCATTTAACGTCATGAAACACTGCAAGATCATGTAAAAAATATAGATCAAGAAAAATACAGAAAACTTATTTAAGGTTTCAAGTACCTAGAAAACCGAACAATGCAAATTAATGACACTGTTTGTTAGAGTTCTAAGGAAATTCGACCAATTTGAGGTCTAGAGAAAATTTGATGCTAGGTTACATTTCTGTGCACCAAATTTTGGAATTAATGAGGTAATTTGATTCGAAATTAAAAATGAAAAAATCCATCCTAACAGCGCATTATTTTATTCGCAACAAAATAAGGTTGAACTTAATCGTTCTTAATGAATCCATAGCACACTAGAGGAGCAAATGTGTGGTTGCGTACACTCTGTAAATAATTAATTAATAAAAATAATTTTTATTATCGATAAAAATTTATGTCTGAATATTTTCATGAATGACGAAATTTTTTTTTCTCTATTCATTTTTGTAAAAGATATAAGAGATTATTTTTATAAAAATATTTTTCAAATCATTTATTTTTAACCAAACAAATAAAGCAATACAGAGATTCGCCTTTTGGACGGGGGGAAGTCAGGGTTGCTTCCAATGAGTCAGTGGTAAATTTCCAAAGCTTTTCCTAAGCCGGGATAAGTGCATAACCTATTAACACCTTGCTTTGAAAGAACTACTGAAATTTTTCCTTCAAGATGAATAATTTCTTAACATTCTAAGATCAAGATTTTTGTCATACTTTGAATTGTACAAGCAAAAGATTTATGTTATGCACTGTACAGATACTCAATTGTTTATTTCAACTTTTCTTTATCATCAATTCCAATCCTTTCTAGGAACAACTTGTGAAGAATTATTGTGCTTATATAATAGTGGGAATTATTGGAGTATTATATAAAGTATAATAATGAATAATTTAGTTATTTGTTTGATCATTTATATATTCATTCATCCATTCATCATCCTCATCGTTGCTTTAATTGTCTTTCGGTGAAAGATCATGACCCTCCCCAAGTGGGCATGACTCTTAATTCTTATTAGTCACTCCTCATCCTCCTGGTTATCAAATAACTTACAACTGATACATCCTCCAAAGAGAGAGAGCTCATGAAAATTATGCGAAAACAGATGAGTCTCGGCATTCGTATCGTACCATCCGCCGGTGCAGCTTCCGACTAATGGCGAGGCTAGGGAACGACCCAAAAATCTCCACAGAGAATGGAGGAATACATCATAGTCGAAGAGTGCGAGAGATTTCAATAAACCCCCTTTAACTTCCTGCCCTGCATGAGACTCGGAAGAAGCTGATCCAGCTGTATGTGCTTCCGAATCCGGTCGATCAAGATCCAGGGTCATTGTGAAAATCCTGCATGTTAATATCGTGGAGAGATAGAGATGATAACTGAAAAATGACTTGACACGACACAATCTGCTCTTTCTTTTTCATTCTGTCCCCATGAAGTGTATGTAGAAACTGCATCTCGTTATCTCATTGACCGTGCAAACTGCAAGTACCACTATCACTACTAGCGTTTAGCTGTGCCGTGCCGTGCCTAAAAATAAAACCAAAAATGACGGCCGCAGCCCACCTTATGATTGCAAACTGAAAACACGTAAGAAATTCTATACACTGAACTACATTTGGTGCATTTCGAGACCATTCACTCTGCCATCTTAGTTTTCAAATCTTCCCTGCTCTCTTGCATGCTCAAGCTTGTAGTTTAGCACGGTCAAGGTGAGGATTCACAGAGATCATGCTGACCACAAACGGATAATAGTCACTCGAGAGCACCTCTCAGATGGATCAGACCTCAGAGTACTCAGATTCCATGGGATTCATTATAAGCTTGTTGTGAAGCAGAAGCCCTGAAATAAGTAATGCTGCTTACCCCGGAGATATATCTAGCTGCTCATCAGGCACCTTGTTAGTCGAGTTGCAGATAAGAGCCTTGCCAAAAACAAAAAGAAAAAAAAATACCAAATAAGAGCAGAAATGATAGAATGGAATGTGTAATTATGCACGGTAGCATCCATTCAGCAGTTCCTCTCATTCAGTGCTCAATGGAAATGGTAAAAAACTTGCTCATTGTTTAAGACTAAAAACAACTGATGACAGAATAACCGGAGCAACTCTCCACTTATCTCCCGCAGATCATCACAGAAGGCATCACATGTCATTTTCATGGACGCACAGCTAAAAAATGGGCTCTGAAACACATCCAAGGACTAAACAAGCTTTTGACTATGCACAGAGGCTCCCTTACACCCCGGTATATTATCCCTTGAAGATGCAAAAAAACATTATTGCAGCATTCAACCATAACAAAATCATGCAATACGTATCTAACAAAATCATGCAATACGTATCACCTGAACTGGAAAATATAAGAAAAAGATGCATATGAGTCTACTGCTATCAGTTTCTCTCTCTTACTAGCTTTGACGGGACATAGTGGCTTCCCCTCAGAAGATCGAGTTGTCTCATCTTGCTTATGTACATGTCAACTATGTTCTCTTAACAAATGCTCAATTTTACAAAACTGATCAATAACAGTTGCTATGAGGAAAGGAAATCCATGATTATGGACAAACCTCAAAGACATTCTGATGTGTTGTCGTTTCAAAAGAAATGGCTCGCCATAAGAAGTTGAGGTTTTTCAATGTCTTCTTCTATCTCCATGGCAGCTTCAGATTTGATTTCCTGAACCCTTTTATCCCATATACCATCAATCAGCTTCCAAGTTTCATCACTAATGACTTGAGTCTGCACATAAATGGGGACAGAAAGGCAAAGCAACATCATTTCACAAGGCAAGGCAAAGTCATTTTGCTTGGGCACAAATATAGTAGCATAAAACCTCGCTAAACTACATTTACACATACCTCCATTGGACGAGGTGCACCAAATGTGGAAAATCCAACATTTCCAGGTGCAAAAGTAACCCTCCCTGGAAGTGTTACCCCGTAAATACCCCATCGTCCAGCATAAATGAGAGCTCCATACTCGTCTACAGGACTCACAGACGGCTGAACAAGAACCAATAAAATAGTGCTTTTAGCAAGTCCATGTGGTCATTGACATCAGTGTTACATGATGAAACCACATAGTTCAAAAATCATAATTCACAGATTCCTTTGAGTCATGAAACAACAAACAATTATCTCTACTTTTTGCGATGAACATGTACCACTTTCTGTTCTCACTCTATTGCCAAATTTCCTATTCCTTCTTTTGTTTTTAGTGTGCATCAACATTTTTTTTTAATTCCATTCCAGTTTAGGATGGTGGTTGAAGACATCCAAGTAATGGCCAATTAAGATTTGTAGAGTTTTACGGATCGATCAATTATTTTGATATTTTAAAATATTAAATGAAGATATGGTTCAATAAATAAGTTTATGCTAGCTCTCATAAGTCCTTTTCCTCAACTATGATTCTCCAATCCTCAGAACTGGAGGTGGTGGAGTTCGGTAAGATAATGAAGATTCTTATTGTGTTAGCTTGCTTCCAACCACACTCTCCTAACTCACTGCATGTGGCATAGCTTCAGCAGGTATGGATCACATGCGTACTGGTTTATCACTGGATAACTAGCCAAGCCAATTGCAGGAAGGTGACCAAAAAATAACCGAAGTAAATATTTTCAATATGTCATGAACTCAAGAATTACCTGAGGTATCCGAGGGGTGCCATTATAAACAGCCCAAATTTCTTCGGCTTTGATCTCTCCTTTTTCCAGTAAAATATCTGTGAAGCATAACCACATTAAGGAACTGGGAAAGAGAATTTAGTATCACTAAGAAGGCACATAAAACCAGTTTAATAATAAAATCTCCAAGTACACTACCATTTATCTTCAACATCAAATGACTTGTTATATAAGAATCATAACCTGTGATTGTCTCTACAGCTGATTGGTATTCCCGAAATACCGAGGCGCATTTTTCCACAGCAAACCGCATGTATTCTTCTCTAAGAGCTTCCAGTTTTGCTGCTAGCTGTTGAAATTAATCAAGTTCTTATATTTGTTTCACTATATTTGGAGAACTGTTTCAAAAAGTAGCTCTATTATGGGGCAAAATACATTGTTGTCATACTTGGATCAGCCATACATACATTTGGCACAAGATCGCCCTGATTTCTATAGTATGCTTTTCCAAATGCAGTCATCCCTGTCTGCAGAATCAGAAACTCTGCAAGTCTGGAAGCTTCCAGTGTTGCCTTAGACGATATCCAGCACATGTTATCGATCCCAAACATTTCCTCTTCTATTACCCTAGCTGCAGAATAGAGTCAACAAACCAAAAAAACAAAAATGCAGATGAAGGCCACAATAAAATCAAAGGAAGATGGTTTGTAAATCAAGAAAGTTGAAAATACATCCACGATGGAAACACAAAACAGCATTTAAATTGCCTTGGGGTTTATATCCCATCTTCCTTATTCAAAGTTTGAGAGACATTGAAAATAGAAAATGAGGTTTTGCAGGCAAGTCCAAGTGCTTCAAAAAAATTTATAGACAGGGCCTTGCCATCCCAACCACCAATGCAAGTGCCCCACCCCAACAAAACAACAGGAACAGTAGATACAATAAAAGAAAAAGCTACTATTGTCAAAGAGAAGAATGAGGGTATCTTCCCCAATTGACAAGAAAAATGGCAATAAGAAATCAAATTTATACATCGGTAACTTACGAGCACAAGCTCGGATTATGGAGTTCACATAATCTGATTTCCTTGCATAGACTTGGCCTGAGATATCCTTATAGTGCATATTCGGTTGGCTTCGTATTGAATTAATATCTGTCTGCAGAAATCAAACGCAAATGAGAAACTTTTTGTGAGCATAAGAATAGTTTAAAACACCAAACAGCATGAGCCAGATAGCATAGTCCCCGGACCTCAGTAAAAGGACGGTAGGGATCTGGAAAGTAGCATGAGATAACAGCAACAGCAGCCTCTCGATATGCCAACCTTAATTTTAATTCTTCTGGAATCTCAGTACTATCTTCTTGGCCTGTTTCAAATGTTCCTTTTTGCTGCAAAGCCATACAACATCAAAGTGATGTAAGGGTTGTCTCAAAGAGACGCAATAGGGTGAGAGCCACCGCTTACCCTCTTCAAGGCCTCCAGAAGTTCATCTCGCCCAATGTAGTCTAAGTCTTTTCTGGCAGTCAAAATTCCAGCTTCATTCCTGTTATAGAGAAAAATGAATATTAGACACAAACTCTCTCTCTCTCTCTCTCTCTCTCTCTCTCTCTCTCTCTCTGCGCTTATCCTTAGTGTTAGAAATGACAATTAATTTATGTTTACAATATATTTTGCAGCTCTGCTCCAGTAAAATCTTCTGTAAGCTCAGCAATCTCTTCCAGTAGCACCTCCTTTTCTTTTTCTGAGCGAAAAAACTTGTTTCTAGCATGCACCTGTAATTGGCAGACACCATCCGAGACATTAAACCATGCAAACATCACAATGCAAGAATTTGCAAGCCAAAAAGCAACCAAAGTACCTTTAATATGGCCAATCTACCATCCTTAGATGGCAAACCAACTCGTATAATCTTGTCAAATCGACCCTTTCTCAGAAGAGCTGGATCGAGAATATCCAGCCTATTTGTAGCACCTATAACTAAGACCTGAAATGATCAGCAGTTTAGTGATATTTTGGTTCAGTTTCCTTTTATCTGCAGTTAAATTTTCAACAGAGGCACCAATGGTTGCAATATATGGAAATTACTTAAAGCAAGTACAACGTTTATCTATACAAATAGGAAGCGACCTGTGATGTAGAGACTTTAAAACCATCCAATTCTGTCAGTATCTGAAGCAGACCTTGTTCCCTCTCTGCACCACCCTATAAAAGCAGCAGGTAGAGATGTGAGAGAGAGAGAGAGAAAGAGAGATGATAAGAACTGAAAAGTTAATAAATAAAACACATAAATGCCAGGCTTAAGTAAGATCTCAACTTGAAGCTGAGGAGAATAAAGTACAAGCAACTGAAAAGTTCAAAGAACTATCTTTACAATGTTATTAAGACTGAATAACCGCTTCAGACAATGGAAAGCCTTCCAGGATGATGAAGAATAAACAAATTGTTCCATACTATATAAGCAAAAAAAATTGTACCGTGTTTTCATCAATAACTTTAGCATTAGGATTAAATGGCAGTAGTCCCACAAATTCCTATGTACAAATCTCTCCAAGTCCAACATTTGCCTCCCCAAATAATAATTTTCCTGCTTTGGTCTTAGATCAAATTTCAGCCTCCACATGAATGGAAGTGTCGGAGCATTTAATTGTTAAATCAAGTCTTAATCTAACAGATTTAAACTTTTAGCTTAGTTGACAATAATCCCACAAAATTTCACATATAGCATGCGAGCACATCAGTTTAGCAAAATGCAGGAACGAGCTTAGTGCTCTTTCATAGCCTTCTCTGTAGCTGGATCAGCATATTTGCAGTGAACAAAAAAGAGTGAACTGCAAAAACTTGGTTTAGATAGATACTTTTGAAGCCTTAAATCCCCATAACTGTTGACGAAAAAAATTCATAGACCAAGTCCAAATTTTGATCCAAAGAGGCAGCCTAGTCTTAAGGGTAAAGCTAACAAAAATAATGTCAAACATATGCAAAAGCAACGTTCAAGGTACCTCGATCCCACATTCATTCAAACAAATTCTGGAGATCAGCAATTAGAAAAAGGAAAAAGAAATGGTCAGTCCAGAATTACCCCCTGAATTTCATATCTGAACAAAGATAGAAGCTTTAAAGCAAGTTAGAATATCACGAGACACCCGAATTATGCAAATGTGCATACTGCTGCTGACAGAAAGCTAGAATTTCTACTCTGGGAGATGCTACCAGATGACAAAAGTAAGAGCACGTTAGTAATTGCACTGGTTTTTCTGGACAGAAGTGGGACCAATCAATTATCACTTAATGCTTTAAAATCCTTCAAATGCAAGGAAATTTTTTACTAAGATAGTATAGAGGAACGCACCCACTTCTTATTTTACAGAAATAGCAGATTATTATTAAGGATGGAGCATGAAATTTTAATGTGCTGTCTCACCCCTCCAATATCAGGTCCGCCCCTTTTGCTACCAATAGCATCTATCTCATCTATAAAAATAATGGAAGGTGCAAATGATCTGGCACTAGCAAAAAGGTCCTTCACTCGAGATGCGGCCACACCTACAAACATCTGGACAAAATGAAATAGAAGTTAGGAGTTTATTTGTGATACCTCAGGAACAATATACAGACTCAAGCATTTATTCTATTACAATAAAAAAGAAATGACAAAGATAATGCGATTTTGCCAGCAGCTGTACCAACTACCAAGTGAAGATAATGAATACTGTCTGCAAGTCAATCAAATTTAGTTTACAAAAATAAAGGAAGAGAAAATTTAATGTGCAAAGACCAAAACAGGTAAATCACGGGCCTATAAAACACCCCACTAACCATAAGGACAGTAAGGAGTCACTAAAATCACAGACCCCACAACTCTTATGGACAAGTCACATAGAGTGTGAGTGCACCACCCGCTGCTCTCAACCGCTAAAACACACTTAAGTTTTTCACTTCTAGGAGTGGTCAGCATAGTTTTTGGCCCAAGTTGTGAACCATAGAATGAAGTCCATAGAAACTTACAGTGCAAAGGTCAAATGTTCCAAATCCTCCATGCATCCTCACAAGTGATAAAAATTGAGTTATTTGGGCCAATTAACACGGGAACTGCCGCTTTTCAAATGCAAGACTTCCACCATAGTTATTGTGGGCACATTTGCCCAATCAACATGTCACGAGAAATCAAAACAATTGCTAACCATCACATAACATGATATGTAACTCGATATTACATGTGTTGAACACATGATTACACCTTATATGGCACCATGCTATTTCGGGATTGTTCATCCCAATGGTTTGTGTACATGATTTAACACAATAAGAACCTTCCACACAAATACTCTCAAATGCTTCGCAATCCTGATTTGTTCACTAAGACGGGTCATCACTATGGAAGCCTTCTTTTTCGTATCTAAGAAAGCAAGATGTCCCATATACAGACCTGTCAGTAGCCACCCTCTAGCTAAACCATTCCGGATAGGAACTAATGCCTCACCTCCACAAAGTCCGTTCCATTGGCTGCAAAGAAAGGTAGCCCTGCTTCACCGGCAATGGCCTTAGCCAACAATGTTTTTCCAGTTCCAGGGGGGCCATGGAGAAGCACACCTTTGGGACAATAGATTCCTTTGTTTTGGAACTCTTCCTCATTTTTAAGGATTCTTACAATCTCCTGCAGTTCCTGCTTGATGTATTCCTGACCAGCAAAATCATCAAAAGTAACACCGGTTTTTTCTTCTGCAGAAATAAATTTTGCCCTGGGTAATAGCAGTAAAAAGGTTAGATCCTAGTCAACTGTTATCAGCACAAACTACAGGTTATCATATTTGACAGCAAAAGTATATTGCTCAAAACATTTTCTCCTTCACAATTGCATGCATGAGATGTTACTCCGAGGTCAAAAATAAAAAAGTGACAAAGACCAAGAGTTACATTACTACAACTAGGAATGTAACTCTTTACATGTTAGGGGCAAAAACAAAAATTGTAATAAATAAATGACATAACTCTTCTCTGGAAGTGTTTTTGCTGGATTTTAACTTGGTTAAGACGAAAGTAATCAACTAATTTAAACTGAACAGTAAATGGTGATCATCATCTTCTCAGACCATTTCCCTCAGGCACTGCTCATCAGCATAGAGTGTCCATTTCTAAAGAGATTGATAAAGGCTAAAGATACTATTCTCTCCTGGTAGATGTGTGCACATTTCTCATATGAAGGAAGAAAGCATTGCCACATAGGTATCCACTGAATAACTAAAACCAGAATTAAGTGTTTTCTCCCTTTATAAACTAATCATCCCCTGAAGACACATCTATTAGGATTCAGGCTTATGAACATAAGGTCCCAAAAGCCCTTTCTGAAAGCATGAGTATATCCTCTCATGCATAAAAGTTTGCTTTATCAAGTACCTGAATTTTCCTATTGACAAAAAGGAATATCATGCCTGTTATCAATTTCAGATAGATATCAAACTGACATAACCAGTAGATCACAATAATTTTGCAGTGGACTGAGTAATAGAAGATTTCATCTGAAAGATGTAATCAGATTATTTATGTCCCAAATTAGTTAGGAATTTGAGATGAAAGTAATATCAAGATTATTGATCTGCACCCCACAGTGAACCTTGGTTATAATTGAGTAACCAAATGATGGACTTGGCAAACAAAATAAAAATGAGTAATCAACAAGGGAGGTAAAAGTTTCCACACAGAATTAAATTGCAAGAACAAGCCAAACAACTGATAGTGAGTAGTGTAGGGAATCAAACAGGAATTCAGCAAATTCAAAAATCAGAATTCGCAAGCTACTATTTACTTACCGACTTTTTCCTAATGATCCAAGCGCCCGTCGCTTAACTGGCTGTGGTATTTTCTCGCTTGGTTTTCCCAAATCACAAGGTATCAATTTTGCATAAATTGGCCTCATCATGTTATCAATCCAAAGATACAAGCCAACTGACAAGGCAAGCCGCATACCCCATATCACTGCAGTCGCTACAGTAGAGTAAACTTCAGTATGGACTGAGTCCGCATTAATTACATCAACGTTCACTATTTGTTGATGCAACTTTTGCCAAACATCATTCCAGCAATCAATCGGCATACGGTCAACCACATGGCGCCGGAAAATTATTTCTTTCTGTGAATTCCCTTGGGTTCCTTGTCTATTTCCATCTTTATAGTACGGTAAGATTACTGCAGAAAATTGAAAATTCATTTATCAGATAAGAATCAGAATTCACATGGAGCATGATATAGTGGCGTGTGTTCTAGCATATTCAAGAAGGGAAATATTGTAAGCTAGCGAAACATATATTCTCTGCTACTCACACAGCATCAATACCAGGACACAGGCATTCTAGATGATAAACATAACGTTATGAATTCAAAATTACAGAAGCAGCTGCACCTAGTAGGAGAACAGACTTTATTCTTATTTCATACACAGTAACTGTTTTCATAAGTTTGAAATTTTCTTCTTCTGGTTATTTGTTGTTAATCCTTTTCCTTCTTTTCTATCTTACTTTCTTTTCCTTGTGAGGGGTACAGGCCTTAAAAAGGTATTTGTGGAACAATATAACATATCAAGTTATTGCAATAGCATTAGCTCATGATACACCTCCACAGGCTCAGATGAAAATGATCATATGTGTTCCAACTGTCCCACTGTCAGAACCAACTGTAGGAAAATTGCAATATTTTATTCACAAAAAATGGATACCGAAATAGCTAAACAAGAAGGCATTTGAAACTAGTTGAAATGGCGTGATCTTAGGGATTGATAGTACAAAATAGTGGAAATTTTCTATTTTAAAATAATATCAGCCGAGAAAATCAACTAACCTGACATTGTCTGGCCATAATTCGAATACTCAACAAACTGAACATTATTGGAGTTAAGAAGACCCAGAAAATCACTGAAATCAATCCTATGCGAATTCTCAGGATCCCACTCTGTTCCTTTCAACTTTCCTCGCAGAGTCAGCAAGGCCCTGCTCCAACTCGAAGCCATGACCAGCTGCCTCTCTAATTGGACGTTTGCCTTCCGTTCAAGCTCTTCCAGCTTACTTATCCGTTGTCTCTCGGCATCTTTCAGTTTCTGAAAGTTTAAAAACTTTTAGAGCGTTTAAGAAATTAAGAAAGCAAAAGGGATGCAGCATCGATACCAGCTAAATTATGAATTTGCAGACAAGCATCAATGAACCATAAGAACCTCAAATCCCTACAGCCAAAGCAACTTCCTAGCAGCAAATCTGAATAGTACAGAGAACAGAAGGATCATCCCCTTCATGTGCTTCGTGGTGGGGAACCGTCCATAAACTTTATGACCGATGCCCTTGAGTCTTTCATCACATTCTCTACCATATTAATTTAATTAAAAGGCTCGAATAAGAAAAGAATGTACTAAATACAATGTGCCCTTAAACCATCCCACTAGCCATGAACAATGTCTTCGTAAGTTATATGTGAATCGAGAGAGGTATGCTTTACCAATAAGAAAAGGTCGAGCAGCTACACAGAGTCCGAAGAACCAGATATACTTTGCATGAGCCAAACGATAGAAGGGTGATTCTACTTCATCTAGGTAAGTCGGCAAAAATTCCACTTTATCTAGCCGAGCAAATTTTACCATAGAATGTAAGGGCTACAGAAGCGGAACCACCCCCAAGCTCACGCGGGCAACAACGCAAGAGTGTTCCGCTTGAATACATCCCACCAATGCACTATCCCAAAAAATTCAACCTTTCAGCATCGAACAGCCTCACTCATCAGAGCAAAGCAAAACCCAAAATCCCAAAACCACCCACGACGCTGATCCCAAATTTACACAACCAACAAAGACCCGAACGCATTCAATTCAAGAACTCGAAGCCACGCGCGAACCGAACCTCGAACAGCTGGGCCGACTCGGGGTCTTCCTCTGCGGCCGTCGCGACTGATTCGGTACCGGAACCCACCCTCGAAGCACTGGGTATGCCACGACGGAACCCTTTGCTGCGCCCGGTGAGGAGGATTGGCCGAGAAGCAGCTCCACCAACACGCTTGGAGCGACCGAGGCAAGACACGGAGAATGCTAACCGAGCGGACGAGGCTCCGGAGAGGGAGGACGGCCTCGGGATCAGGGAGAGATCGAGAGGTCTCAAGCTGCGAGAGCTCATTTCTGCCGTCCCACCATGAAAATGAAGAAGAAGAAGAAGAAGAAGAAGCAGCAGCAGCAGCTCCTTCTCGCGAGAGAGAGGAAAGCGACGACGGTGCTCGCGGAGTTTTATCCTCGACTTTCTTGTTTGCGGGTTTTAGATTGGTTTTAGAGGAGGTGAGAAACGACGTCGTTTCAATCTGAATAAGGGATTTTCGCAATTTGTACTTGACTTAAAACCTTACGATAAAATTTAAGAAAAAAGTGCATTTAAAGTCCTGAAACTTGTCACGAAAGTGTAATTGAGTCCTAAAATTTTTAAAAAGTGTAAACAAGTCCTAAAACTTGTCATAAAAGTGCAATTGAGTCCTAAAACTTTAAAAAAGTGCAAACAAATCCTAAAACTTGTCACGAAAGTGCAAACAAGTCCTAAAACTTGTCAAATTAATTCAATCAAGTCCTTCCATTAATTGTACTTTTTGAAATTTTTAGGACTTGTTTGCACTTTCGTGTTAAAAAAGTGCAAACAAATCCTAAAACTTGTCACGAAAGTGCAAACAAGTCCTAAAACTTGTCAAATTGATTCAATCAAGTCCTTCCATTAATTGTACTTTTTGAAAGTTTTAGGACTTGTTTGCACTTTCGTGACAAGTTTTAGGATTTGTTTGCACTTTCGTGATAAGTTTTAGGACTTATTTGCACTTTTTGAAAGTTTTAGGATTCAAGTGTACTTTCGTAACAAGTTTTAGAACTTGTTTGTACTTTTTGAAAGTTTTATGACTCAAATGCACTCTTGTAACAAGTTTTAGGATTTCTAGTGCATATATTCCTAAAATTTAAGGACAAGTGCATTAAAACTCGACTTAAAACCTTTCGATAGATTTTTATTTTGGGCATCCTGAGTTCAACTGCGATGGTCTGAACTGAGAGATCGCGGGACGCGATGAAGAAGAAGATGATGCCTTTGAGGTACCGAAGGAGGGAAGGAGGAGGAAGAGACATGGCCATTCTCAACCAAGAAGAGGAAGAGGAGGACACGAAGCAACTTCAACATGACCGATTCTTGAGGTAAGGGTTTCGATTGAAGCTATTAGCCCCAATTCGTCGATTTGGAGCAAAAACAAATAGCCAATGACGTCGTTTTTGCACTCTTTTGCTGATTGGGTTTCTCCAGCGAGCCATATAATCTGATTTTATAATAAATTAACGTCTCGTGGGATTTTTCGTATCGGAAAATCACCGATAGCACTGAAGTGAATGATTTTTAAAAATTATAGCATTCAAGTTATCGAAAAAAAAAGGTTATGCCTCTTAAGTGAATGTCATATAAAAGTTATAACACTTAGGGTGATGTTATCCCAACTGTTATAAAATTGATCCAACGAGAAGTTGAGATTGATTACATCTCAAAATGTTTGGTCCATCTATTTTTGGTCCAAATGTATGTATAACATCGATTATATACGAAAATGTTAGGTGTATCTATATTACAAAAATAACATGAGTTATTATGTAAGTCATTACACCTGGTGATTTTTTTTTTTTGAGATCTTATCATGAATCAATGTTAGATATCATCTCTTCATTTACGCACATGTACCATGGACAAAAACTTCAGATTTTCATTGTAAAATGATTGACATATGTATCATTCTCGAACAAGTTTAAGCTTTTAGAGATATTAATTGATTATGAATTTTGACTTAATATGCAATGTGATCTTTGAATATTTAATTTGTTTAATGTGATTCATGAACTTTCACTCAATATAGAATGTGACTTCTAAACTTTCAATCTATTTAATATAGTCTCTGGACTTTTGGTACATGTTAATGTAATTCATCGACTATATGAAAATATTCAATGTTGTCCTTCCATTAATTTAAATTCAAGGACAGCATTAAACCAATTAACTCAATGTACAATCAGATTACATGTTCGCTTGTTCGAGAATGATACATATGTCAATCGTATTTTCAGAGGGGATGGCTATGCACTACATCTTAAAGCGATTTAATGCAGATAGGAGCGGGAAATTGTCCCCTTTGTGATTGTTTCAATCCATCAAATGCTGGATAATCACTTGGATCTGTGGAAAATATTAGAGGCCCGTGATTTTTAACAGTCTTGACGTATAGAACAAGTGCAGTACATGTGAATCCGAACCAAAGGCAGCAACAAAAGCTGGAGACTATGGTATGTATAAACTTTAACAGAAGGGATCTGGCAAGCCGAAGAAATGGTAGCTGAGGTAATTGGGATAATTGTCCAAAAAATCTTGGACCAATTATATTGCAGCCAATTTAATCATAAACTTTTCAATTAAGTCAATTTAGTTATAAACCTTTCTGAAAATTTGCCAATTTAATCTTAAACTTATTATTAGGATATTTGGCCGAAAGGACTGCATTGACAAATCGTCAAAATTTTTATGATTAAATTGGCAAATCCTCAAAAGGTTTAGAACTAAATTAGCACAATTAAAAAGAGACTGAATTCTCCATATAATAGGTTGAAGATTTTTTGGATAATTTTGCCTAAGTTAATCACATGATTAATGATAACGCTCATTTTCGTTTCCATACCTAAGTTAGTCACATGATTAGATCGTTGGCGAAAATGAATGGAATAATTTTATTGGTAAGCGTATCGAAGAATAGAAATCCGATAGCATCTGTACAAAGCCCCCGCCGGCTAAAAGCGAGCTAGAATGGTGCGGAAATGGCATCCCTCGGAGACAGCAGTCGCAATTCATCACGATGGTCGTCATTAGGCTCTTCCTCTAGATTGAGTCCGTTGCCACAGCAAATTACTGGTTCCAAGCCCTGTATGATGCAGCAAATCCGCATTACCACATCAGTAGAAAGAATGAAGAGAACTCTTCACCACAACACACTTGCACACGAAGATAACGTATGTGCTCATAAGAAGACAGAGATACAGACCGGCAAATCACTTTAATTATAATAACTTTTAGCTTCATTAACCCGATAACATTGATAATATTCAACAATAGCAGCACGAATGTGACAGACTATTCGTGGAGGATATAGAACCCTTAGTATATATGCATGTCATGTTTCTATGTGTGCCCAAATAGTTAGTCCCGACCTGGATCCGACATATTATCGCATGCACCCATGTGACCAACTTGGTTTAAGAATCCATGTGTGCAAGGTAGGTGCACGTGCAATGACATGTAAACGATGTAAAACACACAGTCAAGATCGCATCGAGAAATTTTTAGGTGCTCTAAAAACTATGACGTTTCTATCCATTCAAATCAATCATCACGTGTCAAGTGTTAAGAACTTTCCCGTCATTTATATCGTAAAATGTTGCTTTGAGCGGCGACAGACTTGAGCGAACAAGGGGTGCCATCATGCTCAAAAAGAATGAAAATCTCTCGTTACTTCCGAGATATGGATCAACTGATGGCGAGAACTTAGAATTCAGCACAAGAAAGCTATCATCGACTCCTCTAGTTTCATTATCATCTGCTGCTTCGATTTGCATACCGCTATGCATATGTAGATGATCACGCATGACCATCAAGGAGGAAGTATAAGGTGAAGAGGTGAGGATGCTTCGAGATGAACACGTTACCTCGGTGAAGATCCTCAAGGCCTCTTCCGTGGTGCAGCTATTCACCACGTACAGAGCCGCCTCCTGTTTCCCATGCGCACGCCATGGACGTTGGTGTTGATCACCACCATCCAAACTCACGTTGATCAGTTAGTTTCCCAGCGAAAAATCATCTGCTTATACTGAAAACAACATGAGCGGAGAGGTTTCTGAATTATATACGCGATCCTTACCCTGGCAAGCTTTATCTGATGGAAACTGAGCGTCTTGGGCTCGCTGTCAATGGACGCTCTGCCCTCCATGCGCGCCATTGATGCTCCTCCTGCTTCTCCTTCTTCCATCATTTTAGAGAGAGAGAGAGAGAGAGAGAGAATGTGTCTCGTGTCGTGATTCATATGCAGGTGGGTTTCGAAGAGGGGGAACGGAAAACGCCGCCTTCTTCCTCCTCCTTCTTATATTGCAAAAGTCGCCGGCAACACGGAGCTGATGCGCTACGGAAACCGACGCGTGGGCGGCCACGATCGGGTGGCCACGATCGTAGGGAGGAGGTGCCAGCGCTGGGGGCACGTAACGTGAAGGTTCGGCAATGGCGTGGCGGGTCTCGTTTCGAAAGCGCTACGTGCCTGTGTTTGGTGAGCACTTGGCCAATGGAGATCCAACACTAAAACGCACCAGCAAGTCTCTCTCCCTCATGAATCGGAGAGAGATTGAGCGATGATAACGTGTTCCTTCTTCTGACGCAGCATCCAATAATCTTTGCGATAGATAAAATATTTGTCGAGACCCAAATTCCAAACGCATCAAAGCGTCGTCGAGGAGCGATTTGTCGTCCCCATGAGGCGTAATGTCGTCCATGTTGCCGTAATAATTGCAGATACAAGTGATTGTTTGGGCTATCTGTCCCGACCAAAAATTGAGAACCGGACCGGTGTATCTTGGAATTGGACCGATCATGTTCGTTTCCCGATTGAGCCAATGAAACCGATGGCACATTCAATTTTTTTTTATTTATCGTTAATGTTCAAGATGAAATTGAAAATGTTATTAATAATCAAAGTGTTTCTACAATCAATGAATTGCGTATAACATTATAGTTTCACAGATTTTTTTTTTTAATTTGTGGCAAAATTTGATTGAAATGAATAGCAACTGTTGTGTTTGATTCGTTCTCCAATGACATGGCTCGTCGGCGAGCCCGGTCCAATATTTACGAGAAGAAAATTTGGTAAGAAAAATAAATAGTGAG
Organism: Syzygium malaccense; assembly: GCA_031216405.1. Classification (NCBI taxonomy): domain Eukaryota; kingdom Viridiplantae; phylum Streptophyta; class Magnoliopsida; order Myrtales; family Myrtaceae; genus Syzygium; species Syzygium malaccense. Next base: position 45,273,648 of record CM062260.1, read on the forward strand.
TCAAAATGATCAATCTCCAGCGCCTTTACACACGTACACTTCGACAGCTTCTCTTCTTTCTCACGTACTGTGCTGTGCCCACACCTCTGTTGTCCTTTTTTCTTATTTCCACAAGCCAAGGTCTACTCTCTCTTTCAGTTTTTCTTTTTGTTTAGTCAAATTTGGACGAACGGCATTTGGAGATTGAGATGGACGAGGCCAGATTTGGATGAGCAATTTTCGCGAGCGACTGTCGGCCAGAATTGGTGGCGGCTCCGCTAGCGGCAACGACGGAGGAGGGGTGAAGGTTGAACTCGGAGAGAGGAGATGACCATATGGGTTTTTTTTAGCAAGAGGGACCGGAGGTGTGGAGGTGAGAGAGATGGCTGACGCAATTGTTGCAGAGATCGAGCTTAGATAGAGGGTAACAGAGGGGAGAGATGAAGAGAAAAAAATGCCAATATTTTCTCTTCTTCTTCGGACAATAGCCAAAAATGTCCAAGTGGATTGATTTTTTTTTTGAAAAGCCAAGTCATATTTAATTTATAATTATAAAAGTCACGTAATTTTTTGGCCAGAATTTTTCGCCGGAAGCACTTAACCGATCTTTTTTTCTTCAATTCGGCATTTTAAATAGTCGGAGAAAAATTTTGATACTAAAGCGAATATCGTACATAACTTTTGACGCTTATAATATCCCTTTGCCGACTGTTACACAGAAGGAATCTACGCCATTCATGGCCTTATAGAGCAATTGATAAGACGGCATTTTTCAGGGTTTATTTATTTGATTTGTGTGGTTGTTGGATTTGCCAAGTGAAAAGATCACGACAATTAGATGTATGCATATGCCTAAAGTCACTATGACATGAAGGTGTCACAGAAGGTCAAACCAAATATGTCAGAAGAGGTGCTTCACACGAGAATTAGGTTAACTGCGGAGATGAGACTCTGCCCTCGAATGGCTTTTGGGAAATGGAAAAGAGAAACAGAAGATAAAGGTAAAAGTCCCAGCCTAAAGGGAGTCAAATCACGTCAAATCTTCATGACTGTCGAAGAATTTTTTACCTTTTCAATGCTTACAGAGCCTGGCGTGCCAACTTCAGGATCCCATGTGACTTTCAGAACTGCAAATTCACAGTAAAACTACACGAACTTTACATACAATCCTTTGGTTATCGGTTTTGGAACTCGAATTTTGCAAAAAGGGGGGGATTCCGAAAGGGTGAATCCCATGGATCGACACTTTTCTTTTTTGCTAAAATTCAAATTCCAAAGGCAGGTCATTTTTCCGAATGTCGGTTTGCAGAAGCCAACACTCCAGCTCTAAAGCCTAACCTAATTTTCGAAATTGTGCAACCAGAGTTATAAACCATGCGGACATACTATAGTCCGCATACTGTTTGGTAAAATATTAGAGAGTTTCATAAATTCGGTCTATCGTGTTAGTAATAGTATGAGATAACGCAAAAATTACCCAATAAAGGGCGAGGTTATTTCCACGCCCGTTTTAGCTGAAACACAACTTTTTATAGTTACATTGTTCTTTCGTCCTCTTGTTTAATTTCAGATTTTATGCGGAGAAAGTTCAAGTAAAATCATATTTTATAGCTTGAAAAAGCATTTTTTAACTACCCAATCTTGACTTTGTTGACTTTTTGGCCAGAATAAAGTTGCCTCAATAAATAGAGATTGAGAGTTTGCAGTGACGAACTTAGAGGACTAGCGATGGACCTCGCCCCCAGATCCAAAAGTTTCTTGTTCATTTAGGTAAAAAACTTATCAAAATTTTTTTATATACGGTATTTAATTTAAAATATGGAGGTTGGCTCTCTCATTACAACATGTTCACTTTCAATCTCAAATTACTCTTTTGGTAGAATCTCACACCAATCTGGTAGAACATGCACAAAATTTATTTTCTATCTCTTGCTTCTTATTTTATGTTCATTTTCTTTCAGGCTCTATACACTTCGGATCTGAATAGTAAGAATGTCTAACATGGAATCGAGCTTCCAACACGATGCACTTTGAATTTCGATCGAGTCTTTCTCTCTCTTTGTAGGAAGAAGAGAAATTCACTTCTTCTAATCTGATTAAAAAGATAACCAAAGGAAAGGGAAAATAGTGAGATAGATGAAGAAGGAAAATTGACTCTTTGCAAACTAGGAACAAGAGAAAAAAGTGCTTTGATCGACTGAGATAATTATCTTGGTCAGTTATTTAAAGAGCGTCTGTATTTTGTTAAAAAGGATGTGCAAGTAAGTCCGCCCAACTATTGAAAGGCCAAAAGGAAAAAGAGTGAAAGAGATTCAAAAGTTACTTTAGCTTAGACCTGTTAAGGCTCCATTTGGTTCAGCATTTTTCCAATGGGCTTTCGACTAGCCAGCATTGGGAATGCTGAAACCAATATTTTACTCCCAAACTATCCTCACTTATTATGGCTTTGCCCCTCTTATTACTGTTCATCTTTGTGTGTGAGGGCGGCTGGCGAGAGCAGCCAACACCGAATCGAGCCAGCGAGGTCGCATGACCCAGGCGACGGTTGCTTGAGTTCGCATGACCGCCTAGGCACCGCCGGCCTGGGTCGAGCGATCTCAGACCTAGGCTACGGCCGCCTGAGGTCAAGCGACCCGGGCGCCATCACCTAAATCGAGCAACCCGAGGTGCCATCACTTGAGTCAAGCGACCTGGGCGACGTTCGCCTGAGGTCGCGTGACCCGGGCGACTGCCAAGTGCGGCAAATCTGGCTCGCCAGGGGTCACCTGACCTTGGGCGACAATTGCCGGTGCCAAATCTAGCTCACCGGCGGCCATAGCCCTTCACCAACTCCTACGAAGGGTAGGGTAATCTTTTTTTTAATAAAAAGGAAAATTCCTAAAGCTCTTTGCAAAAAAAATTTGTCAAATATTTTTGGACCAAAATAGTTTTACAAAGGATTTTTTACCAAATGCTATTTATATTTTTTCAATGGGCTTTAATCTAAAGATATTTACATTCCCCCAAGGCTCATTTGCAAAGTTAAATCAAACGGACCTAAAGCAGTATATAGAAATTTGAGCGTGACCCGGAACCCGTAGTAATTGGAGGAAAAACCAAAAGCAAAGCAAATGGTCGGGAAAGGTAATGGAGCGTCAATGCTTTTGTGTGCTTTAGCCCCCAAGACTCTGCAATTCGTTGACGAGACCAGAAAAGTTTTCTTTTTTTTTTAATAAAGAAGAAATTGAATGAAAAGGGTCTAGAAATTTCACTTTCCTAATGCTTTGTAACCTCTTGATTGATTGTAAGTTAGTGGACCTTTTCCGCTGGTTTTGTAACCCAATTTTCGGACTCTGGTTTTGTAAATGTCGTTGAATGATGCAATGAAGCTGGGGAGTCCGGTAAAAGTTTCGAGGGTAGATGTAAAAAACTGCACCCAAAAGGCTTCTCTCAAGGAGTTCAGGAGTGGTGCTGGCTGCAGCTTTTGATTGTCTAATAACTTTGATGTTAGAAGGTTTGTTGTTTTAATGACTTTTAGCAGGAAAAATACGCCGAAAGTTGCAAACATTAGAACTAGATTACATTCTTCAATAAAAATTTAGAATTTGATTACAACATTCCGAATTTTTACGGCTTGATTGCACTCTAAAAATGAGATTTAGTTTGTCGATAACTTCTCCTATTATGAAGTGCTTATACAACATAATAAAATGTTAATTAGATAGAGTCTAAGATGGGATTGAACATACAAGTGCATCTCTGCATGATTACTTTGACAGCCGAAAAGGTTTAGATCCTCATTAAAAATTGATGTTTAATTGGATTTCTATAGATAAATAAAAAAACCAATACAAGTATTAAAAAGAATTATAATTTGGGAGTGTGAAAGTTATATTTATGTGTCACTGCCTCAACTATACTGATAAACGCACTTTTTTTGTATCGAATAAGTGTCCGATTTATTAATATCGGAGCACGATTGTTATATTTTTTCTCCTCGCTGCAATTCTAGTTTCAACATATCCTTTTTCCCAAAAGCTGAATTGAGGTCATTGCTAATGCAAAACGAAAAGGAAATTGCTTCTTCTTGCCGGTCATTGAAAATTACTAGTAGGAGATGATGTGCCATCTTAACTTTCCTTCAATATATATTCTTACTATACAAAAAGAAAATATGTCCAATAAAGAAAATTTCCTTGGAACGACTAAAATAAATGAAACCAAGATATCGAGCAAACATCCCATAAACTAACGCGGTATATTGGCGAAATGTGAACATATGGATCACACGGCTTCAACGGCGCTCGCTTATGAAGAGTATGGTAAGCCGAATGCTTTATTAAAGGGGTGAATTCCCTAAAAAACCCCAAACTTTAGGTCAAATCCCAAATCTACCCCGAACTTTTTTTTGTCTAAGAAAAAACCCTAAACTTTAGGTCCAGTCCCAAATCTGTCCCAAACTTTTTTTTGTCTCGAAAAAAACCCCAAACTTTAGGTTCAGTCCCAAATCTGCCCTGAACTTTTTTTTGTCTCGGAAAAAATCCCAAACTTTAAATTCAGTCCCAAATCTACCCCGAATTTTGTTTTATGTAGAAAAAATCAGCAAATTTCAATTTATTTTAAAAAATATACCCCCGTGATCCCATCCCAACTTGACGTGGCACTTCCACGTCATAACAAATCAACATCAGCAAAGTAATGGGGTGATAGAAACAGACCGACGTTGAGTTTTCACTCCGACAACAAATCAAACCAAATAAAAATTGTTGAAATTCTCCGAAATAAAATCAAATAAAATCATTTATTATCGACATGGAAATGCCACGTCAAGTTGGAACTGGATTATCGGGGTATATTTTTGAAAATAAATTGAATTTTGGTGATTTGTTTTACATAAAATAAAATTTGGGGTAGATTTGGGACTGAACCTAAAGTTTGAGGTTTTTTTCAAGACAAAAAAAAGTTTAGGGCAGATTTGGGATTTGACCTAAAGTTTAGGGTTTTTTCTGAGATAAAAAAAACTTCGGGGTAGATTTGGGACTTAACTTAAAGTTTTGGGTTTTTTCTGAGACAAAAAAAAGTTCGGGGTAGATTTGGGACTTAACCTAAAATTGAGGGTTTTTTAGGGAATTAGGCCTTATTAAAGAGTGCACGATGGCGGTAGCACACGACCTTCCCATAGTGGACAAAAAGTAATTGATAGAAGAGAATTGATTAAATTACAGTTCTTAATTTACTATAAAAATAATAGCATCTTCTGAATAACAAAAAAAAAATATTTATAAATTATTGTATGGATCATTTCTTCAATAATTTATGGCTTACTATATACAGTTACTCTTACGATGATCCAAAGAATATTATGCTGGCAACGCCCTCGACGGAATGCTCGTTCTAGGAATGTTGTAGTGCTAGGGCTCATCATCTCGAAGTGGGTCCCGCTGTTTCTGGATACGTTTAGTATTGTGAGTTCAGCTAATGAATGATAATGTGCGGCATCTTTAATTAGGGATTAATGCATTGCCTAATCCAACCCAGCTTTTCTAGGGAGACGTAGGAAGAGTGGGCGGAAAGTTGCCCGAAAGGGTCAAGAGAAAAAAACAAAAAATTAAAAATAGAAAAAGACATGGAAAAGCGTTCTCACGTGAGTCAGCGCATGGGTCAAAGAGCGGAATTTGAACTCATCCTAAAGATCCATGCAATGGGTAACAACTGAGGTTTGTCTCAGCAAGTGAAAAATAGGAGCGAAGACGTTTAGTTTCGTACGTGAGTTTCGACTCCCACATTTTGTAAAGAAGCAGAGCAAAAATTTGAAAATAAATTGAGAAGTAGAGTAAAATAAACAAAAAATAATAATAAATTTAATTAGAAATCGTGAGTAGTTAAGTGTAAGAAACTTTAATGAAAAGGCTAGTCATAAAAGTGAAGAGATCAACGCAAATATTCCGTGGTGAATAGTACGTACGTGATGAGGGGGCTCTTCGGTGGAGTACTTTTTGTGGAAAATGCAGCAAATTCAATCTTTGCAATATGAAGGACATCTTTTTAGTTATCTAAAGTCTCATGTGTCATCATGAGAAGTGATTCTTTAGGGATATTTTGTTACTATATATTTATATAGATCAATTGCGAATTTATATATGTTTAACTATAGATTTAGCTATATTATAATCATGAATGATTTAAATATTGGAGAATCTCCCTTCTATGCAAAAGCTCAAAAGTGAATTCAGAACAAATGTCGTCTACGTAGCCAGAGCAATATGGACAAGCACGAGAAAGAAACTCGAAAGTAATTGGGCGTGTGAAAAGGTGCACCTCTGTATGTTTTTGTAATCATAATGTCCTCCACCTTATTTTTAAAGCCATCGACTTTATTCATTGTAACTTGGAGGCTGCAGCAGCTGCGAAGTTGCCTATACGCATTTTTTATGGCAAATGGGATCAAATTCAAGTATGTGAAGTGTAATATTTTTAGCGAGGATTTTTACAAACTAATGGCCTAGAGACACTAGTCAAATTAAACATCCACACATAATTTTTTTTTATCATTTTGAAAGTATTGTTTTTATTATTTTATGCATAATCGATGTAGGGCTAACAAGTGCCTCGTGGGTACTCATGAACGAGATCTTTCTAATAATAATCCTTGGCATCCCCATAACATGTCCTATTCAATCTTTGGAAGCAAATGTTTCAAAAATCTTCTAATAAGGCCACTTACTCTCTAAGTTGGAAACAATGTATTCCCATGGTTGTTGATGTTTGAACTGATCTTTATAGTCTCTAGATTAGATCCACATACTCCAAAACTCTTAGGCTGCGTTTGGTAATCGGGATAAAATTCAGGATAGAATAAATTTTATCCTATCCCGTCTTTGGTGCATACTAAAGATAGGATAAAATCGAATATATAAAGGATATAGTCCGAATAAAATTATCCCATGAGGGAGGTAGGTTAATGGTGGATAGGATTTCTAATATCGATAATATAAAAGTTATTTTTCTCGAATAACGAACTTGTTAAATTAATAAAATTAAAATATCATTTGAATATAAATAATATTTGAATTTTAATATAAAAAATTCAAAATAACAAAAAAACAATAAATTCATTTTTTTATTCTTATTTTTATTTATATATTCAAATTTTTTTCTATCTTATGATATAAATTATATATATATATATACACATTTGGTATTTTTATTTATTACATATTTTAGGCATATTTGGATAGTTTATTATTTAATAAAATTTTATTAGAGAATGATGGAAGGGGAAGAAATAAAAAAGAAAATAATTAAAAGAGAGAGGGAAAAAATTGAAATAAGTAAGAGTGTCGTGAGAAATTTTTATCATCTCCATTTGTGCAATTTTTAGATTCATTTACACTGATATAACATTCATACCAAATAATAGACATGGTAATATGTGAAAATATCCGGTTTTATTATTACGATCACCAAACAATAGATAAGATATAGCAAATCCCTTGGATGTCATATCCTATCCTATCCTATCATATACAATCCTATCCTATCCTATCCTATCCAATCCCATCATGACTAGAGATCTGGATGACCAAACGCAATCTTAAGATGTTTTTATTTCATGGAGAACTCAAGATTTGGAAAACACTTTCTAAAAAATGATAGGTTATATCGCTCACGAAAAAGAACGAATGAAAAATATATTCATCATTTGTAGAAATAGTCGGGTATGAATTGATGTTGACAATGAAAATATTTTGCATTGATTAATTTTTCTGAGCGATATAACTAATCATTATTTTTAAATCTTAAATTTTCCGTAAAATAAACACACCTTAAAAATCTATTGGTCGGTTAAATAGATTTAAATTTAGCCAATTAATTGGTAATAGTGGGCTCATATGTCGAGTCTTTTTAAAATTAGTAATATTTCAAAAGGTCCTCTAAAAAGTTTGAAAAGTCTTCGTCGGGACTCGTGAACTTAATATTAAAGTCGCCAACCTGTATCAAGATCTGCAAAAACATCTTTGGATTCTTGCGAAATTGCATCCAGTCGGTACAATGTCCTAGATGAAAAAGTTTTTTTATTTTGTCAAAAGATGAAAAAGTATTTCCACATTGCCTATTAGAGAGAGAGAGAGAGAGGGGGCGACCCTGCTTATTGCGAAGCGAGCTCCTATGGCGAACTCAGAGGCAGGAACGAGCACCAACAATACATTTGGAGGTGAATATCAGGTATTCTTGAGTTTTAGAGGACCGGATACTCGTCGTGGATTCACCAACAGCCTCTACCACGCCTTGGTAGATGCTGGGATTTCTGTTTTCATTGATGATGAAGAGCTTCGCCCTGGTGGAAGAATTAGTAGCGACCTTCTGCAGGCAATTGACAACTCCAAGCTCTACATACCCATTTTCTCCACAAATTATGCTTCGAGTCATTGGTGCCTTCGTGAGCTTGCAAAGATGGTGGAGAACACCTCTAAGTCTAAAGAAGATGGTAGTAAGAAGGTGATATTGCCCGTCTTTTATGACGTGAAACCCGATGATGTGCAACTGAAAACCCCATTGTATCGCAATGCCATACTGAATTTGGAGCAAAAGATGGCAGATCAAAAGAAGAAGTTCAGTTCCAAGGACGTAGAAACGTGGCGGCAGGCTCTCAGAGAAGTTGATGGCACCAAGGGGTGGGAGCTGGAGAAATATCCGGGGTAATTATCTAGCCATGAATGTAAAAATTATTTTTTTATAGTTAGACTGTAGATCTAATAATAATTCATTATTTATATTCCCACTTAGATTTCCTAGATTTAAATGAATGCCTCAAATTCTTCTTTATTTTTCTTAAATTAGGAGATATCCAACTTTTTTCTAACCTAATAGGATTATTTTAATTTCGTTTTTGTCCTAATGTCATTTGTATAAATATTTGGTTTTGCTTCATCCTTTTTATACTAAGTTGATCCATGTCTGCAATTAGACTGTCAATTTCCTTGTTGTTTTCCAACCTTGTTAATTTCAGTTTAGTTGTATCATGATTATTGGTTGATACTTTTTACTTACATTACAATATTTCCCATGCAATATATACAATTCACGTCAAAAGTGAAATTTTAGTGGTCCCATACATTAACAACTTTATGAAAATTAATTGATATCAAATTAAAAGAAGCCTGAGTTATTTAGAAGTTACAATGAAATTTCAATAAAATAAATCTTAAAGTGTGGCACAGAATATACTTTGAATTTGTTGCTACTGGTAATACATGTTTTCGATAGTAATATTAGTTAAACAAAAAAACAAAAAATACTAAAAGAAAAACCACAATGCCAATAGATGATTAAAAGTAGTTCTAGTAAGTTGATGAACTCTATTGGATACACTAATTGTTGATTGGTATCGATCGCTTTTTCTTTGGTGAATCCAAACATATATGAATTAATCCGATATACGTGGAGTCTTATTCATCATCGCCAACAATAGCTTCGTTGATTAGATATCAGTCAATTACTTATGTAATTCATTTTTCTTGTAAAAGCAAAATCTGTTATATAAATTACTCAAAAAGAGAGAAAGTTGGTTTAACCATCTCTCTCGCGTGTGCTCACATTCAATTACAGATTTAAATATGTACAAGAATTAGAGATGGAAAATTGGAGATTTGGTAAAGTAACTATGAAATGTAAACTAAAGGGTCAATCTCGGACGTGAGAATGCCATATGACTCAACCTCTCCAAACCTTTACTTACTTAATTGTATATATGATAATTTTTTTAGTTTATAGAAGTGAAAACTCAAGACATTTGATGTAAAATTATTTTTCTTCTTTTAAGTGAAATAATAATGCAGTGATAAATTTTAGTGTCTTTGAGCACGATTAACATTCAAAAGAATGAACTTACACAACTTAATATTATTTCGTATATTTATCTCGGTGAGATACAAAAACACTTTTTCTTACACTGCTTTTTATATTGGATTCTTGCGTGGGGGGTTTTTTTTTTTTTTTGGTAAAAATTCTTACGTGGGGTTCATTCTTACATGCAATAATAAAGTATCAACGTTAGATTCCTGGCTCCATCACTTTCCCTGATTAGAAATCTACCTTTTGATGAGTTTATGAAATTGATTACAAAAGAGATGCGACAAAGACTTGTTGTATATTTGAATAAGAACCACTTGGTTATATAAATAATATATTCTGATTATGGTATACGCTCATAAGATCAACGTTTCTCACAAACTTGATCATTATCTGAACTCCTTCCAACATGCTAACAGTATTTAAGACAATCAGATTGAAAATTGTCGACGGTTGCATAATGAGTTTTTACCCTCCAAAAAAGTTTTGACCTCGCGTTCCCACCCGGTTTCTTAGTATATGGTTGGTCAACATGCAGGGAAATGAATTTGTTACCTTTTCTCATTTGAAACTGTTCGACTTTGTGGCAGCTACGGGGATCTTATCAAGTTGGTTGTTAACGAAGTTGTGGATAGGCTCATGACAAGACAAAGAAAAGTGACCGAAGATTTAGTTGGAATGGAGGATCGAATAGCAGCCATAAACAATTTATTACACATCGACTCTGCTGGTGTGCGGCTTATTGGAATTTATGGGATGGGCGGCATTGGTAAAACAACACTTGCCAAGATTATCTTCAACCAACTATGTCATCTCTTTGGAAAAAACTGCAGCTTTCTTGATGATGTAAGAGAAATGGCAAAAACCAAGGGCTTAGTCAAGCTGCAAAAACGATTATTGTCCGATACCTCAAATTCTAGAGTGGCTTGCAGCATTGGTAACACTGATCATGGGATCAATACAATTGGAGAAACAATTTGCAACAAGAAGGTACTAATTGTTTTAGATGATGTTGATGATGGTAACCAAATCCAAGAACTAATCGGAATGAAATCTTTGTATCCTGGTACTAGGATACTTGTCACCACTAGGGACAAAAGTGTCTTGAAAATAAGGGGATTTCACTATGAAATCGTGCCTTATGAAATGGAGGGGTTGAGCAACGAAGATGCACTTCAACTTTTTAGTAGACATGCCTTCAATGATAACTCTCCTCCTGCTGCTTACTATAGTCTTTCAAAAGACATTGTCTCTACTGCAGGTGGACTACCTTTAGCTCTTCAAGCAATAGGTTCATCGCTTTTTGGTCGAAAAAAGAAAAAAATATGGGAAGAGATGTTAGAGAGGCTAAGGAAAACACCAAATAGGGACGTCTTGGGAAAGCTAAGGATTAGCTATGATGCCTTAGAAATGGATCAACAACAAATATTTCTCGATGTTGCATGCTTTTTCATCGATGTAGATAAGACTTATCCAATCTACATGTGGGAAGATTGTGGGTTTAGCCCAGAGTATGCTATTGATGTCCTTATTAACAGGTGCATGATAAAGGTTATAAACAATAATAAGTTTTGGATGCATGATCAATTTAAAGATCTTGGAAGGGCAATTGCTAATCAAGAGCGTACCAGGTTGTGGGCTACAAATGACATCATTTACGAATTAAGATCAACAGAGGTAAAGTATGACCAAACTTAATTTGAATAGAAAATTACTTATCGAGTTCTTAATTGAGGATTCACGTTTCTGAATTGAGAGCTACTCTTCTATTTCATATTTTTCTTCTCTCGACGAAATAAAATCGTGGGATATTGACAAATTCCTGCTCTTGCTCCTCAATGTCATTGGCAGATCAAGGAAAGCATTCGAGCACTCCATCTGTCATCTATGGGGATTAAACATCCTATAACTGTCACTGCGGAGCAAATTAAACGATTCCCACACCTACGGTATTTTCGGTTGTGTGATGTAGCTTGCCAAGGCGACTTTACGGGCTGTCTTTCCGAGTTGAAATGTATCTGTTTGCATTACCCTAATCAAATTCCTTCCCTAGATCGCCATCCACAGTTTATGGCAACTAATTTGCATCTTGAAAACGTGGTCGTGATGAGTCTTTTGGGCCATGAGTTCACGGAAGATGCAGTCAGGAGCCTAATCAAGGTACGTCAGTTCCCCTCTTAGTCTTATTTTCTCATTCAATGAAGGACAAAATTTGAGGGATGTATAGTTTGATTTTCTCATTAAGTGAGTGGATCAAATGACAAATGATACAAGTTGGGAGCCTAAATCCATGTTTATTCTAATTTTCTATCCTGATGTTTGTTGGCTTCTGTAGGGGGCAAGGAAATTGAAGGTTCTCACTCTTCAAAATGTTCAATCGTTACACTATACACCAACCTTTTCCGGATGCCCAGTTTTAGAGAAGTTGAGTATCTCTAATTGTCAATTTCTGAAGGAAATTGATTGCTCTATTGGGAAGCTGAGGTGGCTGACTGACTTAAGTGTTGAGTCATGTTCGGCACTTGGAAAATTGCCGGAACAAATTGGCGAGCTAAAGAATCTTCAGCACCTCTCCTTTAGGAACTGTGGCAGCTTAAAGGAACTTCCTGACTCGGTTTCATGTTTAGAGTCGTTGACAAAACTGGATATATCTTACACGAGCATTGAAAGATTACCGGATTCAGTTGGTACACTACAGAGCCTGTCATTTCTCAGTGCATCACGCACAAACATTGCGAAATTGCCTGGCACGATGAGCAAGCTTAGTCACCTCCAAACACTAAACCTATATGGTTGTCACGAGATGCAAGAGTTGCCGAAGCTCCCCAGAAGTTTGACCACTCTACGGTTTAGATCTATTTCATTGCAGATTGTCCCTAACCTCGCAAACCTTACTAATCTAGTTGAACTGCTCCTATCTGATGCCTCCGATTCTAGAAAGAGATCAAATATAATTCAAACTTGCGACTTGCCGTGGATTGGGAGGTTATCCAAACTGAGCAAGCAACACTTGTGCCTTTCAAATGTCCACGCGATATCTACAGAGTGGGGTTCCCTTTCTCTACTAAAAGAACTTACTCTATATGGACTAGACTTGCAAACCCTCAAACAACTGCCGTCAAGCTTGACAGTTCTAGAGCTTCATCGCACTCGAGTGAAGCAAGTACATCTCGATGGGGTTCCTCAGTTAGAAGAGTTGACTGTCAGAAGTTGTGTACTCCTCAAGAGATTATCCATTCCATCAAGTTTGAGAAAACTGAGAGGAGCCGAGGTGTATCGTTGCAAAGAGCTAGTTGAAGTTCAATTTCTCGGTGTCTTAAATTCATTGGAGATATTACTCATTGAGCAATGCAAATATCTCGAGAGGTTGGTTTGTCTGTCGGAGGAGCCAGGGTGTAGGGAGCTAGAAGCTCCCGAGTTGACTGATGGTGGGAGGAGAGTGTCCCTTGTCTCAAGCTCCCTCAAGATGCTTCAACAATTCCACCTGCGGAGGTGCCGAGCGCTGCGGGAGATTCAATTTGTCTCAGCCTTGGAATCATTGGAAGGATTTTTTATCCTTGAGTGCATTTCGTTAAAAAGGATAGGCGGTTTGTCAAACTTGAACAACTTGAAGTATTTAATAATTGGAGGGTGTAGGAACCTGCAGGATGTCGAGGGCATTGACGACTTAGAGTTTTTGCAGTGGTTGGAAGTTTATGGGTGCAAATCAATGGAAAGGATTATCGATGCATCGAGCTCAAAAATACCAAATGAGTGCCGGATAGAAATAAGGGATTGTAGGGAATTACTCGGCACCGGTACTTATGGTTCAAGCATCACTTGCGAGTCTTACAGAGAGAAAATTCTGCATGGACCAATACAAGGGTCGGACTCTGAAATTGAAACAACTAATTACGGCTGTGAAGCAGAAACAGGGGATCCTCAATTGGGAAAGGTGACCTTCTCTCAATTCATAGATCATCACTATTTGTTCTGCTTTATTTGCTTTCTATTTCTATAACAAAAGGGCCTTTCCTAAATAAAATTTAGGCACGAGAGACCGCAACCCACCTTGTTATTTCCTTCTGCAGGGTCAGGAAAATAAAGAGAAGGAGAGAGAGAGAAAATTAGAGTCGGCAAAAGCAGGAGGGAAAAATCCAAAAGGTCTTGCGAAGTGGTTCGCTCTCTCAAAGAAGTTCACACCAAGGTGTTTGTCTCAAAGAAGTCCGTGAAGTAAAGGAGCAATTCACTCCCAGCTTACCAGCAACTTATATCTTTGTTGACCGGCGAGCGCGGGCGTCTCAGGTGCCATTCTCCCTAGCATGGCCAGGGCATTTTCGTCTCGTTCTTTTCTGATATAACCCAATTGCACATGCCACTCACCCACTGTCGGGGGGCCTACGGCTACTGGAGATTCAATTTGTTTCTACGTTGTGATCAGGGGAAAATTTTTATGTTTGTGGGCACCAAATAATGACCAACCCTTGAAATCGACAAGTAGCAAGCTCAGTCGACGAGAACAAAGCTTGATCGAAACATAAGTTGCCAACCAATAGAGCAATCGACAGCTTGAAGGGGATCGACGAGGGCCTTCACCAGCCGATGAGATTCATCGACAGCCAACCATTGCATATTTTGCTAAGTGCTCAGTGAGTGTCTTCCAAGCTTCATTTCCCTATTGTTTTCTTTTTCAAATGTGCTTCTCTTCCCTTCTCTTTGCTTTATGATGATAGATCTTTGAAATCTCAATTTCTTTCATTCATACCAGATTGTTCGTCACGCACAGCTCTGTTCATATGCCCTGCATTTCCTTGTAAAGTAGGTAGCTAAGCACTACGACCAGGTGATCGCCACCGATGCAAGCACAGCCAAGCTAAAATGTGCAGTGCAGCATTTAAGGGTCCACTACGTCCACACCCAAATACCCATCTCCAACGATGAAATCGTGACCTTAATCGGAGGCAAAAATCCAGTGGATTTGATTATGGTGGCTCAAGCCGTGCATGGGTTCAACTTCCCCAGTTTCTACTTCCTCGTGACCCATCTGCTCCGGAAGCTGGGAGGTGTGATTGCAGTGTGGTGCTATAATGATCTTGAAGCAAGCCTTATATTCGATCCAGTCATGAAACGCTTCCACGACGCTACACTGCCCTTCTGGGACCCCAGCCATAAAGTACTTAATTGATGGTTACAAGAAACTCCCTTTCCCATTTGAGAGTGTGGGGTAGGGATGCGAAGGTGAGCCATTGCCACTGGATATACTGAAGGAGCTCTCTTCCAGAAAGGTTTATGAGGAAGTCAGGGTCATGGTCCGGGGTTACTACAGCTAAGGAACATGGTGTTGATTTGTTATCCGAAGGCTTGGTGAGAGAGTTTCAGGATGCATGGGGTGGTCCTGAATTGGTTAGGTGCATTTGTGTACAAGGCTTTCATGCTTGCCGGCACAGTGTAAGCTGTAAATTTCCGTGTCCTCTTTTGACTCCATTAGAATAGAATTGAACCGTCACGGGCGGTTCCAATGATCCTTTTGATTGCCATTTTTCACAAGCTGAGAACTTATGAAACCTGAGCTCAGACCCTGTGCTGAACTGATATGCAGATACTCTTGTGATATCTCTGTCAAGCATGTCAAACTTTGACTTATTTTTTCCTTCAAAAGAGGTGGCCAAATGACTGACTATTAGTTGAAAGAGTGTTGAATGCCCACGTCCTTCCGGTCTCAAGCTCAGAGGAGCGAAACTACCTCAGTTTTTTCGTCTCTCTTGTTTGGTTCTTATCAGGTTTTATTCTTTCCCTTTTCAATAGGTCAAATGTTAATTCGGTCCTTTTTTCCCATCCACAACCAGACAATGGCATGCAAGTGCCCTATTCATTTGACGAACTTGTTTGCATTTTACTTCTGTTCCAATTCGGTGTATGCATTTCTAATTATTTATGCCGGTCAAACGAATGAGTTGGATCGGGTGGATGGTAAAAAATAGTCCGATCCAAATTGATCAATTTAATCTGTTGTGACCATTTTTATATGTAATGTAAATTTAGCGATCCATATTCGATCGGGCTCATATTACTAAACACATTCATAACATCATTTCTTGGCCAAGGAACATAATATCATCACCTTTAATGTTAAGGCCGTCTTTGAGTGGACTCCTCTCGCAAGTGCCTCATTCAAATTGTCATAGGTGTGCTACATGATGACAAGTGGATTCACCAATTCAATCATATTGACTAAATCAGCATCTAAACTTGCAAATACGCAAGGCAGAGTAGTACAGTACGGTGATTTCTAATTTGAAACACGGTGTCTTCAAAGTTCACATCATATCTAAAAAATTGTTGTGGGCTAATGTAGGCAAATAAGAGATAACATTATCAAAAAGCCTTGCCCACAAATGGATTTCATCTCCCCTACAAGCCTTATGGAATTTATTTTGTTCTGAAGTTGGACCTATGTGTTTTCAAACTTTATCAAGTTGAATGAAAATCCTTTTCTGATTAAAAAAATGCAGGCAAATAAGAGACAACACTTATCCAATCAGGCCAGATGATTTGACCTAGAAATCGCGGCTAATGACTTAGAGCCAAAGTGTTCTGTCATTAAGGTTTCAAGACATGAACTGGATACTAAGCAATTTATATAAGTTGATTTAAAAGCAGGAACAAGAAGAGGACAATAATAACCCGATATTTAACCGAAAGGCTTTCATGTTCACACAGAGTACGAATGATAACCATTTTATTTCAAAAATAGATTTCTAGCCAGAAATAGATTTTTTATTCCTATTCTCTAGATGAGTTTCTGAATAGAGATACGCATTTGATAACGACACAAAATTTCTCCCTCTTACGCTCTTTTCCATTCATCAACCTTGTGGCAACCGACGGTGTCAGGCAGTGGTAGGCGGGCGACCGCGGGGGGTGGTGGGGGCCGGTGGGAGGCGAGAGCGAACAATGAAAAGAGTTTTTATTTTTATTTTTGTTCTAGAAATAGAAAAATGAAATTGCGTTACTAAATGGATTCCTATTCCAAACCTGTTCTCGAAAACACAAAAATAGAAAAACAAAGAAACAAAATAGTTATCATGCTCGCCCTAGTAGTTTATGGATGTACCCCACACAACGGGGTCTAGGGAGGTGTTTGATGTATGAGGAACAAAGACATTACTCAAAATTGATATTACATTGTTTAAATCAAAATACTACGGACTATACAATCTCTCCATTATCTATCTCTCTGTGAGAAGCCTCATGCGAATAATGTAACAGCCTCAGAGGCAAAACCCGATCTTTGGTAAGAGCTCCCAACTTATTGAGTCGTGGACATCAGGAAAAAATTGTTCAAAAAGTCATAAACTTATTGTACTTTTACCAATTCAATGCTAAAATTTTCAATTTTATCAATTGAGTCCTAAACCTTTTCATATTTTGCCAATTTAATTTTGGCAGGAATTTGCTAATGTGGACACCGGCTGTCCTACGTGGCACAGCTAGCGTTAACGTTGATAATTTTAGCAGCATTTTAATTTCTTTTCGATTCTTTTCTTTTCTTTTCTTTCTTTCTTTCTTCTTCCTCCTTTTGCCGATAACGGGCCACCAGCCACAAGCGTCGATGGCCGGTGGCTAGTCGCTGGCAAAAGGAAGAAGAAAGGAAAAAAAAAAATCAGAAAAAATAATGAAAAATAAAAAATATTAAAATATTATTAAAAAGTATTCACGTTAGCGCCGGCCATGTCACGTAGAATAGTCGGCATCCACGTCAGTGCATTCCGGCTAAAATTGATCGGATGGACTCAATTGATAAAATTAAAAGATTTAGGACTAAATTAGCAAAAACACAATAGATTTATGACTTTTTAGATAATTTTTCCTGAACATCAGTGATTACTATCGTAATTTGAGACAAAAATCAACACATTTCCAAAGGGCTATCACAGCGAAAGTCGCAAACAAAAAGAGGCATGGATGTCACTCAGTGAACTCACCAAAACGAAGGACGAGATGAAGAAAGCCAAAGACAGAACAATGCGGTCATGGCTAGACTCTCGTTCTCTCCTCGACAAGCACGAGAAACTACAGGCCCTATTGAGCGCCTGGAGCAAAGCCTCAATGTCGAGTGTCCTCGTCTCGGAGCTACAGTCCCAGCTTGAGTCCACAGAAGCCTCGATCCAGGCCAAGAAGAGGACGAGCTTGAGGTGAAGAAGGATGCCGACAAGCTCACTGAGGCACTAGATCGAACACGTGAAGGGATGAACACACACGAGATCGACGAGGGGCAGCAGGTGAGACAGAAGCTGAAGGAGCTCTTGCGTGTGAAGCGACACAGGCTCCCAGTAAGATCAAGTGACGCGTGAAATGGGGAGCGCGCAAGCGAAATCGAGTAATGGCCACAGAGGGAGAGAGCAGAGAGAGCATTGCAACTGGGTTAGGTTTGGCTTAGAATCTAAACCCATTGAGACCCGTATTTATATTGGCCATACTATTCCAAACCCAATAATAACTCATTTGTCAAATTTTACTGACCCATATAAAGATTCAGCACATCAAATATAAGTTAAAAAATGGGTCAAAATCCATTTTGACAGCTCTAGTCTTGACATTCATATTATAATATCGGGTGGTGCAGCTTCCTAATGATGGCAAGGCTAGTGAAAGCACAAAATCTCGATAGAAGAATACATCATAGTCGAATAGTTCGAGAGATATCATAGGCCTCCTTCTAACTTCCCACCCTGCATGAGACTCGGAAGAAGTCGATACGGCCGTATGTGCTTCGGAATCTGGTTCATCTAGATCCAGACTCATTGTAAAATCCTGCATGTTAATATCGTGGAGAGATAGAGATGACAACTGAAAAATGAATTGATTTGACAAAATTCGCTTATTCTTTTTCATTCTGTCCCCATAAATTGTATGTGCATCTCTTTATCTCATTGACCGTGCAAACTTCAAGTACCACTATCACTAATAGTTTTTAGCCATGCCTTGTCTAAAAATAAAACCAAAGATGACTGTCGGAACCTGCCTATAATTGCAAAACTGAAAACGTGCAAAAAATTCTACACACTGAACTACATTCAATGAATTTCGCAACCACTCACTCTGCTATCTTAGTTTTCAAATCTTCCCTGCTTTCTTTCATGCTTAAGCTTGTAGTTTAGCGCAGTCAAGATCTTTCAGTTTCTGAAAGTTTAAAAACTTTTAGAACGTTTAAGAAATTAAGAAAGCAAAAAGGATGAAGCTTCAAATACCAGCTAAATTATGAAGTCGAAGACAAGCATCATTGAACCATAAGAACCTCGAATCCCTGCAGCCAAAGCAACAGCCTAGCAACAAATCTAAATAGTAAAGAAGGAAAATTCCAAATAAGGATATGAAGTACCTTCATTTTCTCAAATAAGGGCCTAAATTGACCTTGTATCAAATAAGCACCTAAAGTGACTATAACTGTTTCAAATAAGGGCCTCATCCCACCGGATTGTCGGCCGGCCAAATTTTCCCGTTGGTCAAGGGCATTTTTGTCTAAAAATAATTTTACATTAATTTTAGTTAAATTAGATTAAAAATTTTAAAAAAAAACAAGGGGGAGAGCTGGTGGTTGACATACCATCGCCGATGGGGTGGCAGCCATGGCCGGCGAGGGTCGCCGACCATAAGCAAAGGCCATAGGCCCAGGCCAGAACTAGGAGAGGGTAGCAACCCTTTCCCCAATCTGGGCGTGGGTCACCAGCCCTCACCCCAGTCTAGGCGTGAGCTAGTGGCCACAGGCGAGCTAGCTAGCCTCCCCCTTTCTTTTTTAACTTTAGCTTTTTTTTTTTAGTTTTTTATGGAAAAAAACATTAAAGGAAAGAAAGAAAGAAAGAAGAAATGGTAAAAAATCAGAAAAATTAAAAGACGAAAATGCCCTTGACTCTAGTGAGGTTAGGCCCTTTTTAAGATTGAGATGGCCACTTCAGACCGTTATTTGAGACATGGTTCACTTCAAGTCCTTATTTGAGAAAATGAGGACAGTTCAAGTCCTTTTTTGATACAAAGTCCACTTCAAGCTCCTATTTAAGAAAATAGGAGCACTTCGGGTCCTTATTTGGAATTTTCCCTAATAAAGAGAGCAAAAGGATCATCCCTTCATGTGCTTCCTAGTGAGGAACCATCCATGAACTTAATGACCGATGCCCTCGAGTCTTTCATCACATTCTCTACCATATAAATGTTAATTAAAAGGCTCAAATAAGAAAAGAATGTAGCAAATACAATGTGCCGTTAAACCATCCCACTAGCCATGAATAAAGTCTTCGTAAGGTGTATGTGAATCAAGATAGAAAGAGAGAGGCGAGAGACGTGCTGTACCAATAAGACAGGTAGAGTTATACAGAGTTTGAAGAACCGGTTATATTTTGCATGAGCCGAAAAATAGAGGGGGGGATGAGGATAGTACAAGTGCTATAACTTTTGTACGAGACTTATTTGAGTGTCTTAATTCTTTTTCCACCCACTTAAGTACCATAATTTCTAAAAAAAAAGTTCATTTGAGTGACATATAACTTTACAATCGATCACTTAAATGCTTAAATTTTTTAAAAGTGTTCACCCAATTACTAAAAATCCGACTTGACATAACACTTATAGTAAACGTTTTTAAAAAGTTATGGCACTCAAGTGGGTGTTGTACATAAGGTAAGACACTCAAATGATTGAAAAAAAGTTATGGTACTTAAGTGAGTACCGTACGAAAGTTGTGACATTTGTAGTGTCATTTTCACAATAGAAAGGTGATTCTACTTTATCTAGATAAGTCAGCAAAAATTCTACTTTATCTAGATGAACAAATTTTAGTGTAGATTGTCAGGGCTGCAAAAGCAAACCCACTCCCAAGCTTACGCGGGCAACAATGCAAGAGTGTTCCAACTTGAATACATTCCACCAATGTGAGGTGGCTAGCAAGGATTACTTAGAGGGGGATGAATATGTGATTTAAAATAATTCTTAACCAATTTAAAGCGGAAGTAAAAGATCAACAACAAAGTCTCAATAACGTTCGGATTTTAAACAATCTTTGATAGCAATTGTTCATGTGTGTAATGTAATAAATAAAAGGAGTTTTAAAAGATGAGAAAATCTATACACAAGAAGTATAGTGATTCGGCTTAGATGAAGCCTACGTCCATTCTCTCACACTGACAGTCTACTGGCTAGATTCTACTAATCAAATTAATGAGAAGTTACAGTAAGTTGTGCTGCTTAAACCCAAGCATTTCTCCTCGAAGCTGGTGCTACTTATACTAAGACGATAAATCACACTATCTCACATCTAAGCACACACTTATAACACTGTCTGCATCTCTCAAATGATTATACTTTATAGCTCACAGAAGACAAGTATAATGTTCAAAGGACGCTCGGATTTTGGAATTCTAGATTCTGGACTTCATCTCTTGCTTCTGCTTCTCGGCATGTTGGTCTCCTTTTATACTTCTCCACTTCCAAATTAGCCATTGGATAGTTTCCAGAGAATCGTCTTCCAATCTATTCATTAGACAGAACTATATCAAGAAGATTATATAGCCGTTGAGGGACAAAATCTGAATCTTCGCTGAATCTGGTCACCCATACAATCAAAATCTTGGTTTCCATAAGTAGAGTTTCTTCGTTTAGAAAATAGCTTGTTTCGAGATTAATTGCCAATCAATCAAGATGTTTTGCATATTAAACCATTGCAAAACAATCTTTAAGATTGAGTCAATCAATTTATTATAAGTGTGAAATTCAAATCAGATTACT
The DNA here is from genome assembly GCA_031216405.1 of Syzygium malaccense. Classification (NCBI taxonomy): domain Eukaryota; kingdom Viridiplantae; phylum Streptophyta; class Magnoliopsida; order Myrtales; family Myrtaceae; genus Syzygium; species Syzygium malaccense. Next base: position 45,295,215 of record CM062260.1, read on the forward strand.
AGCCATTATGGACGTTCTGAACTTGTGTCACATTCTGCACTTTACGTTTTGGACTTACATTCTAAACTTGTGTTCGAAGTTCATCATCTATTGTGTAAAGCCCGAACCTCTTTGACTATAGAATTTGAATCTCTTCATCTACAATATAAAGCCTGAATCTCTTCATCTGCAGTATAAAGTCTGAACTTCTTTATCTTGAAGTATAACGTCTAAATCTCTTCATCTTGAAGTAATTTCACAATCCAAACAATATTGCCATATACTTCTCTTCCAAGAATAACTTCTTGAATCAAAATACTTCAAAGTATTTATCAGATTTACAAAACACTTATGGACAGTTTTGTCAACTTCAAAATCTATTAGGAGATTTTCTCAACAATCTCCCTCTTTTTTATGGTGATAAAACCTTCCATACAGATTAACACATTTTGAAAGTATTTTGAGTGATAAGATCAAACATATATTTAAGCAAATATTCAAGATATCATATATGATCAGAGTAATTTGATATGAGACTTTTATACTCTGTTTTTAAATAATATAAGGCACAAAATATGATTTGCATTGCATCGTGTGAGTGCAAAATCTAAACCTTTATGTTCAATGACCTGTATTCAAAAACCTACATATCAAAACATATCATATTTGCATATTTCTCCCCCTTTTTGTTAGCATCATAAAAAGATATATGCACAAAAATCCATAGATTCCATAATGATCCAAAACAATCATAACAATATATGGAATTATAATCACAACTCAATATTAGGCATCAAATAAATATAATTAACCAATAAGCACGTATGCATATTTACATTCTTTTCCCCTTTTTGTCATAATTAAAAAGTGATAGTAATGAAAAGGGTATCAGGTAGAGAATATAAATTCAACTCATCTTCACATACTATCTTCAAAGTATATTTGGCATGAAACACAACCTTTCAGAAGCATCATCTTTTGCGAACATAATATATATTCAATAGCTCATGTTTTGTAGAAACAACTATCATATACATCAACAAATATAATATCAATGATTATGGATGTACATAATAAAATTGTGCACATTGAACAAAATATTTCCTTTATTTTCTTTGTAGCAACAACATCCGCAACATTGCTCTTTGAATTTTGAGAAAGAAATTTTTTTTCTTCAATCAAGCTCGTCTTGAATTCAATCTGCATAAACTCAACAAACTTTCTACACAAATTTGCTTTTAAAGATTTAATATCTCACATAATATGTAATGTCTTTCTTTCGAAAAAAATAAATTGAGTAAAATATCAAATATTTCAATCCAAAGCTACTTATCTTTTCGTATGACGCATTAAGCGTTTGCTCAATAATATGCGAGAATTTTGCGTAAAGAGGAAATTTTCGATCCTTCGTAAATAATGCAGAATCTTTCTCCAATATTAGGAACAAACTTTCCAAACTTCATATGAAAAATCTCTTTTGGTGCCTGCAATATCTTGTAGAAGAGAGAATAATATTTGCAAAAAATAAGAAGTATCTCACGGACATACCTTCCTCCGATTTGCGGATTATGCTTGCCAATTAATATGCATTTCCAAGAATGTAGCAAGTGCATCAAAGTACATAAAAGTATGCAATAATATCTTTTAAAAATTAAAAGATTCTCCTTAAGCATAAATCTCATATGCAAAAAGATAATATAACATTAACAAATTTTGCAAAAGGAATGTAGATAGTTTAAGCATTAAATCTATGCAATATCTTATACACATGGCAACAAATATTACCAATTTGTATCCCAACATGCGTGTTCAGAATATACCTTTCCTCTTTAGAAGAATTCATCACTTGAGATCCTTCTTTGCACGCTTCCTTTGTATAATTGCTTGTAATAAACTCATTTCCTTTTCGGTATCCATATATTTGGATTCTTTCCTTCTATTAGGCGCAATATGGGAAACTTTCATAGAAGCCCAATGATACTTTTCTAACTCATCTCAGCAGAATATTTGAGGGAAATATATCATGCACAATAAAACAATATCTCATAAAAAAATTCTTTCTTTATAAAGCTTGACGAGATTAGAGAGCATGCAATGAGTTCATAAATACGAATGATTTCTTTCTTAAAATGAAATAAGATATCAATCAATCTCTTTTATAAAAATTTCATCTCAAGATCCATCAAAATAGAATTGACTTTTATTTCAAAAGGACATTTCCAACACAACTAGCGATGTATAATTATACAACATGCCAAAAGAATACCGAATACAATGGGAATTTGTAGATATGTAAAGTATGTTCCCAAAACAAATTAAAAATATAACAACATACCGTTACTTACCCATTTTTCTTTCTCTTTTCCTATTCCCCGCAAGAAGAGCAATCTCATCTATTTTTTGGTATCTAGATTTATTTGGGTCCTTGGGAGTTAGTAGAAAAGACTGTTCTTATCCAATTTCTCCAAATTGGTCTCCAGACTTTAGAGCATTCATTCTCAAAGTGCTTTGGATCGCCACAATTTGAGCACTTGAGGGCATTTCGGCCAATAGGTTTTACAAAATTCTTTTGATAATGATTTCTACAAGCATGTCTAGGAGGCCTTTACTTGAGTTTCTCATTGACTTTTGGAAAATCAATTAAAAGATCACTTTCCTTAGTAAAACCAAGTCCTGACTTGTTATAATAAGGAACTTGTATGGAAAGTATATGTTTCAAAGTTTTTGAACTGTTTAAAAATTTTGAAGTGATATCCGAAAATTTCTTTTTCAAAATAGTATTTTCTTCGGCAAGTAAATCTCAATTTTCTTTGATTTGATGAAATTCCTTTTGTAAGAAATTGATTTTACCCTTTTGAGAAAGATCCTATTGAGTCAGTCTTGAATTTTCCTTCTTCAATTCGGAGATTCTCTTAAGAGCAAATTTAAATTTAGAACACAACTCATCAATGTAATTTGATACTTCAATTGGAATTTCCGGATACTTTACCACAATATCCACTTCTGTTTCTGAATCCGAGTCAGAATTTGAGTCTGAGTCTAACTGTAGGATTAAGCAAACATTGGCATATTCCTCATCGCCTTCACACTTAGTATCGCTCCATGTTTATGCTTTTAGAGCCTTCTTGGATTTCTCATACTTGCCTTTCTTTTTCTTTAGAATTAGGCAATTTGGTTTGATATGACCATGCTTCCCGCATTCAAAGCAAATTACATCTTTGCTTGATCCTCCTTTGTCGATTTTCTTCTTGTTCTCAGCTTGTTTTAATGATTTTCTCCCTTTGAACTTTTTTCCCTTTTTGGCCAATTTTCTTAACTTCTTTACCATTCGAGCAAGTTCCTCATCATTCTCTTCATCGTCTTCAGAATCTGTCTCATCAGAATCAACATTAGATTTTAAAGCAATTAACTTCTTATCTTCGAGATCTTCTTCATATATACGTTCTACTTCATATGACTGAAGAGTCCCAATGAGTTTATCAGCAGATAGTGGCTTAATTCTTTGAGTTTCTCGAAGTGAAGTTTTGATGTTCTTCCATTCCTTTGAAAGTCCTCTCAGCAGCTTGTTTACTTTCATAGGTCCATACACTGGATTCCCTTGGTATGCAAGACCATTCACAATTTCTGTGAATCTGTCATACATTTCAGCAATCGATTCTCCTAGCTTCATCTTGAAGGATTCATATTGTCCGGGCAATATGTTTATTTGAGTTTCCTTTGCTTGATCAGTTCCTTCATAGGTGATATAAAGCCTATTCCAAACTTCCTTTGCTATTTCACAAGAAGCAATTTTCTTATTTCAACAAGTGCTAAAGCACAATAAAATGAATAAATTGCTTTTGCATATAAAGGTTCTCTTTTGGTTATCTCAGATTAAGATAATAAAGTAGCTACTGGAGTATTGCCATCTTGTTGTTCACTTGAGGAAGTCACAGGAGGAGGTGGTTTGATTCCCCTGAGAACAACATCACATTGCAAAGGATCAATGGATATTATGAATGCCTTCATTTTGTTTTTCCAGATACTGTATTCTTTACCATTAAAGTACGGAGGTCTGGTGTTGCTTTGTCTTGTCACAAGACCTAGAGCACTCATGCTAGCCATAAAGATCGTTAGCTTAGAAATGGCTAGCAATAAATGAGCAACTTGCTTTGATACCAATTGAGGTGGCTAGCAATGATCACCTAGAGGGGGTGAATAGGTAATTTAAAATAATTCCTGACCAATTTAAAGCGGAAGTAAAAGATTAAGAATAGAATTTGAACAACGTTTAGATTTTAAATAATCTTTTATAGCAATTGTACACGTGTGCAATGTAACAAATAAAAAAAGTTTTAAGGGATGAGAAAATCTACACACAAGAAGTATAGTGGTTCGGCTTAGATTAAACCTACGTCCACTTTCTCATGCTAACAACCTACTAGCTGAATTCCACTAATCAAATCAATGAGAAGTTACACTAAGTTGTGCCGCTTAAACCCAAGCACTTCCCCTCGAAGCTAGTGCTGCTTATACCAAGCCGATAGATCACACTATCTCACACCTAAGCACACACTTATAACACTGTCTACACCTCTCAAATGATTATACTTTATAACTCACAGAAGACAAGTATAAATGTTCAAAGTACGCTCGGACTTTGGAATTCTAGATTATGGACTTCGTCTCTCTCTTCTGCTCCTCAGCATGTTGGTCTCCTATTATATTCCTCTACTTTCAAACTAGCCATTGGACAGTCTCCAGAGAATCATCTTTCAATCTACTCGTTGGACAGAACTATATCAAGAAGATCGCACAGCCGTTGAGGGACAAAATCTAAATCTCCATTGAATCTGATCGCCCATATAACCAAGGTCTTAGTTTCTATAAGTAGAGCTCCTCAGTTTAGAAAATAGCTTGTCTCGAGATTATCAATCAAGATATTTTGCATATTAAACTGTTGCAAAACAATCTTCAAGATTGAGTCAATCAATTTATTTTAAGTGTAAAATTCAAGCCAAATTACTAGCCGTTATGTACGTTCTAAACTTGTGTCACGTTTTGGACTTACATTCTAAACTTGTGTCCGAAGTTTATTGTCTCTGGTATAAAGTCTAAACCTCTTTGAGTATAAAGTCTAAACCTTTTCATCTGCAGCATAAAGTCTGAACCCCTTCATCTGCAGTATAAAGTATGAACTTCTTTATCTTGAAGTATAAAGTCTGAATCTTTTCATATAGAAGTAATTTCACAATCTGAACAATATTGCCATATGCTTCTCTTTCAGGAATAACTTCTTGAATCAAGATGCTTCAAAGCATTTATTAGACTTAGAAAACACCCATAGACAGTTTTGTCAACTTCAAAATCTATTATGAGGTTTTCCCAACACAATGCACAATCCAAAATTCAACTTTTTAGTATCGAACAGCCTCACTCATCATAGGAAAGCACAACCCAAAATTCCAAAATACTTGTGGCGTTCATCCCAAAATTACACAAACAACAAAGACCCAAATGCATTCAACTCAAGAACTCGAAGGACACGCAAACCGAGCCTCGAATAGCTAGCCCAACTCGGGGTCTTCCTTAACGGGGTCCGCGAAAGTCGCGACCGACTAGGGGCCGGAACCCGCATTGGAACCACTGTGTACGTCACGACCGACCAAGGAGCAACTTCACCAACACACCCGGAGCAACCGAGGTAAGACGCAGAGAAGAATAATCGGGCCGACGAGGCTCTGGATAGGGAGGATGGCCTCCGGAGCAGGGAGAAATTGAGAGGCTTCAAGCTAGGAGAGCTCATTTCTTTGGTTCCACCATGAAAATGAAGAAGAAGAAGCTCTTTCTTGCTAGAGGAAACGACGGTGCTTGCGTAGTTTTATCCCCGACTTTCTTGTTTGCGGGTTTTAGATTGGTTTTAGAGGACGTGATATGGTTAAACGACGTCGTTTCATCTAAAAAGGGAATTTTCACTTACTTTGAACTTGACTTAAAACCTTGCGATGGAATTTAGGGATAAGTGCATTAGAACTCGACTCAACACCTTCCAATAGAGTTTTATCCCTGGCTCTCTGAGTTCAACTGCGATGATCTGGGTTGAGAGATCGCAGGAGGTGTGGCCATTCTCAACCAAGAAGAGGAATAGGAGGACAAGGAGCAACTTCAACATTACCAATTCTTGAGGTTAGGGTTTCGATTGAAGCTGTTAGCCCTAATTTGTGAATTTGGAGCAAAAACAAATAGCAAATGACGTCATTTTTTCACTCTTTTTCCGATTAGATTTCTCCAACGAGCCATGTAATCCAATTTATAATAAATTAATGCATCGTGACATTTTCCGTATCGGAAAATCTCCGATATCACTCAAGTGAACAATTTTTAAAAGTTATGGCACTTAAATAATAAAAAAAAAGTTATGGCTTTCAAGTGAGTATTATACGAAAGTTATGACACTTGTGATAATCTTATCTTGATTGTGATAGAATTGCTCCAATGAGAAGTTGAGATTGATTACATCTCAAAATGTTAAGTCCACCTATTTCTAATCAAAATGTACGTGAAAAATCGATTATATACGAAATCATACACGTAAATGTTAGGTGTATCTATATTACAAAAATAACACGAGTTATTAAGTAAGTTCTTTCACCTGGTAAAAACAAAAATTGAGATCTTATCATGAATCAATGTTATATAACATCACTTCATTTATGCACATGTAACATTGACAAAAGCTTCGGATTTTCATTGCGAAATGACTGACATATGTATCATTCTTGTTTAAGCTTTTAGAGAAAGAGATAATTAATGACATAAATAGACCATGAACATTGGCTCAATGTCAATGTGTCCCTTAACTTTTAATTCGTTTAATATAGTCATTGGACTTTTGATACATGTTTAATGTAATTCTTAAATTATATGAAAATATTCAATGTTGTCCTTTCATTAATTTAAATTCAAGGTTAACATTAAACAAATTAACTCAATGTACAATCGGATTACATGATCTCTTGTTCGAGAAATTGTCCCCTATGGTTTCACTTATAATTCACTTTGAGTGATTGTTTTGATCCATCAAATTCTGGATATCAATTGGAACCAGCATTAACATCTGTGGTAAACAATAGATGCCCACGATTTTTAACAGTATTGAGGTATAGTATAAGTGTATCACCCGTGAATCCGAACCGAAAGCAGCAGGCAACAAAAGCTGGAGACTATGGCATGCATAAACTCGAACAGAAGGGATCTGGCAAGAGGAAGAAATGGGAACAAAGTTAATTGGGATAATTGTCCAAAAACGTCATAAACCTATTGTACGATAGTCAATTTAGTCATAAACCTTTCAATTTTACCAATTTAATCTTAAACCTTTTGATGATTAGTCAATTTAATCATAAACCTTTCTTTGTGTCAATTTAGTCATAAACCTTTTGAAAATTTATCAATTTAGTCATAAACTTATTATTTAGATACTTGGGCAAAAGGACTACATTGACAAATCATCAAAAGGTTTAAGACTAAATTAGCAATTCATCAAAAGGTTTATGAACAAATTAGCAAATCGTTAAAATTTGTAGAATTAAATTGGCACAACTAAAATAAGACTGAATTGACCTACGTACGATAGGTTTAAGACTTTTTGGATAATTTTTTTTAAGTTAATCACACGATTAATGATAATGCTTATTTCCATTACGATACCTAACTTAATCGCATGATAAGATCATTGGCGAAAATGAATGGAATAAATTTATTGGTAAGCATATCGAAGAAGAGAAGTCCGATAGCATCTGTACAAAGCGTCCGCCGGCTAAAAGCTAGCTAGAACGGCGCAGAAACGGCATCCCTCGGAGATGGTAGTCACAATTTATCACGATGGTCGTCATTAGGCTCTCCCTCTAGATCGAGTCTGTTGCCACAACAAATTACTGGTTCCAAGCCCTGTATTATGCAGCATGTCTGGCATTATCACATCAGGTGAAAGAATGAAGAGAACTCTTCACCACAACACGCTTAAACACGCGCGAAGACAACGCATATGCTTTTGGAAAGACAAAGATACAGACCTGCAAATCACTTTGATTATAATAAGTTTTAAACTTCTTTAACCCGATAATATTGATAATATTCAACAATTGCAACACGAGTGCGACAGATTACTCGCGGAGGAAATAGAACCCTTAGAATACATATACGTCATGACCATCGGATCCGATGTATTATCGCATGCACTCATGTGACCAACTTGATTCAAGAATCCATGTGCACTCGGTAGATGCACATGCGATCGTATCTAAAGGGTAAAGGGTGTAAAGCGCATAATCAAGATTATATTGAGAAAAGTTTAGGTGCTTTCAAAAAATGACATTTTATCCATCCGAATCAATCATCACATGTCAAGTGTTATAGGTTGTCATTTATAACGTAAAATGTTGCTTCGAGTAGCGATAGACTCAAGCGAACAAAGGGCGTCGTCATGCTCAAAAAGAACGAAAACCTCTCGTTACTTCTGAGATATGGATCAACTGATGGCGAGAACTGAGAATTTGGGACAAGAAAGCTATCATCGACTCCTCTAGTTTCATTATCATCTGCTGCTTCAATTTGCATACCACTGTTAATCGCATATGCAGATCACGCATGAACATCAAGGAGAAAGTATAGAGTAACACATTACCTCAGTGAAGATCCTCAAGGCCTCTTCCATGGTGCAGCTATTCACCACGTACAGAGCCGCCTCCTGTTTCCCAAGCGCACGCCATGGACGTTGATGTTGATCACCACCATCCCAAACTCACGTTGATTAGTTCCCCCATCGAAAAATCACTTGCTTACACTGATAAAGAACATGAAGAGAGAGGTTTCTGACTGTATATACGCGATCCTTACCCTGGCAAGCTTCATCTGATGGAAGCTGAGCGTCTTCGGCTCGCTGTCAATGGACGCTCTGCCCTCCATGCGCGCCATCGACGCTCCTTCTTCTTCTCCCATCATTTTGCAGAGAGAAAGAGACACAATGTATCGTGTCTTGATTCCTATGAAGGTGGGTTTCGAATAGTGGGAATGAAAAACGTCACGTTCTTCCTCCTCCTTATATTTGCAAAAGTCGTCGGCGACCGTGAGCTGACTCACTACGGAAACCGACGGGTGGGCCGCGCGTGGGGACGGTGTCGGCCAACCAGGTGGACGGCCACGATCGGGTGGCCACGGATCGTAGGGAGGAGCCGGCGGCGGGGGCACGTAACGTGGAGGTTCGGCAATGGCGTGGCGCGTCTCGTTTGAAAAGCGCTACGTGCGTGTGAATTTGGTGAGCACTTGGCCAATGGAGATCCAACACCAAAACGCACCAGCAAATCTCTCGATGATAACGTGTTCCTCCTTTTGACGCAGCATCCAATGTTTCGGATAGATAAAATATTTGTCGAGACCAGGCCCAAATTCCAAACGAAACAAACCGTCCTCGGGGAGCGATTTGTCGTCCCCATGAGGCGTAATGTCGTACATGTTGTCGTGATAATTACAGCGCAAATGAGTAGAGAGGCTTGGAGTTATCGACAAGTAGCCCAGACCTATTTTCTATTATCCAACTGTTAATCGATTCCCTAGAAATGATTGCTGGATATTCACTATCGATTGTATAGATCGCATCCTTTTCTTGTGACAAGAGAACTCGCTTTGAGAAGTAGATTTCAAGCTTATCAAACACCCTAATAACCTCAAAACCCGAGCCAAAACTAATGGCACTTCACCGCACGGAAAACATGAAATTATTTGTACTTCATGGTATGAAAAAGCAAACTATGTGTGTTGTGTGCCTAATCCAAACACAATAACTAAGCAAATCCCAAATGATTAATGTAGTTTTTATTGACCCTAACCCTAAATTAAACATTACAAAATCATCCTAGAATTGGCTGATTAATCTATCTCATTATTTTGTAAGGTTTGTTTGATTACACTGTCTAGGTCTCAAATTTCCAATGGATTCGGAAAATTGCGAAAGTTCGAAGTCCAAGTAGGATCCAACGTCCGACCGGCCATTATAAATCGGCCAAGCAATTCCCTATCCCTACTCTTTTCATTTATACACATATAGCGTGTCCATCTATATATGTCCTTACAGCCTTAATTATGACTTGACGTTTGAAATCATAAAAGAATTTTAATTTTACTGTAAAATTAGCAAATACAGTGCAAAGGAGATATAATTGACTCTAGTCTCATATTAGTAAATCGTGATGCTGCATATGAACTGGAGCCAATCTGAGTTTTCTTTTTATTTCCCTTAATATTGCAAAGCTTAGTTATATTATCCCGTTTTCATTATTGGATTACGATGCAGCAGAAATGGGTTATTAAGAAAGTAAAATATCGTCAACAAACCTCCTCATCTTTCTGAAACTCTTCACTCTTTTGAAGCCTTCACGTGGGCTCCTGCTTAGTCTTTGCTTTTCCTTTTATTTGTTTTGATTGTCTTTTTTTTTCTCTCTCTATTGATCTGTTTTGGGAGTTTATGTGTGTGAATAAATTTCTGCAATTAATTTTGGGTGAACGTGGAAACCAGTTCAACCATTCATCCAATCAACAGCCATTGAGGAGGATGTTCATGACTTGACTCCAGAATCTTTCCGAAATTAAGCCACTCTCCTCTCTCAATTTAGATTTATATCTAGATCCGGAGGTTTTACTCTCTGGAACTAGATCTAGATATAGATCTGAAAGTTCCTTACAAGTATTTAATCTGTGTTCTTTCAACATATTGATGTTGGTATGTGCATGGCGATAGTGATAAAAATGTTGAACCTAGACATGCACCACAAGCCGTTGCAAATAAAGTGAGAGATCTCGACGTGTGTGCTTATCACTGAATCTAATGATCAACTACCGAACATTTACAGCGTCATATCTGTTTTCGAGGGATTAGAGTGTGCTTCTAGCTACAAATTGTGCTTTGTTAATTACATTCCGATATGTGCTTGTTCCACAATTATTTATGACTTGTTAGGCTTGAAAGTATTCTATATACCTCTTGAGTATTATTCCAAGAAATGGATGGTCCTCTCTTTCGACTAACAAAAAAAAAGTAAAATATTGATCTTAAGTGATTATCTGATTTACATCCAATTAGTTTTTCATCCCTACAATTATTTGATGCCATTGCACATGACATTCTAGTGATATTTTCTCGATTTGGATGTCCATTAAGAGATATGTTTCGGTTTATGTGTCCTTAGATAGGTTCATCTGGATAGCGAAATTATGTTGTTTCGTGTAAAACATTACGGATTCTTATTTTTTTGTAACGATGAATTTCAATGAGTGTTGGTAAGTATAAAAAAATTGTTGGCAAGAAAAATTACCATGATACCTTTTCCAAATAACTTGTTTGTAACCTACTGACATAGTTATATATTACAAACTTTATTACTACTTGCAAATTACAAATTTTTAGTAACTCACCAACTTTTCTTTGCAGAATTACTAATGCTTCGGATTTACCAACTCTATGAAATTAACCTAAATTAGAGTGACTCAGAATCCTCCGTCAATATTAAATGACCGACCAGTTTTGTGTAACTAAATCTCATTTAAATTACTTGCCTACATTTAGCTATATATTTTTTAACTTACTGACTTTTCAGTTAAATTGTGTTGCGACCAAAAAAAAATTTGAATCGTCCACTTTATCTACCTCGGTACTAACTTTTTCTTAGAGGTTACCAACCTAAATCAACGTAACTCACCAATTTTTTCTCTCATTAAATTACCACCTAGTACTTGTAGTCGATAAATTTAGAAAACAAATAAACGTTTATTAATAAGTCAAATGAGAGTTGCTAAACCCAAAATTAATTTATAATTTCATCGAAAATAAAGCTGTAAGTTTCTCAAATAAAAATCGATGAACTCATACCAGAGTTGATTGATTGTAAGGCATTCTTAAAAAGAAGCGAAGAAAAGTTGCTAATTTGCAAACTGTCGTATCGAACATCGCAAAATCGCACAGTCGCGCGAGATTTTCTCGAATTTCCTTCTTTAAAAAAAGAAGAAATTTGAGGCTGGAGCAAAGGGAGTGCCACACAAATTCCTTTCTTCTTTATTCTTCAAACACCCTGGCAATAGGGCCACATCTTCATGAGAGGCGGCACCAATAATTCTCCCATAGGGCACACGCCCCCTCCCCCCACATTCATGAATCTTTTCAATCATGGACCTGCCTATATCATTATATATATATATATATATATATATATATCTTTTACGCAAACTCGAAAAATTAATTACCCCGCTCCAAATCAAAGTCCATCACGCTGCCACTCGAGTGAATTTTCGTTTACTATATAGGATTATTGTCCAAAAGGTCATAAACCTTTTGTACAATAGCCAATTCAATCCTAAACTTTTTGATTGTATCAATTCAATCTTAAACCTTTCGACGATTTGTCAATTCAGTTCTAAACCTTTTGATAATTTGCCATTTTAGTCCAAAACATATTATTTGGATAATTGGTCCGAATGAATACATTGGCAAATCGTCAAAATTTTAGGACTAAATTGGCGCAATCAAAAGATTTAGGACTAAGTCGGTAAATTGTCAAAATGTTTAAGACTAAATTAGCACAATCGAAAGATTTATGACTGAATTGGCAACCGTACAATAAATTTAGGATTTTTTGAATAGTTTTCCTTGTAATATAGTCACGCATTAGGCTCAAATTTTAAAGATAATCGAAGGAGTGATTTGGGCCATTAGTTTAGGCTACGAATGACAACCATTTTGTTTTAGAAATCAATTTCTAGCTAGATAATTTTTTTCTATTTCTATTACTGGCTGAGTTTCTAAGGAAAAAAACACGGTTGATAACGACATAAAATTTCTATTCCTGAAACAAAATTTATTTGATAACTGCATAAAATTTCTCCCTCTTAGGTGACCAGTGAGCAGATGGTGGGCGGATGGGGGGTGGCAGACGGTGGCCGCGTATAGCGGGCGGAGGCAGCAGAAGGTGACACGGCCATTGCGGAGGACGGCAGATGGAGGCGGCCAGCATCAGGCAACGATTGGAGGCGGGCGATGGCCAGCGGAGGGAGTAGGGTGGCGGCAGGAGGGGGCCGGCGAGGGAGGAGGGCGGATCCAATCCAAAAGCGTCCCTAAAAGTGTCGCTATACAGAATGGTCGATGCCAATCATGTTCACGCCCATCTTGTTTTTTTAATTCCGATGGGGGTCCCAACGCTATCTTACGCACCCAAAAGTGGATTTAAATGACATATCTGAATTTTTTTAATGCCGACGATCCAATAAAGTCACGAAGCCTAATCTAACTTTGTCCTCTTAATTGTCACGAGTTTTCCTTTTTATAATTAGATTTGATTCTCGTGTTAGTTCACGGCTAAATTGTTTCTAAAATCGAGGGTCGTGCTAGGCAATGGAATCTTGGGAAGTTGGTGAGATGGGCAGATCGATTTGAGAGAGAGCATCTTTTTGGAAGAAATCTATGCGCCCGATGATAATTATGTGTTGTTAATTAGATACAAGGTACTAATCTTAGGTTGGACAGTGTTTGATTGTTTATGGCAATTATTGGATAATGTATTTGTATTAGGTACGAGAATCATGGGGTGGGGATTTTTCTTCTTCTTTTTTTAACATTATACATACTTGTAAGTTATAAAGTTACACCAAGATTGTTGGACTGATGATAAAAGAGCCGCATGTCCTCCACGAGGTCATGAATTCGATTCGCGTCGTGATCGAATCTATAAACATCTCATGCCGTGTTGTTTAACCGTAGAATATCCCCCTTGACCGTTAGCATTTTGGTAGGGCCTTGGTGACAGGATCGTCAACCTTGGGCATTCGGGTTGTGGCCTGCATAGAGTAATTATGGCGTAAACCTGAAATTTCGTAATCGAGAAATTATGAATCATGAGGTGGGGATTTTTCTTATAGAACATTATGAATATTGGTGAGTTATAAATTTACAACTAAGATCGTTGAACTAATGATAAAAGAGTTACATGTCTTTCACAGAGAAAATTATCCTAAAAATCCTAAACTTATTGCACTTTGGCCAATTCAGTTATAAACCTTTTAATTTTATCAATTGAGTCTTAAAAATTTTCACATTTTATCAATTCAATCTATCCGGTCAATTTTGGCTAAAAATTGATGAGTAGATGCCGGTAGTGCTACGTAGGACAGTCAGCGTTGACATTTATAATTTTTTTTATATATTATATATTTTTTATTCTTTCCTTTCCTCTTTTTCTACGAAGTCCAGCGAGAGTCGCTGACCACAAGCGAGGCCCGCTAACCCTTGTCAACCACAGGGGAGGGCCGATGAAGGTCGGCCGGCCCTCACCTATGACCAAAGTGGGTTGGCAAGCAGCCCTCATTAGGCTTGGAAGAAAAAAAGAAAAAAAAAAGCAAAAAATTATAAAAATTGTTCACGTCAGTGCCGACTGTGTCATGTAAGACGGTCGACGTCCATATCATCGATTTGCAGCTAAATTTGGCCAGATGGACTCAATAAGAAAAATAGGAAAAGGTCTAAGACTCAATTGACAAAATTAAAAAGTTTATAACTGAATTGGCCAGAGTACAATAGGTTTATAACTTTTTGTACAATTTTCCTGTCTTTCTCAAGGTCATTAGTTTGATTTGCATCGTGAGCAAACCTCTAAACAGCTTGTACCACGTTGTCTAGCATATCTTTAAGACCGTGAGCATCTTGGTAGTGCCTTGGTGACGGGCTTGCCAACCTCAGACGTTTAGGTCGTCATTATCGCAGAATAGCTATGGCTCAAACCCAAAATTCCTTAATAGGTTTAGGGCCTTTATGGTAACGTCCAAAGCGAGTCGCTAGCACTGATCGCCCCTACCAGCCCTTTATACAAAAGACTTTCTTTATAATAAAGTTATAGCAATAAAAAAGACACGACCCATGCGAGAGTTAGTAGACTGTCCAGATAGTTAGATTCCATGTATTATTCTATCGAGCTTGTGGATAATATATATATATATATATATATATATATATATATATATTTAGACGATCTAAATCTCAAAAAATTTCCATCCCAAAGTGATAATAATGTCAAACTAGTTTATAAACTGCTTCATGCATATTGAACCACTGTCCTTATTGCATGTTACTTGCATATAACTTCCTCAATCTCCAAAGCACATACTACTGATTAATTCCCTTCATGAGCTATATACCACCATCTCGAATTAATCCTTTTCTTATGCAATCTAGGAGTGTGCAAAATGGATCACCCAAATTGGAAATTGCCCGGACCGGCCCGGACCGATCGATTTGATCCAATTTCCGGAAGTGTCAATCCAATTCTCGGTTCTTAAAAGTGGAATCGGTGTTCGGACGGTCGGGTTCCTAGTTCCAAGGGGAACCGAACCAGACCGACTACATATACTTATTTTTGTGATTATTTATAGTCAGCATAGGGAATACAATTCCAAATTTAGAACATATGTCTAGTTGGCATGGGAAACACAATTCGTCATCGCATTGACTTGAATTGTATGCTTGATTTTGTGATTATGTATAGTCGGCACAAGAAACACAATTCTAGTTTTGAACATATAGTGGGAAAAAAAGCTGACCGGTTCTATTAGACCGGGACCAGACCGGTGTCCGATCACCTCTAGAATTTTCCCCCACCAAGTTTCTTCTCAAAGAAAATGCCAATTATACGAATTTTTCTTTTCGAATATCTTTGTCCTCCCCATTTTTTTCTTTTTTAATTTTTTTAGGTGGAGATGGATGGACCGACATTGAGATACACGCACGCGTGATCAAACAAAATCAAATATATCGAAGATAAAATCGAATGTAATTAAGTAGGATGATCTAGACCAACATCGATTGGCCGATGTTTGGCAATCGGCACCAAGAACACTCAACGAGCTTTATAAAGTTTTCATTGTGTCATTCGCTTTCCGAGTCCTTATCCTAAGTACTGTTGCACTGGCCCATCTCACTACAATGGATATATGACCAGCTGGACCGCACCGAGACATGTGTAGATAGAACTTAGAAGAAGCTGGAGGTGATTATTATCTGATTAATCAAATCATTAGCAGAGGCAAAAGGGCATGCGCACGAACGAATCTAAGGAAAAAGTCACCACAAAATCACATGGGATAAGTAATTGACAGAGAAATCAAGTGAACATATCGATCACGCGGCTTTGACGGAGTTCATTCATGCACAATGCTGCAGTTCGAATGTGTAATTATATGTTAAAAAAGATGCAAGACGATAATGAGACATAGCCGTCGCCACAACAGACGAAAACAGATCAGAAAGAGTACTTATTGCGTGAATGACACGGTGATAGTGCTAATTACGAAATGAAGCTGTATAAAAAAAAATCTCAAATCATTACCCTCACGCTCCAAATTGAGTCTTGTCTCGTAATAAATATCCGAATCGGGATCCCTGACCTGAGTCCACCTTCCGTTAGCATTCCATCTAATACCTTGTTAAAAATGCACATGTGTCGATGCTTGTGGAATGGATTCGACGCCGACAATAACAAATTCGACATGAAAAATCCACATGTATTGGCACGTATGGATTCTAAAGGAATGTTAGGTGTAGGTCAGCGCTACCGGCCCGAGATTCTTTGTGTGATGAAAATCAATTCGGTGCGAACGTATCGAAAGGTAACCATTCGAAATTTTCAACGGTAGTAACCCCTTTTTTCAACTGGACCTTTGGGGCGGCGGGTCCGGTCGTTTCCGGATACATTCATAATCGCGAGTTTAGCTAATTAATGACAACGCATGGCATCTTTAATCAGGGATTAACACGGCCATAATCCAAGCCCTAGAAAAAGCTTGTAACCTTTTATAGAGAGAGAGAGAGAGTGGGCAAAAAGCATACAACGCGCTGACCGAAAGGGTCAAGCGAGGGAATGCGATGCGGTGTGAATATGAGGAGCGACGTTTGCCTTCCGTACGAAAGTTCTGTCCAAATTGCACGGCCATGTCGCCATGTGCTTGACCTTTGCTCCTTTCGACGTTGATTCCTTCCTTTGCTTCGATATTTACAACCGAAAAAATATAGAAAAAAAATCGAGAAAGAAGACATGGAAAAGCTTTCACATGTGAACGTGAGGGACGAATGGGTCAAGTAGTGGAATTTTTGGAAAATATTATTATCCCCTACCAAGATCTGGGAATCGATTGCAATCCTAATCATACAACCTTGTTAGATTTTGTATGATCATGGATCATGATTGATTCGGTTCATGATGAATCGCATTCGCGTAAAAGTATATGCCATCGTATCGCATTGCCACACGGAAAGGATTAAGGCGGGATGCAGAAGGCTGAGCTTTCCGGGACCTCTTGTCCGATCAGGGGAGATGGGTTTGAGCTCGATTCGAAGGCCGGCTTCGGGGGACTTCTTTTTTCTGCTACTCTTCTGATTGCGGCGAGTTATTCAAGCAGGCCGAATAATAATTGGATTGTTAGGCCATTGATCCACTTTGCGAATATACTATGTTATGCACGAGCATCTGATTATATTATATACGTGTTGATAAATTAGGGCGATGGTAGACCGATGATCCATGATGACTCCGCACCAAACCATGCAAAGAAGTCAAATGATCCCTAACACTCGATCCCTCTTTTTTTTTATTGGTCATGTCCCATCCTATCAAATATCTCTTTTGCAAGCCACTATGTGTGCCATGTACTATGCGCAGGTTACGAAAACCTTGCTTCCTAACTCATGCGTGAAGAGATGTATCGAGAACCGAAACAGAACGATCACGCAGAAATCAGAAAAATAGACGATGCACGAATTTATCCAGATTCACCCTCGAATAGGGCTACGTCCTGCAAAGAGATTTCACTATATTTTCGGTTTACAGCCACTTGTCTCGTTACAATGATCAGAAAAACGAGCAAAATATATATATGCCCCAAACGGGCCCAAAACCTAAACCTATATGAAATCTTTTAATTTCGCACCATACGAGCCAGCCTAAGCCCGTTGAGGTTTCGGGGGCGCTGCCCCCGAGCCCCCGCCCGCTCACCGGCGAGCAGGGCAACCGTCCGCTGACCGGGCAGCAGAACCCTAGTCGGGGGGCGCTGCCCCCGAACCCCCGCCCGCTAATCGGGCAGCGGGGCACCCGTGTCGGGGGCACTACTCCCGAACCCCCGCATTCCTCACGCATGGGTCACATGTCGTTGGACAACACTTCAGTTTTCCTAAACTCACGTGGGCATACCCGGTGTGAGAAATAAGGGTCCCCGAAGTATTCGCCAATTCCAACAATGTGTCCCTACCCCAGTTTTCTCAAAAAGGTAGGCAATCGAACTTTGCACCCGCTCTTTTTCAAGTTGAGAATGATGGCCACCGAAACAACCCCTGTGGTTCTTGATCCCTCTCTAAAGAGGTACAAGAACTAGATTCTGCACGGACTGTCTCGTCATATATCACCAAATGATTATGCGAAACATTCAAATTTATGAAGTGGACAATCCGGACATTGGTTCGCCTCTCGGGCTACCTTCTTTGTCACATTAAAGTCAAGTTGGCTGATTAGGTCCGCCCAAAAAGTCCACGAAACGGCGAGACACGAGGGAGAATATCTACATCTATAATCTCTAGAAGCAATCATCTAATCGAGCCAACCACCCACTCCAATTTGCTTGTCGAAGACAATTCTCTTTATTTTATAAGACTAAAGTCACTGGCATGTCAAATGACGCAATGGCAAACTTCAAGATATATCATCGAACGACGACCAATCCTAATCCAAATCCCCCCTAGGAAATTGTTCATATTCCCTCTTCTGGAAGTGATTGCGACCTCTTCGATGGACATTTCCCTCTTGGCCCTCCAAAACCACGCGTCTAATCTTTGCCCTCTCTCTTACTCATTCATGCCTCTTTCCTTCTTTTGTCACTCGTTCTAGCCTTCTAGGGTTTTACTTTTAGCCTTCGATTATTGTTAGAATGTGAGTGCTCGACTTTATGCTTTCTTGTGGCAGCTGTAAAGAGAATAGATGTTTCGTGCTGAGCAAGAGTGTGTTGTTGTGGAGCAATCTTTTCCTAGAAACGGGTTGCTGTCTCCTGATTTTTTGTTGGAGATTGCCACATGCAAAATGAAAGAGAATTATCGTCACGGTCGAGATGATTGCGAACGCGCGAGGAAATATGACTCGGCACGATCGGTTGATCAATCATAGATGTTCTCTTGTCTATGGATAGATAGCATGCAGAGTGTGCATGTATGCAGAAGATGGTGCGAAAGTTTAGGGTTTTTCTTTTTCACTCAATTGGAGTGGAAGTGAGGCTAGTTTGGGACGACTGACCGTGTCTCAAACTCGAACCCAGCAACTTCGATTGTATATCAAATCGAACTCCAACCAACTTGTGTTTTTGGCGAGATCTCCAAACCCAAATTGGATTGGTAACTATGCGATAAAGCAAATACTCAAAAACCCGCAATATCTTAGCATTTGATCGCAATCACTATTTGTCATTTGAACCTCAAACTCCATTTATATGGGACCCCAAATCAATCCGACACCCAACTCCTGTCCATGACTTGTAGGGGTTCATGTGACTGGTAACCCCATAAAACTCGACCACGAGCCGCGACCACCCCTTTAACTAAATGTTCGATACTCGATTTAAACTTTAGTTTATAGAGTTTCGCTAATATTTCACATGTGAATTCAGTATGATAAGCATGGATAATGTCTCCCAACTTGACATTGGAGGTCCCAAATTAGATCGTTCTGACTCGTTCAAAATAGGGTTTTGATAAGCTCGTACATGTGAGGGGAAAGATGATCTCGATCGGGTTTGTTCCGTGCATGTTCAAACAATTAAGTTCACCGCGTGCCTTCGTAGCTCCAAACTTCATAGTCGAGCATAAAAAAACAAAGCCAAGCAACGTAATACGCAAATCACGATGCTTTCGTCCACCTTTATTCTATAATCAAATCGAAAACAAAAGAAAGGGATTGATGTGACGCGGGATTAGATGAAATTCTAACTTAATCGGTTTATTCTTGATACGAAGATGGGTACAAATTACAAACAATGATTTATCTTTTCCTTCTTTGGGACGTGGACGGTGTCCATCCAAAACGTTACCTTCTTGCTTGATTGAAGGGACATTGCCGAGGAACAATATTTGAGGTCATGTTTAGTATAAAAGAATGGAGACCGGAATGAAATCGGTGTTTTGATTGTTAGAATATTGTCATTAACATTTCGAGGTTGTAATTGATTTCATGATTTTCATTACTTTCTAAAATAGCTAATTTCCTTATTAGATTAGATTACTTCATTTCATCTAGATACTGTTCATTTATAAATACCCCTCAATTGTAACTAATCTGAAATTGAATATCATAGTAACCCTTTTCTTATTATCGGTTCTAGGTTGGTACTAATTGCGGTTGCATTGGTACGGAGGTGGAATATTTTTTAGGTGGATCTCAAGAACGCACTGTTGAATGGCGATCTTGCCAAATTCAGCACTACCGCCAAGCAATTTGGATTTCAATTTAACTCTCATGATGAAGCAATATTTGTTCGTCAAAGTGATGGAGGCATTATGTTACTTCTAGTTTATGTGGATAATATGATCATTATAGGAAATGACATTGAAGAAATCACAAATCCAAAACAATATCTCATCGGCCTATTTGAGATGAAAGATCTACACTTTCTCCATTATTTCTTAGGCATCGAAGTTTCTTCTAGTTAAGATGACTATTATCTCACTCAAGCCAAATACACCTCGGGTCTTATTTCTCAAGTGGATTTCACTGACTTTAGAGTAACTTCTACTCTATCGAAGACTAATGACAAGCTCGACTTTTTTCTGTGGTGCCCCTTTGATAGACGCTACATTTTATCGATAGTTGGTTGACAGTTTAATGTATTTTTTTTTTTGGTAAGGACAGTTTAATGTATTTCATCATCACCCATCTCAACATATATAGCTTTCGCGATTTACAAAGCGAGTCAACTTATGTCAACCCTGCAATCTATTCACTATGCTATTGTCCTGCCGAGGACCCTATTTTAGGGTCTTCACTATCCTTCTAACTCCAGCTTAGAGTTACGCACCTACTCAGATTCAAATTATGCTGAGGATGTGAATGACCACATTTTTTACAAATGATTTTTATGGGGAAAATTAACAAAACGGTCGTAAACCTATTCAGCTCGGTCCTAAACCATTTTTTATTGTCAATTTAGTCCTAAAATTTTTACATTTGTGCTAATTCAGTCTATCCAGCCAATTTTAGCTGGCTGATGCTAACGTGAATGCCAGGCGTCTGATCGACGCTAGCGTAACAAAATTTTTTTTTTTACAGATTTTTTTCGAATTTTTTTTTATTTTTTGCTTTCCTTCTTCTCCTAGCCGCCATATAGGCTAGGGGCTAGGGCTGGCAAGGGCAAGCTCGACCTCACCCAGATCTAGCGAGGCTCGACCTTGCCATGGCTAGGCGAGCTCGCCCGTGCCCAGATTTGGCCATGGTTGGGCGATCTCGCCATGACTGGTAAGCTCGCCCTTGCCGGACCGGTGGCTAGTGAGGTGACCTTGCTCGACCGGCTAGAGGAAGAAGGAAAGAAAAAAAAAATAAAAAAAAATTAAAGATTGCCACGTTAGCGTCAGCCGGACGCTCAACGTTCACGTCAGTGCCGCCCGGTCAAAATTGGCCGGATGAATTAAATTGACATAAATGCAAAAGGTTTATGATTGAATTGGTAAAAAAAAAGGTTTAGAACTGAATTGGCACAATTACAATAAGTTTAAGACTATTTTGGTAATGTTCCCCTTTTTATGTCTACCTCTCGACAAATTAAGAAGCGAGTATTGTCTAGCTACCTTGGCTTTAGAAAGACATGGGCATTCCTCATAAATCACACACAATTGTTTGGTACTTTAGCAAAGCCGCCTCTTTATTTTTATCTATCCTATTTCTGACTTTCCTATTTCTCTCTTTGAATTTTGCTCGGCCTCTTACGAAGCGCGGGAATCGAATCCCGTACCTATGATACTAACATCCTCACCCCCCAATCTCTTTACCGATAGGGCCACATGCTTATTACCAGCAAAGCCGCACTTCATATTGCCCAAAATAATATTTTTTGGAGCTCATTAAACATACAGATGAGAACGACCAATTCTTCTTCGAGGAACCGTTGACTTTGTCCACGTCTCCTTTGCTTATCAAATCAAACAACGGGTGAAGGCTCCTCCAGTTGGTTCCCTTCCAACCACTTCGAGTTTGAGGTGTTAGAATATTATTATCTAAAATTTTCGATATTAATTGATTTTTTTTTGGAATTTTCATTATTTTCTAAAATAGCTAGTTCCGTTGTTAGATTAGACTACTTTCTTTCTTGTACATATCCATATACTGGATGGTCAAACAATAGAATAAGCCCTTTTTTCTTTTTATCAGTTCTAACTTTGACTGTACAATTTTTTTTTCCTCAGACTTTGCATGCAGATGAAGGAACCTTGACTACTTTAGAGAAGGAATTGTGAATTATTCCCATGCCACGTTCTTCTCTACTTCCTCCAACTTTGGATTTATTTATTCAACGGTATATCTCTCTCTATCTCTCTCTCACATTTCTTTTCAAGAATATATTTACCTTTTGGTTATCCAAATTAGTCTTTTCCAATATTATATGACATAAAAATGTTAGTATTGTATGTGATGTTCCTTCTTTCTTTCCACGGTATCTATGCGTTTGTTTGACGAACCTCTTCCATTAAAAGTGAGTACAATCTTGGTTCAACCTGCGAATTGGTGAACCGGTTGGCTTTGAATGATTCCCGGTTATCAAATTTCGGAATTGGCAATAGAAGCCGAAAATAAAATTGAACCGGTATGCGTTGCTTTTTAATGTATAATTTTTTTTCTCTTTTAGAATTAAAGCTGCATTGGGGGCAAAGGCAACATGCATTGTGAACTCCAAAATCAATATTAGAACTCAAAAAAACTAAATCTTTGTTATTTTTTCGTGGCGGGATAAGGAACTCGTGCTAAGTTTCGCATTAAGTAGGAAATCCATTTATACTTAGCGAAAAGATAAGTCTTAGATTTTCAATTCCAACATAAGAAATCTGATTATCGACAAAAAAAAATTTATACACTCTAATTAAGAAAGAATTATAGCTTCCAAAACATAAAAGAGATACCATCGGTTCTCAAGACAACCGGGGAACCAGATCGAGACCGGCTAGTTTGCTTCTTGGTTCCACAAATTAAGAATTGACCCACTTCGGTATGGTTCCTGGTTTTAGAGTGGGAATTGATATACTCAGAAACCAATCACTCCTAATTTCAATCGTATCGAATATAACTGAAAAATCTGGTTAGGCATTGTTATACATGATGTCATTAATAGAAACAAATTAAGAAACATACAAAAAAAACCAAACATGACAAAATATAACAATTGCAACGAATTGGGTTGTTTACTACATAATTCAATTAATTACTTCGAATATTAATATTAATAGATATAATTACAAACCCGACACCATGAATCGCCAGTTGAGGTAGAAATAGATAATACGAAGTTAAATTTTACATCACGAAACAATTTTTTTCCTTTTCCTTTTCCTTTTCCTTTTCAGGTAGAAACAAAAACTTTTATTGATTTTTTTTTTACGGTTAATACCATGAAAAACTCTAAGTAATAAATTCACCTCGAACTAATTTTTTGACTACAAAAGACCCCAAACTGGTACACTTATGACAAATTTACCCCAAACTATTTTTTTGATCACAAAAAACCCTCAACTGGTGAACTTGTGACAAATTTGCTATCTATGGAGCTTGATTAATATCACGAAAAATCACAAATTGATAACGTGTGACAAATAGAGAGATAAAATCTTAAACTGGTACACCCGTCAGATGTCGCGTGTCATCGAGCTCAGCAATTTGATCGTAAAATTTAACGGAAACTAACGGAGGGTAAATTTGCCACAGGTGTACCGGTTTGAAATTTTAAGAGTCCAAAAAATTAATTCAGAGCAAATTTATCACTCGGGATTTTTCACGGCATTAACAATTTTTTTTGCCACTAGATTCGCATAAACTGTTTTTGCGCACAAATTTGCAGTTCCGACCACGCGGGGGTTGGGGGGTTTCGAAATCAGGGGACGCGGACAGGACACACAAAGGCACAGCACAAGATCAACCCACGCTTTCTCTCTCTAGGAACCTGCCACGTCATCCCCCGCCTCCCCCCCCCCCCCTTCCCTCTATCCAACCACCTCCTGCCGTCCCCAGCCCAACCATTTCATCTCCACTTAGCTGTTTCTCACTCCTCACTCGCCCCCCCTCCCCCCCCCTCCTCCCCCTCTCTCTCTCTACAAAGGAGGAGGAAAAAACCACCCCGAAAAAAGTTGTCTTTTTTAATCCCTCCTCTCTCTCTCCTCTCTCTCTCTCCTCTCTCTTCCTGCCTATCTCCTTCTCTCTTCTTTCTCTCTCTCCTCTGTTCAAGCTAGCTGCTCGTCTTCCAGGCAGCTTCTGCCCACATAAATCTCGGTCCCAGAACCCAAGTCCGAACTTTCCATCTTGACTCCCTCCCCCCGCTCGTTTCGCCTCCACGGGCTCAAATTCCCTCTCTCCCTCTCTCTCTCTCTCTCTCTCTCTCTCTCTTTCTTTTGCGGTTTCTTGCAGTTCCTTGCAGTTTTCTTGGTTTTGTATCGACCCATCTCGACAACCCACCGGGAAAAGATGCCTGCTTGGTGGTCCAAGAAGTCCAGCAAGACCCGGGAGGCCGCCGCCGCCGCTGACAACAGCCTCGCCAAGTCGTCCATCAAGAGCGACGCGAAGCGGAAGCCCTGGAGCTTCGACGAGTCCGTCTCCTCCAAGAACTCGCCCAGGAGCAGCAGGGAGTTCGGGGGGATCGCGGTCGGCGGCGGCGGCGGCGGCTGCGGGGGGCCGGCCGCGGCGGCGGCGGCGGGCGGGTTCTCGGGGTTCGAATCGGATCGGGGGCTGCCCTTGCCTCGGCCCTCTGTCTCGTCCGTCCAGGGGATCGAGAACGGGTCGGTCTCCGTCTCCAGCGTGAGCTCGTCCGGGTCGTCGGACGATCACCCGTCGGTCAATGCTCACGCCCAATTCGGAGTCCAGAGGTTGGGTTTTATGAGATTCGTGCTTCGTCTCCTTCTTGCCCTAATTTTTTGCTCTTGATTTAACTTGAACCTATGATAGGGTTGATGATTCGGCAACGCGTGGGGTTTGAAATCCCGAAATATTTGGTCCGTGGTTCTAGGGCTAGCTTGAATTATTGGGGTTTTCGGTCACTTAGTTTGTGGGTGATACTGAGTGCTGATTTGTGTTGGTTTTGTGTGATCGGAGTAAATGATTAGCTGGGTAAGGAGGGTTTCTTGGTATTTGGTTGACATGGGATTCAAAGGGTCTGATTGTTTTCTGGTCTTATCCCTCTTTATCATGTCTTTCTTCTATCAAAGTCGGAGTTTTTATCGTTATAACTCAAGTAACACCAAGGACAAGGTCAATTTGGTGGCAAATTCGAGTCTTGCGCATCTGCAGTTGTTGGTGGCTTTCATTTCTAATCCCTTTGATCCCTTGTCTCTGTGTATGCGGGGTGTATTCAGCTTGCTTTTGTTGTTTGAGGTTTGCTAGGCTCAAAAGCGTGTATTATCGTATATGTAAAGACTTCAGACTTAAAGCGATAGTATTTCAGACACCGACTTGTGTCTTGCTTATGTTGAAGAAGATCAGATGAGTAGCGAGCGAATATCGTTCTTCAGAAAGGTTGGAATTCGAAAAATGGAGTAATGGCAGTTAATGTCGTTCTTAGAGGTGTGATGGGTAAAATGGATGCCTGTATAAGCAGCACGTGTAAGTAAGATCTATGTGGTGGTTTGATGACAGGGGACTCAGTGATACAAAGTGCACTGCAAGGCCAAGGAGCCCCGGTCCTTGTTCGAAGGGGCCCACAAGCCCCACATCGCCTCTTCATACACGATTGTCGGGTATCAATCTTGATTCTCCACAGTCAGGCAGGCAAGACGATAGTAGGAGTCCATGCCATCCGCTGCCTCTTCCTCCGGGTTCTCCTACAAGCCCTTCTTCATTGCCCAACAACAGAAACGGTGGGGCGCTTGAAAGCCCGACTTTTACCCTTTCAAAATGGAAGAAGGGAAGACTTCTGGGAAGAGGAACTTTTGGGCATGTTTACCTTGGATTCAACAGGTACTTGTACTCCAAAATTTACTTGCTAGTCGAAGAACTGAGATGTCTCACTT
Source organism: Syzygium malaccense (assembly GCA_031216405.1). Taxonomy (NCBI): domain Eukaryota; kingdom Viridiplantae; phylum Streptophyta; class Magnoliopsida; order Myrtales; family Myrtaceae; genus Syzygium; species Syzygium malaccense. The sequence continues at coordinate 45,321,496 of CM062260.1, forward strand.
TTCCTCCGTCGATTGTCATCTACTCTAGATGGCTTAATTTGGATGATTGGTGGAAGACCCTTTTCATGTTCTTTTTTTTTCAAGCAAAATCGATGTATTTGTTAACTTGTCTTTCTGCAAACATTTCAGTGAAGGAGGGCAAATGTGTGCTATAAAGGAAGTGAGGATTGCTTCAGATGATCAGACATTAAAAGAGAGTTTTAAGCAGCTTAATCAGGTCAACTGTCTAACCCATTTTATGTGAGCTTTTTGCTTTTACTCTTTTGATGGTACGAAAATGATGATGAACTTGTGTCTTCCGTCATCTGCAGGAGATAAACTTGCTTAGTCAACTTCGTCATCCAAATATAGTGCGATACTATGGAAGTGAATTGGTATGGGCCTATGCTTTAGTCAGAAACCTAAAAATTATAGGCTCATGCATTGGAGTACACACAAATAAACACAAAATGGAAACATTGGCACTTATGTGTGGAATTACGGTGAACTAATTTTTGATATTTTGCATCTGTCGTTCTTGTAGGGAGAAGATACACTCTCAGTTTATCTTGAGTATGTATCCGGTGGTTCAATCCACAAATTACTCCAGGAGTATGGTGCGTTTGAGGAGCCTGTTATTCAAAATTATACTAGGCAGATCACTTCTGGCCTTGCCTACTTGCATGGAAGAAATGTGGTGCACAGGTAATTGCCACTGAACAAGAGTTGTTGATTTCTTGTAAATGGGATGGCTGACTTTATAGGTTTTATTAAGTTTTGTTGATGGTATTTTGCACCTTGCAGGGACATTAAAGGTGCAAATATTTTAGTTGATCCCAATGGTGAGATCAAATTGGCGGACTTTGGCATGGCGAAGCATGTATGTCAATTGAATCAATAAGTAGTTTTAAATTTCCTTTTCTTCAATATTGCAAATGACTGCAAGTCTTCATGGGGATTCATGTCACTCTTTGCGTATGTATTTCATGACTCTCTTTAATACTCTACCCAACAAAGAAAAGATCCACTCCCCCTCCCCCACCTCCACACCCCCCCCCCCCAAAAAAAAAAAGAAAATTGCATTTTAATTATTTTGAGTGGTCTAATGCAAATTTCAACTTTAGGGCCTACGTTGCAACTATACCCTAGGGTAAGCAAAGGTTACTCCTCGATTTTTTTATTTGACATGAGAATTCCTTGGCAAAGTTAGAATTGTTTGTTACTTCATTGGGTACCTGTTATGTGAAGTTCAGTAATTTCTAGCCTGAGTGGCTGAACAACAAAATTCTTTCTGCCATGTGATCCTATGAGTGTTCTCTCACCCATATTCCCATGCCAACCCGCAAACATGGCCATGGCTATCGGGAGGTGTATATGCTCATTTTGCTAGTGCTAACAATGTTATGCGTAGATCATATGGAATTAGCACAATTTTGGTAAGGATGGGATGTATAGGTTGGTAACAAATCAGAGTGGCACAACGGAAGCATGGTGAGCCCATAACCCATAGTCCCAGAATCGAAACTGGATCTGATAAGAGAGAAAAGCTTCAGCCATGCCCATGTTTTTCCATCTACTGTATTTTGGTTGATTAAGAAGGCTTTCATCGGTGAGCAATGTTTTGAAAACGATATGGGAGAGCTAACTGGACGAGGGAGCAGTACCTGGTTTAATTGGCCCAACCCTCAGACGGTTTATACAAGGTAACCGGACCGGACTAGGCTCTGGTATACCGTTGAACCAGCCAGTTCAGTTCGGTTTTCGAAATATTGTTGGAAAGAAGACAACGGGATTTGTAATTATTGAAAGTTGGTTGAAAGAACTTTTGATACAATGGAAAGTTATGTCTGGATGGGATGCTTTTATCGACATTATAGTTAATTTGTCTTGTAACCGAGCTCCTTTGGTTTTGAGCTTTTTCTGTGTATGGGTTTGCACCCGCTTGGTGCTCTATAGTAATCTTTTCTTTTAACTATAAAAAAGGAGATTTATAGGTTGGTAAACTTAATTATATTACTAGAACCAATTTTACTTAAATGTGAACATTTTGTCACCATGTACCATAAACTATTTTCATACTGAGACGTTCTTGTCCTCTCTTGTTTTGATTCAGATAACATCTTGCCAATCAATGCTTTCTTTCAAGGGTAGCCCTTACTGGATGGCACCTGAGGTACTCTCTCTCTCTCTCTCTCTCTCTCTCTCTCTCTCTCTCACTCTCCTGGCTTGCATCTGCATACGCATGTGCATGTACTCATCTTGTGATGAATACTACAGATAGTTCCTTCCCCCATGTTTGCATACATTTCATTTCACTTCTTATCCATGTTCCCTTTGCCCATGGCTTTGCCCTCTAATTTTGTTGATTTATTAAACCTCAGGTTGTGATGAACACGAATGGCTACAATTTGGCTGTTGATGTGTGGAGCCTGGGATGCACTGTTCTTGAAATGGCGACATCGAAGCCGCCTTGGAGTCAGTATGAAGGGGTGCGGTTAGACTATCCTGAACATCAATGTGCTTTTTTTTTCGCGCTTCTCCAAGAATCTGCAGGACTAAATCTGTTTTCTTTTATATAAAATTAAACAGGTGGCTGCCATTTTTAAAATTGGAAATAGCAAAGATATGCCCGAAATTCCCGATCACCTTTCTAATGATGCCAAGAGTTTCATAAGGCTGTGTCTGCAGCGTGAACCATCGGCCCGCCCAACCGCTGGACAGTTACTTGACCACCCTTTTATTCGGGACCAGGCAACATCAAGAGTATCTATAATTAGCATAACCAAACATGCCTTTCCTTCAGTGTTTGAGGGGACCCGCACGCCGGTAAATCCTTCTAGAATGCCTTTGTTTCCCTCTTCGAGATTCATTTGCCTATTCCTTTAGTTCATGCTTTTTTTAAGTGAGAGTGTTACACTATCTCTCAGAGATTATTTTTGTGTAAGAAGCATATGCAACGTGTCCCACAGAGATGGATCAATGGTGAGAAAGGTCTAATAAACTTGCATTAAGTTTCTGGCTAAAAAAAGATTTTGCGTTAGGTTTTTACTTTGGAGGTTTTATTTTTTTGCTGAATTCATTAATACTGGTTTGTGTCTATTATTGTGTATCTGCTCTCTGAGTAATTACTTGGTACTTATTTATTCTGAATTTGTATGAACCAACTTCGCATTGGGTGCGCAATGTGTTTTGTTTTTCATTACAAAAAGAAGGAAATGAAGAAAGGAATCTTGTGAAAATTTAGTTGTTGCAGAGAAGATTAGCGTGCCAAAAAATGAAGACTGGTTACATTGATGATGAACTGGCATTTACTTCACTCTTTTGCTTTGAGCAGCCAGCACTGGATCTCCATCCCAACAGAGGAAGCATGACTCCAGGTACTATGACTCCTCCTGAAATGGACTACACGAGACAGCCAGTTGGAATGTTCTCTCTCTCCAACAGAGGAAGTGTGACTCCAGGAAGTATGACTCCTCCTGAAATGGACTACACGAGACAGCCAGCAGGAATGCTCTCTCCCTCACGAGCCATGAGAAGCCCGAGGTATGTGCTTTTCCCATGCTTTTGTGCGTGTGCATGTGTGTGTGATTTTTGCGTTTCGTTGTGGAATAGAATTTATTTTCGGGATGTGTATCAACTTTTTTTTTTCGTACTAGCAGGAATGATGTGAGAATGATAACGTCTTTACCTGTATCCCCGAGTTCAAGCCCATTGCGTCATTTTGGAAATGCACACAGGAGCGGTTTTCTCTCTCCTCCTCACCCAGCCTTTGCTCCTGTTGGACACAGTGCTTACACCTTGAATGACTACTCCATATATCCCACAAGACCAAACACAAGACAGCCTCTGGATCCTTGGCACGAAACAGCTCTTTTCAGTTCTCGGACGCCCAATGGATCCCCGAGAAGGGGAGGACTTATTTGATGTAAATAGCAAAGTAAAATGGTAGGTCCTTTTTCAATCATCACAGGAGAGGAATGAGTAAGCTCTATATGCTGTATTTAGAGAGAAAGTATAGCAACGCGTCCCTTCGGACGAAAATGGTGGGATTTCTCCAGCTGGTTTTACAAGAGCTTCAAGAAGAAAGTATAAATAGGCTCTTCATGGATACGGTGGAACTTGCATTTCTCGCTTGTGCAACAAGTTCCTCCTTGCATATAATAAAGGGTGATGGAACTTTACGATGAGGAAAGTACTGTAGTTTGAATCCTGTAACAATTTGTTGATTGTTGTAACCCAGAAAGGCACTGTCTATGTTTGCAACATTCTTGTTTATATAGTTCAGAAGTTGTAAGACCACTGGCCAAACTGTTGTCAGCCTGACAAAAAGAGAGGATTGGCCCTCGGTGCTTCCCTTTCTGTCTGCTTAGTTCACTTCTTCCCAATTTATGTGGAGTGTCTGTTCATATTTAGGAAGTGAATTTGGAAAACTTACCAGTGTAAGCATTGGCACCTGGCATCGCGGTTTCGCTTTGGTTTTCTCATTGAACGCGGCAGCTCTATGTTCCAGGCTGTTAGATAAACTGTAGTCTCAACATGTGCTGGTAATGCTGAGGCTTATTCTGACCTCTGTGAAAATGGCAACTGGACATGGGAGGATAGGTTCCAGCTCTGCTGCGCCCTGTCGTGGTTGGAGATGACCAAAGACGCGTGATAGAGTCGAAACTCGAATCAAGGATTCGGAATCGATCGCAGATGGCAAGAAATTTTGGATGACCTTGTTGGAGTTTTGGGTTGCATTAGGAGTCGGAACTGGGGCAAGAATTCAACCTCTAGGTCTCAGCAGCTTCGGTGACTGTCCAGCAACGGAAGTTAGTGGCAAGCAACGTAAAGTGGCGAGGCCCGATATTTTCTCCCCGGGGGATCCTGCTCGGCTGAATTTCGTGCACTTTCATCGTACTTTGCACAGCTTCCCCGTGACATGGACGTCGATCTGATCATTAGCCTGACCGCGCTTTTCCAAGCGACCGGAGTTAATTTTGGTGGGGGCTTGGACAAGGGCCATTGAGTACGAAGCCCCTCCAAACTGGTTGGGCTCGAGTCATACTCGCCCAGCTCGAAAATCTTGCACAATCGATAATTCCATCCCGAGGCTCCGTCGGTGCACGATCCTATCCATTGATCCCCCTCTTGTATTTCCTCCATCCGGTCCCTTTCGGCACGTCCTCTGGTACTGCAGTAAACAAGGGAACCGCGAATTCATTTGATATTTCAATGAAAGAGCAAATACTTTCGACCAAAACTAGTAGTGGAAAAAAAAAGAGGCTATTGAATAGCTCAACCCGCAACAATCCAGTAAAAAATGACAAAAATGGAAAAAGAAGATGTTGGCTTGGTTCCCATTTCCAACTTTCCCGCCATTTTCCCTCCCCCGGGACTTGCCCTCGCTTTCCTTCGCCGTGGTAGCTTTGACGCTCCAGAACGAGCGCCGCCTCCTCCTCCTCCTTCTTCTTCTCTCTTTCTCTCTCTGTGCAGACAAGATCGAAACTTGGAAGGAGGGGAAGATGCCGGTGGAGATGCCCAAGGGCTTGCCCTTCTCGGTGGACACGTGGGCTGCTCCGTCGTCCCGGAGGAAGCGGTGGCGCTTCCTCACCCACGCCCACCGCGACCATTCCGTCGGGATCGCCGCCGCCGCCGCCGCCTCCCGCTCCTCCCGCCCCATCTACTCCACCCGCCTCACCAAGGCCCTCGTCCTCCATCACTTCCCTCAGGTCCGTTCCCGGGATCCCCCTCCGTTTTTGCGGGTCGGATCCTTCTCGGGTAAATTGGGTTTCGGGTTGATTGCTGATTAGGGTTTCTGGGTGCAGCTTGATGGTTCGTTGTTCGTCGAAATCGAGGCGGGGCAATCCTTGGTGGTCGATGATCCGGACGGGCCTTTTGCCGTCACTGCTTTCGATGCGAATCACTGCCCCGGTACGTGATTCCATGGCGTTATGCTGTTGGTTGTGATTTAGATGTAGGTCGCGAGTGCATGATCTTATGGCTGTCGAGGGGAATTTATTCGGAAAAATTGTATGAACCTCATTTGTTCTGTTGATTGCCTTGGTTTTCTAGATGAAGATGCAATAACAGCTTCTTTTACTTCGATCGTGTGTATCCAGTGAAGAGAGTTATCGCGCAAAAATATTGCATATTTCACCTCGTCTCGATGTTGACTTTCATTCCATAATCTTTTCGTATTCATCATTGCGTTGGAGTGACCTTTTTGCTTTTCGGTTGGTGAATTTTTAGGGATGCTATTGACATATGTACCATCGCCTGGTATTGGTTTTTTTGAATGCCAGGAGCTGTAATGTTTTTGTTTGAGGGCGCCTTTGGTAACATTTTGCACACGGGAGATTGCAGATTGACTCCCGAATGCGTACTGAACTTACCGAACAAACACATCGGGGGAAAAGGGAAAGAGCCAAAGTGTCCACTTGATTTTGTTTACTTGGATTGCACGTTCGGAAAGTACCGCCAAAGCATGCCAAGCAAGCATTCAGCGATACGACAGGTACATATCGAATTAGCTGCCGCCTAACCTCTCATCCTCATTCCCTTGATTGAATTGCATAGCATAGTCGTATATCCACCCACATGCTTTTTTTTTTGTAGGGCTGACAAAGGGTCGTGAGGACAGCTTCATTTGTAGCAATAAAGAGTGCTGAATTTGATTTATTCAAGCTATATGGTTGATCTACATCCTCTTATGGCTTAGCTTTATGACTTTCTTAGTCGACAAACAATCATTCAACTCATAGTCCTGCTGTACTATTATGAGATATTGTCATTATCATTGGCATGGCAATCTTCATTGTCCTGAACTCCAGTTTTGCTCATGTGTTAACTTTTCGGATTTGTCATGATATGGGCTGCAACTTATAACTCACTTGGTCTCTGTAAAGTTTTGTTTGTCGAAAAAGGGGAGAGAAATGAATATCTTGGTCTAAAGTTGCAGAAAAATAACAGAAATGCATGTATATTGTTTATGCAGGTGGTCAATTGTATATGGAAGCACCCTGATGCTCCAGTTGTCTACCTGACCTGCGATTTACTCGGCCAGGAAGAGATACTAGCTGAGGTGTCACGGACCTTTGGGTCCAAGATCTATGTTGATAAAGCTGCCCATCCAGAGTGTTTTCGTTCTCTGGCACTGACATTCCCGGAGATCCTCTCAGAAGACCCGTCTTCTCGTTTCCATTTGTTTGATGCCTTCCCTAGATTGTCCGAAAGGGCTAAAGCGAAACTTGAGGAGGCTCGAATTAGTTTGCAGCCCGAACCCCTAATAATTCGGCCTTCATCACAATGGTATGCATGTGAAGAGGAGTGTTCGCTGGCAGAAATTAAACTAAGACAGAGATTCAATGAAGCAGTTAGGGACGAGTTTGGTGTTTGGCATGTCTGTTACTCTATGCACTCATCGAGGGATGAATTAGAGTGGGCCTTGCAGACTCTTGCCCCTAAGAGGGTGGTGTCAACAACACCGAACTGTTGGGCTATGGAACTGGATTATGTCAAGAGAAACTGTTTTGGCACTAAAGTAACCTCAGAGGACCCTATCTGGAATCTTCTAGGCATCAACGCCAGAATTCCCATCGACATTGACATCCCTTCTGAGTGCACGAAGTTTCCACCTTCATTACGTGAGCAAGCTCATAGTTTTGTGGACTGTCAAGGAAAATCAGCAAAACCATCCACCAATTGGAGCGAAGTTTCGGATTTATCTCCTCCGAGCAAACGGTCCTCGCTGACACTATTTGGTAGGGCCAGAATCGGTTTTGAAGGCTCTATACATCTGCAGGAAGAGAAGAAAATTGCTTCCAGAAATGATGAGCCATCACACATTATTTCCCCCACTATTCAGCATACTCAATATGAACTGTCATGCCGAGAAGATAGATATACTTTGGAGCATTGTAAGGAATCAAATGAAGAAAAAATCGAGGAAGATATTGCTGAAGTAGTACAGACTGAGAGCCCAGTTGCAAAAGAGGCAACCAATTGCAAGTCTAATTCTTTTTCATCTCTTGGGTCATCAAACAATTTCAATGAGAGTATGAGAAAGTTGTACAGATCGAAGAATGTCCCGGTGCCTCGACCTCTACCCTCCTTGATGAAATTAAATGCCAGTAGACGTGCTATTGGGAGCTTTAAAGATAAGCCGGGTTGTGTTGGCCTCTACCCTCCATGATGGGGAGTGTGATAAGAGCGGAGGTCAGACAAGAGAGCAAACGTCATAAGAGATGCTCGGGAAGTTTGATTATCAGTGAAGATTATAGGAATTACAGGGTATATAGAGAGAAATCGGGAAGTTTGCCCTCAGGATCCGGTTTCTCAAACATTCAGCTATCAAGCATTTCATTGTCAAGGGGGCCAAACGATTTTTATACATTCCATTCTTTCATTGAAGTGCAGATGATTGATTGTAGGAACATTGCCAGATGGGCAAATACAGAGATGCACCTATTCATTTGTAATATTGTTATAGGATATCCATATAAATCGATTTCATTGGGATGTGTAATTAGAACGCAATATTGGTATTTTTCAATAAATTTTTATTTCTTTGAAGTTTCTAGGATTGCAAATCGGCTCTGAAGGATGAGGGAAAGTCGAGATCATGTAGATCTTCTTCCAGAGGCCCTTTTCCTTTGAATTGCAGTTTGTGCATAATGCTGTAGATGCCGAGTTTCGCTCGAAAAGGGTAAAGAAATTGAAGATTATGTAGTCGTCGCAAGCAGGAAGAAATCAGAAAATTACGAACTGCATACAGAGGTCTGATGCGTAGCGAAATTTATTTTAGATGTTGAATCCTCCATTAAACATGGTCTATTCAGACAGCAAAATTAGCGAATTCAACCTAGTTAGAAGCTCCAGTTCCGTATGTTGTATGTCTTTTTTCAACCTACTCGAGTCCAAGATCCCACTTTCTCCCGAATTTGTCTTGAATCGGGATCTTTTGGCTCAACTTTATCCCAATGTTGCCGAAGGAGCAACCCAGAAGTCTGCGGTACAACTCATCTTTGCTCCGCTGACCGCTCCCTAACCAAGGCAAGGCAAGTGAAAAAGAAGATAAGACGAAGTGGATTCTACCAAATGAGGAAAAGATAAAGATAAAAGAACTGAAAAAGGTACTCTGTTTTGAGTGTCCTTCGACGTGGGACCGTGTACGATGAAGCCTCGTTCTTGCTTGTCGGAGCTGAAAAGCAAAGCGTTTTTGGTCAAGTTCAGAGCGAGCGAGGAGACTTCACCGTCGAAAATGCAATGAAAGTTCTCACTCCCCTTCAGCCATCGCCCGCTCGTTCTTCCCTCTCGTCCGCTCAAACCCACTCTCCATCGCGCGTGAACGAGGCCTAGTTCTTGCTCGTCGGAGCTGAAAGCCAAACGTTTTCGGTCAAGTTCAGAGCGAGCGAAGAGACTTTGCCATCGAAATGCAATGAATCTCCTCGCTCCTCTTCATCCGTCGCCCGCTCATTCATCCCTCATCCGCTCAAATCCGCTCTCGAGGTTCAAAACTCTCTCTCTCTCTCTAAAAAGCACAAGGCACACGTATCGCGAATGCAAATTGTTCAGCTTAGCATTTCTTCGAACAAGTCACGTGCTGTGGTTTCTTGTGCTTTTGGGCAAGTGGGTGTCCGTCGCGCGAGTCATGTGTGTGGTTTTTCTCCGTGTTCTTGAAGGGTCAATGCTTGTGAAAACATCGCCATTGAAGCTCGGAACGTGAACTTCTCTATTCCGACGAGGCAGGGGGCGACCGTGCCCATTCTCAAGGACTGCTCCATAAGCATTCCTTCGGGGCAACTCTGGATACTTCTTGGTCCCAATGGTTGTGGAAAGTCAACTCTTTTGAAGGTTGCTTTCACTCTTTCTGTCAAATTGTCTGATAGTGTTATTCTTCACGCACCTAATGATTTAATTTTGCTTGTTCAGATTCTTGCTGGTCTTTTGACTCCAACTAAAGGGAAGGTGTATGTCAGGAGGCCCAGGAGTTTTGTCTTCCAAAATCCTGACCATCAGGTTAGCTTTGCCATTCTTAACATGTTTAAAAATTCGACAAGGTTCCGTTAGTAGCTTTATACGGCTTTTAGCTCTGGGCTGCTGGATGCTGTAGATTGGGGGATCTTGTGTATATATGCTGGTTCTTGTACCTGTAGAGATGTTTTGTTGTTTCGTATAAATGGAGATTGTAAGACCAGATGCCTAATATTATTTCTGGTTGTTGACAAGTGGACGTCGGCTAATGTATGAGAGAATTTCAGTTGGTTATGGGTAAATTGAAGGTCATGTTGAAGAGTTGTTTTACATGATATCTGAGCAGGGACGATTTGAGAATTTCGGTTGTAGACACTAGTGTTTGACTTATAAGTTAGCATGGAAATGACATGAAAGTTCTGATGTGTATCTCAGGCTTAAAGGCTCGCCTTTGTAAACTATTGGCTTTGTGCACAAGTAAAGGTTAAATTTAAAGTCCGACTTGCCAACCATGTTGGTTAGTTTTTACTGAATTTAGAGAGCACATATTTACTTCACTTCAATTCTCATGGTACTGATCGTAGTATTTGCTAGCTATCTGCTTTATATTAGTCATGATTGGCCTTCTGTGATACTTCTGGATGAGATCTGCTGGACCGAGTCAAAACCTCAAAGACCCTAGGATTTAAATGCCTTAAAAACTTGAAGTAAATTTCCCTTCTGAAGCTAGTAGAAATGTAGCAACTCCTTGCAAAAATGTTAAGGCATGCCCTACATTCGTAGGGATGGAGCAGGTTATGTTAAATAGGGTTCATTGCTCAAACCCTATCCATTTCAATGCCATTTAGGATCCTCTGGTCAAGACACTATGGGCATGTGAAGCTATATGCCTATTTTAAATGGTATGGATCTCGGCTAGCACCCGGTATATTGTGAACGTACATTGAGAATGCATGTGCAACACATGTAGGCACGTGTGTGCATACATGGATAATAAGGAGGGAGAGTTCAATCTTAGGTTATCTTCAGGATCATCCGCAAGTCCAACACATGCTCTGTTTGATGATACTGATAACTTATGAAATACTACGATTACCAGTGTTTTGCATGTTTCAGGTTATAATGCCGACTGTGGAAGCTGATGTTGCATTTGGCCTTGGCAAGTCCAACCTTACTCAAGAGGAAGTAAGGTCCAAGGTGTTCCAAGCTTTGGATGCTGTGGGCATGTCTCACTACATGCAAGTAGGTGATGGACACTTTAAATATATTGTGATCTCTAAGTCATAGTAGAGTTACATGATGCTCACCTTGCAGAGACCAATTCAAACCCTTAGCGGTGGTCAGAAACAGAGGGTTGCCATTGCAGGTGCCTTGGCTGAAGCATGTAAAGTTCTGTTATTAGATGAGCTCACGACATTCTTGGATGAAACGGATCAGGTATTATCCCATAGGCTTGAGCAATTGCAAAATCAAATCAAATTCTTTTAAACTAAGAAGTATGTTCTAAAATAGATCTTTTTTTTTTTTTGGGTTTGGTTTAGACTAGCTGTAACATCGGGTCAAATTGCATTCAGTTTATGTGTTTGAATTGTATATGTGAACTTGTTAACTGTTATTGTCTAAATTAACTCAATATTCAGATAGGTTTGAGTCTGAACCCCTTGCTTTCCTTGTCTCACTAGATTGGTGTGATCAAAGCAGTAAAAAATTCTCTTGACAAATCGGAAGAAGTTACTGCATTATGGGTGACTCATCGGCTGGAGGAGCTAGAGTATGCAGATGGTGCCATTTACATGGAAGAAGGGAAAGTCATTTCTTATGGAGATCCAGTCAGAATTACGGATTTCATCAAAGATAAGCAAGCAGCTTATATCAATGGCATAAATTGTTGACACTGTTGTTGTATGTTGATTGTTTGCATGATACCTAGAGAGGAAAGGCAACAAGAAGGATTAATACCATCCCTTTTCTAAATGCGGGATTGCGTCTTGCTTATGTTCTAGATTTTTATTATGGGCACCGCATTTAAGTTGGAAGTTTGTTTCCATGATCAGGGCTCCCAATGCAACAGTTATAAATGCAAATTATTTTTAGATGTGATACAATTTCTTTGATTGATATCTGCGTGCATGTGTACAGTGTGTCCACATTTCTATAACACTACTTGAGAGACTTGGGGGATGATTGTTTCTGTTGGTATTGTACAGAAGGAAAATCTTACATGACATTCATGTTTAGTAAAAATCAGCTTCTCATTTTTGGTTTTAAGTTGCAACTCCCCCATTCATCGGCCTGGCGTCCCTCCCACGCTTGAAGTGCAAATGGGTGGCCCCAGAAAGCATTCTACCATTGAACACCGATGCGACTGACCGGTCTGTTTGAGCATGTCATATAAGAATGCCGATGCAAATCCGAGGATGCTGATTTCTATGGCAGAAAGAGGTCTGGTTTTTTCTTGCTGTAGCTTTGCCTTTGGCCAGGTTTTGCAAAGTTCCCAAGTAGTCATTAATGTTAAAATGGGCATATAGATGTTATACCCTAGCAATGATTGCCGAGAACATACATGACCCTTGATTTTGTGTCGCGGTATTCTAGCTTCGAGTCCATCAAGATGAATCTATTCCTCTCTCTTTCTCTCTAAACTGGACAAGATAGCTGCGAGAACCAGTAGAACATACCCAGTTATACCCTAGAGGGAAAAATGGTATTACGTAATCTATTTTCTGTGTAGGAGTAAATATGCAAGCAAAACGAAGGAAAACAAAGCTAATGTAACACATGTGAAACCAGAACCTTCATGAATATGAAACAGAAAACTACCTTCTAGTTCTCAATCCAAGAACTTGAAGGGTACTACTTATGTTCCGATTACTATGACCACAATTTCAAGCTTATTCGCAGCCCGAGGTCAAACATATTGTACTTGCCACACGAATCACAGAACGAGTTTCTGCAATGTATCTTTTCGGGTGCTGCGGAAGGAAAAAAGTTCACGGGAGAAAGCAAGAAGAGAGAGTTCCATTCCATGCGTATGCCATATGCTTGGCTGCTCAACAATGGACGTTCAGCTACTATGATCGGTTGCTTGGCCACTACAGCATGGTCCCCCATGTGTCTTTTACGAAAGGTCAACGGCATTTTGCTGTTCTAGCTGATGAACTTTGACTCTTTCTCCGGTTTGAGTTGGGCAAAGCTGCACTAACTCCTCCCTTTGGTTAACCCGCATACTTCTGTCATTCGACTGAACAGTAGACATTGCTGAATCTACATTAAGAATCGAAAAAATTAATATACTCAACATCAAATATTTCGATTTCCAAAGCATTTTGATTATGCATTGCACCGAAACTATAGCGGGTGAAAAATCGAAACCTTCTCGACCATCGTCGGGGGCAATTTATTTTCGGCGCAATCTATCTGAAAAAGTTGACGGGTATCTCAAAGTTAGGACGGGAAATCAAATAGAATAATTCCAATTTGTAGCCAGAAAAAGAAGAAATGAAAGTGTGCTTGTGAGCTTCAAAGAAGCGTTGACCAATCCGGTCAAACATGGAAGGTGGGGGTGGGAATTGCAAACTTATATATGGGAGGGAGCCTCCATTTCCACTCAAACGTGAAAAGCTTCCACCCTTTCTCCTTCCCCTCTTTTTTTGAACGGTCAACGCGCCAAGCTGCTTGGACTCCTCTCCTTCTCCTTCTTCTTCTTCTCCAAGGTCGTCTGCTTCGATACGTCCGCAGGCTGGACGGATCGGAGAGCCGAAAAGCTCCGGCCTTTGCAGCCTCCGTCCATCGGATTCTGCGGAATTCGACGAGGTCGAGGAGCGCGGCGCCGGTTTCCGGCTCGCCTTCGAGCCCGATCTTCCGTTTCGGAGAGCGGAATCTCGCTCGCTGACGGGGCCGATTAGGAGTTCTGACAGGTTGGTTCGATTCTTTTCGCGTTATTCGTTTCTGGGTTTTCTTCGGGCAATAGGGTTGATCAGTTGGCGATGAATTTACTCACTCTCTCTCTGTTTCTCTAGTGGCAATTTGCTTCGTTGATCTATGAGCTTAATCGCCTGCTCCGACGACTTCCGCGACTGTTAAGTATTGGAGTTGCTGGTGTTTTTTTTATTTGGACAGGTGATGAAGTGGGCGATTTTGGTATGACTTGTTGATTCGGGAGGATTTTGGGTCGGCTGCGGGATTTGTTCCTTTTTGTATCAGTAGCTGGATCTACGTGTTGTGTATTTGTAAGCAGTTTCTGACTCATGTTGACAGTATGGTCGGTTCGATCTTCTTGGGTTAGAGGGACCTCGGCCGTGCTCGGAAGCACTTCTTTAATTGTAGATTGATGTAAGTTGATAATCGGATCGATATTGGGGCGTCTTGTGTTCTGAATTCTAGTTACAGCTATCTTATTGTGAGAGAGTATGGCAGTAGCGATTTCGGTTTGTGTGCTTTTCGTGTGCAAAAAAATTAGTCAGCTTCATGAGTTCTTTCTAAATGCTGTAGACATCTTTAGGTGCTCCAACAGATTCTTTCATCATACATGCGAGAGGGAATCATCAGAAAATATTGGCGCCAAAAACGGAAATCTAGGATAGGACAGGCCCAGTGAGACTTGGTGACAGGTCTGCTATCGGTACTGCAATGCCTAAACTTCCACTGCACATTGTTTGCTTGACTTAGTTACGATACCTTTTATTAGCCACAGTTTACAGTCGATACTTGGCTTTCTAGAATCTAGTTCTCAGCCACTGATAGAAGAAGGAACTTGGTTTTACTTTAAAGAGGTGACGACTCGAAGTCACTGCTGTTGTGGTCATTTATTAGCTTATTGCTTCTTGTCCTCGTCTGTTCTACTTTTGCTTTGTTGCTAGATCTTGTAAATTAGACTGTGTTCCTTTAAGTTTTTTCTTTTTTCTTGCTTGTGCCTGAAACATGTGGGTGTATTAGTTTGTAGTTATGTTTCCAGATTGTTGGTGAATTGTAAGTGAAAATGAGTAATTAGCCAATTTGGCATTGCGTGATGTGCACTGTGGAAGGAGGAAAACTCAAGAAATGAAGAAAAACAGAATCAGGTGAAACCTGTGAACCGAATTGGATGTGAACGGGTTTAATTGGTCAGTTAGTGTCGTTTTCTCAAGGTCGCTTCCCGGTTTCATAATGAATAATTCCCTACCCAAAAAATTTAGTTTGATGTGGCTTACAATGTAGAGTTGGATTGAACCAGACAGTCCACACCCCCAGGTACGACCCCATACTGTGAACCTATCTTTCTCCTTTAGGTTTTCCGGTTTTTGGCCTCTATCCACTTGGGTAGGGAATTATTTGATTTTGCTGGAGTCATAGGCTTCCCTGCTCATTCCTAATCTGATTTCTCATATCGTGTTGAAGTGTTAAATGTATTGCGACTGAAAGGTGCTTCTTACCTTTTCCTTCTATTCTAAGCTTTGTCTTCCTGGCTATTACTCCTTATTATGCATCAATGATCCTTTATGTTGTTTACTGCAGATTATCACATACAATGAAACCTTTGGAAAATGGGGAATCTGATTTGGAAGGTGGAAGGCTGGGAAAAGACAGAGAAAGAACAACAAGAAGTGGAAGGACATTTAAAATGCACAACCAGGCCTTGTTATCTGGGCTTGCATATTGCATATCGTCCTGCAGCATGATCCTGGTCAACAAGTTCGTACTCTCCAGCTATGATTTCAATGCAGGCATATCATTGATGCTATACCAGGTGGTTTTCCTGCCGCATTAGTTTTGCTTTACAATATTGTCCCCATGTTAGGATATGTGCTGAATATCTAATGGCTTTGTGTTATTTCTGACGTAGCCCATGACTCTTTGGAATTGCAGAATCTTATCTCAGTTATCATTGTGTCTACATTGAGCCTTTTTGGTGTGATATCGACAGAACCGCTGACTTTAAAATTGATTAAGGTCTGGTTGCCCGTGAACGTAATATTTGTTGGAATGCTTGTTACAAGCATGTTTAGGTATGTTGATTTCTTTTCCGGGAAATTATAGTCTATCAGTAGTTGGCATCAGCCTACTTTTTTGTCCTTTTCTTTTCTAAATTTGGAAGTCTCCTAGCATGCATATTAATCCTAGTCATTCAATTGATTAAGATTACATGTCTTACTGAGAAGTAATTGGGTCAGCTTTGTTTTTTTTTTTTTTTTGGGTCGAAAAAAAAATGGTCGTGGTCTGTCTGTTTATACTGTTCTACAGGCAAGCAAAATTAAATTGCAATTCATGGTTAAAATTTTCCTTTCACCATCATTGTCCCTGATGTTTTTCATTAACCATCCTTATCAAGAGGTGTAATTAAGTGTTAAATCTACAATGTCTACAGTCTTATGAAGTTTTTCAATGCAATAGAATTGAAAGTACGAAATTACTTAATCTGATGTGCGTATGAGATTTTCAGTAGTCTACTCAGTATTTTATTCTCTGGGTAAAATGCCGCTATCGGTATTCTCTAGGAGTACCTTGTGGTCCACCACCTAATCTTTTGTAACAACTCCCCTTGAACTTATCCTAGAGAGAGTTTAGAGTACTTGATGATTGGTATGTATGGGGCATATATGGCGCTGAGATGGTGATTTGAGTTCCTGAATACACAAAGTTTCCCATTGCAGGATCCATGTATATGTGAATTCTTAAACATGCTGCTAATGCAATGCGAACATTGCTCGTCATAGAACATGAAATTTCATATCTCGTTGGATAGTTGTGCCAGAACTCATTAATCTCTTTACTTTTTTTCCCTCCATCTGGTAAAAAAATACTGAACTTCGATCTACCATTTTTCTCAGTTGATTTGGGATTACAGTGAGAAAAACCAGGTTTTGGTTTCTATGCAGGGCCATCTATTTTATTTTGTGGACGGGGCAGGGAGAAATTTAGCTTTTAGCATGTGGAATCAAGTGAACCTTAAGTTTTAAAAACCACATATATAATATCGGTATAAATCATGTAGAATTTCTTTGTAATTTGAAAAATTGGAAAAATATTTCATTTCAAGGCACGAAACAGAAAGTACTTTCTTGGGGCTTAATGAATTTATGTATTTTTCTCATAAGTATTCCATTTATTTCCTGTCTTTCACCCTCAAATTCCTGTCACATGTTGTCAATTCAGAACCAGCTGTTTTGCTGTCAAATGTCTTCATTAACTTTCCCTCTCTAAAACCAAAAAATTTCATCCATAAGATTATATCAATTTTTTTTTCAATGAGTCAATTAAATTGACTTATCTTTGTTGTTTCTGCAGCTTAAAGTACATAAATGTTGCCATGGTTACTGTCCTGAAGAATGTTACGAATGTGATTACAGCAGTTGGGGAGATGTACCTATTTAATAAGCATCATGATAATAGAGTTTGGGCTGCCTTGTTCTTGATGGTATGTTTCTGACTTTTCATTTCATTTCATGGGGACCAATATCAAGATTGACAATTTCCAGTTACAGAGAAAGCTTATAGTTGCATAACAGAATGTATATAAGCTAAAAATTTCTCCACCTGATGGAAGCATTGACTCATCTTGCTGAGTTGTTTTTTACAAATGTAGCAAGCATTATTCTGGTATATTGAATCTTCTGTTAAGTCCATGAAAGATTGTGGATGTCCATGCATCTTCTATTCGCAAACTGATCTGTGAAGCACTTAATAATTAATTGCATTGTTGTAGCTGCATCCTCTTACTGTTGGTTCTTACGCACTTTAAATTTCCATGACTAGGTTCTGCAGAAATATTAGCTCTTCTGCATGATCATGCTTCATTTTCCTCTTTCTGATGGATTGCTACTTCAAGAAATTTCATGAATTTGGAGATGTATGACTACTGAAAGTTTTGATTCCTTTGGCAGATCATTTCAGCAATTTCTGGAGGGATTACCGATTTATCTTTCCATGCAATTGGCTATGCATGGCAGATTACTAATTGTTTCTTAACAGCGTCATATTCGGTGAGTATGCTCAAGGTTCCTTAATGTCATATGGATGTTTCAATTACCTATTTTTAGAAGTTTGACATAGAGTGTAGAATTTGCACTGATAATGAAATTACCTACAATGAGAACTATTGAGATCAGATAAACTTTGCAAGTTTCAAATGAAATTTGCAAAAGTACTTCTCACTAGTTATTTCAAGTTAGAACTGCTATGGGTTTCCCTGCATCTACTTTTAAAGGTTTGCCAAATGCTTATACAAATTGCTGAAACTTCTAAAAAATGAAGAAAAGACTCCCCGAGCAACCCTCCCAAACAGGTGGGCCGTCTCTAGAGAACAGATGAAATCACATATTTTGTGCATAAATGAGCCAGATGATAATTTAGTCTTAAGTTGGCTGTAAGTGCAATGAAGTGTGCATAGTGCCACTTTTCTATTATTGTTCCCAGTGGTTGTTAAAACTACATGAGCTTATCCTGAATGGGATATGGGACCTGTCATCCTTTTCCCTCGCCAAAATCTTCTACTTGTTTGAGTTGCCAATTGAAATTGAACTGGTGTACTTATCTATTTACTTATTTTTTCTAATGCAGCTAACACTGCGTAGAGTCATGGACACAGCAAAGCAAGTCACAAAATCTGGAAATTTGAATGAGTTCTCTATGGTCCTTCTAAACAATACCCTCTCTTTGCCCCTTGGAGTTATTCTTATATGTGTTTTCAATGAGGTGGACTATCTGATGACAACGTGAGTTTTCTGTTTCTTCATTTCATGATTATTTTCTTGCCCTGTGATCTTGTTAAAATTAGTTTCCTTTGGTTTATGTATTCTTGATATGTTTGTAAAATCTTTTACTGATCGGTGACTGAGTTTAAGCTTATATCTTGATTCTCCTTTAGTTTATTGGTTGCCTTCAACCTGGTGGCGATTTATTGTCCTTGAACATTAGCTGGAATCTCATGCGGCTGCATATTGTGTTTTTTCTTTTCACTCTTAAGTAGCCTCTCACTTCATGTCTTTGCTCATTTTTCTCTTTGACGGCTGAATTTGTTCTTTTGACAATGTGTAATGTTGACATTCATACTAACCCAGTGGATACCTTTCACTCGTGATTGTAAGTAAGATGAGGATGTCCTGTCTTATATGAAGAAACAATGTTTTCATGATCTTGCCGTTTGTATTGATTGCAACATGTTATTAAGCTTCTAATTCCTTTATTAATCAAGAAAATGTGCTTGCATGATAGGTGCAATATGTAGTTTTAAACCTGTTATAATTAAGCTTATGATATTTTCTTTGTATATTTAAAATTGCAGGCCTCTTTTAAGGTTACCAACCTTTTGGTTGGTGATGACATTTAGTGGGATTCTTGGGTTGGCTATAAGCTTTACTTCTATGTGGTTTCTTCATCAAACAGGGGCCACCACGTACAGGTTTGAACATCAAATTTGCTGTCTGATATCAATACAATATTGTGCTAGCTTAGAGTTTATTGGACAGTGATTAATGCTTGTTATGGTTTACTAAAGAAATCCTGTTTTTGGCCAATAAATAGACTTTAAACAGCTCGTGGGCAAACTGTGGTTTTTTGCACACGGGAACATCGGTATGACTTCCTGTTAGTTGAGCCCTGATGGCTCCCCGAAGGGTGACTAATAAAATTTCTACTTCATGGCTTTAGAAAGAAATTAAGAAAAACATGAACCCGAAGTACATGTTGACTTTAGAAATTTTTGCTATTATGTTGACATTTTTCATTAGTGTTTCCAAGTCATTTTTAGTTTAAACTCCTGAGTCCTAGTTGGCAAAGTTTTCAGAAGAAGAGTATCTTGTTAACTCAAGTCATGCGTGAATTCTCATAAGTCAGTAAAACTGTGCTGCTTCTCGCACCTTTTGTTTCACGTATACTTCTATCAGGTTTAATTCTTCTTGGAACATTATACTCTGTTTTTAATTAAATGCCCTTACCATGTGGGCCTGAAAGCTGAACAAAACAATATTTTCAAATATCTTGATCTGAATTTTAGTTCTCTGCATGGTTACCTCTTGTTGCATGTAGTTATGTTAGGTTGAGGTTGGAGATAGCTTGCTCTTTTACACTTTTAGATATGCTGATATTTGTAGGTTAAATCTTTTTGCCAACTTGCATGTACCTTCTATGCTCAACGATTATCTAAAATCATTTGCACTGTCAAAATATCATCAGATCTTTTGTCAATTTCAGGTTTTTCTTCTTAAAAGGTTTGTGTATTTTCCAGTTTGCATGATCAAATAATAGCAAACACTAACACCTATAAATAAGTTTGGAATACTTGGATGATGGCCTAAGTTTCTATTTTTGATTGAGTCTTGCAGTTCTCATTGCTGTTTAGCATCAAAAAATGATTTGGTTTTAGCAATTTATACAGTCAAGGTTTGGTCATGTTTATGTATAGGAATAAATGAATAGGGAAGACGTGGGATTCGTAATTACCAACACCATACTTTTGTTACTGGCCAACTATTTAGCTGAAGATTTGTGTAGTCTGATTGGAAATTGTCCCATAATTTATTTGGCTTTTCTCTACTCAAACAGTCCCCCTCTCTCCCTTCTTGATCATAATTATCAAAAGATTTGAAAACATAAAATTGTCCTTCTTGGTCTTGACCCATGACAGATATGAATATGTGAGTAGAAGATAATTAATTTTCGCAATATGATTTTCGAAGAGGCATATTAATGTGATAAGATGGACTTTGAGAAATGGATTCTAATCATGTAAACAATATATGGATGATCTCTCATACCAGATGCCATATGCAGCCTTGTAGGTTCATTGAATAAGATCCCATTGTCTATTGCCGGCATCTTCCTATTCAAAGTACCGACTAGTTTGGAAAACTCTGCAAGTATCCTCTTTGGTAAATTTTCTCCCTGTAGTCTTCATTATACCAGGCATAGCCTCAGAATAGCATGTCACGTGGTATTGTGTCTTGCAGGTCTTTTGGCTGGAGTGTTTTTTGCCAGAGCGAAAATTCGGGAGAGATCATAATTCCGAGTTGTTAATCAAACACTTGTTGCGTGGCTATTCTACTTTTTTCGCACACCAAAGATCATCATCACTGCTTTACACTTTGGTGAGAGGGAAATTAACTACACTCCACTGCTCATCAGCTCAATTTCTTCCTGTTGCTGAGGCTTTGTGCTTGAAAGAGAGGAATTTTGTGGGCTTGGTCAGTCTGGATCTTCTCTGTTGTATTCCGAAAGAGGTTACTCACTGATTGTTGTATTAGGAAATGTATCAGATCTATACTGTGTTGCTCGAGAGTGACTTTCATCTTGGCTGTATTGATGAAGAGAGCAACTTGGCTAGCAATAGCAATGTAGCAGAAAGCAGACCTTGCCTTGTACATCTTTGCAACAATTGTTTCTGCTGTTTGGTGAAATTTCATGTAGAAACCACTCAACAGGGAAATGGAAGCATGACATGATCATTATTAATTTCTTTAGCTTGTTCTGCAGATATGATGTCTTGTGTTGATAACTATGGATGCCATGACATTTGCAGCGAGCATTATGATTGGGAGTGTAAAATATTTTGTATGCAAACTAGAAGGCCTGAACAAACTGCTGGTTCCCTTAGAGCTCCTACAACAAATGATCACCTGAAATTCTGATCCTTAGTCCTGTTGTACACCCTACGCAAACGAAGCTTTGACGGTTGTTGTTTGGGCAATCTACGACATTTGCAGATTACCATATGCCTACTTACAAGAGTGTTAAATCTGAGGCCAACTGGCCATGCTGTTGTACACCCTACGCGAACGAAGCTTTGACGGTTGTTGTTTGGGCAATCTACGACATTTGCAGATTACCATATGCCTACTTACAAGAGTGTTAAATCTGAGGCCAACTGGCCATCAGCTCGGCTTGGGAAGAAAATATTATGCAGTTTGTGGTAGTTGGAGAAGCGGTGATGCTCTCCTGGTCACCAATAATAATTTGTTAGCGGTTATTGGTTGAATTGTGCAATTGCCGAAGTTTAACCGCTCGTAATCCTTAAATCTCTAAATCGTGGGAAGGTGCCGAAGTTTGATTATTCATAATCCTTCAATATCTACGTTGGCAGAACAGACATTGCAATGGTATAGCGATTCATCATGAACTGATTTATGCCGTGCTGGGTTATTAGGGACTCTAAAGATGGTAGCTGAACTGTTTGAACAAAAGCTAAATTCCTGAAGAACTGACGCAGCGACTCCGCAAGATGACATACATTGGCATTTCAATCAGTTTCTCATGATAAGCTCTGCATCACACGTAGCTGAAAAATCACACAAACATGTACATATGCACTTCCCCGACCCCTTTGAATCCGACATCTGCTATAAAAACGTCAAGCAAATTTGATTGCTGATATATTCGTAAGTTCTACTTATGCTCTTGCTCATGCTGTATCAAGTCACTAACCACTGAAAATCAAAGTTCCACAGACGGCCACTTAATAAATCACGGTGGATAGGTCCCCGTCCGTCGAATGTAATGGAGAGTTTCCCTAAGGCCATGTTTCTCCACTGCCTCGTTTCCTAACCTAAATCCCTCTCCATAGGCCATTGAGATATCATTCTCTATTTGACGCTTAAAAAACTTGCCAAGTTGTATCTCAAAGTCTGACCATTTGCCCTTCTTCAATGTTGATGAAGAGGAAGATGACGGCAATGAGGATGACGAAACATCATATGTGCAGCTTGAATTGATCTCAGAATTCAACCACATATGAGCCAGAACTTGACAAATGCCTTCTTCAACCTCTGGAATGAGGTTAGGATAACCTGAAAAAAATTAACATTAGTTCTGTCCCTCGAAAAGTTTTACAGGAAAAGGAAAAACAAATACAGTATTGACTTTTTTTGGAGTTGTGCTTATATCTGTGTACATTCTTATCAAATATGCTGTTTCTATTGCGTTAAAAAAAATTAACAGCAGATATCACAGGCTATAGAAAAAGAACCTTCAAGTCGAAGCCAAGCATGCATGATCTCGTGAGCAAGGATTGAGCCCGTCAATAGCCTGTTTTCCCGAGAATAATCAGCCACGATGCGATGATCATACAGAAGAATCACTGAGATTTGCTGCAAAAATTCACATTACCTAGGGAGGCCATACAAAATGAGGATTGCAGTCACGTTGCATGAACGAACCAGCTTATGAGGTTCAGTAATCAAATCAGTAAATAGGTTGCCTACTCCAACTCTTGCCCCTCGCATAACCTGGTGGATTATTGAAAAGCGATTCTGAAATCTTATTTTCGTCAAATACAGTCACAATGTACACATTTGATGATAGCCCAATCTAGCCACTATGAGCAAGAGGTTTTCTTACAGTGGGAACACTCCGTCCTTCTGATAAGCATAGTCCTCTAGTTTCATGCGAGTGATGATGTCCCTTAACAAGTTTCAAGTGAGTATGAAAACCAAAAAACGGAAAAAAAAAACACAAGAAATAAAATGTTGATAGTTGGGACCATATTGACCTAGATAGGACTTGCATCATTACTTACATTGGTTTCTCCTTCCATTGCTTCATTCAGCGCTTGTCTTTCAACCAGGAGTAGAGGAATCTGCTGGTCCACTTTCATATTCTTACTTTTATAGAATCTTTGTATTTCGAGATAAAGAGGTTGACACTCATTGGTATTCATAATCGCAGATTGTAGACACTCTAGACATAGCTTTCGACCATCATCAAGTGACAAGTACGTTGTGTCTCTTGGCTACACAGATTTAGCATTCTTTCATCAGCAATGATGCGGGGAAAATGAAAAGTGCACCATAGTCACGAGTTAATGTCCTACAGTTCTACCAGCAAGCAAAGCAGAATGTTTATGAGTGGGAACTCACTTCCATCCTGTCACAGCTAGAACATCTTGGAGTCCCATCTCGCTCATGTGCTGGGCAATACATTTGCATCCAGAAAGGATGAGCTGCGTACTCCATTCCCTTTTTGTTTATCGGCAGCTATGTGAAGCAAAAGAAGGAGACCATTTAAAGGAAGGACAACAATCCACTCTAGAAGTGCAATTTTGTGACAGGGATACTACACTTAAGAAAAATGTAAAGAAAGTGTCATCGTAGATTTGTCAGTATAGCATTTGCATAACGAGAATATTGAAAGAATCTGACTTATTAACTAGATCATCAATATATGACCAAAAAAGAAAAAAACTAGATCATCAACAAATAGCAGATGGCTTTGAGTCTGTTTGATATTCGGTGTTTCTGTAACTTTTGGTACCGTAACTGGGGTGTTTCCTGTGCCCTGCAGTGTGCTAACTAAGTCTCGCAATAATTAATTATGTGTCTCAGGAGTAAATTAATTTATCCTAGAGTGAACACGAGTTTCCCACATGACTTTTACAATGAAGATTATTAGTTGAGGTAAACATCCACATAGAAAAGCTACACCAGGAAAAGATCCAAGGTTACCCTGAGCTGCTTCTTGAATTAGGTTTTAACTGTTATGGTTTTCACTTCCTTTGCTTCTTAAGTCTTCTAAAACAGGAAAGACTTCCAAAAAGTATTCTCAAACACCCTTTAAGTCAATTCTTTTTTATGTTTTTATCAAAGTCAAAACCTGTCAGACTGTCTTAACGTTTTGCAGTCTGAACTTTATACGGAGGATGACACTTTTCGTAGCTCAGGACTTTCACTTGATAATCCTTTTCAAACAACCTTTTGATACAGCACCCAAGTTCAATGAGAAAGTACTTACATAATTCTTGCAAACGTCACATCTTAGATGATGGTGGTCTCTGTAGCATGTTTCATGATAGGGGTGGTCCCCGGACACTGAAAACTACGATATCAATCTTTGGTTACATAGTATGTACTGTGGAAACTAATACAGTTGAAAAAATTATAGGCCAAACCTTGATCAGAAGTGAACATAAAATTTTACCTTACGATCAGCAATTGCAAGACCACATGCGCGGCAGCGAAAGCATTTCTGATGCCAATCAGCATCCATGCACCTCAGGAAATCTCCAAGACCAATCCGACTCTTGCAACCTGCACAGATTCTGAATGATTGACGTTGTAAGTTAACCCGATTGCAAAATAATTCCATCTAAAACAGGACCTTAGTTCAAATATGAAAACGTAAAATAAAATATGCAGGTGAAGTACTGTTACACCTTGACCAAAAAAAGTACTGTTACACCAATCATGCATTCACTGCCAGCAGAGCTGCTGAGAACTTATGGTACCGGCAAGTCGATATGCAAATAATTTCTCAAAGAAATTGCTTCAGTACGACAGTAGAACTGACATAGGATCAGATAGCCATATGTTGTCTTGAGATTCAACATATCTCAACACCTATTCAGGCAACTTGTGCTCCACTTTACTATATATGAAATTAACAAACAAATTCTTCAGCCCCCTAAATTAGAACTGGATTTATCAGCCACATTTTTATTGCCTCCGTACTGATTGGAAAACTCATCACCTTGACATACACTAGTTAAATGGCATAATCTCTATTCTATGCCTGACCAGTTACATCTATATAAAATATCAGCTTTATCACATTTCCATTCATGAACAAAACTTCTCTCCAACTACAAATTTAATCACAGGAAAAGAGAGGTTACAGAGGAATCCTACATCATCAATTCAGTATCAAAGGTAAAACCACTCTATTTCACAAACTTCTACATTCCATTTCAATACTTGAACATTGTATTATCTCATATCCTTTTGGATACCTCAGCAATAAGACAAGCGTTAAACTTTTAAAAAAGATAGATACTAGAAACCTCTCAAAATGAAAGATGGATTGGATGTCAAAGATAACCTGAGACGAGAAAACTCAACAGCTGAATATACCTTGAGCCTGAAGATGAAACTGGATGAAGTTGAAGTGTATTTCCATCTCTGTGTCTAGATTGATCTTCTACATTTAAACTGTTCTGGAGAGCAATTGCCAGTAGTTCATCCTCCACCAGCTGAGCTTTAGCATGGAGTTTGTCTATTTCTCGCAGGGCTTTAGAAGCTTGTTTGTATTTGGATTGATATTCATCATCTAGAGAAAGATTTAACGGACGAATTATGGAATCACTCAATTATCTATGTGAACTTTTTTTATTGATAAGTAAGAAATCATTGTTGCAACAAACACACTAGAAGGGGGACTAATCCTTCATACAAGCCCTCACAGAAAACTACTAGCAAGGATCCCCAAGAACAAAGAGATTTGTGAGCACTAAAACAAACAGCAAGTTTACTTTCCTTTGACAATCAAATCTCACATCACGTTTGATAACATGAGTAATCTCAAAGACTGAATAGCTATGTGATTTGGGGATCCTATGATTCCGAGCTCTCCATGTACGATAATGAAAGACATCGCAAGCTAGCTTATCCAATATACAACCAGAGGATTTGCCTTTACAAAGAGCTGATGACCACTCTAAATCTTCTTCCCATGAGCCAGGCATTCTAGAAAAATTGCATAACTGAAGGATAGATGCCCATATAGCTTTAGAGAAAGAGCACTTAATAATTAGATGGTCCCTTGTCATTGTATAAATTGCATAATTGAAAGATAGATGTCCATAACTGACAAGTTATGGGAACCACTCAATTATATATGTAGACTTTACATATGTAACTTTTAAACAAATAATGAAGCACATTGATATCAGAAAAGAAAAGCACGAAATGGTTATGGTACAAAAAGGTGAACAGATTTCAACTCCAACTCCAGCAACAATAAATAGCCTAAAGTGTCTTGATGAGTGTAAGTCTCTTCAACATAGAAGAGATTAAGAAAATATGAAATGGAGAGTAGGAACAAGGCGTGAAGACATTCTTTTGTGTATGCTTCAGCACTTTTGCTCCTAAGTCATCTCACTCTTGACAGATCAATTACAGAGCCATCACACATTCACCACATTATTGAAGAGATTAGAACCTCTGTGTAATCATTCCATTGAATGTTCATTGTAAATGCTTACAGTTCGGTGATGTATTAATGAAAGTTTTTCCTTTCTGATCTTCTTCTGAAAGCGAAAGGGCTTTTGCATATTCTATATCCTCCCTCTCATAGTCTGTTAATTCGTCCTGCATCCAAATTCTCAACTATGTAAATGTGACGAGAAGTTGCCTTCAAAGAGAATTAAGGACAAAGTCCACAAACTAACGAGAGATTTGAGACATTCTCTCTCTTTGGAAAAATAGCTTTTAATGAAGAATATGACTGCAATATTTCACATTTTTGTTCGATAAATGGTTTATAGAAATAGACGATTTCCAACTTAAGTTAAATGACAAGAAAAATCTACAAAAACCATTTATACCGCAGAAACTTGTTGACTTAACGAGAATCTGTCACCATCAAAATTTTGCTGATATCGGCCCCGACGGCCAGGACCTTCAAATGTCCAGGAGAACCTCTCCATGAAGCAAAATGTTGCTAGCCAATAGCAACAAGCACTTAGAGTAAAGACCTGCAGCTGTGAAGACAAAATCTTAGCGAGTGCTTTGGTTCGGTGGTTCGGTTGAACCAAAGCACAAACATCTTATGGTAATAGAGGAATTTTAAAGCTGCCTCAGTGGTCCCAAAATAACTCATAAGGCAGTGGATCAAGCGCTAGGTTTTTAGGCATCAGTGGAATGGAATTACATACATCAGTAGAGAATAGAAGTTCAAGATCATATGTATTGAAGAAAAGAAATGAGGACCTTTAAAAGAAAGGATAATGAGGGTGAAGTAAAAGACGCATAAACTGACTCTATGAATCTTAAAGGGTAATTGACACAAATGGTATCTGAACTTTAACCTAATGTGCAATGTGGCCTTTGAACTTTTAATTTATTTGATGTGGTCCTTGAACTTTTGGAACATATTCAATTTAGTCCATGGACTGTATGAAAATGTTCAATATTGTCCCTAAACTTGAATTAATGAAAGGACAACATTGAACATTTTCATACAGTCTAGAACATGTACCAAAAGTCCAGGGACCATATTGAACAAATTAAAAGTTCAAAGACGACATTGCAAATTGGGCTAAAGTTCAAGGACCACATTGAACAAATTTAATATTCAAGGACCGCATTGCACATTGGGCCAAAGTTCAAGAACTATTTGTATCATTATCTCAATCCTAAACAAGTTCGATTCAGTATCCAGATTCTATATGACATTGGATGAAGGAAAAGAAGTGAGAACCCACAAGAACTAAGACCGTAAACATGACTAACAGGTATCGAACAGCAAGATAAGATTTCATGCGCATTTTGGACGTCCTATTTCATGAATGAGTTGAAACTTGCAAAAGTGGTTTCATTCATAGCGAGCCACAGGCCCACAGTGTTGTCCTTGAGTAGGAGGAAATGGATGAAAATAATAAGATTAACGAGAAGTAGCTTAGTTCGATAAATGTTGCCTTCTAGACCATAAAATGCCCTTTAGAAGCACCACCATAACAAGTCTCAAGGAAATTAGGAGAGTGATTTTCTATATTTTCTCTAAATTTCATATTTAGCTGAGCTTCTTCCACATCAACAGAAGGGTGATGACAATTCAGCCCAAGACCAACGACATGTTAAAAGAGAAATAAACAGGAAGTAATGAAGTCTCGTACTAGACACAAATCACAGAATGCTCAAAACACTGCAGTCAGATTGCAATAATTAAACGGATTATTGACAGTTCTATGAGTGTACAGATACAAAGAACACAGCGCATCTCAGAAACCAACCAGTGAATCAGTGATCAAACACGAATCTTCAGAAACAGAGGAATCTGAAAAAAGAAGTGGGAAGAACAGAAGCAAAAATCAATGTACCTCAGCAACAGTCTCTCTTTTCCTGTTATCAAATTCAAGTCATCCTCTGATCCCCAGAAAAACAAAAATAATTCACGAGGAGAAATATGAACCTGAGTTGCACAAACTATTGAACTCGGTGTGAATCCCAGCCAAAATGGTAACATTTATACAAATATCAAAGATCAATAAGCTGGTGACCCTGAATGTCAGTATGTGATGTATTTACATACCTTGATCAGACAATGGAAGAAGTGAGCTCGTTAGAGAGTAAAGTGAAGAGCAACTTGACTTGAGTGTGGACTTCTTGACGTCCACGCTTTCTTCTTTTGTGAAAAGCAGGTCCTCACCTTCTCATCGGTTTCCACCATAAAACGACAGACTACCGGTCAAAAGCTAGTTTGTCGTTTCAGTCATATGCACTCTTTTGTGTGATGGCAATTATCTTTCACAGAATTTAGTAACATACTTGCAAAGCATGTACTCTTATCTCTCTACATTTGTTTATCTTTTTACTCAAGATAATATATGATAAAAGCAAATCTATTGGAGATTTCGACCTCAAACTTTTACCGATAAATTCCATTAAAAGCCTTTTTTCTATTACTAAATGAGTCATAATTGTGTCGTATCGAAAGAACGTGAAAATTCAACTCAAAAGTGCTGAATCATAATTTCTTATATTTCTTTACTAAGTGAAGCTCTTCCTATTTTACAAATACTTTAATTTTCCATAGATATAACGAAATTTTTTCAGAAATTTGATTCTTAAGATAATCGAAACTAATTTCGTAAATATCTGACAATCTAAATTTAGATTTAAATCTCTCTTACTTTATAACTATTTTTTATTACCTGAATTGACTAAAAAATTTAAATATATATTTTCACACGTACGGGAATGTGGTCCGCCGATAATAACTATAAAAATGACGTGTGTTTTTTTAGAGTATTATATCCTACTAATAGTAAAGACTGGAGTAATGTTTGAGGAGAATAAATTTGGCCACAAAAAACCAATGAAAAAGGATCGAAAACGGGTTCTATGCAAAAGGAAAATAAGTTAGGAATTCCTCCTTTCCAACAAGGATTACACGAATATTTCCGGAAATATAATGATAGAAGAACATGGCAGAGGAGGATATGTCCTTTGCTCTCAACTAATTTTCCACGTTTATGCTCGTACAAATTTAGGTTTACGCTTTCCCAGTTTCTCTATGGCAATTTATTTTGATATGCTCTTTTTCTTTCGAATAACTGATTGCTTTAAAGGGGAATGATGCTTTACGATGCTCTTACACTGTATGAGCCAAGGACTGACGCAGGGGGCTCAAGAAATGTGAAAAGCCTTAAATCCATAGATTCCATGGGAGGGTAAGGGTATAAGAAAAAAGCCACAAAAAAACTATAAATTATGCCCGCTGTGACATATTTACCATTAATTTTTTTTTTTGTAACCTAAAAGATCCCAAACTATGTCCACTATGACACATTTACTCTCAACTTTTTTTGTGACATAAAAAAACGCCAAACTTGTACTTATGTGACACATTTACCCTCCATTGAGGTTCCGTTAGATGATTTTTCAACCAAACCATTATCGTTTTTATTTTATTTAAGCCGCGTGGGCAACAATATTTGCTTTCTAGCGTCTACGTAGACAGATTTTTAACGGTTCTCATTTATAGTTTTTTGATAGAGGGTAAATATGTCACACAGATATAAATTTGAGATTTTTGGTGTTACAAAAAAAGTCAAGGGTAAATATATTACAGTGGGCATAGTTTAGGATTTTTGGTGGCTTTATCCTTTGAAATATTGTCAACGCAACTTTAGAAAAACAAATGTAAAACTTAATGGTTATTTTATTGCCTTCTTTATTTGATACGTTATTGTCACTTAGTGAGTATATTATAAAACATAATTTACGCATTCATTGTTGGATGATTGACACATAAAATAAACTACACAAATAAACTACACGGGCTTTTTCTGAATTGGTTGTAGGATCTGTCATCCTTTTCTCTCACCAAGCACTTCTACTCATTTTAGTTGCCAACTGAAATTGAACTGGCGTGCATCCATTCATCTGTTTACTCATTTTTCTGATGCAGCTAACACTAGGTAGAGTCATGGATCCGGCAAAGCAAGTCGAAAAATCTGGAAACGTGAATGAGTTCTCTGTAAAAATAAATTGTTGTATGCAAACTATGGACTTGTGGAGAAAAATAATTTTCTGAAGAGAGGCTTTATTCTCGATTCTATATGTCATCTTTACAAGCAATACAATGATTTATTTATAGGTTGTATTCTGCCCTTCTAAAACTGAAATAGACTTAATTATAGGCAATTCTATTAATAGCCATAAACCAAAATTAAAATCCATTAACACCCGTAAGAGTAACTGCCGATTCTTGACATTTCATTTTCCTAAAACGCTTCTGAAATAACACACTAATAAAAAACGGACATTTAATGTTTATTCAACAAGACTCCCCCATAAACTTAAATGCTTCTGCCATCTTTCATGCCGATCAATCTTTTGCAGTTGTCGAGAAGTATCGTCGGTAGCGGTTGACACGAAATGAAGAAGAAAGAAGGAACTTGAAGAATTTCTTTGTATTCAGTCGGCTTTTGATATGTACTCTTTACATGTATTTATATTACAAAGTGTAAACAATAAAAAGAGAATACAAAGATATGAAATCATTCTAAATCACTAATTGACATCATTCTAAATCCTGGATTGATTCAAGTATCTTCAATCAAATCAATTTGCACAAATCATATCTCCAACACTCCCCCTCAAGCTGGTGGCTTATATATGTCTAAGACACCCAGTTTGCTTAGCAGATATGTGTGTTGTCTTTGACACAAAGGTTTGGTGAAGATATCCGCAGGTTGTTTTGAAGTCCCGATTCCTTTTGTTTTGATTATCCCTTCTTGGATCTTGTCTCGAGTGAAATGACAGTCAACTTCTATATGCTTTGTCCTCTCATGAATTATGGGGTTGGCTGCAAGTTTGAGTGCTGCATCATTATCGCAAAATAGCATTGTTGGTCCTTTAACTTGTATGCCAAGATCGTGAAGTAAGCCTCGTATCCATACTATCTCACAAACGGTTTTAGCCATAGCTCGATATTCAGCCTCAGCTGATGATAATGATACGGTTGATTGCTTCTTCGTTTTCCATGATAGTAAGGACTTCCCAAGCTTAATGCAGAATCCAGTAATAGACCTTCGGGTCATCGGACATGTAGCATAATCTGTATCACAATAGGCTGTCATTTCCATGTTGCACTCTCGAGAAAGAAGTATTCCAAGTCCTAGACATTTCTTCAAGTATTTCACAATTTTCAGGGCTGCATTCATATGTGATTGTTTCGGATTGTGCATGAACTGGCTCAGTGTTTGTACTGCAAAGCATATGTCAGGTCTTGTCATAGTAAGGTAGATAAGTTTTCCTACGAGTCTTTGATAGCTCGATGGGTCTTTGAGCAGTGGATCATCATTATTAAACGATGTTCCCATATCATAATCAAGAGTGGTCAATTTTATATTCTGCTCAATAGGAATAACTGCTGGTTTACATCCAGATAGACCTGCTTCTGATATAATCTCCATAATGAATTTCCGTTGGCTAAGTGAGATTCCTTTGTTTGATCGTGCAATCTCAATTCCAAGGAAATATTTGGGAGGACCTAGATCCTTAATGTGAAAAGTAGCATGTAGATATCTTTTAAGATTCTCGACAGCAGATTCATTTGATCCCATAATGAGAATGTCATCAACATATATCATCAAATAAATAGATGACGCACCTTTTGTCCATGTAAATAATGCATAGTCATGCCTGGATTGTCTGAAACCGGTAGCTGTAAGTGCAGCAGTAAACTTAGCATACCATTGACGAGAAGCCTGCTTGAGTCCATAAAGGGATTTACGGAGGCGACATACCTTAGACTCCCCCTGTCTCCGTAAACCCTGCGGAAGATCCATATAGATTTCCTCATCCAGATCACCATGAAGAAATGCATTGTGGACATCCATTTGATGGAGTTGCCAGTCGCGACATGCAGCAATAGATAAAAAAGAGCGAACGGTGACTTCTTTTGCTACTGGGGAGAAGGTTTCATGGTAATCGAAACCTTCTCGTTGTGTAAAACCTTTGGCTACTAGGCGCGCTTTGTATCTTTCAACAGACCCATCTGCCTTATATTTGATCTTGTATACCCATTTGCAGCCAATTGATTTACGATGAGGAGGTAAAGGTACAATATCCCAAGTTTTATTTTCCATTAAGGCAGATAATTCAGCCTCCATGGCTTTCTGCCAACGTGGGTCAATGACTGCCTCATTGTAGGATGGTGGTTCTCTTTCCTCAGATATACGACTGATGCAACACATATACTCCGATGATAGTTGATTAAACGAAACATATGAAGATACAGGATAGTGAATACTTGAAGAATTCGAGGTTGCACACACATAATCCTTGGTCCATGTAGGTGGACGAGTGACACGCCCCGAGCGTCGAGGCTGCTCAGCATTGTCTGTTTCAGGTATAGAACGGATAGATGTTTCATTAATATCTTCCGTAGGAAATGCTGCCTGAGGTTGTACAAGTCTTCCTTCAATTGATTGATTAGCACTTTCAATTGGAAACTCCATAGGGGATGAAGGATCTTCATTGTTTGTTGTAGCCGGAGACAATATTGAATTTTCTGGAGGTGCAGCGAACAATAAATGCTGATTTGGAGATAAATCCTCTTCAAATAAGAAAGAGCGATGATGTTCTGTTTTGCCAGAAGATTCAATCGGTTTGTCTTCATCTTGAAAGGGAAATATGCTTTCATGAAAAATAATATCTCTACTCACAAAGAAATTCCCGGTGGATGGCTCGAAAACACGATAACCTTTCTGGAGAGTGGGATAACCCATGAAAATACAACGACGAGCACGAGGACCCATTTTGTCTCGAGGACCCACAGTAGTAACATAGCATAAGCAGCCAAAAACTCTTAAATGATGAGTTTCGGGTTTCTTACCAAAGAGTAGCTCAAAAGGAGTCTTTCCATCAAGGATCCGAGATGGCATTCGATTGATCAGGTAAGCTGCCGTGACCACACAATCGCCCCAAAAAATCTCTGGAATGGAAGCCTGAAATTTAAGAGCACGTGCAACTTCTAGAAGGTGACGGTGTTTGCGTTCAACAATCCCATTTTGTTGTGGGGTGTAAACACAAGAACGTTCATGAAGAATTCCATTGGAAGCAAAGAGAGATGCACATTCATGATTAAGGAATTCACTTCCATTGTCAGTTCGAACGCGTTGCACAAAAGTATGGAACTGATTTGTAATTAGGGAGAGAAAATTTTTAAGGCGAGAAGGAACTTGGCTTTTTGATTGCATAAGGAATACCCACGTGGCTCTAGAATAATCATCCACGATAGTAAGAAAAAAACGTGATCCATCACGATGTGGAGTATGATATGGCCCCCAAACATCAACGTGGATGATTGAAAAAATTTTGTTAGCACGTGATTTGCTGAGAGGGAAAGGTGTACGTGCTTGTTTCGCTAAGGGACATATTTTGCATTGAGGATATGGAAAAGAAGCACTATGGCCCAATCGTTGATGAGAAAGGAAAATATTATCATTGGTAGTTGTATTACACAATGAATGTTTATGTAAGGAAATACTTGACAAATCAAAGTTTTCTGGAAAGTTTGTCCAGAAATATAGCCCTTGTGAAACACTACCCAAGCCCATCAGTCTGCCAGTCGAAAGGGCCTGAAAATAACAATTTTCAGAATTGAAAAAGATAGAACATGAATTGTCTTGGCAAACTTTGGACACAGAAATGAGATTAAATTTGAATTGAGGAACATAGAGCACATTTTTAAGGATGATAGAAGGGGTAAGATTGACGGTGCCAATTTCAGTGATATATGTGACATGCCCATTTGGAAGACGAACTGATGTAGGTGAGTTCAGATTTGTATGAATATGACTAAAGAATTTTTTATCGCAAATAATGTGGTCACTGGCACCTGAATCAATTATCCACTCATTACTTGAAATAGAATTCATCAAGCAGTAAGAGGTACCTGAGAAACTTGCTATTTTGTCAGGAATATCAAACTGCTTCAAAACCTTCATGAGCTGTTGATACTGGTCATGAGTAATTGGCTGATTTCCTTTATCAATGTTGTGCACCATGACTTGATTAGTCAAAAATTCCTTTTCTTTCTTCCCCTTTTCTCCGGGTTTTCCATGCAATTTCCAGCAAGTATCTACAGTGTGATGTGGTCGTTTGCAATAATCACAAAATAATTTACCTTTGCCTTTGAAATTCTGTCCATGTCCTTTGTGAGACGTCGCAGATGATGGACCAACTGATTTAATAATTGGTGCCGACGTGGCTTCGTAAGGAGCGTCAGATCTGGATGTTAATTGCTTTGCGTGTAGGCCGTTTGATCTCAGAAATGAATCTGAGCCATCCATCTTGAGGGTTTTCTCCTCTTCTTCAGCAAACCCTTGAGAATAGGTTGCCGCTTGCCTCCATTCTTCCCTTGATTTTTCAGCGTTTCCTCTCTGTTGGGTCCTTGTCTGAGTTGCGAGGAGTATGGATTCCCGGACCTTCATGTGCTCCGACGAAGCCAATCGTTGGCTTTCCTCCTGGACGGCGAGTTGGAAAATCCGGCCGAGCACCGGCATCGGCTCCATTGCTAGGATCTGGGAGCGAAAAGTTAGGTATGTCTCGTTCAAAATCAAAAGAAACCGAGTAGTTTTCTCCATTTCTTTGATAGATCTATACTGTTTCAGTGTTGATTCCGGTCCCTCGAGCTTCTCCTCTGCTGCCTCTAGTTCGTTCCAAAGTGACGAGAGCTTGTTGAAGCAAGCCGTGACCGTCATATTCCCTTGTTTCAGCTCACTGAGTTCCTGCATTAGGGAAAAAATTTTCACTCGGTCTAATTTACCGTACATTTCTTTGATGTTTTCCCACATGCACTTCGAGTCCTCGGTCGGAGGAAGTCCAGCCGCAACTTCTGGAGAAATGCAATTGCCGATCCATGTTCGGACAAGTTGATTACATTTCCTCCAGTGTCGTGCCAGACGATCGTCGGAGGGAATTGAGACGGTTCCGTCGAGGAACCCGTCTTTATCCTTCGTCACCAGGGCTCGTCGGAATTCCTGGGACCACCTGGAATAATTTTCTGGTCCAGACAATTGCTGGCTGATGAGTTTCAGCTCCGGTCCGTCGGCGGTGGAGGTATACAGGGGGTCGCCGGGCTCCGGGCGACCATGGTGGGCAGGAACCGAGAACGACCACAATCCGGGTTGCATTCCCGGGTAGGGATTAGTTTCTTGACCCGACCCATCGGATTCGTGTGCCTGACCCAGATGGTACGTCCCAGGCCCGGGGGTTGAGCTTGCCCTAACGTTAGCTGGTGGGCTCCCTCCGGCCTGGGTGTGTTCTCCGAAGCCTTGAAAGTTTTGGGCCTGATTTGTTGGTCCTTGGAAATTGTACCATGGGTTCGAATAATTCGGCCCATACCAGAGTGGATTGAATGGGCCCTGCATCGGTACCCACTGGATAGGCTGGCTCAAATTGGGTTGCCCCTGGTTTGGTTGAATTTGGGCAGGATCTCGATGGACTTGATCGATGGACTCTTGACTTGATCTGACTTTAGTTGGATCCTGGGGTGTTGGTTCCTGACGCGAGTCCGCATGAGACATATTCTCCAGACTTCCTTCTGGAGATGATTCTTCAGATTTTGAAGAATTCTTCGGCATGGTATTGGTAAGACAATGCTTCTTTTTTATTGAAACACTCAAGAAATTGATTCCTACACCGGAGTGCTAATCTTGTTTTGCAGATTAGTTTTCTTGCAACAACAAGGATACAAAAAACACGGGAAGGCAATCAGGAAGAAAATTTTCGGAATTTTGCGGAAGCTAAATATGAACGAAGCTCTGATACCATGACACGAAATGAAGAAGAAAGAAGGAACTTGAAGAATTTCTTTGTATTCAGTCTGCTTTTGATATGTACTCTTTACATGTATTTATATTACAAAGTGTAAACAATAAAAAGAGAATACAAAGATATGAAATCATTCTAAATCACTAATTGACATCATTCTAAATCCTGGATTGATTCAAGTATCTTCAATCAAATCAATTTGCACAAATCATATCTCCAACAGCGGTTTCGTGAAGATATCCGCGACTTGGTCCCGACTTGCCATGTGCACTAATTCCACACTTCCTTCCTTCACTTGATCTCGGATGAAGTGAAGCGAACGTCAATATGCTTGCTTCTCTCATGATTCACCGGGTTCTTGCTCAACTCAATTGCTGATTTGTTGTCAACTCGTATCACAGTCGCACCGAGTTGTTGTTGTTCCAACTTGCCCAACAAATTTCTGAGCCATATCGCATGACGTACACACAAAGATGCTGCCACATATTCAGCTTCACACGTCGAGAGTGTCACGATCGGTTGCTTCTATGAAAGCCAGGTAAACGCCGTGTCACCCATAAAAAACACATAACCCGATGTGCTTTTCCGATCGTCCAAGTCTCCGCACCAATAGCTATCGGAGTACCCGACCAACTTGTAATCTGCCGCATTTGTATAGAATAACCCGAGTGACACTGTTCCTTGGATGTACCGTAGGATTCGCTTCAACGCTTTCCAATGTGAATAAACTGGCTCCTCCATGAACCGACTTACAATGCCGACACTTAATGCAAGGTCCGGCCTTGTGCATGTGAGATAGCGAAGGCTTCCCACTAAACTCCGGTATTTGCTTGCGTCGACTCGTTCTCCTCCATCAAACTTAGAGAGTTTTGCACCCGGTTCCATTGGTGTTGAAACCGGATTGTAAGACTCCATCTTGTACTTCTTCAAAATCTCCTTTGTATATGCCTCATGGGATACAAAGATACCCGTCTTTCCTTGTCTTACCTCCAGACCAAGGAAAAACTTCATCAATCCCAAATCTGTCATCTCGAATTCCCGTGTCATTGTGCTCTTGAACTTTTGTATCATTTCATTATTATTCCCCATAAAAATGAGGTCATCAATATAAAGAGCAACAAATAACATATTACCTCCACTCTTCTTCACATAAAGGGCATGTTCGTAGGGACATTGCTCGAACCCGTTCTCCTTGAAGTATGTATCGATACGAGTATTCCACGCCCGCGGTGCTTGCTTCAACCCGTAAAGTGCCTTTTTCAATTTCAACACCTTCTTTTCTTCTCCGATTTTCATGTACCCGGGTGGTTGTTCGATATAAACTTCTTCTTCAAGTACACCATTCAGGAATGCCGACTTGACATCCATTTGTAATATCGGCCATTTGAATTGAGCCGCTTGTGAAATGAGCAATCTGATTGTCTCCATTCTTGCAACGGGAGCAAACACCTCGTCATAGTCGATTCCCGCCTTTTGCTTGTATCCCTTTGCTACAAGTCTCGCCTTATACCGTTCTATCTCCCCTTGAGCATTCATCTTTCTCTTAAACACCCACTTGACACCAATGGGCTGAGTTCCTTTCGGCAATTCTGCTAACTCCCATGTGTTGTTGCGATCTATTGCTTTAATCTCCTCATCCATGGCAATTTGCCACTTCTTGTCTCGCACCGCCTGTTCAAAACTTATATTCTCGGAATCCACCAAAAGACATACAAGGTGTACCTCATTTGTCGAATCATACAAATCTTGTAAACTTCGCATTTTGGGTTGTCGCGGTTCATCTTCATCATCAATAGTTTCAGAATTTTCCGGTATGGTTGTTGGTATAGCAGTTGATGATTCTCCAACTTTGATGATACCCTCTGTTGCTTTATTCCAATCCCA
Source organism: Syzygium malaccense (assembly GCA_031216405.1). NCBI lineage: Eukaryota > Viridiplantae > Streptophyta > Magnoliopsida > Myrtales > Myrtaceae > Syzygium > Syzygium malaccense. The sequence continues at coordinate 45,360,057 of CM062260.1, forward strand.
CTCATTTGCTTCATGAACTCGTACGTCACGGCTCACTAGAATCTTCTTGCTTATCGGGTCGAATAGCTTGTATCCTTTTGTTTTCTCATCATACCCAATAAAAATATATCTTTTGCTTTTGTCTTCGAGCTTTGTTCTTCGCTGATCCGGCACGTGTGCGTAGGCCAAACTGCCGAATACTTTGAGATGAGAGACTGTCGGTTTTTGTCCGCTCCATGCCTCTTGTGGTGTTTGATCATACAACTTCGCATGTGGACACCGATTTTGAACATAGACGGCGCATTGCATGGCTTCCGCCCAAAATTCCTTCGGCATTTTCTTGCTCTTGAGCATTGACCGAACCATGTCGAGAATGGTCCGGTTCTTCCTCTCGGCCACACCGTTTTGCTGTGGAGAGTACGGTGCGGTTAGAAATCGCCTTATGCCTTGCTCCTCACAATACTCCATGAAAACCGTCGAAGTGTACTCGCCACCTCTATCGGATCGTACAGATTTGCTGTGTCTACCGGTTGCCTTTCCACCAGCACTTTGAATTTCTTGAACACCTCGAACGCCTCGGATTTTTCTTTCAGAAAATAAACCCAGGTTTTTCGTGAGAAATCATCAATAAAGGACATGAAATACCTTTTGCCGCTGAAAGATTCGGGGGTGATTGGTCCACATATGTCGGAATGAATCAACTCGAGAGGTTGCTTAGCCCGATATTCTGCCTTCTTTTGAAACGACATTCTCGCATGCTTTCCGAGCACACATTCTTCACAAAATTTTCCCTCGTATTCCATGTCCGGTAGTCCGTGCACCATGTTCTTCTTTGCCAACTTGTTTAGGCCTTCATGATGTAGGTGACCAAAACGGAGATGCCACAGTGACGCCTTGTCTTCTACGTTGACTTGCAAACATTTTTCTCGTACACTTCTCAAATTTAGTTTGTACATCCGATTTTTCCCCATTTCAACTTGAGCGACTGAACGCCCTTGCTTGTCTTTCAATAGTAATATCCGGTCTTTCATAAAAACCGAATAACCTTTCTCCATGAGTTGCCCCATACTTAAAATGTTGCTCTTGAGGTCTGGTACGTAATACACATCTTGGATTGACCCAACTAAACCATCCTTTTGTAAATAATAAATCGTACCTTGGCCTTTGACCTCAACCTTCGAGCCATCTCCAAACGATACAGATACAGCTTCAACCTTTCGCATCTCTTTGAAACAATGCTCGTGCCCGCACATATGGTTGCTTGCAGCCGTGTCGAGGTACCACACCGTGTCGTTGTCGGTGTTGACTTTGTTATATGCCATTAAGAGAAACCTTCTTTCACCTCATCTTCCGTGGCTAGGTTGGTTGTCTCTTCCACCTTTTTCTCGACTCGACAATCTTTTGCAAAATGCCCCAATTTTCCACAATTGTAACACTTATCGGAATTGCAATCCTTCGCATAGTGACCATATTTGCCACACTTGTAGCACTCGATGTTGGAATAATTTGACCGACCGCCTCTTCCACGACCGCGTCCTCTTCCACGCCAATTCTGTTGGTTTGATTGCCCCTTCTCCTCATGATACCCTTCTTGACGGCGGCTTTTCCCACCGCGACTATTTCCTCGACCACCACGGCCACGCCATTTACCTCGAAAGTTTTGAGAATAGAATATCTTTTCGTCATTGATCAATGCTTTGGTTTGAAGTGCCTGCTCAAGTGTCTCCTCCTTCTTCTTCTTCTTCTTACGATATTCATGTGCCATAAGGGAACCGGCAAGCTCGTCGACCGTGAACGTTGCTAGATCTTTTGACTCTTCTATGGCACATACCACATTCTCGAAACTGTCGGTTAACGACCTCAGAATCTTCTCCACGACCCGCGCATCAGACAACTTTTCTCCATCTCGGTTGAGTTGATTCACCACGGTTTGAACATGCGTGATGTAATCGGACACACCTTCCGACTCCTTCATCTTCATGCCTTCCAACTCGTTGCGAAGAGTTTGAAGGCGAACTTGTTTAACTCGGTTGGCTCCTTTGTACGCAGTCTCCAAGATGTCCCACGCTTCTTTTGAAGTATTCGCACTCGCAATCTTCTCAAAGCCCGACTCATCAACAGCTCGGAACAGCATGTACAATGCCGTCTTATCTTTTGATCGCGTTTCTTTCAACGCCTTATTTTGAGCCGCCGTATATCCTGCGGTAGATTCTGGTTCTTCGCAACCTTCTTGAACCACCTCCCAACAATCCACAGAACCAAGAAGAGCTTTCATTTGGATGCTCCAATTCTCGTAGTTCACCTTCGTTAATCGGGGCAGCGGCACATTATTGATTACACTCCCCATCGGCTTTGATACCAATTTGTAAAAATAAATTGTTGTATGCAAACTATGGACTTGTGGAGAAAAATAATTTTCTGAAGAGAGGCTTTATTCTCGATTCTATATGTCATCCTTGCAAGCAATACAATGATTTATTTATAGGTTGTATTCTGCCCTTCTAAAACTGAAATAGACTTAATTATAGGCAATTCTATTAATAGCCATAAACCAAAATTAAAACCCATTAACACCCGTAAGAGTAACTGCTGACTCTTGACATTTCATTTTCCTAAAACGCTTCTGAAATAACACACTAATAAAAAACGGACATTTAATGTTTATTCAACATTCTCAATGGTCCTTGTGAATAATTCTTTGCCCCCTGGGAGTTATTCTTATGTGTGTTTTTCAATGAGATGGACTGTCTGATTAACACGTAAGTTTTCTCTTTCTTCCTCTCATGATCATTTATTTGCCCCATGATCTTGTTAAAACTATTTTCCTTTTGTTTATGTATTCGTGATATGTTTGTAAAATCTTCTGCTGACTGGGGACTGAGTTTAAGCTTATTTCTCGATTCTCCTTCTGTTAATTGTGTCCCTTCATCCTGGTGGCTATGCAATTGTCCTTGACCATGAGCTGGAATCTCATGACGTTGTGTGTATCGTGTTTTTTTCACTTTCAAGCAGTTTCTCACTGCATGTCTTTAGCTAATTTTGGTCTCTTTGACGGCTGATTGTGTCCTTTTGGCAATGTGTAATGTTGACATTCATACTAACCCAGTGGATACCTGTCTCTCGTGAATGTAAGTAAGATGAGAGTATGTCCTGAGTAATATGAAGAAACAATGTTTTCATGATCGTTGCCATTTGTTTCGGTTACATGTTATTAAGACATGCTTACATGGAAAATGCAATCTGTAGGTTATATCTAAGCTTATAATATTTTCTTTGTTTTTAGGTTATTGCAGGCCTCTTTTAAGGTTACCAACTTTTTGGTTGGTGATGACATTTCGTGGGTTTCTTGGGTTGGCTATAAGCTTTACTTCTATGTGGTTTCTTCATCAAACAGGGGCCACAGCATACAGGTTTGAACATTTTGTTTGCTCTACAATGTTGTGCAAGGTTAGAGCTTCTCCGACAGTAATTGCTGCTTGTTCTAGTTTACTAAAGGGATCCTGCTTTTGGCCAATAAATAGACTTTAAGCGGCTAGTGGATGGATGCGGTTTTTTTTCTCGGGGGAACATGGTTGTGACTTCCTATTAGTTGAGCCCTGATTGCTCATTGAAGGGTGACTAAGAAAATTTCTACTCCATGGCTTTAGGAAGAAATAGAGAAAAAGCATGAACTCTAAATAAATGTTGACTTCAGAATTTTTGCTCTTACGTTGACATTTCTCATCAGTTTTTCCAACTCATTTTAGTTTAAAAACCTGAGTCCTAGTTGGCAGCATTATCAGACGAAGAGCATCTTGTTAACTCGAGTCACTTATGAATTTTCTTATGTCAGTAAAAGTGTGCTGCTTCTTGCACCTTTTGTTTAACGTTTACTTCTATCAGGTTTAGTTCGTCTTAGAACATTATACTGTGTTTCACTTGTCATGCATGTTGTGTTCTTTATTAGTGCCTTTCCCATCTTGTGGGCTTAGAAGCTGAACTAGACAATATTTTGCAAATCTCTCGATCTAAACTTTAATTCTCTCTGTATGGTTAGCATCTTGTTGCAGGTTGTTATGTTAGGTTGAGGTTGGAGCTAGCTTGCTCTCTTCGACTATATTATATACTGATATTTGTAGGTTAAATCTTTTTGCCAACTCGCGTGTACCTTTTAATACTTGACGATAATCTAAAATCATTTGCGCTGTCGAAATATCATCAGTTCTTTTTGCCGGTTTTAGGTTTTTCTGCTTAGAATTGTGTATCTTCCAAGTTGTATGATCAAATCGTGTGAAACATTAACAGTCATAAATAAGTTTGGAATACTTGGATGATGAGCTAAGTTTGTATTTTTGATCAAGTCATACGGTCCTGATTGCTTGTTTAGTATAACAAAATTATTTAGTTTTAACAATTTATACAGACAAGGTTTGATGCATGTTTATGTGTACGGATAAAAGAAAAAGGGAAGATACAGGATTCAGTAAATTACTAACATCATACTTTCGTTACTGGCCAACTATTTAGAAGATTTGTGAAGCCTAATAGGAAATTGTCCCATCTTCTCTTTGCCTTTTCTCCACTCAAACAATGCCCCTCTCTCCCTTCTTGAGCCTAACTATCAAAAGATTCAAAAACAAAAATCGTCCTTCTTGGTCTTAATCCATAAAAGAGTTGATTATGAGAGGAGACAATTGATTTTCGCATTTTCACTTTCATAGAGTCATATTGATGTGGTAAGATGAACTTTGAGAAAAATGGTTTCTAATCATGTAAACAATATGTAGATGATCTCTAATATCAGATGCCATATGCAGCCTTGTAGGTTCATATAATAAGATCCTATTGTCTTTGGCTGGCATCCTCCCATTCAAAGTACTGACTAGTTTGGAAAACTCTAAGCATCCTCTTTGGTAAGGCACAGCCTTAGCATAGCATGACATGTGGTATTGTGTCTTGCCGGTCTTTTGGCTGGAGTATTTTTTGGCAGAGCCAAAATTCTGGAGAGATCATAATCCTGAGTTGCTAATCAAACACTTGTTGCAGGACTATTCTATGCTTTTCATACATCAAAGATCATCATTGCTGCTTTTCAGTTTGGTGAGAGGCAAATTAACTACTTTACACTGCACATCAGCTCAATTGCTTCCTGTTGCTGAGGCTTTGTGCTCTGCTTCTCCTTGCTTGAAAGAGAAGAACTTAGTGGGCTTGGTCAGTCAGTATCTTCTCTGTTGTATTCCAGAAAGAGGTTACTCACGTTCTATTAAGAAAAATATCAGATCTATACTGTGTTGCTCAAGGGTAACTTTAATCTTGGCTTTATTGATGAAGAGAGCGACTTGGCTTAGCACCGTAGCAGCAAACTTCGCTTTATACATTTTACAACATTTCTTTCTGCTGCGTGGTGGAATTTATATGTAGCAACAGAGAAAACTGAAAGTATGACATGCTCGTTGTTAATTTCACTAGCTTGTTCTGCAGATTTGATGTCTGGTATTGATAACTATGGAGGCCATGACATTTAAGGTGAGCAACTGTAAAATATTTCATATGCAAACCAGAAGGCCTGAAAAGAAACTACCGGTTCCCATAGTGCTCCAATGGCAGATAATCACCTGAAATTTTTTATCCTTAGTCCTGTTGTAAACTCCAGGGACTGGAGTTTGATTGTTCATAATCCCTCAATCTTTACATCAGCAGAACTGACATTGCAACAGTATATTAATTCCTCTAGAACTGATGTAGCAACTCTGTAGGATGAGATACATTGGCATTTCAATCAGTTACTCGTGATGAACCCACTGTTACATGCAGCTGAAAATTCGTACAACCATGTACTTATGCACTTCCCCAACACCGTTTCTGTTACTTTACAAAGTAAAGTAGTATGTCTTTACTATACCTCTGGTTCCAACATGCGCTAGATAAATGTCAAGCTCATTGTTGATATATTCATAAGATCTACTGATGCTCTTTGCTCGTGCTGTATTATGTTGCTAATGCAAGGCGACTAATCACTGAAAACCAAAGTTCCCTGGACGGCCACTTTATAAGTCACAGTGGGTAGGTCCCCGTCAGTCGAATGTGATCGAGAGTTTTCCTAAGGCCATGCTTCTCCACTGCCTTGTTTCCTAACCTAAATCCCTCTCCATAGGCCGCTAAAGGATTAGTCTCAATTTGATGCTTAAAATACTTGGCAAGTCGTATCTCAAAGTCCGACCATTTGCCCTTCTTTGATGTTGTGGCCGAAGAGGAAGATGACGGCAATGAGGATGACGAAACATCATTTGTGGAGCTTGAATAGATCTCAGAATTCAACCACATATATGCCAAAACTTGACAAATTCCTTCTTCAACCTCTGGACTAAGTTTACGATAACCTGAAAAATATCCACATTAGTTCTGTCCCTATAAAATTTTTACAGGAAAAGGAAAATGAAATGCAGTATTGACTTTTTTTGAGTTATGCTCGTATCTCTGTACATTCTTATCGAATATGGCGTTTCTGTTGAACTAAAATGATAATAGTTATCATAGGCCATAAAAGAAGAACCTTCAAGTAGAAGCCAAGCATGCATCATCTCATGAGCAAGGTTTGAGCCTGTCAACAGCCTGTTTTCCCAAGAATAATCAGCCATGGTGCAACAATCATACAGAAGAATAACTGAGATGTGCTGCAAAAATTCACATTACCTAGGGAGACCATACAAAATGAGGATTGCATTCACATTGGGTGAATGAAACAGCTTATGAGGTTCAGTTATCATATTGATAAAGTCGCTGCCTACTCCAATTCTTGGCCTTAGCGTAACCTGGTGGATTAGTCAAAAGGGAATCTGAAATCATTGTTTTGTCAAATACATCCCATTGTACATTTAATGATAGCCTGATCTAGCAACAGTGAGATAGAGTTTTTCTTACAGTGGGAACACTCCGTCCTTCCGGTATGCATAGTCCTCTAGTTTCATGAGAGTGATGGTGTCCCTTTTCAAGTTTCAAGTGAGTAGAAAAACCAAAAAGAAGATGAAAAAAAAAAGAAATAAAATGTCGATTTGCATCAGTACTTACATTTGTTTCTCCATCCATTGCTTCATTCAGAGCTTGTCTTGCCACCAAAGATAGTGGAATATGCTGGTCCACTTTCATATTCATACTCTCATAGAATCCTTGTATTTCGAGATATAGAGGTTGACACTCATGGGTATTCATAATGGCAGAGTCTCGACAATCTCGACACAGCTTTCGACCATCATCCAGCAACAAGTAGCTCCTGTCTCTTGGCTACACAGATTTTACGTTTTTTCATCAGCAACGATGCTGGGGAATTCAAAAGTGTTCTACAGTCACGAATTTATGTCCTACAGTTCTACCAGCAAGCAAAGCAGGACGTTCATGAGTTGGAACTCACTTCCATCTGGTCACAACTACAACATCTTGGAGTCCCATCTCGCTCATGTGATGGGCAATACATTTGCATCCAGAAAGGATGAACTTTGAACTCCAGACCTTCTTCATTTACCGGCAGCTATGTGAAACAAAAGAAACAGACCATGAAAAGGAAGGAGACCATTTCATTCTAGAAGTAGCAATTATATGACAGGCATACCACATTTGAGAAAAATGGAAAGGAAGTGTCACTGTAGATTTGTGAAAACAGCATTTGCATTACACCAATATTGAGAGAATCTCACTTACTAACTAGATCATCAATTAAATAGCAGATGGCTGTACTTGGTGTTTCCTTAACTTTTGGTACTGTAACTTTGGCACTTCTTGTGTACTGAAGCATTGTAATTAAGCATAATAATGATAATAAATTATGTGTCTTGGGAATAAATTAACTTATTCTTGAGTGAATATGAGTTTCCTCACATGATTTTTTTCTTTTAAAATTATTAATTTGAGATAAACATCCGCATATAAAAGCTACATCAGGAAAAGCTCCAAGAGTACCCTGAGCTGCTTCTTTGAATTAGTTTTTAACTGTTATGGCTTTCCCTTCTTTTGCTTCTCAAGTCTTGTAAAACCGAAAAGACTTCCAAAAAACTATTCTCAAACACCCTCTAATTCAATTCCTATTTTTTTCTAAGTCGAAACCTGTTGGATGTCTTACGGTTTTGCAGTTTGAATTTTATAAGGAGGATGATACCTTTTCATAGCTTGGGACTTTCATTCGATAATCCTTTTTCAACAACCCTTTGATAAAGTTCAATGAGAAAGCACTTACACAATTCTTGCAAATGTAACATCTTGAATGATGGTTTGCTCTGTAGCATGATTCATGATAGGGGTGGTCCCCAAACTCTGAAAACTATAAGAAAGTAATCTATCATTCGTTATGTACTATGGAAACTAATATAGTTGAAAAACATATAGGCCAAACCTCAATCAGAAGTTAACTGAGCATAGCCTTTACCTTATCAGCAATTGGAAGACCACATGCATAGCAGCGAAAGCAATTCGGATGCCAATCAGCACCCATGCAACTCTGGGAATCTTCATGACCAATCTGATTCTTGCAACCTGCACAGATTCTGAATGATTGATGCTGTAAGTTAACCCAACTGCGAAATAAGTCCATCTAAAAAATGGACCTTAGTTCGAATATGAAAACGTAATGTGAAATATGCAGGTGAAGCACTGTTACACTAATCATGCATTCTCAGCCAGCAAAGCTGCAGAAATCTTATGGTATAGTCAAGTTTTTTTTTGGTCGAAAGGTACAGTCAAGTTGATATGCAAATAATTTCTCAAAGAAACTGCTTGAGCACGACATTAGAACTGACATATGATCAGATAATCATCTTTTTTATCCTGAGATTCAACAAATATCCACACCTATTCCAGCACTTGTGCTCCACTTTATTGTAATGTGAATTTAGCTAATAAATTCTTTGAACTGGATTCATCAGACACATTTCTATTACCTCCTTACTGACTGGAAAACTCAGCAGCTTGACACACAAGTTTAATATCACTATCTCTCTATTCTAAGCCTGACCTGTTACATCTACATAAAATATCAGCTCCAATACATTTCTACGCATGACCAAAACTTCACTCCAACTACACATTAAATCACACGAAAAGAGAGGTCAAGGAGGAATCCCACATCTTCCAGTCAGTATCAAAGCTAAAGCCACTCTTTTTCAGGAACTTCTACAATGCATCTCAAGACTTGAACATTGCAATATCTAATATCCTCTTTGGTATTTCAGCAATAAGAGAAGCGTCAACTGTTAAAGAAAAGATACTAGAAACCTCTCAAATTGAAAGATGGAAATTGGACTGACATGCCAATGATAACCTGAGATGAGAAAGCTTAACAACTGAATATACCTTGAGCCTGAAGATGAAATTGGATGAAGTTGAAGTGAATTTCCAGTACTGTGTTTAGATGGATCTTCTACGTATAAACTTTCTTGGAGAGCTATGGCCAATAGTTCGTCCTCCCCCAACTGAACTTTAGAAGCTTGTTTGTATTTGGATTGATATATATCATCTAGAGAAAGATTTAACGGAAAAATTATAGGAATAACTCAATTATATATGTAAACTACTTTTTTAAGAAAAGAAATTATTATTGCATCAAACACACTAGAAGGTGGACCCATCCTGCAGGTGGACCAATCCTGCATACCAGCCCTAACAGAAAACTACTAGCAGGAATCCCCCTACTCAAACAAAGATATTTGTGAGCACTAGAACACACAGCAAATTCACTTTCCTTCAACAACCTATATCTCACGTCACATTTGATAGCATGAGTAATCTCACAGACTGAATAGCTATAAGATTTATGGATCCTATAATTCCTAGATCTCCATATATGATAATGGAAGTTCAAGCTAGCTTATGCAAAATACCAGAGGAGTTGCCTTTAAAAAGAACTGATGACCAGTCAAAATCTTCTTCCCACGAGCCAGGCATTCTGGAAAAATTGCATAACTGAAGGATAGGTGCCCATAACAGACAAATTACGCGAACCAATCAATTATATATGTAAATATATAAGTACCTCTTAAACCTATAATGAAGTACATTGCTAACAGAAAAGAAAAGCATGAAATAATTATGGTACGAAAAGGTGGACAGATTCAATAATTCACAACTCCAACTCCAGCAACACTAAATAGCCCAAAAGTGATCTTGATTTGTGTAAATCTCTTCAACATAGAAGAGACTGAGATGAATGAAATGGAGAGTAGGAAGAAGGCTTGAAGACATTTTTTTTTGCATATGCTTCAGTGCTTTTGCTCCCAAGTCATCTCATTCTTTACAGATCACTAACAGAGCCATCACACATTCACCACATTATTGAAGAGACTAGAACCTTTGTGTATGCATTCTGTTGAATGTTCATGATAAATGCTCACAGTTTGGTAACGTACCAATGAAATTTTTACCTTTCTGATTTTCTTCTGAAAGCGAAAGGGCAATTGCATAATCTATTTCCTCCCTCTCATAGTCTGTTAACTCGTCCTGCATCCACATTCTCAATTATGTAAATACGGTGAGAAAGTGCCTTCAAGAAAGTTAAGGACACAATCCACAAGTTAATTAGAGTTTTGCGACATTCCCTCTCTTTGGAACATTAGCTCCGGATGAAGAATGTGACTGCATCATTCCCCTTTTTGTCCGATTAATGGGTGATAGAAATGTACGATTTCCAAATCAAGTTAGAATACAAAAAAATCTACAAAAACTGTTAATACCACAGAATTTTGTTGCCTTATCTGGGGCAGCCTCTCCATGATGCAAAATGTTGCTCTCCAATAGCAGTAAGCACTTAAAGTAAAGACCTGAAGCTGCGAAGACAAAATTTTAGCAAGTGCTTTGGGTGAACCAAAGCACAAACATCTTGTAAACATGGAGGAATGTTAAAGCTGCCTGTGGTCCCAAAATAACTCATAAGGCAGTAGATCAAGTGCTAGTTTTCAGGCATTAGCGGAATACAATTACATACATCAGTAGAGAATAAAGTTCAAGATCATATCTATTGAGAAAAAGAGATTAGGACCTTTAAAAGAAAGGATACTGGGGGTGAATAAAAGATGCATAAGCTGACTATATGAATCCTAAATGAGCGCTATTCACTATCCAGATCCCATATAAGATTTCATTCCTCCATATACATTATTCAGATTCCAGATGAAGGAAAAGAAGCTAGAACCCACAAGATCTAAGATTTCATGCTCAAGTCCTATTTCACGAATGAGTTGAAACTTGCAAAAGCGGTTTCATTTATAGCGAGCCACAGGCCCACAGTATTGTCCTCGAGCAGGAGGAAATGGATGAAAATAATAAGATCAATGAAAAGTGGCTTAGTTCAATAGGTATCACCTTCTAGACCACAAATTGCCCTTTAGAAGCACCACCATAACAAGTCTCATGGCAATTAGGATTTTTTTATTTTTTCTCTAAATTTCATAGTTAGCTGAGCTTCTTCCGCAGCAACAAAAGGGTGATCATAATTTAGTCCCAAGACAAATGACACACTAAAAGAGAAAGAAACACAGAAAGGAATGAAGTTTCTATAGCTCTGTACAGGTATAGATAAGATCTCTAGAATTACAATTCTTGCTAGACATGGATCAATAAATGCTCAAAACACTGCATTCAGATTGCAATAATCAAACGAATTATTGACAGTTCTCTGAGTGTATAGACGGAAGGAACACAGTGTATCTCAGAAACTCACCAGCAATCAAACATGACCACAGAAACAGAGGGATCTGAAAAAAGAAGGGGAAAAACCAGAAGCAAAAATCAGTGGCTCTCAGCAAAATTCTGTCTTTTCCTGTCATCAGATTCGAGTAACCCTCTGACCCCCAGAAAAACAAAAATAAAGTCACAAGGAGAAATAAGAACCGGAATTGCGTAAACCATTGAATTCCGTGTGAATCCAAGACAAAATAGTAAGAATGATACAAACATCATTGATCAATAAGCTGGTGACTATGTATGTCAGTATGTGATGAACGTACACACCCTGATCATTCAATAGAAGAAGCGAGCTTGCTGGAGAGTAAAGTGAAGAGCAACTTGACTTGAGTGTAGACTTCTCAAATGTCCATTTCTTCTTTGGTGGAAAATGGGTCCTCACCTTCTGATCATCTTCCACCATGAAACTTCACACTACTGGTCGACCAAAAACAGAAAAAAACTTCACACTACTGGTCAAAGCTACTGAGTTTGTCGTTTGCAGTCGCGTGCACTCTTTTCTGTGATGACAGTTATCCTCCACAGGATTTAGTAACACACTTGCAATCCCCTTTTCTTTTTGATTAATACCACGAAAAATCTAAATTGATACAATTATGATAATTTTATTTTAAATTATTTTTTTAATCATAAAAAACTCCAAATTAATATATTTATAATAAATTTACCCCGAATTATTATTTTGACCACCAAAAACCCTAAACTGCTATACATGTGACAATTTTACTCCGAAATAATTTTTTTCAAAATTTTTTATTAATTTTTATTTACTTTTTTTTTCTTTCTCTTCAACTTCTGATCGGTCGCCGGACCGGCAACTAGCCAGAGGTGGAAGCATGCGAGGTCGGCCCCGCCGGCCACTGGCGAGGCTCGACCTCGCCGGCGTTGGGCGAGGTCGGCTTGGCCTTGCAACGGCGAGGTCGAGCCTTGCCAGATCTGGTGGGGGCCAGGCCCTCGCCAGCGATCGGCGGGGCTGAGCCCTCGCCAGATCTGGCGAGGCTCGACCTCGCTGTTGCAGGGCGAGGCCGACCTTGCCTAACGCCGGCGAGGTCGAGCCTCGCCAGTGACCGGTGTGGCCGACCTAGCCGGCTTCCGCCTCTGGCTGGTCGCCAGTCTGGCGACCGGCCAGAGGTTGAAGAGAAAGAAAAAAAAAAGTAAAGAAAAAAAATTTAATAAAAAAATTCGAAAAATAAAAAATAATATTAAAAAATTAGTTCGGGATAAAATTATCACATGTATATCAGTTTGGGGTTTTTGGTGATCAAAAAAATAGTTCAGGGTAGATTTGTCACAAGTGTATCAATTTTGGATTTTTTATGATCGAAAAAATAGTTTGGGGTAAAATTGTCACAAGTGTACCAGTTTAGGATTTTTCGTGGTATTAACCCTTTCTTTTTCACGAACTCCTGTCTAGAGTTAAAAATATTATACTAATAGAATCTTTTTTTTATATATCGCTTTAACGTAGGTGATGCATCATTTTTGTAATGCTTTATTTGCAATGAAAATTTTAATTTCTAGCAAAAAAAAAACATACTTGCAAAACATTTGCATTTATCTCTCTATTTGTTCATCTCTTTAGTCAAGATAGTCTATCTCTCTACATAATAAAGCAAATCCAGCGGAGATTTGACCCTTAAACATTTACCAAAAAATAGCATCGAAAGCCCTTTTTTTTATTATTAAGTGAGTCATAATCGGAGCATATTGAAAGAGGGTAAAATTCCATTCCAAGCAGCTAACATTTAAAATCGTGATTTCTTGTCTTTTTTTAAACCAAGGATGATGTGGTACGCTCAACTCTTAGGGCACTAATTGAAATAATAAAAAAATGTGAAAGGTAGAGGAATATTACACCGTGGGAGCTTCTATGGTTCTAGATCGTAGCCATGTGCATTTGCCTTAGCTCCTCTCTAATGTGTTGTGATATAGAAATTTAAAGGATTCACATCTAACAAGTGCAATGTACTCACATTTTCAGGGAAAGTTATCCAAAAAGTTATAAATTTATTGCACTTTTATCAATTCAGTCCTAAACATTTTTAATTTTGACCGAAAATTATTGACCTGGACGCCGGCTGTCCTACGTGACACGGTCAACACTGACGTTGACTAATTTTAATAATATTTTAATATATTTTTTTCGAATTTTTAATTAATTTTTAATTTCCTTTTTCCTTTCCTTTCTTTTCTTTCCTATCCTTTTTTTTTTTCCAAACCTGTCACCGTCTATAGGTGAGGGCGTTGCCGAGTATAGGATATTCTATGCTTTTCACATATCAAAGATCATCATTGCTAATCAAACACGTGTTGCATGGCTATTCTATGCTTTTCACACATCAAAGATCATCATTGCTGCTTTGCAGTTTGGTGAGAGGCAAATTAATTACTTTACACTGCACATCAGCTCAATTTCTTCTTGTTGCTGAGGCTTTGTGCTCTGCTTCTCTTTGCTTGAACGAGAAGAACTTAGTGGGCTTGGTCAGTGGGGATCTTCTCTGTTGTATTCCACAAAGCGGTTACTCGTTGTATTAGGAAATATATCAGATCTATGCTGTGTTGCTCGAGAGTGGCTTTCATCTTGGCTGTATTAATGAAGAGAGCGACTCAGCTAGCAGCCGCACTGTAGCAGAAAGCAGACTTTGCTTTATACATTTTTGCAAGCATTCTTTCTGCTGTTTGGTGGAATGTATATGTATAGACCGTTCAACAGAGAGAAATGAAACATAATCATTATTAATTTCTATAGTTTTTTCTGCAGATTTGATGTCTTGTGTCGATAATTATGGAGGCCTTCTTGACATTTACTGCAAGCGTTATGATTGGGGGTGTAAAATATCTCGTATGCAAACTAGAGGGCCTGAAGAAACTGCTGGTTCTGATAGAGCTCCAATGGCAAATAATCGCATGAAATTTAATTCTTAGTCCTGTTGTACACTCTTTGCAAACGAATTGGGCAATCTACGATATTGCAGATTACCCTTATGCTTACTTAGAAGAGTGTTAAGTCCTAGGCAACAGGACATCAGCTCAGCTTGGGGTTCGGGGTTGCTTGCAACACTGTTTGAAAAAGGGAAGAAAATTATATGCAGTTTGTGGTAGTTGAAGAAGCAGTGATACTCTCTGGATCACCAGTTATGATTTGTTAAGAATTAGCAGTTATTGGTTGAAGTGTGCAAATGCTGAAGTTTAATTACTCGCAATCCTTAAATCTCTAAATTGTGTGCAGGTGCTGAAGTTTTAATACTCGTAATCCTTAATCCTTCAAACTCTACATCGGCAGAACTGACATTGCAACAGTATGGTGATTCATCATGAACTGATTTATGCCGTCCTTGGTTATTAGGCACTCCAAAGATGGGAGCTGAACTGTTTGAACAAAAGGTAATTCCTCAAGAACTGATGCAGCAACTCTGAAAGATGAGATGCATTGGCATTTCAACCAGTTACTCATGATGAACCCAACAATACGCATATCTAAAAAATCATCCAAGCATATACATATGCACTGCCACCGACACCATTTCTGTTACTTTACGAAGTAAAATATCATATCTGTACTATGCCTCTGGTTCCGACATCTGCTATATAATCGTCAAGCAAATTTCAATGCTGATTTATTCATAAGATCTACTGATGCTCTTGCTCGTGCTGTATTAAGTCACTAATGCAAGGTGACTAACCACTGAAAACCAAAGTTCCACAGACAGCTGCTTAATAAATCACAGTGGATAGGTCCCCGTAAGTCAAATGTGATTGAGAGTTTTCCTAAGGCCATGCTTCTCCACAGCCTTGTTTCCTGACCTGAATCCCTCTCCATAGGCCATTGAAGGTTCAGTCTCTATTTGATGCTTAAAGTACTTGCCAAGTTGTATCTCAAAGTCTGAATATTTGCCCTTCTTTGATGTTGTTGACGAAGAGGAAGATGACGGCAATGAGGATGAGGAAACATCATTTTTGAGGCTTGAATAGATCTCAGAATTCAACCACATATGAGCCAAAACTTGACAAATGCCTTCTTCAACCTCTGGACTAAGGTTTAAATAACCTGAAAAATATCGACATTAATTCTGTCCCTTTAAAATTTTTAAAGGAAAAACAAATGCAGTATCGACTTGTTTTGAGTAATGCTCATATCTCTGTACATTTTTATCAAATATGATGTTTCTATTACATTAAAAAAAAATTAATTGCAGATATCACAGGCCATTAAAGAAGAACCTTCTTGTTGAAGCCAAGCATGCATCATCTCATGAGCAAGGATTGAACCTGTCAACAGCCTGTTTTCCGGATAATAATCAGCCATGGTCGATGATCACACAAAAGAATAGCCGAGATTTGCTGCAGTCACATTACCTAGGGAGACCATACAAAATGAGGATTGCATGAACCGGCTTATAAGGTTCAGTTACCATATCAGTAATTTGGTGGTTTACTCCAATTCTAGGCCTTTGGGTAACCTGGTGGATTATTCAAAAGGTATTCTGGAATCTTTGTTTCATCAAATACAGTCACAATGTACACATTTGATGATAGCCCTATCTAGCAACTATGAGCAAGAGCTTTTCTTACATTGGGAACATTCCATCCTTCCCTTACGCATAGTCCTCTAGTTTCATGTGAGTGATGATGTCCCTTTTCAAGTTTCAAGTGAGTATAAAAACCAAAAAAACAAAAGGAAAAAGCACAAGAAATGAAATGATGATATCTGGGACCGTATTGACCTAGATGAGACTTGCATCATTCAGCACTTGTCCTGCCGCCAAGAGTAGAGGAATCTGCTGTTCCACTTTCATATTCGTACGTTGATAGAATCCTTGTATTTCAAGATAAAGAGGTTGACATGCATTGGTATTCATAATCGCAGAGTCTCGACACCCTAGACATAGCTTTCGACCATCATCTGGTGACCGGTATCTCATGTCTCTTGGCTACAGAGATTTAACGTTTTTCATCAGCAACAATGCTGGGAAATTGAAAAGTGCTCTATACTCTCGAAAATCTGTCCTACAGTTCGACCAGCAAGCAAAGCAGGATGTTTATAAAATGGAACTCACTTCCTTCATCTCACAACTACAACAGATTGGAGTCCCATCTTGCTTAAGTTAAAAAATCATGTTAGGAAACTCATATTCACTCCAGAATAAAATAATTTGCTCCCAAGACACAATTCTTTTTGTTATACTTAGTTACAACACTTCACGGCACAGGAAACGCCAAAGTTACTGTACCAAAGTTACAGAAACATCGAGTGCCAAACAGACTCATAGCCATCTGCTGTTTTGGTTGATGATCAAGCTGATAAGTCAGATTCTTTCAATATTCTCATAATGCAAATGCTATTATGACAACTCTACAATGATTTCCATTTTTCCTAAGTGCAGTATCCCTGTCATTTAATTGCTACTTCTAGAATGAAATGGTCTCCTTCCTTTAAATGGTCTCTGTTTCTTTTGCTTCATGTAGCTGCCAGTAAACAACGAAGGATTCGAGTACTCGGTTCATCGTTTTTGGATGCAAACGTATTGCCAAATATTCCCCAATGTAATTCATCTGCCCCCGTTGCCATTTGGAATCCACGGGAAACCAAAAGAAAAAAGAATGCAAGAACTCTTTAAAAAACAGGATTGGTCATCCTTCCACGACACCAGGCTTTCTTTCACTTGCAGTCTTGTTAATCACTGTTTATCTTTCCCTAGCCACGATTTACTCTCTTGCACGTTTTCTCTTAGTGTAACCACCGTTCAAGAAATTCTAGATATGCGACGGCGTCCTTTTTGACGCATTGAGTGACCTTGGATCCCTGTGATATTCTAAGGATTCATTTTTGGCATTATCAATAGCTACACGTTCCACACCATGGAACAAACAGAGCTCCGTACATCAGATCCTCCACTGATCTTATATGATGATTTGGCTAAGGGTGTTCGAGCTTTTGCACTAGATTAGCATGCATACAACAGCTGATAAAGCATATTCTTCTCTATATCAGTCGGAAAGCAATGAGTAGATTGTAGTCCCTGTACATCAATACTTGGCCAGCTACATTTCCCCAGAATGGCAAAAGGCTGAATCAGATTTGGGTGAAGTCATCTCCCCTCTCGTTTATTCTTCCTCCATTCCCATGGCTCCTCCCCTCTTGTTTATTCTTCCTCCATTCCCATGGCTCCTCAGGATTTGGTGAAGCCCACAAACCTACGCGCTTTGCCCGTGCATTCTTCTCCCACTGCTCATGCAACATTCAAGACATGGACTTCAAATCACATATAATTGGGTACAGCAATACGAAGAATCAGTAGGCTACCTTTGCAAGCTCTGCTCGTTGGTCGAAGACTCTGTAATGCCACGCCATCCCTTTCTTGAGCATCAACTTCTGTGGTTGGAGATGGAAATGAATGAGCAATTGTACAGGAAAAAGTGGAACTGACAATAGTGTGCGATTACAGAAGCAGCTCAACAAACATGCTTGTATGTAATCACTAGAAGCCATTGTTCATATGGCAAATTTGCATTTACTATTCCTTCTCAATGGGCGGGCTTTGGCTCGTCCAGCCTGATCTCCCCCAAAGCATTAAGCTATGGTTCAGTTCAGCTGTCTGCCCAAGTCCAACCATGAAATGAAGTTTCAGTTCAGAAAACAAATGAGGAGATCGATTGAGCGTAAAGCCAGTTTGATTCATTAGTCTTTGTCCAAGCATGTTCGGTCATTTAACTCGTCTTTCTCGCCTTGGCCTGATTAAATGTCCTGACTGATGACTCGTAGGCCGTTGAATATACTTGTCAAAAAGTCGAGGCTAGGGAGAAGTCAGGTTTACCTGTACAAAGTTGCCGTTGCAGTATATATCTCCTACACTCCGGCCATATTGATCTTCCCCATACACAAGAACTCTCAAACACTTCCCTTCAACAATCTTTGCAAGCTCGTCCTTAGCCTCTTTGCCATATGGCATCTTACCCTCTGGAGCATCTATCCCCCTGTTTCATAAGGCAATTGTTCTCGGAAGAATAAACAGAAAAAATTGCCAATTGGAATGGGCCATATGCCCAGTTTTACCTGAGCCGAATTCGGTACTTCCGAGCAAGGACTTCCTCATTCTGAACATTTATTACCCTGCATATAGACAACTATGATCAACCAGTGAATTACTCGTGCAGGGATAGAAGAAGTGTGACAGACGATGGGTGTGACTGTTCATAAGCAATCAGGATAACACACCGATATCCTGCGTCCACAATTCTTTTGTGCAGTGCATCTGCACGAGTGTAGTCCCTCTGAGCACGGGCTTCCGATCTTTCGATGGCTGCGATCTGGACTTCTTGTGGGACCAAGCATGATTCTCTCGGATCAGAAGTGCTAACGTACACGGTGATGCCGTCGCCATCTGTCACACATCTTGCATCCACCTGGTAAAAGTTTACTGAAGATATTCAGAAGATTGTATGACAGCTGTATTTTTTGTGATCTTCACTCTGAGTCTGGAGATCATTTCTTAATGGGATGATGCTTATGGGAGATGTGTTGTTAGATCTGTCCCGAGTTGCGATAGTAAGTTGGAATTGGATATCTTGTCTAGAAGACAAAATGACATGTTGTATATATTCAGTGATGTTAAGCTAGCAAATTTTGTGTTGACTCAATACTTGGAGGTCTGTAGGAACTGGAACTTGTTATAGTTGCTGCACTTGCAGCTGCTGGTGCCATGTAGTAGCAGCTCTGCAGCTTTTTTAAGTTAATCAATGAAATTCTTTCTCACATAGCAAAAAAATAGAAGATATTCAGAAGATGCCACAGAGCAAATACATAGAAAGAGATTATGGAATGTTGAGGAAGTTTTGGGTTCATAACTGGAATTGTTTGAAACTCAAACACCACTCCTTGGGGCAATGACGCTGGAACTTCAGCTGTGGTCTCAAACAAGGTGTGAGCACGAGGCAGACCATAGAATGCCAATAAGCCCTACCACATCAGATGAAGTACAACAGCCAAAAATTACAAAAAAGTGCAAAAAGAACCAGCTCCTTCACTCCCCTGAGGATAATGGGAGTGAAAAGCTAACGAAAAATCCAAGATTTTCGCTTTATTTTGGTTGATTTACCTCAACATCAGCCTTCTGGTGGTTCTTCAGGGCCTGGACAACAAGCCTTGTTGCTTCTTCAGTTGTTTTTGGAGGTGGATTTGATTCTCTCCATGCCACTAGCAGCTTTCTATACCTTCATTTTCATTAAGTAGTTGCAGCAACAAAACCGAAAATTTTGAACTTTAAGATTATAATACCAAGCTAAATTTCTTCAGGACAGAGCAGAATCCCATTTCAAGAAACTTAAAGTACTGTAAGCGTAAAGCAAAACAATTTACCAACTAGCTTGAGCTTCCCTGGAAGAACCCACATGGTTGCTTAGCCCCTCAGGAACCTTCAGGCACTCAACAGCATAAGTAGAAAAAAACAAGAGCAGGAGAAAAAAGTTGCACAGATTTTCCATCTCACTCCAATCTCAACCCGGAAATGACAGCGACTCAGTCACCAATATCAGGGAAAAGAGCTTGCCTTGGAGGTGATTTCGAAGTTGAGCAGGTCATGGGCAAGAGCCGAGACGCCGAAGGTCGTGGCGGAGAGCTACATCAGGAAAAGCTAGGTCCCTGAGCTACTTCTTTGAATTAGTTTTTAACTGTTATGGCTTTCACTTCTTTTGCTTCTTAAGTCTTCTAAAACAGGAAGGACTGCCAAAAGTGTTCTCAAACACCCTTTAAGTCTATTCCCTTTTACGTTTTTATCAAAGTCAAAACTGTCAGACTGTCTTATGGTTTTGCAGTTTGAACTTTATATGGAGGATGGCACTTTTTTGTAGCTTGGGACTTCCACTCGATAATCCTTTTTAAACAACCATTTGATACAGCACCCAAGTCAATGAGAAAGCACTTACATAAATCTTGCAAACATCACATCTTAGATGATGGAGTTCTTTGTCGCATGAATCATGATAGAGTTGGCCCCCGGACACTGAAATCTACAAGAAAGTAATCTATCAATCATTCGTTATGTACTATAAAAAGTAATATAGCTGAAAATCTAATAGGCCAAACCTTGATCAGAAGTTAAGCAAACATAGAGTTTACCTTGAGATCTTCAATTGGAAGACCACATGAGTGGCACTGAAAGTATTCCGGATGCCAATCAGCACCCATATAACTCTCGAAATATTCAGGACCAATCAGACTCTTGCAACCAGCACAGAATCTGAATAATTGATGTTGTAAGTTAACCCGATTGCGAAATAAGTCCATTGAAAAATGGACCTTAGTTGCAATATGAAAACATCACGTAAAATATGAAGGTGAAGTACTGTTACACTAATCATGCATTCTCTGCCAGCAGAGCAGGTGAGAACTTATGTGGTACTGGCAAGTTGATATGCAAATAATTTTTCAAAGAAATTGCTTCAGAATGACGGGTTGAGATTCACCAAATGTCAACACCTATTCCAGCAACTTGTTCTCCACTATACTATAATACGAATTTAACTATCTAAGATTCTTTGGCCCCCTAAACTGGAACTGGATTCATCAGCCACATTTGTATTGCCTTCATGCTGGAAAATCAGCACCTTGACATACGCTAGTTAAATGTCACTGTCTCTCTAGTCTATGCCTGACCTGTTACATCTACATAAAATATCAGCTTCATCACATTTTTACGCATGACCGAAACTTCTCTCCAACTACACAATAAATCACAGGAAAAGAGACATTACAGAGGAATCCTACATCTTCTAGTCAGTATCAAAGCTAAAGCCACTCTATTTCACAAACTTCCAGCTTTTATCCCAGGACTTGAACATTGTATTATCTCAAATCCTTTTTGATTTCTCAGCAATAATAGAAGCGTTAAACTGTTAAAAAAGATAGATACTAGAAACCTCTCAAAATGAAAGATGCAAAATTGGACTGAAATGTCAAAAATAACCTGAGACGAGAAAGCTCAACAGCTGAATATACCTCGAGCCTGAAGATGAATCTGGACGAATTTGAAGTGAATTTCCATTGCTGTGTCTAGATCGATCTTCTGCATTTAAACTTTTTTGGAGAGCTATGGCCAATAGTTCATCCTCCACCAACTGAGCTTTAGCATGAAGTTTGTCTATTTCTAGCAGGGTTTTAGAAGCTTGTTCGTACTTGGATTGATATTCATCATCTAGAGAAAGATTTAACAGACGAATTATGGAATCACTCAATTATCTAAGCAAACTTTTTTTTATTGATAAGTAAAAAATTATTGTTGCAACAAACACACTAGAAGTGGGATTGATCCTGCATACAAGCCCTCCCAGAAAACAACTAGCAAGGAATCCCCCAAGAACAAAGAGATTTGTGAGAACTAAAACAAACAGCAAGTTTTCTTTCCTTTGACAATCTAAATCTCACATCCTATTTGGTAGCATGAGTAATCTCACAGACTGAATAGCTATGTGATTTATGGATCCTATAATTCCTAGCTCTCAATGTATGATAGCGAAAGACATTGCAAGCTAGCTTATCCAATATACAGCCAGAGGATTTGCCTTTAAAAAGAGATGACCACTCCAAATCTTCTTCCCATGAGCCAGGCATTCTGGAAATTTGCATAACTGAAGGATCGATGCCTGTATAGCTTTAGCGAAAGAGCATTCAATTAGTAGATGGTCCCTTGTCATTGTGTATATTGCATAACTGAAGGATGAATGCCAATAACAGACACATTGTGGGAACCACTCAATTATATATGTAGACTTTATACATGTAACTTTTAAACATATAATGAAGTACATCGGTAGCAGAAACAGAGATAATATAAACCTCTCAAAAGATGGGAAGGACCATCATGTCAATGATAACCTGACACAAGAAAGCTCAAGAGCTGAATATACCTCGAGCCCAAAGATGAAATCCGATGAAGTTGAAATGAATTCCCATTACTGTGACTAGACGGATCTTCTACACCTAAACTTTCTTGGAGAGCTTGTGCAAGTAGTTCATCCTCCTCCAATTGAGCTGTAGAATGACGTTTATCATTTTCTTGCTGAGCTTTAGAAGCTTGTTGGTATTTGTATTGATATTTATCATGTAGAGAAATATTTAACAGACAAATAACGGAATCACTCAATTACATATGTGTAGCCTTTTGGTTTGATAAGTAAGAAATAATTGTTGCAGCACACATACTAGAAGGTGGACCGATCCTGCATACGAGCACTCATAAAAAACTACTTGCAAGGAGTCCCCAAAACGAACGAAGAGATTTATGAGCTCTAGAACAAACAGCAAGTTTACTTTCCATAGACAATCTATGATATCATGACTAACCTCACAGACTGAATAGCTGTGAGATTTATGGATTCTGTTACTCCTAGCTCTCCATATAAGATAATCACAGGCATTCCAAGCTAGCTTATACAAAATAAAACCAGAGGATTTGCCTTAATAAAGAGCTGATAACCAGTCCAAATCTTCTTCCCACGAGCCAGGCATTCTAGAAAAATTGCATAACTTAAGAATAGATGCCCATATAGCTTTAGAGAAAGAGCAGTCAACGAGTAGATGGTCCCTTGTCATTGGAAAAATTGCATAACTGAAGGATAGATGCCCATAACAGACAAATTACAGGAACCACTCAATTATAAACTTTATATATTTAACTTTTAAAGATATAATGAAGTACATTGCTAGCAGAAAGAAAAGGATGAAATGGTTATGGTGCAAAAAGGTGAACAGATTAAACAATTGGCAACTGCAACTCCAGCAACACTAGATAGTCTAGATAGCCTAACAGTGCTCTGATGAGTGTAAATCTCTTCAACATAGAAGAGACTTATACAAAATCAAATGGAGAGTGGGAACAAGCTTGAAGACATTCTTACACATGTTTCACTCATTCACCATATTATTGAAGAGATGAGAATCTCTGGGTTTGCATTTCATTGGATATCATCATAAAAGCTTACAGTTTGCTGACGTACCAATGAAATTTCTTCCGTTCTGATCTTCTTCTGCAAGAAAAAGGGCAATCACACGATCTGTTTCCTCCCTCTCATAGTCCATTGACTCGTCCTGCATCCAAATTCGCAATCATGTAAATGTGATGATAAGGTGCCTTAAAAGAAAATTAAGGACACAAACCACAAGCTAATGAGGACTTGTGACATTCCCTCTATTTGGAAAATTAGCTTTAAATGAAGAATATGACTCCGTCATTCCCCATTTTTCTCCAATCAATGGGTGATGGAAATGTACGATTTCCAATTCGAGTTAAAATACAAGAAAAATCTACAAAAAACTGTTAATACCATAGAATTTTGCTGATATGGTCCCCCATGGCCAAGGCTGTCAAGTGTCCAGAAGAATCTCTCCATGAAGCAAAATGTTGCTCTGCGATTGCAGTTAGAACTTATAGTAAAGACTGGAAGCCATGTAGACAAAATTTTAGAAAGTGCTTCAGGTGAACCGAAGGACAAACATCTAATGATAATAGAGGCATGTCAAAGCTGCCTCAGCGGTCCCAAGATAACTCATAAGGTAGCAGATCAACTGCTAGGTTTTATTCGACCAAAGAAAAAACTGCTAGGTTTTAAGGCATTAGCGGAATAGAATTACAAACATTGATAGAGCGTAAAAGTTCAAGATCATATATATTGAGAAAAAGAGATGAGGACCTTTACAAGAAAGGACACTGAGGGTGAACAAAAGATGCAGAAACTGACTAGAAGAATCCTAAACGAGCTCTTTTCAGTATCCACATGCTATATCACTTTGGATGAAGGAAAAGAAGCTTGAACCCACAACACCTAAGACCATGCACTTGACTAACGGGCAACGAACAGGAAATTAAGATTTTATGTGCATTTTGGATGTCCTATATCATGAATGACTTGAAAATTTGCAAAGGCAGTTTCGTTTATAGCGAGCCACAGCCCCACAGTATTATTATCAAGCAAGTTGAAATGGATGAAATAATCAGATCAACGAAAAGTAGCTTAGTTCGATAAATGTTGTCTTCTGGACCACAAAATGCACTTCCGAAGCACCACCATAACAAGTCTCAAGTAAATTAGGAAAGTGATTTTCTATTTTGTCTCAAAATTTCATAATTAGCTGAGCTTCTTCCGCATCAACAAAAGGGTGATCCTAATTCAGCTTTTAGACGAATGAAAAACTAAAAGAGGAAAAAGCACAGAAAGGAATGAAGTTTCTATAGCTCTGCAGAGGTATAGATAAGAAATCAAGAAGTACACTTCTTCCTCGACATGGATCACAAAATGCTCAGAACACCGCATTCAGAATGCAAAAATTAAACCAACTATTGACAGTTCTCTGACTGTACAGACAGAAAGAACACATTGCATCTCAGAAACTCACCAGTAATCAAACATGAATCTGCAGAAACAGAGGATTCTGAAAAAACAAGGGAAAAAAAAAACAGAAGCAAAAATCAGTGTCTCTCAGCAAAATTCTGTCTTTTCCTGTCATCAAATTCTGTGTGAACCCAAGCCAAGACGGTAAGATATATACAAATATCAAAGATCAATATACTGGTGACCATGCATGACAACAGTATGTCATCTACATACCCTTTTTTTTTTTGGTCGAAATCTGCATACCTTGCTCAGTCCATAGAAGAAGTGAGCTTTTTTTGCTGGAAATAGAAGAAGAGAGCTTATTAGATAAGCAAAGTGAAGAACAACTTGACCTGGGTGTGTGGACTTCTTGAATGCCCACTTATTCTTTTGTGAAAAGTGGGTCCTCACCGTCTAATCATTTTCCACCACGTAACTCCATAGTACTGGTCTAAAGCTAATGAGTTTGTCGTTTCTATTATGTGCACGCTTTTGCGAGATGACAATTATCTTCCGCAGAATTTAGTAACTTACTTGCCAAGCATTTGCATATTTCTTTCTATTTGTTTATCTCATTAGTTAAGATAATTTATTTCTCTACATGATAAAGCAAAGTCCTTTGGAGATTGCAACCTCAAACTTTTACCGATAAATTTCATTAAAGGCCCTTTTATTATTGCTAAGTGAGTTGTAATCATAGCATGCTGAAGGAGGGGCAAAATTCTGCCCAAGAGATGCAACAAGCCTTACGCCCATACTTTAGGCATAACTCTTAGGGCACTAATTAAAATAATTAAAAAAACGTGAAAGGTAGAGGAGTATTGCACTATGGGAACTTCTAAGGTTCCGGATCCTAGCCACAGTGTATTTTGCTGTAACTACTATATAAAGTGTCGTAACACAGAATTTTTTAATGATTACCCTCTTACGGATGAAATATACTCGCATTTTCATACCAAGACATTTTTTAGGATCTAATCCCGATGTCTCGTAGAAACCCTGTTACGCCGTATTGGAAAATCATGCATTACTTATCTTTTATTGGGTTGACGAACAAGTACCAATTCTCGAAATACAATTCAATTATACATTGGGACGTCCTGGGGCGCATTGAGCACTACGTTCTGAGTACAATAGTTGTGATCTAAGACAAGTGATTCTTAATTCAATTGTCAGAAACTTACAGTAAGGGTAAGCAAAGCAAGCGTTCTTTTGACATGAAAATTGAAGTCCTTGATGTGTCAAATTACTAGTTCAATGGCTTTAACTGGGTCCGTACTTTGCAGTGACGTTCACTTTTTCGATCATCTCAAATTG
Organism: Syzygium malaccense; assembly: GCA_031216405.1. Taxonomy (NCBI): domain Eukaryota; kingdom Viridiplantae; phylum Streptophyta; class Magnoliopsida; order Myrtales; family Myrtaceae; genus Syzygium; species Syzygium malaccense. The sequence goes on from CM062260.1 coordinate 45,386,421, forward strand.
ATGACTCCTCGGGATAACTCAACGATGCTGCGATGCGGATGGGAAGCATCGTCTCCCTGATAAACAACCGCCGATATGCCATCGAGGTCGAGACTCGCAAGGGACCCTACAGGTAATTAAGAACTAGAACTACACCGGCTTGGACAATACAAATGCAAGGCGATAAGCTCGTTATTGTATCGCTCACTCCCTCCGTTTCCCATCCCTTACCACATGGGAGATCACGGGAAGAACGGAAAAATCTCTTGCTCTCGTCTTGCGGGTTTGTCGTGAGGAGGAACTCGCCGAGGCGATCGAGACTGTGATCGGGTCCGTAAAAAGATTGCTTGTGTTGCATTGAGGTGATTTTGCGCAAGGACGATACTAAAGAGGTGATTTTCCTGATTGACATATTTTAATGATGATGGACGGCACACCAAATGAATACACCGACATAATAGAGGATCTCATCTCCTCTCACGTGTTATCCTAAGGGCAAGGAGTGCATGGGTGTACTCAACCGATGCACCAAATGTTTCCTTAGATTTCACTAAGAAATAAATTAAACATATTAATTGTTGCTTAGACTTTAGAGTAACCGGTTTCCAAGTGGGTTAATTCCTTGTTAGAATCCAGAACCGAACCAATCATACATGAGGTTTCGGCTCCTAAGCGAACATTAGAACGAGAAACCAAGTTAGCAAGTTGGTTCCAAGCTAGTTCCAAGTTTCATCGGAAATTGATTGATTTTCTTTTTTGTTAAATATTAAAATGTTTTACCTTATATAAATTATAAGAAATATGTCCATTAAACACAAATCCTACTTAAGTTAAATTGTTTATGTGGGTATTTGTCCATATTAAAATCATGGATTAAATCTTTTTCAGTACAATTTTGTTTCCAAAAAATTAAGGTTGAGAATCGGTTCGACCCAGCAATTGACGTTTTCTGACCTCGGAATCAAGAACTATCTGGTCGTGGAAGCAAGAATTGGCCCAGAAACGAGTCAACCAAACCAATTTCTACTCCCTAATTGCTCCTTAAAACACCAATTATTTGACAACGAATTTTGTTACTACTCGCCTTACATTTGAATCTAAACTCGATCACAAATTATTCAGTAATGATTAAAGTTGGACGGTTAGATCATGTGAGATTCGCGTTTGATCCATGAAATCCACCCGTTTTAATAATACAAATTCAGTTAAGCAGATATGCTACACATGTGGTAAATTTGCAAGGCACAATAAAAAATATCATACGTATGTCCTGGGTGATACAAAACATGCAAAGAGTTAATCACGAAGATATGTTAAAAGTACTAAAACCAACTCGACCACTACACGAGTGGAATCACATTTTTAACATACTCATTAACATCCCTGTCGGACTCGTAATTCTAATCTAGACACTTCTGACCTACTCATTAATATCCTTGTTGGACTCATAAAGGTGGTCTAGTTTTTAGTGTCATTATTAGGTTTTGGATGGGACCTATAGATACGTTATTCTAAGCACAGCGAGATATTGAAAGAAGAAGGAACCGCGTGTCATTGGACTATGGTTGCAGAAGCAATACAAAGAAAACAACAGAGAAAAAAAATTAGAGGTAAAATTCCAAAGACTTAAAGTGCCCTCATTTTATCGAATAAGGGCATGAAGTGAATTTTATTTTAAATAATGACCTAAAGTGCTTTTTTTTTTAAATAAGAGCATAGAGTGGATCTTATTTCAAATAATGATCTGAAGAGGCCATATCAATCTCAAAAAAGAGCTTGACCTTATCGACTGATTAATGATATTTTTGTCATTTATTTTTCCTTTTATGTTTTTTTTCTTTTCTTTTCGTTAGCGGCCAATCCTAGCTGAAGGCCAGCCATCGGCAATACCCGGAGACTGCCGGGCAAGGCCTCCCTCAAAAGCCACAGGCGAGTGGCGGCTTTGCTTGGGAGACCCTCGCTAGCCATAGGTAAGGCCAACCCTTGCCATATCTAGGTGATGATCGCCTCGCCTATGGCCAGCGAGGACCTAGGCGAGGTGACCCTTGCCAGCAGCCTGCGAGAAGCCTCGCTAGCAATCGGCGAGGGCTTGCAAGCCCTCGACGAGGACTCGATTTTGTGTGAAATTCGAGTTTTTTTGTTAATTCTGTTTAATTTGATTAACGGAAAATATTGACGTGATTTTTAAAAATATTTTATCTCTCCCAAGTGATGTCTTACGTGGCATTAAGGATAATAAAAGCACTAAAACGACGTCGTTTTGATCCGAATCCTAATTTTTACACAAAATCTTAACTAAATCAGGTTTAAAAAATCCAAAATTTTCCCAAACTATGGCAAATAGGAGAATGATTTTCAATAAGCTGGTGACTCTGTATGTCGGTATGTGATGAATGTACACACCTTGATCATTCAATAGACGAAGTGAGCTTGCTAGAGAGTAAAGTGAAGAGCAACTACCATCCACCTGGGTGGCGCTGCTGGAAAGGGCACTTTTCCTCTCGCAAAAGGTTGAGTGTTCGAATCCCGGGCGCCGCAGGGTGACTTAACCGGTGCACGTGTGTGGTGGCTAGCACGTGTCGCCCCCAGGGTTTACCTCCCGGCTGTCGACCGTGCGGGGGTTCCCTGGGTTATCAAAAAAAAAAAAGTGAAGAGCAACTTGACTTGAGTGTAGACTTCTCAAATGTCCATTTCTTCTTTGGTGAAAAGTGGGTCCTCACCTTCTCATCATCTTCCACCATGCAGCTTCACACTACTGCTCAAAAGCTACCGAGTTTATCGTTTGCAGTCATGTGCACTCTTTTTGTGGGATGACAATTATCTTTCCCAGAATTTAGTCGTTTGCAGTCATGTGCACTCCTTTTGTGGGATGACAATTATCTTTCCCAGAATTTAGTCACATACATGCAAAGCATTTGCATCTATCTCTTTATTTTTTTTTTATAACCGAGGTGTCCGCGCGGCCGGTGAGTTAGGGCTCAAACTAGCGGTGATACCCGACTAATCCTCGAGGGGGGCTAGCGCAGTATCCCACCGCCACAACTCCCCACTTAAATCACCGATGGGCGAGTTTGAACCCAGGACCTCTCGTGAAAAGAACTGAGCGCAAACTAATGCGGCCACCGATGAATGGGTTTATCTCTCTATTTGTTCATCTCTTTAGTCAAGATAGTCTATTTCTCTACATGATAAAGCAAATCCAGCAGAGATTTGACCCTCAAACATTTATCAATAAATAGCATTGAATGTCATTTCTTTTTTTATTACTAAGTGAGTCATAATCGGAGCATATAGAAAGAGGGTAAAAATCTATTCAAAGTAGCTAACATTTAAAATCGAGATTTCTTATTTTCTTTTAACCAAGGACTGATTGGGGCGCCCAACTCTTAGGGCACTAATTGAAATAATAAAAAAAATGTGAAAGGTAGAGGAATATGACACTGTGGGAGCTTCTATTGTTCTAGATCGTAGCCATGTGCATTTTGCCTTAACTCCTCTCTAGAGCGTCCTAATACAGAAACTTAAAGGATTTACATATAACGGGTGCAATAAACTCACATTTTTAGGGAAAATTATTTAGAAAGTTATAAACTTATTGCACTTTTATCAATTCAGTCCTAAACATTTCTAATTTTGGCCAAATATTATTGGCTTGGATGCCGGCTGTCCTACGAGGCACGGTCAATACTGACATGGATAATCTTATATAATATTTTAATATGAGTTTTTAATTAATTTTATTTTATTCTTTTTTTTTAATTTTCTTTCCTTCCTTTTTCTTTTTTCCAAACCCTTTGTCGGTCACGGGCGAGGGTGTTGCAGAGTTCAGGATATTCTATGCTTTTCACACATCAAAGATCATCGTTGCTAATCAAACACTTGTTGTAAGACTATTCTATGCTTTTCACACATCAAAGATCATCATTGCCGCTTTACAGTTTGATGAGGGGCAAATTAACTACTTTACACTGCACATAGGCTCTGTGCTCTGCTTCTCTTTGCTTGAAAGAAAAGAATTACTCGCTAATTGTTGTTTTACGAAATATATCAGATCTATACTGTGTTGCTCGAGAGTGACTTTCATCTTGGCTGTATTAATGAAGAGAGCGACTCAGCTAGCAGCCGCACTGTAGCAGAAAGCAGACTTTGCTTTATACGTTTTTGCAAGCATTCTTTCTGCTGTTTGGTGGAATTTATATGTAGAGACCGCTCAACAGAGAGAAATGAAACATAATCATTATTAATTTCTCTAGTTTTTCTGCAGATTTGATGTCTTGTGTCGATAACTATGGAGGCCTTCTTGACATTTACAGCGAGCGTTATGATTGGGGGTGTAAAATATCTCGTATGCAAACTAGAAGGCCTGAAGAAACTGCTGGTTCTGATAGAGCTCCAATGGCAAATAATCACATGAAATTTAATTCTTAGTCCTGTTGTACACTCTTTGCAAACGAATTGGGCAATCTACGATATTTGCAGATTACCTTATGCCTACTTAGAAGAGTGTTAAGTCTGAGGCCAACTGGGCATCAGCTCAGCTTGGGGTTCAGGGTGAGGTTGCTTGCAACACTGTCTGAAAAAGGGAAGGAAATACTATGCAGTTTGTGGTAGTTGAAGAAGCAGTGATACTTTCTGGATCACCAGTTATGATTTGTTAAGAATTAGCAGTTATTGGTTGAAGTGTGCAAATGCTGAAGTTTAATTACGCGTAATCCTTAAATCTCTAAATCGTGTGCAGGTGCTGAAGTTTGATTATTCTTCATCCTTCAAACTCTACATCGGCAGAACTGACATTGCAACAGTTGGGTGATTCATCATGAACTGATTTATGCCATCCTTGGTTACTAACTTATTAGGCACTCCAAAGGTGGGAACTGAACTGTATGACCAAAAGCTAATCCCTGAAGAACTGATGCAGCAACTCTGCAAGATGAGATACATTGGTATTTCAACCAGTTACTCATGATGAACCCAACAATACACATAGCTAAAAAATCATACAAGCATGTACATATTCACTTCCACGGACACCGTTTCTGGTACTTCACAAAGTAAAATATCATATCTGTACTATACCTCTGGTTCTGACATCTGCTATATAATCGTCAAGCAAATTTCAACACGGATATATGCATAAGATCTACTGATGCTCTTGCTCGGGTTGTATTAAGTCACTAATGCATGGCGACTAACCACTGAAAACAAAAGTTCCACAGACAGCCACCTAATAAATCACAGTGGATAGGTCCCCATCAGTCGAATGTGATCGAGAGTTTTCCTAAGGCCATGCTTCTCCACTGCCTTGTTTCCTGACCTGAATCCCTCTCCATAGGCCATTGAAGGTTCAGTCTCTATTTGATGCTTGAAGTACTTGCCAAGTTGTATCTCAAAGTCTGAATATTTGCCCTTCTTCGATGTTGTTGACGAAGAGGAAGATGACGGCAATGAGGATGAGGAAACATCGTTTGTGGGGCTTGAATAGATCTCAGAATTCAACCACATATGAGCCAAAACTTGACAAATGCCTTCTTCAACCTCTGGACTAAGGTTAGGATAACCTGAAAAATATCGACATTAATTCTGTCCCTTTAAAAATTTTACAGGAAAAGTAAAAACAAATGCAGTATTGACTTCTTATGAGTTATGCCCACATCTCTGTACATTTTTATCAAATACGCTGTTTCTATTACATTAAGAAAAATTGTTAGCAGATATCACAGGCCATTAAAGATGAACCTTCTAGTTGAAGCCAAGCATGCATCATCTCATGAGCAAGGACTGAACCTGTCAACAGCCTGTTTTCCCAATAATAGTCAGCCACAGTCAATGATCACACAGAAGAATAACTGAGATTTGCTGCAGTCACGTTACCTAGGGAGACCATACAAAATGAGGATTGCATGAACCGGCTTATAAGGTTCAGTTACCATATCAGTAATTTGGTGGTTTACTCCAATTCTTGGCCTTCGGGTAGCCTGGTGGATTATTCAAAAGGCATTCTGAATTCTTGGTTTCATCAAATACAGTCAGAATGTACAAATATGATGATAGCCCTATCTAGCAACTATGAGCAAGAGCTTTTCTTACATTGGGAACATTCCATCCTTCCCTTACGCATAGTCCTCTAGTTTCATGTGAGTGATGATGTCCCTTTTCAAGTTTCAAGTGAGTATGAAAACCAAAAAAACAAAGGGAAAAAACACAAGAAATGAAATGAGGATATCTGGGACCGTATTGACCTAAATGAGACTTGCATCTGTACTTACATTCGTTTCTCCTTCTATTGCATCATTCAGCTCTTGTCATGCTTACAAGAGTAGAGGAATCTGCTCTTCCACTTTCATATTCATACGATGATAGAATCCTTGTATTTCCAGATAAAGAGGTTGACACGCATTGGTATTCATAATCGCAGAGTCTTGACACCCTTGACATAGCTTTCGACCATCATCCAGCGACAAGTATCTCTTGTCTCTTGGCTACACAGATTTAACATTTTCTCATCAGGAACGATGCTGGGAAATTGAAAAGTTCTCCATACTCTCGAAAATTTGTCCTACAGTTCGACCAGCAAGCAAAGCAGGATGTTTATAAATTGGAACTCACTTCCATTCTCTCACAACTACAACAGATTGGAGTCCCATCTTGCTCATGTATTTGGCAATATGTTTGCATCCAGAAACGATGAACCGAGTACTCGAATCCTTCATTGTTTACTGGCAGCTACATGAAGCAAAAGGAACCGACCATTTCATTCCAGAAGTAGCAATTAAATGACAGGGATATTGCACTTAGGAAAAATGGAAATCATTGTAGAGTTGTCATAATAGCATTTGCATTATGAGAATATTGAAAGAATCTGACTTATCAGCTAGATCATCAACCAAAACAGCAGATGGCTATGAGTCTGTTTGGTACACGATGTTTCTATAACTTTGGTACCGTAACTTTGGTGTTTCAAGTGCCGTGAAGTGCTGTAACTAAGTATTACGATAAGTAATTATGTGTCTTGGGAGCAAATTATTTTATTCTGGAGTGAATATGAGTTTCCTAACACGATTTTTTCACTTAAGATTATTAATTGAGATAAACATCCGCATAGAAAAGCTACATTGGGAAAAGCTCCTAGAGTACTCTGAACTATTTCTTTGAATTAGTTTTTTGCTGTTATGGCTTTCGCTTCCTTTGCTTCGTAAGTCTTGTAAAACAGTAAAGACTGCAAAAAATGTTCTCAAACACCCTTTAAGTCAATTCCCTTTTATGTTTTTATGAAAGTCAAACTGTTGGACTGTCTTATGGTTTGGCAGTTTGAACTTTATATGGAGGATGACACTTTTTTGTAGCTTGGGACTTCCACTCAATAAGCCTATTTAAACAGCCATTTGACACAGCACCCAAGTCAATGAGAAAGCACTTACATAATTCTTGCAAACGTCACATCTTAGATGATGGTGTTCTTTGTAGCATGATTCATGATAGAGGTGGTCCCCGGACTCTGAAATCTACAAGAGAGTACTATATCAATCATTCGTTATGTACTATAAAATGTAATATAGTTGAAAAGCTAATAGGCCAAACCTTAATCAGAAGTTAAGCGAACATAGAGTTTACCTTGAGATCTTCAATTGGAAGATCACATGCGTGGCAGCGAAAGCATTCTGGATGCCAATCAGCACCCATATAACTCTTGAAATATTCAGGACCAATCTGACTCTTGCAACCAGCACAGATTCTGAATAATTGATGTTGTAAGTCAACCCAATTGCGAAATGAGTCCATTAAGAAATGGAACCTTAGTTGCAACATGAAAACGTCATGTGAAATATGCAGGTGAAGTACTGTTACACTAATCATGCGTTCTCTGCCAGCAGAGCAGGTAAGGACTTATATGGTACTGGCAAGTTGATATGCAAATAATTTCTCAAAGATATAGCTTCAGTACAACGGGTTAAGATTCACCAAATGTCAACACCTATTCCAGCAACTTGTTCTCCACTTTACTATAATACGAATTTACCTATCTAAGATTCTTTGGCCCCCTAAATTGGAACTGGATTCATCAGCCACATTTGTATTGCCTTCATGCTGGAAAATCAGCACCTTGACATACACTAGTTAAATGTCACTCTCTCTCTGTTCTATGCCTGACCTGTTATATCTACATAAAATATCAGCTTCATCACATTTTTATGCATGACCGAAACTTCTCTCCAACTACACAATAAATCACAGGAAAATAGACGTTACAGAGGAATCCTACATCTTCCGGTCAGTATCAAAGCTAAAGCCACTCTATTTCACAAACTTCCACCTTCCATCTCAAGACTGGAACATTGTATTATCTCATATCCTTTTTGATATCTCAGCAATAATAGAACCATCAAACTGTTAAAAAAGATAGATACTAGAAACCTCTCAAAATGAATGGAAATTGGACTGACATGTCAAAAATAACTTGAGATGAGAAAGCTCAACAGCTGAATATACCTCAAGCCTGAAGATGAAACTGGATGAATTTCAAGTGAATTTCCATTGCTGTGTCTAGATCGATCTTCTACATTTAAACTTTTTTGGAGAGCTATGGCCAGTAGTTCATCCTCCACCAACTGAGCTTTAGCATGAAGTTTGTCTATTTCTAGCAGGGCTTTTGAAGCTTGTTCGTATTTGGATTGATATTCATCATCTAGAGAAAGATTTAACAGACGAATTATGGAATCACTCAATTTTATATGTAAAATTTATTTTATTGATAAGTAAATAATTATTGTTGCCACAGACACACTAGAAGGGGGATTGATCCTGCATACAAGCCCTCACAGAAAACTACTAGCAAGGACTCCCCCAAGAACAAAGAGATTTGTGAGCACTAAAACAAACAGCAAGTTTACTTTCCTTTGACAATCTAAATCTCACATCCTATTTGGTAGCATGAGTAATCTCACAGACTGAATAGCTATGTGATTTATGGATCCTATAATTCCTAGCTCTCAATGGATGATAGTGAAAGACATTGCAAGCTAGCTTATCCAATATACAGCCAGAGGATTTGCCTTTAAAAAGAGCCGATGACCACTCCAAATCTTCGTCCCATGAGCCAGGCATTCTGGAAATTTGCATAACTGAAGGATCGATGCCCGTATAGCTTTAGAGAAAGAGCAGTCAATAAGTAGATGGTCCCTTGTCATTGTGTATATTGCATAACTGAAGGATTGATGCCAATAACAGACACATTGTGGGAACCACTCAATTATATATGTAGACGTTATATATGTAACTTTCAAACATATAATGAAGTAAATTGGTCGCAGAAACAGAGATAATATAAACCTCTCAAAAGATGGGAAGGACCAACACGTCAATGATAACCAGAGACAAGAAAGCTCAAGAGCTGAATATACCTCGAGCCCGAAGATGAAATCCGATGAAGTTGAAATGAATTTCCATTGCCGTGACTAGATGGATCTTCTACATATAAACTTTCTTGGAGAGCTTTTGCCAGTAGTTCATCGTCCTCCGATTGAGCTGTAGAATGTTGTATATCTTTTTCTTGCTGAGCTTTAGAAGCTTGTTCGTATTTGTATTGAGTTTTATCATTTAGAGAAATATTTAACAGACAAATAACGGAATCACTCAATTACATATGTGTAACTTTTTGGTTTGATAAGGAAGAAATAATTGTTGCAGCACAGACACTAGAAGGTGGACCAATCCTGCATACAAGCCCTCACAGAAAACTGCTAGCAATGGGTTCCCCAATACGAATGAAGAGATTTATGAGCACTAGAACAAACAGTAAGTTTACTTTCCATAGACAATCTATGTCTCACATCATATTTGATATCATGAGTAACCTCACAGACTGAATAGCGATGAGATTTATGGATTCTGTTACTCCTAGCTCTCCATATGAGATAATCAAAGGCATTCCAAGCTAGCTTATACAAAAAACAACCGGAGGATTTGCCTTAAAAAAGAGCTGATGACCAGTCCAAATCTTCTTCCCACGAGCCAGGCATTCTAGAAAAATTGCATAACTTAAGAATAGATGTCCATATAGTTTTAGAGAAAGAGCAGTCAATGAGTAGATGGTCCCTTGTCATTGGAAATATTGCATAACTGAAGGATAGATGCCCATAACAGACAAATTACGGGAACCATTCAATTATAAACTTTATATATTTAACTTTTAAACATATAATGAAGTGCATTGCTAGCAGAAAGAAAAGCATGAAATGGTTATGGTGCAAAATGGGGAACAGATTCAACAATTGGCAACTGCAACTCCAGCAGCACTAGATAGCCTAAAAGTGCTCTGATGAGGGTAAATCTCTTCAACATAGAAGAGCTTATACAAAATCAAATGGAGAGTGGGAACAAGCTTGAAGACATTCTTACACACGCTTCACTCATTCACCATATTATTGAAGTGACAAGAATCACTGGGTACGCATTCCATTGGATATCATCATAAAAGCTTACAGTTTGGTGACGTACCAATGAAATTCTTTCCATTCTGATCTTCTGCAAGCGAAAGGGCAATTGCATGATCTGTTTCCTCCCTCTCATAGTCCATTGACTCACCCTACATCCAAATTCTCAATCATCTAAATGTGATGAGAAGGTGCCTTAAAAGAAAATTAAGGACACAAACCACAAGCTAATGAGGATTTGTGACATTCCCTCTCTTTGGAAAATTAGCTTTGAATGAAGAATATGATTCCGTCATTCCCTGTTTTTCTCCAATCTATGGGTGACGGAAACGTACGATTTCCAATTTGAGTTTAATTACAAGAAAAATTTACAAAAAACCGTTAATACCATAGAATTTTGCTGATATGGTCCCCCATGGCCAAGACCGTCAAGTGTCCGGGAGAATTTCTCCATGAAGCAAAATGTTGCTCTGCAATTGCAGTCAGCACTTATAGTAAAGACTGGAAGCCGTGTAGACAAAATTTTAGCAAGTGCTTCCGGTGAACCGATGAACAAACATCTAATGATAATAGAGGCATGTCAAAGCTGCCTCTGCGGTCCCAAGAGAACTCATAAGGTAGTAGATCAACCACTAGGTGTTATTCGACCAAAGAAAGAACTGCTAGGTTTTAAGGCATTAGCGGAATAGAATTACATACATTGATAGAGGGTAAAAGTTCAAGATCATATATATTGAGAAAAAGAGTTGAGGACCTTTACAAGAAAGGATACTGAGGGTGAACAAAAGATTCATAAACTGACTAGATGAATCGTAAACGAGCTCTATTCAGTATCCACATTCTATATCACTTTGGATGAAGGAAAAGAAGCTAGAACACACAACACCTAAGACCATGCACTTGACTAACAGGTAACGAACAGGAAATTAAAATTTTACGTACATTTTGGATGTCCTATATCATGAATGAGTTGAAAATTTGCAAGGACGGTTTTGTTTATAGCGAGCCACAGGCCCACAGTAATATTATTAAGCAGGTTGAAATGGATGAAAATATTTAGATCAACGAAAAGTAGCTTAGTTCGATAAATGTCGCCTTCTAGACCACAAAATGCCCTTCCGAAGCACCACCGTAACAAGTCTCAAGGATATTAGGAGAGTGATTTTCTATTTTGTCTCTAAATTTCATAGTTAGCTGAGCTTCTTCCACATCAACAAAAGGGTGATCATAATTCAGCTTTTAGACGAACGACAAACTAAAAGAGAAAAAAGCACAGTAAGGAATGAAGTTTCTATAGCTCTGCAGAGGTATAGATAAGAAATCAAGAAGTACACTTCTTACTAGACATGGATCACAAAATGCTCAGAACACTGCATTCAGATTGCAATAATTAAACCAATTATTGACAGCTCTCCGAGTTTATAGACAGAAAGAACACAGTGCATCTCAGAAACTCACCAATAATCAAACATGAATCTACAAGAACAGAGGATACCGAAAAAAGAAAGGGAAAAAAACAGAAACATAAATCAGTCTCTCAGCAAAATTCTGTCTTTTCCTGTCATCAAAGTCTGCGTGAACCCAAGCCAAGACGGTAAGATATATACAAATATCAAAGATCAATAAACTGGTGGCCATGCATGACAGTATGTCATCTACATACCTTGATCAGTCAAGAGAAGGAGTGAGCTTATTAGATAGTAAAGTGAAGAGCAACTTGACTTGGGTGTGGACTTCTTGAATGCCCGTTTCTTCTTTTGTGAAAAGTGGGTCCTCACCTTCTAATCATTTTCCACCATGTAACTCCACACCACTGGTCTAAAGCTAATGAGTTTGTCGTTTCAATTATGTGCGCTTTTCTTTGTGAGATGACAATTATCTTCCATAGAATTCAGTAACATACTTGCAAAGCATTTGCATATTTCTCTTTATTTGTTTTTTTTTATAAGGTAAGTAGCATATTCACTTTTCAACGCGCAACTTACAAGTACAATAGCCGAACACAAAAACCTCGTACTTGAGGCAACACAAAGGGTGTCTCGACAGGTGCAGAGGTGTAACTGCTTGAGAATTAGCAACAGGAGCTCAGGTAAAGCAAGGCTAACACAATCAGCCCGCAGAAAAGCAGAAGCTAAATACAAAGCGACTAAGAGTTAGTTAAAAATGGATGCGAATATGCCCCAATTGATTTGTAGTCTCTTTATTTGTTTATCTCCTTAGTTAAGATAATTTATATTCTCTACGTGATAAGGCAAATCTGTTGGAGATTTCAACCTCAAACTTTTACCAATAAATTCCATTACAAGCCCTTTTGTTATTACTAAGCGAGTCGTAATCATAGCACGTTGAAAGAGGGGCAAAATTCTGCCCAAGAGATGCAAAAAGCCTTATGTCCATACTAAAGGCTCAACTCTTAGGGGACTAATTAAAATAATTAAAAAAATGTGAAAGGTAGAGGAATATTACACTATGGGAGGTTCTGGACGGTAATCACCGTGTATTTTGCCGTAACTCCTATATAAAGTGTCGTAACACGGAATTTTTTTAATGATTTACCTCTGATGATTGATAGATACTCGTATTTTCATCTGACAACCGAGATATTTCCGAGGATCTATTCCCGATGTCTTGTAGAAACCCCGTTACACCGTATAGGAAAATTATGCATTTCTCATCTTTTATTGGGTTAACATACAAGTAACAATTCTCAATATACAATTAATCGTATCTTTAATTTGACAGAGGAATTAGACATCCCCGTCTTTTATTACTAGCAGTAGATGCCTTTATTGAGTTTGCCAACGTCCGTGGTTCCGCCCTCGTTCCGTTTCCCATACCACTTCGGAGATCACGGAAACGGAAAGAATGAAAAATCTCTTGCTCTCTGTCCTGCGGGTCGGTTGCGAGGATGAACTCGCCGAGGCGATCGGGACTACAATCCGGGCCGAAGAAAGATTGCTCGTGCTGCATCGAGGTGATTTTGCGCAAGGACGACACTAGCGAGATGATTTTCCTAATTGATATATATTAATGATTTGGATGGACGGGACACCAAACGAATACACCGACATGACAGAGGGTCTCATCCCCTCTCACGTATTATCCCAAGGGCAAGGAGTGCATGGGTGTACTCAACCGATGCACCTAATGTTTCCTTAGATTTCACTAACACATAAATTAAACATATTAATTGTTGGTTAGAGTGACCGGTTTCTAAGTGGGTTAATTCTTGGTTAGAATCCAGAACCGAACCAATCATATATGAGGTTTAGGTTCCTAAGCTAATATTAGAACGAGAAACCAAGTTAACTAGTTGGTTCTAGGCTAGTTCCGAGTTTTATAGGAAAATGGTTGATTTTCTTCTTTGTTAAACATAAAAATGTTTTACCTTATATAAATTATAAGGCATATGTCCATTAAACACAAATCCTACTTAGGTTAAATTGTTTATGTGGGTATTTGTCCATATTAAAATCATGGATTAAATCTTTTTTTGGTACAATATTGTTGCCATATAATTAAGGATGAGAATAGGCTCGACCCAGCAATTGACGTTTTCTGACCTTGGAATCAAGAACTATCTGGTCATGGAAAGAAACAATGGGCCCCCGAAACGAGTCGACCAAACCAATTTCTAATCCCTAATTGCACCTCAAAACACCAGTTATTTGACAACGAACTATGATACTAATAGCCTTACAGTTGTATCTGCACTCGATGACAAATGATTCAGCAATGATTAAACTTGGACCATAAGATCAGGTGAGATGACCCACACGGAATTCACCCGCTTTAATAGTACAGATTCCGTTCAGCACGTATACGACACTCGTAAATTTGCAAAGCTCGATCGAAAATATCACGCGCGTGTCCTGAGGGATACAAAACATGCAGAGAGTTAATCGCGAAGATCTGTTAAAGGACTAAAACCAACTCGACCACCACACGAGTGGAATCACATTTTTAACATACTCATTAACATCCTTGTCGGACTCATAACCGACCACCACACGAGTGGAATCACATTTTTAACATACTCATTAACATCCTTGTCGGACTCATAATTCTAATCTAGACACCTGTGACCTGCTCATTAACATCCTTGTTGGACTCATAAAGGTGGTCTAGTTTTTAGTGTCATTATTAGGTTTTGGATGGACCCACAGATATATTATTCTAAGCACAGTGAGATATTGAAAGAAGAAGGAACCGCATGTCATTGGACTATGGTTACAGAAGCAATAAAAAGAAAAAAAAAGAGAAAAAAAACCACAGGGAAAGTTCTAAATAAAGCCCGAAGCGCAATCGTTTTCTTAAATAATAATCTAAAATGAACTTTATTTTAAATAAAGACATGAAGTGCCCTATTTTTTTTTAATAAAGGCATAAAGTATATTTTGTTTCAAATAACTGCCTGAAGTAGTCATGTCAGTCTCAAAGAAAGGCCAAACCTCGCTAGCTAGTCAATGGCATTTTCGTCCTTTATTTTTTTTGATGTTTTTCCTTTTTTTTTTTCCTTTTTTTTTCTTTTTTCCGATTTTTTTTCTTTTCTTTTCACCGATGGCTAGTCTTAGGTGATGACCAGCCACCAATGATACCCAGAGAGGGCTGGGCAAGGTCGCCCTCGAAAGCCATAGGTGAGTGCCGATTTTGCCTAGGCGACCCTTACTGGCCATAGACAAGGCCAATCCTTGCTAGATCTAGGTGGGGATTGCCTCGCTCATGACCTGCAAGGACCTAGGCGAGGCAACCCTCGCCAGTGGCCGGGGAGGGCTTGTAGGCCCTTGCCTCGCCCAAGACTCAATTTTGTATGAAAATAGAGTGTTTTTGTTAACTCCGTCTAATTTGACTAACGAAAAATATTGACCGTCTAATTTGACTAACGAAAAATATTGACGTGTTTTTTGTAATATTTTATTTTTCCCACGTGGCATTAAGGTTAATGAAAGCACTAAAACGACGTTGTTTTGATCCGAATCCTACTTTTACACAAAATCTTAACTAAACTAGGTTAAAAAAAATCCAAAATTTTCCCAAACTATGGTCATCTTAGAAAAACAAGTGTAAAAAGTTTTCACTAGGTGAGTATAGACATGACATGCTATATTAAAAACAGTTCTTATTAAAATCCACCGTCGGTAAAGCACAATTTACACATTCATCTTAGATGATTGGCACACAAGAGAATTTAGTTACAAGACTAATTTCAAACACCTATGTATGTCACTCATCTAACAGTGAATGCGTGAATATAATTTTTTAACTAGTGGTAAATTTAATAGTAATCCCATTAAAAACCAAAAAAAGAATGATCATATTCACGATTATATTGTACATTTTCTTCGATAATTTTCATTATGATAATTTTCATTACGGTTATTCCTATAACAAGAATGACTGGCGGATGAAAGTATCATGAAGGAGTACAAATCAATGAGTTGTACTAAAATGTTTACTGATACACATATAACAATTCAAAAAGGAGTTTAATTTCCATTATTAGTTTTCTTAATTTGTTTTATGTTTAAGGTTAATCTGTTTTTCTTTCCTTTTTTCTTACAACTCTGGATCCGTTCCTGTGAACTGGTCTTATTTATCGATGACATCGAAAAAATTCTATAGTTAGCGATCGACTCAATTTTTCTTAAGAAGATCGTTCAATCACAACATGTTCGCATTCATTTGCTTAGTGCAAACTAGTTGCACCCAACACTCCGGACAGAGGAAGAGCTTTTGGATCGAACTCAGCCTCGCCGGATTATGATCCATTGCACCGGCTGGTATCGCAAGTTTTTACGTAACATATGAGGCGTACGACGACTCGATGTCATCCTCATCTTCTTTCGGCCTATCATCGAAGGCTGTTCACGGTTCCAAACACGATGGTGGCAACTGAATGAAGGGCACGCTTGTTGCGGGACTAAACCCGATTCGTGACGGCAAGATTGGACAGAGCACCACCACTGCCTACATTCCCAAAGCCACACCTTTCTTTCAAGTAGATCATCCGCATGAGTTGACTTGATTTGGCTCATCGCTTTGCATTGAATCAAACCACATAGATGCTCCGCTGCTTGTGCCGACCCAGAATCCTAGAGTTTCAGTCTTGAAAAAGATACTTCTGATGAGAAATACTTAACGCGTTCGTTGCAGCAGTGCACGGGTCGAAGAATCATGAATTTTTCTACAATATCATCATTTTCATCACCTCACTCCATAAAAGATTGACAGCTTTCCGAAGAAAAGAAAATCTTTCATTCGGCTAGTTTGTAATAATCATATCAAAGGATCTGCCAAAAGTGACTTTCATGAAGTGATATTGTCTATGATGGTGTCCATTCAATACAAAGGGTACTTGTTGGCTCTCCCATCTTAATTGGAAGATAATTCCACCAAATTCTAATTAAGGCCTTCTAATCTTACTATGAACGGAACCAAAACGTCTTTGCTGAAGCTTTAATTCACAGTATGCAATTAAATTGCATAATGTGAATTGTCTATGATATTTTCCCTTATTTTACTCACAGTATGCGCAAGTAAATTACTGCAAACCTAGCACAAATTGAATGTACTCAATTAAAAATTCTTATACAACACTATCAACCGTAAAATTACACCCAACAAATTAACAGTAGCACAGGTATGCAATATAGGAAAAATATTCAAGTTTGGACTTTGGAGCTTGATTCAATTCATATCCATATCGTGTATAGTATCATGGCTTTAGCATATTGCTGATTACAACAGCTGGTAGATAAATAACAAGCAAAAGTTTATTGCTCATGTCTATAGCAACTTACACGTGGTTTTTTGGTCCTGTCATATAATTTAAGGTGAATTGACATTGAACATTAGTGTGTCCACAGATGTGATCAGAGCGGAAAGATCCCTGTCATTTGGATGTGATCGAGTGTTCTCTTAAGGCCATACTTTTCCACTGACTTATTTGCTAACCTGAATCCTTCTCCATAGGCCATTGAAGTATCAGACTCTATTTGATTCTTAAAGAACTCACCAAGTTGCGTCTCAAAGTCTGGCCGTTTGCCCTTCTTTGATGAAGAAGATGGAGACGATGACGAAGACGATGCAACATCATTCGCAGAGCCGGAATACATCTCAGAATCCAACCACATATGAGCCAATACTTGACAAATGCCTTCTTCAACCTCCGGCCTTAGGTTAGGGAACCCTGAAAATTACCTACCTTAGTTCTCTGTCTAAAATCCCAAATAAGAAGAATGTGTTATGGATCCCACTTTTTTGCATTATACCGTATTGATGCGTAGTTAATACAAATGTTTGTAATGTGCATGTATAAATCGCAATAGTCATCACAGGACACAAAAGACCAACCTTTGAGTCGAAGCCATGCGTGCATCATCTCATGAGCAAGAATCGACCCTGTCAACAATCTGTATTTCTGAACATTGTCAGCCATTGTCTATGATGATCATACAGAATAACCACGGCTTACAGCAAAGAACTCATGCTACCTAGGGAGACCAAACAAAATGAGGATTGCTGTCACTTCACACGAACGGACAAGCTTATAAGGTTCAGTTATCATCATCAATTGGAAGCCTGCTCCGATTCTTGGCCTCCGCATAACCTGTCGTCAAGTGAAGAAGGATCTCAAAATCTTCATTTTGTTAATGCATCGTTAACTTACAAAAATGATGATCTCACAACGTAGCAACTTGAGGGAAAACGTTTCATACAGTTGTAACACACTGTTCTTCTGACAAGCAAAGTCCTCTAGTCTCAGGCATGTGATGATGATCCTTTCGGAGTGAAGGTTTCAGAAGGCCAAAAAGAAAAAGTTAGATAAATAGATAAAGAGATAAAATCTAATCTTTCGGATAACATGGACCCAGATAAAACTACGTTAGTTCTTACATTTTTTTCACCTTCCATTGCTTCATTGAGCGCTTGTCTCTCCACTAAAAGCAAAGGAATCTGCTGGTCCACTTTCATGTTCAGACCTTCGTAGAATTCTCGTATAGCAAGATAAAGAGGTTGACATTCATGTGTATCCATAATTGCAGAGTCTAGACACTCCAGACACAGCCGTCGGCCATCATCCAATGACAAGTATTCTTTGTCTCTTGGCTACAACATTGGGTGCTTTTCTTCAGTAATGATGCCGGTAAAAGGTGCTTTATAGTAACTAGTGAACAGTCCACAATTCATCTAGCTAGCAAATGAGGGTATTGATTAGTTGAAAATCACCTTCAATCTTTCACAGCTACAGCATCTCGGAGTCCCATCTCGCTCGTGGGATGGGCAATACTTTTGCATCCAGAAAGGATGCGCCCTATACTCAATGCGACCTGCTCTGTTTCTCGGGATCTGTACAGGAAATGAAGTAGTGACGTCATTTCATCCATAAGCAGCAATTATGAAGCAAGAAAATGACATAAATAACAGAAAGGAGATGATATCTTAAACTTCTTGAAAATAAGCTATACATCACAGGAATCATCCTAAAACCTGGCTCGACTAAAAACTCTAGATCATCAACCAGGTGGCGGGATCGGTCTGCGATCCAACCAATAACATCCAGTTTAATTTAATAACAACAAGAAAGCACTCCCTACTAAGTGGGATCGGCTACATCCTAAACCGATCCCATTATGCAGTCGTGCTCTTCCTAAACCAGATCCTCCTAATATTCAAGTACACGAGATCTTTCCTTGAGTTTCACGTTCATATCATCCCCTGCCTCTTTCACGCCATATTTCCATAATCTTTGTACACGTTCCGTTGAAGCATCTAAGCATGTCCAAATTACCTTAAAGAATACTCTATTAACTACTGACCAGACCAAGTTTTCCACCGGTCCCACCACAGACAAACGCAGTCCAACCAGGATTTGGACCAACAGCCACTTAAACGATACAACAAGAAGACATTAAGCGAAATTTCTGATAAGACTGCCGTCAGTAAGCATTTACAGTGCCTCTGAAAATCATATTAATGGAATTTCCAGAAAACAAGTGCCGGTCCTCTGTAAATTTCAAACTTCTAGTCTATTACAATTATTAGCAACATAAATTAAAAACTGTATGAAAGAAGTCGTGCAAAGATTGTTCAGCAATATTGATCATAGGACTAATACTTTCTTGGCCTGATTCCCCGTGAAAGAAATGCGTGAAGTGGTAGAATAGAAACATAATCTACTAAAGACTCCCAACAAAGAGTTCTCAGTCGCCACGAATTGTTCAACTAATAAACTTTACTTTTAAAAAATCACTGTAGCAGTCAACTGACCAGTCTCTGTGTTTAATTATCAAAGCAAAAAAAATAAAAATAATCACATACAACATGCTATAAAACCAGATGCTTCTGCTTTAGTGGTTATTTTGATGATAAAATGTGCCGAGACCTAGTCTTTGGAGTGAAATTCTGACACAAAGAAAACTTGTCTTGCTCCATAGAAAGTCCAAACCACATGTGATGGCCACTAAAATTATATGGTTGCTCGCAAAAGTCAAAACAAAAAAAGAAAAGAAACTCTGAACAACTTAATCAAGCACCTCCTACTTACTCAGAAATCACTTACATGATTCTTGCATACATCACATCTAGGATGATGATGCTCCTTGTAGCATGATTTGTGATAAGGGCGTTTTCCTGAGAGTGAAAACTAGCAAAAGATGGTGATCTATCAATCTTTGACTATTTATTACAAAGTCCAATGCATAAGTACAAAATTAGCAGACCAAACCTTAACCACAACTTTTAATGAACAAAGGATTATACCTCAGGATTGGTAATTGGAAGACCACATGCATGACAGCAAAAGCATTCTGGATGCCAAACAGCACCCATGCAACTCAGGAATCGCTCCAAACCAATCCTACCGTTGCAACCTGCGCAAATTCTGAAAGATCTAAAGTGGTAAATTTAGCTTATTAATGTATGAATTCACATATTACAAACGAAATCATTTTCAAGCCAAAAGTGTAAGGTAAAATATTACAAGTGATATGTCAGTGCAATAAAAATGTATTTTCTGCTGGCACAATTGTTGAGAATTTAAGGTATTGCCAGTATTAGACGAGGTGCTTTATCTATTATGGTAGCATTTTCTCTAACAAAGGCTACCCATATTTTCTTCTTCAGGTTTGACAACTCGATATCTATTTGTGCAACTCTCGGTTCATCCGTTGAAATAACAGCAACTGACTGTAGCTCACAAAACATGCCAATCAACCCTTAAATTAGAACTGGATTGCCCAAATGAACCACACATGTAATTATTTTCCCAATGCTGATTGGAAACTCAGCTAGTCTCTGTGAACCATACAGCAGAGTCCTACAGTTTCCAGCCAATATCAAAGCCCAAGTTACTCCTCTTACTACAAGCTTCCATGGAAAAAAATTCTTCATTTCTTGATATTTCAGCAATAAGTGATGCACAAAGTGTAGATGTGAAATGTTTATCAAAAAGTGTAGATGCGAATCTAACAAGCCAACACGTGCTGATCAGTTGATTTGTCAGGAAAAAGAAGTAGAAGTAGTGGAGGCCCAAGGCAATATGTGCATCTAGGAATTTTGGTAATGCAATTTAATAAATAATAAAAGTATGAGATTTTGTGGGACCACTGCCAACTGTTCTAAAAACTTAAGCTGTTAGATGAAGGCATGGTTTAATATTTAATTACTGTAACTTTCCCCCTCACGTTTAGTCTGGTCTTTTTGCCTAGTACTAAGCGTGGATATATTTAATTGGGGAGGCAAATGGGGCTTGGAAATATTCGAACTCAAGAACTCAAGCTCTAATACCATGTGAGATTTTGTGGAACCACTGCCAACTGTTCTAAAAGCTTAAGCTGTTAGATGAAGGCATGGTTTAATATTCAATTACTTTAACAAAAAGTAAGCACCTATTCAACAAATAATATATCAGCTTCGTATGCTGAATGTTAGTTGAACATGCAGGAATTTATCCTCATGAGAATAATTTTAACTGAGCCATTCAAACCTTAACTGATGTGTCAATGATAAACAAGATATAACAACAACAAAGGAAAAGATATACCTCAAGCCAGAAAAAGGGGAAATGGGGTAAGGTAGAAATGGGTTTCCACCATGTCTTGTAGGAGATTCTACATCCAATCTTTCTTGAAGAGCTTTGGCAAGTAGTTCATCTTGCTCCAACTGAGCATGCTTTCTATCTTCCTCCAATTGAGCTTTTGCACGCTTTTCAGCTTCCTCCAATTGAGCTTTAGAAGTTTGTTCTCTATCTTTTTCATGATCTAGAGAAGGAATAAATTGTTCAGAAAAGTAGACAAAAAATGGAAGTCACTTGTACTATATTAGACTTTACTTCTATATAGAAGCAACATAGCAGAAAAGGGTTGCACGACTATGGCTGGTTAAAAAGTGAACATAGTATCCCTCTTCATTTCTTTTCTTTAATTTCTTTTGGACTGCTAACTAACTACTGCAAACACTAGACTTAATCAGGGTCAAGCATTGAAAGCATCAACAGCCTGATTGCAGACTCTAACTCTAACAGCATCAGTTCCTTCACCTACAAATCCTGAAAGTGATATAAAAGAGGATAAAATAGGTTGATATCAATATCAATCCCAAAGAAGAGGCTAAGACAAAACCAAATAAAGAGTATCAATAAAGCTTAAAGACGCTCGTCCATATTTGCTTCAGTATTTCTGTTCCTAGGGCATGCAATTCCGCACTATATCAATTATAGATCCGTCAGCACATCGGTTAAGACATTACAACCTCTGTTTATGCATTTCAAATGAAGGTTCAGGATAAATGCTTACAGCTCGGTGACATACCAATAACATTTTTCCCTTTCCAATCTTCTTCCGAAAGGGAAAGGGCAATTGCACAATCTATTTCTTCTCTCTCATGATCTGTTAACTCATCCTGCATCCAATTTCTCAACTATTTGAATATGATGAGAAGTTTTAAAGAGAAAATTAAGGACACAATCCACTGGTTACTGTTAAGAGTTCACAGCATTTCGTCTCTTTGGAAGATAGCTTCGTCTATAAAGTGCTTCATTGGACCACCACTGCTTTTATACAGAATGGAAATTTGTCGAAGCAAGAATACAACAAATGGGCGAAAATTGGTAATACCACGGAAGCATGCTGGCGGTTCCAGTATCCATCATCCTCATTATATCCATGATATTGTCCTGCGTGGCTAGGACCTTCAAATATATGTGTTAACCACTCCATGATATTTCAGTTTTCCTGTAGCAGTAAACCACATATTTAGACCTGAAGCTGCCAATGTGAGAAAAGCGAGAACAAACTAGCTCTACTTGATAAATCTTGGCCTCTAGACCAAAAAAATGAAAGCCCATAACAAGAATTTAGCGACTTAGAAGTGGAGTGAATCCGTTAAGTTCCACATAAGACCGTGCTTCAGACCAGTAAAAGGGTGTTCAAAATTCAGTGCAGATACAAGACTTGTCCATCCTCAAAGAGAGGAGCTCTCACACAGGTCTTAAAGATGTTACAGAATACAACGTTATTAAGGTGAAGCCACGTTCCCAAAAGTAATAATGCAACCAATCCAATCACCCAAGACTTTGATCACTGAAATGCTGTAAATACTAAACGACCATAACCTCCTATTTCTATCAGAAACGTTGTCCAGAAAGAAATCATTTATTGACACCGGGCGATGAAACCCAGCAAAGAGAAGCAGATTTCATAGCTCAGGACCCAGAAACTCACCGTGTGGGTACCCCAAGAATCCACAAGAAACAGAGGAATCCGAGAAAACAGAGACAAGAATCGGTAGTCAACCGAAACTCTTCAATTCCCTTCATTCAAAGAGGAGGCATGTTCCATCAAAAGCAGAACTCACAGCGGTGAAGAATCAAAGCTTATACCTACTGAGAGAACTGGTCACTCCAATTCAGCTTCCACAGAGAGAGAGAGAGAGAGAGAGCACCTTGACGTGTAAAGTTTTGTCTTTATTTTTGCAATTTCTAAAGTGGTCGTCTTTTTTTCCAACTTGCGCGGGTTTGTGGGTCCCTTCTCTCTAACCATTTTCCACCTCTAGCCACCTAAAATGTTCCATAGAGGTAAAATAGCTAGGAGTGGGCTACGTCTGGGCAGGCGGTTTCCTATATGGAACCAGGAATTGCCCGCTAACAACCGATTTTTAAAAATTGAAATCGAGAACCTCTCGTTAATTCATGAATTCACTTGGAAATCGGATTATTGATCCAGTCTAATTCACGGATGGGTCTACGGAACCGATCTCACTAAGTTTCACGCAAATGATGATGATCGAGAGTGAGAAAGGGAGGCGATGAATGGCTAAAGGTGCGGCCTTGAGTTGATGGGAGTTAAGAGTCGAGTTTTATATTAGGGATATTATGATTTTCATTTTTCCAAAACTGGTTTTTTTGTTGGGTTGAAATTTTTCTAAAAATTATATATATATATATATATATATATATATTACCGGTTCGGTCTGAGTGGGCTGATGGATGATTCCACATTTATAATCGAGAACCGGATTGGTACTCATCGGTTCTAGTAAATTAGAATCGGGAACCAGACCGGTCTTCACGGGAACCATCAGTTCCGAACCGATCCAGTCCGGTTCTAAGCGATCCGACGCAATTCTCGTTTTCTTTGCACACCCCTATAAAAAGCCTATGGAATTCTTGGTTACTTGTTAATCCTACACTAATTAAGTTAAAATGCCATAAGTCTCAACCGTTTAACCGATATGAATCTAAAGAGTTATCTTATTTTATTTTTGGGTTAATACCATGAAAATCCCAAAATGGTACATCTGTGATAAATTTATCTCGAATTAATTTTTGACCACCGAAACTGATACATTTATGATAAATTTATCCCTGTTAGTTTCCGTTAAATTAAATTAATATAATGAAAAACCGCAAACGGGTACATCTGTGACAACCCTAACGGAGGGTAAATTAGTATACCCGTTGACTGCTACGTGTTATCAAACTCAGCAATTTGACAGTAAATTTAACAGAAACTAATGGAGGGTAAATTTGTCACAAATGTACTAATTTGAGATTTTTGGAGGTCAAAATATTAGTATAAAGTAAATTTATCACAATTATATCAATTTAGGATTTTTCGTAATATTAACCATTTTTTTTATCGAGTGCTGATAAACTCAAGAGGTACGGTGCCTCCTACGGACTATAGAATCACCCGACATTCTTCCACTTTTATTTGACGGATTGAGGCAGTAAAGCCCTACACATCTTGTTATTTTGGGTTTTTTTTATAAATAAAAACTCTCAATAAATTTAAATTTTCAAAAAGATAATAAAATAATTAATTGGAAGTTCTAATTTTATTTATACTTGAATTATTATAATTTCTGGAACAAGAATTACACAAAATAAAGTTTCCAAATATAAAAGATCGATTGTCTGTAAGCGATACATAAAACACGTATGTTTACGAATAAACCTAATAAAATTTGATATTCTATGGCTATACTTCGTCTGCCCGTCCTGGTCTGCGCACATCCCCTCTTGTTGGACATGAACACGCCTCTCTTGACTGCGACGAGGCTGTACGTTCAGCAACGAATGTCCCGTCCTGTGGACCATGGTGAAAGCTTTTTTTGACATTTTTTGCACGCTATACGATGGCCTATAATGCTGAAGAATTTCGATACCACATGCCACGTCCAACCTAGAGGTATTGACTCGTCGTCTGGGAAGCGAGTTGGATACTAATTGAGGTCAAGAACTTTTCGAATGAAACACAATCAAGTTCTTGAATTCATCGGAATGTTTTTCATGTCATACTTGGATGTGGTCCGCCAGTCATGGTAGCTTGAATTGACCGAAATTGGTGCTTGAGAGATTTGATTAGGAAATCAATGTAAACTCAAGAACTTGATTTTGCTAATTAAAAATCTAAATATTTCATTTGAAAAGTTCTGGACCACAATTAGTATCCAACTCGCTTCCCATACGGCGAGTCAATACCTCTAGGTTGGACTTGATTATGGTTTTAATTAGAATTCTTCAGCATGATAGGCCGCCGTATAGTGTGCAAAAAATGTCAAAAGTGCTTTTACCATGGTCCACAGACGCGATATTTGTTGCTGATTTAAAATTTCTTTTAATATTGAACGATATTTAATTATTTTCCCGTCAGTCATTCTCCAAATGGCTTTTCCAAGGTGGCAGAATTTTTTAGATGTCATACTCCCATGTGGTCCAACTGCTACGCAACTTAAATTCATCGGAGTTGGTAGTGGAAGGACTTGATTATAGAAATTTTATTCAAATTTGATAAAACGATTTAAAAGTTTAAAGCACTTGATTAAAAAAAGTGCGTAAATTCAAGGTCGAAAAGTAAAATTTCACCCTTTGAAAATATGGACTTTCATGATGGGAATGGAGGGAAAAAAATAAACAGAATTGCATTTATTGATAAATCAATATGAAGAGTGACACATAAGAATAGGCATTTTTGGCAAAATAAGAAAAAAAATTAAGGTGCATTCATGTTCATATCAGTCATATATTTTTACTAGTTCATATTTTGGCTTGGCGTATGTCGCGACCTAAAAAATTTCACCTTCTCAGGCTAATGGATTATTAGGACTGAACCTAACTCGAGCCCTCCCAAGCCCTACCAATTCGCAACTTTGGGTTTAAGTTTTTAACATGCAAATGTTTTCATGCTTGGAGTCGCCACTAATCTATTTGTGGTAGGTCGATTAGAAACTTAAATAAAACATAGGGAGATATGTTTTATTTCTACGAACCAGAGATTCTAAGCCCGGGGACTTGATTACGCTAGACCTAGTCTAACGCCCTTTCGGTACCTTTTCTTTTAAAAAATGTCTTGGCAAGCAATCTGGATCCATTTTAACTTAATCATTAACATGTGAAGTGTTCATGCGGGTGCGCAAACCACCAATTTAACACCCAATAATCAAAACATTAAATAAATTGCAAGATTGGGAGAATTACTTACCTCGAAGCAACGTAAGCATCTGCATGGTTAGCTAGAAAATCACATCAACCATCCTAATATGATTTCTAATTAACAAACAGTTCACTCAATATTTTTGGATTTTCGCTTATTTAAATGAAAGCTAACCTATATGCAATGACGTGCAAAAATGACATGCAAGTAATGCAACCTAGCATACAAACTATATGTCATGCGACGACGTGACCTAATTCTAATGACGGGCAAATGATTTATTTTTGGTATTTTCTGATGAAATTCGGAATAAAAATATGCCTAAATTAACATGCAACCTATGATGACTTAACATATCCTAACATGAATTATTTTTGGGGTTTTTGTTAAAATTCGAAATAATAAATTACTTAAATTAAGAATGCAATCTATCCTAATCTACCATAAAACAATTTATTTTTTAGGTCTTTTTGAAAATTCGGAATAAAAAATAACCTAAATAATCTATTAAGATTAGAAAATTATTTAATTTAAACTAGGGAATAGATTATCTCAAGTCCTAATTTAAATTAAATAATTACTCTATCGTCTAGATATATTTAGGATTCCTAAACATGCAAAAACTCAAATTCAAATCCTAACTGATATTTTTTGAATTTTCTTTTTTATTTGAAAAGGAAAGATAATTTAAACAGAGATAGCATCCACATTTAAAACAACCACGCAATCCACAAGATTCGTTTCAAATTCGGATTAGGCACAAAAATCGAATTATCAGTCATATCTATAGGGTTATAGATATTAATGGAAAGTCGATCATTCAAATTTGGAAAGCAGATAAAAATCATTATCGCACCCAAGTGATTATGGATAGGATAATGATTTTCCGTATCGCCACGTATCATACCTTAGGGATAAGGTCGGATAGTTGTCCAGATACGTTGCTGAATTAGGAACGATTCCTAATTTTGAATATTTTCAAATATTGCGAATAAGGCAAACATTATCCTAAGATATCTAGCAATCCACGCAATATTCACAGAATATTCAAACATCCAAAAATTAAGAAACGAAATATTCTAAAAATATTGGATAATGTTCAATTACCTAATTTGCAGATAATTCCCAAATTCGAACTTGCGGATCGGGATGAGCGACGAACGGTGGATCGGCGGCGCGGTGTCGGGAACGGCGGCAACAGCAGCGGCGCACGGCGGGAAACAGCGGCAGCACGCGGTTGCGTGCGGCAGGGACAAGCAGTAGCTCCGGCGGGAGGAGCAGCAGCAGGCTCGGCGACGGCAGGCGCGGCGGCGTCAGCGTGAGGCGGCAGCAGCAAGCAGCAGCGGCGTCAGCGCGGGAAACAGCAGCAGGCGCGGCGTCGGTGTCGGCGTGAGGTGGCAACGACAAGCAGCAGCTCCGGCGGGAGGAGCGGCGGCAGGCTCGGCGGCGGCAGGCGCGGCAGCAGCAGGATCGCGCGGGGAGCAGCAGCAGCGGTGCACGGTGAGAAGCAGCAGCAACAGGCGGCGTCGCGCGACGTCGGCGGGAGAGGCGGCAGCAGGAAGCAGCAGCAGAGGCGTCGCACGGCAGCAGCGGCGTCGGCGAGAGGCGGCAGCGGCAGTCGCGGCTGTGTCGCGCGGCAGGGAGCAGCAGCAGAGGCGTCGCACGGCAGCAGCGGCGTCGGCGAGAGGCGGCAGCGGCAGTCGCGGCTGTGTCGCGCGGCAGGGAGCAGCAGGCACGGCGTCGGCGTCGGCCTGAGGCGGCAGCAGCAAGCAGCAGCGGCGGCGACGGCGTGAGGAGGCAGCAACGCTCGGCAGCGGGCGCGGCAGCGGGCGCGGGTGCGGGCGCGGCAGCGGGCGCGGCAGCGGGCGCGTCGCGCGACGTCTTCCTCCTCTCTCTCTCTTTCTCACTCTCACACTCTAAAAATTTTCTGATCTGAAAATTGTGTGTCCCCCCTCTAAAATTCTGACCTAATAATGTATATATAGTATTAATCTAGGTCAATTAGATGGGCTTTCTAGTCCTAATGGGCTTAGGCTTGGGCTTTAACTTAAATGGGCTGAATTAATTAATGATAATGGGCTGAATTAATTAATGATAATGGGCTGAATTAATTAATGACCATGGGCCGAATTAAGTTCAAATTAAAACAACCAAGCCTGTTTGACTTGTAATTCCCGGCCCTTGCATTCCAAGCAAGCCGAGTCCCATTCGATGAAATTTAAGCTCATTCATTCACCGCCGGTCTGATGCAAAATGTAATTAATCTAAAATGAATTTAAACTATATGTTATGCAATTTAAATATTTTTTTGTTTAGGGGTTAAAAATTAATCCCTAATTTTCTATGCAAATTATACTAAATGGTCGCTAAAATTTAGGTGTCAACAGCTGCCCCTCTTTGAAGGTGAGCTCGCAGAGGTTGCATTCAAAGACTAAATGATACCTAAATTTCAACCATGCAAATGCAATGAATGTTATTTTTGTCGGGATTATGAGTCCCATTTTACAATGCGTTAAGAAATGATGTATGCTGACCTGAATAGAAAACATACCTGGAATTACTTACCTGACATGAGCGAGATAATGCAATTCGAGGTACAACTATAACTTGTATGTTATTTTGGCAAATGTATGGACTCAGTCCCATAGGTATTGCCTGATATACGTTGATGAACTTCGGTGATCTGCAGTTAAGTCAAAACACACGAAGAAAGCTCGACGTACCCAATCATCATTTGGATTCGTGAGAATAGTTCCGATCCTTACGAACTGCCTATACATCTCTCTAGGTGTTTGCAAAGATTTGGCCGCTTCACTTATATCTGCTCATAAGTGAATTGCGGGGGAAACTTTTGGAGTCAAGAGGATATTCCGACCTTTACATATACCTGCTCATATGCAAAGATTTGGCCGCCGCACTTATACCTGCTCATAAGTGAACTGCGGGGGAACACCTGGGATTGATAGAATATTCCGATCTTTACATATACCTGCTCATATGCAAAGATTTGGCCGCTTCACCTATACCTGCTCATAGGTGAGTAGCGGGGGAACATCTGAGATAATGAGAGTATTCCGATCTTTACATATACCTGCTCATATGTAAAGATTTGGCCGCCATGCCTATACCTGCTCATAGTCATGTAACGGGGGAATCTTCTCGAGATTGTATGAAAATCTGTGATTTGATGAACAAAGGGGCTAGCCCAAGTGTTCAAGAGTTCCTTGACAAAGTACCTGGATATCATCAGAAGTACCTGAAAAGGTTTGATCAATAGACACCTGAACACAATTAAAGGCATCTAGAGATTGCAAAAAATGATCAAATGTGGGACCTGACAATTGCTTGAACAGGTTAGGGATACCTAGATAGTCATAGACATCCTAGGGATAGAGATATACTTACCTGGTGACATCTCCAACTCTGAAGGTGTGTCTCCTGTTAGACACGATTTTAAGTAACATGTAATACGCATTCGCACACTGTCAAGAATACATATGCACATGAACTATGATTTCAATTGATTTTCATGCACGATGGTTTTGTCAAATCAGCATTACAAACTTCACTGGGGAAAAATCATGACAAGACAATCCGAACTCACAAGCAGATATCTTGAAAATGTCGAATGAGGGACTTCCGGTCCAAAAGGGCTTTCACTCACTCTCGTCGAGAAGTGGCTAATTTATGAAAATCACTCTATCTCACCATCATCATGTTGACAAGGGTCCGAGTATTCTCGCAAGCAGTACGACTTTACCAATCTGAGAGGTCTTTGTTAGGACCGTAACATGGGCTTGGTCAATGGCTTAGCAAAAGAGACTCTTCGAGTCGAGGCTATTGAAAGAAAATACTCTGCAATTGTCTCCGGGTTTACAAGTCAAGAACCCTGCAAAATGAGATAGAAATGGACTTGCTCGCACTTCTTCGAGCTAAGCTTATAAACATCATAAACTCTACGTTAGTTCAAGTGCCCTAATCTGAAGAGACTTTGCAAGGGACGTAACGTAGGCTAGGCTCATGGGTTGAGAAATGAATGGATCATAAGGCTCAAAATGTGTATAATTGAGGTGAGAGTTGGTGATCATCTCGGCATTGTCACCGGTCTTCTTCTTCACCAGGGATTGTCTTCTCGGTAGATGCTCCATTGGCCTCAAGAATTCATCACTTGATTCCTTAAGACTCTGGATATTTTTGTGACTTTGACACATCTCAACATTTTCTAATCTAAAATCGTCACTTTTTCTCCATTTTTCTTTCTTTCTTTCTTTCACGGGCATTGGCCTTGCTTTTACCAGGCACACTGCTTTTTCATGCCCTCTAGTTTTTTTTTTTGACACACACACTGTCTACAATGCATACATTGGCCAGTCACACTTTGGCTTGTTTTGACCGAATGACTAACATTTGGACTCTCAAGGTCTTCGTCTTTTATCGGCGCTCCGGATATGCTGCCTGAACAATGATGACTTTTGCTTTGCCCCAGTGTGGGGGATGATCACCAACTGGGTTTAAGAAAT
Organism: Syzygium malaccense; assembly: GCA_031216405.1. Lineage (NCBI taxonomy): Eukaryota > Viridiplantae > Streptophyta > Magnoliopsida > Myrtales > Myrtaceae > Syzygium > Syzygium malaccense. The sequence goes on from CM062260.1 coordinate 45,417,285, forward strand.
GAATTTGCAGGCTCAATTGGGCTTAGCAAAGGATAAAGTGTGTATAGGATAGAGAAAGAAATGCTCTTCGTCATTCTAAGGCACTTGAACTTCACGTGAATTCATCTGAAAAAGCAACACTCGAAGATTGATGCAAGTGAGAGCATGAAAATTTCTACTCATTTTTCACCTTATGACGCTGACTTACTTCCAACTTGCCCCGATGTGGGGTGGTTCTTGACAGGGGTAATTTGAATGAATTTCTCCAAGTGTTTAGGCTCAAAGTGGCGAAACAACGGATAACCTGTAGTGTTTGGGATAGAGAAATGAACTGCCTCTCGTCATTTCAGTTGCCGTACCTTTTGCGAGATAACCCTTTACCTTGCAGACATGGAATTTTTCCACTCAACTCACTGGGGATTAGTGCATGGGACTGTGTATAGGATATGGCTTGCCTTTCATCATCCCGATGTACCTCATTCAACACATTCAATTCATTCCACATGAGTTATCAGATTGTCCAAATAGATTTCCCCTTTTGAAATCGATAATGCAGACTGACAAAATGATCAAACACAATTTAAAGCCAAGGCACACATTCCATCTTTAAATTGATTGAACCCATTTATTCATAAGTGAAATGTTTGCAATTCAGAATATAAAACCAAACACTTGAAAACTTTCGCCGCAAAAATGTTAGATCTTATCAGGGATAATAGATCTTCACAGCATCAGAATTAACAGGAGTGGAGAACTCACGACCATCCATTTCTGCGAGGATCAGGGCACCTCCGGGAAGCACCTTTTTAACCACATATGGACCAATGTAGTTTGGGGCAAATTTTCCTCCAGGAACAGGAAAGACTGGCAGTACCTTCCTTAGGACTAGATCATTTACCTCGAAGTGTCTTGGACGCACCTTTTGATTGAAGGATCTAGCTATCCTCTGCTGATAGGTTTGACCGTGGCAAATGGCTCTCAATCGCTTCTCATCAATTAGGTTCAACTGCTCATGCCTTTGTCGCATCCATTCCGCCTCGGACAACTCCACTCGAGACAATACCCGCAAGGAAGGGATAACCACTTCGACGGGTAGGACTGCTTCCATGCCATATACCAAGGAAAAAGGGGTTGCTCCGACAGAGGTTCGGATCGAAGTTCGATACGCCATTAGTGCAAATGGTAACCTTTCATGCCAGTCACGATAGTTTTCAGCCGTTTTGGCCAAGATCTTCTTGATGTTCTTGTTGGCAGCTTCAACTGCTCCATTCATCTGTGGACGATAAGGAGACGAATTCAGGTGCCGGATTTTGAACTCGTTGAACAACTGATCAATGAACCTGTTGTTCAAATTTGTCCCATTGTCAGTGACGATAGCCTCAGGGACACCATAACGAGCAACTATGTCTCGCTTGATGAATTTTACAACATTCTTTGCGGTGACGTTTGCATAAGATGCCGCCTCAATCCACTTAGAGAAATAGTCAATCGCGACCAAGATAAATCGGTGTCCATTTGATGCCTTGGGATTAATCGGGCCAATCACATCGATGCCCCACATTGAAAAGGGCCATGGCTCAGACTGCTGATGTAATTCCGTCGGGGGAACATTTATCTTATCCCCATGAACCTGACAACGATGACATCTTCGAACATGTTGGATGCAGTCACTCTCAAGACTGAGCCAATAATAACCCAACCTCATGATCTTCTTAGCTAACATGTGGCCATTCATGTGTGGACCACATATCCCTTCGTGTACTTCTTGCATGATTCTGGTAGCTTCAGCCGCATCCACACACCTCAATAGGATCGAATCATATGATCTTTTGTACAGCTTCTCACCACTAACAAAGAATTTTGAAGCCATTTTCATTATGTATTTCCTGTCGGCCGGGGTGCTTCCCTCAGGAAATTCTTGTCTCTGGATGTAACTCATGATATCGTAATACCATGGTTTTTCATCAGGTTCTCCAGTCACAACCATACAGTAAGCTGGTTTTGTCAGGACTTCAATCTTCAAGGGTTCTACCTCTAATCCATCAATCACTTGCAACATGGATGATAACGTAGCTAGCGCATCAGCGAACTGATTATGAGACCTCGATAAGTACTCAAAAGAGATATCTTCGAATTCCTCTATGATTTCTTCGAGGTATTCATGGTACGGCACTAGTTTGGTGTCTCTCGTCTTCCACTCTCCCACAGTTTGGAGAATAATCAAAGCAGAATCACCAAACACTTTCAACTTGGTTATCCTCATTTCCACTGCGGCTTGGAGTCCGAGGATGCAAGCTTCGTACTCGGCTATGTTGTTGGTACAGGGGAACACCAACTTTGCTGCTACTGGATAATGTTGCCCATCTGGGGATATTAAAACTGCCCCAGTGCCAGAACCGGCCAAGTTTACAGCTCCATCGAAAAACATGGTCCATGTGTCTTCCTTTATTACCAAAATGCGATCTTCTGGAGAATATCTATCATCATCAGGGACTCCAGGATTTTCAGCTAACACATCAGCAATTACTCGACCTTTAATTGACTTCTGTGGCTTCATCTGGATATCAAACTCTGAAATTAAAATCTGCCACTTGGCTAACTTCCCTACCAAAGCTGGCTGATCAAGTAAATATTTGATGGGATCATTCTCAGTCACCAGCAAAGTCTGGTGATGTAGTGTATATTGTCGCAGCCTATGGAGCACCCATACTAACGCAGCGCAAGTCTTCTCGGTTTCAGAATAATTCAACTCCGAGACAGTGAACTTCTTGCTTAGGTAATAAATGGCTCGCTCTTTTCCATCTTCAGGACTTTTCTGGGCTAGCATCGCACCTAAAGACTCACTATGAATCGTGAGGTAAAGGATCAAAGGCTGGCCCGGCATTGGTGGGACTAGCACTGGTGGTTTCATCAGGTATTGCTTCAGTTCGTTAAACGCTTCCCGACAATCATCGTCCCATTCGACTTGAGCATTCTTCCTTAGAAGTTTGAAGAATGGCTTAGCAGTTGCTGAGAGCTGAGAAATAAAACGGGCTATGTAGTTCAATCTACCCAGGAGGCTCCGCACTTCTTTTACGGTCGACGGGGGTTGCAACTCACATATAGCCTTTACCTTGGAGGGGTCAATTTCAATGCCTTTACTGCTTACGATGAACCCAAGTAATTTACCCGAGGTTGCTCCGAACACGCACTTTGCTGGATTGAGACGGAGCTTAAACTCACGGAGCCTCTCGAATAATTTCTTCAAAGTATCGACGTGACTCTTCCCAGGTCGAGACTTGGCGATCATGTCATCGACATAAACCTCGATCTCCTTATGCATCATATCATGGAAGAGCGTCACCATTACCCGTTGATATGTTGCCCCGGCATTTTTAAGGCCGAAAGGCATGACCTTATAGTGGAATGTCCCCCAAGGAGTGATGAACGCCGTTTTCTCCTTATCATCGTCCTTCATTTTTATCTGATTATAACCCGAGAAACCATCCATGAAGGAAAACAGCTCGAACCCTGCAGTACTGTCCACCAAAACGTCTATATGTGGCAATGGGAAATCGTCTTTAGGACTGGCCTTGTTTAGATCGCGATAGTCAATGCAAACCCGAACTCGACCATCCTTCTTCATGACTGGCACAATATTGGCCACCCAACTGGGGTATCGGGTGACTTCAATAAACCCTACTTTCAAAAGTTTCATGACCTCCTCCTCTATCTTCTTTGAAAGCTCAGGTTTGGTTCTTCGCAACTTCTGTTTCTTGGGCGGCATGTCTGGATTAGTGGGTAGACTATGCTCCACGATAAAAGGGTCTAGACCCGGCATATCGACATACGACCAGGCAAAGATATCCCGGTAATCCTTCAGCAGTTGGACTAGGCGTTTAGCTTCACCTTCGGGAAGGGTTGCCCCTATCTTCACCTCTTTGGGTTCTCCGGAATCACTCAAATTGACAGTGATAGTTTGGTCTATCGTTAGGACTTTAGGTCTTTCATGATGCTCTAGATCACGCTGGAGGTCCGAGGAATCTTCGAGTTCATTGGTGTCATCGAGATCAGGTTCGGTGGCACATAATTCATCAGATTGGACCGTTCCCATACCCTTACATGTCACAAAATTGCCCCTGAAACATAAAGTAGGGGGTTCAGTAGGACAAACAGGGCTAAGCATTGCATTTTTTATTGATTGATGATTTTTGATTTGTGACTTTTTTTTTTTGAAATTCTTTTCCAAAAGGTTTTAACACGAGGAAGCATGAAGAAGCCCAGGCCTCAGAATTCTCCTTGGACTATATTTTTCTTTTATCGGTTGGATATCATCACCGGGCTGGTTTGATGTACCTCAACATGCCCTCAAAACGAAAATAACTTGTAATTTCATTGATTATTACCAAATGAATTACATTTATTGGAATGAAAATTGCAACAATCAAATCTTAGAAATGAAAAGTACTAAAAAGCAGCTCCCGAGACAGGGCAAGTCCTAAAAAGCAGTAAAAATTCCCGCGTAGGGGAGTGTGCGAAAAAGGTAAATGTGTTACTCTTGCGGGCCAATGCCCATTCCCTTCAACGGTCCTTCCTCGATGGCTCCAACTAAGAAATTATCGAACAGGGCAGTGATTCCCTCCATTGCATCATCAGGATCTTCTGTCACTAGAGGTGCTGGATCATCCATACCCCCCATCCATCCGGGACAATGTCACGGGGGTCAACATAGAAGCTCGGGGGTGCTGAGTATTTCACATAATAATCGAACTTGCCGCTCGGTTGCCCCAAAGTGTCGATCACCTCTTTCTCTTCATGCATCATTCTTGCAGGACCCGGGAATGTGGTACGGATGTGTGGAAACAACCTACCACGCCCAGGTTCTTCACCATTTGGCTCTTCTTCAAATCGCCTTCTATTCTGCTTGTCTCTTCGTCCTTGACCTCGACCACGTCCATGTCCACGTCTACGTGCCCCATTATTTGACTCATTTGACCCCAGGTATCCCAACCTAGTAATGCGGCGCCTCTGAGAAACTTCCACCGGTTGACGGATACCTTGACCATTTCTACCAAGGCCTTCACCCGGAGTAAAGCCATGAGAGACCATTACCCTTCCAACCATGACTGCAGCATTTGACACCTCGGGAATAGGCGGTGATGATCCTCTAGACGCATGTATGGTTGATACGAGCTCGAGCGACTGATAGCTCGATTCTATTTTGCAATCAGGCTCAACATAGGGGATAGCCGTTGCGTGGTAAATCGGGTGCTCTTCTTCACCGTGAACTGTAATTAACTTTCTCTCCACGATGAACTTCACCATCTGATGTAGACTGGATGGTACAGCTCCGGCTGTATGAATCCATGGACGACCCAACAGAAAATTAAATGCAGTGGGAATGTCCATAACTTGAAATAGGACATTGAACATCGTTGGTCCTATCTGTATGTCAAGGTAGATTTCTCCCAGCACTTCTTTCTTCGTTCCGTCAAAGGCTCGTACGGAGGTTTTTGCAGAATTTATCCTAGAAGGATCTACCTTAAGGCGGTGTAAAGTTGCCAGAGGACAGATGTTCAAGGCTGATCCATTATCGATGAGTACCCGGGCTACATGTGAGGCCTTGTATTTGACAGAAATGTAGAGTGCCTTGGTATGCCCCCTCCCTTCCAGAGGGAACTCTTCATCTGAAAAGGCTATGAGGTCCTTGAGGAGTATAGAACCCACAAATTCCTCTAATTTGTCATGATCGATCGTTTCTGGCACGTGGACTTCACTTAACACCTTCATTAAGGCCTTCTGATGCTTGACAGACGTCTGGAGCAGCTCAAGCAGAGAGATTTGCGCGGGCAGCTTGCGCAATTGTTCAACTATGTTGTATTCGCTAGCCTTAATCACAGCTAGAAATTCCTTGGCTTCTTCATCAGTAACAGGTTTTGCAGATTGAGCATTAGCTTGGCCGTAGGAACGCCCAGATCTGGTAACTAAGTCGACATCGAGACTGTAGGACCAAGGAACTGCCCTATTATCACTGTACTCATACGGTTGAGGTATCTCGATCACTATCCCTTCATCAGTTGTAGGCGTGCTTACAATGATCTCCTCATTATCGGACGCGTCTTCAAGCGGAGGCATGTCTTCAAGCAGAGGGTCGCTCTCGTCGCTCCCGGTGTTCAACGAAGCAAACTCCTCCTCCCAATTAATAACCACTTCAGAGATAGTAGAAACGATGCCAGTGTGGTCAGCATAAACGATCATCCCAGCTTCTACCATTCTTGAGATTCTTTCTCTCATGATGGCGAGGGGAAGGTCCTCATTACTCGGGTAACAACCGGCTTTCACTAACTCACCGTAGACGTCAGTAGTATACACCTTAACATTCTTGATTCGACCAGCATCGAAGCTAAATATGGCATTCACATTGCCTGCGTGATCAGGGAGTGGGTTGCTCTGAACATTCGGCTTAGCAGGTTGAAATGAGAAAGCCTTCGTATCTAGGAGGTTCTGGATTCGGTGCTTGAGGGCATAGCAATCATCGGTTGAGTGTCCCAGCTCACCCATGTGATAATCACATTTCTTTGACGGGTCGAAGTTATAGAACCGCTCAGGATTGGGCCGCTTTGGCTCAGTAGTAAGCAAGCCTTTCTTCTGGAGCACTGTCAATACTTGAGACAACGATCCGGGGAGGGGGGTGAATTGCCTCATGTTGTTCCTCCTCTGAAAAGGTTGACGACCCGAGTTTTGTTGCTGAGCTTCTGCTACTTGGATTGCTGGGGCGGAGTTAGCATTCCGCCGGCTCGGCTGGTTATAAGCCATATTCACTTCAGCTGCTGGTTCTTTCTCTTTTCTCGCACCAAATCTTCTGGTCGAAGAGGACGGCTCGACAAACCATCCATCTTTCAGCCCTATCTCAATTTGTTCGCCTATGGGGATGAGTTGGTTGAAGTTGTCAGCCGGAATGGCAACCATCCGATTACGGTATTCGAACGGGAGAGTTTTCACGAACATCCTCTTTAACTCACTGTCTATGGGTTCTGGGACAACCTGAGCAGCTAAATTCCTCCATCTGATAGCATAGTCTTTGAAGGATTCGGTCTTTTTCATCTGAGCACGTTCGAGATCATCACGGGTAGGAATGATGTCCGTTATGAATATGTACTGCTTCAAGAATGCTTCACTGGCTTCTTTCCAAGTTTTGAGGCCATTTATCTTCTTCATGAGATACCAGCTCAAAGCAGGACCCGTCAAACTTGCTTGAAAGGCATGGATCATCAGGAGTTCGTTATCAACGTACGAAGTCATTTGTACGTGATAGAGCTGTAGGTGGGCTTTTGGACATGTGGTGCCATTGTACTTATCGAAATCCGGCATTTTGAACTTCTTTGGGATTTTGATCTGTGAGTACAGGGACAGATCGATCGAAGGTGAATCTTGCGAACCTTCCAGCTGCTTCACTCTTTCTTCAAGTTTATTGACCCGTTCATCAGGTTTGTCCTTGTTGACGATGATCTGGACGTGGTCATCTTCTAAATCAGGAATATCGTCATCTCCGTCAACATCGACACTTTTTCTGATTTTCTGCTTTGGGACAGACGCTTCGAGGGGTGTCGAAACAGGAACCGACCGGAGAGCTTTGATCTCAGTGGACATTTGTTGCATCGCGATGACAAGTTGCTTGATCTGGTCTTCCACACCAATAACACGCTCTTGCAAGTCGGTTTGATCGGCCATTCTGGCTCTCGACCGTGTACGAATGGGCGACCGTGATCGGTCCGTAGCTACCTAATTTCGAAATGAAACAGGCATACATAAGTGTTAAGCAAAATCATACGCCAATCCATGACATTGGTCTAACCGCTTTGAATTGAAAGGACCTCTTTATTGAAATGGCGAAAATTTTTACACCAATTAATGACTTGAAATCGAACTGAATATAAAGACAAATGACTCAATTCCTAAACAAATTTTAAAAACTGAAACTGAAATGAGAAAAGAACTTCGAGCTTTTTATTTAGCTTGATCTATAGACATATGGGAGGCGACTTCCTTCTTCAGTTGCTCATAAGCTCGAGCTATCTTGGATGCCTTTTCTTCAGCTTCTTCGGCCTTCCTTTTGAGGCGATTGTTCTCTGAGCGATTGGCGGACTTGAGAGGCACCTTGGGTATCTTCGGGAGCAAATCGTGTGGGATTCTGTGCCGACGAATGTACTGGGTCGTCGCGAAATAGGACTTCTGCTCTCCCTTTAGTTCTCCTTCGGGCCGAGCTATCTTTAACACACGACACTTCCTCCACATCTTATTGAGCTGAGCTACGGTCGCTTCGTGGTCTTTATCATTATCGGCGAAGTCAACTTGGAGGAGTTCTGGTTGTAACGCTGGAGGGAGCCCTTGGAGAATCTGATATTGACGAGACACTCTGGCGGGGTAGTATTCAATTGCTCCGGTGAAACCCAATAATGGAACTGGTCCAATACCGTTACATGTAAGCCGAGCTTCCTCGACTTTGAACCAGTTAGCATGCCATTGGAAACCTTGGGGTCTAGCGTTTTTCATGAAAATAATCCATTCAGAGTAATGATAATCGGGTGCACCCCCTTGTTTTTCTTTATACCTCAAGACGGGATGGCTAGAATCACTAAGCTCGGATATTGTGAGTAAATCGCCACATCCTTTTATATGAGACAAAAACCAGATTTGCAAAAGTTCGAGGGGGGCATGGAAAGTTTTGTCAACATGTTGCTTAAATTTAGTGAGGGAAATGAAAGTTTCGGCTAAAATGATGTTGATAAAATTCTTTTCAAGACAGACCTGTTGGACCAACCATGCGATTGACGGATTACATGCATTCTTACAGTAAGGAAAAATCACGAACCCGAAAAACGCTAGCAAAAAGATTCTGCCTTTTTGAAAAGATGTGGCTTTTTCAAAACACTGACTCAGGAATGAAAATGGACATGTGCCACGATTTGCTTTTAACACTTTTCTCAATTCATCTTTTCCGACATTCAGAAATTCAGCCAACATTAAAGTAGAATCAATTCCCAAAGGTGGTGTGACTAAATCCGACTCCAATGATTTTCCAATGAGCATGCTATATTCTTCCAACGTCGGGGTGAGCTCGTGCTTACCGAATATAAAGGTAGAGGTCTCGGGACACCAGAAGTGCGCTAATGCTCGAACGAGGCCGGTACGGACTTTGACCTCCAGTAGGGGGAGCAGCCTCCCGATGTGGCCCTCAACTAGCTTGCGGTTGGTCGGACTGAGTAGATTCCACCAGGCACGGAGCTCGTCCTTAGGAGCATCAAGAATCCGGATGTTTGCCCCTCCCATAGTGTATAGACCAAGACTCACGACCGGCCTAATGTCATGGACCGACCAAAGAAAAAGACGAAACATAAATAAATTGCGAGATAAAGGTTCAGAAATCTTACTTTACCCGGTAGAATGATGGCAATCACATAGACATGCGCATGAAACGTGAGGTTCGATTTCTACCTAGACTCTGGCTTGCAAAATGGAGACATGAGGATTACCGAGCTAAACCAGTCATGGTGGTGGTTAGGCTGGGATTCCCCTGACTCCGGCTTAGTCAAAGAGCCGACCCGGGTTGCAAAGGGTGCAACCGTGGTAGGTATTCAATGACACCATGAAAGAACTTTCGGGACCAAGAAAGGCGACCCATATCACGCGGGTGTGGTCGGGGTGTCCGTTTTCTCAGTACCATCCTAAACCTGTGCCGCCCAGGTCCGGCAGTGGGAAGTGTGTGCGGTGTAGTGTAAATGCAAGGCATGCACAACAAGTTATATCATACAGCGCTTCGTGCATAAAATAAACCATTCATTCAAACACCTCCCTGCAAAACAAGGGTTAACAATCACGCCTCCCCTTATACCTCCCATTCTGCAAAAACATTTAACACCTAAAATGTTAGGGACGTACCTGGGATCCTCGCTGCCAAGCAAAAAATATTTTTTAAAAGAAAAACTGGCCTAAGTCCACTAAGAGTTTCAACTCGTCCCCAGCGGAGTCGCCAAGCTGTCGCGACCTAAAAAATTTCACCTTCTCAGGCTAATGGATTATTAGGACTAAACCTAACTCGAGCCCTCCCAAGCCCTACCAATTCGCAACTTTGGGTTTAAGTTTTTAACATGCAAATGTTTTCATGCTTGGAGTCGCCACTAATCTATTTGTGGTAGGTCGATTAGAAACCTAAATAAAACATAGGGAGATATGTTTTATTTCTACGAACCAGAGATTCTAAGCCCGGGGACTTGATTACGCTAGACCTAGTCTAACGCCCTTTCGGTACCTTTTCTTTTAAAAAATGTCTTGGCAAGCAATCTGGATCCATTTTAACTTAATCATTAACATGTGAAGTGTTCATGCGGGTGCGCAAACCACCAATTTAACACCCAATAATCAAAACATTAAATAAATTGCAAGATTGGTAGAATTACTTACCTCGAAGCAACGTAAGCATCTGCATGGTTAGCTAGAAAATCACATCAACCATCCTAATATGATTTCTAATTAACAAACAGTTCACTCAATATTTTTGGATTTTCGCTTATTTAAATGAAAGCTAACCTATATGCAATGACGTGCAAAAATGACATGCAAGTAATGCAACCTAGCATACAAACTATATGTCATGCGACGACGTGACCTAATTCTAACGACGGGCAAATGATTTATTTTTGGTATTTTCTGATGAAATTCGGAATAAAAATATGCCTAAATTAACATGCAACCTATGATGACTTAACATATCCTAACATGAATTATTTTTGGGGTTTTTGTTAAAATTCGAAATAATAAATTACTTAAATTAAGAATGCAATCTATCCTAATCTACCATAAAACAATTTATTTTTTAGGTCTTTTTGAAAATTCGGAATAAAAAATAACCTAAATAATCTATTAAGATTAGAAAATTATTTAATTTAAACTAGGGAATAGATTATCTCAAGTCCTAATTTAAATTAAATAATTACTCTATCGTCTAGATATATTTAGGATTCCTAAACATGCAAAAACTCAAATTCAAATCCTAACTGATATTTTTTGAATTTTCTTTTTTATTTGAAAAGGAAAGATAATTTAAACAGAGATAGCATCCACATTTAAAACAACCACGCAATCCACAAGATTCGTTTCAAATTCGGATTAGGCACAAAAATCGAATTATCAGTCATATCTATAGGGTTATAGATATTAATGGAAAGTCGATCATTCAAATTTGGAAAGCAGATAAAAATCATTATCGCACCCAAGTGATTATGGATAGGATAATGATTTTCCGTATCGCCACGTATCATACCTTAGGGATAAGGTCGGATAGTTGTCCAGATACGTTGCTGAATTAGGAACGATTCCTAATTTTGAATATTTTCAAATATTGCGAATAAGGCAAACATTATCCTAAGATATCTAGCAATCCACGCAATATTCACAGAATATTCAAACATCCAAAAATTAAGAAACGAAATATTCTAAAAATATTGGATAATGTTCAATTACCTAATTTGCAGATAATTCCCAAATTCGAACGTGCGGATCGGGATGAGCGACGAACGGTGGATCGGCGGCGCGGTGTCGGGAACGGCGGCAACAGCAGCGGCGCACGGCGGGAAACAGCGGCAGCACGCGGTTGCGTGCGGCAGGGACAAGCAGCAGCTCCGGCGGGAGGAGCAGCAGCAGGCTCGGCGACGGCAGGCGCGGCGGCGTCAGCGTGAGGCGGCAGCAGCAAGCAGCAGCGGCGTCAGCGCGGGAAACAGCAGCAGGCACGGCGTCGGTGTCGGCGTGAGGTGGCAACGACAAGCAGCAGCTCCGGCGGGAGGAGCAGCGGCAGGCTCGGCGGCGGCAGGCGCGGCAGCAGCAGGATCGCGCGGGGAGCAGCAGCAGCGGTGCACGGTGAGAAGCAGCAGCAACAGGCGGCGTCGCGCGACGTCGGCGGGAGAGGCGGCAGCACGCGGCAGCAGGAAGCAGCAGCAGAGGCGTCGCACGGCAGCAGCGGCGTCGGCGAGAGGCGGCAGCGGCAGTCGCGGCTGTGTCGCGCGGCAGGGAGCAGCAGCAGAGGCGTCGCACGGCAGCAGCGGCGTCGGCGAGAGGCGGCAGCGGCAGGCGCGGCTGTGTCGCGCGGCAGGGAGCAGCAGGCACGGCGTCGGCGTCGGCCTGAGGCGGCAGCAGCAAGCAGCGGCGGCGGCGACGGCGTGAGGAGGCAGCAACGCTCGGCAGCGGGCGCGGCAGCGGGCGCGGCAGCGGGCGCGGCAGCGGGCGCGGGTGCGGGCGCGGCAGCGGGCGCGTCGCGCGACGTCTTCCTCCTCTCTCTCTCTTTCTCACTCTCACACTCTAAAAATTTTCTGATCTGAAAATTGTGTGTCCCCCCTCTCTAAAATTCTGACCTAATAATGTATATATAGTATTAATCTAGGTCAATTAGATGGGCTTTCTAGTCCTAATGGGCTTAGGCTTGGGCTTTAACTTAAATGGGCTGAATTAATTAATGATAATGGGCTGAATTAATTAATGATAATGGGCTGAATTAATTAATGACCATGGGCCGAATTAAGTTCAAATTAAAACAACCAAGCCTGTTTGACTTGTAATTCCCGGCCCTTGCATTCCAAGCAAGCCGAGTCCCATTCGATGAAATTTAAGCTCATTCATTCACCGCCGGTCTGATGCAAAATGTAATTAATCTAAAATGAATTTAAACTATATGTTATGCAATTTAAATATTTTTTTTGTTTAGGGGTTAAAAATTAATCCCTAATTTTCTATGCAAATTATACTAAATGGTCGCTAAAATTTAGGTGTCAACAGCGTAAAAAGTTTAAAGTAATGGTTAAATATTTTGAGCGCTTAATTAATTCCACGATATCTTATCATTACGGTATGCCTAATGTAAATATTATGTGATCTTCTCTCTCCTATATAGAGTGAATATTTAGCTTGCCCCAGCTAATATATATATATGTGCACATGGCATATTGTACGGCTGATGCTTCCTAAGTCAAAGTAATATTTTGCTAATAATCTCCATGAAGACCAAGATTAGAGAAATGAAAAGTCTAACTCTCTCCTTCAAGGGAAATGCCCATCATCCCTAGAAATCCATTCCACCTTTTCGAAACACCATCTTCAAACTGATCTCTCTGTGAAAGAGAGGAGCAAAGTTGACCATCGAAACCAGAAATCTAGAGGATTTGAAGACACTTGATTGCTCGAGTATCTTTGTCGAATCCTTCGAAATCACCCTCATCCATCGAAAACTCTTCACCACCAAACTCTTACCCGCATCCTCTCCTCTCCTTCCTTTTCATGGCTCAAACTCAGTCTTCTGGCTTTTGCCCCCTGGATCAAGCCTTCTAAACTTCAATCGCAGCGGCGAAAACTCGGACCTGGCCTTTTGGGTCTTTGCGGCGGCCTACTACTCAATTTCAATGGTCTTTTTGCTCTTCCCGATATCGGTGGTGGTGTTCACGGTTGCATGGATTTACACTCATCCCCAGGAGATCGGCTTCAAGATAATCATGGGTGTGCACCCAAAACTTTGGAAGAAATTAATAATCACATTTATATGGGCCAGCGCTATACTTTTAGCTTACCACGTTGCTGCATGGTCGACTTTGAATGCACAGGTCATCATTGAGAATGCATTTCTTTTCGCTGCTCTATCGATCCCGTACGCTCTAGGGTTCATGTACATAATAATGGTTTGGAACATGGCCAATGCTGTTTCTGTGCTAGAAGATGTTTATGGGATTAAAGCCATAATGAAGAGTAATGCTTTGGTTAAGCATAACATCGGGACCGTGGGATGGGTCTTCTCCGTGTATGTTTATTTCTATATGGTGCTGCAGCTGCCGATTCAACTCTTCGTTGTGCTCGGCAGTGTGAGAAAGAGTGCTTCATATAGCACTTGGAGTGACATGCTTCTTGTTGATGTCAATGGTTATTCTCTTTGGATACGTCGTCCAGACGGTGATGTACTTTGTTTGCAAGTTCGACGTTAACCACCATGAGAGTGTTGACAAATCTTTCTTGGCTTAGCATCTCCAAGCGTATCTAGGAGAGTACGTGCCTTTGAAGATTAAGGATGACAGGAATTGTATGGACCTTGTATTTAATTGTACTTTGTAGGAAAAATTTAGTGTGTGCTAGTCCAACTAAGTGTATTGTTCATTGGTGATTTGTGTCGAATGCTACATGTATAACTGAGTTTTGCGCTAATTTATTTTGCAAGTTAAACCTTCATATGTTTATTGTACATGGACACATATGTATACACATATATCCATGCACATGCTTCGAGCAATCGATTGACTTTTATCATTTCTCTTTTGCCATATCATCGACATAATTTCTAGAAGGGAAAATGACACAAATAGTCTCTGAATTTTAATCCAATGTGCAATTTGATCCCTGAACTTTTAATTTGTTTAATGTAGTTCATGAACTTTAACCTAATGTTCAATTTGGTCCTCGAACTTTTGATTTGTTTAATGTGGTCCCTGAACTTTTAATATGTGTTCAATTTAGTCCCTGAATTATTTGAAAATGTTCAATATAGTCATTCTATTAATTCAAGTGTAGGGACTATATTGAATATTTTCATATAGTTCAGGGACTAAATTGAACACATATTAAAAGATCAGGGACCACATTGAATAAATTAAAAGTTCAGGGACTAAATTGAATATTATGTTAAAGTTCAGGGATTACATTGATCAAATTAAAAGTTCAGGGATCAAATTACATATTAAGTCAAAGTTCAGGATTATTTGTGTCACCATCCCTTTATAGAATAATTTTGGGAAGAAGTTGCCTAAAAACATACGCATTCATTGGTCTATGTATCTTTCGTGAACCAATGGCTGCGCTTTATTGCCTTTGTATCTACCGGATAATATTGATATGTCTAATCAACTAATTTCTCGGTTATCAAGGTCATTTTGAAAGGCAATTGACCGGAGATTCAATCTAGACAAACACTTGTTTCTCTGGAAACAAACGAGACAGACGTTGACTTGGTTGCATGCATTAAGATAATTGGAGGAGACTTCGTTGCTCTCGCTGCTTTGGTACCTTCGCTTGCCGGATTTGTCGTTTGTCTTCCCAAATAGAAATGCATGGCCAACTTTGTCTTTCCTCCCAAATCGCGCCCTCGGTGACGATGCAGATATAATCTAATTTTTGGTGTCAAAACACGACACTAACAATGAAATGAATGGGTGCGAATATTCAAGTCAATTTAATCCTTCGATTGAGAAGAAACTAATGTTGATATCATGATTTATATAGTTTCAAACATAGTACAATTACAATGCCATCAACATGATAATTACATAATATTAAAGTATGATTGGTTTGTCTGTATGCATTAATTCACTTCTTCTACTTAAGAATACAGTACTTTCATGTATATATAAGCTCACTTAGACAACTCATCAATGCCCAACAACTGTGTTGTATCTATAACACCGTCAGTCTTGAAGCTCCACATATTGAAGACATTAGAGGATGGATCGCGAGCAAGAGGAGAGGCAGTTTCTTGGTTTTTTTGGCATTGTCAAGGAATCCATCAAGATCATCTCCACATGGCGGAAGATCTTCAGCCAAATCACACTAGCCTTCATCCTCCCTCTTTCCCTCATCTTCTTGGCTCACATCGAGGTTTCCGCCATCCTCTTTGCAAAGATCACTCCCGAATACAACGAGCACTCCGATTTCGTGACCTCGAATGCAATTGAGCTCTTGCTCTTTACGGTCGTCTCCATCGTCCTGGTTGTAATCTTTTCTCTCCTTTCCAAGTCCGCGGTCGTGTCCACGATCACGTGCGTGTACACCTCAAGATCCATCACTTTCAGGGGAGTGATGAGGGTCTTCCCAAAGGTGTGGAAGAGGCTCATGATCACATATTTATGGAGTTTTCTTGCTATCTCCATCTACATCGTCGTGACTATAGTGATCTTCTCTCTCTTAATTGCTCCTATTCCCTCTCCTGCCATTGTACTAGCCCTAGTTTTCATCTTCCTCATCTTATACCTCTCTGGGTTGGTGTATATCAGCATCATTTTGAACTTGGCCTGTGTGATTTCAGTGGTAGAGGACATCTATGGTATCCAGGCCATGTTCAAGAGCAAAAACCTGATCAACGGTAAATTGGGGATTTCCATAGCTATCAACCTCTTGCTAATGATTGGGTTCATGGCAATCCAAACAGTGTACTACATCTTTGTGGCCTGTGGACATGGATCAGGGTTATTAAGGTTAGGGGTTGCGGTTCTTTGTTTCTTGTTTCTGCTCAAGTTGCTCCTCTTCAGCCACGTCGCGCAAACCGTGATCTACTTCGTGTGCAAGTCATACCACCGCGAGAACATTGACAAGTCGCCGCTGGCAGATCATCTTGCGGTCCATCTTTTGGCTGGATACCTTCCTCATACAGCCAACGACGTCTAACTGGAACAAGTCGGCGTATAAGTCGATGTTCGGATATTCTAATAATGGAAGAGCTTGGGGCCGCATCTCGTCTTGTATGACCATATATACACGATGATTATGCATAAAATAAGTTTCGTTCACTTAATACTCTATGAGAGTGATTGTCACCTTCTTGGGTTGTTGACACCTAAATTTTGGCGCATCATTTAGTGTAATTTACATAGAAAATTAGGGATTAAATTTTTAACCCCTAAACAAAAAATATTTTAAATTGCATAATATATAGTTTAAATTCATTGCATTCTTTGCATCGGACCGGCGGTGACGAACGAGCTTAAATTTCATCAAACGGGACTCGGCTCGCTTGAAATGCACGGGCCGGGAATTACAAGTCAAACGGGCTCGGTCGTTTTAATTTGAACTTAATTCAGCCCATTCATCCTTAATTAATTCAGCCCATTCATCCTAAATTAATTCAACCCATTTAAATTAAATTAAAATTTAAGCCCAAGCCTAAGCCCATTAGGACTAGAAAGCCCATTTAATTGACCTAGATTAATACTATATATACATTATTAGGTCAGGGTTTTAGGGGGAACACACAATTTTTCAGATCAGAATTTTTAGAGAGTGTGAGAATTTTCAGAGAGAGAGAGACGCTGGGTGGTTAACAACAATTGAAGAGGTTCACGGGCAGAGATCCTCTCACGAAATTCACGCCTTCAGACCTTCACCATCAGGATCCCATGAAACACTTCAGATTCATGCCTCCACTTTTGAGTTTTCCTTACTATTTTCTGTTGATTGTCGACTAACCACGAAGGAAATTTGCAGGGGGAAGAGCCATAATACATGGCACACATAAACAGAGAAAGAGGGAGAGAATTTGTCTTCATCGGTGGAGGAGAGTAAAACACAGAGGGAGGTTTGGGGGTTCTGCCTAGAGAAAAATCGGGAGAACTTGCAGGTGTTGCGCTTGGCTGTTCACTGGTCCAACTTCACGTTGCAGCTGTCGCCACACTGGTCTCTGTTTCTTGCAGCGTTTCCGACATTCCACGAGCACTCTTGAAGCTTTCCGTTGGTCTGGTTGTCCTCTGCTTCGCACCACGTCGACCCCTTTGCAACTCCTGTCATCACCTGGTTCCATCTGGCTGGATGTAGCGTTCTCGGGTTGCTGTAACTGGGAGATCGGCGAGTTCTTATCAGTGTCACACGTTGGTCTTTCCTTTTGGCAGGTTGTCTAAAGCTCTCCTGGCCACACCGCGAGTCCACCACCACTGTCTGTCCATACTGCGAGCCCGAGAAGTCCACACCGTGGCTATCCTTGCCTTGAACCCAGCCGAGTCCACCGTGTGCCATCGACCATCTACCAAGCCTCATCCGCATCCAATCCGGAGTCAAGTTCGAATTTGGAAATTATCTGCAAATTAGGTAAGTGAATGTTATCCAATATTTTCAGAATATTTCGTTTCTTAATTTTTGGATGTTTGAATATTCTGTGAATATTGTGTGGATTGCTAGATGATTCTCGGATAATGTTTGCCTTGTTCGCAATATTTGAAAATATTTAAAATTAGGAAATTTTCCTAATTCAGCAACGTATCTGGACAACTATCCGACCTTATCCTTAAGGTATGATACGTGGCGATACGGAAAATCATTATCCTACTCATAATCACTTGGGTACGATAATGAATTTTATCTGCTTTCCAAATTTGAATGATCGATTTTCCGTCAATATCTATAACCCTATAGATATGACCGATAGTTCGATTCTTGTGCCTAATCCGAGTTTGAAACGAATTTTACGGATTGCGTTGCCGTTTTAAATGTGGATGCTATCTCTGTTTAAATTATTTTTCCTTTTTTCAAATAAAAGAAAATTCAAAAAATATCAGTTAGGATTTGAATTTGAGTTTTGCATGTTTAGGAATCCTAAATATATCTAGACGATAGAGTAATTATTTAATTTAAATTAGGACTTGAGATAATCTATTTCCTAGTTTAAATTAAGTAATTTTCTAATCTTAATAGATTATTTAGGTTATTTTTTTAATTCTGAATTTTCATGAAAACTCTAAAAAAAAGAATGAATTGTTTTATGGTAGATTAGGATAGATTGCATTCTTAATTTAAGTAATTTATTATTTCGAATTTTAACAAAAATCCCAAAAATAAGTCATGTTAGGATATGTTGAGTCATCATAAGTTGCATGTTAATTTAGGCATATTTTTATTCCGAATTTCATTAGAAAATACCAAAAATAAATTATTTGCCCGTCATTAGAATTAGGTCACGTCGTCGCATGACATATAGTTCGCATGATAGGTTGCATTACTTGCATGTCATTTTTGCACGTCATTGCATGTAGACTAGGTTTCATTTAAATAAGTGAAAATTCAAAAATTGAGTGAATTCCTTGTTAATTAGAAATCATATTAGGTTGTTGATGTGATTTTCTAACTAACAATGCAGATGCTTACGTTGCTTCGAGGTAAGTAATTCTTCCAAACTTGCAATTTATTCAATGCTTTCTTGGGTGTTAAATTGGTGGTTTGCGTACCCGCATGAACACCTCACATGTTAGTGACTAAGTTAAAATGGGTCCAGATTGCTTGCCAAAATATTTTTGAAAAGAAAAGGTACCGAAAGGGCGTTAGACTAGATCTAGCGTAATCAAGTCCCCGGACTTAGAATCTCTGGTTCGTAGGAATAAAACATATCTCCCTATGTTTTATTTAGGTTTCTAATCGACCTACCACAAATAGATTAGTGGCGACTCCGAGCATGAAAACACTTGCATGTTAAAAACTTAAACCCTAAATTGCGAATTGGTAGGGCTTGGGAGGGCTCGAGTTAGGTTTAGTCCTAATAATCCATTAGCCTGAGAAATGAATTTTTTTAGGTCGCGACAGCTTGGCGACTCCGCTGGGGACATGAGTTAGAACTCTTAGTGGACTTAGGCCAGTTTTTCTTTTCAAAAAAAAATATATTTTTTGCTTGGCAGCAAGGATCCCAGGTACGTCCCTAACATCTTAGGTGTTAAATGTTTTTGCAGTATGGGAGGTATAAGGGGAGGCGTGATTGTTAACCCTTGTTTTGCAGGGAGGTGTTTGGATGAATGATTTATTTTATGCACGAAGCGCTGTATGATATAACCTGCTGTGCATGCCTTGCATTTACACTACACCGCACACACTACCCGCTGCCGGACCTGGGCGGCACAGGTTTAGGATGGTACTGAGAAAACGGACACCCCGACCACACCCGCGTGGTATGGGTCGCCTTTCTTGGTCCCGAAAGTTCTTTCATGGTGTCATTGAATACTTGCCACGGTTGCACCCTTTGCAACCCGGGTCGGCTCTTTGACTAAGCCGGAGTCAGGGGAATCTCAGCCTAACCACCACCATGACTGGTTTAGCTCGGTAATCCTCATGTCTCCATTTTGCAAGCCAGAGTCTAGATAGAAATCGAACCTCACATTTCATGCGCATGTCTATGTGATTGCCATCATTCTACCGGGTGAAGTAAGATTTCTAAACCTTTATCTCGCAATTTATTTATGTTTCGTATTTTCTTTGGTCGGTCCATGATGGGTCTAGATCGGTTTTCAATTCGAAAGTAATAATCATTGAGTCCTTTGAAAATAAAAAAAAAAGAAAGAAAGCTCTCTCGGAGAATTTATTTTCAATCTATCTTTATTTTCCTAGATGTGTCATAGGTAATTATTTTCCTACGAAATTTGCTGTCATCTTTCTTTTACAGAAAAAGGGGGGCTTTAGAGAATTTGTTTTCAGTCCATAGTTTCTAGGGAGTCTCACTTTTTGTTTTTCATAGTTTTATGATTAGGGATTTTGGTGCTTCTATTTCCTAGGTTGTGTCTAGGGCGTCATTTATATTTCTTTGCCCATATCACTTTTCATAAAGTCTCGTCCATAAACGAATATTGTCATGAATAAACAAAAAAAGACTAGAAGCGTGTCATGGACCAACCTTGTCTTGACCATATGCTTATTTGGTTCATTTCTTTTACATCAGGTAGCTACGGACCGATCACGGTCGCCCATTCGTACACGGTCGAGAGCCAGAATGGCCGATCAAACCGACTTGCAAGAGCGTGTTATTGGTGTGGAAGACCAGATCAAGCAACTTGTCATCGCGATGCAACAAATGTCCACTGAGATCAAAGCTCTCCGGTCGGTTCCTGTTTCGACACCCCTCGAAGCGTCTGTCCCAAAGCAGAAAATCAGAAAAAGTGTCGATGTTGACGGAGATGACGATATTCCTGATTTAGAAGATGACCCCGTCCAGATCATCGTCAACAAGGACAAACCTGATGAACGGGTCAATAAACTTGAAGAAAGAGTGAAGCAGCTGGAAGGTTCGCAGGATTCACCTTCGATCGATCTGTCCCTGTACTCACAGATCAAAATCCCAAAGAAGTTCAAAATGCCGGATTTCGACAAGTACAATGGCACCACATGTCCAAAAGCCCACCTACAGCTCTATCACGTACAAATGACTTCGTACGTTGATAACGAACTCCTGATGATCCATGCCTTTCAAGCAAGTTTGACGGGTCCTGCTTTGAGCTGGTATCTCATGAAGAAGATAAATGGCCTCAAAACTTGGAAAGAAGCCAGTGAAGCATTCTTGAAGCAGTACAGATTCATAACGGACATCATTCCTACCCGTGATGATCTCGAACGCGCCCAGATGAAAAAGACTGAGTCCTTCAAAGACTATGCTATCAGATGGAGAAATTTAGCTGCTCAGGTTGTCCCAGAACCCATAGACAGTGAGTTAAAGAGGATGTTCATGAAAACTCTCCCGTTCGAATACCGTAATCGGATGGTTGCCATTCCGACTGACAACTTCAACCAACTCATCCCCATGGGCGAACAAATTGAAATAGGGCTAAAAGATGGATGGTTTGTCGAGCCGTCCTCCTCGACCAGAAGATTTGGTGCGAGGAAAGAGAAAGAACCGGCAGCTGAAGTGAATATGGCTTATAACCAGCCGAGCCGGCGGAATGCTAACTCCGCCCCAGCAATCCAAGTAGTAGAAGCTCAGCAACAAAACTCGGGTCGTCAACCTTTTCAGAGGAGGAACAACAGGAGGCAATTCACTCCCCTCCCCGGATCGTTGTCTCAAGTGTTGACAGTGCTCCAGAAGAAAGGTTTGCTTACTACTGAGCCAAAACGGCCCAATCCTGAGCGGTTCTATAACTTCGACCCGTCAAAGAAATGTGATTATCACATGGGTGAGCTGGGACACTCAACCGATGATTGCTATGCCCTCAGGCACCGAATCCAGAACCTCCTAGATACGAAGGCTTTCTCATTTCAGCCTGCTAAGCCGAATGTTCAGAACAACCCACTCCCTGATCACGCAGGCAATGTGAATGCCATATTTAGCTTTGATGCTGGTCGAATCAAGAATGTTAAGGTGTATACTACTGACGTCTACGGTGAGTTAGTGAAAGCCGGTTGTTACCCGAGTAATGAGGACCTTCCCCTTGCCATCATGAGAGAAAGAATCTCAAGAATGGTAGAAGCTGGGATGATCGTTTATGCTGACCACACTGGCATCATTTCCACTATCTCTGAAGTGGTTATTAATTGGGAGGAGGAGTTTGCTTCACTGAACACCAGGAGCGACAAGGGCGACCCTCTGCCTGAAGACATGCCTCCGCTTGAAGACGCGTCCGATAATGAAGAGAACGTAGTAAGCACATCTAAAGCTGATGAAGAGAAAGAGGTGATCGACACTTTGGGGCAACCAAGTGGCAAGTTCGATTATTATGTTAAATACTCGGCGCCCCCCAGCTTCTATGTTGACCCCCGTGACATTGTCCCGGATGGATGGGGAGGTATGGATGATTTAACACCTCTAGTGACAGAAGATTCTGATGATGCAATGGAGGGAATCACTGCCCTGTTCGATAATTTCTTAATTGGAGCCATCGAGGAAGGACCGTTAAAGGGAATGGGCATTGGCCCGCAAGAGTAACACATTTACCTTTTTCACACACTCCCCTACGCGGGAATTTTTACTGCTTTTTAGGACTTGCCCCGTCTCGGGAGCTACTTTTTAGCACTTTTCATTTCTAGGATTTGATTGTTGCAATTTCCATTCCAATAAATGTAATTCATTTGGTGATAATCAATGAAATTACAAGTTATTTTCGTTTTGAGGGCATGTTGAGGTACATCAAACCAGCCCGGTGATGATATCCAACCGATAAAAGAAAAAATATAGTCCAAGGAGAATTCTGAGGCCTGGGCTTCTTCATGCTTCCTCGTGTTAAAACCTTTTTGAAAAGAATTTCAAAATAAATAAAATCATCAAAAGAAATAAAAATACACTGCTTAGCCCTGTTTGTCCTACTGAACCTCCTACTTTATGTTTCAGGGGCAATGTTATGACACGTAAGGATATGGGAACGGTCCAATCTGATGAATTATATGCCACCGAACCTGATCTCGATGACACCAATGAACTCGAAGATTCCTCGGACCTCCAGCGTGATCTAGAGCATCATGAAAGACCTAAAGTCCTAACGGTAGACCAAACTATCACCATCAACTTGAGTGATTCTGGAGAACCCAAAGAGGTGAAGATAGGGACAACCCTTCCCGAAGGTGAAGCTAAACGCCTGGTCCAACTACTGAAGGATTACCAGGATATCTTCGCCTGGTCGTATGACGATATGCCGGGTTTAGACCCTTCTATCGTCGAGCATAGTCTACCTACTAATCCGGACATGCCGCCCAAGAAACAGAAGCTGCGAAGAACCAAACCTGAACTTTCGAAGAAGATAGAGGAGGAGGTCATGAAGCTTTTGAAAGTAGGGTTTATTGAAGTCACCCGATACCCCAGTTGGGTGGCTAATATCGTGCCAGTCATGAAGAAGGATGGTCGAGTTCGGGTTTGCATCGACTATCGCGATCTAAACAAGGCCAATCCTAAAGACGATTTCCCATTGCCACATATAGACGTTTTGGTGGACAGTACTGCAGGGTTCGAGCTGTTTTCCTTCATGGATGGTTTCTCGGGTTATAATCAGATAAAAATGAAGGACGATGATAAGGAGAAAACGGCGTTCATCACTCCTTGGGGGACATTCCACTATAAGGTCATGCCCTTCGGCCTTAAAAATGCCGGGGCAACATATCAACGGGCAATGGTGACGCTCTTCCATGATATGATGCATAAGGAGATCGAGGTTTATGTCGATGACATGATCGCCAAGTCTCGACCTGGGAAGAGTCACGTCGATACTTTGAAGAAATTATTCGAGAGGCTCCGTGAGTTTAAGCTCCGTCTCAATCCAGCAAAGTACGTATTCGGAGCAACCTCGGGTAAATTACTTGGGTTCATAGTAAGCAGTAAAGGCATTGAAATTGACCCATCCAAGGTGAAGGCTATATGTGAGTTGCAACCCCCGTCGACCGTAAAAGAAGTGCGGAGCCTCCTGGGTAGATTGAACTACATAGCCCGTTTTATTTCTCAACTCTCAGCAACTGCTAAGCCATTCTTCAAACTTCTAAGGAAGAATGCTCAAGTGAAATGGGACGATGATTGTCGGGAAGCGTTTAACGAACTAAAGTAATACCTGATGAAACCACCAATGCTAGTCCCACCAATGCCGGGCCAGCCTTTGATCCTTTACCTCACGATTCATAGTGAGTCTTTAGGTGCGATGCTAGCCCAGAAAAGTCCTGAAGATGGAAAAGAGCGAGCCATTTATTACCTAAGCAAGAAGTTCACCGTCTCAGAGTTGAATTATTCTGAAGCCGAGAAGACTTGCGCTGCGCTAGTATGGGTGCTCCATAGGCTGCGACAATATACACTGCATCACCAGATTTTGCTTGTGACTGAGAATGATCCCATTAAGTATTTACTTGATCAGCCAGCTTTGGTAGGAAAGTTAGCCAAGTGGCAGATTTTAATTTCAGAGTTTGATATCCAGATGAAGCCACAGAAGTCAGTTAAAGGTCGAGTAATTGCTGATGTGTTAGCTGAAAATCCTGGAGTCCCTGATGATGATAGATATTCTCCAGAAGATCGCATTTTGGTAATAAAGGAAAATACATGGACCATGTTTTTCGATGGAGCTGTAAACTTGGCCGGTTCTGGCACTGGGGCAGTTTTAATATCCCCAGATGGGCAACATTATCCAGTAGCAGCAAAGTTGGTGTTCCCCTGTACCAACAACATAGCCGAGTACGAAGCTTGCATTCTCGGACTCCAAGCCGCAGTGGAAATGAGGATAACCAAATTGAAAGTGTTTGGTGATTCTGCTTTGATTATTCTCCAAACTGTGGGAGAGTGGAAGACGAGAGACACCAAACTAGTGCCGTACCATGAATACCTCGAAGAAATCATAAAGGAATTCGAAGATATCTCTTTTGAGTACTTATCGAGGTCTCATAATCAGTTTGCTGATGCGCTAGCTACGTTATCATCCATGTTGCAAGTGATTGATGGGTTAGAGGTAGAACCCTTGAAGATTGAAGTCCTGACAAAACCGGCCTACTGTATGGTTGTGACCGGAGAACCTGATGAAAAGCCATGGTATTATGATATCATGAGTTACATCCAGAGGCAAGAATTTCCTGAGGGAAGCACCCCGGCCGACAGGAAGTACATAATGAAAATGGCTTCAAAATTCTTTGTTAGTGGTGAAAAGCTGTACAAAAGATCATATGATTCGATCCTATTAAGGTGTGTGGATGCGGCTGAAGCTACCAAAATCATGCAAGAAGTACACGAGGGGATATGTGGTCCACACATGAATGGCCACATGTTAGCTAAGAAGATCATGAGGTTGGGTTATTATTGGCTCAGTCTTGAGAGTGACTGTATCCAACATGTTCGAAGATGTCATCGCTGTCAAGTTCATGGGGATAAAATAAATGTTCCCCCGACGGAATTACATCAGCAGTCTGAGCCATGGCCCTTTTCAATGTGGGGCATCGATGTGATTGGCCCGATTAATCCCAAGGCATCAAATGGACACCGATTTATCTTGGTCGCGATTGACTATTTCTCTAAGTGGATTGAGGCGTCATCTTATGCAAACGTCACCGCAAAGAATGTTGTAAAATTCATCAGGCGAGACATAGTTGCTCGTTATGGTGTCCCTGAGGCTATCGTCACTGACAATGGGACAAATTTGAACAACAAGTTCATTGATCAGTTGTTCAACGAGTTCAAAATCCGGCACCTGAATTCATCTCCCTATCGTCCACAGATGAATGGAGCAGTTGAAGCCGCCAACAAGAACATCAAGAAGATCTTGGCCAAAACGGCTGAAAACTATCGTGACTGGCATGAAAGGTTGCCATTTGCACTAATGGCGTATCGAACTTCGATCCGAACCTCTGTCGGAGCAACCCCTTTTTCCTTGGTGTATGGCATGGAAGCAGTCCTACCCGTCGAAGTAGAGATCCCTTCCTTACGAGTATTGTCTCAAGTGGAGTTGTCCGAGGCAGAATGGATGCGACAAAGGCATGAGCAGTTAAACCTAATTGATGAGAAGCGATTGAGAGCCATTTGCCACGGTCAAACCTATCAGCAGAGGATAGCCAGATCCTTCAATCAAAAGGTGCGTCCAAGACACTTCGAGGTAAATGATCTAGTCCTAAGGAAGGTACTGCCAGTCTTTCCTGTTCCTGGAGGAAAATTTGCCCCAAACTACATTGGTCCATATGTGGTTAAAAAGGTGCTTCCCGGAGGTGCCCTGATCCTCGCAGAAATGGATGGTCGTGAGTTCTCCACTCCTGTTAATTCTGATGCTGTGAAGATATATTATCCCTGATAAGATCTAACATTTTTGCGGCGAAAGTTTTCAAATGTTCGGTTTTATATTCTGAATTGCAAACATCTCATTTATGAATAAATGGTTTCAATCAATTTCAAGTTAAGATGTTTGCATTGGCTTTAATTTCTACATGATTATTTGTCAACCTGTATCATTGACCTCAAAGGGGGAATATATTTAGACAATATGATAACTCACGTGGAATGAATTGAATGTGTTGAATGAGGTACATCGGGATGATGAAAGGCAAGCCATATCCTATACACAGTCCCATGCACTAATCCCCAGTGAGTTGAGTGGAAAATTCCATGTCTGTAAGGTAAAGGGTTATCTCGCAAAAGGTACGACAACTGAAATGATGAGAGGCAGTTCATTTCTCTATCCCAAACACTACAAGTTATCCATTGTTTCGCCACTTTGAGCCTAAATACTTGGAGAAATTCATTCAAATTACCCCTGTCAAGAACCACCCCACATCGGGGTAAACTGGAGGTAAGTCAGCGTCATAAGGTGAAAAATGAGTAGAAATTTTCATGCTCTCACTTGCATCAATCTTCGAGTGTTGCTTTTTCAGATGAATTCACGTAAAGTTCAAGTGCCTTAGGATGACGAAGAGCATTTCTTTCTCTATCCTATACACACTTTATCCTTTGTTAAGCCCAATTGAGCCTGCAAATTCATTTCTTAAACCCAGTTGGTGATCATCCCCCACACTGGGGCAAGGCAAAAGTCATCATTGTTCAGGCAGCATATCCGGAGCGCCGGTAAAAGACGAAGACCCTGAGAGTCCAAATGTTAGTCATTCGGTCAAAACAAGCCAAAGTGTGACTGGCCAATGTATGCATTGTAGACAGTGTGTGTCAAAAAAAAAAAAAGAAAAAAAATGGAGAAAAAGTGACGACTTTAGATTAGAAAATGTTGAGATATGTCAAAGTCACAAAAATATCCAGAGTTTTAAGGAATCAAGTGATGAATTCTCGAAGCCAATGGAACATCTACCGAGGAGACAATCCCTGGTGAAGAAGAAGACCGGTGACAATGCCGAGATGATCACCAATTCTCACCCCAATTATACACATTTTGAGCCTTATGATCCATTCATTTCTCAACCTATGAGCCTAGCCTGCGTTACGTCCCTTGCAAAGTCTCTTCAGATTAGGGCACTTGAACTAACGTAGAATTTCTGATGTTTATAAGCTTAGCTCGAAGAAGTGCGAGCAAGTCCATTTCTATCTCATTTTGCAGGGTTCTTGACTTGTAAACCCGGAGACAATTGCAGAGTATTTTCTTTCAATAGCCTCGACTCGAAGAGTCTCTTTTGCTAAGCCATTGACCAAGCCCATGTTACGATCCTAACAAAGACCTCTCAGATTGGTAAAGTCGTACTGCTTGCGAGAATACTCGGACCCTTGTCAACATGATGATGGTGAGATGGAGCGATTCTCCATAAATCAGCCTTTCGATGAGAATGAGAGAAAGCCCTTTTGGACCGGAAGTCCCTCATTCGACATTTTCAAGATATCCGTTTGTGAGTTCGGATTGTCTTGTCATGATTTCTCCCCAGCGAAGTTTGTAATGCTGATTTGACAAAACCATAGTGCATGAAAATCAGTTGAAATCATAGTTCATGTGTATATGTATTCTTGACAGTGTGCGAATGCATATTACATAAAATCGTGTCTAACAGGAGACACACCTTCAGAGTTGGAGATATCACCAGGTAAGTATATCTCTATCCCTAGGATGTCTATGACTATCTAGGTATCCCTAACCTGTTCAAGCAATTGTCAGGTCCCACATTTGATCATTTTTGTAATCTCTAGATGCCTTTGATTGTGTTCAGGTGTCTATTGATCAAACCTTTTCAGGTACTTCTAATGATATCCAGGTACTTTGTCAAGGAACCCTTGAACACTTGGGCTAGCCCCTTTGTTCATCAAATCATAGATTTTCATACAATCTCGAGAAGATTCCCCCGTTACATGACTATGAGCAGGTATAGGCATGGCGGCCAAATCTTTGCATATGAGCAGGTATATGTAAAGGTCGGAATATTCTTCCCAAATCTCAGGTATTCCCCCGCTACTCACCTATGAGCAGGTATAGGTGAAGCGGCCAAATCTTTGCATATGAGCAGGTATATGTAAAGGTCGGAATACTCTCTCAAATCTCAGATATTCCCCCGCTACTCACCTATGAGCAGATATAGGTGAAGCGGCCAAATCTTTGCATATGAGCAGGTATATGTAAAGGTCGGAATATTCTCTCATTATTTCAGATGTTCCCCCGCTACTCACCTATGAGCAGGTATAGGTGAAGCGGCCAAATCTTTGCATATGAGCAGGTATATGTAAAGGTCGGAATATTCTCTCAACCCCAGGTGTTCTCCCGCGGTTCACTTATGAGCAGGTATAAGTGAGGCGGCCAAATCTTTGCATATGAGCAGGTATATGCAAAGGTCGGAATATCCTCTTGATTTCAAAAGTTTCCCCCGCAATTCACTTATGAGCAGGTATAAGTGAAGCGGCCAAATCTTTGTAAACACCTATAGAGATGTATAGGTAGTTCGTAAAGATCGGAACTGTTCTCATGAATCCAGATGATGATTGGATACGTCGAGCTTTCTTCGTGTGTTTTGACTTAACTGTAGATCACCGAAGTTCATCAACGTATGTCAGGCAAGACCTATGGGACTAAGCCCATACATTTGCCAAAACAACATACAAGTTAAGGTTGTGCCTCGAATTGCGCTATCGTCAGGTAAGTAATTCTAGGTATGTTTTCTATTCAGGCAGCATTGCATCATTTCTTAATGCATTGTAAAATGGGACTCATAACCCCGACAAAAACAACATTCATTGCATTTGTATGGTTGAAATTTAGGTATCATTTAGTCTTTGAATGCAACCTCTACGAGCTCACCTTCAAAGAGGGGCAGCTGTTGACACCTAAATTTTGGCGCATCATTTAGTGTAATTTACATAGAAAATTAGGGATTAAATTTTTAACCCCTAAACAAAAAATATTTTAAATTGCATAATATATAGTTTAAATTCATTGCATTCTTTGCATCGGACCGGCGGTGACGAACGAGCTTAAATTTCATCAAACGGGACTCGGCTCGCTTGAAATGCACGGGCCGGGAATTACAAGTCAAACGGGCTCGGTCATTTTAATTTGAACTTAATTCAGCCCATTCATCCTTAATTAATTCAGCCCATTCATCCTAAATTAATTCAACCCATTTAAATTAAATTAAAATTTAAGCCCAAGCCTAAGCCCATTAGGACTAGAAATCCCATTTAATTGACCTAGATTAATACTATATATACATTATTAGGTCAGGGTTTTAGGGGGAACACACAATTTTTCAGATCAGAATTTTTAGAGAGTGTGAGAATTTTCAGAGAGAGAGAGACGCTGGGTGGTTAACAACAATTGAAGAGGTTCACGGGCAGAGATCCTCTCACGAAATTCACGCCTTCAGACCTTCACCATCAGGATCCCATGAAACACTTCAGATTCATGCCTCCACTTTTGAGTTTTCCTTACTATTTTCTGTTGATTGTCGACTAACCACGAAGGAAATTTGCAGGGGGAAGAGCCATAATACATGGCACACATAAACAGAGAAAGAGGGAGAGAATTTGTCTTCATCGGTGGAGGAGAGTAAAACACAGAGGGAGGTTTGGGGGTTCTGCCTAGAGAAAAATCGGGAGAACTTGCAGGTGTTGCGCTTGGCTGTTCACTGGTCCAACTTCACGTTGCAGCTGTCGCCACACTGGTCTCTGTTTCTTGCAGCGTTTCCGACATTCCACGAGCACTCTTGAAGCTTTCCGTTGGTCTGGTTGTCCTCTGCTTCGCACCACGTCGACCCCTTTGCAACTCCTGTCATCACCTGGTTCCATCTGGCTGGATGTAGCGTTCTCGGGTTGCTGTAACTGGGAGATCGGCGAGTTCTTATCAGTGTCACACGTTGGTCTTTCCTTTTGGCAGGTTGTCTAAAGCTCTCCTGGCCACACCGCGAGTCCACCACCACTGTCTGTCCATACTGCGAGCCCGAGAAGTCCACACCGTGGCTATCCTTGCCTTGAACCCAGCCGAGTCCACCGTGTGCCATCGACCATCTACCAAGCCTCATCCGCATCCAATCCGGAGTCAAGTTCGAATTTGGAAATTATCTGCAAATTAGGTAAGTGAATGTTATCCAATATTTTCAGAATATTTCGTTTCTTAATTTTTGGATGTTTGAATATTCTGTGAATATTGTGTGGATTGCTAGATGATTCTCGGATAATGTTTGCCTTGTTCGCAATATTTGAAAATATTTAAAATTAGGAAATTTTCCTAATTCAGCAACGTATCTGGACAACTATCCGACCTTATCCTTAAGGTATGATACGTGGCGATACGAAAAATCATTATCCTACTCATAATCACTTGGGTACGATAATGAATTTTATCTGCTTTCCAAATTTGAATGATCGATTTTCCGTCAATATCTATAACCCTATAGATATGACCGATAGTTCGATTCTTGTGCCTAATCCGAGTTTGAAACGAATTTTACGGATTGCGTTGCCGTTTTAAATGTGGATGCTATCTCTGTTTAAATTATTTTTCCTTTTTTCAAATAAAAGAAAATTCAAAAAATATCAGTTAGGATTTGAATTTGAGTTTTGCATGTTTAGGAATCCTAAATATATCTAGACGATAGAGTAATTATTTAATTTAAATTAGGACTTGAGATAATCTATTTCCTAGTTTAAATTAAGTAATTTTCTAATCTTAATAGATTATTTAGGTTATTTTTTTAATTCTGAATTTTCATGAAAACTCTAAAAAAAAGAATGAATTGTTTTATGGTAGATTAGGATAGATTGCATTCTTAATTTAAGTAATTTATTATTTCGAATTTTAACAAAAATCCCAAAAATAAGTCATGTTAGGATATGTTGAGTCATCATAAGTTGCATGTTAATTTAGGCATATTTTTATTCCGAATTTCATTAGAAAATACCAAAAATAAATTATTTGCCCGTCATTAGAATTAGGTCACGTCGTCGCATGACATATAGTTCGCATGATAGGTTGCATTACTTGCATGTCATTTTTGCACGTCATTGCATGTAGACTAGGTTTCATTTAAATAAGTGAAAATCCAAAAATTGAGTGAATTCCTTGTTAATTAGAAATCATATTAGGTTGTTGATGTGATTTTCTAACTAACAATGCAGATGCTTACGTTGCTTCGAGATAAGTAATTCTTCCAAACTTGCAATTTATTCAATGCTTTCTTGGGTGTTAAATTGGTGGTTTGCGTACCCGCATGAACACCTCACATGTTAGTGACTAAGTTAAAATGGGTCCAGATTGCTTGCCAAAATATTTTTGAAAAGAAAAGGTACCGAAAGGGCGTTAGACTAGATCTAGCGTAATCAAGTCCCCGGACTTAGAATCTCTGGTTCGTAGGAATAAAACATATCTCCCTATGTTTTATTTAGGTTTCTAATCGACCTACCACAAATAGATTAGTGGCGACTCCGAGCATGAAAACACTTGCATGTTAAAAACTTAAACCCTAAATTACGAATTGGTAGGGCTTGGGAGGGCTCGAGTTAGGTTTAGTCCTAATAATCCATTAGCCTGAGAAATGAATTTTTTTAGGTCGCGACATGGGTTACTTGCAACTCGCAAGTTCCTTTTCTTGTTTCTAATCTATTACACAATTTTCCATGTGCCAGCTTGTTTTGGCTTTTTACTCTGTCTCATCATATCTAAATCATGCCTTGATGGGTTGTTTTCATTCAGTCATTTGAGATAGTTCAATGGCAAAATAATTCTCTTACTTTTAATGATTTCCTGTTCATCGCCCTCAAACCGACCCGTTTTGTCACAACCCAAATCCTCCCAAAGTGACATGACTGTCCTTTCACCCGAAAGACGTAGTCTCAAACACAATAAAAAAACAAACTCCCAAAAATCCCGTCGATACCGTTCTCGTTCTATTGGCCACTAACTGAGGGACTTGAAAAGATTGGGAAAGAGGGAGGGCGAGCAACCACAGTTCATCAACTCAAAAATATGACTTTGCACTTGAATTTCACAAAAATTTGAATACACAACTTAACTCCAAAAACTACTTGTTGACACCAAATTTTTGCTTATCCGTTTTAGATTAATTACATATAAAATTAGGGGTTAATTTTTTTAATCCCTAAAAAAATATTTTCATTAAATTGCATAGCATATAGACATTAGGCGCATTGGAATTAACGGGGGCTATTAGACACATCTTTTCTTGTTTTTTTTTAAATTAAATTAAATTTAAAAAAATTCAAAAAAAAAAACTCCAACCCAACCTACGTTTACGACCTTTTTTGGCCCAACACCTATTCGGGGCCCAACTTCCCTCCTCTCCTGTTCCCCAGCCCAACCGCCCTTCTTTCCTCTTCTTCCTGTTTCCCTCACGCTCTGTATTGAGGGGACCAGAAGGGGAGGACAGACGGAACAGAAGCCAGAACAGAGCAGAAGCCAGAGGCGCGGGGCAGGCCGGCGCGATCCTCGGGTCGGGATCAGGCCGGCCACGGCAGCTGGCGGTGGCAGGAAGCCATGCGCGCCTGCTGTGGCCCTTAAAGCCGAGGAGAGCCGAGAGAGATCGGGAGGGGAGACCGGAAGGATAGAGAGAGTTCGGGCGGAGACCGAGACCGATTGTAAGCGGGGGGGCAGAGAGAACCGAGAGAGAGGGTGGTGAGTTTTTGAGAAGAGAGATCTGCGAGAGTGAGAGGGGGAGTCGAGAACGAACGACATATCCTACGGCGACCATCGCGTCCGAACCTTGGACGACGACCTCTCTCGGCCAACGTCCCCGACACCCCACCCCCTGGCATCCGTGTTTCCGGTGAGCCCTCTGAACCCCCGTACCCGAGGATCTCGGCTCGGAGGCGTCGAGGCAGTCAGCCATGGCACGATTTGTGTCGAGTGCACCCTTTAACCGTCGTCTCCAAGCCAGGTAGGGGTCTACGATTAAACGCTCGTGCCGCGAACCTTTCGTCGTCTTCCCCTGTTTTGGCCGAACCGTAAAACCCACTCATTCTTTGTTCGAGGTCCATAGGTGTGCTAAGTTTGAGTGAGCTGATGTGGTTATTTTGGCTGGTCTGGTGGTGGTTTCCGTTGGGTCTATATCTCGATTCGAGTTTTAAAAAATGTTCGATGTCTCATCCTCGACTCTTGCTCACCACGTGTTTGACAATATGCCCAGCTCAGCCCGTGTACTGGCTTTGCTGATTTCCATTTGTTCTTACGCGCACATAAGCAAGTTCGACATCATTATAAACTCTTTATTGCTTGTTGAGCATTACTTTCATCGTCCAATCAAGTCTGAGCATGAGATTTTCTTTGGGTCCATGCTTGAAACGTCAATCTCTTGAGACATTCGCGTTGGCTTGCTTCTCTGAACTCTACTATATTCGGACCTCTTATCTTGTGATTTTGAATGTCAAATGTTCGGTAGTCGAGAATAGGCGATGGTCGAATATGTGGCGGACGGTAGAGGTCCGATGAATGGGCGCGTATCGATTGAATGTGAAACATAATGTTCACGGCTGTAATGCTGATGTTCTGGAGCCGGTAAGCAAATCTTTGGGAGTTCTGGGCATGCTTGAAGAAGGAGACGTTGGGTTGGAAATTTGTGGAGGAGGGGCCGAGAGTAGTACCGTAGTAGTGGACTTCGGGCTCATTTAGAGTTAGTGAGCCTTGGGCTTAGAGTGTTGTTTTGGTGAGTCTGGGCTTAATTTTTATCATAAGAGTCGTGAGTGTTGGGTTTAATTTGGCTTATTTGGGTTTGTTGTTGGTTTGAGTAGGCTTGAGAATGGGCCCACTTTTGTCTGTGGCACGATCAAGTGGCCTGTTCGTAGTCCATGTTCGGACTGGGCCCCAAGGCCCGGCCCGAATCCCTATTCTCCGATTGAAAGTTAATATTTTTATTAAAAAAATTAAAAAATTCCGAAAATCAAAAAGATATTATTTGGACTTTGGAATTGGTTTTTGCTCGCTTTATTGTGTGATTGGTGTCGTATTTGATTGCACGTTGCTTAGTTCACACACTTTAAATTGCGCGTTTAATTTAACCTTACAAGTGGTTGATTATGCATGTTAGGTTCATGTGTTGATTGTCGCTTCGTTTAACTTGGTTAGGAATCGAATTTTAAGACTCCTGATTAATGTGAACATGTTAGGCGGTAATTGAATAAGATTAGGTACCGAAAGGGCATTAATTGGTCAATTAGTGTAATCAAGTCTCCGTACCCATTGAATTTTTGATTCGTAGAAGTGAAGCATTTCTTCCGTGCTTTACTTGGGTGTCTAATCGACCCGCCAAAAACTGATTAGTGGTAACTTCTAGACGAAATTAATTTGCATGTTAATAACTTAAACCTAAGTCGCAAATTGATATGGGTTTGGGAGAGCTCGAGTTAGGTTTAACTTAATAATCCATTAGCTAAACCACTTAGGTGGTGTGGTCGGTTCGGGGAGGTTGCGACACTACTCTAATTGGACGAAGGAGAGATGCGCGCACTTACCAAGCGTTGTGATACGTAATCAATCTGACTTGATGAAGTCTCTGTGGCGGCGAAATCCCTCTTCTTTCTTTCGTCTTCTTTTTTTTCTCTCTTTCCTTTCTCTCTCTTTCGTTTCTTCCCTTTGCATGCGAGCTCTCAGCCCCTTTTTGTAGCTCGCAGCCCCTTTTTTTAAACCGAAGGCTTCCACTTTCTGCTTCTTCGACTTTTCAACCCTTTTTTTTTAAAATCCAAATACTACATTCTCTGTTCCTTCAAACAAATTTCGATCTCAAAATTTGCACTTATCTCAAGTAACAAACAAATTCTGAAGTTCCCTTTTTTGTTCCCCTCGCAACTTTCATGAGCAAACCAATCAGGACTTGTCTTCCACGCAAACGGAGCATGTCCCGCCGAACATGCTTTAGTTGACTATCCTTGGAGTTAGCAACAGAACTTTCACAAACTCCATCACCTTGAGCACCTTGTCTTGCTGCTTTCTTGCGATTCAGGACTTAGATCCTCTTGCCTCATCCACTTTCTTTGCGCATTTAGAATCCTCACCAAAGTCCCAGCCTTGTACGCTAGCAACTCTTTGTCAGAATGCACTTCAAAAACCTTAAAATACATTCTGGTTACCAAAAGTAACAACTCGCTTGTCTTTGTTATCCATTACAAGACGAAGCATACTTCTCTAAATCAGAATCGACGATCACCTAAACCCCAAAAGAGACATACAACCTAGTACCTAACAAAAGACTAACGCATTACAAACTAACACACAAGCTCACAACATCCCATAGAATCTATAACCAAAAATCATAACTTGGCTCTGATACTAAAAGATATCACACTCCGAATCCTACCAAAATGGGAGAGTGACACGACCGTTTTTTTAACTGAATAACGTAACCTTAAACACAGCAAAAAAACCAACTCCCAAAAATCACTGTCAATGTCGCTCTCGCTCTATTGGCCGCTAACTACGAGACTTGAAAAGATTGGGAAAAAGATGGGTGAGTAACCACAGCTCAGCAACTCAAAAATCAAACTTGGCGCTCTAATTTCACAAAACTTTGAACATATGACCTAACTCCGAAAATTACTCCGATTGAATGAATGAGCGGCACGAGCACTTACCGAGCATTGCGATACGTAGTCAATTCAACTTGATAATGTCTCTATGGCGTGTACACGAAATCCCTCTTTTTTTCTACTTCTTTATTCTTTCCTTTCTCTCTTTTTCCTTTCTTCCCCTGCGGACAGTCTCTTGGCCCCTTTTTATAAACTGAAGGCTTCCACTTTCTGCTTCTTTGACTTTTCAACTTTTTTTCTAATTCCAAATATTACATGATTACTTTTACAGCAGTATAATTATTAGCCAAAAAGACTATATTGACAAAAGTATCAAAAGCGTAAGACTAAATTGATCAAATTAAAAAATTTAGAATTGAATTTGCCGCAGTACAATAAAATTAAGCTTGATAGACAATTTTCTCTCTCGTGAAATAATCGAAAAACTATAAGTTTTTCACTATACTTAGCATTTTTAATTGGCCATGGAACTTTAATTCGCTAATTTGTTGTTACACAAATTTTATCTCTTATGGAGTTTAAATTCATAAAATCTATAAAGGGGATATTCAGAAATTTTTTTTATAGAAAGTAACGTTCAAGAAAACAATTTTGGTGGTGAAAAGTTATACAAGAGCAATAAGACCAATGGAATTGCGCAGTAAGCGACTATCAAGACCCAAAAGGTCATCCAATGGTCAGAGTTTTCACCCCTGTGATCAAAATTTAGAGAGCTTGATTAAGAGCACAGCAGGCCGGCCCTCACGTGAATGATTTATTAAGTTTTTCTGAATTTTTTTATTTTTAATTATTGTTTTCTTTTTTTTTCATCTTTCTTTTTTTCCCTAACCCTAGGCCGGCAAGGTTGACAGCCGATCCTTGCCAACCACAAGCGAGGACTGCATTGTGGCCCTTGCCCAAACCTGGCGAGAGTCACTAGCCTAGGGTTAGAAAAAAAAGAAAAAAGAAAAGAAGAAAAAAAAAATGAAAAGGAGTAATAGAAAGTTCAGAAAATTTAACATTTTAAAAAAAATTGTTCACGTCAGCACTAGCCATGCCACTTAGGACGGCCGGCATTGACTATATTATCATATTAGCGATTTTCAGTCAAAATTGGTTGGAATGACTAAATTAGCAAATCATCAAAAGGTTTATGACTAAATTGGGAAAATCGTCAAAAAGTTTTGAAATTATGTTGACAAATTATCAAAAGTTGTGATGAAGTATATTTATGGAGATTAGATATTTCCTTGTTAGAGAATATTGTTAGAGATATTATTAGATATTATTGATATTATTTAATATTTCGTGATTCTCTAAGATAGCTAATTTCCTCCTATGCATATTGTTCGGTATAAATACCCTCTTCTAATAACTTGTAAAGTCAAGCCAACTGAGTAAAGATGCAATCTTTATTGATTCTTTTTTCCTCTCTCTTGAAGATCCTAGAATATTTTACATGGTATCACAAACCTTAGCCTTTTCTTCCTTTATGTTGTCTTTAGTCGTCTCATCTTCAGTAACCTCCCAATTTTGTCAACACTCGACAATGCTACTATGGACGTTATTCGTTATGGTGCTCTCTTCTAAATGCTAGCAATATTGACCAGCGAAGTCGCAGTTAGATATCCAGGTAGCTGTGAGGATCGCAGTCAAGCACACCTTCATTAGGTAGCAAAGATGAGCACCGGAGGTGATGTCATCAAGTATCAAGGTAGCTGTGAGCACCGGAGTCTAGCACACCTTCATCAAGTAGCCAAAGATAAGCACTTTGGGTTGATACGGATCAGTTTGCCGCAATTCAAGTTGGGTTTCCACACAATTCTATCTAGGTTGTGTGAGAAAGATATGCCAACTTTCTAAGCATGTGTTGCTTTAGTGCTTGTCAAATCCGGTTTGTTTAGTGTTAGGTTCGGCTTACATGGCGCTTCATCACAGAATTTCGAAGAGCGTTGCATCAATCATATGCAACCTGGATGCTCCAACTTGAGCGGGAGTGATGAAGTATATTTATGGAGATTAGAGATTTCCTTATTAGAGAATATCGTTACAAATATTATTAGTTATTATTGATATTATTTAATATATCTTGATTATCTAAGATAGCTAATATCATTTCATATGTATATTGTTCGGATATAAATACCCTCTTCTAATAACTTGTAAAGTCAAGCTAATTAAGTAAATATGTAATCTTTATTGATTCTCTTTTCCTTTCTTAAAGATTCTAGAAAATTTTACAAGTTGTATAATTAAATTGGTACAGCTGAAAGGTTTAGAATTGGATTGATAAATCGTCAAAAGATTTATAGCTAAATTGGCCAAATCGAAAGATTTAGGACTAAATCGACACAAGTACA
This sequence comes from Syzygium malaccense, assembly GCA_031216405.1. NCBI lineage: Eukaryota > Viridiplantae > Streptophyta > Magnoliopsida > Myrtales > Myrtaceae > Syzygium > Syzygium malaccense. The sequence continues at coordinate 45,455,511 of CM062260.1, forward strand.
ATAGATTTATGATTTTTTGGTAATTTTTCCCTCTTTTGCCATATCATCATCGTAACTTTTTACAATAACAGTAGGAAGTAGTCATAAAAAAGTATGGGCATCCATGGCATTGGTCTATGTATTTTCCATGATCCAATGGCTAACGTTATGATGCGTCTAATTAACTGATTTCTTGGTTTATCAAGGTCATTTTAAGATAAATTTGACAGAGTTCAATCTAGACAAACACATGTTTCTTTAGATTGACTTTGGTACCTTCGCTTGCAGGATTTGCCGTTTCTCTTCCCAAATAGCAATGCATAGCCTACTTTGTCTTTTCCCCAAAAGTCGCACACTAACATTACAAATGTTGGACATATGTAGTCCCAATGAATTGAATCGTCCCTTCTAAACTCAATTGACGTTAAACTCAAAGTGCTAAATCTCTTCCATATATCATAACATATGACACAAATGAAATAGACGGGTGTGAAGATCCAAGCCAATTTATCCCTTAAATTGATAGGAAACTAATAATGATATCCCGATAACTATAATTAAACATAATAGAAAGAGAATGCTGTCAGCATGATAAATTACATTATATAAATGTATGATTGCTTTGTTTTGTATGCATTCGTTCCTTCTTTTTTCTTTATGAATACAGTACTGTCATGTATACATACGTTCACTTAGACAGTTAATCAATGCGTAACAACTGAGTTCTATTTATAACACCCCCAGTCTTGAAGCTCCGCAAATTTCAGATATTAGAAGATGGATCGAGAGCAAAAGGAGATGCAATTTCTTGGTTTCTTTGGCATCATCAAGGAATCCATCAAGATCATCTTCGCATGGAGGAAGATTTTCAGCCAAATCACGCTTGCCCTCCTCCTCTCTCTTTCCTTCATCATCTTCGCTTACAGAGACATTTCTCACATCCTCACGGCAAAGATCCAGCATGACCAGCGTGCACTCAACCACGCCAAAGCCGACACTCCCAAATACAATAAGCTCTCCAACCTAGCGATCTCGGACATAATTGAGCTCTGTCTATTTTCAGTCGCCAACTACGTCCGTGATCTAATCTTTTCTCTTCTTTCCACGTCCACGGTCATGTACACTATCGCGTGTGTGTACACCTTGAGATCCATCACTTTTGGGAGAGCGATATGCATCGTCCAAAAGGTGGGGAAGAGGCTCATGATCACACTCTTATGGAGTTTTCTTGCTCTCTTCGTCTACATCATCAACATCATCGTGACTATCCTAATCTGCTATCTCTTGTTGGATCTTATTCACTTTCCTGCCATTGGACTAATCCTAGGGTTCATCCTCCTCATCTTATTCCTCTTTGGGTTGGTGTATGTCAGTGTCATTTTGGACTTGGCAGGTGTGATTTCAGTGCTAGAGGATATCTGTGGTCTTCAGGCCATGTACAGGAGCAAGAATCTGATCAAGGGTAAAACGGGGATTTCATTAGCTATCAAATTCTTGCTAACAATTGGGTCCGTGGCAATCCATACAGTGTTCAACATCTTTATGGCCAATGGATATGGATCCGGGTTTTTAAGGTTTGGGGATGCAGTTCTTTGTTTCTTGTTTCTCCTGTTCGGCCTCCTCACGCAAACCGTGATCTACTTAGTGTGCAGGTCGTACCACGACGAGAACATCAACAAGTCGGCGCTGCTTTTGGCCGAATAACTTGACATAAGGTTACTGGAATGATGTAAGAGATTGTGGCGGCATCTTATATTTTGTGATTATATACGATGATCATGAATAAGTAAGTTTTGTTTGAGCAAATTTTCCACTTACTACTGAAGCAAAAAGAAGCAAAACAAGAGGCACAGCTCTAGTTTAAACGGAATTGCTAACTAGTTTAGTCATCTACTTAGTTCACTTAACTTTCTATGAGAGTGATTATTACCTTCTTGGGTTACTTCCAACTCGCAAAATCTCTTCTTGTTACTAATCTTACACATAATTTCCATGTGCCAGATTGTTTTTAACCCTTTACTGTGTTTCACTTTATCTAAATAGCGCATTGTTGGCTGGTTGTTTATTGCCATTTGAGATATTTCAAGGAAAAAGAGATATTGAAAAGGGTTAATAACATGAAAAATCCCAAATTGGTACACCTATGATAATTTTACCCTCCATTTGTTTATGTTAAATTTTAATGTCAAATTTCTGAGTTGGATGATACGTGACAGTTGACGGGTATACCAATTTGGGGTTTTACATAGGTGTACTAGTTTGAGGTTTTTTGCGGTATTAATTTAATTTAACGAATGGTAAATTTGTCACAAATGTACCAGTTTGAGATTTTTTATGGTCAAAAAATCAATTTGGGGTAAATTTATCATATGTGTACCGGTTTAAGGTTTTTCATGATATTAATCCTATTCAAAATAAATCTTCTTACACTTTTTTGATGATTGCCCAGTCATTGCCATCAAGCCGATTAAATTACTTTTACATCTCTCTCATCAAATTATGGAAACAAAAATAAACTTTTCACTGTATTTATTATTTTAGGATCAACCATCAAGGTTTAATTTGCTAATTAGTTGTTAGACAAATTTTATCTCTTATTGAGTTTAAATTCATCAAATCTATGAAGGCGATGTTTTGTAAATAATGTAGAAAATAACGTTCATGAAATCAATTTAATTTAGAAATAAAGGGAAATTTGAAAATCAACAAAATAGTAATACGTTCTATCAATAAATAAATAAAAGTGACTATCACTTAGAAATTAGTTATTTTTCCAGGTGTTAAGTAGCTTTTCTATTGCAAATTTTTTTTTCCACGGCAAATAAAGATTTTATTCGTAATTGAACAAGAACACAAATGGGACAGATACAGGAGTGAAGAGCTCTTGAAACATGACAGAAACAACATGAAGTAAAAGCAAAATAGGCACAAATTCATAGCCTAATAGAAGCTAAAGGCCAACTATAATACCAGCAACCAAACCATGGCTTGTTAGATGGCTGGAAAAATTGTCCAAAATGTTCCAAACCTATTGTACGGCGGTCAATTTAGTCATAAACCTTTCAATTGTGTCAATTTAGTCCTAAATCTTTGGACAATTTACCAATTCAATCCTAAATCTTTTAATTGTGCCAATATAGTCTAAATCTTTTGAGGATTTGCCAATTTAGGCTCTATTTATTTCGCAGAAAATGAATAATTTGTAAACGTTTTCCTTAAAACGATCACTTGTATCACTTGAAATAATTAAGAGAGTTTGTTAACAAGAAAAGCAATATCAATCCTTGTGAATGCAAAATATTCAAGAGAAACAACAATCTTCCTATTTCAGTTGCATTAGTATGCGGTGATCCATTAACAAGAGTAAGAGAACTACTTATAGCCATTGGGGTGGCAATCTCCTTGGCTCCTAACATGGTTGCTTGATTAAGAATGTCCCCTATATACTTGTGTTGTGTGAGAAAGAGACTAGACTTTGTGCGTATCACCTGAACACCCAAGAAACAATTTAGATCACCTAGTTCTTTTAGTGAAAATTTACCTACAAAAGCTCCCACAAAATTTTGCAAAATATTTTGTATTACTTCCTGTTATGATCAAATCATCTACATAAACCAAGAAATAAGCAATGATGCCCTCATGTCTGTATATAAAGAGCGAGGAATTTGATTTGGATTGGATGAATCCAAACAAGATGACAAAGGAATTGAGTGCTTGATAACACATGCTTGGGGCTTGCTCAAGACCGTCAATAGCCTAATTCAAATGACATATGTGATTAGGATGTGACTAATTAACAAAGCCATGTAAGAGTGCCATGTAAGAAGGCATTGTTGACATCCAATTGTAGAAGGGACCAACCGTTTGATAAGGCCAGACAAATGACAACCCGTAATGTGACAAGTTTAACAAGTGGACTAAATGAATCATCATAGTCAAGTCCTATAGCCGTTGGTGGAATCCCTTGACAACAAGTCGTGCTTTGTACCGAGTTATGATACTATCTAAGTTTCACTTGAGTCGAAATATCCACTTGTAGCTAATGATATTATGATGAGGCTCATGTGGTACAAGTTGCCATGTACCATTTCGGAGAATTGCATTATATTTGGGTCTTTTAAGGCTTGGGATAGACATGCTGGTTCAAGTGAGGAATGTAAAGGATTTTTGGTGGCTGAATGTATCTGTTTGGATTTGTAAATGTTATTTTGGAAGCGAGTGATCATTAGATGAGAACGTGTGGGCATTGATGGAATGGTGGTGGAGGGGCTGAATGAAGTGTTTGAGTCAGTGAGAGGCATAGATGGATCTTGAGTGGCCGATGATGGATATGTACTAGGGAACATTAAATTGGTGTTCTCCACCAAAGTTGTTAGACCATTCAAATGTTGATCTAGAACTTCTTCAACTATTGAACTTGAAATACTTTTTGACCATGCATGGTATGGCTTAGCTGTCTGGTGCTGGAAGAGATGGCTGAATTCTATACTAAAAAATGAAAGAGTGCATGAGTACTTTGAGGTGGTACAGATAGGGATTGAGAAGTGGTACTATGAAGCGGTTTAGCGTGTTTGTAGTAAGGAAAAATGGACTCATCAAACAACACATGATGTGAAATGAAGACTTTGTTTGTTGAGGATCGTAACACTTGTAAACACTTTGATTGAGAGCAAGAAAAATACAAGGTTTTGATTGATAATCAAGTTTGTACTTGCTATTTGGTTTAAGCCAAGGATTATACAGGCAACCAAAAACTCAAAGTTTTGAGTAATTTGGGCAAGTGTTGAAGAGAGTCTCAAAAGGAGATTTGAGTCCTAAGACCGGTACAGGTATACGATTTATTAGAAATTTAGCCACTTGAAAAGTGTAGGACCAAAACGAGGATGGAAGAGACGCTTGATGAAGGAATGTAAGACTTGTTTTGACAACATGCATATGACAATGCTTCGTAAACCTATTTTGTTGGGGTTTGTGTGGAGGTGTTTGTAAATGAATAATTTCATGAAACAAGAATAGTTTTTTATATTCTCCACTACAATTGGAGTAAACTGATATTATGGGATTTTGAAAGTAATTTTCCACCAATTTCTTGAATTTTAGAAAAAGAGAGAACATGTCGAAATGTTGTTTGATTGGATAGAGCCAGATGTATTGGTTATAGTGATCCACAAACATAACATAATTCGGAAGGCCATCTATTGATTTCACTAGAGCAAGACCCCAAACATTATTTTAAATGAGTTCAAGAGGTGGTTGGCTAGACAATGTGGAAGCACCAAATGGAAGTCTATGACTTTTATTACATTGACATGACTCGCACAAAAATTTAAAACATGACTTTGAAATAGAAAGAGTTGACTTCGATTTTAAAAGAAACTCTAAAATCTGATGAGAGGGATGACCAAGACGTTGATGCCAATCATTAGAGGATGCACGGACACTAATCATAGTGGAGGATGGTCCATCTACATGTCCCATTAAATCATAGGTTAGGAGCAAAGAATTAAACTAAGCCAACCGGAAGGCATAATGTGACATCTCTTAATTAAGTTCACTTTTACCACATATAATAGATTATATATGGTAAAAGTAAACTTAATCTAGGGATGTCATATTATGGTATTAGAGCGGGACCACCTTCAATAGGTGTGTGATTCGGCGACGAATCACGCCAAAGCGGGTGGGCCTGTACCAACTCGGTCTGACGAGGGCAAGGAGTGGTCGCCGGGGCCAGAGGGTCTGGACAATGAGTAACTCCTGGCAGGCTTGTAGGATGGCGAAGGGGGCAGGAATGAGCCAAACTGTTCACCAAACAGGGGGAGAGCGAATTTGGAATATATATGTTAAAAACTGAAATTAACTTACGGAGGTGACTTTTGACGTAATGTCAAGTTTTGCTTTGGAACTCCAAAGTTAAGTGAGCCTAAACCAAAGCACTACTAAGATGGGTGATCTCCTGGGAAAGTGTCTGCCTATATGCCAATGGACCAAACCGTGAGATTCGGTATGGGACAGGCCAAAGCGGACAATACCTCAAGTGAGTTAAATCCAGGGCGTCACACATAATTCATCGATGTTAACTTGAGGGGTAGTTGCATAGTTGCATTGATCGACACAAGCAAGATGGCATAATTAGAAGAGGGGCTAGTGACTATCATTCGAGAGCTACTTTTTTAGGATTCTTCTGCCATTGAGAAAAAATTAAACGATTTGCTGTGAGTAGTAGGCTCTGATACCAAGAAGAATTGGACAAGCTACTCTCTATTGTTATTTCTTACATGTATTAAAAGTACAAGGTAGCTAATTGTTTAATAGAAGGACATTAGCTAGAATAAATGCAATAGAACAACTTTCTTGAGCTATGGCCTTTATACAATGGAAAGATAAAATCTTTTATACTAAAAAAGATAGAATGTGTTTGTCAACTTTGGAAACTTTTGATGCACTTGCCAAGAGTATAAGAATTGCTTGAGTGGTCTTGATTTGATCGAGAGCAATTTTTGGAATTGCTTTGCTATAGAGAGATATTTTCTCCAATAATTGTGCGATCAACCTTTTAATGAGGGCCATCCTTAAGAATATATTTCTTTTAGCTGTTGTATTGATCTTGTACATTCTAGGCTTTGTGTACACAATCATGGTTTGGAACATAACCAATCTTGTTTCTATGCTAGAAGATCTTTATGGGGTTAATGTAAGAAAAATTGTAGCTCACATGATATTATTAATTAATTATTAATACCCATTGGCTACGAGAATGTGCAACTCTTATGAAAAGATGCGACTATTATGAAGATAAAATGTGCTTTAATGGAAGGTACTTATTGAACGCACTTATTAAAGGCATCTATTGATAGCTTATATGAAGGGTCAGGTCCTTTGTCCACCCAAAAGAACGAAAAGTTGTATTCTATCTTCTATCAGCTAAAACACTTTAGGACTAAAGTGGGTTAAGGGAGAGAAATTGGATTTCTTCATTTCTCCAATTTCTGCAACAATCATTTTCTCAAAGTTATTGCTATGGATAGATATATGTTTTCATCCATCTTGTCGTGAATAAATCATGAAGATATAAGATTTTTTTTAATATAGAATTTCCACATAAAGAATTACATTATTGCTTATGGTTGGTATCAAAGCAAGATTTAGGATCTCATGATTTTTCGATTACTAAAAAATTAATATGGTTTCATTAATGATCTCCCATTAATGATTGTTATGGATATATATATATATATATATATATATATACATTGAATTGATTAATACGAATACTTACTTAATGAAATCACACATAAATTATTGTTTGGGTATAGTGCTCTTGGTATATATATATATATTTTCATGTTCTTTAGCACCTTAATTGTTTTGCTATATGTATTCATATATTTATATATGAATTGATATATATACTTAAGGGATCATAATGTATAATTTGATTCTTATACCTTTATGACGATTTTATCACAAAAGTGGTTAAATCTTAACATTTAGAGATAATCAAATTGTGAAAAGATTATTGTATAATTTGATTCTTATGCCTCAATGAAGAATTTGTTAGTCACCTAAGTGGCTAAACCTTAAGGTCTCTAGATTTTTGAAATTTTATAATGTTTTATTCAATTACCCATGATTAACTAATGTTATGATTGCAATTGATAGGTTACATTTCTATGTATTTATTGAGCAAGGTTCCTAGTAAGACAGTTCCAAATACTCCCTTTGCAATGATCAGATACTCTATAATGAAAATGTAAATATTGAACCTACAGTAGTTGAGCCATAAGAAGTAGCATTAAGAAGATCTCAAAGAAAAAATTGGTTAGCTATTTCTAATTACTATGTAGTTTATCTACAAGAGTCAAAAATTGACTCAGAAATTGATGATGATCCAGATTTATTTTCACAAGCCATGAAATGTGATGATTCTACTAAATGGTTTGATGCCGTGGAAGAAGAGTTGAAATCTATAAATCAAAATCAAGTCTGGGATCTTGTTGAATTTCCTGAAGGATGTAAAAAGGTCAGGTGTAAATGGGTTTTTAGCACCAACCACGACTTCAAAGGTGATATCAAAAGGTGTAAGGCCAGAACTATTGCTAAAGGTTTTACTAGAAAAGAAGGCATTGATTATAAGGAAACTTTTTCACTAATATCCAAGAAAGACTCACTTAAAATCATTATGGCTTTTGTGGCTCATTAAGATTTAGAGTGACACCAAATGGATGTCAAAACTGCATTTCTTAATGGGAATATAGATGAAGAGATTTATATGGACCAACTTGAGGATTTTTTAGTTAAAAGAAAGGAACACATGGTGTGTTAAAGAAGTCAATATATTAACTTAAACAAGTTTCTCGACAATGGTATCTTAAGTTTAATGATACCATAACTTCTTTTGGATTTAAGGAAAATACAATTGATCAGTGTATATATATGAAGGGCAATGGGAGCAAGTTTAATTTTCTAGTCTTTATGTTGATGACAATTTGAATGAAACCAAGAAATTTCTCTCTAAAATTTCTGAAATAAAAGATATGGGAGGGGTAACGTATATGATCGGAATATTAGTTATATATCATAAGAATTGTTATGGTTATCTTAGAAAGTTTACTTTGATAAAATTTTAAAGAGATTCAATATGGATAAATGTTCAACAGGAGTAGTTCCAATTCAGAAAGGGGACAAATTTAGCCTTACGCAATGTCCGAAAAATGAATTGGAACAAGAGCAAATGAAAAGTATCTGTATTGCATATGTGTTTGGGAGCTTAATGTATGCCCAAATTTGCACAAAACCATACATCAGTTTTGCTATCGGAATGATGGGTAAGTATCAAAGTAACCCAGGATTGGATCATTGGAAAGCTGCAAAGAAAATTCTCAAATACTTGTAAGAAATGAAGAATTATATGCTTGCTTATAAATGATCTGATCATCTTGAGGTGATTAGATATAGAGATTTAGACTTAGTCGAATTTGCTGATACAAGAAAATCAACTTTTTGCTACTTGTTCCATTTTGCTGGAAGGGTAATTTCATGGAAATGTGCGAAGCCGTCAGTCATTGTTGCATCCACTATGGAGGCTGAGTTTGTGGCATGTTTTGAGGCCACTATTTGTGAGTTATGGCTGCGAAACTACATTTCAGGGTTTGTGATTGTCAATGGTATTGCCAGGCCACTAAAACTTTATTGTCATAACTCCGCAGCAATTTTCTTTTCTAAGAACCACAAGTATTCTAAGGGTGCTAAACATATAGAAATTAAATACATGTCTGTTGAAGAAGAAGTTCAGAAACATAGAGTGTCAATTGAACACATTAGCACCAGCCTTACAATCGCAGATCCCTTAACAAAAGGACTGCCGCCCAAAATATTTAATGAACATGTTGAAAGGATGTGCATTATTGGACTTCATTAGTCATATTGTATTATGATCCCATTAGGTCAATTTATTTGACAATCCAAGTTCATTTACGTGTTTATGAAATTTCTTGTTTTCTGTTTAGTATACATGATGAAAATAGATGAATGTTTAACATCATGGTCTTTAACAAAGACGTTGTAGTTGGACCATTGCTATACTTATCATTTATGGATCTTGTTAAGTAGAGACATTATACTACATGGAAGGGACTAAGTTGATTAATGACATATAACCGCGATGACTCACATTAGTTTTCTTTATTTATTTGTGATTATTATGTGATAGACAATTTTAAAAAGGCTTTAGCATAATGTTATTGTGCATATTATGGTCTTTATTAAATCATGAAAGAAATGTCATATGGGCCAAGTGGGAGAATGCAAGAATAATTATGGCCCACATGATATTAATAATTAATGATTTAATAATTGTTTAAATGCTAACCTATTGGATATGAAAATGTGCAACTCTTATAAAAAGATGTGATTCTTATGAATATAGAATGTGCTTTGATGGAAGACACCTATTGAAGACACTTATTGAAGGACCTATTGATAGCCTATATACAGAGTTTGGTCCTCTCTCCATCCAAAACAATAAATTGTTGTATTCTATCCATCATCAGATAAAATATTTTAAGACTAAAGTAGGTTAAGGGGAAGAAATCAGATTTTCTTCATTTATCCTATTTCTGCAACAATCATTTTCTGAAAGTTATTGTTATAGATAAATGTATGTCTTCATCCCTCTTATCGTGAATAAATCATGAAGATCTAAGATTCTTTAATTTAGACTTTTCTAAAAAAGATTTACATTATTGCTTACATAACGCCATAACAAAGAGTAATGCTTTGATTAGGCATAACATCGGGACCGTGGTATTGGTCTTCTTAGTGCTTGTTTGCTTCTATCTGGCGCTGTAGCTACATGTTCAACTCTTCGTTGTGCTTAATGTTGCGAGAGAAACGGTGCTTCAAATAGGAATTGGAGTGACATGCTTGTTTGCTTCTATCTGGCGCTGTAGCTACATGTTCAACTCTTCGTTGTGCTTAAGGTTGTGAGAGAAACGGTGCTTCAAATAGGAATTGGAGTGACATGCTTGTTTGCTTCTATCTGGCTCTGCAGCTACATGTTCAACTCTTCGTTGTGCTTAATGTTGCGAGAGAAACAGTGCTTCAAATCGGAATTGGAGTGACATGCTTCTTGTTGATGTCAATGGTGATTCTCTTTGGACACGTCGCCGAGATGGCGATGTACTTTGTCTGCAAGTTCGATATGAGCCTCCATGAGAATGTTGACAAATTCTTGGCTGAGCATCTCCAGGCGTATCTAGGAGTGTACGTGCCTTTGAAGATTAAGGGTGAAATAGAGATTGTATAGACCTTGTATTTAGTTGTACTTTGCAGGAAAAATTCAGTGAGAGTTAGTCCAATTAAGTGTATTATTGATTGATGATTTGTATCGAATGCTACATGTGTAACTGGGTCTCCTTTTAATATATTTTACATATTAAATCTTCACGAGTTTTTTATACATGAACACGTATGTCTGCACACGTATCCATGCATATGCTTTGAGCAATCCATTGACTTTTCAACCGCGTCTCTTTTGCCATATCATCATCGTAATTTTTTTACAATAACAATAAGTCGTTACCAAAAAGTATAGGCATGCATGGGATTGGTCTGTGTATCTTTCATGATCCAATGGCTAGCGTTACCGTACGTCTAATCAACTGATTTTTGGTTTATCAAGTCATTTTAGGAGGAACGTGACAGGAGTTCAATCTCGACAAACACTTGTTCCTTGAGATTGACTTTGTTACCTTCGCTTGCAGGATTTGCCGTTTCTCTTCCCAAATAGCAATGCATAGCCTACTTTGTTTTTTCCCCAAAGTTGCACACTTACATTACAATTGTTGGACGCATGTAGTCCCAATGAATTAAATCGTCTCTTCTAAACTCAATTGACATTAAACTCAAAGTGCTAATCTCTTCCATATATCATAACACAAAACACAAATGAAAAAGACGTGTGTGAAGATCCAAGCCAATTTATCCCCTAAATTGATTGGAAACTAATATTGATATCCCGATAACTGTAGTTAAAATAATAGAAAGAGAATGTCGTCAGCATGATAATTACATTATATTAAAATAATAATTGCTTTGTTTTGTATGCATTAATTCCTTTCTTTTTCTCTCTGAGTACAGTACTCTCATGCATGTATAAGTTCACTTGGACAATTAATCAAGGCCTAAAAACTGTGTTCTATGTTTAACGCCCTCAGTCTCGAAGCTCCCCAAATTTCAGAAATTAGAAGATGGAGGACATGCAATATCTTGGTTTCTTTGGCATCATCAAGGAATCCTTCAAGATCATCTTCACATGGAGGAAGATCTTAAGCCAAATCTCGCTTGCCCTCCTCTCTCTTTCCTTCATCATCTCAGCTTTCAACGAGATTTCTCACTTCCTTATGGCAAAGATCCCCCACGACCAGCGTGCACTTAACCACACCAAAGCCGACACTCTCAACTTCAATAAGCTCTCCAACCTGGCGACCTCGGACATAATTGAGCTCTGTCTCTTTACGGTCGCCTCCTACGTCCGAAAACTAATCGTTTCTCTTCTTTACACGTCCACAGTTGTGTACACTATCGCGTGCGTGTACACCTCGAGATCCATCACTTTTGGGAGAGTGATGAGCGTCGTCCCAAAGGTGTGGAAGAGGCTCATGATCACACTCTTATGGAGTTTTCTTGCTCTCTTCATCTACATCGTCAACATCGTCGTGACTATCCTAGTCTGCTATCTCTTGTTTGATCTTATTCACTCTCCTGCCATTGGACTAATCCTGGGGTTCATCCTCCTCATCTTGTTCCTCTTTGGGTTGGTGTATATCAGTGTCATTTTGGACTTGGCAGGTGTGATTTCAGTGCTGGAGGACATTTATGGTCTTCAGGCCGTGTTCAAGAGCAAGAACCTGATCAAGGGAAAAACGAGGATTTCAATAGCTATCAAACTCTTGCTAACAATTGGGTCCATGGCAATCGGTGTAGTGTTCGACGTCTTTATGGCCAATGGATATGGATCCGGGTTTTTAAGGTTGGGGGATGCAGTTCTTTGTTTCTTGTTTCTCCTCTTCAGCCTTATCACGCAAACCGTGATCTACTTAGTGTGCAGGTCGTACCACGACGAGAACATCAACAAGTCGGCGCTGTTTTTGGCCAAATATGTTCCTCTTCAAGTTAAGGACGTATAACTTGAACAAGTCGACGTATAAATTGACATACGGTTACTGTAATGATGTAAGAGCTTGTGGCCGCATCTAGTATTTTGTGACCATATACGATGATCATGAATAAGTTTTATTTGAGCAAATTTTCCATAAGCAAAAAGAAGCAAAACAAGAGGCACAGCTCTAGTTTAAACGGAATTTGCTAACTAGTTTAGTCATCTATTTAGTTCACTTAACTTTCTATGAGAGTGGTTGTTACCTTCTTGGGTTACTTGTAATTCTCAAATTCTCTTCTTGTTAATAATATTTTACGTAGTTTTCCATTTGCCCGACTATTTTTTACCGTTTACTCTGTTTCAATCTATCTAATTAGCGCATCGTTGGCTGGTATTCATTCATGCCATTTGAGATATTTTGATGGAAAAGTAATGGTCAAAATATACCTTTCAACACTTACTTTTGATGATTACCTACTCAGCACTCTCAAGTTGACCTAATTATTTTTAAATCTCTCTCGTAAAATTATGGAAACAACTATAAACTTTTCACTGTACTCGTTATTTTAGAATCAACCATCAAGCTTGAATTTACTAATTTGTTGTTACACAAATTTTATCTCTTATTAAATTAAATTCATAAAATCTAAAAGGGGATATTTTGAAAATAATGCAGAAAATTTCGACCAAAAACAAATAATGTAGAAAGTAACGTTCATGAAATCAACTTGATTTAGAATTAAAGTGAAATTTGAAAATCATCAAACTAGTAATACATTCTATCAATAAATAAATAAAAGTGACGTGTTCTATCAATTTAGTCCTATTACAAAGGCGCATAACGAATTTGTCACGCCATAGACCTTCCTCTGAATTGATGAGATATTTTGTTAATAATCTATGTGAAGACCAAGATTAAGGAACTGAAAAGTCAAGCTCTCTTCTTCAAGAGAAATGACCATCATTCCTAGAAGTCCATTCCCGCTTTTCCAAACAGCATCTTGAACTCTCTCTTTGAAAGAGAGGAGCAACATTAACCATGCAAACTAGAGAGCTAGAACCAAGCAATTGTGGATGGAAGTATCAAGGGGATCAAATTGAATAGATATTGCCATACACTATCTCATTACTTATTTGTGGATGATGCGATTTTCTTCTTGGATGGGACTGTCGAGGAATATCAAAATTTAGTGAATACGTTGAACCAATACTCGGGCCAAACCATTAATTTAAACAAATCGGGCATCTATTTCAGTAATGGCTACCCCCAGAATCTTAGAAGAAATATGGCAAATGAGTTGAGAGTTCCGATGATTGAGAAGACAAGGAAGTATATAGGCATTCCTTCAGACTGGGCCAGTCAAAGAAACAAATGTTTACATAGAACCTTGCGAGAGTCAATATGAAGTTAAAGGGGTGGAAAGAGAAACTGATGTAGAAAGTTGGCTAGGAGATTTTCATTAATACTGTGGTACAAAGCCTGCCCCAATACGCCATGTCTATTTTTAAGATTCCAATTTCTATCGATAAAGCTGTTGAACGAAAAATTGCCTCCTTTTGGTGGAAACAAAATGCATCCAAATCAGGAGTACGTTAGAAGAGATGGGAAGTTTTAAAAACCAGGAAAGACAAAGGGGGACTCGACTTCAAAGACCTTGTTTCTTTTAACAAGGTCATGTTGGCTAAACGTGGAGACTGTCAGATTCCCCTTCAGCCTTATGGAGTCAGATTTTAAAAGGACTCTACGTCCCGGGAGGAGATTTGTGGAACACAAGTAAGGGTTCTCGTCCTTCCTGAGGATGGCAAAACTTGTTCATGGGAAGAGATGCGGTAAGTCTGAATGTCAAATTGGTGGTGGATGATGGGTATAGCATCGACATCTGTGAGGATAAATGGCTTTCAACTAGTTTGATTGGTGGCCTAGCAAATCAAGGTGACCCCCAACTGGTGGCGGACTTAATTAATCATGAAGCAAAGGATTGGAATGAACAAAAACTGAAAGAACTCTTTGATGAACGCATTGTGCAAGAGATTTTAACTATCCCTTTGTTCCAATTTTGGAACGGATCAGCTTGTGTTGACAGGCAACAAATTTGGGTCCTTCACGGTTAAAAGTGGGTATAATAGTCTAGAGTCAACATTTAAGGAACCAAGCACAAACCAAGCATCATCATCCTATCAGCCTCCCCGCGCTCTGTGGACTATCATTTGGCAGCTTAATTCCTATTCCAAAATAAGCCACGAAGGAGAATCTCCACAAATGTAAACTGTTACCTTGACCGCTTTGCCCCTTGTGTCGACAAGCTCCGGAAACGGTGGAACACCTCTTTACCCTGTGTGAATGGACCAATGTTATCTGGTCAGGTCCGAGGCTCAACATCCGTGGACATAACCAGAATAGATAAATGGGTTTTCGAAGCAATGACCGATGGAATTAATGTACCTTCAAGAGAACTGGTTGCAGATATACCCTGGCTCGTGTGGAAAGCCCAAACTCCTTTGTCTTTCAGGGCCGCAAGCCAATTCCCGAATCAATTGTGGATGAGGCCCTCGCGATGAATAGAAGCTTCGTAATTCGGTCTCCAGCATAGAAAAAATCAGCAAAAAAAAGGGATTTTTCTCGCCGGAATTGTGCGAGCCATCGGACAAGGGGGCTACTTGAAAAAAGTAAATGTGGATGGTTCATCGGTTGACTGTTCCTCGGAGGCTTCCATTGGCGGAATATGTCGAGATGCTCATTGTCGTTAGGTTCGCAAAGAAGGTGAGAGCAGCTTCGATCTTAGTCGTTGAAACCGTAGCGGCGACAAAGAAGGTGAGAGCAGCTTCGATCTTAGTCGTTGAAACCGTAGCGGCGAAAACTCTGTTCATTGGACAACCTTTTGGGTCTTCCCGGCAGCTTACTGCGCAATGTCACTGGTCTTATCGCTCTTCCTGAAATCGGGGATTGTGTTCACGGTTGCATGGACTTACACTCATCCCCAGGTGATCAGATTCAAGAAAATCAAGGGTGTTGTCCCAAAACTTTGGAAGAAATTAATAGTCACATTTGTTTGGGCTAGCGCTATACTACTAGCTTACCACGTTATTGCTTCTTCGACTTTGAATATGCGGGTCATCATCGAGAATACATTTCTTGCCGCTGTTCTATTGATCTTTCATGTTCTGGGGTTCCAAAGTTGTTTCTGTGCCAGATTATGTTTATGGGGTTAAAGCAATAACGAAGAGTAACGCTTTGATTATGCATAACATCGCGGCCGGGTATCGATCTTCTTAGTGCTTGTTTGTTTCTATATGGAGCCGCAGCTACAGATTAAACTCTTCGTTGTGCTTGGCATTCCGAGAGAAAGAGTGATTCGAGTAGTAATTGGAGTGACATGCTTCTTGTTGATGTCAATGGCGATTCTCTTCCGACACGTCGCGGACACGTTGATGCACTTTGTGTGCAACTTCGATATCGGCCTCCATGTGAATGTTGACAAAATCTTTCTTGGCTGAGCATGTCCAGGCTTATCTAAGAGAGCATGTGCCTCTAAAGTTTAAGGATGACAGAGAGACCGTAGTTAAAATATAGTATGAGTTAGTCCAATTAAGTTTATTATTTAGGAAAATTATCGAAAAAATCCTAAACCTATAATATAACAGCCAATTTAGTCCTAAGCTTTCAATTGTATCAACCTAGCCCTAAATCTTTTGACGATTTGTCAATATAACCTTTTTGGCCAATTTTGACTGGAAATTGCTGACGTGGACGTTGATTGCCTGATGTGGCATAATTGGGGTTGATGCAGATAATTTTTGAAATTTTTTTATATTTTATATTTTTCTTTTTACAGTTCAACCCCCCGGAAAGGGCCAGCGAGGCAAAGGCTTGGCGGCTAGATTTGGGCAGGGGCAAGGGCTCGCCCACAGACTTTGTTGGCCAAATCAGGTCGCGGGCAAGGGTGGTTGCCCATTCGCAATGGCCCTCGCCCGCCCTTTTTGGAAAGTGAACGATAAAAAGAAAAAGAAAAAAGAAAATAAAAAATACATAAAAAATTGTGAGAATGTAAAAAAAAATTAAAAAATCGTCCATGTTAGTGCCGATCATGTTACGTAAGATGACTAGTGTCCACGTTAACAATTTCCAGCCAAAATTAGTTAAAGCACTACATCGATAAATTGTTAAAATGTTTAGAACTGAATTGGCACAATTAAAATATTGATAACTGAATTGGCTGCCGTACAATTGGTTTATGACTTTTTGGATAATCATCTATGTATTATTCATTAATAATTTTATTTAATGATACATGTGTAACTGAGTTTTGTTTAAATATATTTTACAAGTTAAAGCTTCATGACTTTATTATACATGGACACATATTTATGCACATAAAACGAATCACATGTATTGAGGAATAAATTGACTTTAAATCATGTCTCTTTTGCCATATTATCATCATAATTTTTGCAATAATATTAGGAAGAAGTTACCTAAAAGTATAGGCATCCATGGGATTGGTCTATGTATCTTTTATGATGATACGGCTGCGTTATGATATGTCTAATTAAAAAACTATCAAGGTCATTTTAAGAAGAATTTGACCGGAGATTCAATCTAGACAAACACTTGTTTCTTTAGATTTACTTTGGTACTTTCGCTTGCCAGATTTGGCGCACTGCGTACTTTGTCTTTCCCCCAAAATTCGCACCCTTGAAGATGATGCAGATACTACCGAAGCATTGGTGTGGCTGGTGGATACTACCAAACTGAAGTAAATTGTTGTGTTGCATGTGGAAGTTCTGACAAATAATGAATCTGCTGTTAGATTCTCAGCTGAACCAAGCCAAAGCCCATGGACCCAGAGGAGTTTCTTTGAAGATTGTAAAGCGTTTCCTTAAGCCACTGCTCACAGGAAGCCAATCAAGTTGCAGATTGGACTGCTAAGGCCAAACGGAAAGGGATGCTCCCATGTAATTGGCTATCTAAGTCACCCTAATACCTTTGGGATTTATTATACCTTGACTCTTGTTATCAACACTTGTTTAGTACCGCTTTGAATGAATGAATGAGTGAAATGGCCATGGACGCTGAGGAGCTTCTTTGAGGATTGTAAAGACTTGTTAGCTCAATTAAAAAGTGTTTCCTTAAGCCACTGCTCACGGGAAGCCAATCAAGTTGCAGATTAGACCACTAAGGCCAAACGGAAAGGGAAGCTCCCATGTAATTGGCTATCTAAACCACCCTAACACATTTGGGATTTATTATGCCTTGACTCTTGTTATCAACACTTGTTCAGTACCGCTTTGAATGAATGAATGAAATGACACTTGCTTTGACCCCAAAAAAAAAGACAATGCAAATATATTCCAATTTTTGGATATATTTAATTAAAGGATAAATCATCTCTTCTAAGAAGGGTTTTTTTTATCAATTGAAAGATAAACTCAAAGCGGTAACCTAAGGGAAGAGAAAATCTGCTCACAAAACGTATAGTAGTTCGGTTTAGATCAAGTCTACGTCTACTCTTCCACTCTGACAGCCTAATGGCTAGATTCCACTAGATGATCCATGAGAGATTACAATCAAGTTATGTCGCTTATACCCAAGCGCTTCTACCCAAAGCTGGTGCTGCTTATATCCAAGCTGATGGATCACACTATCTCACGCCTAAGCATACACTCATAACACTGTCTAAACCTCTCAATTGATTACAGCTTTCAGCTCATGAAAGACAACTATATAGATCAAAAATTGCTCAAACTTTGAAAATCTAGATTCTAGACTTTGTCTCTCTTGCTTCTGCTCCTTGGCACTTTTGTCTCCTTTTATACTCCTTCACTTCCAATCTAACTGTTTAACAGTTTCTAGAGGATCATCTTCCAATCTACCTATTGGACAAAACTATATCAAGAAGATTGAGTAACAGTTAGGGGACAAAATCTGACTCTCCGTTAATTCTAGTCACCCATACAACCAAAGTCTTGATTTCATAAGTAAAGCTTCTCCGTTTAGAAAGTAACTTGTCTCGAGATCGATTTGCCAATCATTTAAGATGTTTTGCATATTAAACCATTGCAAAACAATCTTCAAGATTGAGTCAATCAAATCTTTATAGATATGAAATCCGAACAAAATCACTAGCTGTTATTTATGTTTTGATCTTGTGTCACATTCTGAACTTGTGTCACGTTTTGGACTTGTGTCCCGTTCTGGACTTGAGTTACGTTCTGGAGTTGTGTTGGGATGGGAACATAAGTAGTTCTTTGAAGGGATACAAGAGAGTTCTTCATCTCTAGTATAAAGTCTAAACCTTTTTTACTTGAAGTAAATTCTACAATTTGAACTTGAATAAGATTAAGATCGCCTTATGCTTCTCTTCCAAGAATAACTTCTTAAACAAAATACTTCAAGGCATTTATCAGACTTACAAGAAACACATTGATAGTTTTGTCAACTTCAAAATCTATTAGAATGTGTCTCAACACTATCAATCTCTTGCTATCGATTGGGTCCATGGCAATCTAGACGGTGTTCTACATCTTTGGCGCCCATGGACATGGGTCGGTGTTTCTAAGGTTACACTACAAAAAAACGGGATTTTTGCCACGAAAATTTGCAACGAAAAAATTTTCGTTGCAAATTTGCGACAAATTTTCCAACGAAAAATAAAATTTGTTGGAAATTTCCAACGAAAAAATTTTCGTCGCAAAATTCGTTGGAAATTTCCAACGAAAAAATTTTCGTCGCAAAATTCGTTGGAAATTTCCAACGAAAAGAAATTCGTTGGAAATTTCCAACGAATTTTGCGACGAAAATTTTTTCGTTGGAAATTTCCAACGAATTTTCCAACGAATTACAAAAAAACCTGGTACTGTTCGGCATTTTTGATATTCGTTGGAAAATTCGCTGGAAATTTCCAACGAATTTTCCAACGAATTTCATTTTTCCGGGCAATTATTTCAGTGTGTACAATTTTCGTTGGAAAATTCGTTGGAAATTTCCAACGAATTTTCCAACGAATTTCAATTTTCCGGGCAATTATTTCAGTGTGTACAATTTTTGTTGAAAATTTCGTTAGAAATTTCCAACGAATTTTTTTTCGTTGGAAATTTTTAACGAATTTTCCAACGAATTACAAAAAACCCGGTATTGTTCGGCATTTTTTATATTCGTTGGAAAATTCGTTGGAAATTTCCAACGAAATTTCCAACGAATTTCAATTTTCCGGGCAATTACTTCAGTGTGTACAATTTTTCGTTGGAAAATTCGTTGGAAATTTCCAACGAATTTTCCAACGAATTTCAATTTTCCTGACAATTATTTTAGTATGTACAATTTTCGTTGCAAAATTCGTGGGAAATTTCCTACGAATTTTACAACGAAAACGCTACTTCTCCCTTATTCAATATTTTCGCGCTCGTTATTCCCACAACTCTCAATTTCCACATTCATTCTCTCTCTCTCTCTCTCTCTCTCTCTCTCCTTTGCCTTCGCCTTCTCCCTCTGTCTCCCCCTCCGCCTCCCCCTCCGCCTCCTCCCCCGCCGCCCCCCCTCCTCCTCCAGCTCCGGCGCGCCATGGACACCAAGCCCCCGACGCCCCCGACGCCACCAAGCCTTGTCGCCGGCGAGGCTAGGAGACGACGACGGACTTGACGGGCGGCGGCCCCGAAGCCTGCTCCCGCCCCTGCTGCTGCTGCTACTTTCTTCTTCATCTTCTTGTTCTTCGGCGCAACAGCCTCGCCGACCATGGTGAGGGCCGAGCTTGCCATGGCCGGCGAGCTCGAGCTCGCCCAGATCTGGGCGAGCTCGGCCCTCGCCGACGACGAGGCTTGCCCTCGCCGGCCATGGCGAGGGCCGAGCTCGCCATGGCCGGCGAGCTCGAGCTCGCCCAGATCTGGGCGAGCTCGGCCCTCGCCAGCGACGAGGCTGGCCCTCGCCGGCGGCGAGGGCTATTTTTCAACCAAAAAAAAAAAATTTTCGATGGAAAAAAAAATTCCACAATTTTTTGACCAAAAAAAAATTTGTAGTTTCCAACGAAAAAAGATTCGTTGGAAAAAAAAATTCGTTTCCAACGAATTTAGTCACAAGTTTTCCAACGAATTTTCCAACGAAAAAAAATTCGTTGCAAATTTCCAACGAAAATTGAAATTTTTCATTGGAAAAATTTGCGACGAGTTATTACCAACGAATTTTTTTTCGTTGGAAAATTCGTTGGAAATTCGTTTTCCAATGAATTTTTCCAAATTTTTCGTTGGAAATTTTGTCGGAAAAAACATGTTTTTTTGTAGTGTTAGGGGTTGCAATTCTCTGTTTCTTGTTTGTGTTCAAGCTGCTCCTCCTCAGCACCGTCGTGCAAACGGTGATCAACTTTGTGTGCAAGTCATACCGCCACGAGAACATCGACAAGTCGCCGCAGGCAGATCATCTCAAGGTCCATCTATTGGCCGAACACCTTAATTCCTCCTAGGGCCAACGACGTGTAACTGGAACAAGTCGACATATAACAGGACGTTTGGATATTCTAATAATGTAAGAGCTTGGGACTGCATCTCGTATTGTAGGACCATATATACGATAACGGAAACCAAAAGAAGCAAAACAAGATGGACAGCTCTAGTTCAAACGAAATTGCTAGTATGCTGCCTAGTTTAGTCTTCTATTTCGTTCACTTAGTTTTCTATGAGAGTGATTATTTCCTTCTTGGGTTAATTGCAACTCGCAAGTTCTCTTCTTGTTACTAATCTTTACATAACTTTCCATGTGCCAGATTGTTTTGGCTTTTTACACTCTTTCACTTAATCTAAATCGTGCATTGTTGGTTAGTTTTCATTCATAGGCATCTGAGATAGTTCAATGGAAAAGTAATTCTCATATATACCTTTTCACATTTACTTCTTGTCACGCCCCGGACCCCCGCCGAGCCCGCGACATCCCACTGCCGGTCGAGTAAAGCGATGTTCCAGGTTATCGCCGACCTCACTTACAATCATCAGAGATTTAAATTCACAGCGGAAACCACAATTAACCCGGATAATGAAAAACTGGGGAAAATCAGGGAGAATATACACATGCTTTTCTCATTCAAACTTATACCATACTATTTACAATTTACAACCGCCACAGTCTACAACCATCACATACACCTGCACACCGTAATACAAACCACAGATATACAAAAAGATCAATGACCTGGCATTCCAAACCCAAAAATGATACTTTCCAAAAACCTACTATCCTGAACCCCTAAGGCTAACCCCTACGCCCCTTTACTCGGCGTCCACTCTGAGTCGGACTCATCGTCCTCTGAATCCAAGCTCTTTGAACTTCCCTGAACGGCTTGATCCTCAGAGGACTCTGGTTCGGCTTCAATCTCAATCGGATGATTAATGTCACCCGACTCGGCTGGAACACTATTCTGATATTCCTCAGCAAGTACATCAAAGAAATTGATCTCAGGCACAAAATTGGGATCCATATACTGCTCAAAGGAAAGTATATACTCCGGTTCTCCCTCAGGCTCCTCGGACTCATCAGGTTCATTCTCGGGTTCCATTTCAGGCTCCACCTCACCTGGTTCTTCCTCGGGGATCGGTTCTAAGTCTATATCCATCGGATCAACTTCAGCTTGCGACGCTTCAGGCTCGGGTTCGTACTTAGCCTCTGACGATGCTTGTGCTGCGGGTTCTAGATGTAAACTGGACTGAGCCAGGCTAACCTCTGCACTAGTCAACTCACCGTCTATTGGGGGTATGGCAGACGGGTCCCAATCTCCAACCAAATCAAACGGAACGTCAAATCCCCTAACGGGCCTGAACTCATCTCTGGCTGCATCCCGAAAATACCAAGCGGTATAGACGTGGGTCTCATATAAAGGTAGTCCTACCTCTACAAAAAGGGTCGTGGTGTGCTTAATCCAGATCATACCATCACCCATAGGAAACTCTGCAACATTATACTCGGTGTGCACTGGTACTCCAAAACGCTTAAGTGGCGGTGGCGGAGGATTCATGGCTTAGGTCGGGGTTCTGAAAATATTGATTGAAATAACCATGAGACTATATCTCAGTAAGTACACCCCTAAACCCTACCTAGGCTATCACGTACCTCCAGATAATCGCAAAACACACACACGTTCATGCACATCAAATCGTCACCTTGCAGGCACATCATAATTCAATCACACGCATGTACAATTCTCATTTCACACATTCTTTCCGTTCTCACTTTCTCTTTCCCACATCGCTCGCCAGTGACCTGCGTAAACGTACATGCCTCAGGTACACTGCGACCACTTATCACAACACTTCAGGGCTCGCGTTAACGTACACGGCTTAGGCCATGTATCTTGCCCGCGTAACACGCCTTAGGCTCAACACTTACCACCTACTGCGCAACCCGCGTTGAAGTACACGCCTCAGGCTGGCAGCCCTCCGGTAGTACCGGGCATCGTCCCGCGCAACACGCCTCAGGACGGCACAATTTCCATAATCTCACATGCCATGCCACACACAATCACTTTCTTACTCACGCACATGCTCAACACGCATTTACCACATTCCACTGGCCCATTACACGTGGCCCGTACACGCATCAATTCACACGCAACACATGCTCACTTAGCATTTGACATGACCAATTTCAATAATTAAATCAATCTGGCCCAAGCGTGTACCCAACAAACATAATCAAATCACCAATTACACAACCACACATTCAATTTCACCACCACAACCTAATTATATTACAAACGCACGTAAAACACAAAAATCGTTATTTTTCTCTAACCAAATGGCCTCAAATCGATTCAGGTCCTTCACGAGACTTTCTCGCCATTAATTCTCGGTTATAAAAATCCAACTTGCGTCCCGATCGGCCCATCACAGCCCCATGAACAGTAGTCCACAGCTCACTGTTGTCCTCCAATTTCCAATAAAAATTGTCCGAATTCAAACCTAAGGCTCGCCACCTAATTCCACTCCTAACTCATGCAAAATCGCACTAAATTTAAATCCGATTTAGCCCAAAAATCATCTGTCGATACCCAAAGTCCTAAATTGGATTTAAAGCGCGACTTACTCGTGTTCTAGACTATCGCGGCTAGAACGGAAAGCGGCGGCACTTAATCGGGAACGGCGGCGACGGTGTACGGCTCTCGGTGGGCGGCGATCGGCTTGGGCGGCGACGGCGCGGCTTGGGCATGACCGGCAAGGCTCACGGCCAAGGGAGGGGAGAGAGAAACCGAGAGGGAGAGGGATGGCGTGGGCTGGTGGGGGCGCGGCAACGAGGATAGCGCGGCACGGCGGCGGTCCAGCGGTGCGGCGGCGACGGCGGGAGGGAGAGATGGCCGGAGGGAGGAGCTCACAGTGGGGGGGGGGTTGCCGTGAAAGGGAGAGAGAGGAAGTGAGAGGAGAGAGTGAAAGTCTTGACTAAAATAGTGAAATTTGGACAAAATGGCAAATTACCATCTTGCTGTTGTCTAATCTTTTTAATCAACGGTCTAGATTCGATCTTATCTTGAAACCGACGGCCAAGATCGAATCTCACCCAAAAATATCCAAGGGTAAACTTGTAATTTCTCAAAAATCTAAGGGTAAAATTGTCCAACCAAAAAATTAGGGCAAAATGACCAAAATGCCCTTTACCCTTAAAACATATCCTTTATTAATTCTCAAGGGTATTTTGGTCACTTTCTCCGTTTCTTACCCAAATTGAATTTTTCTAAAGGATTCGAGCACACCCAAAAATCGCACGTGTCTTCCGCAACGTCGTCCTAACGTTCCGTTGTGACTTCCTAATTTTCCGATGTCCAAATTGGGCTAAATTCAATAATTAAATTTTACTAAATGCAATGTTGACACCTAAATTTTAGCGACCATTTAGTCGTAATTTGTACAGAAAATTAGGGATTAAATTTTTAACCCCTAAACAAAAATATTTAGGTTGCATAACATATAGTTTAAATTCATTTTAGATTAATTGCATTTCGCATCGGACTGGCGGTGACGAACGAACTTAAATTTCATCGAATGGGACTCGGCTCGCTTGGAACGCAAGGGCCGGGAATTACAAGTCAAACGGGCTCGGTTGTTTTAATTTGAGCTTAATTCAGCCCATTATCCTTAATTAATTCAGCCCATTTAAATTAAATTAAAATCTAAGCCCAAGCCTAAGCCCATTAGGACTAGGAAGCCCATCTAATTGACCTAGATTAGTGCTATATATACATCATTAGGTCAGGATTTTAGGGGGGGACACACAATTTTCAGATCAGAAAATTTTTAGAGTGTGAGAGTGAGAAAGAGAGAGAGGAGGAAGACATCGCGCGACGTGCCCGCTGCCGCGCCCGCGCCCGCTGCCGCGCCCGCTGCCGCGCCCGCGCCCGCTGCCGCGCCCGCTGCCGCGCCCGCTGCCGCGCCCGCGCCCGCTGCCGCGCCCGCTGCCGCGCCCGCTGCCGCTGCCGCGCCCGCTCGCGCGCTGCTGCCTCCCGCGCCCGCTGCCGAGCGCTGCTGCCTCCCGCGCCCGTCGTCGCTGCCTTGCTGTTCCGTCGCCGTTGCCCCGCCGTCATCCCGACACCACGCCGCCGGTCCACCGCTCGCCGTTCATCCCGATCCGCAAGTTCGAATTTGGGAATTATCTGCAAATTAGGTAATTAGATATTATCTGATATTTTTCAGAATATTTAATTTACTAATTTGTGTTTTTGAATATTGCGTGAATATCGTGTAGAATATTAGATATGTCGGGATAATTATCTGATATCTGCAATATTTTTAAAATATTCAAAATTAGGAAACTTTCCTAATTTAGCAACGTATCTGGACGACTATCCTACCTTATCCCTAAGGTACGATACGCGACGATATGGAAAATCATTATCCTATCCATAATCACTTGGGTACGATAATGATTTTTATCTGCTTTCCAAATTTGAATGATCGACTTTCCGTTAATATCTATAACCCTATAGATATGACCGATAGTTCGATTCTTGTGCCTAATCTGAATTTGAAACGAATCTTGTGGATTGCGTGGCTATTTTAAATGTGGATGCTATCTTTGTTTAGATTATTTTTCCTTTTCAAATAAAAAAGAAAATTCAAAAAAATATCAGTTAGGATTTGAATTTGAGTTTTGCATGTTTAAGAATCCTAAATATATCTAGACGATAGAGTAATTATTTAATTTAAATTAGGACTTGAGATAATCTATTCCCTAGTTTAAATTAAGTAATTTTCTAATCTTAATAGATTATTTAGGTTATTTTTTTTATTTTGAATTTTCATGAAAATCCCAAAAAGAATGAATTGTTTTATGGTAGATTAGGATAGATTGCATTCTTAATTTAAGTAATTTATTATTTCGAATTTTAACAAAAATCCCAAAAGAGGTCGTGTTAGGATATGTTAAGTCATCATAGGTTGCACGTTAATTTAGGCATATTTTTATTTCGAATTTCATTAGAAAATACCAAAAATAAATCATTTGCCCGTCATCAGAATTAGGCCACGTCGTCGCATGACATATAGTTTGCATGCTAGGTTGCATTACTTGCATGTCATTTTTGCACGTCATTGCATGTAGACTAGGCTTCCTTTAAATAAGCGAAAAGCCAAAAATTGAGTGAATTCCTTGTTAATTAGAAATCATATTAGGTTGTTGATGTGATTTTCTAGCTAACCATGCAGATGCTTACGTTGCTTCGAGGTAAGTAATTCTCCCAATCTTGCAATTTATTTAATGTTTTGATTATTGGGTGTTAAATTGGTGGTTTGCGCACCCGCATGAACACCTCACATGTTAGTGACTAAGTTAAAATGGATCCAAATTGCTTGCCAAAACATTTTTGAAAAGAAAAGGTACCGAAAGGGCGTTAGACTATATCTAGCGTAATCAAATCTCCGGGCTTAGAATCTCTGGTTCGTAGAAATAAAACATACCTCCCTATGTTTTATTTAGGTTTCTAATCGACCTACCACAAATAGATTAGTGGCGACTCCAAGCATGAAAACATTTGCATGTTAAAAACTTAAATCCTAAGTTGCGAATTGGTAGGGCTTGGGAGGGCTCGAGTTAGGTTTAGTCCTAATAATCCATTAGCCTGAGAGGGAAATTTTTAGGTCGCGACAGCTTGGCGACTCCGCTGGGGAATTGAGTTAAAACTCTTAGTGGACTTAGGCCAGTTTTTCTTTTTAAAAAATATTTTTTGCTTGGCAGCGAGGATCCCAGGTACGTCCCTAACATTTTAGGTGTTAAATGTTTTTGCAGAATGGGAGGTATAAGGGGAGGCGTGATTGTTAACCCTTGTTTTGCAGGGAGGTGTTTGAATGAATGGTTTATTTTATACACGAAGCGCTGTATGATATAACTTGTTGTGCATGCCTTGCATTTACACTACACCGCACACACTTCCCGCTGCCGGACCTGGGCGGCACAGGTTTAGGATGGTACTGAGAAAACGGACACCCCGACCACACCCGCGTGGTATGGGTCGCCTTTCTTGATCCCGAAAGTTCTTTCATGGTGTCATTGAATACCTACCACGGTTGCACCCTTTGCAAACCCGGGTCGGCTCTTTGACTAAGCCGGAGTCAGGGGAATCCCAGCCTAACCACCACCATGACTGGTTTAGCTCGGTAATCCTCATGTCTCCATTTCGCAAGCCAGAGTCTAAATAGAAATCGAACCTCACATTTCATGCGCATGTCTTTGTGATTGCCATGGTCCTATTGGCGAAGTAAGTTTTTCTCAACCTTTATCTAGCAATTTATTTATGTTTCGTATTTTCTTTGGTCGGTCCATGATAGGTCTAGGTTGGTTTTAAATTTGAAAGTAATAATCATTGAGTCCTTTTTAAAAAAGAAAGAAAGAAAGAAAGAAAGCTCTTTTAGAGAATTTATTTTCAATCTATGTCTTTATTTTCCTAGATGTGTCATAGGTAATTATTTTCCTACAAAGTTTGCCGTCATCTTTCTTTTACAAAAAAAAGGGTTTTAGAGATTTTGTTTTCAGTCCATAGTTTCTAGGGAGTCTCATTTTTTGTTTTTCATAATTTTATGATTAGGGATTTTGGTGCTTCTATTTCCTAGGTTGTGTCTAGGGCGTCATTTATATTTCTTTTCCTAGATCACTTTTCATAAAGTCTCGTCCATGTACGAATATTGTCATGAATAAACAAAAAAGGACTAGAAGCGTGTCATGGACCAACCTTGTCTTGACCATGTGCTTATTTGGTTCATTTCCTTTACATCAGGTTATTACGGACCGTCAACGTTCCCCAATCCGTACTCGCTCAAGAGCAAGAATGACTGACCAAAATGAGCAAGCTCGTGTTGCTGTCCTTGAAACCGAGATGAAGCAAGTCCTGAATGTGCTCGAGAATCTCACCAAACAAGTTGCTTCTCTACAGACAAGCATTTCCACACTGTCTGCACCCGCTCAACCGAGTGTAGAGATTGTACTGCCCGATGACTCTCCTCCTGTTAAGTCAAAAGATAAAGGAAAAACTGTTGCCATTGGCACTTCCTCGACCGAGAATGGTGCAACTTTAACTGACAAAGCTCGTCCGATCATTACAAATGGGGGTGATGCATCTTCTAAGCCACCAAAGAGTGATGAGGCTGAGCGTATTGATAAGCTTGAAGAAAAATTCCGTCAAATGCAAGGCTTTGATGATCAATTCTCTCGAGGTCTTGCTCACATTGTCAAGGTTCAAGTCCCTAAGAAGTTCAAGGCACCTGAGTTTAATAAGTTCGATGGCCTTTCCTGTCCTAAGGTCCATTTACAATACTACACAGCGAGGATGGCGCCGTATGCTGATAATGTGCCACTCATGATCCACACGTTCCAAGATAGCTTAACCGGACCCCCCTTACAATGGTTCGTTTTGAAAAAGATTCATTTGCTCAAGACATGGGAGGATTTGTCTGATGCTTTCATTCGTCAATACAAATTCAATATTGACGTGGCCCCGTCACGTGAGGATTTGATTCGCACTGAGAAGAAAAAGACTGAAACCTTCAAGGCCTATGCTACTAGGTGGAGAGCTCTAGCTGTGCAAATTACCCCCGAGTTGACTGAGAAGGAGATGCTTGATACCTTCATGAAGACTTTACCATTCGAGTTTCGTAATCGAATGTTGGGTTCTAATTTCAATTCTTTAGCTGAGTTGATACCTGCGGGAGAACGCATTGAGATCGCTCTGCGCGATGGTTGGGCCACTGAGCAGGCTACCTCTGCTAAGAAGTTCACCCTCAAGAAGGATAAAGAACCGACACCTGAAGTGAATGTAGCTTATTCTCAACATAGCCGTGACACTGCCTCGACAATGCAGTCTATTGGCAAACAAGGTGGACGCCAATTCACTAGTCGGCAACAAGGTACTAAAAGGAACTTCACGCCTCTGCCTGGGCCGTTATCCAAAGTTCTACCTGTTCTCCAAAAGAAAAATTTGCTTTCAAGTGAGCCGAAACGCCCGAACCCCGAGCGGTTCTCTGGTTATGACTCCTCTAAGAAGTGTGAGTATCATATGGGGGAGGTCGGTCATTCTACTGATGATTGTTACGTACTGAAGCATAGAATTCAAGACCTCTTGGACACAAAGGCATTCTCTTTCCGCAGTGATCAACCAAATGTCCAACGGAACCCTCTACCCAACCATGTCGGAAGCGCGGATGCTGTTATTGACTAGAGAAATTTCTGTTTTTATACTCCTCTGCGAAGGAGTCTTTCATGCTTTCTAGGATTTCAAGTTTTTTCTAGGATTTCCTGCTTTCCAGGATTTCAATTCATGTTTATGTTTTGATTCGTAGGGCTTTGATTATTTGCATTTCCCTTCCAATAATGTAATTCATTTGATTCTATTCAATGAAATTGCAAGTTTGTTTTTATTTTGAGGACATGTTAAAGTATATCAAACTAGCCCGGTGATGATATCCAACCATGAAAAGAAAATATCATCCAAGGAGAAATTCTGAGGGCTGGGCTTTCTCATGCTCCCTCCAAAAAAGACTTTTCGAAAATTAAAACATTTCATTGCTTTAAAAAAAAAAACTTTCCAAAGCGTGCATCAAATAAACCCTGTTTGTTTGTCTGACTCATTTACTTCATGTCTCAGAGCATAATTCTCCAGCTTACTGTGATAAGGAATTGACACATCGAGTTCTATTGATGATGAACCTATGGGGCAAAGGATCACCACCTACTTGGGCATGATGCTAGAGCGAAGATGAGTGCTCAACAGTAAGGGATGACGAACTGATGGACATGTTGAACTTTGATGATGATAATGGACTGACAAATCCAACAGAGATAATGTCATGGTTCTAATTGGAATCTTCTGAGTCTCAATTCACATTTGCTTAATATCCAATTCATGCACGTTTTCTTGTGCAGGGGCAAAAGCAAAGATGGAGTGTTCATGTGTCCATCCATTCCAAATAAGAGCAATCAAAGGACTCTCATTCCTAAGGACACTCTTCTTGTTTGATATTGTTGAGCGATGACATGTTCTTGAAATGGATGTTATGCTTCTCATGCATTTAATGAAATTTTTGAATTATGAACCTTTGCACGCCTAAAGCCGATAGGTATTTAAAATACTAATATCCTTCGAAAGAGGGTTTTGCATGATAATTTACCTGTTTAACTCACCAAGTTCATTGAGAATGATCCAAATGGACAATTTATTGAATGATGTGGCATTATTTGAGTATGCTAAATGAGATGTGTCGGGATGATGAAAGGCAAGCCATATCCTATACACCGTCCCCTATTCATACACTTGTGAGATGAGTGAAAAAATTCCATGTCTGCAAGGCAAAGGGTTATCTCGCAAAAGGTACGGCAACTGAAATGACGAGAGGCGATTCATTTCTCTGTCCCAAACACTACAGGTTATCCATTGTTTCGCCACTTTGAGCCTAAACACTTGGAGAAATTCATTCAAATTACCCCTGTCAAGAACCACCCCACATCGGGGCAAACTGGAGGTAAGTCAGCATTATAAGGTGAAAAATGAATAGAGATTGTCTTGCTCTCACTTACATCAATCTTCGAGTGTTGCTTTTTCAGATGAATTCACGCGAACTTCAAGTGCCTTAGGATGACAAAGAGCATTTCTTTCTCTATCCTATATACACTTTATCCATTGCTTAGCCCACTTGAGCCTATATTTTTATTTCATATGAACCTAGTTGGTGATCATCCCCCACACTGGGGCAAAGCAAAAACCATCATTGTCCAAGCAGCATATTTGGAGCACCAATTGAAGACGAAGACCCTTGAGAGTCTAAATGTCAAGTTGAAATATAATCGGTCAATGTATGCATTGTAGACAGTGTGTGTAAATAAAAAAAAATGAAAGCTAGGGGGCATAAAAAAGCAGTGTGCCTGGTAAAAGCAAGGCCATGACCCTGAAAAAAAAAAAGGGAAGAACTTTAGAAAAAAAATGTCAAGATATGACATGTCAAAGTCATGAATCCCAGTGGAGCAGTAGTCCTACAAGTTTCGAAGGAATCAAGTGACGAACTCTCAAGGCCAATGGAGCATCTACCAAGAAGGCAACCCCTAAAGAAAAGAGGACCGGTGATTATGCCTAGATGATCACCAACTCTCACCTTTATACACATTTTTGAGCCTAATATATATCCTTTCATTTCTCAACCCATGAGCCTGGCCTACATTACGTCCCTTACAAAGTCTCTTCAGATTAGGGCACTTGAACTAACGTAGAGTTTCAGATGTTTATAAGCTTAGCTCGAAGAAGTGCGAGCAAGTCCACTTCTATCTCATTTTGCAGGGTTCTTGACTTGTAAACCCGGAGATGATTGTGGAGTATTTTCTTTCAATAGCCTCGACTCGAAGAGTCCCCTTTGTTAAGCCATTGACCAAACCAACGCTACGGTCCTGATAAAGACCTCTTAGATTGGTAAAGTCGTACCACTTGCGAGAATACTCGGATCCTTGTCGACATGATGATGGTAAGACGGAGTGATTCTCATAGAATAGCCCTTCCGAATGAGAGTGAGTGAAAGCCCTTTCTGACTGAAAGTCTCTCATTTAGCACTCTTAAGAAATCCACGTTATGAGTGAAAATTGTCTTAATTAATGATTCTCCCCAGTGGAAATTTGGTGATGCAAATATGGTAAAACCATCATGCATAAACCTCAATTGAATTGATGAATTCTGAAATGTGAGTTCTAGAATAGCTGAGATTGCTAATCTCCTTGAATGAATGTATATGTGTTTTGCTCTAATCATGTCTGGCAGGTAATGTTTCCTCAAAGACTAAAGAGTTCCTGACGCTACAGTTGTTTTTTTTGAAGCTTCGTGTTCGTCTAAATATTTGTGAATATTCAATTACCTGATTGTAGTTTCAGGCATCATTTCCGAAAATCTGAAGAGAATTTTCGATCCTATTAATCATATCTGATTGCAGTTTCAGATATCTTTCTCGAAGATCCGAAGGGAATCATCGAGCCCATATTCAATTACCTGATTGTAGTTTCAGGTATCATTTCCGAAAATCTGAAGAGAATTTTCGATCCTATTAATCATATCTGATTGCAGTTTCAGATATCTTTCTCGAAGATCCGAAGGGAATCATCGAGCCCATTCAAATATCTGATTGAAGTTTCAGTTTTAGTTTCAAGTATTTTTCTCAAAGATCCGAAGGAAATTTTTGAGGCCATTCAAATACCTGATTGGAGTTTCAGGAATCTTTCTTGAAAGTCTGAAAGAAATTATTCGATACCTTTTATCGAAAATCCGAAGCGAATTTTCGGCCCATCTCATCCGAAGCATTTTCTCTGAAAATCCGAAGGGAATTTTCAAGTTTATTTCAAGTCTTACTTCGAAAATCCGAAGGGAATTTTCGAGCTTTCAAATACTATTGGGAATTCTGGATACTTGGCGGGTTTTCAAAAGTTGTTCTATACCCCAAGTTTGCTTTCCCAAATCTACAGGTAAGTAAGTGCAGGTATGTTTTCTATCTTTTCATTAGTATTTGCAATTTCATATCACATTAAAAATGGGTGTGGGCTCATTGAGATCCCATTTACTCGACAAAAAGACTAATTTTTCTCATTGCATTTGCATAGTCAAAATTTAGGTATCATTTAGTCTTTGAATGCAACCTCTGCGAGCTCACCTTCAAAGAGGGGCAGCTGTTGACACCTAAATTTTAGCGACCATTTAGTCGTAATTTGTACAGAAAATTAGGGATTAAATTTTTAACCCCTAAACAAAAATATTTAGGTTGCATAACATATAGTTTAAATTCATTTTAGATTAATTGCATTTCGCATCGGACTGGCGGTGACGAACGAACTTAAATTTCATCGAATGGGACTCGGCTCGCTTGGAACGCAAGGGCCGGGAATTACAAGTCAAACGGGCTCGGTTGTTTTAATTTGAGCTTAATTCAGCCCATTATCCTTAATTAATTCAGCCCATTTAAATTAAATTAAAATCTAAGCCCAAGCCTAAGCCCATTAGGACTAGGAAGCCCATCTAATTGACCTAGATTAGTGCTATATATACATCATTAGGTCAGGATTTTAGGGGGGGACACACAATTTTCAGATCAGAAAATTTTTAGAGTGTGAGAGTGAGAAAGAGAGAGAGGAGGAAGACATCGCGCGACGTGCCCGCTGCCGCGCCCGCGCCCGCTGCCGCGCCCGCTGCCGCGCCCGCGCCCGCTGCCGCGCCCGCGCCCGCTGCCGCGCCCGCTGCCGCGCCCGCTGCCGCGCCCGCTGCCGCGCCCGCTGCCGCGCCCGCGCCCGCTGCCGCGCCCGCTCCCGCGCCCGCTGCCGAGCGCTGCTGCCTCCCGCGCCCGTCGTCGCTGCCTTGCTGTTCCGTCGCCGTTGCCCCGCCGTCATCCCGACACCGCGCCGCCGGTCCACCGCTCGCCGTTCATCCCGATCCGCAAGTTCGAATTTGGGAATTATCTGCAAATTAGGTAATTAGATATTATCTGATATTTTTCAGAATATTTAATTTACTAATTTGTGTTTTTGAATATTGCGTGAATATCGTGTAGAATATTAGATATGTCGGGATAATTATCTGATATCTGCAATATTTTTAAAATATTCAAAATTAGGAAACTTTCCTAATTTAGCAACGTATCTGGACGACTATCCTACCTTATCCCTAAGGTACGATACGCGACGATATGGAAAATCATTATCCTATCCATAATCACTTGGGTACGATAATGATTTTTATCTGCTTTCCAAATTTGAATGATCGACTTTCCGTTAATATCTATAACCCTATAGATATGACCGATAGTTCGATTCTTGTGCCTAATCTGAATTTGAAACGAATCTTGTGGATTGCGTGGCTATTTTAAATGTGGATGCTATCTTTGTTTAGATTATTTTTCCTTTTCAAATAAAAAAGAAAATTCAAAAAAATATCAGTTAGGATTTGAATTTGAGTTTTGCATGTTTAAGAATCCTAAATATATCTAGACGATAGAGTAATTATTTAATTTAAATTAGGACTTGAGATAATCTATTCCCTAGTTTAAATTAAGTAATTTTCTAATCTTAATAGATTATTTAGGTTATTTTTTTTATTTTGAATTTTCATGAAAATCCCAAAAAGAATGAATTGTTTTATGGTAGATTAGGATAGATTGCATTCTTAATTTAAGTAATTTATTATTTCGAATTTTAACAAAAATCCCAAAAGAGGTCGTGTTAGGATATGTTAAGTCATCATAGGTTGCACGTTAATTTAGGCATATTTTTATTTCGAATTTCATTAGAAAATACCAAAAATAAATCATTTGCCCGTCATCAGAATTAGGCCACGTCGTCGCATGACATATAGTTTGCATGCTAGGTTGCATTACTTGCATGTCATTTTTGCACGTCATTGCATGTAGACTAGGCTTCCTTTAAATAAGCGAAAAGCCAAAAATTGAGTGAATTCCTTGTTAATTAGAAATCATATTAGGTTGTTGATGTGATTTTCTAGCTAACCATGCAGATGCTTACGTTGCTTCGAGGTAAGTAATTCTCCCAATCTTGCAATTTATTTAATGTTTTGATTATTGGGTGTTAAATTGGTGGTTTGCGCACCCGCATGAACACCTCACATGTTAGTGACTAAGTTAAAATGGATCCAAATTGCTTGCCAAAACATTTTTGAAAAGAAAAGGTATCGAAAGGGCGTTAGACTATATCTAGCGTAATCAAATCCCCGGGCTTAGAATCTCTGGTTCGTAGAAATAAAACATACCTCCCTATGTTTTATTTAGGTTT
Organism: Syzygium malaccense; assembly: GCA_031216405.1. Classification (NCBI taxonomy): domain Eukaryota; kingdom Viridiplantae; phylum Streptophyta; class Magnoliopsida; order Myrtales; family Myrtaceae; genus Syzygium; species Syzygium malaccense. The sequence goes on from CM062260.1 coordinate 45,490,406, forward strand.
CTAATCGACCTACCACAAATAGATTAGTGGCGACTCCAAGCATGAAAACATTTGCATGTTAAAAACTTAAATCCTAAGTTGCGAATTGGTAGGGCTTGGGAGGGCTCGAGTTAGGTTTAGTCCTCATAATCCATTAGCCTGAGAGGGAAATTTTTAGGTCGCGACATGCAACTCGAGCGTTTCTCAAGCTAACGGGCGGCTTGTTGGGGAAATTCGCATATTCGACCCGTGACTGACAATAAATCGAGTCACGTGCAAGTTCGTTCGGTACGCGACGACCTCGGTTGTCATTAAAATCGTGAAGATCAATCACTAGATCCGAGGGGTACGATCGTTTGGTATAGGTTCAGGATCATTCGTCAAGTCATTTCGTGGTTCAGGGAAATCACCCGCGATCCACTATTATGACAGTGGCGAACTGACCCCTGACTATCCTTGGATCGGCCAACAGTGGTTCAAAATATCACTTCAGCGATTTCATGGTCGAAAATCAATTCACGATCGAATTTTCTTTAGTCGCGCGAATTTAATTCCCCTATTAGCCTTTCCCTAATGGTTAGCATCCCCGAAATGATCAGTTCCGGACGAGAATTTACTACGAGTACATTTCATAAAACTCAGTATTTTATAAATCCCAAATGGACTAATTTTCAGGATGTCACACTTCTGATGATTGCCTGCTCATCACCGTCGAGCCGACTTGATTACTTTTACAGCGGGATAATTATTGGCCGGAAGGACTACATCGGCACATCATTAAAGGTTTATGACTAAATTGGTCAAATTGAAAATTTTAGAACCAAATTCGCCGTTGTACAATAAATTTAGGACTTTTTGGACAAGTTTCTCTCTCGTGAAATTATGGAAACAACTATAAGCTTTTCACTAGTTTTATCATTTTAGAATCAACCGTGGAACTTTAATTCACTAATTTGTTGTTACGCAAATTTTATCTCTTATGCAGTTTAAATTCATAAAATCTATAAAGGGGACATTTTGAAAAAAAAAATATAAAAAGTAACGTTCAAGAAATCAATTTAGTTGAAAATTATATATCAAAGTTCTTTTTTTCCGTGGCAAATAAATGTTATATCCGTAATTGAACAAGTACACAAATAATACAGATACTGGAGTGAAGGGGTCTTGAGACATAACAGAAACAACTTGAAGTAAAAGCCTAAAAGACCCAAATTCACAACCTACTAGAAGCTAGGGGCCATGCAGGCCCCAAACAACAATAGTCCCAGCAATTCAAACCACGGCACATTATACGACTGATGCTTAGTAAACATTTTCGTCCACAGTTTAGACCTATTATATAGTCATGGAACAATTCGTCAGAAAATTACCTAAAAAGTTTAAACATGTTGTACGGATGCCAATTCAGTCATAAACCTTTCAATTTATCCAATTTAGATTTAAACCTTTTGATGATTTACCAATTTAGTCATTCCCATCAATTTTGGTTGACAATCGCTAAAATATACGCCGGTTGTTCGACGTGGCACAACCAATACTGACGTACACAATTTTTTGCATTTTTAAATCTTTCTCAATTTTTTGATAAAATTTTTGAATTTTTATTTTTATTTTCCTTTTTCTTTTTTTCCTTTCTCCTTCTCCGGTCGCCAGGCATCAACAATCGACCACAAGCAACAATGAGCGAGGCTCGACCTCACCGGACGACCCTCGCTAGATCCCAACAAGGTCAAACCTCGCCAGCCTCGCTGCCCCTCGCCTGTAGCCAGTCGCTGGCCATGGCAATCGACAGAGGAAAAAGAAAAAAAAAGAAAAAAATTAAAAATTTATAAAAAATACAGAAAAATAAAAAAATGAAAAAAGATTGTTCATGTCGGCATTGGCCATGCCAAGTTAGACGATCAGTGGTCATGTCAGTGATTCCCGGCTAAAATTGTCAGAAAGAACTACATTAGCAAATCGTCAAAAAGTGTCGTCCCAAGAGATCATCTTCAAGAAAATCATGGCTATCGTCCCAAAAACTTCCGAAGAAATTAATAATCACATTTATTTGGGCTAACTCTATACTGTGAGTTTACACATTATAGCATGCTCGACCTTTGATGCGGGCCATCCTTGAGAGAACATTTCTTTTTGCTGTTGTATTGATCTCGTACATTCTAGGGTTTGCGTACAAAATCAGGGTTTGGAACAAAGCCGCTGTTGTTTCTGTGCCAGACGATGTTCACGGGGGTTAAAGCGATAACAAAGAGTAATGCTTTGATTAAGCATAACGTCGCGACCGAGGTAACCGTCTTCTTAGTCCTTGTTTGTTTCTATATGGCACTGCAGCTACCGATTCAACTCTTCGTTGTGCTCGGTGTTGCGAGAGAGAAAGAGTGCTTCGAATAGGAATGGGACGGACATCCATCTTGTTGATGTCAATAGTGATTCTCGTCGGATAAGTCGCGGAGACAGCGATGTACTTTGTCTGCAACTTCGATGTCGGCCTCCATGAGGATATTGACAGAGCTTCTCCAGGCGTATCTGGGAGCGTATGTGCCTTTGAAGATATAAGGATGACATGGAAATTGTATAGACCTCATACATGAACACACATGTATGCACATAGATCCATGCACATGCTTTGAGCAATCGGTTGACTTTAAATAACTCCTCTTTTTGACGTATCATCATCATAATTTTTGTCACTAATATTCGGATGAAGTTACCTAAAAGTAGAGGCATCCATGGGATTGGTGAATGCATCTTTCATGATCCAATGGCTGACGTTATGATCCCTCTAATTAACTTATTTCTTGGTTCTCAAGGTCAATTTAAGAGGACTTTGACCGGAGATTCAGTCTAGACAAAAACTTCCTTCTTAAGAAATAAACGAGAAAGACAAACTCTTGTTTCTTTAGCTTGACTTCGGGATTTATCGCTTGCAGATTTTGCCGTTTCTCTTCCCAAATGGAAATGCATATCCTACTTCGTTTTTCCCCCCAAGGTCGCACACTTGAAGACGATCCAGACATATTCCAGTTGACGTTAAACTCAAAGTGCTAATCTCTTTGCATATCGTAGCACGAAACACAAAATGAAATATGGGTGTGAAGATTCAAGTCAATTTATTCATTAAATTGAGAGGAAACTAATATAGATATCCTGATAAATATTGTTATACATAGTAGAAAGAGAATGCCGTCAGCATAATAATTACATATTATTAAAGTATGATTGGTCTATTTTGAATTTCTTTCTCTTTACGAAAGCAGTACCCGCTTGTATTTATAAGTTCCTTTGGACAATTGATCAATGCCTAAAACTGTGTTCTAGTTATAACACCCTCAGTTTTGAAGCTCCCCAAATTTCAGAAATCAGAAGATGGTACGAGAGCAAGAGGAGATGCAACTTCTTGGTTTCTTTGGCATCATCAAGGAATCCACCAAGATCGCCTTCATATGGAGGAAGTTCTTCAGCCAAATCACGCTTGCCCTCGTCCTCCCTCTTTCCTTCATCATCTTAGCATACAGCCAGATTTCTGACTTCCTCGTGGAAAAGATCCAGCACGACCTGCATGCACTCAACCACGTCAAAGGCAACAATCCCAAATACAGTAAGCTCGCCAACCTTGGGACCGTGGCTTCGGTCCTCTTAATGCTTGTTTGTTTCTTTATGGTGCCGTAGCTACAGATTCAACTCTTCATTCTCCTTTGTTAGCAATATTGAGATATTTACTTATATCTCACATGATTATGCATATATCTCATTTGATTGTGCATATCTTTGATTGATTATATTTGGTATTTACTAATGTTTATCTTATTAACTTAAATAATCATCCAATAAAGCTTATAAACAGGCTCAAGCTCATGTACTATTTATCGAAATATACAAACAAGAATTTCATAATTTTTCTCTTTAGCATTATTCTTAACTTAGCTTTATATCAGAAGAGAAAGAGTGCTTCAAATAATAACTGGAGTGACATGCTTCTTGTTGATGTCAATGGTGATTCTCTTCGGACACGTCGCCGAGACGGCGATGTTCTTTGTTTGCAAGTTCGACGTCAGCCTCCATGAGAATGTTGTCAGATCTTTTGTCCTATACTTTTGTCCATTTGTCTCATACTTTTGTCCTATCTCCTTGTAAGGCGTGGAAGTCGAAATCCACATTTGAAACTAAATGTCCATACCCCTAACCTCCTGAGAAGGTGGGGAATCAAAGTCTCCACCTCCCTCTTTCCTTGACCACTGGGGAAATCCCAGTGGTTATTGTTCCATGTGTTAATTAGCTTTTCTATAGCAAAGTTCTATTTTCGCGGCAAATAAAGATTATATTAGTAATTGAACAAGAACACAAATGGTACGGATACAGGAGTGAGGGGCTCTTGAAACATAACAAAAACAACATGAAGTAAATGCCAAAGAGGCACAATTCCAATGGTCTTATGGCCTTCTAAATTTGGATCGCAGCGGCGAAAACTCTGATGATTAGACAGCCGTTTGGGTCATCACGGCAGCTTAGTATGCAATTCCATTGGTCTTATCTCTCCTTAGAAATCGCCGATTGTGTTCACGGTTGCGTGGTTGACCTTTAATGCGGGCTATCCTTGAGAATACATTTCTTTTAGCTGCTGTATTTGATTTTGTACATTCTAGGGTTTGTGGTCAAAATCAGGGTTAGGATCAAAGCAGTTGTTGTTTCAATGCTGGAAATGTTTATGGGATTAAAGCCATGACCAAGAGTAATGCTTTGATTAAGCACATCATTGGGACCGTGGTTTCGGTCTTCTTAATGCTCGTTTGTTTCTTTATGGTGCCGTAGCTACAGATTCAACTCTTCATTGTCCTTTGTTAGCAATATTGGGATATTTACTTATATCTCACAGGATTATGCATATATCTCATTTGATTGTGCATATCTTTAATTGATTATATTTGGTATTTACTAATGTTTATCTTATTAACTTAAATAATCATCCAATAAAGCCTATAAACAGGCTCAGGCTCATGTACTATTTATCGAAATATACAAACAAGAATTTCATAATTTTTCTCTTTAGCATTATTCTTAACTTAGCTTTATATCAGAAGAGAAAGAGTGCTTCAAATAATAACTGGAGTGACATGCTTCTTGTTGATGTCAATGGTGATTCTCTTCGGACACGTCGCCGAGACGGCGATGTTCTTTGTTTGCAAGTTCGACGTCAGCCTCCATGAGAATGTTGTCAGATCTTTCTTGGCTGAGCATCTCCAGGCGTATCTAGGAGCGTATGTGCCTTAGAGGATCAAGGATGACATAGAGATTGTATAGACCTCATAATTAATTGAACTTCGTAGGAAAAATTCAGTGTGAGTTAGTCCAATCAAGTTTTTAATTCGTTGATGATTTGTGTTGAATGCAACACGTGTAACTGCGTTTTGTTCAAACATATTCTACAGGTTAAATCAATTCATGAGCTTATTATACATGAGCACATATGCATGCACATAGATCCATGCGCATGCTTTGAACGATCGAATGACTTTTAAATCGTGTCTCTTTCGCCATGACATCATCATAATTTTTTTCAATAATATTAGGTAGAAGTTACCTAAATGTATAGGCATTCATGGGATTGTACTATGTATCTTTCATGATCCAATGGCTGACGTTTTGATACGTCTAATTGACTGATTTCTTGGTTATCAAAGGTCATTCCAAGAGGAACTTGACCGGAGATTCAATCTGGACAAACGCTGCTTGTTTTAGATTGACTTCGGTACCTTCGCTTGCAGGATTTGACGCACAGCCTACTTTGTCAAAATTCGCACACTTGAAGGCGATGCAGATATCTTCCAATTCTTGGACATATGTTGATCCAATTATTTAAATGATAAATCGTCTCTTCTAAGAAGGGTTAATGTTCAATCGAAAGATAAACTCAAAGTGCTAATCTCTTCCAAATATCATAACATGAGACACTAAAAAAAATGAATGGATGTGAAAATTTTTTTATAGAAAGTAACGTTCAAGAAAACAATTTTGGTGGTGAAAAGTTATACAAGAGCAATAAGACCAATGGAATTGCGCAGTAAGCGACCATCAAGACCCAAAAGGTCGTCCAATGATCAGAGTTTTCACCGCTGTGATCAAAATTTAGAGAACTTGATTAAGAGCACAACAGGCCGGCCCTGACGTGAACGATTTATTAAGTTTTTCTGAATTTTTTCTATTTTTAATTTTTGTTTTCTTTGTCTTCATCTTTCTTTTTTTCCCTAACCCTAGGCCGGCGAGGTTGACAGCCGATCCTTGCCAACCACATGCGAGGACTGCATTGTGGCCCTCGCCCAAACCTGGCGAGGGTCACTAAGCTAGGGTTAGAAAAAAAAAGAAAAAAGAAAAGAACAAAAAAAAACGAAAATGAGTAATAGAAAGTTAAAAAAATTTAACATTTAAAAAAAAAATTATTCACGTCAGCACTAGCTATGCCACTTAGGATGGCTGGCGCTGACTAGATTATCATATTAGCGATTTTCAGTCAAAATTGATTGGAATAACTAAATTGGCAAATCATCAAAAGGTTTATGACTAAATTGGGAAAATCGTCAAAAAGTTTTGAAATTATGTTGACAAATTATCAAAAGTTGTGATGAAGTAAATTTATGGAGATTAGATATTTCCTTGTTAGAGAATATCGTTAGAGATATTATTAGATATTATTGATATTATTTAATATTTTGTGATTCTCTAAGATAGCTAATTCCCTCCTATGCATATTGTTCGGTATAAATACCCTCTTCTAATAACTTGTAAAGTCAAGCCAACTGAGTAAAGATGTAGTCTTTATTGATTCTCTTTTCCTCTCTCTTGAAGATCCTAGAATATTTTACATGGTATCACAAACCGTAGCCTTTTCTTCCTTTATGTTGTCTTTAGTCGTCTCATCTTCAGTAACCTCCCAATTTTGTCAACACTCAACAATGCTACTATGGATGTTATTCGTTATGGTACTCTCTTCTAATTGCAAGCAATATTGACGAGCGAAGTCACAGTTAGATATCCAGGTAGCAGAGAGCATCGCAGTCAAGCACAACTTCATTAGGCAGCAAAGATGAGCACCGAGGGTGATGTCATCAAGTATCTAGGTAGCTATGAGCACCAGAGTCCAGCACACCTTCATCAAGTAGCCAAAGATGAGCACTTTGGGGTGATACAGATCAGTTTGCCGCAATTCAAGTTGGGTTTCCACACAATTCTATCTAGGTTATGTGAGAAAGATATGTCAACTTTCTAAGCATGTGTTGCTTTAGTGCTTGTCAAATCCGGTTTGTTTAGTGTTAGGTTCGGCTTACATGGCGCTTCATCATAGACTTTCGAAGAGAGTTGCATCAATCATATGCAACCTGGATGCTCCAGCTTGAGGGGGAGTGATGAAGTATATTTATGGAGATTAGAAATTTCCTTATTAGAGAATATCTTTACAAATATTATTAGTTATTATTGATATTATTTAATATATCTTGATTATCTAAGATAGCTAACATCATTTCCTATGTATATTGTTCGGGTATAAATACCCTCTTCTAATAACTTGTAAAGTCAAGCTAATTAAGTAAATATGTAATCTTTATTGATTCACTTTTCCTTTCTTAAAGATTCTAGAAAATTTTACAAGTTGTATAACTAAATTAGTACGGCTGAAAGGTTTAGAATTGGATTGATGAATCATCGAAAGGTTTATAGCTAAATTGGCCAAATCGAAAGGTTTAGAACTAAATCAACACAAGTACGATAGATTTATGATTTTTTGGTAATTTTTCCCTCTTTTGCCATATCATCATCGTAACTTTTTTACAATAACAGTAGGAAGTAGTCATAAAAAAGTACGGACATCCATGGGATTGGTCTATGTATTTTTCATGATCCAATGGCTAACGTTATGATACGCCTAATTAACTGATTTCTTGGTTTATCAAGGTCATTTTAAGATAAATTTGACAGAGTTCAATCTAGACAAACACATATTTCTTTAGATTGACTTTGGTACCTTCGCCTGCAGGATTTGCCGTTTCTCTTCCCAAATAGCAATGCATAGCCTACTTTGTCTTTTCCCCAAAAGTCGCACACTAACATTACAAATGTTGGACATATATAGTCCCAATGAATTGAATCGTCTCTTCTAAACTCAATTGACGTTAAACTCAAAGTGCTAATCTCTTCCATATATCATAACATATCACACAAATGAAATAGACGGGTGTGAAGATCCAAGCCAATTTATCCCTTAAATTGATAGGAAACTAATATTGATATCCCGATAACTATAATTAAACATAATAGAAAGAGAATGCCGTTAGCATGATAAATTACATTATATAAATGTATGATTACTTTGTTTTGTATGCATTCGTTCCTTCTTTTTTCTTTATGAATACAGTACTGTCATGTCTATATAAGTTCACTTAGACAGTTAATCAATGCGTAACAACTGTGTTCTATTTATAACACCCCCAGTCTTGAAGCTCCGCACATGTCAGATATTAGAAGATGGATCGAGAGCAAAAGGAGATGCAATTTCTTGGTTTCTTTGGCATCATCAAGGAATCCATCAAGATCATCTTCACATGGAGGAAGATTTTCAGCCAAATCACGCTTGCTCTCCTCCTCTCTCTTTCCTTCATCATCTTCGCTTACAGAGACATTTCTCACATCCTCACGGCAAAAATCCAGCACGACCAGCGTGCACTCCCATATACAATAAGCTCTCCAACCCAGCGATCTCGGACATAATTGAGCTGTGTCTATTTTCAGTCGCCAACTACGTCCGTGATCCAATCTTTTCTCTTCTTTCCATGTCCAAGGTCATGTACACTACCGCGTGCGTGTTCACCTTGAGATCCATCACTTTTGGGAGAGCGATAAGCGTCATCCAAAAGGTGGGGAAGAGGCCCATGATCACACTCTTATGGAGTTTTCTTGCTCTCTTCGTCTACATCATCAACATCATCGCGAGTATCCTAATCTGCTATCTCTTGTTTGATCTTATTCACTTTCCTGCCATTGGACTAATCCTAGGGTTCATCCTCCTCACCTTATTCCTCTTTGGGTTGGTGTATGTCAGTGTCATTTTGGACTTGGCAGGTGTGATTTCAGTGCTAGAGGATATCTATGGTCTTCAGGCCATGTACAAGTGCAAGAACCTTGAAGGAAACATATTCCTAAACATATTACGAAAAATGCGGAAAAAACGTGCCCATTCTACGCTTGAATCACTGATCGTTCGAAGTATATTACGTGAAATGAACATACCTCTTTTGCCACAGATTAAGTGCACTTATCACAGCCTCGAGAGAGAGAACAATCCTTGGATTGTTGAACAAAGCCCCTTCTTCTTTGTCCTTTAGTGAGAATTTGTTTTCTGATGAAGAAAAATGCAACTACACACTTTCACACGTTCTTCTTCTTTCTCACACTTTTGCTTTTTTGTGTTCAGAAAGTAATAACTGCCAAATGCGGTTATTTTCTTTCATGGGCTGGGTTCTGGGTTAGCCCATCATGGGCGGCCCATCTTCACAAAGAAAAAACCCATCATCTCCCACTCGCACATGGTGGGCTAAACATTAACTCTCTCTTCTTTGCAATATTCATACTAGCAAATAATCCGTGCGACCAGCATACTTCGAGAGCTCGTTGCAATGCATCTGTTAGGAATACATAGCAGCTCAAAATTGGGTACAACGTTTTCCGAGTAGATATTGTATGCAGTACCCTAGATCAATCAGTCACATTTATATCTCTCTTGATCTCTTTTAGTATCTCGTATATTGTATTCACAACTATAATTTACTTAAAATCATAATTGGTCGACCTGTGAATACAAAAATAAAATGTGACATCATGATAAATTGATCTTCCTCTTTCTTTAAATCTCTCTATTTCAGTCCAGCTCGCTTTTCTAGAAATGTCCCATTAGATCGAATCATTCATGACCATCGGCAACATCCTAAGATAGCGAACACTGAATAGAAACTTTGAGAATAAGTTAGAGTCGTGAGGGCACTTAATGAGAAACTCATATCCTCAAGAGTCTCACACGGCAAGAAGTTGAGATCAAAAACTTTTGCCACTCTTATCGGTCATCTTATGCATACGTAGTATGAAATACGTATTACGGTATTAACTCCTTTCCCGTGGAGCGTATGTCTTTACATTCAATACCGTACAGATGATAATTCAGACATACCCAATGTCTAAACTCGAGTTCGCGTATCTACTCCTCTAAAGAATCCATCAGAACTCACATCTGGCATCATTGACAGATAAAGTAAAATATGTGGGTTATTTTACCTTCGGACATAGTAAATATTATATCCTCATCTTAATATTCAGTTAAGGCGACATTTGTAATTTAAGCTTGAGCTCTCAATTATCACCCAGATAATAAGCTTAAAAAAAATTGTCTCATCTCTATTTATCGCACAGTAAATAGAGGCGATTACCCGTGTAAGTGGGCTAATCTCATCTGTCAGACATACTTACTCGATATAATGCACTAAGCATTAAGATGCATAAATATTAAATAAATTCATAGGCATTAATAATGAGAGAGCAACTCCATTAAATGTGAACACTCAGGGAAAAATACAATATTCAGTACATCACTTTCTACGCAGTCCCAGAGATTTTACATGACCATAGAAAACATCTCTTGGAATTGGCTTCGTCATAGGATCTGCGATCATTCTATGCGTAGATATGTACTGCAAGTTCACATCCTTTCGTGCTACCATATCCTTGACAAAGTTATACTTGGTATCTATATGTTTGGTCTTGCCATGATATTTCGGATCCTTGGTGTATGCTATCGCTGCTTGACTATCACTATTGACTAACAATGAGTTTTCAGCATTCTTAGCAATACCCAAATGATCCAAAAATCTCTTAAGCCAAACACCTTCTTGTACTGCTCCTGACAACGCCACGAACTCAGCTTCCATCGTGGACAATGCTATACATGTTTGTTTCTTACTGCTCCAAGATATGGCGTCATTATTCAGTAAGAATGCAAATCCAGAGGTAGATTTCCTTTCATCTAAATCTCCTCCCCAGTCAGCATCTGAGTAGCCTTCAAGTCGCAGATCCTTGCCTTGATAACTCAGTGAATAATTAGCAGTACCCTTTAGATACCTCATGATTCTTTTGACGGCTTTCCAATGTGCTTGACCTGGATTGGATTGGTACCTACTTACCATTCCAACTGCAAAACATATGTCAGGTCTTGTGCACATCATGGCGTACATTAAACTTCCAATAGCACTAGCATAAGGAACACGTTTCATTTGTTCCTTCTCTCGTGGAGTCTTAGGACACAACCTATGGCTCAATCCTTCACCTTTTGCAATAGGAGTATCCATGGGTTTACAGTCTTGCATACAAAATCGTTCAAGAACTTTATTTATATAAGTCTCTTGCGAAAGAGACAATAATCTCTTGGAACGATCTCTTGAAATCTTAACTCCAAGAATATATGCAGCCTCACCCATATCTTTCATCTCAAAATTGGACGATAACCAACTCTTAATATTATTTACCAACTCCATATTGCTTCCGGCAATCAGTATATCATCAACATATAATGATAAAATCACAAATTGATCTTTGGATCTTTTGATATACACGCAATGATCTTCATCAATCATTTTAAAATCAAACGCCACTATGGCATTATGAAAACGTATATACCATTGTCTCGAAGACTGCTTAAGGCCATATATCGATCTTAGAAGTCGACATACCTTTTGTTCTTGGCCTTTCACAACGAAGCCAACTGGCTGCTCCATGTAAATTTCTTCTTCTAATTCTCCATTTAGAAAAGCAGTCTTTACATCTATTTGATGTAATTCAAGATCCATGCTTGTCACTATTGCCAGAATAAGGCGAATTGAGGTAAATCTCACTACAGGAGAGAAAGTTTCTTCGTAATCAATTCCTTCCTGTTGATTATACCCTTTCGCTACTAGGCGAGCCTTATACCTTTCTATTGAGCCATCGGATTTGCGTTTTATTTTGAGAACCCATTTATTCCCAATAGCTTTGCGTCCTCCTGGAAGATCAACCAGTTCCCAAACATGGTTTGATTTCATTGACTCCATTTCTTCTTCCATTGCAATCATCCATTTTTCTTTGTTAGGGCAATTTTGAGCCTCATTTACATTCCTTGGCTCGTCTTCATCTTGTGGAGCGATCATGAAAGTTTCCCCTTCAATGTCAAAACGTCGTCGGGGAATACTTTTGCGACTTGTTCGCCGTATGGGAGATTGTACACGTGGTATATCATTCTCCATTATGCTCCCACTTGGATTAGATAATGACGGAATCGTCTCATCAAAAGGTTGCAGTTGAGATTGAGTCGAATTCAATTCCTCACTTCTCACATTGCTTCCACTTGGACGAACTTTATCGATTTCACTATCAAGATCCAAGGTTTCAAATAGAGAGTAGTTCTCACCTATTTCGCCCTTCTTAGGAAACTCATTCTCTAAGAATGTGACATCTCGTGATTCAAATTCAGTTATACTCCCACTTTCTTGCTCACCTATAAATACATATCCTTTCGAGGTTTCTGAATACCTTATGAAGATACTCTTCTTACCTCTAGGACCTAATTTCCCATACTTATGAGAAGATTCATGTGTATAAGCGGCACAACCCCAAGGTTTTAGAAAACTCAAATCAGGTTTTCTACTTGTCCATAACTCATACGGAGTGGAAATAACTGATTTTGAAGGCACACGGTTAAGTATGTAGGCAGCAGTCAATAAAGCGTCACCCCAAAAGGTGATTGGTAAGTTAGCCTGCGCCATCATGGACCTAACCATTTCTAGTAGGGTTCTGTTTCTCCTTTCCGCAACACCATTTTGTTGAGGAGTATAGGGAATAGACAACTGTCTTTCTATTCCCTTTTCATCACATAAATTTCTGAACTCATCAGATAGATATTCTCGACCTCGATCGGATCTCAATGCTTTTATTTTCTTATCTAATTGATTTTCCACCAGGTTCATAAATATTTTGAAGCAACTAAAAGCCTCAGATTTATGAGAAATCAAATAGACATATCCGAATCGAGTATAATCATCAATAAATGTGATAAAATAAACAGCCCCATGTCTAGCCCTCACATTCATTGGACCACAAATGTCAGAATGGATTAACTGCAAAGGAAATTCAGCTCTTGTTCCTTTTCCAAATGGTTTCCTTGTTGTTTTCCCAGCTAGGCAGTGCTCGCAAGTGGGCAAATCGACTTTTTCAATATTGCCCATTAAGCCTTCTTTGGCTAATCTATTCATTCGCTGTTGGCCTATATGGCCAAGCCTAGCATGCCATACGTTCACATCATTATCACACGAAGTAGAAGACGTGAAGTGGGAATAACAAACATTGACATTTACAGAATCAACATCCAGTACAATAAAACCATCTAGAAAATAACCACAACCATAATAACTCGTACCTAAATACAAGTCTACGCCATTGTTATGGAAGTTCAAATTAAATCCAAGTCGAATCAACACTAAAACAGACACTAAGTTCCGACGAATTTCCGGAGCATATAATACATCATGTAGGAATAAAGTGCGTCCACCACGCATAATTAACTGGCAGGTGCCAATTCCTTTAACTTCAACTTTGGAGTTGTTCCCTACATAGATCCATTTTGTTCCAGTCGGAACCCGTCGAAACTCCACGAAGGCATCTCTATCCTTCGCTACATGGTCTGTTGCTCCCGAATCTACAGTCCACAAAGGATTAGACTCAGTTAAAAATACAGAACTTGACACATAGACAAAGTTCTCAAGAATGCAAGGGGAGTTTACCTTCTTTGGCTCGCCGCAATCGCGAGCGAAGTGGCCCTTCTTGCTACAGTTGTAGCATTTCACCCTCGACATCTTCTTCTCATGAGGACGCTTTCCTCTTTGGTGTTGTTCATCTCTTGGTTTCTTCCCCGAAGAACTCGCTCTCTTACCTCTCCACCTTCTGAACGAATCAGGACGCTTGCGCTTAGAGCTCGAAGGCCCTTGTGAGCTAGAACCTGCATAGTAAATGTCAATTACTGGCTTATCCGCCAGGAGGCGGTCCTCCTCTAGCTCCAAGTGGCGCATTGCATCCTCAAAGGTTTTGATGTTCTCATTGTGAGTTAGGTGCAACTTCATATGCTCCCAACTTTGAGGTAAAGAACGAATCACTGCTTGCACTTGCTGCTCATCAGTCAGAACATGGCCAGCATCCTTCAGCTCATTAATCATGTTTGACATCTTCCTTAAATGTTGTTTCATGGACTGACCATGTGGCTTCTTATATGAGTCAAATCTTATAGTGAGCTGTCTAAGCTTGGTTACAGATGTATGACCAAACCTTGCTGCCAATGCTCCCCACATCTCCTTAGCATTTTCAAAACGCCTAAACTCTCGCATGACATCATTGTCCATGCTACTCAGCAACGTGATACGAGCAAGGGAGTTCTTCCTTTTCCATACAGCAAATGCATCCTTATCTCTCTTATGTTGTGCAGTGTTTCCGTCTTCAGGCTCTTCCATAACCAGGTTAAGAGCTTCAAGAGCCTCTTGCTCTTCCAGTACATATTGGATTTTCATTTGCCATATTTCATAATTTTCACCGTTAAGCTTCTCTCCTCTGTTCAGTTCAGCAACTATATTCTTTGATGCTGAAGCCATTGAATCTGAACATATCAGACAGACAAGCACGAATTATTAATGCCACTTATTTATGCATTAATTTTACACAAACTGATTATATTAATGAATAATTTCACATAGGCTTTAGATTCGAAAGTTCACTATGTTCCCAATCATCATCAAAAATCCTAATGTGAAATTACCGTTAATGTAATCATTAAGGTAAAATTACGTTCTTTAAAGTTACTAAAACTTTTAGAACTCCCACTCAACTCCATATGATACTAATAAGGTAAATATTAAAACAGAATAGTACTGTAAACTATTCGCAACATGAATATCCATCAACATTCATTTACCCAACATTATGTACATAAGGAATGAATTCATCAAAGAAAATAAACATAAACACCAACATAAAAGGAACTATCCACCTAAGATATCTAACACCAACCTATAGTGAACATATCCATAAGAGCTTACGAAAAATAGATAAACATAATCAGGTGGTGATCCTCTTTCTATAAACTGGAAATGACTCAAGAAAATCCTCAGGAAATTCTATATTCTTCGGCATCCAAATAGAGGCACCCGGAAAACCCCTAGATTCGGGCAACGTATTGCGCCGAGACCGATTCAATGCAAGGGTTGACGTCCATCTTGCCCCGACCCGTATGTACTCTATCATGAATTGCTCCACAATCATCTTATAGCTCGGACCTTCTAAGGTGTCCCAAACCCTATCAATCATTATTCCCAACTCATCAGGAATGGTGCATTTAAGGGCTCCGACCATCACATACTCTGGCATTACGAAACCGTTCCAAATGATATCTTGTATCATTTGGTTGACCTTGATGATGTGTGTCATCATGTCATCATCAGCATCCCACCGGTAAAGAGCAAGCTTGATTCTTAGTTTCTCAAGCTTCTTCTTTTGAGCCTCCGTTCTAGGGATAATAGGGGTTCGATATCTTCGTACCATTATTCCTACAACAAATGCAGAAAAAATAAAAGGATTACTCATAATCCAAGGTACGATACTGCAAGAAACACATTCTGCCCCCTAACAGCATCCTTTTTTTTTTTTTGGGCCGGTCAACGCCGGTCAACGGTGGTCAACGCCGGTCAACGGTGGTCAACGCCGGTCAACGGATAACCGGGTCAGGTCAACGGGTCGGGTGGACTATCGGGTCAAGTCGGATCCGGGTCGGGTCGGGTCTGAAAAACCCGGTTGGGGTAACCGCATGGCTGACGTCACGCTGACGTCAGCCACGCCGCACACGCCCTCATGGCGCGTGCGGTGCACGCGCGCGGGGAGGAACCGCCACGCACGTGCCACGCACGTGCCGGCGAGACCGCCACTTGCGGCGGCGCGTGGAGGCGCGTGCGGCCTCCCCCGGCGGCGTGCCACCCGTCATTTTGCTCGTCTCAACGAGCACTACGACCCTATGCCTTCAAAAATAAAATTTATCACACGGAATTTCGAGAAACGATCCCGAACAGTACGGTCGGGTGTCGGTTTTCATACCCGAGCGTTCGTCGGCGCCGTTTCACAAATTCCGGCCATCAATACGTGTTATGCACATCTACTACGATCAGGAAACAAGAACAATAGCTCTGATACCAATGAAGGAAACATATTCCTAAACATATTACGAAAAATGCGGAAAAAACGTGCCCATTCTACGCTTGAATCACTGATCGTTCGAAGTATATTACGTGAAATGAACATACCTCTTTTGCCACAGATTAAGTGCACTTATCACAGCCTCGAGAGAGAGAACAATCCTTGGATTGTTGAACAAAGCCCCTTCTTCTTTGTCCTTTAGTGAGAATTTGTTTTCTGATGAAGAAAAATGCAACTACACACTTTCACACGTTCTTCTTCTTTCTCACACTTTTGCTTTTTTGTGTTCAGAAAGTAATAACTGCCAAATGCGGTTATTTTCTTTCATGGGCTGGGTTCTGGGTTAGCCCATCATGGGCGGCCCATCTTCACAAAGAAAAAACCCATCAAACCTGATCAAGGGTAAAACGCGGATTTCATTAGCTATCAAACTCTTCCTAACAATTGGGTCAATGCAGTGTTCAACATCTTTATGGCCAATGGATATGGATCCTGGTTTTTAAGGTTTGGGGATGCACTTCTTTGTTTCTTGTTTCTCCTGTTCGGCCTCCTCATGCAAACCGTGATCTACTTAGTGTGCAGGTCGTACCACGACGAGAACATCAACAAGTTGGCGCTGCTTTTGGCCGAATAACTTGACGTAAGGTTACTGGAATGATGTAAGAGCTTGTGGCTGTGACATCCTGAAAAATAGTCCATTTGAAATTTATAAAATACCGAGTTTTATGAATATACTCGTAGTTGGTTCTTACCCGGAACTGATCATTCCTGGGATACTAACCATTAGGGAAAGGCTAATCGGGGAATTAAATTCGTACGACTAAATGAAAATTCGATCGTGAATTGACTTTCGACCATTAAATCGTCGAGGTGATATTTTGAGTCACCGTTGGCCGATCCAAGGATAATCAGGGGTCAGTTCGCCACTGTCACAGTAGTGGATCGCTGGTGATACCGCTGGACCACCAAATGAATTGACGAACGATCCTGAACCTATACCGAACAATCTTGCCCCTCGGATCTAATAATTGATCCTCGCGATTTTATTGACAACCAAAGTCGTTACGGTCTGAATAAATTGCACGTGACTCGATTTATTGTCAGTCACGGGTCGAATATGCGAATTTCCCTAACAAGCCGCCCGTTAGTTTGAGAAACGCTCGAGTTGCGTTTAATAGAATTTAATTATTGAATTTAGCCCAAATTGGACATCGAAAAATTAGGAAGTCACAACGGAATGTTAGGACGACGTTGCGGAAGACACGTGTGATTTTTGGGTGTGCTCGAATCCTTCAGAAAAATTCAATTTGGGCAAGAAACGGAGAAAGTGCCAAAAATACCCATGGGAATTATAAAAGGGTATGGTTTAAAGGGTAAAGGGCATTTTGGTAATTTTCTCCTAACTTTTTGGTTGGACAACTTTACCTTTGAATTTTTGAGAAATTACAAGTTTACCCTTGGATATTTTTGGGTAAGATTCGATCTGGACTGTTGATTTCAAGATTAGATCGAATCTGGACCGTCGGATAAAAAATGTGAGAGAGGGGTATTTTGGTAAATTGCCCTTTTGGTATAAGTGATACTATTTAAGTCAAGACTTATCTTCTGTCTCTCCTCTCTCTCTCCCCTCCCCCATTCGGTTCCTCTCTCCCCTGTGAAACCCCCCCACCGTGAGCTCCTCCCTCCGGTCATCTCTCCCTCCCGCCGTCGCCGCCGCACTGCCGGACCGCCGCCGTGCCGCGCCGTCCTCGTTGCCGCGCCCCCACCAGCCCACGCCGTCCCTCTCCCTCTCGGTTTCTCTCTCCCCTCCCTTGGCTGTGAGCCTTGCCGGTCATGCCCAAGCCCCGCCGTCGCCGTCCAAGCCGATCGCCGCCCACCGGGAGCCGTACACCGTCGCCACCGTTCCCGATTAAGTGCCGCCGCTTTCCGTTCTAGCCGCGATAGTCTATGTTGACACCTAAATTTTGGCACATCACTTAGTGTAATTTGCATAGAAAATTAGGGATTAAATTTTAACCCCTAAACAAAAAATACTTAAATTGCATAACATATAGTTTAAATTCATTTTAGATTAATTGCATTTTGCATCAGATTGGCGGTGACGAACGAGCTTAAATTTCATTGAATGGGACTCGACTCGCGTGAAATGCAAGGGCCGGGAATTACAAGTCAAACGGGCTCTGTTGTTTTATTTTGAGCTTAATTCAGCCCATTATCATTAATTAATTCAGCCCATTTAAATTAAAGCCCAAGCCTAAGCCCATTAGGACTAGAGAGCCCATCTAATTGACCTAGATTAATGCTATATATACATTATTAGGTCAGGATTTTTGAAGGGGGGAACACAATTTTCAGAACACAATTTTAAGAACACAATTTTTGAGGGCACGAGAGACACACGTGAGCGAGAGAAAGAGTAAGAGAGGGGGAGAAGGAGACCGGCACGCCCCGCCGCCGACGCCGCGCCTGCCGCGCGCCTGCTCCCGCCGACGCTGCTGCTGCCGGGCCTGCTGCCGCCGCTCCCCACCACGCGACACCGCTGTTGCTGCCGCCGCTCCCTGCCGGGCCTGCTGACGCCGCTGCTGCCGCGCCTCACACCGCGCGACGCCGCGCCTGTCGCTGCCGCTCCACACCGGTCGCCGCTGCTGCCTCCTGCGCGACGCCGCTGCTGCCGCGCCTCACGTCGCCGACGCTGCTGCTGCCGCCGCTCCCTGCCGCGCCTGCCGTGCACCTGTTCCTGCCGACGCCGCTGCTGCCGCGCCTCGCGCCGCCGACGCTGCTGCTGCCGCCGCTGCTGCCGCCGCTCCCTGCCGCGCCTGCCGTGCGCCTGTTCCCGCCGACGCCGCTGCTGCCGCGCCTCACGTCGCCGACGCTGCTGCTGCCGCCGCTCCCTGCCGCGCCTGCCGTGCGCCTGTTCCCGCCGACGCCGCTGCTGCCGCGCCTCACGCCGCCGACGCTGCTGCTGCCGCCGCTCCCTGCCGGGCCTGCTGCCGCCACTCCCCACCGCGCCTGTTGCCGCGCCTGTTGCCGCGCCTGCTGTGCGCTTGCTCCCGCCGACGCCGCTGCCGTCGCTCCCCGCCGTGTCATCGCCGCGAGCCGCCGTCGCCCCCGACACCGCGCCGCCGGTCCGCCGTTCGCCGTTCATCCTGATCCGCAAGTTCGAATTTGGAAATCATCTGCAAATTAGGTAATTGGACATTATCTGTTATTTTTCAGAATATTTAATTTACTAATTTGAGTGTTTGAATATTCTGTGAATATTGTGTGGATTGCTAGATGTTTTAGGATAATGTTTTGCCTTGTTCGCAATATTTTTAAATATTCAAAATTAGGAAATTTTCCTAATTCAGCAACGTATCTGGACGACTATCCGACCTTATCCCTAAGGTACGATACGCGGCGATACGGAAAATCATTATCCTATCCGCAATCACTTGGGTACGATAATGATTTTTATCTACTTTCCAAATTTGAACGATCGACTTTCCGTCAATATCCGTGACCCTATAGATATGACTGATAGTTCGATTTTTGTGCCTAATCCGAGTTTGAAACGAATCTTGTGGATCGTGTGGCTGTTTTAAATGTGGATGATATCTCTGTTTAAATTGTCTTTCCTTTTCAAATAAAAAAAGAAAATTCAAAAAATATCAGTTAGGATTTGAATTTGAGTTTTGCATGTTTAGGGAATCCTAAATATATCTAGACGATAGAATAATTATTTAATTTAAATTAGGACTTGAGATAATCTATTTCCTAGTTTAAATTAAGTAATTTTCTAATCTTAATAGATTATTTAGGTTATTTTTTTTAATTCCGAATTTTCATGAAAACCCAAAAAAAAAGAATGAATTGTTTTATGGTAGATTAGGATAGATTACATTCTTAATTTAAGTAATTCATTATTTCGAATTTTAACAAAAATCCCAAAAATAAGTCATGTTAGGATATGTTAAGTCATCATAGGTTGCATGTTAATTTAGGCATATTTTTATTCCGAATTTCATCAGAAAATACCAAAAATAAATCATTTGCCCGTCATTAGAATTAGGTCACGTCGTCGCATGACATATAGTTTGCATGCTAGATTGCATTACTTGCATGTCATTTTTGCACGTCATTGCATGTAGATTAGGTTTCATTTAAATAAGCGAAAATCCAAAAAATATTGAGTGAATTCCTTGTTAATTAGAAATCATATTAGGTTGTTGATGTGATTTTCTAGCTAATAATGCAGATGCTTACGTTGCTCCAAGGTAAGTAATTCTTCCAACTTGCAATTTATTTAATGCTTTCTTGAGTGTTAAATTGGTGGTTTGCGCACCCGCATGAACACTTCACATGTTAGTGACTAAGTTAAAATGGATCCAGATTGCTTGCCAAAATATTTTTGAAAAGAAAAGGTACCGAAAGGGCGTTAGACTAGATCTAGCGTAATCAAATCCCCGGGCTTAGAATCTCTGGTTCGTAGGAATAAAACATATCTTCCTATGTTTTATTTAGGTTTCTAATCGACCTACCACAAATAGATTAGTGGCGACTCCAAGCATGAAAACATTTGCATGTTAAAAACTTAAACCCTAAGTTGCGAATTGGTAGGGCTTGGGAGGGCTCGAGTTAGGTTTAGTCCTAATAATCCATTAGCCTAAGAGGAAAAATTTTAGGTCGCGACAGCTTGGCGACTCCGCTGGGGACTTGAGTTAAAACTAAACTCTTAGTGGACTTAGGCCAGTTTTTCTTTTTAAAAAAAAAAAATTTTTTTGCTTGGCAGCGAGGATCCCAGGTACGTCCCTAACATTTTAGGTGTTAAATGTTTTTGCAGAATGGGAGGTATAAGGGGAGGCGTGATTGTTAACCCTTGTTTTGCAGGGAGGTGTTTGAATGAATGGTTTATTTTATGCACGAAGCGCTGTATGATATAACTTGTTGTGCATGCCTTGCATTTACACTACACCGCACACACTTCCCGCTGCCGGACCTGGGCGGCACAGGTTTAGGATGGTACTGAGAAAACGGACACCCCGACCACACCCGCGTGGTATGGGTCGCCTTTCTTGGTCCCGAAAATTCTTTCATGGTGTCATTGAATACCTACCACGGTTGCACCCTTTGCAACCCGGGTCGGCTCTTTGACTAAGCCGGAGTCAGGGAAATCCCAGCCTAACCACCACCATGACTGGTTTAGCTCGGTAATCCTCATGTCTCCATTTTGCAAGCCAGAGTCTAGATAGAAATCGAACCTCACATTTCATGCGCATGTCTATGTGATTGCCATCATTCTACCGGGTGAAGTAAGATTTCTAAACCTTTATCTCGCAATTTATTTATGTTTCGTATTTTCTTTGGTCGGTCCATGATGGGTCTAGATCGGTCTTCAATTCGAAAGTAATAATCATTGAGTCCTTTGAAAATAAAAAAAAGAAGAAAGAAAGCTCTCTCGGAGAATTTATTTTCAATCTGTCTTTATTTTCCTAGATGTGTCATAGGTAATTATTTTCCTACGAAATTTGCTGTCATCTTTCTTTTACAAAAAAAAGGGGGGCTTTAGAGAATTTGTTTTCAGTCCATAGTTTCTAGGGAGTCTCACTTTTTGTTTTTCATAGTTTTATGATTAGGGATTTTGGTGCTTCTATTTCCTAGGTTGTGTCTAGGGCGTCATTTATATTTCTTTGCCCATATCACTTTTCATAAAGTCTCGTCCATAAACGAATATTGTCATGAATAAACAAAAAAAGACTAGAAGCGTGTCATGGACCAACCTTGTCTTGACCATATGCTTATTTGGTTCATTTCTTTTACATCAGGTAGCTACGGACCGATCACGATCGCCCATTCGTACACGGTCGAGAGCCAGAATGGCCGATCAAACCGACTTGCAAGAGCGTGTTGTTGGTGTGGAAGACCAAATCAAGCAACTTGTCATCGCGATGCAACAAATGTCCGCTGAGATCAAAGCTCTCCGGTCGGTTCCCGTTTCGCCATCCCTCGAAGCATCAATCCCAAAGCAGAAAATCAGAAAGAGTGTCGATGTTGACGGAGATGACGATATTCCTGATTTAGAAGATGACCCCGTCCAGATCATCGTCAACAAAGACAAACCTGATGAACGGGTCAATAAACTTGAAGAAAGAGTGAAGCAGCTGGAAGGTTCGCAAGATTCACCTTCGATTGATCTGTCCCTGTACTCACAGATCAAAATCCCAAAGAAGTTCAAAATGCCGGATTTCGACAAGTACAATGGCACCACGTGTCCAAAAGCCCACCTACAGCTCTATCACGTACAGATGACTTCATATGTTGATAACGAACTCCTGATGATCCATGCCTTTCAAGCAAGTTTGACGGGTCCTGCTTTGAACTGGTATCTCATGAAGAAGATAAATGGCCTCAAAACTTGGAAAGAAGCCAGTGAAGCATTCTTGAAGCAGTACAGATTCATAACGGACATCATTCCTACCCGTGATGATCTCGAGCGTGCTCAGATGAAAAAGACTGAGTCCTTCAAAGACTATGCTATCAGATGGAGGAATTTAGCTGCTCAGGTTGTCCCAGAACCCATAGACAGTGAGTTAAAGAGGATGTTCGTGAAAACTCTCCCATTCGAATACCGTAATCGGATGGTTGCCATTCCGGCTGACAACTTCAACCAACTCATCCCCATAGGCGAACAAATTGAGATAGGGCTGAAAGATGGATGGTTTGTCGAGCCATCCTCCTCGACCAGAAGATTTGGTGCGAGAAAAGAGAAAGAACCGGCAGCTGAAGTGAATGTGGCTTATAACCAACCGAGCAGGCGAAATGCTAACTCCGCCCCAGCAATCCAAGTAGCAGAAGCTCAGCAACAAAACTCGGGTCGTCAACCTTTTCAGAGGAGGAACAACAGGAGGCAATTCACCCCCCTCCCCGGATCGTTGTCTCAAGTATTGACAGTGCTCCAGAAGAAAGGCTTGCTTACTACTGAGCCAAAGCGACCCAATCCCGAGCAGTTCTATAACTTCGACCCGTCAAAGAAATGTGATTATCACATGGGTGAGCTGGGACACTCAACCGATGATTGCTATGCCCTCAGGCACCGAATCCAGAACCTCCTAGATACGAAGGCTTTCTCATTTCAACCTGCTAAACCGAATGTTCAGAGCAACCCACTCCCTGATCACGCAGGCAATGTGAATGCCATATTTAGCTTCGACGCTGGTCGAATCAAGAATGTTAAGGTGTATACTACTGACGTCTACGGTGAGTTAGTGAAAGCCGGTTGTTACCCGAGTAATGAGGACCTTCCCCTTGCCATCATGAGAGAAAGAATCTCAAGAATGGTAGAAGCTGGGATGATCGTTTATGCTAACCACACTGGCATCATTTCCACTATCTCTGAAGTGGTTATTAATTGGGAGGAGGAGTTTGCTTCACTGAACACCAGGAGCGACAAGGGCGACCCTCTGCCTGAAGACATGCCTCCGCTTGAAGACGCGTCCGATAATGAAGAGATCATTGTAAGCACGCCTACAACTGATGAAGGGATAGTGATCGAGATACCTCAACCGTATGAGTACAGTGATAACAAGGCGGTTCCTTGGTCCTACAGTCTCGATGTCGACTTAGTTACCAGATCTGGGCGTTCCTACGGCCAAGCTAATGCTCAACCTGCAAAACCTATTACTGATGAAGAAGCCAAGGAGTTCCTAGCCGTGATTAAGGCTAGCAAATACAACATAGTTGAGCAATTACGCAAGCTGCCCGCACAAATCTCTCTGCTTGAGTTACTCCAGACATCTGTCAAGCATCAGAAGGCCTTAATGAAGGTGTTAAGTGAAGTCCACGTGCCAGAAACGATCGATCATGACAAATTAGAGGAATTTGTGGGTTCTATACTCCTCAAGGACCTCATAGCCTTTTTAGATGAAGAGTTCCCTCTGGAAGGGAGGGGGCATACCAAGGCACTCTACATTTCTGTCAAATACAAGGCCTCGCATATAGCCCGGGTACTCATCGATAATGGATCAGCCTTGAACATCTGTCCTCTGGCAACTTTACACCGGCTCAAGATAGATCCTTCTAAGATAAATTCTGCGAAGACCTCCATTCGAGCCTTTGACGGAACGAAGAAAGAAGTGATGGGAGAAATCCACCTTGACATACAAATTGGACCAACGGTGTTTAATGTCCTATTTCAAGTGATGGACATTCCCACTGCATTCAATTTTCTATTGGGACGTCCATGGATTCATACTGCTGGAGCCGTGCCATCCAGTCTACATCAGATGGTGAAGTTCGTCGTGGAGAGAAAGTTAATTACAGTTCACGGTGAAGAAGAGCACCCAATTTACCACGCAACGGCTATCCCCTATATTGAGCCTGATTGCAAAATAGAATCGAGCTATCAGTCGCTCGAGCTCGTATCAACCATACATGCGTCTAGAGGATCATCACCGCCTATTCCTGAGGTGTCAAATGCTGCAGTCATGATTGGAAGGGTAATGGTCTCTCATGGCTTTACTCCGGGTGAAGGCCTTGGTAGAAATGGTCAAGGTATCCGCCAACCGGTGGAAGTTTCTCAGAGGCCCCGCATTACTGGGTTGGGATACCTGGGGTCAAGCGAGCCAAATGATGGGGGACGTGGTCGAGGTCGAGGTCGAGGTCGAGGTCGAAGAGACGGGCAGAATAGACAGCGATTCGAAGAAGAGCCAAATGGTGAAGAACGTGGGCGTGGAATTACCCAAAATAATGGAAAGCTTGGGCGTGGTAGGTTGTTTCCACACATCCACACCACATTCCCGAGCCCTGCAAGAATGATGCATGAAGAGAAGGAGGTGATCGACACTTTGGGGCAACCAAGCGGCAAGTTCGATTATTATGTAAAATACTCAGCACCCCCGAGTTTCTATGTCGACCCCCGTGACATTGTCCCGGATGGATGGGGAGGTATGGATGATCCAACACCTCTAGTGACAGAAAATCCTGATGATGCAATGGAGGGAATCACTGCCCTGTTCGATGATTTCTTCATTGGAGCTATCGAGGAAGGACTGTTGGAGGGAATGGGCATTGGCCCGCAAGAGTAACACATTTACTTTTTTCGCACACTCCCCTACGCGGGAATTTTTACTGCTTTTTAGGACTTGCCCCGTCTTGGGAGCTGCTTTTTAGTACTTTTCATTTCTAGGATTTGATTATTGCAATTTCCATTCCAATAAATGTAATTCATTTGGTGATAATCAATGAAATTACAAGTTATTTTCGTTTTGAGGGCATGTTGAGGTACATCAAACCAGCCCGGTAATGATATCCAACCGATAAAATAAAATATAGTCCAAGGAGAATTCTGAGGCCTAGGCTTCTTCATGCTTCCTCGTGTTAAAACCTTTTTGAAAAGAATTTCAAAATAAATAAAAATAAATAAAAAAATATACTGTTTAGCCCTGTTTGTCCTACTGAACCCCCTACTTTATGTTTCAAGGGCAATTTTGTGACACGTAAGGGTATGGGGACGGTCCAATCTGATGAATTATGTGCCACCGAACCTGATCTCGATGACACCAATGAACTCGAAGATTCCTCGGACCTTCGGCGTGATCTAGAGCATCATGAAAGACCTAAAGTCCTAACGGTAGACCAAACTATCACTGTCAACTTGAGTGATTCCGGAGAACCCAAAGAGGTGAAGATAGGGGCAACCCTTCCCGAAGGTGAAGCTAAACGCCTGGTCCAACTGCTGAAGGATTACCGGGATATCTTTGCCTGGTCGTATGTCGATATGCCGGGTTTAGACCCTTCTATCGTGGAGCATAATCTACCTACTAATCCGGACATGCCGCCCAAGAAACAGAAGCTGCGAAGAACCAAACCTGAGCTTTCGAAGAAGATAGAGGAGGAGGTCATGAAACTTTTGAAAGTAGGGTTTATTGAAGTCACCCGATACCCCAGTTGGGTGGCCAATATTGTGCCAGTCATGAAGAAGGATGGTCGAGTTCGGGTTTGCATTGACTATCGCGATCTAAACAAGGCCAGTCCTAAAGACGATTTCCCATTGCCACATATAGACGTTTTGGTGGACAGTACTGCAGGGTTCGAGCTGTTTTCCTTCATGGATGGTTTCTCGGGTTATAATCAGATAAAAATGAAGGACGATGATAAGGAGAAAACGGCGTTCATCACTCCTTGGGGGACATTCCACTATAAGGTCATGCCTTTCGGCCTTAAAAATGCCGGGGCAACATATCAACGGGCAATGGTGACGCTCTTCCATGATATGATGCATAAGGAGATTGAGGTCTATGTCGATGACATGATCGCCAAGTCTCGACCTGGAAGGAGTCACGTCGATACTTTGAAGAAATTATTTGAGAGACTTCGTGAGTTTAAGCTCCGTCTCAACCCAGCAAAGTGCGTATTTGGAGCAACCTCGGGCAAATTACTTGGGTTCATCGTAAGCAGTAAAGGCATTGAGGTTGATCCCTCTAAAGTGAAGGCTATATGTGAGTTACAACCCCCATCGACCGTGAAAGAAGTGCGAAGCCTCCTGGGTAGATTGAATTACATAGCCCGTTTTATTTCTCAGCTCTCCGCAACTGCTAAGCCCTTCTTCAAACTTCTAAGGAAGAATGCTCAAGTGGAATGGGACGATGATTGTCGGGAAGCGTTTAATGAATTAAAACGGTACCTGATGAAACCACCAGTGCTAGTCCCACCAATGCCAGGCCAGCCTTTGATCCTTTACCTCACGATTCATAGTGAGTCTTTAGGTGCGATGCTAGCCCAGAAAAGTCCTGAAGATGGAAAAGAGCAAGCCATTTATTACCTAAGCAAGAAGTTCACCGTCTCGGAGTTGAATTATTCTGAAGCTGAGAAGACTTGCGCTGCGCTAGTATGGGTGCTCCATAGGCTGCGACAATATACACTGCATCACTAGACTTTGCTTGTAACTGAGAACGATCCCATTAAGTATTTACTTGATCAGCCAGCTTTGGTAGGGAAGTTAGCCAAGTGGCAGATTTTAATTTCAGAGTTTGATATCCAGATGAAGCCACAGAAGTCAGTTAAAGGTCGAGTAATTGCTGATGTGTTAGCTGAAAATCCTGGAGTCCCTGATGATGATAGATATTCTCCAGAAGATCGCATTTTGGTAATAAAGGAAGACACATGGACCATGTTTTTCGATGGAGCTGTAAACTTGGCCGGTTCTGGCACTGGGGCAGTTTTAATATCCCCAGATGGGCAACATTATCCAGTAGCAGCAAAGTTGGTGTTCCCCTGTACCAACAACATAGCCGAGTACGAAGCTTGCATCCTCGGACTCCAAGCCGCAGTGGAAATGGGAATAACCAAGTTGAAAGTGTTTGGTGATTCTGCTTTGATTATTCTCCAAACTGTGGGAGAGTGGAAGACGAGAGACACCAAACTAGTGCCGTACCATGAATACCTCGAAGAAATCATAAAAGAATTCGAAGATATCTCTTTTGAGTACTTATCGAGGTCTCATAATCAGTTTGCTGATGCGCTAGCTACGTTATCATCCATGTTGCAAGTGATTGATGGGTTAGAGATAGAACCCTTGAAGATCGAAGTCCTGACAAAACCGGCCTACTGTATGGTTGTGACCAGAGAACCTGACGAAAAGCCATGGTATTACGATATCATGAGTTACATCCAGAGACAAGAATTTCCTGAGGGAAGCACCCCGGCCGACAGGAAGTACATAATGAAAATGGCTTCAAAATTCTTTGTTAGTGGTGAGAAGCTGTACAAAAGATCATATGATTCAATCCTATTGAGATGTGTGGATGCGGTTGAAGCTACCAGAATCATGCAAGAAGTACACGAAGGGATATGTGGTCCACACATGAATGGCCACATGTTAGCTAAGAAGATCATGAGGTTGGGTTATTATTGGCTCAGTCTTGAGAGTGACTGCATCCAACATGTTCGAAGATGTCATCGTTGTCAGGTTCATGGGGATAAGATAAATGTTCCCCCGACGGAATTACATCAGCAGTCTGAGCCATGGCCCTTTTCAATGTGGGGCATCGATGTGATTGGTCCAATTAATCCTAAGGCGTCAAATGGACACCGATTTATCCTGGTCGCGATTGATTATTTCTCTAAGTGGATTGAGGCGGCATCTTATGCAAACGTCACCACGAAGAATGTTGTAAAATTCATCAGGCGAGACATAGTCGCTCGTTATGGTGTCCCTGAGGCTATCGTCACTGACAATGGGACAAATTTGAACAACAAGTTCATTGATCAGTTGTTCAACGAGTTCAAAATTCGGCACCTGAATTCATCTCCTTATCGTCCACAGATGAATGGAGCAGTTGAAGCCGCTAACAAGAACATCAAGAAGATTTTGGCCAAAACGGCTGAAAACTATTGTGACTGGCATGAAAGGTTGCCATTTGCACTAATGGCGTATCGAACTTCGATCCGAACCTCTGTCGGAGCAACTCCTTTTTCCTTGGTGTATGGCATGGAAGCGGTCCTACCCGTCGAAGTAGAGATCCCTTCCTTGCGAGTCTTGTCTCGAGTGGAGTTGTCCGAGGCGGAATGGATGCGACAAAGGCATGAGCAGTTGAACCTAATTGATGAGAAGCGATTGAGAGCCATTTGCCACGGTCAAACCTATCAGCAGAGGATAGCTAGATCCTTCAATCAAAAGATGCGTCCAAGACACTTCGAGGTAAATGATCTAGTCCTAAGGAAGGTACTGCCAGTCTTTCCTGTTCCCGGAGGAAAATTTGCCCCAAACTACATTGGTCTGTATGTGGTTAAAAAGGTGTTTCCCGGAGGTGCCCTGATCCTCGCAGAAATGGATGGTCGTGAGTTCTCCACTCCTGTTAATTCTGATGCTATGAAGATCTATTATCCCTGATGGAATTTAACATTTTGCAGCAAAAGTTTTCAAAAGTTTGGTTTTATACTCTGAATTGCAAACATTGCATTTATGAATAAATGGTTTCAATCAATTTCAAGTTAAGATGTTTGCATTGGCTTTAATTTCTGCATGGTTATTTGTCAGTTTGTATCATCGATTTCAAAAGGGGAATCTATTTGGACAATCTGATAACTCATGAGGAATGAACTAAATGTGTTGAATGAGGTACATCGGGATGATGAAAGGCAAACCCTATCCTATACACAGTCCCGTGCACTAATCTCCAGTGAGTTGAGCGAAGAAAAATTCCATGTCTGCAAGGCAAAGGGTTATCTCGCAAAAGGTACGGCAACTGAAATGACGAGAGGCGGTTCATTTCTCTATCCCAAACACTACAGGTTATCCATTGTTTCGCCACTTTGAGCCTAAACACTTGGAGAAATTCATTCAAATTACCCCTGTCAAGAACCACCCCACATCGGGGCAAACTGGAGGTAAGTCAGCGTCATAAGGTGAAAAATGAGTAGAAATTTTCATACTCTCACTTGCATCAATCTTCGAGTGTTGCTTTTTCAAATGAATTCACGTGAAGTTCAAGTGCTTTAGGATGACGAAGAGCATTTCTTTCTCTATCCTATACACATTTTATCCTTTGCTAAGCCCAATTGAGCCTGCAAATTCATTTCTTAAACCCAGTTGGTGATCATCCCCCACACTGGGACAAGGCAAAAGTCATCATTGTTCAGGCAGCATATCCGGAGCGCCGATAAAAGACGAAGACCCTGAGAGTCCAAATGTTAGTCATTCAGTCAAAACAAGCCAAAGTGTGACTGGCCAATGTATGCATTATAGACAGTGTGTGTCAAAAAAAAATTAGAGGGCATGAAAAAGCAGTGTGCCTGGTAAAAGCAAGGCCAATGCCCGTGAAAGAAAAGAAATGAAAAAATGGAGAAAAAGTGAAGACTTTGGATTAGAAAATGTTGAGATGTGTCGAAGTCACAAAAATATCCAGAGTTTTAAAGAGTCAAGTGATAAGCTCTCAAGGCCAATGGAACATATACCGAGAAGATAATCCCTGGTGAAGAAGAAGACCGGTGATAATACCGAGATGATCACCAACTCTCACCCCAATTATACACATTTTGAGCCTTATGATCCATTCATTTCTCAACCCATAAGCCTAGCCTGCATTACGTCCCTTGCAAAATCTCTTCAGATTAGGGCACTTGAACTAACGTAGAGTTTCTGATGTTTATAAGCTTAGCTCGAAGAAGTGCGAGCAAGTCCATTTCTATCTCATTTTGCAGGGTTCTTGACTTGTAAACTCGGAGACAATTGCAGAGTATTTTCTTTCAATAGCCTTGACTCGAAGAGTCTCTTTTGCTAAGCCATTGACCAAACCCATGTTACGGTCCTAACGAAGACCTCTCAGATCGGTAAAGTCGTACTGCTTGCGAGAATACTCGGACCCTTGTCAACATGATGATGGTGAGATGGAGCGATTCTCCATAAATCAGCCTTTCGATGAGAATGAGAGAAAGCCCTTTTGGACCGGAAGTCCCTCATTCGACATTTTCAAGATATCCGCTTGTGAATTCGGATTGTCTTGTCATGATTTTCCCCCAGCGAAGTTTGTAATGCTGATTTGACAAAACCATCGTACATGAAAATCAGTTGAAATCATAGTGCATGTGTATATGTATTCTTGACAGTCTGCGAATGCGTATTACATGTTACGTAAAATCGTGTCTAACAGGAGACACACCTTCAGAGTTGGAGATGTCACCAGGTAAGTATATCTCTATCCCAAGGATGTCTATGACTATCTAGGTATCCCTAACCTGTTCAAGCAATTGTCAGGTCCCACATTTGATCATTTTTGCGATCTCTAAATGCCTTTGATTGTGTTCAGGTGTCTATTGATCAAACCTTTTCAAGTACTTCTGATGATATCCAGGTACTTTGTCAAGGAACTCTTGAACACTTGGGCTAGCCCCTTTGTTCATCAAATCACAGATTTTCATACAATCTCGAGAAGATTCCCCCGTTACATGACTATGAGCAGGTATAGGCATGGCGGCCAAATCTTTGCATATGAGCAGGTATATGTAAAGGTCGGAATATTCTCCCCAGATCTCAGGTATTCTCCCGCTTCTCACCTATGAGCAGGTATAGGTGAAGCGGCCAAATCTTTGCATGTGAGCAGGTATATGTAAATATCAGAATATTCTCTTATTATCTCAGATGTTCCCCCGCTACTCACCTATGAGCAGGTATAGGTGAAGCGGCCAAATCTTTGCATATGAGCAGGTATATGTAAAGGTCGGAATATTCTCTCAACCCCAAGTGTTCTCCCGCAGTTCACTTATGAGCAGGTATAAGTGAAGAGACCAAATCTTTGCATATGAGCAGGTATATGTAAAGGTCAGAATATCCTCTTGATTTCAAAAATTTCCCCCGCAATTCACTTATGAGCAGGTATAAGTGAAGCGACCAAATCTTTGCAAACACCTAGAGAGATGTATAGGTAGTTCGTAAGGATCGGAACTATTCTCACGAATCCAAATGATGATTGGATACGTTGAGCTTTCTTCGTGTGTTTTGACTTAACTGCAGATCACCGAAGTTCATCAACGCATATCAGGCAAGACCTATGGGACTAAGCCCATACATTTGCCAAAACAACATACAAGTTGAAGTTGTGCCTCGAATTGCATTATCTCGCTCCTGTCAGGTAAGTAATTCCAGGTATGTTTTCTACTCATGTCAGCATGCATCATTTCTTAATGCATTGTAAAATGGGATTCATAATCCCGACAAAAACAACATTCATTGCATTTGCATGGTTGAAATTTAGGTATCATTTAGTCTTTGAATGCAACCTCTACGAGCTTACCTTCAAAGAGGGGCAGCTGTTGACACCTAAATTTTGGCACATCACTTAGTGTAATTTGCATAGAAAATTAGGGATTAAATTTTAACCCCTAAACAAAAAATACTTAAATTGCATAACATATAGTTTAAATTCATTTTAGATTAATTGCATTTTGCATCAGATTGGCGGTGACGAACGAGCTTAAATTTCATTGAATGGGACTCGACTCGCGTGAAATGCAAGGGCCGGGAATTACAAGTCAAACGGGCTCGGTTGTTTTATTTTGAGCTTAATTCAGCCCATTATCATTAATTAATTCAGCCCATTTAAATTAAAGCCCAAGCCTAAACCCATTAGGACTAGAGAGCCCATCTAATTGACCTAGATTAATGCTATATATACATTATTAGGTCAGGATTTTTGAAGGGGGGGAACACAATTTTCAGAACATAATTTTTTAGGGCACGAGAGATACACGTGAGCGAGAGAAAGAGTAAGAGAGGGGGAGAAGGAGACCGGCACGCCCCGCCGCCGACGCCGCGCCTGCCGCGCGCCTGCTCCCGCCGACGCTGCTGCTGCAGCCGCTCCCTGCCGGGCCTGCTGCCGCCGCTCCCCACCACGCGACACCGCTGTTGCTGCCGCCGCTCCCTGCCGGGCCTGCTGACGCCGCTGCTGCCGCGCCTCACACCGCGCGACGCCGCGCCTGTCGCTGCCGCTCCACACCGGTCGCCGCTGCTGCCTCCTGCGCGACGCCGCTGCTGCCGCGCCTCACGTCGCCGACGCTGCTGCTGCCGCCGCTCCCTGCCGCGCCTGCCGTGCGCCTGTTCCCGCCGACGCCGCTGCTGCCGCGCCTCACGTCGCCGACGCTGCTGCTGTCGCCGCTGCCTGCCGCGCCTGCCGTGCGCCTGTTTCCGCCGACGCCGCTGCTGCCGCGCCTCACGCCGCCGACGCTGCTGCTGTCGCCGCTCCCTGCCGGGCCTGCTGCCGCCACTCCCCACCGCGCCTGTTGCCGCGCCTGCTGTGCGCTTGCTCCCGCCGACGCCGCTGCCGTCGCTCCCCGCCGTGTCATCGCCACGAGCCACCGTCGCCCTCGACACCGCGCCGCCGGTCCGCCGTTCGCCGTTCATCCTGATCCGCAAGTTCGAATTTGGAAATCATCTGCAAATTAGGTAATTGGACATTATCTGTTATTTTTCAGAATATTTAATTTACTAATTTGAGTGTTTGAATATTCTGTGAATATTGTGTGGATTGCTAGATGTTTTAGGATAATGTTTTGCCTTGTTCGCAATATTTTTAAATATTCAAAATTAGGAAATTTTCCTAATTCAGCAACGTATCTGGACGACTATCCGACCTTATCCCTAAGGTACGATACGCGGCGATGCGGAAAATCATTATCCTATCCGCAATCACTTGAGTACGATAATGATTTTTATCTGCTTTCCAAATTTGAACGATCGACTTTCCGTCAATATCCGTGACCCTATAGATATGACTGATAGTTCGATTTTTGTGCCTAATCCGAGTTTGAAACGAATCTTGTGGATCGCGTGGCTGTTTTAAATGTGGATGATATCTCTGTTTAAATTGTCTTTCCTTTTCAAATAAAAAAAGAAAATTCAAAAAATATCAGTTAGGATTTGAATTTGAGTTTTGCATGTTTAGGGAATCCTAAATATATCTAGACGATAGAGTAATTATTTAATTTAAATTAGGACTTGAGATAATCTATTTCCTAGTTTAAATTAAGTAATTTTCTAATCTTAATAGATTATTTAGGTTATTTTTTTAATTCCGAATTTTCATGAAAATCCAAAAAAAAAAGAATGAATTGTTTTATGGTAGATTAGGATAGATTACATTCTTAATTTAAGTAATTCATTATTTCGAATTTTAACAAAAATCCCAAAAATAAGTCATGTTAGGATATGTTAAGTCATCATAGGTTGCATGTTAATTTAGGCATATTTTTATTCCGAATTTCATCAGAAAATACCAAAAATAAATCATTTGCCCGTCATTAGAATTAGGTCACGTCGTCGCATGACATATAGTTTGCATGCTAGATTGCATTACTTGCATGTCATTTTTGCACGTCATTGCATGTAGATTAGGTTTCATTTAAATAAGCGAAAATCCAAAAAAATATTGAGTGAATTCCTTGTTAATTAGAAATCATATTAGGTTGTTGATGTGATTTTCTAGCTAACAATGCAGATGCTTACGTTGCTCCAAGGTAAGTAATTCTTCCAACTTGCAATTTATTTAATGCTTTCTTGAGTGTTAAATTGGTGGTTTGCGCACCCGCATGAACACCTCACATGTTAGTGACTAAGTTAAAATGGATCCAGATTGCTTGCCAAAACATTTTTGAAAAGAAAAGGTACCGAAAGGGCGTTAGACTAGATCTAGCGTAATCAAGTCCCCGGGCTTAGAATCTCTGGTTCGTAGGAATAAAACATATCTCCCTATGTTTTATTTAGGTTTCTAATCGACCTACCACAAATAGATTAGTGGCGACTCCAAGCATGAAAACATTTGCATGTTAAAAACTTAAACCCTAAGTTGCGAATTGGTAGGGCTTGGGAGGGCTCGAGTTAGGTTTAGTCTTAATAATCCATTAGCCTAAGAGGAAAAATTTTAGGTCGCGACAGTCTAGAACGCGGGCAAGTCGCGCTCTAAACCCAATTTAGGATTTCGGGTATCGACGGATAATTTTTGGGCGAAATCTGGTTTAAATTTAGTGCGATTTTGCATGACTTAGGAGTGGAATTAGGTGGCGGGCCTTAGGTTTGAATTCGGACAATTTTTATTGGAAATTGGAGGACAACAGTGAGCTGTGGAATACTGTTCATGGGGCTGTGATGGGCCGATCAGGACACAAGTTGGATTTTTAGAACCGAAAATTAATAGCGAGAAAGTCTCTTGAAGGACCTGAATCGATTTGAGGCCGTTTGGTTAGAGAAAAATAATGATTTCTGTATTTTACGTGCATTTGTAATATAATTAGGTTGTGGTGGTGAAATTGAATGTGTGATTGTGCAATTGATTGATTTGATTATGTTTGTTAGGTGCACGCTTGGGCCAGATTGTTTTAATTATTAAAATTGGCCGTGTCGACTGTTGAGTGAGCATGGTTTGTGTATAATTGTTACGTGCACGGGTCACGTGTGATTGACCAGTTAAGTGGCAAGTGATTGTTGCACGTGTGAAAGAATGAGAAATAATGCGTGGTAAGGTATGAGAGATCGTGGGAATTATGCCGTCCTGAGGCGTGTACTTCAACGCGGGACGATGCCCGGTATTGCTGGAGGACTGCCAGCCTGAGGCGTGCACTTCAACGCGGGTTGCGCAGTAGGTGGTAGGTGTTGAGCCTGAGGCGTGTACTTCAACGCGGGCAAGAAACATGGCCTGAGGCGTGTACGTTAATGCGAGCCCTGAAGTGTTGTGAAAAGTGGTCGCAGTGTACCTGAGGCGTGTACTTCAACGCGGGTCACTGGCGAGGAATGTGGAAAAAGAAATGATGAGAGGGAAATGAATGTCTGTGACGAGAATTATGCCTGATAGTGATTGCGCGTGTGTGATTGTGTTGTTTGTATAATTATCTGGAGGTACGTGATAGCCTAGGTGGGGTTTAGGGGTAAGCTTACTGAGAAGTGTTCTCACGGTTGTTTCAACCAACAATTTCAGAACCCCAACAGGACCCATGAACCCTCCACCACCGCCACCAGTACGTTTTGGGGTACCAGTGCACACCGAGAACGACGTTGCTAAATTTCCTATGCCGGATAACGTGACCTGGATTAGGCATACTACGACTATTTTTGTAGAAGTAGAACTACCTTTGTGGGAGACCCATGTATATACGGCTTGGTTCTTTCGAGATGCTAACGGGGATGTGTTCGGG
Organism: Syzygium malaccense; assembly: GCA_031216405.1. Lineage (NCBI taxonomy): Eukaryota > Viridiplantae > Streptophyta > Magnoliopsida > Myrtales > Myrtaceae > Syzygium > Syzygium malaccense. Next base: position 45,526,334 of record CM062260.1, read on the forward strand.
CCCGTTAGGGGTTTTGATGTCCCGTTTGACTTAGTTGGTGATTGGGACCCGTCCGCAATACCCCCTATTGATAGTGAGTTGACCAGCGTGGAGACTAGTTTAGCCCAGTCAGGAATGCATCCTGCGTCGGCCGCGCAAGCATCGTCAGGGGCTGAGCATGAATCAAAACCTGAAGCATCTCAGGCGAGGAACGACCCGATGGACATAGACCTAGAACCAATTCCCGAGGAGGAACCAGAAGGGGTAGAGCCCGAAGTAGAACCTGCGGTTGAGCCTGACGAGTCCGAGGAGCCTGAGGGAGAACCAGAGTACATACTCCATTTTTAGCAGTATATGGATCCCAATTATGTGCCTGAGATCAATTTCTTTGATGTACTAGCTGAGGAATATCAGAATGGTGTTCCAGCCGAGTCAGGTGAAATTAATCACCCGATTGAGATCGAGGCAGAGTCGGAATCCTCGGAGGATCAGACGGTTCAAGAGAGTTCGGAATCAGAGAATGAGGAGTTAGACTCGGAATGGACGCCGAGTAAGGGGGCGTAGGTGATAGCCTTGGGGTTCAGAATGGTAGGTTTTTGGAAAGTACCATTTATGGGTTTAGAATGCCAGGTCATCGATCTTTTTATATATCGGTGGTTTGTAATACGGTGTGCAAGTGTATGCGATGGTCGTAAAATTGTGGCAGTTGTAAGTTGTAAATATTTTATAAGTTTGAAATGGAAAAGAATATGTATATTCTCCCTGAATGTTTTTCCCCAGTTCCTATTGTCCGGGTGTTTTATGGTTTCCGCTGTTCGAATAATTCTCTGATGAATTTTAAGTGAGGTCGGCGATACCTTGGGACATCGCATTACTCGACCAGCAGTGGGATGTCGCGGGCTTGGCGGGGGTCCGGGGCGTGACATCCCCGTTTGAATTGGTATCAGAGCAAGGTCAGCTCAATCTAAAACTGGTCGAAGTTTGGAGTGATAAGGAGTAGAGACCTTGGGGTAGTATTTAGGGAGATCTTAGTGAGTTATAGGGCGGAACGAGCTACACGTGCCTCCAGATTGTTTGCTGTGATTGTTTGAGTAAGTTAATTGTTGTGTGGTAATTGAAATGCAAGTGCGTTTGGACCTGAGGTAAGTGTTCAGACTCTTGTGATTGTGATTTTGTGATTGGTAGTGAAGGATTGTTTGCTGAGTGAGCTTTTGTGTTGATTCACTGCTTAGAATCGGATTGATCTAGTTGGCCTAGATTGCTAATTCCTGAGTGGAATTATAGCAGGTAGGAGAGTGGTAGAATTGTGACGATGAGCAGTGAAGGAAGAGGCATAGGTAGAGTCCCTAGAAAGGGTGCAGGTAGAGGCACCAGGGGTAGAGGACATGCTAAAGCTAGAGCTGTAGAGGATCTTGGAATAGGTGCAGGAGCAATGGAAAATCTAGGGGCTGATACTGGAGTGGCAGTATACCCCAGAGTAGAAGTTAGACCTGTTGAGGATCCTAGAATGGAAACCGTTATGAGGACATTGGAACGGATTGGTAACATAATAGAACAGTAGACTCAGGAACAAGCTGCTCTGATTGCCCAAGCTGCGGAGGCCGTTGCTGCTGCCAATAATCATGAAAATCAAGGGCAGGGGCAAGTGGTTGTGAATAGACCGATGCACCAACTGGTAGAGCATTTTATAAAGTTAAAACCGCCTAAGTTTTCGGGGAAAGGTGACCCTGAGGCCGCACCTTGTTGGGTAGAGGAGCTCGAGAAGGCTTTTGAGGCGTTAGAGTGCAATGATCATGAGAAAGTGACTTAGGCAGTATATCAGTTGCAGAATAATGCGAATGATTGGTGGAAAGCCACCAGAGATAGGATTTTTTCGGAAGGTACAGCCAAGACTTGGGCTACTTTTACTGAGAGCTTTTATGAGAAATATTTCTCGGCCAGCGCTAGGGAAAGAAAGCTCGCAGAGTTTATGAGACTCCGCCGGGGCCAGATGACTGTAGATCAGTATGAGGTGGAATTTGCGAGATTATCTAAGTTTGCGCCAAGAATGGTGGAACATCCTGATGACAAGGCGTGAAGATTTCGGGATGGATTGAGGGCTAATATTCACAACCAGTTGTTGCTAGTAAACCTGAGCACGCATGAGGAAATGTTTGATAGAGCCCAGATTTTGGAGCGAGATCAGGTGGATAGAGCCGCCACCTCTGGGTCGAGGTTTATCCAAGGTAGGGATAATCGTAACCCTGGGAAGAGGCCGATGTTGGACAATAGACGTTTTACTCCTCCCGTTAAAAGGAATATTGGAAAGCCAGTCTGGAATTTTAATGGTCCGTGTAGGATTTGTGGAGGTAGACATGAGAATGGATCTTGTCCAACCAGAGGCGGAGCGTGTTTTGGATGTGGAGGATTTGGCCACCATATCAGGACTTGCCCCAATCCCAGACAAGGTAGACCGCCTATGTTGCCACCACCTCGTAATGGGAATCAGACTGGAGCGGCCCAGATAGCGAACCAGAATAGGCCTCAAGCACAAGGACGAGTGTATGCTCTGGCCAGACGAGAGGCTGAGAACACACCAGGGGTTGTCACAGGTACGATTTCTCCGTGCGACCATGCTGCGTATGCTTTATTTGACCCTAGAGCGTCGCATTCTTTCATATCGAAACAGTTTGTTGAGTTGATTGGAATAGAACCGCAATTGCTTGATGTTGTGTTATGTGTGATGACTCCCTTGAATGATAAGATGTTGATTTCGTTGGGTTGTCCAAACTGTAAGATCATGATTGGGGATAGGGAGGAAAAGATTGATTTAGCGGTTCTAGACGTGTACGACTTTGATGTGATAATGGGTATGGATTGGCTGTCTAAGTAGAGGGTTGTAATGGATTGCAATAGTAGGGTGATCCAATTTAATCCTGTTGGACATCCGGAATTCAAATTTGTGGGAAGTCGAGGAGGACTCTCGATTCCATGGATTTCCTCAGTGGAAATGATGAAATTGTTGAATAAAGGGTGTCAAGGACTTCTAGCTGCAGTAGTGGATTCAACGGCTGAAGAGCCGAGACTTGAGGATATAGTGGTAGTGGGTGAGTATCCCGATGTGTTTCCTCAAGAATTGCCGGGGTTACCGCCGGAAAGAGAAGTAGAATTTGTAATTGAGTTAGCACCTGGAACTGAGTCAATCTCGAAGGCACCTTATAGAATGTCGTTGTCGGAATTAAAGGAATTAAAGGTGCAGATGCAAGAATTATTAGACAAGGGATTTATTCGTCCTAGTGCGTCTCCGTGGGGAGCGCCGGTGTTATTCGTAAGGAAGAAAGATGGATCATTGAGATTATGTATAGATTATAGGCAGCTGAATCAGGTGACGGTTAAGAATAAATATCCTTTGCCAAGGATTGATGATTTATTTGATCAGTTACAAGGGGCTTTGGTATTCTCTAAAATTGGTTTGAGAACAGGATATCATCAGTTGAGGATTAGAAAGGAGGATATACCAAAGACGGCATTTAGAACGAGATATGGACATTATGAATTTACGGTGATGCCGTTTGGATTGACGAACGCCCCTGCTGCCTTTATGGATATGATGAATCGGGTGTTTAAGGAATTTTTAGACCAGTTCGTGTTCGTGTTTATAGACGATATATTGGTGTACTCGAAGAGCCTAGAGGAACATGAATTTCATTTGAATCGAGTTTTGCAGACTTTAAGGGAGAACGCGCTGTATGCTAAATTTAGCAAGTGCGAATTTTGGCTCAGTCAAGTTGCATTTCTCGGTCATGTGATCTCCGGAGAAGGAATCTCAGTGGATCCGTCGAAAATTGAGGTTGTGATGAAGTGGCCTAGACCGACAACGATAACAGAGGTTCGGAGTTTTTTGGGTTTGGCTGGATATTATCGTCGTTTCGTGGAACGATTTTCGGCGATAGCAATGCCGTTGACGCATTTATTGAAAAAAGAGACGAAGTTTGAATGGACTGATAAATGTGAAAGAAGTTTTCAGGAGTTGAAGTACAGGTTGACAACGGCACCGGTATTGACGATTCTATTAGGGCCTGGAGGATATGAGATATATAGTGACGCGTCGTTGAAAGGGTTAGGATGCGTACTCATGCAACATGTGCAAGTGGTAGCCTATGCATCCAGGCAGTTGAGGCCACATGAGTTGAATTATCCGACGCATGACTTGGAGTTGGCCGCAATCATATTCGCCCTAAAGATTTGGCGACATTATCTATGCGGATAGCAGCTTCAGATATATACAAATCATCAGAGCCTCAAGTATTTATTTTCGCAAAAGGAGTTAAACACGAGACAGCAACAGTGGATGGAGTTGCTGAAGGATTACGACTGTGAAATTCTATATCATCCGGGGAAGGCTAACCGGGTAGCCGATGCTTTGAGTCGGAAGTCGAGGTTAGCTCATTTGATGATCAAGGAGTGGACACTGTTAGAAAAAGTGCGAGACTCGGAGTTTAAATTTGAAGTAAGTCAAGTCTCGAGTTCGTTGGCTACGCTTAGGATTGAACCGGAAATTCAGGCCAAGATCAAGATGTTGCAATCTTTGGATCAGGACATTCAAAAGATTGTAGAGATGGAGGAGGCCAAGAGAAAGTCGGACTTCCAAGTATCCGAGGACGGGATATTGAAGTTCCGAGGACGATTATGTATACTTGACGATGCGAAGCTTAAGGAAGAAATTTTATCGGAGGCGCATCGTAGTAGCTATAGTATCCATCCAGGGAGTACTAAAATGTATCGAAATTTGAGGCAATATTATTAGTGGAACGGTATGAAAGCAGATATTGCTAAGCACGTGGCTAAGTGCTTGACATGTCAGCAAGTGAAAGCGCAACATTGTAAGCCCGGGGGATTGTTGTAACCATTGAAAATCCTAGAGTGAAAATGGGAGCATATAACCATGGACTTTGTGTCGGGATTGCCAATGAGCCAAAGAAGCCATGACACTATTTGGGTTATTGTCGACAGACTGACCAAGTCAGCACATTTTTTGGCAGTACGAAAAGATTTCGCATTAGAACGGTATGCGGAGTTGTATGTATAGCAAATAGTTCGTCTTCATGGGGTATCAGTGTTGATAACTTCTTATCGTGATCTTAGATTTATCGCCAGTTTTTGGAAAAGTCTGCAGACGGCTTTAGGATCTAAGTTACAGTTTAGTACGGCTTACCATCCTCAAACAGATGACCAATCTGAGAGGACGATTCAGACTTTAGAGGATATGCTCAGGGTATGTGTGTTGGATTTTCAGGGTAAGTGGGAAGAGCAACTTCCCTTAGTAGAGTTCGCCTATAATAATAGTTTCCAGTAGAGCATTGGAATGGCGCCTTTCGAAGCACTTTATGGTAGGGCTTATAGGACGCCCGTGTGCTGAGACGAAGTGGGAGAAAGAACTATAACTGGGCCAGAGTTAGTCGAGTAGTCAATTGAGGCATTTAAGATTATACGCGAAAGGCTGAAGACATCGCAAAGCCGTCAAAAGAGTTATGCAAACAGGAGGCGAAGACCTTTGGAATTTCAAGTAGGGGATCACGTATTCCTTAAGATATCGCCCATGAGAGGATTATTCAGGTTTGGCAAGAAAGGCAAATTGAGTCCAAGGTACGTAGGACCTTTTGAGATTTTAGAAAAGATCGAAGATTTGGCATATCGTCTTGCACTTCCGCCGAATTTATCGCAAGTGCATAATGTGTTCCACGTATCGATGTTGAGGAAGTATAAACTAGACCCGACACATGTATTGAATTATGAGGAGATAGAGGTGGATGACAAAGTGTCATATGTCGAGAGACCGGTAAGAATTAAAGATCGCAAGGTGCAAGTTTTGAGGAACAAGACAATCTCGATGGTCAAGGTTATCTGGGAGCACCACGGGACTGAAGGCGCAACTTGGAAAAGCAAAGAGATGATGCAACGTCAATACCCCCAGTTGTTTAAGCAGTAGTAAGATTTGTAATTTTTGCGTAGTGGCAAGATTTGTAAATTTCGAGGACGAAATTTTTGTAAGGGGGAAAGAGTTGTGACATCCTGAAAAATAGTCCATTTGAAATTTATAAAATACTGAGTTTTATCAACCCAACACCATTGACCGGAACATCAAAGGTCCTGAGGGGCTCTCCCTCATTCCCATCGGCATCCCGATGGCACCATGCCACGTACTCCTGCTTCTGGTAAAAATACTCGCCTATATTCACAATCAGTTCTGATCGATACCTCACAAAAGCCTCCCCATTTTCTGAGGGGTAAGTACTAGTATACTGCCGGATCTGCATAGGAATCCCAAAAAGAGGCGGTGGTCTCTCCATCTTCACGGCTGGGGGTCTGAAAAGTTTCGGTTTACACAACCGTGAGACGAATCTCAGTGAGTTCAACTCCTAAACCTAGGCTAGGCTAGCATGCAATCTCTTGACCGGAAATAAACACTCAAAAGCATAACACAACAATAATCGCACAAGTCTCTGACCCTACAGGTTAGATAGTTCAACATATAATAATCACAGCATATACGTGGCACACATAGTCACACGTTGGCCAAACACATGCTCATGCACCGAGTCTCACACACTCGTATGCTAATCCATGCATTCTTATGCATGCAAATGTCGTCAGCATGTCATATGCATTTTTCGGCCCACTGGCCCACACTGGTACACTGGCAATCGCTCAATTTATTAATATTTATTACGACTCGAGTCAACAATATTCACGGCCCGGTACGTCTAACCTGCATTAAAGTGCATGAGGCGCGGCACCGATCTGGCCTAGTGTCTCTAGCCTACTTCAAAGTGCATGAGGCGCAACACTGTTCTCCTCACGAACCAGAGTCTGCTTCAAAGTGCATGAGGATGGTCGTCTTCCGGACGTACCGGACATCGTCCTGCTTCAAAGTGCATGAGGATGGTATCGACCCGAAGGTCCTTAGGTGATCACACAACCAATTATTATCTGAACCCCGCGTAACACGGTTCAGGATATCTTAGGTGATCACATGCTCATGGCAGGCACGTTTTCTCGCACAATTTCATCACATGTCTCACTCTCGGCATACATAATGCGTGACCATGCTATGCAGTACAATGCACCACGAGCATCAATTTAATTTAAACACTAAATGTCACAACACGTGCTCAATCAGCGCAATTAATACCGTGTGACCTAACGTGCGATTCACAATTTAACAATTAATTTCAAGCCAATCATTGGCCAATCGCACCCCACATTAGTCAACCACACAATATGCGATATGGCAGTACGCAATCAATCACAATTAAGCACAAATTACGTACACTCAGTCAACCCGGACATACTCGGCAATTCCACCAATGGGCTCCTAAATTGGCCATTTAGTCCAATTATTCTCCCCAATAAATTCTCATTGATCCACTAAATTTTTCCCGATAATAATTTCTACCAATCGGTACACTAATTTCTCTCAGTATGTACTGGTATTCCTAAACCAGTCTAGAAAATGCACTATTAGTTCTAATCCGGATTTAGGAATTTTACTCACCTAGTCCAACTCACGACGACGAGGAACGGCGGCTAATCACTGGTGAACAGTGGAACCGGCGGCGGCGTTCCCGGCAGCGACGTACGGACGGCGGTGTACGGATCGTACGGACACTGTACGGACAGCGATGAACAGTGACGTACGGACGTTGGAAACGTCACAGTGGCAGCAGCTCAGCCGATCGGGCTTCGGCGCGACGGCGGTGCTATCCCGGGAAGAAAAAGGGAAAGAAAGAGAGAGAGGGAGAGAGAGAAAGGGGTCGGATGAGGCTGAGGCTGAGGCTAGGGACTGAGGTGGTCGACGGCGAGGCACGGTGGCCGGCGGCGGCGCTCCGGCGGCCGGCGGGGAGCTCCGGCAAGGCTTGGCCAAGAGAGAACAAGAGAGGGAGAGAGATTTTGGGAGGAGAGAGAGAGAGTTCTGGCTAGATTGGGGTGAGAGGAGAGAGAAACAGGTTTAAATTGGTCAAATAATAGGGACTAGGGGCGCCAAGTGTCACAAATCTAGCCAAAATGACCATTTTACCCCTCATCCAAGGGTCCCCATTAATTCTTATCCAATAATTCATGAGCATTTTGGTCATTTGCTGCAATAATTAGGATAAGTCCAAATTTAATTAATTCCTTAATTATCCTCCAAAATTCAGAACCAAAAATAGCCCAGGGGCAAAACTGTCATTTTTCCAGTCCCGGGTCGAAGTTCCATTTTTCACCTGTACCAATCCTAAATGTGCGTGGCTAACATAATGTGGTGTCGGAATCGTGAAATTCATCGCGCAAGCCCTCGAAAATCCACGTCAAAGTTTGAAGGGCAAAATTGTCAATTTTTTCAATTTTTGTCGAAATTCCAATTTTTGGCCATAACGACTCCTAGTATGCGTGGCCACCCTAAAATGGCGTCGGTCTCGAAAAGTAACCTCATTTGGCCTCGAAAAGCGACGGTGGTGTTCCGAGGGGCAAAATCGTAATTTTTCACCCCCAAACCGAAATTCCAATTTTTACTCGTACTAACTCCAAATGTGTGTGGCCAGCATAATATGACGTCAGATTCCCAAAAATAGTCTCTTAAGCCTTCGAAAATCGATATCGAAATTCGGGCCCAATTCCGTGAACAAAACTCGCTAAACTTTCAATTTCAGGGTCTCTCACTAACAGGCAGTTGTTTAGAGGTTACGCGTATCGACTTAGGGCTATCCGTATCATGATGGTCTCGATCATTGAGAGAATGAGAAATTATCGCTAGTTCCAGAGGTCACGATTATTCAGTTCAAGTTCAGGACTGGTTGGCCACGTGCACTTTCGGTCTTGCAGAATTACTTGCGTCCCTATTGTACATCGTTGGCTTCGGCCAAATCCAATCCATTACTCTTTCCTAAGATCGGCCCACATTGGCCTAAAATATTCCCTCAGCGTCTCTCGTGATCGGTATTAGTTTCGCGATAGGATCCCCGGTCCACGTACCGTTTTCTAGTTAGCCATACTTCATTGGTTAGTATCCCAAGAGTGATCAGCTCTGGGCGAGACTTACTAAAATGAAATGCGAAACAATATCAGTTTTATTAATCCCGGATTTACATCGAAATTCGGGCTGTTACATAAAGGGTAAAGGGCATTTTGGTAATTTTGCCCTAACTTTTTGGTTGGACAATTTTACCCTTGGATTTTTGAGAAATTACAAGTTTACCCTTGGATATTTTTTAGTAAGATTCGATCTGGACCGTTGATTTCAAGATTAGATCGAATCTGGACAGTCGGATCAAAAATGTGAGAGAGGGGTATTTTGGTAAATTGCCCTTTTGGTCTAAGTGATACTATTTAAGTCAAGACTTATCTTCTCTCTCTCCTCTCTCTCTCCCCTCCCCCATTCGGTTCCTCTCTCCCCCGTGAAACCCCCCCACCGTGAGCTCCTCCCTCCGGTCATCTCTCCCTCCCGCCGTGGCCGCCGCACCGCCGGACTGCCGCCGTTCTCCCTCTCGGTTTCTCTCTCCCCTCCCTTGGCCGTGAGCCTTGCCGGTCACGCCGTCGTCGCCCAAGCCGATCGCCACTCGCCGGGAGCCGTACACCGTGGCCACCGTTCCCGATTAAGTGCTGCCGCTTTCTGTTCTAGCCGCGATAGTCTAGAACGCGGGTAAATCGCGCTCTAAACCCAATTTAGGACTTCGGGTATCGACGGATAATTTTTGGGCGAAATCGGGTTTAAATTTAGTGCGATTTTGCATGAGTTAGGAGTGGAATTAGGTGGCGGGCCTTAGGTTTGAATTCGGACAATTTTTATTGGAAATTGGAGGACAACAGTGAGCTGTGGACTACTGTTCATGGGGCTGTGATGGGCCGATCAGGACGCAAGTTGGACTTTTAGAACCGAGAATTAATTGCGAGAAAGTCTCGTGAAGGACCTGAATCGAGTTGAGGCCATTTGGTTAGAGAAAAATAACGATTTCTGTGTTTTACGTGCGTTTGTAATATAATTAGGTTGTGGTGGTGAAATTGAATGTGTGATTATGCAATTGGTTGATTTGATTATGTTTGTTAGGTGCACGCTTGGGCCAGATTGTTTTAATTATTAAAATTGGCCGTGTCGACTGTTGAGTGAGCATGGTTTGTGTATAATTATTGCGTGCACGAGTCACGTGTGATTGACCAGTTAAGTGGCAAGTGATTGTTGTACGTGTGAAAGAATGAGAAATAGTGCGTGGTACGGTATGAGAGATCGTGGGAATTATGCCGTCCTGAGGCGTGTACTTCAACGCGGGACGATACCCGGTATTGTCGGAGGACTGCCAGCCTGAGGCGTGCACTTCAACGCGGGTTGCGCCGTAGGTGGTAGGTGTTGAGCCTGAGGCGTGTACTTCAACGCGGGCAAGAAACATGGCCTGAGGCGTGTACGTTAATGGGGGCCCTGAAGTGTTGTGAAAAGTGGTCGCAGTGTACCTGAGGCGTGTACTTCAACGCGGGTCACTGGCGAGGAATGTGGAAAAAGAAATGATGAGAGGGAAATGAATGTCTGTGACGAGAATTATGCCTGATAGTGATTGCGCGTGTGTGATTGTGTTGTTTGTATAATTGTCTGGAAGTACGTGATAGCCTAGGTGGGGTTTAGGGGTGAGCTTACTGAGAAGTGTTCTCACGGTTGTTTCAACTAATAATTTCAGAATCCCGACAGGACCCATGAATCCTCCACTACCGCCACCAGTACGTTTTGGGGTACCAGTGCACACCGAGAACGACGTTGTTGAATTTCCTATGTCGGATAACATGACCTGGATTAGGCATACTACAACTATTTTTGTAGAAGTAGGACTACCTTTGTGGGAGACCCATGTATATACGGCCTGGTTCTTTTGAGATGCTGACGGGGATGTGTTCGGGCCCGTTAGGGGTTTTGATGTCCCGTTTGACTTAGTTGGTGATTGGGACCCGTTCGCAATACTCCCTATTGATGGTGAGTTGACCAGCGTGGAGACTAGTTTAGCCCAGTCACGGATGCATCCGGCGTTGGCCGCACAAGCATCGTCAGGGCCTGAGCATGAACCAGAACCTGAAGCATCTCAAGCGGGGAACGACCCAATGGACATAGACCTAGAACCAATTCCCGAGGAGGAACCAAAAGGGGTAGAGCCCGAAGTAGAACCTGCGGTTGAACCTGACGAGTCTAAGGAGCCTAAGAGAGAACTAGAGTACATACTCCCTTTTTAGCAGTATATGGATCTCAATTATGTGCCTGAGATCAATTTCTTTGATGTACTAGCTGAGGAATATTAGAATGGTGTTCCAGTCGAGTCGGGTGACATTAATCACCCATTGAGATCGAGGCAGAGTCGAAATCCTCGGAGGATCAGACGGTTCAAGAGAGTTCGGAATCAGAGAACGAGGAGTCAGACTCGGAATGGACGCCAAGTAAGGGGGCGTAGGTGATAGCCTTGGGGTTCAGAATGGCAGGTTTTTGGAAAGTACCATTTTTGGGTTTAGAATGCCAGGTCATCAATCTTTTTGTATATCGGTGGTTTGTAATACGGTATGCAAGTGTATGCGATGGTTGTAAAATTGTGGCGGTTGTAAGTTGTAAATATTTAATAAGTTTGAAATGGAAAAGAATATGTATATTCTCCCTGAATGTTTTTCCCCAGTTCCTATTGTCCGGGTGTTTTATGGTTTCCGCTATTCGAATAATTCTCTGATGATTTTTAAGTGAGGTTGGCGATACCCTGAGACATCGCATTACTCGACCAGCAGTGGGATGTCCAGGCTCGGCGGGGGTTCGGGGCGTGACAGTGGCTGCATCTTATATTTTGTGATTATATACGATGATCATGAATAAGTAAGTTTTGTTTGAGCAAATTTTCCACTGACTATTGAAGCAAAAAGAAGCAAAACAAGAGGCCCAGCTCTAGTTTAAACGGAATTGCTAACTAGTTTAGTCATCTACTTAGTTCACTTAACTTTCTATGAGAGTGATTATTACGTTCTTGGGTTACTTCCAACTGGCAAAATCTCTTCTTGTTACTAATCTTACACATATTTTCCATGTGCCAGGTTGTTTTTAACCCTTTACTGTGTTTCACTTTATCTAAATAGCGCATCGTTGGCTGGTTGTTTATTGCTATTTGAGATATTTCAAGGAAAAGTGATATTGAAAAGGGTTAATAAAATGAAAAACTCCAAATTAGTACACCTATGATAATTTTACCCTCCATTTATTTATGTTAAGATTTAATGTCAAATTTCTGAGTTTGATGATACGTGATAGTTGACGGATATACCAATTTGGGGTTTTACATAGGTATACTAGTTTGAGATTTTTCGCAGTATTAATCCAATTTAACGAAAGGTAAATTTATCACAAATGTAACATTTGGGATTTTTGGTTATCAAAAAATTAGTTTGGGGTAAGTTTATCACATGTGTACCGGTTTAAGGTTTTTCGTGATATTAACCCTATTCAAAATAAATCTTCTTACACTTTTTTTATGATTGCCCAGTCATCGCCATCAAGCCGACCAAATTACTTTTACATCTCTCTCATCAAATTATGGAAACAACAATAAACTTTTCACTATATTTATTATTTTAGGATCAACCATCAAGGTTTAATTTGCTAATTAGTTGTTAGACAAATTTTATCTCTTATTGAGTTTAAATTAATCAAATCTATGAAGACGATGTTTTGTAAATAATGTAGAAAATAGCGTTCATGAAATCAATTTAATTTAGAAATAAAGGGAAATTTGAAAATCAACGAACTAGTAATACGTTCTATCAATAAATAAATAAAAGTGACTATCACTTAGAAATTAGTTATTTTTCCACGTGTTAAGTAGCTTTTCTATTGCAAATTTCTTTTTCCGCGGCAAATAAAGATTATATTCGTAATTGAACAAGAACACCGATGGGACAGATACAGGAGTGAAGAGCTCTTGAAACATGACAGAAACAACATGAAGTAAAAGCCAAATAGGCACAAATTTACAGCCTAATAGAAGCTGAAGGCCAACTATAATCCCAGCAACGAAACCATGGCTTGTTAGATGACTGGGAAAATTGTCCAAAATGTTCCAAACATATTGTACGGCGGTCAATTCAGTCTTAAACCTTTCAATTGTGTCTATTTAGTTATAAATCTTTGGATAATTTGTCAATTCAGTTCTAAATCTTTTAATTGTGCCAATTTAGTCTAACTCTTTTGAGGATTTGCCAATTTAGGCTCTGTTTATTTTGTGGAAAATGAATAATTTGAAAAACGTTTTTCTTAAAATGATTGCTTGTATCGCTTGAAATAATTGAGAGAGTTTGTTAATGAGAAAAGCAATATCAAGCCTTGTGAATGCAAAATATTGAAGAGCACCAACAATCTTCCTATTTTAGTTGCATCAGTATTCGGTGACCCATTAACAAGAGTAAGAGAGCTCCTGGTATCCATCGGGGTGGCTATCTCGTTGGCTCCTAACATGGTTGCTTGATTAAGAATGTCCCCTATAGACCTGTGTTGTGTGAGAAAGAGACTAGACTTTGTGCGTATCACCTCAATGCCCAAGAAGCAATTTAGATCCCCTAGTTCTTTTAGTGAAAATTTACCTACAATAGCTCTCTCAAACTTTTGCAAAAAATTTTGCATTACTTCCTGTCAAGATCAAATCATCTACATAAACCAAGAAATAAGCAATGATGCCCTCATGTCTGTCTATAAAGAGCGAGGAATTTGATTTGGATTGGATGTATCCTAACAAGATGACAAAGGAATTGAGTGCTTGATAACACACGCTAGGGGCTTGCTCAAGACCGTCAATAGCCTTCTTCAAATGACATATGTGATTAGGATGTGACTAATCGACAAAGCCCGGTGGTTGATGCATATAGACTTCCTCCATAAGAGTGCTGCGTAAGAAGGCATTGTTGACATCCAATTGTAGAAGGGGCCAACCGTTTGATAAGGCTAGACAAATGACAACCCGTAATGTGGCAAGCTTAACAAGTGGACTAAATGTATGATTATAGTCAAGTCCTAGCCGTTGGTGGAATCCATTGGCAACAAGTCGTGCTTTGTACTGAGTTGTGCTACTATCTAAGTTTCACTTGAGTCGAAATATCCACTTGCAGCCAATGATATTATGATGAGACTCATGTGGTACAAGTTGCCATGTACCATTTTGGAGAATTGCATTAAATTTCTCCCACATAGCAACACGCCACTTTGGGTCTTTTAAGGCCTGGGATAGACATGTTGGTTTAAGTGAGGGATGTAAAGGATGTTTGGTGGCTGAATGTATCTGTTTGGGTTTGTAGATGTTATTTTGGAAGTGAGTGATCATCGGATGAGAACATGTGGGCATTGATGGAATTGTGGTGGAAGGGCCAAACGAAGTGTTTGAGTCCGTGAGAGGCATAGATGGCTCTTGAGTGGCTGATGATGGATATGTACTAGGGAACGTTAAATTGGTGTTCTCCACCAGAGTTGTTAGACCATTCAAATGCTGATCTAGAACTTCTTCAACTATTGAACTTGAAATACTTTTTGACCATCCATGGTATGGCTTAGCTGTTTGGTGTTGGAAGAGATGGCTGAATTCTATATTGAAAAATAAAAGAGTGCACTAGTACTTTGAGGTGGTATAGATAGGGATTGAGAAGCGGTACTATGGAGCGGTTTCGCGTGTTTGGAGTAACGAAAAATGGACTCGTCAAACAACACATGATGTGTGTCGCGACCTAAAAAAATTCTCTCTCAGGCTAATGGATTATTAGGACTAAACCTAACTCGAGCCCTCCCAAGCCCTACCAATTCGCAACTTAGGGTTTAAGTTTTTAACATGCAAATGTTTTCATGCTTGGAGTCGCCACTAATCTATTTGTGGTAGGTCGATTAGAAACCTAAATAAAACATAGGGAGGTATGTTTTATTCCTACGAACCAGAGATTCTAAGCCCGGGGACTTGATTACGCTAGATCTAGTCTAACGCCCTTTCGGTACCTTTCCTTTCTAAAAAAAAATATTTTGGCAAGCAATTTGGATCCATTTTAACTTAGTCACTAACATGTGAGGTGTTTATGCAGGTACGCAAACCACCAATTTAACACCCAAGAAAGCATTAAATAAATTGCAAGTTGGAAGAATTACTTACCTCAAAGCAACGTAAGCATCTGCATTGTTAGCTAGAAAATCACATCAACAACCTAATATGATTTCTAATTAACAAGGAATTCACTCAATTTTCGGATTTTCGCTTATTTAAATGAAAGCTAACCTATATGTAATGCCGTGCAAAAATGACATGCAAGTAATGCAACCTAGCATACAAACTATATGTCATGCGACGACGTGACCTGATTCTGATGACGGGCAAATGATTTATTTTTGGTATTTTCTAATGAAATTCGGAATAAAAATATGTCTAAATTAACATGCAACCTATGATGACTTAACATATCCTAACATGACTTATTTTTGAGGTTTTTGTTAAAATTCGAAATAATAAATTACTTAAATTAAGAATGTAATCTATCCTAATCTACCATAAAACAATTCATTCTTTTTTTGGGGTTTTCATAAAGATTCGGAATTAAAAAAAATAACCTAAATAATCTATTAAGATTAGAAAATTACTTAATTTAAACTAGGAAACAGATTATCTCAAGTTCTAATTTAAATTAAATAATTACTCTATCGTCTAGATATATTTAGGATTCCTAACATGCAAAACTCAAATTCAAATCCTAACTGATATTTTTTGAATTTTCTTTTTTATTTGAAAAGGAAAAATAATTTAAACAGAGATAGCATCCACATTTAAAACAGCCACACGATCCGCAAGATTCGTTTCAAACTCGGATTAGGCACAAAAATCGAACTATCGGTCATATCTATAGGGTTACAGATATTGACGGAAAGTCGATCATTCAAATTTGGAAAGCAGATAAAATCTATTATCGTATCCAAGTGATGATGGATAAGATAACGATTTTCCATATCGCCGCGTATCGTACCTTAGGGATAAGGTCGGATAGTCGTCCAGATACGTTGCCAAATTAGGAAAAATTCCTAATTTAAGATATCTTAGAACATTACGGATATCGCAAATATTATCCTAAGATATATAATAATCCACGCAATATTCACGGAATATTCAAAATATTCAAACTAGGAATCTAAATATTTTGAAAATATACCGGATAGAGATCTTTACCTGATTTCTGGATTACTTTCCAAATTTGAATCGCTGGGATTGCGGATCGGGACGAGCAGCGAACGGCGGACCGGCGGTGGCGCGACCACGAGGACGGCGGCTGCGCTGTTTACGGTGGTGCTTGTGATGACGCAGCTCCGGGACAGCAGCGCCGGCGTGGCGGTGAGGTGGGAACAGCAGTGACTGCAGCGGCAACACACGGCGGAGGGGCGGAGCTGTGCGACGGCGTGAAGCACGGCGGCGTGTGATGGCTCCGGCGGTGTGACGGCGCGGCTGTGCGACGGCGTGGGTTAGCTCCGGATGGGACGACAGCAGCGACGACGGCGTGAGTTGGCTCCGGCGTGCGGCGGAAGGCAAGCGGCGGCGTCAGGACGCGGCGGCAGCAGCGCGAGTTGGCTCAGGATGGGGCGGCAGCAGCGGCGACGGCGTGAGTCCGGCAGCAGGCGGTGTGGAGCGGCAGCGGCAGTGTCGGCGGGCAGCGGCAGGCGGGGCGCGGCGGTGCGCGGCAGCAACGCGGCGGCGCGCGGGGCACGGCGGTGGTGGCGCGCGCGACGGCAGCAACGCAGCAGCAGGCAGGGAACAGCGGTGCGCGGCAGGGAGAGGCGGCAGCACGCGGCAGCAGGCGCGGCGACAGCAGGCGCGGCGGCAGCGGCGGCGCGCGGGTCTTCCTCCTCTCTCTCTCTTTCTCACTCTCACACTCTAAAATTTTCTGATCTGAAAATCTGAAAAAACCCCCCCTAAAATCCTGACTTAATGATGTATATATAGCGCTAATCTAGGTCAATTAGATGGGTTCTCTAGTCCTAATGGGCTTAGGCTTGGGCTTAGATTTTAATTTAATTTAAATGGGCTGAATTAATTAATGATAATGGGCTGAATTAAGCTCAAAATAAAACAACCGAGCCCGTTTGACTTGTAATTCCCGGCCCTTGCATTCCAAGCGAGTCGAGTCCCATTCAATGAAATTTAAGCTCGTTCGTCACCGCCAGTCCGATGCAAAATGCAATTAATCTAAAATGAATTTAAACTATATGTTATGCAATTTAAATATTTTTTGTTTAGGGGTTAAAATTTAATCCCTAATTTTCTATGCAAATTACACTAAGTGATGCGCCAAAATTTAGGTATCAACAATGTGAAATGAAGACTTTGTTTGTTAAGGATCGTAACACTTGTCAGCACTTTGATTGAGAGCAAGAAAAATACAAGGTTTTGATTGATATTCAAGTTTGTACTTGCTATTTGGTTTAAGCATAGGATAACACAAGCAACCAAAAACTCGAAATTTTGAGTAATTTGGGCAAGAGTTGAAGAGAGTCTCAAAAGGAGATTTGAGTCCTAAGACCCGTGCAGGTATATGATTTATTAGAAATTCAGCCACTTGAAAAGCGTAGGACCAAAACGAGGGTGGAAGAGACGCTTGATGAAGGAACGTAATGCTTGTTTTGACAACATGCCTATGCCAATGCTTCATAAACCTATTATGTTGGGGTTTGTGTGCAGGTGTTTGTAAATGAATAATTTCATGAAATAAGAATAGTTTTTTATATTCACCACTACCATTGGAGTAAACTAATATTATGGGATTTTGAAAGTAATTTTCCACCAATTTCTTTAATTTTGGAAATAGAGAGAACATGTCGAAATTTTGTTTGATTGGGTAGAGCTAGATGTATTGGTTATAGTGATCCACAAAAATAACATAATTCGGAAGGCCATCTATTGATTTCACTAGAGCGGGACCCCAAACATTATTTTAAATGAGTTCAAGGGGTGGTTGGCTAGACAATGTTATGGAAATCTATGACTTTTATTGCATTAACATGACTCGCACAAAAATCTAGAACATGACTTTGAAAGAGAAGGAATTGACTTTGATTTTAAAAGAAACTCTAAAACATGATGAGAAGAATGACGAAGACGTCGATGCCAATCATTAGAGGATGCACGGAAACTAATCATAGTGGAGGATGGTCCATCTACATGTCCCATTAAATCATAGCTTAGGAGCAAATGTCACGCCCCAAATCCTCATCGAGCACGAGACATCCCTTAGGTTCGGTAGGATTAGTGCGACGTCCCAGGAAACGTCGCCGACCAATAATATTTCCTTCAGAGTTAATCGCGGTGGAAACCAAAATGAAAACCCAGACAATAAAATCGAAGAATGCCAGGAAGAATAAGATCGCCAAGCCACCAACCAAGATTTTACTTCGATATAAACATATACAACATCCATTTACAAGCGAGCTCGTACTATATCGCCACCTTTCTAAACCACCAAAAACATACATGCACATCCAGCAAATATATACAACCATCGACATCCCAAAAGATCGATACCCTGAGTCCCTAATCCTCAAAAATGGTACTCCTCAAGATCTACTCCTAACCTACCCCCACTAGCCCCGGCGTCCACGAGATGGAGTCCACTCAGAATCTGACTCATCAGTACTCGAATCTGACTCCTCCTAGATCGTCGCATCTATTGAGGACTCCGACTCGGCTCCAATCTCAATCGCGTGATCTATGTCACCCGACTCCACTGGGACCTTGTCCCGCTCTTCCTCGGCAGGCTCCTCGATCGGCTCGTCCTCGGGCATGTAGTAAGGATTGTAATCACATACCGGTACATGCCCCTCCTCATCCTCAGCCTCTCCCTCTGGGACCTCCTCCGGTTCAGCTTCGGGATTGTCCTCTCCTCCTTCCTGTCCTTCCTCGGGAATTGCCTCGAGATCTATGACCATCGGATCGAATCCCGCCTGGGATCCTTCTAGCTCGGGCTCATGCTCAGCTCCTGAGGACTCTGGTGCCGTAGATGCAGGGTGAAGCCCGAACTGAGCTAAACTGGTCTCTACGCTGGTCAGCTCACCATCGGGAGGGGGTACGGCCAATGGATCCCAGTCCCCGACTCCATCATAAGGGACATCGAAACCTTTAACGGGCCCAAACTCGTCTAGCCCATCTCTAAACACCCATACTGTGTAGGTGTGGGCCTGCCATTGGGATAGTCCTATATCTACCCAAACTACATATGTGTGCTTAACCCAAGTAAAATTATCTCCCATCGGGTATTCAACAACGTCGTGGTCGGTGTGCATGGGTATTCCAAAACGCTGTGGCGGCGGCAGGTTCATGGCTCTGGCGGTAACTCTGAAATGATTTGGTTTATACAACCATGAGACACTTCTCAATAAGTTGCAACCTAAACCCTACCTAGGCTACCACGTATTCCAGACAAGTTTAAACACGCAACAATCAGAACGCACAACAATAATCACACAGTCACACATTCCTGGACTCTAGCAACTCAACCTGCACATTAGATCACAATCACAACAAACACATCACACTCGTTCACGCGCCATCACATCATTTTCATTTATTCTTCCTTGTCGTATTCACACTTGCCCAATCACTTTCCCGGCCCCCGTCAACACGCCTCAGGCCCACTCGATCGCGCCCCGAGCATCAAACGCCTCGGTCCGATCCCACTTTCACTAGCCATACCACACGTCTCATTCCCAATCATTTCCTCGGCCCGCGTAAACACGCCTCAGGCCCACACGATCGCGCCCCGAGCATCACACACCTCGGTCCGATCCCAATATCGCACTTTCCTCAGCCCTCGCCAAATGCGAAAAGCCTACGTGATTGAAATCCGAGCTTATAATGCCTCGGTCCGATCCCGGTCTCACCCGAGCTCACCAAGCCTTAGACCGATTTCATTCTCATACTTTCCTCAGCCCGCGCCAAATGCGATAGGCCTACGTGATCGTGACCAGAGCTTATAATACTTGGCCCGATCCCTCAATCACATCTCAACCGGCCTCAATGCCTTTTGCGATCACACGCACATCGCACGTCACAATCTCACACGTGCACATACTCGGGCATTAAATACACGCACTCAAACGCACCCAATTCATTCAAATCAATTCAGCCATAACATAATATACAACCAACACGCAATTTGCCATCTTCCGAACCCGAAACTACAATATTGCACTTCTAACCCTTCACGACACTTTCACGAAATTACGAGCCGGTCCTAATGGTATGAACCGCGTACCGAACAGCCCATCACAGCACCTCAAATAGCAATTCACATCCATCGTTCGACCTCCAAATTTCCACCAAAAATTCCCTTTCTCAATCCTACGGCCTGCTAATCCAATTAATTCCTAATTTCCACCAAACCGCATCTAAATAGGCCCGAAATAACCCGATATACTAGGCGAGGTTTAGATCGCTACTTACCCGACTCTAGACTAACGCGGCTAGAGTGAAACGGACGGCAGTACGGTGGCGGCTTGCGGCAGTGGCGACGATCGGCTCACGGCGGTGGCTCACGGCGGGCGGCGGCGGCTTAGGCGGTGTCCGGTGTGCTCACGGCCACGGTGAGAGAGAAAACCGAGAGGGAGAGGGAGAGGGAGAGAGGAACGGCGGTGAGGGTGGCGTGAGGTGGGGGCGGCGGATCGGCGGTGGCGCGGCAGTGGGCGGTGTGGCGGCGAGCGGCACGGCGACGGGCGGGAGAGAGGGCAATCGGGAGGGGGGCTCATGGTGGAGGGGGAGAGAGCCAAATGGGGAGAGAGAGTGTGAAGAGAGAGAAGACTTGGTCATGTCCTTGGAGACCAAGTTTTGACCAAAGTAACAATTTATCATCTTGCCCTTCTCTCACAAATCCATCCGACGGCCGAGATTCGATCTTATCTTGGGATCGACGGTCGAAATCGAATCTATTTCAAAATATCCAAGGGCAATTTAGGAATTTCTCAAAAAGTCCAAGGGTAAAATTTTCTTTTCCAAAATTTAGAGCAAAATGATCAAAATGCCCTTGCCTAATAAAACTAGCCCTTTGTAAAGTCTTAGGGGTAAAATGGTCACTTTCCCATTTTCTTGTCGAATTTGAATTTTTCTGAAGGATTCGAAATAAACCAAAGGTGCACGTTCACACCGCAACGTCGTCCTAACGTCCCGTTGTGACTTCCAAATTTTTTCGATACCCGATTTGGTCTCTAATTAATAATTGAATTTTATATATATAACGTAACTTGAGCGTTTCTCATACTAACGGGCGGCTTTTAGGGAATTTCGCATTTTCGACCCGTGACTGATAATAAATTGAGTCACGTGTAAGTTCATTCGACTCGTGACGACTTTGGTTGTCACGTAATCGCAAGGATCAATCGTGAGTTTCGTCGGGCACGGTTGTTCGGTATAGTTTCGGAATCGTTCGTTAATTTATTTCGTGGTCCAACAGAATCACCCGCAATGCACTGATATGACAGTGACGAATCGGCCCCTAACTATCCTACGATCGGCCTATATTAGCTCAAAATGTCACCTCAGCAATTTTATGATCAAAAGTCGGTTCACGATCAAATTTCTCTAGTCGCGCGAATTAAGATCCCTAATTAACCTTTCCCTAATAGTTAGTATCCCAAGAATAATCAGTTCCGGATGAGAACTAACTACAAGTACATTTACAAAATCAAACATTTCATAAATTCCAAACGGGCAAATTTTAGGATGTCACAGCAAATAATTAAACTAAGCCAACCAGAAGGCATAATGTGACATCCCTAGATTAACTTCACTATTATCTGTGGTAAAAGTGAACTTAATCCAAAGATGTCATATTATGGTATCAGAGCAAGATCCCCTCTAGTAGATGTATGATTCAAGGACGATTCACGCGAAAACTGGTAGGCCTGTAACGACTCGATTTGATGAGGGTAGGGAGTGGTCGCCAGGGTCAGAGGGTTTGGATAAGGAGCGACTCCTAGTAGGCTTCTAGGATGGCAAAGAGGGTAGGAATGAATCAAACTATTCACCGAACAGGAGAAGAGTGATTCTGGAATATATATATATATGTGAAAAATTGAAATTAACTCACGGATGCGATTTTTGACGTAACGGCAAACTTTCTTTGGAACTCCAAAGTTAAGCGAGCCCAGGCCAGAGCACTACTAAGATGGGTGACCTTCTGGGAAAGTGTCTGTCTATACGCCAATAGACAAAACTGTGAGGCTCGGTATGGGACGGGCCAGAGTAGACAATACCTCGAGTGAGTTAAATTTAGAGCGTTACACATAATTCATTGATGTCAACTTGAGGGTAGTTGCATAGCTGCATTGATCGACACAAGCATGGTGGCATTATTAGAAGAGGGGCTAGTGACTATCATTGGAGAGCTACTTTTTGAGTATTCTTCTGCCACTGAGAAAAAATTGAACGATTTGATGTGAGCAGTAGGCTCTAATACCAAGAAGAATTGGACAAGATACTCTCTATTGTTATTTCTTACATGTATTAAAAGTACAAGGTAGCTAATGGTTTAATAGAAAGACATTAGCTAGAATAAATGCAATAGAATAACTTTCCTGAGCTACGGCCTTTATACAATGGAAAGATAAAATCTTTTATAAGCTTTTCACTAGTTTTATCATTTTAGAACCAACCGTGGAACTTTAATTCACTAATTTGTTGTTACGCAAACTTTATCTCTTATGCAGTTTAAATTCATAAAATCTATAAAGGGGACATTTTGAAAAAAAATATATAAAAAGTAACGTTCAAGAAATCAATTTAGTTGAAAATTATATATCAAAGTTCTTTTTTTCCGTGGCAAATAAATGTTATATCCGTAATTGAACAAGTACACAAATAATACAGATACTGGAGTGAAGGGGTCTTGAGACATAACAGAAACAGCATGAAGTAAAAGCCTAAGAGACCCAAATTCACAACCTAATAGAAGCTAGGGGCCATGCAGGCCCCAAACAACAATAGTCCCAGCAATTCAAACCACGGTACGTTATTGGACTGATGCTTAGTAAACATTTTCGTCCACAGTTTAGTCCTATTATATAGGCATAGAACAGATTCGTCAGAAAATTACCTAAAAAGTTTAAACATGTTCTACGGATGCCAATTCAGTCATAAACCTTTCAATTTATCCAATTTAGTCATTTCTGTCAATTTTGGCTGACAATCGCTAAAATAGACGCCGGTTGTTCGACGTGACACAACCAATACTGACGTACACAATTTTTTGCATTTTTAAATCTTTCTCAATTTTTTGATAAAATTTTTGAATTTTTATTTTTATTTTCCTTTTTCATTTTTTCCTTTCGCCTTCTCCGGTCGCCAGGCATCAACAATCGACCACAGGCAACAATGAGCAAGGCTCGACCTCACCGGACGACCCTCGCTAGATCCCAACAAGGTCAAACCTTGCCAGCCTCGTTGCCCCTCGCCTGTAGCCAATCGCTGGTCATGGCAATCGACAGAGGAAAAAGAAAAAACAGAAAAAAAATTAAAAATTTATAAAAAAATACAGAAAAATAAAAAAAATGAAAAAAGATTGTTCATGTCGGCGTCGGCCATGCCAAGTTAGACGAACAGTGTTCATGTCAATGATTCCCGGCTAAAATTGTCAGAAATGACTACATTAGCAAATTGTCAAAAGGTGTCGTCCCAAGAGATCATCTTCAAGAAAATCATGGCTATCGTCCCAAAAACTTCCGAAGAAATTAATAATCACATTTATTTGGGCTAACTCTATACTGTGAGTTTACACATTATAGCATGCTCGACCTTTGATGCGGGCCATCCTTGAGAGAACATTTCTTTTTGCTGTTGTATTGATCTCGTACATTCTAGGGTTTGCGTACAAAATCAGGGTTTGGAACAAAGCCACTGTTGTTTCTGTGCCAGACGATGTTCACGGGGGTTAAAGCGATAACAAAGAGTAATGCTTTGATTAAGCATAACGTCGCGACCGAGGTAACCGTCTTCTTAGTCCTTGTTTGTTTCTATATGGCACCGCAGCTACCGATTCAACTCTTCGTTGTGCTCGGTGTTGTGAGAGAGAAAGAGTGCTTCGAATAGGAATGGGACGGACATCCATCTTGTTGATGTCAATGGTGATTCTCTTCAGATAAGTCGCGGAGACGGCGATGTACTTTGTCTGCAACTTCGATGTTGGCCTCCATGAGGATATTGACAGAGCTTCTCCAGGCGTATCTAGGAGCATATGTGCCTTTGAAGATATAAGGATGACATCGAAATTGTATAGACCTCATACGTGAACACATGTATGCACATAGATCCATGCACATGCTTTGAGCAATCGGTTGACTATAAATAACGCCTCTTTTTGACGTATCATCATCATAATTTTTGTCAATAATATTCGGATGAAGTTACCTAAAAGTAGAGGCATCCATGGGATTGGTGAATGCATCTTTCATGATCCAGTGGCTGACGTTATGATCCCTCTAGTTAACTTATTTCTTGGTTCTCAAGGTCAATTTAAGAGGAATTTGACCGGAGATTCAGTCTAGACAAAAACTTCCTTCTTAAGAAATAAACGAGAAAGACAAACTCTTGTTTCTTTAGATTGACTTCGGGATTTATCGCTTGCAGATTTTGCCGTTTCTCTTCCCAAATAGAAATGCATATCCTACTTTGTTTTTCCCCCAAAGGTCGCACACTTGAAGACGATCCAGACACGTTCCAGTTGACGTTAAACTCAAAGAGCTAATCTCTTTGCATATCGTAGCACGAGACAAAAAATGAAATAACGGTGTGAAGATTCAAGTCAATTTATTCATTAAATTGAGAGGAAACTAATATAGATATCCTGATAAATATTGTTATACATAGTAGAAAGAGAATGCCGTCAGCATGATAATTACATATTATTAAAGTATGATTGGTCTGTTTTGCATTTCTTTCTCTTTACGAATGCAGTACCCGCATGTATATATAAGTTCCTTTGGACAATTGATCAATGCCTAAAACTGTGTTCTAGTTATAACACCCTCAGTCTTGAAGCTCCCCAAATTTCAGAAATCAGAAGATGGTACGAGAGCAAGAGGCGATGCAACTTCTTGGTTTCTTTGGCATCATCAAGGAATCCACCAAGATCATCTTCACATGGAGGAAGATCTTCAGCCAAATCACGCTTGCCCTCGTCCTCCTGTTTCCTTCATCATCTTAGCATACAGCCAGATTTCTGACTTCCTCGTGGAAACGATCCAGCACGACCTGCATGCACTCAACCACGTCAAAGGCAACAATCCCAAATACAATAAGCTCGCCAACCTTGGGACCGTGGTTTCGGTCTTCTTAATGCTTGTTTGTTTCTTTATGGTGCCGTAGCTACAGATTCAACTCTTCATTGTCCTTTGTTAGCAATATTGGGATATTTACTTATATCTCACAGGATTATGCATATATCTCATTTGATTATGCATATCTTTGATTGATTATATTTGGTATTTACTAATGTTTGTCTAATTAACTTAAATAATCATCCAATAAAGCCTATAAACAGGCTCAGGCTCATGTACTTTTTATCGAAATATACAAACAAGAATTTCATAATTTTTCTCTTTAGCATTATTCTTAACTTAGCTTTATATTAGAAGAGAAAGAGTGCTTCAAATAATAACTGGAGTGACATGCTTCTTGTTGATGTCAATGGTGATTCTCTTCGGACACGTAGCCGAGACGGCGATGTTCTTTGTCTGCAAGTTTGACGTCAGCCTCCATGAGAATGTTGTCAGATCTTTCTTGGCTGAGCATCTCCAGGCGTATCTAGGAGCGTATGTGCCTTGTGACATTCCGAAATTCCACCAATTGAAATTTATTGAATAATTGAGTTTTATAAGATGTGCACGCAGTAAGTTCTCGCCCGGAACTGATCATTCCTGGGAATGCTAACTATTAGGGAAAGGCTAATAGGGGAATTAAATTCGCGTGATTAAAGGAAATTCGATCGTGAATGGATTTCGACCATTAAATCGCGGAAGTGATATTTTGAGCCACTGTTGACCGATCCAAGGATAGTTAGGGATCAGTTCGCCACTGTCCTAGTAGTGGATCGCGGGTGATTCCGTTGGACCACGAAATGACTTGACGGATGATTCTGAAATTATACCAAACGATTGTACCCCTAGGGTCAAGTGATTGATCTTCGTGATTTTAATGACAACCGAGGTCGTCACGCACCGAACGGACTTGCACGTGACTCGATTCAGTATCAGTGATGAGTCGATTTTTTTGCGAATTTCCCCAGCAAGCCGCTCGTTAGCTTGAGAAACGCTCGAGTTGCGTTTAATAAAATTTAATTATTGAAATTTTGTCCAAATTGGACACCGAAAAATTAGGAAGTCACAACGGAACGTTAGAACGACGTTGCACGTGACACGTGTGAATTTTTGGTGCGCTTAATTCCTTTGGAAAAATTCGATTTGGACAAGAAACGGAGAAAGTGACCAAAATACCCCTTGAATTTATTAAAGGGCAAGCTTTAAGAGTAAAGGACATTTTGGTAATTTTGTCCTAAAATTTTGATTGAACAATTTTACCCTTGGATTTTTGGGAAACTACAAGTATACCCTTGGATATTTTTGTGCAAGAATCGATCTCGGCCGTCGGATCAAGATAAGATCGAATCGGGACCGTCGGATTAAAAATATGAGTAAAGGGCGTTTTGGTCATTTTCGCAATTGGTCAAAATATATTATTTGAGTCAAGAATGTGGTCTTCCTCCCCCTTCTCTCCTTCATCTTCACGATCAGCCCCTTCCCCCTTTTTTTTCTTTGCCGTGAACTTCTTCCTCTTCCACCGTGAAGCCACGCCGGCGCCGCCACTCGCCACCGTACCAGCCCCAACCCACCACCACCAGCCACCGTTTCTCTCTCTTTTCCTCTCTCTCGCTCTCTAGTGGCCGTGAGCCACAATCAAAGGGCCGGACCGCCGCCGCAAGCCGATCGCCGTTGCCGAGCTTCGCCGCCGTCCCCGCCGTGTCCGTTTATGTGCCGCCGCTCCCCGTTCTAGCCGATTAAGTCTAGAACTTTGTAAGTCATACTCTAATCCCGATTTAGAATATTGGGTATCCACAGATAGTTTGATTTTGGGGTGAAATCGGAATTATTCGGGTGAGAAATGTTGGGGTTTTAGATCGGAAATGTTGTGGCGGGCCTTGAGGATTATTTTTGGAATTTTTGGAGGACAATTTGAGGTGAATTACAAGCTGTGATTTACTGTTCACAAGCTGCGAATTACTGTTCATGGGGCTGTGATGATTTGTTCGGGACGCAAGTTGGGTTTTTAGAACCGGTATTTTATGGCGAGAAAGTTCCGTGAAGGATCGGAATTAATCCGACGCCGTTTGGTGGGAGAAAAATGAGAATTTACGTGTTGGATATATATCTAAATTACAAATAAATTGTGGT
Source organism: Syzygium malaccense (assembly GCA_031216405.1). NCBI lineage: Eukaryota > Viridiplantae > Streptophyta > Magnoliopsida > Myrtales > Myrtaceae > Syzygium > Syzygium malaccense. The sequence goes on from CM062260.1 coordinate 45,553,773, forward strand.
GATTAAATTGAGTATGTTGTTGTGCAATTGGGTGACTGTATATGCTTGTTGGTTGCACACGTGAGTTAGATTAGATTAATTATTGGTATTGCCATGTCCTATGCTAAATGTACATGAGCTACGTGTAAAATAATGCGTGTGTGGGCGACGTGTGAAGGGCCAGTTGCGTGTGATAAATGCATGTGAAGCGTGGGCATGAGTGAGAAGGAAATTGTAGTGTGGTAAGTGATGGTGGGAAAGTGTGTGAAAGTGCGAAAGTGCGAAAGTGCGAGTTTGGGATCAGGCCAAGTATCATAAACTCGGGCCGCGATCACGTAGGTATGTTGCATTTGGCACAGGCTGAGGCTTGAAAAAGCAAGAATGAGAATCGGTCTGAGGCACAATCAGCTCGGATGAGATCGGGATTGGACCGAGGCATTATAAGCTCGGGTTCCAATCATGTAAGCTTGTCGCATTTGGCGCAGGCTGAGTTGGGATCGGGCCTGGGGCGTGTGATGCTCAGGTCGCGATTAGGGCATGAGGCGTGAACGGGTACGCGGGCTAGATGTGGTGAATGATCTCAGTGTGCCTGAGGCGTGTACTTCAACGTGGGTCACTGGCGAGTGATGTGAAAAGTGATTAGTGATCGCAGTGTACCTGAGGCGTGTACGTTTACGCGGGTCACTGGCGAGGAATGTGGAAAGTGATGATGAGAACGAAAGGAACGCACGACGTGGGAAATTGCATATGCGTGTGATTGTGTGTAATATGCCTGTTGTTTGAAGATTTGGCGCGCGTGAATGTCTTTGTAATTGTCTGGAGGTACGTGATAGCTTAAGTTGGGTTTAGGGATGTACTTGCTGAGATATAATCTCATGGTTGTGTAAACCAATAATTTTCAGAACCCCGACCTGAACGATGAACCCTCGACCACTGCCACCAGTACGTTTTGGAATACCAGTGCATACGGAGTGTGAGGTAGCTGAGTTTCCGATGGGTGACGGGATAACCTAGATAAGACACACGATAACCGTGTTTGTAGAAGTGGGAAAGCTTGCCTTGGATGAGAACCATATTTGGGGTTGAACGTCAGGTCATCGACTCATTTTTTATTTTGGTAGTTTCAGTAAAGTGTGCACTGGTAGACAGAGATTTGTTTTATTGTATATATGGTGAAACAAGTTGAACAAGAAATGGAAATGTATATTCTCTCAATTCTCCCCAGTTTAAGTTTGTCCGGGTGTTTTATGGTTACCGTTTGCGCAATTAAATCTCTGATGTTTGGTTAAGGTCGGCGATAACCTGGGACGTCGCAACTGTTCGACCGGAGGCGGGATGTCGCGGGCTCGATGGGGTTTCGGGGCGTGACATCCCCGTTGAATTGGTATCAGAGCAAGATCAGATCGATCTAGAATTAGTCGAAACTTGGAGTGATAAGGAGCGGAAACCTTGGGGTAGTAATTGGGGAGATCTTAGTGGGGTGTAGGGTAGAGTTAGCTACACATGCCTCCAGATTGGTTGTTGTGATTGTTTACGTAAGTCAATTGTGTGTGGTAATTGAATTGCAGGCGCGTCTGGACTTGAGGTAAGTGTTCAGACTCTGATGATGGTGATTTTGTGATTTGTAGTAGGGAATTGCTTGTTGAGTAAACGGATGTGTTAATTCGCTGCTTAGAATTTGATTGAGCTAGTTGGTTTAGACTGCTAATTCCTGAATGGAATTATAGCAGGTAGGAGAGTGGTAGAATTGCAACAATGAGCAGTGAAGGAAGAGGCGTAGGAAGAGTCCCAAGAAGGGGCGCAGGAAGAGGAACGAGAGGTCAAGGTCGTGCTCGAGATAGGACTGTAGAAGACCTCGGAATGGGTGCTAGAGTAGTAGAGAATCCTAGAGTGGATGCTGTGTCACGCCCCGAACCCTATCGAGCTCGCGACATCCGTATCTGGTCGATTTGCGCGACAACCCAGGAATTATTGCCGACCTCAATTCTAAACATCAGAGATTTAATCGCGCAAACAAAAATCATAAAGCACCCAGACAAACTTAAACTGGGGAGAATTGGGAGAATTTGCAACTTTCATTTCTCAATACCAAACTTATGGCATAATATTTATAATTTACAACCACTATTCACATAAGCACACTTTACTAACACCTTACTAACAACCACCGAGACAAAAAGGGGTACGATGGTCTCCAAAATGGTACTCTGTCAAAAACCTCCTTTAAGCCTCTAAACTAGCCCTTGCACCCCTTGCTAGGCGTCCATTCTAAGTCTGACTCATCATCACCGGAGTCGGAGCTTCCCTGATCCGATTGCTCCTCCGAAGACTCTGGCTCCGCCTCAATCACAATCGAATGATCAATGTCACCCAACTCAGCTGGAACAGCGTTATGGTACTCCTCGACTAGGAAATCAAAGAAATTATACTCCGGCACGTAGTTAGGGTCCATATACTGCTCAAAAGGGAGTATATACTCCGGATCTCCTGCCGGCTCATCCGACTCCTCAGACTCATCATCAGGCTCTACCTCGGGCTCCACCTCTTCTGGTTCCTCATCCTCTGGTTCTTCTTCCACTGGTTCCTCTTTGGGCATTGGTTCTAAATCTATGTCCATCGGGTCATCCTCAGCCTGCGATGCTTCGGGCTCAGGCTCATACTCAGCCTCTGACGATCCTTGGGCTGCCGGCGCTGGGTGCAGTCCTGACTGCGCCTGACTAACCTCCGTACTTGTTAACTCTCCGTCTATAGGAGGTATGGCGGCTAGGTCCCAATCTCCGACTAAATCAAAGGGAACGTCAAAACCTCTAACGGGCCCGAACTCAGCCCCGTCTCCATCCCGAAAGAACCAAGCAGAGTATTTCTGCTCTTCAAAAAGAGGTCAACCTACGTCTACGAAAACAGTAGAAGTGTGCTTCATCCAAGTAAAATTATCGTCCATCGGGAACTGTGCAACCTCAAGCTCTGTATGCATAAGTACTCCAAAACGTTCTGGTGGCTGGGGCGGATTATTCATGGCTCGGGTCGGGATTCTGAAAATTGTTGGTTTACACAACCATGAGAATAAATCTCAGCAAGTACACTCCTAAACCCAACCTAGGCTATCACGTACCTCCAGACAATCTAGCAAGCACACACACCTTCACACACGTCAAGTAATCACAAAACAGGCACATCAATTAATATAGCCAGGCTCAATCTCAATCACACCGTATGCAAACACACGCATGAAACATTTCCCTTCCTCTGATCCTTTCATTTTCATTTCCTCTTTCACATTCCTCGCCAGTGACCAGCGTAAACGTACACGCCTCAGGTACACTGCGACCACTGATCACTTTCCACAACACTCGCCAGTGACCCGCGTTGAAGTACACGCCTCAGGCACACTGCGATTACTAATCACTTTCCACAACACTCGCCAGTGACCCGCGTTGAAGTACACGCCTCAGGCACACTGCGATCATTCCTTTTCCACCATACTTTCAGGCCCGCGTAAACGTACACGCCTCGGGCCATATTTCTTGCCCGCGTAAACATACACGCCTCAGGCTCAACGTCTACCACCTACTGTACAACCCGCGTAGAAGTTCACGCCTCAGGCTGGCAGTCCTCCGGTAATACCGGGCATCGTCCCGCGTTACAGTACACGCCTCAGGACGGCACAATTTTCCACAATTTCTCATGCCATGCCACACACCATTTCTTTTTTACTCATGCACACGCTCAACACGCATTTACCACGATCAACTGGTACATTACACACGGCCCGCACACTCATTAATTCACACAGCTCATGCTCACTCAACATTAGACATGGCAATATCAATAATTAATTTAATTTAACTCACGTGTGCACTCAACAAGCATGTACAATCACTCAATTGCACAGCAGCATACTCAATTTAATCACCACTATTTATTAATAATTCAAATATACATCCAACAAGATAATTCCCATTTTTCTCCGACCAAATGGCGTCGGATTAATTCCGATCCTTCGTGGGACTTTCTCGCCATTAAATACCGGTTCTAAAAATACAACTTGCGTCCCGAACAAGTTATCACAGCCTCGTGAACAGTAATTCGCAGCTTGTGAATAGTAACTCGCAGCTTATAATTCACCTCAAATTGTTCTCCAAAAATTTCAAAAATAATTCTCAAGTCCCGCCAAACAATTCCAATCATAAAGCCCAATTTTTCGCACCCGCATATTGTAAATTTCACCATCCCAACTCAATTATAATTAAAACACACGTAAAACACATAAATTTCTATTTTTCTCCCGCCAAACGACGCCAAATTGATTCCGGTCCTTCACGGAACTTTCTCACCATTAAATCTCGGTTCTAGAAATCCAACTTGCATCCCAATCGGACCATCACAGCCCTGTGAACAGTAAATCACAGCTCGTGAACAGTAATTCGCAGCCCCTATTTTTCTGAATTTCCAATAATTAATGCCCAAATTAAATCCCAAGGCCCACCATAAAATTTCCACTACCAATTCATACAATTCCGCACCTAACTTTATACAGATTTCACCCAAAATGGCCCGTCGATACCCGAAATCCTAAATCGGGATTAGAGTATGACTTACCGCGTTCTAGGCTAAAACGGCTAGAACGGAAAGCGGCAGCACTAAATCGGGGACGGCGGTGACTCACGGTGGCGTCCAGCTTGAGCGGCGACGGTCCGGCGGCGGCGTGGGTCTTGCACGGCCGTGGGTGGTTCACGGTGAGAGAGAGAGGAAAAGAGAGAGATGGTGAGGTTTGAGGATGGTGGTGGCTTGAGGGCGGCGTGGACGACGGCTTGAGGGCGATCCGGCGTGCGGCGGCAAGCGGCGGTGCCGGCGGGAGAGGAAGAAAGGCCAAGGGAAGCTCACGGTGGGGGAAAGAAGGAAAAAAAAACAAATGGGGGGGGGGCTGCTGATCGTGAAGAAGAGGGGAGAATGGGGAGAGAGAAATGAGTTTGGACCAAATAGTGTCCACTTTGACCAATGGCGGAAATGACCAAAACGCCATTTACTCACATTTTTAATCCGATGGTCCCGATTCGATCTTATCTTGATCCGACGGCCGAGATCGATTCTTGCACAAAAATATCCAAGGGTATACTTGTAATTTCTCAAAAATCCAAGGGCAAAATTATCCAATCAAAATTTGGGGCAAAATTACCAAAATGCCCTTTGCCCTTAAAACATGCCATTTATTAAATCTTAGGGGTATTTTGGTCACTTTCTCCATTTCTTGTCCAAATCGAGTTTTTCCGAAGGATTTGAGCGCACCAAAAATTCACACATGTCACGTGCAACGTCGTCCTAACGTTCCGTCGTGACTTCCTAATTTTTCGGTGTCCAATTTGGGCAAAATTCCATAATTAAATTCTATTAAACGCAACTCGAGCGTTTCTCGAGCTAACGGGCAGCTTGCTGGGGAAATTTTGCTGAATCGACTCATGACTGATACTAAATCGAGTCACGTGCAAGTCCGTTCGGTGCGTGACGACCTCGGTTGTCATTAAAATCGCGAAGATCAATCACTTGATCCGAGGGGTACGATCGTTCGGTATAATTTCGAAATCATTCGTCACGTCATTTCGTGGTCCTACGGAATCACCCGTGATCCACTACTAGGACAGTGGCGAAATGACCCCTAACTATCCTTGGATTGGCCAACAGTGGCTCAAAATATCACTTACGCGATTTAATGATCGAAATCCATTCACGATCGAATTTCCTTTAGCCGCGGGAATTTAATTCCCCCTAATAGCCTTTCCCTAATGGTTAGCATTCCCAGGAATGATCAGTTCCGGGCGAGAATTTACTACAAGCACATTTCATAAAACTCAGTTATTTCATAATTTGGCGGAAAGTTCGGAATGCCACATGCTGGAGTAGCAGCAAACCCTGGAATAGAAGTTAGACCTGTTGTGGACCCAAGAATGGAAGCTGTAATGAGAACGTTGGAACGGATTGGTGATATGATAGAACGGTAGACTCAGGAGCGAGCTGCTCCGGTTGCCCAAGCCGTCGAGGCTGTTGCTGTTGCTAATGAGAACCAAGGTCAGGGGCAAGTGGTTGCGAATAGACTTATGCACCAATTGGTAGAGCAGTTTATTAAGTTGAAGCCACCTAAGTTTTCTGGGAAAGATGACCTGGAGGCTGCATCTAGATGGGTAGAGGAACTTGAGAAGGCTTTTGAGGTGCTGGAATGTAACGATCATGAGAAAGTGACTTTGGCAGTGTATCAGCTGCAGGATAATGTGAATGATTGGTGGAAAGCCACTATGGATAGGATTTTTCCTGAAGGTACAGCCAAGACTTGGGCTGTTTTTACTAAGAATTTCTATGAGAAATATTTTTCAGCTAGTGCTAGAGAGAGAAAACTCGCGGAATTTATGAGACTCCACCAGGGTATGATGACAGTAGATCAGTATGAGGCGGAATTCGCGAGATTATCTAAGTTCGCGTCGAGAATGGTGGAACATCCTGAGGATAAGGCGCGGAGATTTTTGGATGGATTGAGAGCTGACATCCATAGCCAGTTGTTACTAGTAAATTTGGGAACGTATGAGCAGATATTTGATAGGGCCCAGATTCTTGAGCGGGATCAGATGGATAGAGCCACCGCATCTGGATCGAGGTTTGTCCAGGGTTGGAATAACCGTAATCCGGGAAAGAGGCCGATGGTGGATAATAGGCGTTTTACTCTACCAGTTAAAAGGAATATTGGAAAGCCAATCTGGATTGGGAATGGTCTGTGTAGGATTTATGGAGGTCGACATGGAAACGGGCCTTGTCCAACCAGGGGTGGAGCTTGCTTTGGATGTGAAGGATTTGGGCATCATATAAAGAATTGCCCCAATTCCAGGCAGAATAGACCGCTTGCTTTGCCGCCACCTCGGAATAAGAATCAGACGGGAGTGGCCTAGACAGTGAATCTGAATCAGAATAGGCCTCAAGCGCAAGGACGAGTATATGCGATGGCCAGACGAGAGGATGAGAACGCACCAGGGGTTGTCACAGGTATGATTTCTCTATGCAACCATGCTGCGTATGCTTTATTTGATCCTGGAGCGTCGCATTCCTTTATATCGAAACAATTTGTGGAGTTAGTTGGAATAGAACCGTAATTGCTTGATGTTGTGCTATGTGTGATGACTCCTTTAAATGATAAGATGTTGATCTCTTTGGGTTGTCCAAACTGTAAGATCGTGATTGGGGATAGGGAGGAATTGATCGATCTAGCGATTCTAGATATGTATGATTTTGACGTGATAATAGGGATGGATTGGTTGTCTAAGTAGAAGGCTGTAATGGATTGCAATAGCAAGGTAATCCAATTTAATCCTGTTGGACATCCGGAATTTAAATTTGTAGGAAGTTAAGGAGGACCCTCGATTCCGTTGATATCCTCGGTGGAAATGGCAAAATTGTTGAATGAAGGATGTCAAGGATTTCTAACTGCAGTAATGGATTCGATGGCTGAAGAGCCGAGACTTGAGGATATAGCGGTAGTGTGTGAATATCCCGATGTGTTTCCTCAAGAATTATCAGGATTACCGCTGGAAAGGGAAGTAGAGTTTGTAATCGAGTTGGCACCTGGAACTAGGCCAATCTCGAAGGCACCTTATAGAATGTCGCTATCGGAGTTAAATGAATTAAAGGTGCAGATGCAAGAGTTGTTAGATAAGGGGTTTATTCGTCTCAGTGTGTCTCCGTGGGGAGCGCCAGTTTTATTTGTAAGGAAGAAAGATGGATCATTGAGGTTGTGTATAGACTACAGACAGCTGAATTAAGTGACAGTTAAAAATAAGTATCCTTTGCCAAAGATTGACGATTTGTTTGATCAGTTACAAGAGGCTTCGGTATTCTCAAAAATTGATTTGAGAACGGGGTATCATCAGTTGAGAATTAGGAAGGAGGATATACAGAAGACGGCATTTAGGATGAGATATGGGCATTATGAATTTACAGTGATGCCGTTCGGATTAACGAACGCCCCTACTGCCTTTATGGATCTAATGAATCGGGTGTTTAAGGAATTCTTAGATCAGTTTATGATTGTCTTTATCGACGATATACTGGTGTACTAGAAAAGCCAGGAGGAGCACGAATTTCATCTGCATAGAGTGTTGCAGACTTTGAGGAAGAACACACTGTATGTTAAGTTTAGCAAGTGCGAGTTTTGGCTTAGTCAAGTAGCATTTCTAGGTCATGTAATTTCGGGAGAAGGAATTTCTATGGATCCGTCGAAAATTGAGGCCGTGAAGAAGTGGCCTAGACCAACAACGGTAGCAGAAGTTCGAAGTTTTCTAGGTTTGGCTGGATATTATCGTCGTTTCGTGGAAGGATTTTCGTCAATAGCAATGCCGTTGACGCATTTATTGAAAAAGGAAACGAGATTTGAATGGATAGATCAGTGTGAATGAAGTTTTCAGGAGTTGAAGCGGAGGTTGACAACGGCACCAGTGTTGACAATTCCATCAAGACCTGGAGGATATAAGATATACAGTGATGCGTCGTTGAAAGGATTAGGGTGTGTGTTGATGCAACATAGGCGAGTGGTAGCATATGCATCCAGGCAATTGAGGCCACATGAACTGAATATCCGACGTACGATTTGGAGTTAGCAGCGATAGTGTTCGCCCTGAAAGTTTGGCGGTATTATTTATGTGGAGAGAGATTTCAGATCTATACTAACCATTAGAGCCTCAAGTACTTATTTTCGCAGAAAGAGTTGAATATGAGGCAACGACATTGGATGGAGTTATTGAAGGACTATGATTGTGATATTCTATATCATCCCGAAAAGGCCAACCGGGTAGAGGATTGATTGAGTCGGAAATCGAGCATCGCGCATTTGATGGTCAAGGAGTGGATTCTGTTGGAGATTGTGCGAGACTTGGAGTTCAAGTTTGAAGTAAGTCAAGTCTCGAGCATGCTGGCCACGTTAAGGATTGAGCCGGAAATCCAAGCTAAGGTTAAAGCTTTGTAGTCTACGGACCCAGAGATACAGAAGATTGTTGGAATGAACGCAACTAAGAGAAAAGCCGGATTTTCAGATATCCGAAGATGGTATATTAAGATTTAGAGGACGGTTATGTGTACCAGATGAAGTGGAAGTGAAGGAAGAAATTTTATCCGAAGCACATCGTAGCCAATACAGTATTCACCCCGATAGTACCAAAATATACATGAATTTGAGACAATTTTATTGGTGAAATGGTATGAAGTCGGATATAGCTAAGCACGTGGCTAAGTGCCTAATGTGTCAGCAGGTGAAAGCACAACATTGTAAGCCTGGAGGATTGTTGCGACCGTTGAAAATCCCAGAGTGGAAATGGGAGCATATAACCATGGATTTTGTGTCGGGATTGCCGAGAAGTCAAAGAGGCCATGACACCATTTAGGTGATCGCCGACAGATTAACTAAATCGGCACACTTTTTGGCAGTGCGAAAGGATTTCGCGTTAGAACGGTATGCAGAGTTGTACGTGCAGCAGATAGTTCGCCTGCATGGGGTACCATTATCTATAACATCGAGTCGTGATCCTAGGTTTACCGCCAATTTTTGAAAAAGTCTGCAGACGGTGTTAGGATCCAAGTTACAGTTCAATACAGCTTATCATCCTCAGACAGATGGCCAGTTTGAAAGGACGATTCAGACGCTAGAGGATATGCTCAGGGCATGTATGCTGGATTTTCAAGGTAAATGAGAAGAGCAACTGCCCTTAGTGGAGTTTGCTTACGATAACAGCTTCCAGCAGAGCATTGGAATGGCGGCCTTTGAAGCGCTATATGGCCGTGCTTGTAAAACACCCGTGTGTTGAGACGAAGTGGGAGAGCGAGCTATAACAGGGTCGGAGTTGGTTGAGCAGTCGATCGAGACAGTTAAGATCATTCGTGAAAGGTTAAAGACAGCGCAGAGCCGTCAAAAGAGTTACACAGACAGAAGGCGAAGACCTCTGGAATTCCAAGTAGGGGATCACGTATTTCTAAAAGTGTCGCCCATGCGAGGATTGTCCCGGTTTGGTAAGAAGGGGAAGTTGAGTCCGAGGTATGTGGGACCCTTCGAAGTGCTAGAAAGAATTGGAGATTTAGCGTATCGCCTTGCGTTACCGCCAAACATGTCACAGGTGCATAATGTGTTCCACGTATCGATGTTGAGGAAGTACGAACCGGATCTGACGCATGTATTGAATTACGAAGAAATAGAAGTGGATGATAAAGTATCGTACGTTGAGAGACCGATCAGGATTGAAGATCGGAAGGAACGGGTTCTGAGGAACAAGACAATCCCGATGGTAAAGGTTATCTGGGAGCACCACGGGACTGAAGGCGTAATCTGGGAAAGCGAAGAAATGATGCAACATCAGTACTCTCATTTGTTTGAGTAGCAGTAATAATTGTAAATTTTGAGTAGTAGTGAGATTGTAAATTTCGAGGACGAAATTTCATAAGGGGGGAAGATTATGATATTCCGAAATTCCACCAATTGGAATTTATTGAATAATTGAGTTTTATGAGATGTGCACACAGTAAGTTCTCGCCCAGAACTGATCATTTCTGGGAATGCTAACCATTAGGGAAAGGCTAATAGGGGAATTAAATTCGCGTGACTAAAGGAAATTCGATCATGAATGGATTTCGACCATTAAATCGCGGAAATGATATTTTGAGCCACTGTTGGCCGATCCAAGGATAGTTAGGGGTCAGTTCGCCACTGTCCTAGTAGTGGATCGCGGGTGATTCCGTTGGACCACGAAACGACTTGACGGATGATTCTGAAATTATACCGAACGATTGTACCCCTAGGGTCAAGTGATTGATCTTCGCGATTTTAATGACAACCGAGGTCGTCACGCACCGAACGGACTTGCATGTGACTCGATTCAGTATCAGTCATGAGTCGAATTCTTTGCGAATTTCTCGAGCAAGCTGCCCGTTAGCTCGAGAAATGTTCGAGTTGCGTTTAATAAAATTTAATTATTAAAATTTTATCCAAATTGGACACCGGAAAATTAGGAAGTCACGACGGAACGTTAGGACGACGTTGCACGTAACATGTGTGAATTTTTGGTGTGCTTAATTCCTTCGAAAAAATTCGATTTGGACAAGAAACGGAGAAAGTGACCAAAATACCCCTTGAATTTATTAAAGGGCAAGCTTTAAGAGTAAAGGGCATTTTGGTAATTTTGCCCTAAATTTTTTATTGGACAATTTTACCCTTGGATTTTTGGGAAATTACAAGTATACCCTTGGATATTTTCGTGCAAGAATCGATCTCGGCCGTCGAATCAAGATAAGATCGAATCGGGACCGTCGGATTAAAATATGAGAAAAGGGCATTTTGGTCATTTCCGCAATTGGTCAAAATATATTATTTGAGTCAAGAATGTGGTCTTCCTCCCCCTTCTCTCCTTCATCTTCACGATCAGCCCCTTCCCCCTTTTTTTTTCTTTGCCGTGAACTTCTTCCTCTTCCACCGTGAAGCCACGCCGGTGCCGCCGCTTGCCACCACCACGCCGGACCGCCCTCTAGCCGTCGTATAGCCCCAAACCACCACCACCAGCCACCGTTTCTCTCTCTTTTCCTCTCTCTCTCTCTAGTGGCCGTGAGCCACAATCAAAGGGCCGGACCGCTGCCGCAAGCCGATCGCCGTTGCCGAGCTTCGCCGCCATCCCCGCCGTGTCCGTTTATGTGCCGCCGCTCCCCGTTCTAGCCGATTAAGTCAAGAACTTTGTAAGTCATACTCTAATCCCGATTTAGGATATTGGGTATCGATGGATAGTTTGATTTTGGGGTGAAATCGGAATTATTCGGTTGAGAAATGTTGGGGTTTTAGATCGGAAATGTTGTGGCGGGCCTTGAGGATTATTTTTGGAATTTTTGGAGGACAATTTGAGGTGAATTACAAGTTGTGATTTACTGTTCACAAGCTACGAATTACTGTTTATGGGGCTGTGATGATTTGTTCGGGACGCAAGTTGGGTTTTTAGAAGCGGTATTTTATGGCGAGAAAGTTTCGTGAAGGATCGGAATTAATCCGATGCCGTTTGGTGGGAGAAAAATGAGATTTACTTGTTGGATGTATATCTAAATTATAAATAAATTGTGGCGATTAAATTGAGTATGTTGTTGTGCAATTGGGTGACTGTATATGCTTGTTGGGTGCACACGTGAGTTAGATTAAATTAATTATTGGTATTGCCATGTCCTATGCTGAATGTGCATGAGCTACGTGTAAAATAATGCGTGTGGGGGCCACGTGTGAAGGGCTAGTTGCGTGTGATAAATGCATGTGAAGCGTGGGCATGAGTGAGAAGGAAATTGTAGTGTGGCAAGTGATGGTGGGAAAGTGTGTGAAAGTGCGAAAGTGCGAGTTTGGGATCGGGCCGAGTATCATAAACTCGGGCCGCAATCACGTAGGTCTGTTGTATTTGGCACAGGCTGAGGCTTGAAAAAGCAAGAATGAGAATCGGTCCGAGGCACGATCAGCTCGGGTGAGACCGGGATTGGACCAAGGCATTATAAGCTCGGGTTCCAATCATGTAGGCCTATCGCATTTGGCACGGCTGAGTTGGGATCAAGCCTGGGGCGTGTGATGCTCAGGTCACGATTGGGGCCTGAGGCGTGAACGGGTACGCGGGCCGGATGTGGTGAATGATCGCAGTGTGCATGAGGCGTGTACTTCAATGCGGGTCACTGGCGAGTGATGTGGAAAGTGATTAGTGGTCGCAGTGTACCTGAGGCGTGTACGTTTATGCGGGTCACTGGCGAGGAATGTGGAAAGTGGTGATGAGAACGAAAGGAGCGCACGACGTGGGAAATTGCATATGCGTGTTATTGTGTGTAATATGCCTATTGTTTGAAGATTTGGCGCGTGTGAATGTGCTTTGTAATTGTCTAGAGGTACGTGATAACCTAGGTTGGGTTTAGGGGTGTACTTGCTGAGATATAATCTCATGGTTGTGTAAACCAACAATTTTCAGAACTCCGACCTGAACGATGAACCCTCGACTACCGCCACCAGTACGTTTTGGAATACCAGTGCATACGGAGTGTGAGGTAGCTGAGTTTCCGATGGGTGACGGGATAATCTGGATAAGACACACGACGACCGTGTTTGTAGAAGTGGGAAAGCTTGCCTTGGATGAGAACCATATTTGGGTTGAACGTCAGGTCATCGACTCCTTTTTTATTTTGGTAGTTTCAGTAAAGTGTGCACTGATAGACAGAGGTTTGTTTTATTATATATATGGTGGAACAAGTTGAACAAGAAATGGAAATGTATATTCTCCCAATTCTCCACAGTTTAAGTTTGTCCGGGTGTTTTATGGTTTCCGTTTGCGCGATTAAATCTCTGATGTTTAGTTGAGGTCGGCGATAACCTGGGACGTCGCAACTGTTCGACCGAAGGCGGGATGTCGTGGGCTCGACGAGATTCGGGGCGTGACATGCCTTAGAGAATCAAGGATGACATAGAGATTGTATAGACCTCATAATTAATTGAACTTCGTAGGAAAAATTCAGTGTGAGTTAGTCCAATCAAGTTTATAATTCGTTGATGATTTGTATTGAATGCAACACGTGTAACTGCATTTTGTTCAAACATATTCTACAGGTTAAATCAATTCATGAGCTTATTATACATGAGCACATATGCATGCACATAGATCCCTGCGCATGCTTTGAACGATCGAATGACTTTTAAATCGTGTCTCTTTCGCCATGACATCATCCTAATTTTTTTCAATAATATTAGGTAGAAGTTACCTAAATGTATAGGCATTCATGGGACTGGTCTACGTATCTTTCATGATCCAATGGCTGACGTTTTGATACGTCTAATCGACTGATTTCTTGGTTATTAAAGGTCATTCCAAGAGGAACTTGACCGGAGATTCAATCTGGACAAACGCTGCTTGTTTTAGATTGACTTCGGTACCTTCGCTTGCAGGATTTGATGCACAGCCTACTTTGTCAAATTCGCACACTTGAAGGCGATGCAGATATCTTCCAATTCTTGGACATATGTTGATCCAATTATTTAAATGATAAATCGACTCTTCTAAGAAGGGTTAATGTTCAATCGAAAGATAAACTCAAAGTGCTAATCTCTTCTAAATATCATAACACAAGACACTAAAGAAAAATGAATGGATGTGAAAATTTAAGCGGTTTACTCCTTAAATTTAAGTTACCTAAAAGTAGAGGCATCCACGGGATTGGTGAATGCATCTTTCATGATCCAGTGGCTGACTTTATGATCCCTCTAATTAACTTATTTCTTGGTTCTAAAGGTCAATTTAAGAGGAATTTGACCAGAGATTCAGTCTAGACAAAACTTGCTTCTTAAGAAATAAACGAGAAAGACATACTCTTGTTTCTATAGATTGACTTCGGGATTTATCGCTCGCAGATTTTGCCGTTTCTCTTCCCAAATAGAAATGCATATCCTACTTTGTTTTTCCCCCAAAGGTCGCACACTTGAAGACGATCCAGACACGTTCCAGTTGACGTTAAACTCAAAGAGCTAATCTCTTTGCATATCGTAGCACGAGACAAAAAATGAAATAACGGTGTGAAGATTCAAGTCAATTTATTCATTAAATTGAGAGGAAACTAATATAGATATCCTGATAAATATTGTTATACATAGTAGAAAGAGAATGCCGTCAGCATGATAATTACATATTATTAAAGTATGATTGGTCTGTTTTGCATTTCTTTCTCTTTACGAATGCAGTACCCGCATGTATTTATAAGTTCCTTTGGACAATTGATCAATGCCTAAAACTGTGTTCTAGTTATAACACCCTCAGTCTTGAAGCTCCCCGAATTTCAGAAATCAGAAGATGGTACGAGAGCAAGAGGAGATGCAACTTCTTGGTTTCTTTGGCATCATCAAGGAATCCACCAAGATCATCTTCACATGGAGGAAGATCTTCAGCCAAATCACGCTTGCCCTCGTCCTCCCTCTTTCCTTCATCATCTTAGCATACAGCCAGATTTCTGACTTCCTCGTGGAAAAGATCCAGCACGACCAGCATGCACTCAACCACGTCGAAGGCAACAATACCGAATACAATAAGCTCGCCAACCTTGAGACCTCAGACATAACTGTGTTCTGTCGCTCTACGGTTGTCTACTACGTCCTTGTTCTAATCTTTTCTGTTCTTTCCACGTCCACAGTCGTGTACACTATTGCGTGCGTGTACACCTCAAGATCCATCAGTTTTGGGAGAGTGATGAGCGTCATCCCAAAGGTGTGGAAGAGGCTCATGATCACATACGTGTGGAGTTTTCTCGCCGTCTTCTTCTACATCGTCACCATCATCGTGACTATCCCAATCTGCTTTCTCTTGTTTGATCTTAGCCACTCTCCTGCCATTGGTGTAACCCTTGTTTTCGTCCTCCTCATCTTATTCCTCTTTGGGTTTGTGTATATCAGTGTCATTTTGGACTTGGCAGGTGTGATTTCAGTGCTAGAGGACATCTGCGGTGTTCAGGCCATGTTCAAGAGCAAGAACCTGATCAAGGGGAAAACGGGGATTTCAATAGCTATCAAACTCTTACTAGCGATTGGGTCCGTGGCAACCCGTACAGTGTTCCGCATCTCTATGGCCAATGGATATGGATCAGGGTTTTTAAGGTCCGGGGTTGCAGTTCTTTGTTTCCTGTTTTTCCTCCAGTTGAGCCTCTTCGGTCTCGTCGCGCAAACTGTCATCTACGTTGTGTGCAAGTCGTACCACCACGAGAACATCAACAAGTCGGCGCTGCTTTTGGCCGAGTACGTTCCTCTTCAAGCCGACGACGTAAAACTAGAAAAAGTCGACGTATAAACTGACCTATGGTTATTGTAATGATGTAACAGCTTGTGGCTGCATGTTGTACTTTGTGACATATACAATGATCATGAATAAGTTCGTTCTGTTTGAGCAAATTTTCCATCGACTACGGAAGCAAAAAGAAGCAAAACATGAGGCACGGCTCTAGTTTAAACGGAATTGCTACCTAGTTTAGTCATCTATTTAGTTCACTTAACTTTTTATGATAGCGATCTTTTACATAACTTTCCATGTGCCAGATTGTTTCTAACCCTCTACTCCATTTCACTTTATCTAAATAGCGCGTCGTTGGCTGATTTTCATTCATTTCCTTTTGAGATATTTCAATGGAAAAGTAGTTTTCAAAATATATCTTCTCACACTTACTTTTGATGATTGTCCGCTCATCACCATCAAGCCGACCTAATTACTTTTACATCTCCTCGTCAAATTATGGAAACAATTATACATTTGAAAATCCACAAACTAGTAATGCGTTCAATCAATAAATAAATAAAAGCGACCGTCACTTAGCAATTAGTCATTGTTTCCATGTATTTTTTTTTTTTTTGTCTGTCCTACTCTAACTGTCAACTCAGTCTCATACTTTTGTCCTATCTCCTTGCAAGGCGTGGAAGTCGAAATCCACATTTGAAACTAAATGTCTATACCCCTAATCTCGTGAGAAGGTGGGGAATTAAACTCTCCACCTCCCTTTGTCCTTGACCACGGGGGAAATCCCAATGGTTATTGTTCCACGTGTTAATTAGCTTTTCTATAGCAAAGTTCTATTTTCGCGGCAAATAAAGATTATATTTGTAATTGAACAAGAACACAAATGGTACGGATGCAGGAGTGAAGGGCTCTTGAAACATAACAAAAACAACATGAAGTAAATGCCAAAGAGGCACAATTCCAATGGTCTTATTGCCTTCTAAATTTGGATCGCAGCGGCGAAAACTCTGATCATTGGACAGCCGTTTCGGTCTTCACGACAGCTTAGTATGCAATTCCATTGGTCTTATCGCTCCTTAGAAATCGCCTATTGTGTTCATGGTTGCGTGGTTGACCTTTAATGCAGGCTATCCTTGAGAATACATTTCTTTTAGATGATGTATTTGATTTTGTACATTCTAGGGTTTGTGGTCAAAATCAGGGTTTGGATCAAAGCAGTTGTTGTTTCAATGCTAGAAATGTTTATGGGATTAAAGCCATGACCAAGAGTAATGCTTTGATTAAGCACATCATGGGGACCGTGGTTTCGGTCTTCTTAATGCTTGTTTGTTTCTTTATGGTGCCGTAGCTACAGATTCAACTCTTCATTGTCCTCTGTTAGCAATATTGGGATATTTACTTATATCTCACAGAATTATGCATATATCTCATTTGATTGTGCATATCTTTGATTGATTATATTTGGTATTTACTAATGTTTATCTTATTAACTTAAATAATCATCCAATAAAGCCTATAAACAGGCTCAGGCTCATGTACTTTTTATCGAAATATACAAACAAGAATTTCATAATTTTTCTCTTTAGCATTATTCTTAACTTAGCTTTATATCAGAAGAGAAAGAGTGCTTCAAATAATAACTGGAGTGACATGCGTCTTGTTGATGTCAATGGTGATTCTCTTCGGACACGTCGCCGAGACGGCGATGTTCTTTGTCTGCAAGTTCGACGTCAGCCTCCATGAGAATGTTGTCAGATCTTTCTTGGCTGAGCATCTCCAGGCGTATCTAGGAGCGTATGTGCCTTAGAGAATCAAGGATGACATAGAGATTGTATAGACCTCATAATTAATTGAACTTCGTAGGAAAAATTCAGTGTGAGTTAGTCCAATCAAGTTTATAATTCGTTGATGATTTGTATTGAATGCAACACGTGTAACTGCGTTTTGTTCAAACATATTCTACAGGTTAAATCAATTCATGAGCTTATTATACATGAGCACATATGCATGCACATAGATCCATGCGCATGCTTTAAACGATCGAATGACTTTTAAATCGTGTCTCTTTCGCCATGACATTATCATAATTTTTTTCAATAATATTAGGTAATGTCGCGACCGAACTCCCGAGCCTTTTTGAACGACATGCAAAAAGAAGGGGGGCTTGCCTGGTACGTGCTAAGTCTAGGTTCGAGACTTAACTCGGGCTCTCCTAAGCCCATACCATATCGCGATTTAGGGTTTAAGTTTAACATGCAAGTGGTTTTCATCAAGGAGTCGCCACTAATCGATTTGGGGTAGGTCGATTAGAAACTCAAATAGGATGATGGAAGAACCACCCTATTCCTACGAACCAGAGATTAACTGCGTCCGAGGACTTGGTTACACTAGTTGAATAACTAATGCCCTTTCGGTACCTTTTTACCCTGTTCATTTTCGAAAACATTTGTCAGGCAATTTGGATTGATTTTAGGACATTTCTTCTAACATGTGAGGTGATCAAACGAGTGCATAATAAAAAACGATTAGCGATCAAAGCAGACATGCAGCCTAAGGTTCTAACTAAGTCAGATAACATTCAAAACACAGCAGCTCATGTGAATGTATTAAAAACATGCATAATAGTAACGCAACGGTAATAAAAAAACATGCAAAATAATATCGCGTCACCTCAGGCTTGTTTAATTTAAACATGGCAAAAAACATAATAATATCACATTAAATTAACACAACAAATATATCACACAAAAAAACAAAAAAAATTAAAATTAAAATTTTTTGAAATTTTTTTTAAAAAAATAAATAAAATTAAAATTAAAATTTTTTGAAATTTTTTAAAAATAAATAAATAAAATAAATAAGAAAAAAATTAATAAAAAAAGAGAAAAGAAAGAAAATAAAAATATTTTTTAAATTTTTAAAAAATTTTAAAACAATTTTAATTTTTTTATATAAAAAACTAAAATAAAATAAATACAGGAAGGGAGAAAGGAAACAAAAATAATAAAAAAATTAATTTTTTCTAAAAAAAAATTTTTGAAAATTTTTTATTAGAGAGAAAAAAAAAATTGGGTCGACGGATTCGGACCGAGTCGGAATCGACCCGGGTCAACGGATCCGACCCGATACGTTGACCCGGGTAGGATCAGCTGAACCAGGTCGGTCGGACCGACTCGGGTCAACAAATCCAACCCGGTCGTTGACCCGGGTCGGATCAATTGATCCGAATCGGTTGGACCGACTCGGGTCAACGGATCCGACCCGGGTGTTGACCCGGGTCAGGTCGGTTGAACCCGGTCAAGCCAAACCGGTGGGAGCAACCGCCGGCGAAGCCGAAAATCAGTCTCTCGCTGGCGGACCCAAACCGGCGCCACCCCCCAATTCGACACCTGGGACCAAAACCAAACCTCTCCACCCACCGGGGTCACCGTCCAACCGCCGTTCGCCGACCGACGACCAAAACAAAAATTGGTTTCATTGAGGCTTTTTGTCGAACAGGTGGGGGCGTGATGAAAAACTGGAAATCTTGACCTCCTCCGGCGAGCAGGTCGGCTCCGGTGACTTACCTCACCTACGACGGCAACATACAGACGGTGGGGGACGGCGGTATGGGCCGGGACTCACGCGAAACGTCCGGCACGGGTCCCGGCCATACTGAGCAGAAAAACAGGGCAAAACAAAGACGGTTCAGGCCGGGGAGGAGAGCTCACCGTTGACGGCGCGCCTGGGGGCTTCCGGTTGATCTAGGGGCGACGGCAACGCGGCTGAGGACTTGTAAAAAACCACTCTCCTCTCTTTCTCTCTCTATTCTCTCTCGGTCTCTCTTGATTTCTCTCTATCACTCTGTTTTCCTTTGAAAATGGCCGACCTCCCTCTCGGTCTCTCTCTCTCGTTTTTATAGGTGAACGACGGCGTCCCCCGGCTCCGTTATGTCTGCAATGACGACGGCCTGCACCGGCCTACCTGCCCCGCGACTTCGCGGCCATTTGCAGGCCGGTGCAGGGGGGCCAATTCAGTGAGTGTGCAAAGAGCCCGGGGAAGAGAGGAAAACGGGGAAGAGCTGGTCCGGGTTTTCGGGGAGGACGGGACTGGCAATTAATGCCAGTCCCGTCGGCATGCTCATCCGGCCCTGCTCTGGCCGGATAGCGATGGTGAGGAGCGGCGCCGCCGTGCGTCACGCTTCCGTCTAGAATAGGGCGGAACAGGGGGAAGGAGAGCGACCGGCGCGGGGGGAAGAAAGGGAAGGAGAAGGGCTGGGCCGAGCCAGGCCCAGCCGCGCGCGAGGGGAAAAAGAAAGAAAAAAGAAAATGGGCTGGGCCGCGCGAGGAGAAGAAAAGGGAAGCTGGGCCGCGCGGGGGGGAAAAGGAAGAAAAGGAAGAAAAAAGGAAGAGTGGGCCGAGGCCCACGCGGAAGGAAAGAAAGAAAGAAAACGGGTCGGGTCGGGTCGGCCCGGCCCCGACCCGACTCAATTCGGGAATTTTTTTTTTTTAGAAAATTTTCTCTAATAGACCCTATTAATGCAAATGTGCCTAAATTCTATATGTAATGCATTTAAATAGAAATATTTTTTGTTTTAGGAATTAAAGAAAATTAATTCCTAAATTTTGTGTAATTAATTTTGGGCAAATCAAAAATAGGTGTCAACAGGTAGAAGTTACCTAAATGTATAGGCATTCATGGGACTGGTCTACGTATCTTTCATGATCCAATGGCTGACGTTTTGATACGTCTAATCGACTGATTTCTTGGTTATCAAAGGTCATTCCAAGAGGAACTTGACCGGAGATTCAATATGGACAAACGCTGCTTGTTTTAAATTGACTTTGGTACCTTCGCTTGCAGGATTTGACGCACAGCCTACTTTGTCAAAATTCGCACACTTGAAGGCGATGCAGATATCTTCCAATTCTTGGACATATGTTGATCCAATTATTTACATGATAAATCGTCTCTTCTAAGAAGGGTTAATGTTCAATCGAAAGATAAACTCAAAGTGCTAATCTCTTCCAAATATCATAACACAAGACACTAAAGAAAAATGAATGGATGTGAAAATTTAAGCGGTTTACTCCTTAAATTTAAGTTACCTAAAAGTAGAGGCATCCACGGGATTGGTGAATGCATCTTTCATGATCCAGTGGCTGACTTTATGATCCCTCTAATTAACTTATTTCTTGGTTCTAAAGGTCAATTTAAGAGGAATTTGACCAGAGATTCAGTCTAGACAAAACTTGCTTCTTAAGAAATAAACGAGAAAGACATACTCTTGTTTCTATAGATTGACTTCGGGATTTATCGCTTGCAGATTTTGCCGTTTCTCTTCCCAAATAGAAATGCATATCCTACTTTGTTTTTCCCCCAAAGGTCGCACACTTGAAGACGATCCAGACACGTTCCAGTTGACGTTAAACTCAAAGAGCTAATCTCTTTGCATATCGTAGCACGAGACAAAAAATGAAATAACGGTGTGAAGATTCAAGTCAATTTATTCATTAAATTGAGAGGAAACTAATATAGATATCCTGATAAATATTGTTATACATAGTAGAAAGAGAATGCCGTCAGCATGATAATTACATATTATTAAAGTATGATTGGTCTGTTTTGCATTTCTTTCTCTTTACGATTGCAGTACCCGCATGTATTTATAAGTTCCTTTGGACAATTGATCAATGCCTAAAACTGTGTTCTAGTTATAACACCCTCAGTCTTGAAGCTCCCCAAATTTCAGAAATCAGAAGATGGTACGAGAGCAAGAGGAGATGCAACTTCTTGGTTTCTTTGGCATCATCAAGGAATCCACCAAGATCATCTTCACATGGAGGAAGATCTTCAGCCAAATCACGCTTGCCCTCGTCCTCCCTCTTTCCTTCATCATCTTAGCATACAGCCAGATTTCTGACTTCCTCGTGGAAAAGATCCAGCACGACCAGCATGCACTCAACCACGTCGAAGGCAACAATACCGAATACAATAAGCTCGCCAACCTTGAGACCTCAGACATAACTGTGTTCTGTCGCTCTACGGTTGTCTACTACGTCCTTGTTCTAATCTTTTCTGTTCTTTCCACGTCCACAGTCGTGTACACTATTGCGTGCGTGTACACCTCAAGATCCATCAGTTTTGGGAGAGTGATGAGCGTCATCCCAAAGGTGTGGAAGAGGCTCATGATCACATACGTGTGGAGTTTTCTCGCCGTCTTCTTCTACATCGTCTCCATCATCGTGACTATCCCAATCTGCTTTCTCTTGTTTGATCTTAGCCACTCTCCTGCCATTGGTGTAACCCTTGTTTTCGTCCTCCTCATCTTATTCCTCTTTGGGTTTGTGTATATCAGTGTCATTTTGGACTTGGCAGGTGTGATTTCAGTGCTAGAGGACATCTGCGGTGTTCAGGCCATGTTCAAGAGCAAGAACCTGATCAAGGGGAAAACGGGGATTTCAATAGCTATCAAACTCTTGCTAGCGATTGGGTCCGTGGCAACCCGTACAGTGTTCCGCATCTCTATGGCCAATGGATATGGATCAGGGTTTTTAAGGTCCGGGGTTGCAGTTCTTTGTTTCCTGTTTTTCCTCCAGTTGAGCCTTTTCGGTCTCGTCGCGCAAACTGTCATCTACGTTGTGTGCCAGTCGTACCACCACGAGAACATCAACAAGTCGGCGCTGCTTTTGGCCGAGTACGTTCCTCTTCAAGCCGACAACGTAAAACTAGAAAAAGTCGACGTATAAACTGACCTATGGTTATTGTAATGATGTAACAGCTTGTGGCTGCATGTTGTACTTTGCGACATATACAATGATCATGAATAAGTTCGTTCTGTTTGAGCAAATTTTCCATCGACTACGGAAGCAAAAAGAAGCAAAACATGAGGCACGGCTCTAGTTTAAACGGAATTGCTACCTAGTTTAGTCATCTATTTAGTTCACTTAACTTTTTATGATAGCGATCTTTTACATAACTTTCCATGTGCCAGATTGTTTCTAACCCTCTACTCCATTTCACTTTATCTAAATAGCGCGTCGTTGGCTGATTTTCATTCATTTCCTTTTGAGATATTTCAATGGAAAAGTAATTTTCAAAATATATCTTCTCACACTTACTTTTGATGATTGTCCGCTCATCACCATCAAGCCGACCTAATTACTATTACATCTCCTCGTCAAATTATGGAAACAACTATACATTTTTCCCTGTATTTATCATTTTAGAATCAAGCATCAAGCTTTAATTTTTTAATTTATTGTTACACAAATCTCATCTCTTACTGAGTTTAAATTCATCAAATCTATAGAGGGGATGTTTTGTAAATAACGTTCATGAAATCAATTTAATTTGGAATTAAAGGGAAATTTGAAAATCCACAAACTAGTAATGCGTTCTATCAATAAATAAATAAAAGCGACTGTCACTTAGCAATTAGTCATTGTTTCCATGTTTTTTTTTTTTTTGTCTGTCCTACTCTAACTGTTAACTCACTCTCATACTTTTGTCATATCTCCTTGCAAGGCGTGGAAATCGAAACCCATATTTGAAACTAAATGTTTATACCCCTAACCCTGTGAGAAGGTAGGGAATCAAACTCTGCACCTCCCTCTTTCCTTGACCACTGGGGCAAATCCTAGTGGTTATTGTTCCATGTGTTAATTAGCTTTTCTATAGCCAAGTTCTAGTTTTGTGGTAAATAAAGATTATATTTGTAACTGAACAAGAACACAAATGGTACGGATACAGGAGCGAAGGGCTCTTGAAACATAACAAAAACAACATGAAGTAAATGCCAAAGAGGCACAATTCCAATGGTCTTATTGCCTTCTAAATTTGGATCGCAGCGGCGAAAACTCTGATCATTGGACAGCCTTTTGGGTCTTCACGGCAGCTTAGTATGCAATTCCATTGGTCTTATCACTCCTTAGAAATCGCCGATTGTGTTCACGGTTGCATGGTTGACCTTTTAATGCGGGCTATCCTTGAGAATACATTTCTTTTAGCTGTTTTTTATTTTGTACATTCTGGGGTTTGTGGTCAAAATCAGGGTTTGGATCAAAGCAGTTGTTTCTATGCTAGAAATGTTTATGGGATTAAAGCCATGACCAAGAGTAATGCTATGATTAAGCACAACATCGGGACCGTGGTTTCAGTCTTCTTAATGCTTGTTTGTTTCTTTATGGTGCCGTAGCTACAGATTCAACTCTTCATTATCCTTTGTTAGCAATATTGGGATATTTGCTTATATATCACAGGATTATGCATAAATCTCATTTGATTGTGCATATCTTTGATCGATTATATTTGGTATTTATTACTGTTTATCTTATTAACTTAAATAATCATCAAATAAAGCCTATAAACAGGCTCAGGCTCATGTACTATTTATCGAAATATACAAACAAGAATTTCATAATTTTTCTCTTCAGCATTATTTTTAACTTAGCTTTATATCAGAAGAGAAAGAGTGCTTCAAATAATAACTGGAGTGACATGCTTCTTGTTGATGTCAATGGTAATTCTCTTCGGACACGTCGCCGAGACGGCGATGTTCTTTGTCTGCAAGTTCGATGTCGGCCTCCATGAGAATGTTGTCAGATCTTTCTTGGCTGAGCATCTCCAGGCGTATCTAGGAGCGTATGTGCCTTAGAAGATCAAGGATGACATACAGATTGGATACACTACAAAAAAACAAGATTTTTGCCACGAAAATTTGCGACGAAAAAATTTTCGTTGCAAATTTGCGACAAATTTTCCAACGAAAAGCAAAATTCGTTGGAAATTTCCAACGAAAAATTTTCGTCGCAAAATTCGTTGGAAATTTCCAACGAAAAAATTTTCGTCGCAAAATTCGTTGGGAATTTCCAACGAAAAAAAATTTGTTGGAAATTTCCAACGAATTTTCCAACGAATTTCAATTTTCCGGGAAATTAATTTAGTGTGTATAATTTTCGTTGGAAAATTCGTTGGAAATTTCCAACGAAATTTCCAACGAATTACAAAAAAACCCACATTTTTCATATTCGTTGGAAAATTCGTTGGAAATTTCCAACGAATTTTCTAACGAATTTCAATTTTCCGGGAAATTAATTTAGTGTGTATAATTTTCGTTGGAAAATTCGTTGGAAATTTCCAACGAATTTTTTTCGTTGGAAATTTTCAACGAATTTTCCAACGAATTACAAAAAAATCCGATAATGTTCGGTATTTTTTATATTCGTTGGAAAATTCGTTGAAAATTTCCAACGAATTTTCCAACGAATTTCAATTTTCGCGCTCATTTTCCCCGCAATTTTAAATTTCAACATTCATTCTCTCTCTCTCTCTCTCTCTCTCTCTCTCTCTCTCTCTCTCTCCTTCGCCGAAGCCTTCCCCCTTCGTTTCCCCCTCCGCCTCCCCCTCCGCCTCCTCCCCCGCCGGCCCCCCTCCTCCTCCGGCTCCGCCTCCGCCTCCGGCGCCACGGACACCAAGCCTCCGACGCCCCCGACGCCACCAAGCCTCGTCGCCGGCGAGGCTAGGAGACGACGACGAGAGCAAGAGCCTGCTGCTGCTCTCGTTAGACGACCAAAGCTCGATCCCGCCCCTGCTGCTGCTGCTGCTGCTTCTTCTTCATCTTCTTGTTCAGGCGCAACAGCCTCGCCGGCCATGAGGGCAAGCCTCGTCGTCGGCGAGGGCCGAGCTCGCCTAGATCTGGGCGAGCTCGTCGCCGGCGAGGGCCGAGCTCGCCCAGATCTGGGCGAGCTCGGCGCTCGCCGGCGACGAGGCTGGCCCTCGTTGGCCATGCCGAGGGCCGAGCTTGCCATGGCCGGCGAGCTCGGCCCTCGCCGGCGACGAGGCTGGCCCTCGCCGCCGGCGAGGGCTATTTTTCGACAAAAAAAAAATTTCGACC
Source organism: Syzygium malaccense (assembly GCA_031216405.1). Taxonomy (NCBI): domain Eukaryota; kingdom Viridiplantae; phylum Streptophyta; class Magnoliopsida; order Myrtales; family Myrtaceae; genus Syzygium; species Syzygium malaccense. Next base: position 45,579,414 of record CM062260.1, read on the forward strand.
AAAAAAAAAATTTTTCGATGGAAAAAAAATTTCCACGATTTTTCGACCAAAAAAAATTGTAGTTTCCAACGAAAAAAAATTCGTCGGAAAAAAAAGTTCGTTTCCAACGAATTTAGCCACGAATTTTCCAACGAAAAAAAATTCGTCGCAAATTTTCAACAAAAATTCAAATTTTTCGTTGGAAAATTTTCCGACGACGAATTACCAACGAATTTTTTTTCGTTGGAAAATTCGTTGGAAAAAGAATTTCCAACGAATTTTCCAGAATTTTTCGTTGGAAATTTTGTCGAAAAAAAATCGTTTTTTTGTAGTGATAGACCTCACAATTAATTGAACTTCGTAGGAAAAATTCAGTGTGAGTTAGTCCAATCAAGTTTACAATTCGTTGATGATTTGTGTTGAATGCAACACGTGTAACTGCGTTTTGTTCAAACATATTCTACAGGTTAAATCAATTCTTGATCTTATTATACATGAACACATATGCATGCACATAGATCCATGCGCATGCTTCGAACGATCGAATGACTTTTAAATCGTGTCTCTTTCGCCATGACATCATCATAATTTTTTTCAATAATATTAGGGAGAAGTTACCTAAATGTATAGGCATTCATGGGATTGGTCTATGTATCTTTCATGATCCAATGGCTGACGTTTTGATACATCTAATCGACTGATTTCTTGGTTATCAAAGGTCATTCCAAGAGCAACTTGATCGGAGATTCAATCTGGACAAATGCTTGTTGTTTTAGATTGACTTTGGTACCTACGCTTGCAGGATTTGACGCATAGCCTACTTTGTCAAAATTCACAGACATGAAGACGATGCAGATATCTTCCAATTCTTGGACATATGTAGATCCAATTATTTAAATGATAAATCGTCTCTTCTAAGAAGGGTTAATGTTCAATCGAAAGATAAACTCAAAGTGTTAATCTCTTCCAAATATCATAACACGAGACACTAAAAGAAATAAATGGATGTGAAAATTTAAGCGGTTTATTCCTTAAATTGACAAGGAAATTAATACTGATATCACGATATGTATAGTTAAACATAGTAGAAAGAGAAGGCCGTCAGCATGATAATTACATTATATTAAAGTATGATTGGTTTGTTTTGTATGCCTTAAATTATTTCCCTTTCTTTATTGATGAAGTACTCTCGTGTATATATAAGTTCACTAGGACAAATAATCAATGCCTAAAAGCTGTGTTCTACTTGTAACACCTTCAGTCTTGAAGCTCCACGAGTTTCAGAAATTAGAAGATGGATCGAGAGCAAGAGGAGATGCAGTTTCTGGGTTTCTTTGGCATCATCAAGGAATCCATCAAGATCATCTTCACATGGCGGAAGATCTTCAGCCAAATCACACTAGCCCTCATCCTCCCTCTTTCCTTCATCTTCTTAGCTCACATCGAGATTTCCGACTTGCTCTTCGGAAAGATCGGCCACGACGAGCAAGAACTTGAACATGCCAAAGCCGACTCTTCCAAATACAATAAGCTCGCCGACCACGTGACTACGGACATAATCGAGCTCTGGCTCTTTAGGGTCGTCTACTTCGTGCTGTATTTTATCTTCTCTCTTCTTTCCACATCCGCAGTCGTGTACACGATCGCGTGCGTGTACACCTCAAAACCAATCGCTTTCGGGAGAGTGATGAGCGTCGTCCCGAAGGTGTGGAAGAGGCTCATGATCACGTTCTTATGGAGTTTTCTTGCCATCTTCGCCTACAACGTCGTGACTTTTCTGGTCTTTTATCTCTTGTTTGTTCTTATTGACTCTGCAGTCATTGGAATTGCCCTATTTTTCATCCTCCTCATCTTATATTTATCTGGGTTAGTGTATATCACTGTCATTTGGCACTTGGCTGGGGTGATTTCAGTGCTAGAGGACATCTATGGTATTCAGGCCATGTTCAAGAGCAAGAACCTGATCAAGGGCAAACTGGGGGTCTCAATAGCTATCATCCTCTTGCTACCGATCGGGTCCGCGGTGATCCAAACAGTGTTCAACATCTTTGTGGCCTATGGATCTGGATCAGGGTTTGTAAGGTTAGGGGCCGCGATTCTGTGTTTCCTGCTTCTGCTCAAGTTGATCCTCTTCGGCCTCGTCGTGCAAACCGTGATCTACTTCGTGTGCAAGTCGTACCACCACGAGAACATCAACAAGTCGGCCCTCGCGGATCATCTCGAGGTCTATCTTTTGGCCGAATACGTCCCTCTCAAATCTCGGGACTTACAACTAGAACGAGTCGACGTATAACTTGACCTGCAGGTACTGTAATAATGGAAGAGGTTGTGGCTGCATCTTGTACTGTATGATGTATAAGTAAGGTATATTTGAGCAAATTTTCCATTGGTCGCGGAACAGGAGCAACACGAGAGGCTCCCCTCTGCTTTAAACGTAATTGCTACCTAGTTCACTCATCCATTTAGTTCATCTAGTTTTCTATGAGAGTGATTATTACATTCTTGAGTTATGCGGAATTCGCGAGTTCTCTTTAAATAATTTGTTTGTGTCAGATTGTTTTTGGCTCTTTACTCAATTGATACAAATAGTCTCTAAACTTCAGCCTAATGTGTAATGTCGTCCATGAACTTTTAATTTGTCAAATGTGATTAACTCAATGTGCTATTTTGTCACTAAACTTTTGGTACACGTTCAATTTAAACTCTGAATTATATGAAAATGTTTTACGTCATCGTTCCATCAATTCAAATTCAAGGAAAATATTGAATATTTTCATATTGTCTAGGGACTAAATTTGGACGTGTACCAAAAGTTCAGAGATTATGGCAAACAATTAAAAATTCGAGAACAATATCGCGCATTAGACTAAAATTCAGAAATTATATTGAAAAAATTAAAAATTCAAGGATAATATTTCACATTTGGCCAAAATGGAGGACCATTTGTGTAATTATCACTTCCTCTAAATCACTTTACTTAAATAGGGCATGATCGGCCATCTTTCATTCATTGCCTTATGAGATTGTAGCACCCTTGTGAGATGGGTAAATGGGTAAAAATTCCAATAATTTCCCTTGAAGAATGTCACATTTTGATTTGCATCACTGTTCGTATCGATAGTCCGGGGATATCTCCAAAGTTGTGAACTAATTTTGTCATGGTGAGTGAAGCAATGAACATTCTTATTTATTTATTTTTTTTAATCATTTTGCCCCCCTTCTACAGCGATTACCCGTCCAAGACAATTATAGTGACATTTTTTTTGTTTTTCTCGTGTTGATTGTCCGGCCGGAGGCATCTCCAAAGTAGTAAGTTGTTTTATATGTCATTTCACGCTCCGTCGTCCTAATTACTTTTGAAAAAATTGTCAAAAAATTCCAAATCTATTATATAGCAACCAATTCAGTTATAAACTTTTCAATTATGTCAATTTAGTCATAAACCTCCTAACGAATTACCAATATAATCTTTTCGACTGATTTTCACTTAAAATCACTAACGTGGAGATCCAATCAGTACCGGATATCCTACATGGTGTCGCCGACTCTGATGTAGACAATTTCATAAATATATTTTTTACTAATTATTTTATTTTATTTTATTCTTCAATTTATCTGCAAGGGTCGCCGACACCTGGGTGAGGCCCGCAAACCCCTCACTGGCCGCAGGCGAGGGGGCGTCGCGAGCCATTGCTGTGGCCGGCAAGGGCCGCGACTCTTGTTCGCACCTAGTGGGAACTTGGTTCATAACTTATTCCTGAGTTGCTAAGTTGTCATATATGAAATAAGTATAGATTTCTCTATCTAAAATCAGGATCACCTATGGGCAATTATAAACTTGAAACATATAAGAAAAGAACTACTAATATATCTTGATACATAGTCGTTAATAAACTTTCTATACATGATAAATTCATCAGAAAAAAAAAAGGAGCAAAAAGAAAAGGGAAGATGAAGACAATGAAAATCTCTCTCTCTCTCTCTCTCTCTCTCTTCCAGCATTGCAGAGAGTTTGACAATGGTGACATGCCACTGCAGTTGCAGAGCACCCACTATTTCTCATCTTCTTCCTTCCCACCCTCCAAGCCCCAAACCCCTGCATCCCCACCCTCAGTCCCTGAACCCACCACCACCACCGCCCTCCTCCGTTTCGATGGCCAAGAACCCCTCTAGCAGGCGTCTCTTCCTCCTAGCCGCCGCCGCCAGCGGCGCGGCCGGCGCCCTCCATTGCCGCGCTCTGGAGGGGTTCGACCCCGTGAGCCCCGAAGAACGAGGGGCGAGCGCCGCCAAGTCCCGGAGGATCGCGGAGGCGGTGGGGCTGCTGGAGAAAGGGCGAGAATTGCAGGCTCAGGGTGATTTTGGCAAGGCCCTCTTCTACTTCACTCAGGTGCGTCCGCCTTCCTATTTGTTGAATCCTGCAGCATTTGCTCCTGTTAGTGTTGGGACTTAGCTGAAATGGGTGTTGCGAGAGAGTTGAGGTATGGTGAAGTCGAATTACGCGCTTGAGCTTTCAGAGCGGTTGGTAATGGTGTTACGTGATTTTTGAATCTCGATATTCGCCTGGGTCCTTGATTTGCTCCTGCGAAATTCCAAACTGGGTAGTTCATTGAAAAGGACCTGCTTTTCTAGCTTGTGAGTGGTGTTATTGATTGGATTCTGACTAGTTGATCAAGTGTATATCAGTGAAAGAGGAACTCGATCCAATTGTCATCATTTAGATATCCTTGATACTTCTATGCTATCCTTGATTATTTGTGAAACGTCTGCTGTCCTGGGGTCATCTTTGTTTAACTAGGTCGTTGGACCCATTACGCGGAAGTACAGCTCCTGTCCCAAGAATCTTCTGAATTTTCGCGTATGTGAAATTAAACTTCCTACTAGGTTAAGTGGATGGAAATGATACGTACGTATAATCTGTATGAGAAGGTATTATTAAGGAAGACTGAACTATCATCAACATGAGCTGGTGATATCTGTGACACCCTTCATCACTCAATGCAGGAGCCTCGTGCATTGGCCTGCTCTAGTTTTTATTTTAGATCGTGGACTTGATATCTAGTCAACATTCTGTTTGTACTTGAAATTGCGAAAACATTTGAGGTTCCTAATTTGACTTTGTTTTTCCATTTAATTCAAGGTGATCGAAGGTTATAAAGACTTCGCATTATCAGAATATGCAAGAGTCGGAAGGGCGTTAGCGTTGTATGAGGTTGGCTACAGGGAAGAAGCTATTGCAGAGATGGAGGATGTTTCCATATCATTGAAGGGATATCCAGGTACTTGTGAGAAATTTACATTGCTGCAATCCTTGAGAACTGAAAAGTTTAATGTTTCCATAGGGATAATATTTTGCAATGTATGTACAGAAGTCCATGCAGCTCTTGCAGCAGCCTTATACGTGGATAAGCATGCCCTCTTGCTTGCTGAAAACCAGTTCACAATTGCAACCCTGCTGGATCCCCACTACACAGATCTTTCGTATGTAAAAGAGACGAAGCACTGGCCTCCAAGTTTAGTCAGTTCATTACAGCAATTCATCACACTTACATAAAGACATAGTTATCACGTTTCCTACGCAGCTGATCAGCAAGAACTGATTTGCAATGTCATATACGTGTTTATATCTTATTCTTTGTGAACCTGTATGTAATCCAATTCACCGAGAGAAAGTTAGGCTGATCTGTAGAGTTTATGACTGAGATGGATCATTGTACTCTTCGATAAGCTTTGCAGCAAAATGGTGCGTGATGATTTTTCTACCCCTGCTATCTGTGCTAAATCCTTTGCCTTTGTGCTTTGCGAGGTTATGAAGAATTGCACTTATCTTTGCCTCCAAGGACAAACTGCATTTTGATTGTTGCTGCTATTTTTGAGTTGTAGATGTCTGTGTTGTTGATTCATATATGCTTGTTCACCATCAATTTTTTTTATACTTTCTTGTCTGTTAACGAATGACCTTTTTGATGTACTGACTCTGATTATCAGGGGGGGGAAGATATCAGCACGCCTGTTTGGCTGCACTACCACAGAGAATTTGTCTCTACCTCTAATAATAATGCAGAGAAGAAAAACAATCGACATGACTATCTTTGAAGGTTGGGGCGTTTTCATTGTCACAAACTGATGGAAAGCTTGATAAAAAGAGAATAAGAAAGAAGAATTGTATTGCTTTCTCATGTCAATGCTATACAATCGAGACAAATCAATCGGGATTAATCGGAGCAACAGTATCTTCGACATTCATTAGCATTGGGATGGAGAGAAGCATTCATGGGATGGCTAGAGTAAACCTAGAGAATGCCGAATTTGTCATTTTAACCATCTTCAGGCACACTTTGTCAAGTGCTTATGTCAACATACTGTTTGGGCTCTGGGAAAGCAATAATTGGGCTATAAATCATGGCAACAACATGCTACACCATTCCCTTGAATTAGTTTACTGTAGTTCTAACTTTAAAGCAAGTGCGATATACTTTGACCCTCGGACTTTTGTCACCCATTTCCCGCACCACGCGCACAAGCATCAGCAAAATCAGTAGTTTTGTCTGATGCACAATTTGGATTTCTTTTGATGTGAGGATGGCACGAGGAAAGCATCCTTTCCATAATTTCGTCTTGGTCTCATTGAGAGACCTACTCTTTTGCACTCATGGAAATAAATCACTGACAATCCTTTTCGGTGCTATATCCTATTTTATGCGGTACTTGCTCTCGACCGCATATCCAGCATGTAAGATGTATTAACCTTTTGCTCTTGTCAAGAATGCTTGAACTTGAGATGCTTGCTTTTTGACCCTACTCCTCGTGTGTGATTATTATTGTTGTTATCATTATTATTATGTTCGGCATAAGGATTGTTAACTTTTTGCCATTACTTAAAACGTGCTTTTGGAGCTGCAAATTTTCCTCCTGTTTTGCCTTTCCTGCAAGAAACAGGCGGCTCTTTTACCTGCCCAGTTTATAGCATAGATAACAATCACACTCAAAGGGGATGCCCGTACACGCAACAGTCATAATGACATGTACCTACTATGATTCTTTGATTCTTGATTGCCTGTTTTTGTTTGTGGGTCCTTTTCTTTTTAATGTCGTACCTGCCAGGATTCTCTTTCTAGATGGACTTCACGTCAAAGATTATGCACGCGTGAGGGTTATATGAAGTCTATGTCTTTCTGGTGAAAATTGGTGTTCATGTTGGTACCAATCACACAAGGTGCATGCATGCCTTTATCATTTTGATTATATGTTTTGTTATGTTTAAACGAGTTGCTTGATGCTACTGTTTGGGGATGTAGGAGAAGTCTTCGGAGTTCTTGGTTTGAATTTGTTCTTTCCACGGAGTTTGGTAGCTGCCTGCTCGTGACTTGTAATCTCCTTTTTAACTTCGCAAACTGACCTATCTGTATCTGTTTGCGAAGAACTAAAGAGCAGAGCACTTGTATATTAGCTTATATTAGCAAGAACTTGGGCAAGATTTGTGAAGCAAACAAGATGATACTGTGTTTTTTTTTTTGTATAGAGAGCATTGAATGGTTAAGCTATAGTTCGGGATATTCGGATAAGAGAACTCTGGCCACTTTAGACTTTCTCAATTGGGAAAGGTTCTGATTTCTGCCTTGATCAACTTACTTAACCAAAAGTGAATGTTTCAATAGCACTGTACTACTGTTTTCTTTCTTTTCTTTTGGTTTGTACTTGCAGTATTGAAAGAAAGGGTATGGACAACATCCCCTTGCACTAGATTCCATGTTGAAAATTCATTATACCCCAAATTCTTTCAAAGTCACATGACGTGCTCTCCACTGTTGCGATGTTGACTGAATAAACCTAATGGGCATGACTCGACGATTTTTATGCTTGTATTCCCAAATGGTTTCTGCTTGAACCAGTGGTGAATTCCACTTGTTGCAAGTACCAGTCCCAATTTCACATCAGAGAGCTACTTTAGGACATGTTGTTTCTGGGGAAGTCAACAACAGTAGAACTTAGCCTGCTTACTTTTTGACCCTTGTTCCCAAAGGAAGGTCGGTTCTTTGTCGTTAAAGCATGAGTGCGCTTTGCTGTTGCTCCTGCAATGAAGTCTTTCACGTACGAGAAGTCAGGACTGCCGCCTACTGGTTCATTTTATGGGCCGGAAACCTGGACCGCAATTTTAGAAAAACCTCCCTGTTTTTTGTATGCTTCACTGATATTTTGGTTCAGTTTTCGCACATCAAGCTAAGCCGACCTCTCCAACTCGAACTCGGCAATGGACCGTCGACCATAATTGGGACTAAGAAACTTGCGATAATTTGCCTTCTCATGACCCAAGCACAATCGTCTCTTAAGTTCGTGTTGTTTGTGTCACTTTGTTGGTACGGAATATCAGTTCTTGAAGAAGACTTTTGATGTTGGTCTTTGATTTATCAATCAACATATGTTGGTCTTTAATCTAGTCTTTCTTTGGTGTCTTTTCTGCAAGGTTGAGTGTAGGTAAAGTGCATTCTTGATCATGTATTGAATGACCGGCCAAAATTTCTACTTTTGCTCTAAGAATTTAATTTTAAAACTGATTTATTGTATCCTTTTAGCAATGGATGGAAAACATTTGTACAGATAACTCATGTTTCTTCCTCTAAAGCATGTTAGATTACATGTACTTACGTTAATATCATAAGACAGGCGTGCTAGCAATTTGAACTCGACGAGCAGGCCGACAACCTTGTGAAGTAGTTGCGTTAGGAGATTGCTGAATGAGCATAGCTACAGAGGAGGTTCATGAAAAAGCACTCCTTACTTCTCCCGTTTCTCTTCTGTGCCTAGACACTTGCTGGATTTTTCATAATGCAAAGTGACTTAGCGTTCTCTGAAAATCTTGAGCATAGGACATTAAGGAACTGAGGTTATTCTCTTTCTTCTTCTTCTTCTTCTGGCTTGGCCTTGTTTGGCCATCCTCTGACTAAAATGATATCTAAATGTGGAGACACCGTAGTCTCTCTTATACTAGAAATGACTGAGCCAGATCAGGTATCCCTGAAATTTCACACCTGCTTCCAATCGGAGCTTCAGCTAGTCCTGTTGATTTTCTGAATAGTTCCTACAAAGACCCAACTTTTTGCAAGTCCAACGTTGCATCCAGAATATACTGAAAAACAGTTGCTTTCTTTGAAATCTTATTGGAGTTGATGAGACATAATTGATATTTAAATAGGGGATGATGTTACATGAAATACAGACAATAACAGTAAGGGGAGTGGGTAATGGCAAATCATAATCAAGATCCATACAGGCATCAGATCAGACATCCCAATCAAGTCCCAGTATACAACTACTCATGCTTTGATTCCCCTTTTTTTTTCTGTGGTATATATGTTTTGTTTTGCTTTAATTTTTTTTTTCTCCCAGGACTAAATAGATGATCCAAGCATTTTCAGCAGCGTCCTGGCCTTTGTCTTGGTCCTACCACTACACTGGCTTTGTAGAAGAAACAGCAGCTGTGTCAAAACTCCTGCACCGATTGCCTCTTCTCGTGCCAATGATGAATCGCGACATATGATCATAAGCGAATTGACCGCGCTCTCGCTACCTTCATGACTTGATGCTCCAAAGACCATCCTGACAAGAGAGGATACACCGTTTGGGTTATTGAGAAATGCCTCTTTCGCCGGGCCATTCCCTTGAAGCAGCCGCTCTATCGCGGACACCGCCAGTGGTGAGAAGCATCTTTCGCGTCTCTCATTTTCAGCGGACGGAGTTGAAATGTGGGCGACCAGTCCATCCACCGCACCTTCTCTCACCAGATTCCACCCATTCGACTGTAGGGAACATAACGACCATATAGCCCTGACCGCCGCCTCGGAAACCTTGGAGTTTTCGGGAAGGAGGAGAATTATTTGACCAAGGAAATTTCGGTTTTGGCCGAGAACAGCACAGAGATCTTCCATTTCTGAAGATGATGAGATTGTATCAACAAGTTGGCAAATGCTGAGCTTGATACTATTTGTGCCTTGTTTGAACAAATTCACCAATGATGCTTGTTTAGAGTCTTCCTTGAGTATGTCCAGTGACTTCACTTCTCCATTTGCCAGCAATTGCAGGGTACAAGCCAGTGCTTGTTCTAGGAACTCTACATGATCAAGGGAGAGTTCAGATTCCACTTTCCCAAGAATCAGTTCCAACAACAAAGGCATGAAACCGAGCTGAAGAAACAAACTACACCTCGACGTCGATTCCTCGCATAGAACACTGATTTTCTCTAGAGCTTGGAGCTTACTGACCATGCTCACTTCCTGGGATTCAAGGGCACTCTTCAGTGTGGCCGCCAGGGAGTGATCAGGATCGACTGTCTCGAGACCGGGATTGAACTGGTGGCGGGTCTCTAGCCACCGATCTATCAGATGGCGGAGCGTGTGGTTGGGGACGAAGGACGAGTCGTGGAGCTTCTGCATTGTGACGGGGCAGGTGAGGTTGCCGGCCGCCAGCCATTTCTCAATGCTGGGTCTGTCATAGGTCTGGCCAGTGCAAAGGGTGACTGGATCCGTTAACAAGTCCAGGCTTATCGGGCATCTGAACAAGTGGGGTATGCCCATTTCAGTCTTCTTCATTAGGATCAAGATCAACCCCAATCAAAACCAAGAAACACGAATGATGATATTGGTGACGTGAAGCTGCAACTCTGCACTAGCGATGGAAAGCAAGATAGGCGAAGACTGGGAGGCGGAAAGTTAAGAACTTAGTTGGAGGAATCAGATGAGAAAACCAGCATCAAGACACAAGATTAGAAAAGAGAGCTAGGGAGAGGAGATGTGGCCAAAAGATGGGTCTTATCCTTGGTGAAAAGGGCAAGAGACTGCCACTACAAATATGGAATAATATATGGAGCTGGTCCCCCCTCAACTTTCTCTCTCTCTCGCTCTCTCAGCCTGCAATATATTCATCAAACTGGTCAAACTGACCCACTACAGAGCCAAGAGTGGGCGTTTTCGTCGAACTTTTTGTTCTACATAAGTAGGTTGGTTTGATATGTGTGCCTGTGCGTGCGTGCGAGAGGGAGAGAGAGAGAAGTGTAAATCACTCCGACGTCCTTCGTATCTTGACCAAATTGCTGGGGGAACTTATTACTTTGAAAAGCTACACCAGTCGAAATCTTTTCCTGTCACCAATTAATAAGATATGATATTAGTGCATTTATTGTGGTGCAACGCATACCGCATATCTAAATAGCTTAATGTTTTTGTCGACACATAAAGAGTCTCTGTCGACCGAAATTTGAATGAACCAAAATGAATAAAGTTACCAGGCGAACAACGGCATCTATGTATGAGAGATACGATGAGACTTCTTTTTATTTTTTGGTGTAGCAGGTCGGGCACTGTCCAGATTAGTTCTTGCGCACTCTTAAAAAAAAAGAATTGGCTTGACCTATCGCACTAATTTGCACTTTTTCTTCAAGGGTAAACAAAGTCAGATCATGAGTAACCGGATTGAAACAGATAGGATGATTCAATGACAAAACTAATTATGATGCAAAAATTAGGGACCACTTCTATGAGGACTTGGAGAGATACAAGTGAAGAAAGGTTTGAAATTACTTCCATCTGACCGCCCAAATTAAGCTAAGCTTGAGGTACACGGTGATGGCAAAGGGCCTACAACATCATGTCATTAAATAAAATATCTACAGACAGGTCCCTGATCTTCCCATGAAAGAACAACATAATAAAACAAAGAAGAGCCACAAGAATATAAAACAACCCATGTTTTCAGGGAAGACTTTCAATCTCCACTTATAATATGGAGCCCCATTTATATATACCACAAGTAAAGTTGGACCCAGACCAAAATAATCAAATTCATAAATAAAAACAAAAAAGAAGAAGAAGAAAGGACATGTAATCTAATGGTAGATACTCTTTGATCTTGGAATGATGACAATGACCTCTCGTCCTCACATGAGGCATGACTTTCAACACATGTGCTTCCAGTTTCTAGAAATTGAGAGCTAGCCTCCGCACTCCATGCCTAAAGTTTTTTGACCCATTCAGTTCAAAGTTACTCTCTTCTTTTTTAATCTTCACCGGATTAATATTACGAAAAACTCTAAACTGATACATTTATAATAATTTTACGTTAAACTAATTTTTAAACCGTCAAAAATACAAAACTGATATATCTATGATAAATATAGGTCAAACTAATGTTTTGATCACAAAAAACCCTAAATCGGTACACTTGTGACAAATTTATCCTCCGTTAGTTTCAGTTAAATTGAATTAATATCATGAAAAATCACAAACTCGTATACCTGTGACATACAGAGAGTAAAATTTCCAAACTAGTATACCCATCAACTACCACATGTCATCCAATTCAGCAATTTGACTGTAAAATTTAAAGGAAACTAACAGAGGGTAAATTTGTCACAGATATACTAATTTGGGGATTTTTCATGGTATTAACCATTTAATAAATTCTATATATATATATATATATATATTAAAGTGATTGGATGGAAAATATTAATGGGGTGATTTGGCCGCTATGAGGATTTTTCATGGATCTTTTGCTTTGAATTTCAAAGTTAGTAACTTAGTCGTAGCCATGAGTGCTAATATATTTCACGTTTCTTTTTCACATGCAAAGATTGAACCGGAAGCACAATGACCGCCAAAATTGATTTTTTCATTGGTAACTTTAGGAGTCGTGAAAATTTGTTAAAAAAAGATTAAAAACCATTTTACTTTCTCAATTAAAAGAAATTTCTAAATGTCGTTCGACGAACTCAGTTCTCAGTAGTTTTACTTTTATCTCCTTGACTGTGATTAATTAGCAATGCCGATAAGTGAGTGGATAAATGTTATAGTATGTAAACACACTAATTATTAGCTATATAATTCATTCAATCCGCGATGCTTAAATAATTTATTTGAATAAGTGTACTTAATTAGTAATTAATACAAGTAACCTGGAAATGTTGACATGGTCATTACGAATTTAATATGTAGGCTTTATTAAAATTTACCAATCTTAACATCCATGAAATAAAATTCCACTATATATAACAAAAGTTTCATATAAGGTTTTTATGTATAGTAATTTTTTAATATCACATGATTTTTTGTTCTACTTTTGGGTGAGTGAGCAAAATTCTTTTTGCCGTGGAAAATTTACCAGAATTATCTCATCTCTTTTACGGTTTATAAGTTTTATGAGTAGATGAATACTTTAAACCTCCATTCGACCATATATTACTAAATGTTTCAACTTTCACAAATTAGGGTCCCCATTGCAGATTTCTCTTAAAGCATGATATATTCTAGCAGTACGATTGTCTTGCTTATAAAAAGAATACGGCTTTTCGTTTTGATATGCACTTAGAAAAAGCCTATTGGTAATTTTTAATCAAGACAAAAAGCAGTGAGATGTGAGTTTTCTATTACAAGTTTGATTTGTATTGCTTTTTTCTTTCTTTAGACTCCCAATATCTTTGTCCCAATTTAAGGAAAAAGATGCCATGCAATAGAGTGCTTACCTGTGCATGCACTTCAGAAAATTGAATGCGATAGAGAGAGAGCACGCCAAGTAATACCAAAGAGACAAAACAAAAGACGAAAGGAGGCCACTAACATCCATCAGAAAACCTTGCTAAATTAGAGCTTAGAGGCGAACAAGAGTTTGACCTTTGAACACTAAGTTGTCTGCAATTGGAGTTAGGTAATCATGATATCGATTAAAGTTTTTTATGATATAACTTATTGGTCAATTGAGCCATGGGAAGAAGGAAAATAAAAAATCAAACTTTGCTGTCGACCTTTGCGAATCATTGGCCGGGCAATTTGCGTACGGCATTTTATTCTTAATGTCTGCCATTAACTATATAATAGCACAAAATACAAAATTGTCAAATTACCCTTTTGATTAAAATGGAAAAGGATAGATTTAATTTAAAGTATGGTAGAGGGATTAAGGACAAACTTTCATTAAGTTATTTTTATTTTTTCTACTTGTTGGTCGTGCTGATGGCTACGTGTTAATTTGTGGTCTCTGATAATGACCACGGACATATGATTTCCCCAATTAATTTAGTCGAACTATATCTTGGACCATATATAGATAGTTAATTTTCAAGCCTCCCAAGTCCCTTTTCACGTGCAATTGCTGTTGCTAGAAGAACCCGAGCCAAAATATAGTATGAGTCAAAGAAACACACTCCATCATTTCGACGAAAATTGGTCGAAAGCAGAAGAAAATTTTCGCTATCGAGACTTTGAATCCACTCCATATTTGTTGCCAAAAAAAAAATACAACTCTAGTTGATAATCTAGTTTGGCCTAATCGAGTCATGCCAAGTCGACCGCTATACTAAGTATTTCTTCGAGTTTAGATCTATAGAATCTTGGCTTTTCAATTTAGCAACTTGCTTTAATATAACGCCTTTTTCGGGAACTGTCCTATTATTTACATAATTAGATAATGCTTTTAGCATTCTGCTTGTTGCGGAAATGAAATATATCACAAGAAAACTCAATGTAGTAGAAATCGCAAATTAATTTGTTGCTTAGAAACTATGGTAAAAGCACTTTTCAATAAAACCCAAGTTGGTTAAATCAAAACGGGCCCATCTTATGCGGTCACTAATAATTGAAACCTTTTCGATCAGTCCCTTTCATTGCAAAAAGTGAAAAAACTCCAACCATTGGTGTTTTTATGCACGGTAATCAAAATCATGTTTTCATATCATATGTGGGCATAAGTGACACCTCCGCCATAATTTCCTTTGGTCAAAGAGCGGGACAATATGAGTTATAAAATATAGTAGGTATAATAGGTAATAAGAGCCGTGTCATGACCCATGAAGCATGTAACTCTCTTTTACCATTTCATGCTCGAATCTGTACTTCGATTGGTCAATCTGGCTTATTCAATTAGCACCTTACTTCATATGCGGCTTGGTTTGATCCTCCAAGATGAGCTAATTAGCCAAAAAAATTAATAAATTAATAAGATGAACTACTCAGGTCTAACCAAACGAACGGACCGAGAAGACTAAGTCTCGCCGATATTTATTAAACCTAGCACATCTTTTTTAAGGTTACCATAGGTCTTCAAAAGCAAGAAGCTCACAACATCATTTGTTTGAAAGAATATAGATCATTGTTCAGTGAAATGTCAAATGAATGACCCAAACAATTTCTTCAACTGTTTATGAATCCCAAATATATGATTATCATATTATGGAAACTTATATTTTATGGAAACTTGTATTTTTAGGTAATTCAGGTAATGACCCACAAATGTCACTAAGAAGGAGGAATCTTACAGGAAATGACAAAGTCGGGGTAGGCCTCAGGATAAGGCTGACCATCTAGATTAATATGGAATATTGCTAGTTTTTTTATTTCATTTTGAATAATTTTTTTATTATGGGTTTAATTTTATCCACCCTCAGCTGTGAAAAAATAAATAAATAATTTCCTGAGACATTCTAGAAGATTGAGCTGGACAAAACAAAAACAAAGTCTGGACAATTTTAACTTATCCATTCACCTCTTGGAAGACATCACCTTCACCATTCGACCGGTCAAAGAAGCAAAAGACTAGCCGCCAACAGCACATGAAGTTCACAAGAAGTTGCAGAAAAGTATGACCTTTTCTTCCCAATTTTTGACAAATTATCAAAAGGGTTTCGGACAAGATGTGCTTTGATTGCGCATTTTCGGAAGAAAATACACAATTCATCATCTTGTTATTTCTGTTCTGGAACGTTTGGCATAACAACCGAATGTGCCCTCTTTGCTGGCCTAAGTTTTCTTCTTCGCTTCCTAATGGATCCTTTCATGCAAGCTTCATCTTTTTTTTTCCTCTCTTGCAACGCTTTCTGTGAGCGCCAGAATGCGAGCCTTCGAAGCTTCAAACAATCCTCAAGCCGTGCCGGTTTGTATAAAATAAAGGAAAAATATCACTAAAAATCCTAAATTACGTCACTTATGATAAATTTACCTTGAACTTTTTTTTGTGACACGAAAAATCCAATATTATGCCACTTGTGATAAATTTACCCTGAACTTTTTTTTGTGACACAAAAAACCCCAAACTATATCACATGTGACACATTTACACCATATTATTTTGGCCCATGAGCATTTTCATCTTTTTCCTTTTCCTGTTTTCTTTTCTTTTCTTCTCTCCGGCGAGGGTTGCCCTCGCCGACGTTGGCCCTTGCCGGCTTCGGGCGAGGGCGACCCTCGCCTGGGCAGGCGAGGGCAGCTCTCACCCGATGCCGGTGAGGCTCACCCTCGCCAAATCCGCGCCAAGGCGTGGGCAACCCTCGCCGGCGTTGGGCAAGGGTTTCCCTCGCTCGCCCAGGCGAGGGCGACCCTCGCCTGACGCCGGCGAGGCAAGGGTAGCCCGATGCCAACTAGGGTCGAATCTGGCGAGGGCTGCCCTCGCCGAATCTAGCGAGGGTCGCCCATGCCTAGGCGTGGATCTAGCAAGGACGACCCTGGTCGGCATTGGGCGAGGGTCGCCCACGCTTGGGCGCGATGCCGGCGAGGGCAACCCTCGCCCGATGCCGGCGATGGTTGCCCTCGCCCGATGCCAGTGAGGGCAGCCCTCGCCGGCTTCCTCCATCGGAGAGAAGAAAAGAAAAAAAAACAGAAAAAGGAAAAAGACGAAAATGCTAATGGGTCAAAGTAATGTGAAGTAAATATGTCACAGGTGTCATAGTTTGGAATTTTAAGTGTCACAAAAAAAGTTCAGGGTAAATTTGTCACAAGTGGCATAATTTGGGATTTTTTGTGTCATAAAAAAAAATTCACGGTAAATTTATCACAAGTGACATAGTTTGGAGTTTTTGGTGGTATTTTCCCTAAAATAAAAGAACGCGACCGTCCATTTCCAGTGGGTTTATCTGAATTTGACCTTCCATTTCTGATCAAACTAAGCCTCAAATTGATTAGACCTATCGGTACAAGTACATTACGACGACAAAGATCAGTCCAAGATTATGGACATGCACATGCTTGATATGTGATCCAAAGTAATATTTTCGCCTAGCTGTATATGATCTGCTGCTCCAAGCATCGCTGTAATTAGGAGTGAGCGGTTCCCGATCCGGTCCGGTTCCAAGGTGGAACAGGGAACCGAACCGAGAGAACCGGTTCCCAATTTTGGGAACCACGGACCGGACCAATTGGTTCTAGGACCGGGAACCGAATCAGACCGTCGGTCCGGTCCAATTCTGGTCCGGTCCAATGGAACCGATTACTTAGAGTTTAGATTTTTGTTTTTTGTCAAACACTTAAGGTTTAGTTCACATTTTACTAAATTTTATCAATAAATTTATGTCAATGAAGTTCACTTAGGGTTTAATTCACATTTTACTATTTTTTATCAATGAATTTATGATAATGAAGTTCACTTAGAGTTTAATTCACATTTTATTAAATTTTTTTTAAAAAAATAACAAAAATATATATTAAATAGTCAGTCCTGTCCGGTCCGGCTCCCCCTTGGAACTGGGAACCGGACCGCCTGGAAACCGGTTCTGCTTTTAGGAACCGGGAACCGGACAGATAGTCCCGAGAGCCGGACCAAACTCGTCGGTCCGGTTCGGTCCGGTCCGGTCTCAGTTTGGGCGGTCCAAGTTGCTCACCCCTAGCTGTAATGTAATAGACATATCTCTGTTCTTTGATACGGACTAGCTTGTTCAAATAAGTCATGCTTCATGAACTAGTTGTTCCTAGGAAGACTTAAGATGTCCTTTCTATTCTGATACCAGATTAGAGAGGAATTATGGAAAAAATTAAGGATACCAAAACAACATATTTCAGTTACCTAGATCTAGTAAATGAACAGAACACGGATACATTCTGTACACTGACTTTGCAATGCATCAAGCCTGACGAAATACAGTCCTTTCTCTTTTTCACCACCAATATCCTGTATACATATCAATTTGATGGCGATATTGCAGTCATTAAAATCTACAACTACATGCCCGGTTAGTCGCAAAAAACAAGAACCAAAACTAAATTTTGTCCGTCCTTCTTCCCGTGCTCAGTGGTCACACTGGCTGTATATTGTCCTTATACACGTAAAGCCGTTGTGCCCGGAGTTTTCTTTCCCTATTCAAGGTTGGTTTATGGTCCCCTTTAGGATCCTGAGCTGTCCCAAGATACTGCACCCTGAATTTCAAGGGCTATAACCACGTGGTTGTGGTGATGGCCGCCGATTCATATTGCCGAATTGAAGGTCATTTGAATCCCCAGGGCTGTCTGGTGTTCCGACGCCTTCTCCCTGTGGTCCTAGACCGGCATACTGTTGCACTACAAGTACCGACACGGTCGCTGCAAAATCTGATGATGCTAACAAATCCCCAATTGCTCCAAGTTCGGGGCACTCGCTCCAGTCTGTGAGCCCTGCTGTAAGCGGCGATATCATTCCTTGCCCTCTCCCCACTATGAAAAGATCATGTGAGCTATCAATCAACCGTATTGCCGCGACTGTCTCCTCCCCATTGTTCACTAGCTTCTCAATGTAAACAACTGACTCGTCGTTAGCATTCCTCATCCTGAACTCGTTTACATACTCTTCATCGAGCTGCCTATCCCTGTCAGTGTCTGCCACAACCGATAATATCCTGGAGTCACCCAATTCGTTGGTGGACCCAACTGCTGTGTCGATCGCCTCCTCACCTGGCACGAACCTCATCACAGTGAGGTTGATTCCAGGATGTTCGCACATCCTCCATCCATACGCCAATGCCTCACGATCATCAGGTCCCCCAAAGAACAAGACTGCAACATGATGAGCTACTTGGTTCGCTGCCAAGCGGGTAGATCCATTTAGGCCTCTGTCTACAAGAATCCCAACGGAGCATGGGCTGTTTGCCAGCACGTTTTGGTTGATCATTCTGAAAGCGGGGTTGGTGGCTTCCATCCCTCCATCGACCGTTTGCTGCTTGTGGAAAGGGATGATGATAAAAGCCGCGCGCTTATCCTCTGCCAAGTTGCAGATGTCCTCGTGCATCGTGGAGTACGGCGATATGGCTGTGAGGGGCTGGACAGTTACAAAACCGGCATGTTGTTCATAGTTTTCGAAGGCATTGATGATGTGGTCAGACTGAGCCTGTGTACGGTTCAGGGCCGGTCGACCTGATTTCCGAGTATTGTGGACAATGAGCATCGCAGATGCACGCCCAGTGAGCTCAACTAGGTGGAGTACATAGACACAGATTGGAGATTTTTTGGTGGGGTTGGAAGCCTCCAGGAGGTTAATGATTGTTGGCACGTTTCGAGGTGTGTGGACGCATACAAGCACTCGAAACTCCGCATCAGGCTTTGACCTTTGAATAGTTCGACGCTTATAGGGTATGAATCTCCTGGCTGGCCTGTAAATTACCGTGATGGCGGGTGTGATGATTGCGGTGACAACTACGGCTACAATCACCATGGCTGCAAATGATTTGTCATCCAAAACCTGCAAAATTCAAAGTTTCATTTCATCTTCACAGTCCAATGGCTTGCGCAAATAGATGAGAGCACCACAAAGCTGAATCTTATGCAGGGAATGTCAGTCGTGTTCATACCTTTTGGTCCTTGCCAACATTAAGAATGATCATTTCGACTAGGCCCTTGGTGTTCATGAGCAAACCGAGTGTAATTCCCTCTCGGACTGGCATCTGGTAAAATATGGAAACTATGAGAGTCCCAACAATCTTGCCTACGCCGGAAAGAAGAATGATGAGCCCTAGAAACCCCCAGCTTCTCGCCCCTGCAATCTTCCCTACATCTGTCCTAAGCCCACTGATTGCAAAGTATAGAGGAAGCAGAAGCCCCGAAACAAAGTCCTCAAGCTTTTCGATCAGAGTAACTCCTAGTGGCCCATTTGGAATGATCAGTCCAAAGAGGAATGCTCCGAAGACAGAATGCGTTCCTATGGCGTCTGTAATGAAGCCTGATATCATTACCCCAGTGAGAATCAGGCATATGTAGAACTCGCTGTAGGTTTCTCCCTCTGGGGTCCGCCGAATCATCCATGCAATTGCAGGTCGCACTACGTAAATGCACACGAGAATGAAAGCGATGCTCGATAGCACTACCCATAGGGATGCAAGGGAAGTACTCTGATTTTCCGCCAATGCGATGGCCAAAGCTAGGAGTATCCAAGCGCACATATCATTAATTAGAGCAGACGACATCGCAATCCGTCCTAATTCCGTATTAATTAGTTTGAGCTCGGCAAGTATCCGAGCAAGTACTGGAAATGCAGTCACTGAGAGAGCTACCCCAAGGAACAGGATATAAGTGCCTTGGGACATGCCTTCTTTCTTTGTGTCCAACAGGAAGGAGAAGCCGACTCCGAATATGAACGGCAGGATCATCCCCGCGACGGCGATTGCTAAAGACTTCCTCCCCGTGCGCTTGATCACTGAAATGTCCATCTCAACTCCGACCAAAAAGAGGAAGTAGAGCAGCCCCACATTTGCCATCGTCTCGAGCACCATCACGCTTCTAAGTGGGAAGATCGTATCTGCGAACACCTTGCTCCTGCCGAGGACTGATGGCCCTAGCAGTATCCCTCCCTGTTTCAGAAGATCAGATCTAGTTAAATGTGGTTATTAGCACAAGTTTGAAGTCCGCGACGAAGGAGAAATTTATGTGCACACAGGAACTTTTGCAGCACCATATTTTTCATTTTGCCTCTCTTTAATTAATGCAGTGGCTTGATTCATCTATGCTTTGATAACAAACAGGATTTAGGCTATTCTTCTGCCGCACTAACCTGGAATTTATTGATGGAAAGATGACCAGCAAATGCAATTGATCGGTTGAATGATGATAATACGATACACACAAAAAGCAGAACCCAGAATTGGTCATTCAATCATATCCACATTGATACAAGGAAAGAAAAACACAGGTTCATGAAGTTGTCGCACATAGAAATTAATGGACAGAAATTGAACTGCATTTCTTTCCTTTTCTGCCAAAGGTGACATTAAGGTGCCATAGACCAACTTACCACGATCTCGGAAATAACTCGCGGTTGGTGAAAAGGTTTGAGTATGTACACCATAATGCGCGTGACGACGACGACCAAGGTCAATTGCAAGATGAAGAGGGGCAGGGAATAATCCAGGGGGTTGTCGCCTTGCCATATGCCGTTCGTCGTGATCATGGTTGGCGCGTAACAGACGATCGAGTCTTCTGATTGGTTTGCCTCCGCCATTGCTTGCTTGCTTTGTCTTCCTATTCCCTCTGTTGCTCTTCCAACAAGACTGCCACCACCTAAATGCCACCTGTTACTTCGACGACAAATGAGTCAAAACAAGATGTTCATGGCAAATTTTGAAGAGAAAGATACAAGTTTCTTCATCATCATCATTGGGTGGATTTTCTTGTTCTTTTCCCTTTTGGGTTCCTCATGTGAAGAGATTCAGATTGCAGCTTGAGAGAGAGAGAGAGAGAGAGAGAGAGAGAGAGAGAGAGAGAGAGAGAGAGAGGCAGGTAATTCGTTAACATTCCTTGGTTAAGCGACCTATTGGGGTGCTCTGTGTTTGTGGTTATTGTAGTTGTGGATTGTGAAGATGCCTCTTTTTAAGGTCAAGGGCACACCACAATTCATTACCTGATAGTATTGAAACTCCGATGCTGGTGGTTAATGGTATCTTAGAGATGATAGTCATTATTTCTTCGCAACTACATTTGTTTCAGACACAATTTTCGTTTCTAGTACATGTTGCACACGCCTGTTATAACAAAATTGGTTCAATTAGTTCAATTCGAGTCCTCAGGTAGCGAACCGACTGACTACTCTTCCATAAAGATGGGACAGTGATTTGTTAGTCTGTTCAAATAGGGAAGGCCGTGTACGATCTAGCCAATTAAGACATGGATGGTGGACATAGACGCTCCGATTAAGCAATGAGTTACCCATCTGAGTCACGAAAATCGCTTAAATTTGTGATTTATGAACAGAAACTGATTCGAAAATTTAAATATTCGGCGCAGCATTCACTTTATCATACACGTGTGACATATGTGTGTATCAAATCTATTCATGTATAATTTTCCCTTTAGATGAAAAAATCCTTATGGCAGGGTCCCCATACAACAAAAGGGAGACTGCCAAGTTGGTTTAGCCAGACATCTGCTCTACAAACCATACAGAGTGCCAATAGAAGGCGATGGGAAACACTCCATCTAATCCTTGGGATTATTCACAATGAATGCAATTGTTTGACTCTCTGTATTGCTTGCTTCACCTTGGCCAAGGGCTCCTCATACAATATCGCGGGATCATCGAACTTTGATGCCAGACTTGGCTCCCCGAGGAATGCCCGGAAAGAGTCTGCTACGGAATAGGAGAGTGATTGGAGGTTGTATCCTCCTTCCAGAAAGAAGACGCAGCGTCCCCCGCAAAGTTCTTTCGCAAGTTGCTTGATGTTGGAGGCGAGTGCGTAATATGTTCCCGTAGTGAACTGCAAACTTGCTAGTGGATCCAACACATGAGCATCATACCTTCAGTTACAAGACAGGCAAAGACGATGTCAGACGGGTACTGGAACACAGAATAAATGCACACAATTTCAAGTTCTCCTCAGTAGTATATGTAAAGGAAATGGCTCCCTCACCCGGCTGAGACGAGGATGATGTCTGGATTGAACCTTTGTGCACATGGGGCAATGACTTCATCAAACACAGTCCTCATAGCAATGTCTCCAGAGCCTCCAGGTAGTGGCAGATTAAGGGTTGTGCCTTCACCATCTGCGACACCTATCTCGTCAATTTTACCCGTACCTGGATAGCTTCCGTCCTGCATAACCGCATGTAGTAAAGTGCAGAGCCTTACATTTACATTCCCTCAAGAGATAAGTTAAGATTAAGAAAAATTATCAGCTTAAAAATAAAATAAGCTCACTAACTGCTGAGCGAGCACAAAGTTTGGTATACTTCTCTTTAAGTGAACTTGCAATCAAATTAGTTTAAATAAGCTAACGGAACTCTGGGAGAAAAAGGGAAACTCTCTTTGAAACTCAAAAAGCAGAAGTGTTTTCTTAACTGCCCTCATATTGTCAATTTTAACTCAAAGATCGAAGAGTTCAAGATACTAGAAATCTAGACAAAGATTCATGGCGATCTTAATCTAGACAAAGATTCATGGCAATCTTACTTGGTGTGTCGAAAGAAAGAATATGTCTGGATCATCATAGAAAGCATCGTTGGTCCCATTTCCATGATGAACATCAAAATCAATAATGAAGATGCGCTTCAATCCATGTACACGTTGAGCATAGCGAGCTGCTATAGCTATGTTTCCAAAAATGCAGAAACCCATTGGTCCTTTTGGAATGGCATGGTGGCCTGGAGGTCTAATCAAAGCAAAAGCAGTTGGTGGATTCTGGGTGATGCTGGATGCGTCTACCTGGGTTACATAGAGGAGTTTAGTTTGAATATTCATTTACTTCTTCCTTCCATAAAAAAAAAAGTGTATTTTACAAACAAAACTCAGCGATCACAAAAATAAAGATGGCAAACTTGGTGACATCTAAACATAAAAGAGACTAACGTGCTGGATTGGGACATCACCACTGAATCAACTAAAGCCATTCCAACTCCAGCTGCAACAAGTGACTCCTTGAATGTCTGCATTTGAAATCATCATTAGTTTAAGATAGCATTTGAAGAAGTTATCCATGCAGCTATGAGATAATTTCGAGCTTGGTATGAAGAAATCTATCTGTGACATTTTTACTAGATGAGATGGGATTATACTTTCATAAGATTAAGGATATCACTCTAGGTTGCGTGCATTTTATCACTATATATCAGCTGAGATACTCTCGCCAAGACAGGATGGTTAGCAGGAAAGCTGCAGGACGGACTTCTACAGGACAGTTCCAGATTCCTTTCTTGTTAAAAATTAACAAGAAGGGACACAGCTTATGAACATATTGACATTGACTGTTAAAGAGAAATGATCTGTCATGACATTCTTCATTAAAAGGATGGCTTTTTATTTAACAAAATTGACATTTTCATGGCCATTGCTGATCATACTTCTTAAAAACCATCCTATAGACAGGTTAGCAGCCCCTCATGCTCTTAACACAATATGCTCCTAAACAATGAAGTACTCTGGCTGACTTATTTATGCAGTTCAACAATCGATATAATCGGTTTGACATGATCTAATCTATATAAACAGTGAGATATATTCCTCTAGTCTGCAACTGTAGATAGCTGGAATACTTCATACCTTCAACATTCTGAGAGACTGTAAGATTGCCCATCAAAGCTTATGCATTCAAATATGTATTTTAAATTTTTCTAGAAAAATCTTTCAAAGGAGAAGATTATACATAGTAATCAATCAAAAATATAATATAGCTTGAAAGAGAAATTTGCATTTTAAGGAAAAAAATTTCTATGCACTTGCTACCTTCTCGTCATAGGTATTCTACATTTGATGTACTTCAAAGCAATATCTTACATGATCAGAGCATATCATAGCAGAGGTAGAAACTAATTTGTAACACGTGGCTTTTCCATTACAGTTGAACGAACGTAATAAAACTGAAGCGTCTAACAATATGAACTCTTCATGATTTGACATATTATCCAAACTTACAGTAGCAGTGGCATAAGTTGGTCCAGAGCCTTCAATATAAATGATGCCCTTATCTGAAGCCTTGTCCATGGCCTATAAAATATAAGAGTTCATCAAACCTCAATCTTTTGGACATGCTACCAAAGAAATTGTACAGCCAAAAAGTCTTTCGCGATTTTAAGCAAATTTCTCCAAGAACATAGAGGAACACAAAAATACAAGCAGCAAATGCATTTTACACTAACTGTCTGAGGTGTCTAATGAAACATAAGTACCAAAATTGGGAATCTCAATTCAGCAATTTGGGTAGTCTAACCTTGGAAGCCTAAGAGCTCAACAGAAAACTAAAATTTTGCTGGTGACTGGTCCCACTCAGAGGGATTCGAGCATCGGCTTGTTTGTTTGTTGTCAAACTTTTTTATTTCATTTTTTACTTTGTAATGTAATGCCTCTTTAAATTCTCCCGATTGCCTTGTGTCCAGACACCCCCAATCAATTTAACAATCAATCACTTGCTCTGTGTATAACTTTCCTCCTTCCATTTTACAAGTAGTTAGATATTGCAATTATTAATAAAACGGGGCATGATGAAGAATCAGTGCTCTCATGGCAACAAAAATCATCAAAGAGGTTAAAGAACCCACAAAAAGAGACGAAAAAGAACCTTCCTGTCAGCGCCCATATCAGGAACATCAACGAAAGACAGAATTTCTCAGGTCTCTCTCTCTCTCTCTCTCTCTCTCTCTCTCTCATGCGCGCACACACATACACATGCCCATAATTTAAATAGCTCAACAACCATCCATACATGCTTTAATGGATTTCTATGCCTGTCAAACTACATGGAACAAAAAAGCAAAACTCTTTCACCAAAGGCCAAGTCCTCTTTGATGCCAAGAACTAACATTATTGCTGGTGAGTGTCGTAATGAAAGACAAAAAGCAAAGTGTAAGCCAGATAAAACTTATAGAGGTGACTTGGCGAGTTAAGGTACCTTCTCAAGACCCAATACATAAGCTCTTGTGTGAACATGCAATAGATCATCCACAGAAGCAGGCTTAACAGTTGGAAGTTCAACAATGTCATCACTGCGAACCTGTAAGAAAAATCATTACTATTTAGTGCCTAGTGGCTTTAAAGGCTATTGTATAGATACTAAAGCCTTTGACGGCAGCATCTGTTGGGACGTCAGGAATTAATTTTCTCACATTAATCAAAAAATAATTTTCATTGAGTTCCTGAAGAAGCAGAGATCGGATTACTAACTGCCAGGTTTCTAGTGTAATTTCAGGCACAATTGAAAATTCCGACTCATTATATTATGAATCGAACTTAAACAACACTTCTACAGTTTCTGGCGGAAGTCAATTAAGAAGTGCAGGACAACAGATGTGAGAAAGAAGGTAATCTATAAATAGCAAGAATAACTAAAGCGTGATTAATGGAATCATATATAAGAGGAGTGCGATACCTTTGGAGTGAGTTCCATCTTCTCAAGAGCTGTAACAATTGCTGGGACCCTAAAATGGGATTCGGGATGCGACTCCTGCCATCGGTACATGCAGACCATCATTAGAAGATACATGAAACCACGAAGTGCAATTACAAACAGGAGCAGGGGCCAATAAAAGCCGACTGGTGCAACACTCGAACCAAACACAGAAAAGTACAAGAGCAGCTCAAAACATGTTCCATCGTGAATCTCATTCCATGACAATCAATTATCATTATAATCTGAGTCCAACCACAAGTTTCTCGATGGCTCGACATTACTGCCGATATTCCGGGTGATTTACGTTAATGCACAAATGCTGCAAAACAACTGAACTAAGCAACCAAACCGTTTCAAGAATCTGATAACAGAGACACGTGAGCGATAATCTAAACTCGAACTTGCAATCTAATTAACTCGAACACCCCCGCGTCAGTTCGTCCAATGCTCAAACGTAGAATCATAATTCAGACACCAAATGAGAACGGACCAAGCCAGTAAGCACAACTAACAAGAACCGACACGATATAACAACGGCATCGACATGATCCGATCACTAGACAAACAGTGACCCCTTCAAGAGTAAACCTTCAGGTAAACCCAAATGAAGAATCCAAAATCCAGCCCAAGTCCAACCTGGTTGTGACCCATGGCGGGGGCCACGCCGTAAATAACACGCGCGGCGGCCGGCCGCGGAGGCTCCTCCGCCCCGCTCGAGCAACGAACCGGACCGCCGGTCATCGGCGAGCAGCGTCTCCTCCGAGCACCCCCGAATTCGGAATCCAAGCAAAACCCAGCACGGTTTCGCCGGCTGCGAACACGGCTCCACCCCCGGAACGCCGCGTTCCCTGGCACGAACCAAAAGGGTGATTCCTCCGCTCATCAACCATACGTCGGCACCGTGAAACGTAACGCTGTGCGATCGCCGTGCGGCATACAAAGAAGGGAAACGAAAGCGAGGAACAAGCGAGACGAAGACGAAGAAGACGAAGAAGAACCAGGGAGAGAGGAAGCGCAAAGGGCCGTACGAAGCTCCATGGCCAGAGGTCTGGAGCGTCACTGCCACACCACACACGCTCGCTGAGAGATTATTTATTAAATTTAATGAATTTTATGGCAAAAAGAATATCCATTTTTCAGCTGAAAATTATTTTTTTAATAAAAGAGGATTTTTCCTCATTTTTTGTGTCTTGGAGTTTCTCTAATTAAATTTGCCATAGGTTACGTTTGTCGTCATCTTTTTATCTACCCTAACTATCGGTTCAACATCAAATTAAACATAATTAATATCGATCGATACCGATTTTCCATCTTATTTCGCTTCGATAGTAAGTTTAAATGCAACGTTTCACGATTGTTTTTTTATATCCAAATCTTAATTTCAATTTACAAAATTTCAAAAAACGGGACATGTGCTTTGTAGGGATCTTGATTTATCTTTTCATGAAAGCTAAAATAAAAATATGAGAGCAATAAAAATAAAGACCATCGTCTAATAATGAAACGAGCTTAAATTTATTGCATTTTTTTCTCGTTGAACATTCCAATTTGTTGTCGCGCATTATTGTTCAGTTATTCATATGAATTCTATACCCTACTTTATTGTTGAAGTATTCGCTTGTTTATTGAATTTGTATGATGTCCACATCTAGTTTACATATTGCACTTTGTAACACTTATATTTAATGCTTAAAGTCATAAAGTAGAACAAATATAGAGGAGATCAAATTTTCTTTGAATTTAAGAACGCACTCATATATATTAACAACATCAAGATAGGTTCAAAGATCATCACGCAATAAAAATCTTTGAAATTGTTTTGAAGATGTGGCCCTAGTCGATAGGTTATGAATATAATGTTTAATGGCAAATACACATCACCTTAGGAAACAATGTCATTGTTAATTACATGAAAAATATATGGGTCAAACGTAAAGCTACCTGATCTTTTAATTTATTGTGGTCCTTTAACTTTAGCTTAATGTCTAATGCAGTTGATGAACTTTTAATTCATTTAAGATGATTCTGAACTTTTTGTACATATTCAAATTAGTCCCTAGGTTATATGAAAATGTTTAATGTTGACATTAAAAATTCGTATAGCCTAGAGACTAGTTTGAATATGTATAAAAAATTCAACGATCACACTGAATAAATTAAAAAATTAGAGACCATATTGCTTATGGAATCAAAGTTCAAAGACTGTTTATGTTATTTTTCTTTATTAAGGATCAAGACTATTCATGGAAAGTATTTAGTATGAAAAAAATGAAGAACAACAATTTAATATTCAAATAATATGGCATACTTTAGTCAAGAAAAAATCTGTTGATATAATACAAAAGAAGAAATAAAATTGGATTAATACAAAAAAAAAACTCCAAACTATACGCATGTGACAATTTTATCCCAAATTATTTTTTTTATCACAAAAAACCTCAAACTGATACATTTGTGACAAATTTATCCCAAACTAATATTTTGACCACTAAAAATCTCAGACCGGTACATTTGTGACAAATTTATTCTCCATTAGTTTCCGTTAAATTGGATTAATGTCACAAAAAATCATAAACTAGTACACCTGTGATAAATGGAGAGTAAAACTAAAACTAATATCGCGTGCCATTTAACAAAATAATTTGATATTAAAATTTAATAGAAACAAATTGATAGTAAATTTATCACAAGTATACCAGTTTTGAGTTTTTGGTTGTCAAAAAATTAGTTTAGGGTAAAATTGTCACAAATATACAAGTTTTGGTTTCTTCGTAATATTAACTCAAATAATTTTGACAAAAAAAAGAAGAAAATCTTTCTAACAAGATATCATCATTGTAAAACGAAATAACATCAAATGCATACCCTCATTTTTTTCTGGATCCAATTCCGGTTCTCGGTTCCCGATTCGGCCGAACCGGGAACTGGCGATTCCTAACAAAATGGCATCGGAACCGGGACGATTCTCGCCGGTCCCGTAGAACCGGGTGATCGATTCCCCGGTTCTCGATTTTACCCGGAATCATGCTTACCTCCAGGAAATGCCGATCAACACAGTGCGAGCTCCGCTCTCCTCCTCCTCCTCTTCTTCTTCTTCTTCTTCGTCTTCCTCCTCCTCCCTGCTAAAAAACCCTAATCGAAAGCCATGAGGTCCCGATACGCCATGGTGTGCTCGTCGAATCAGAACCGCAGCATGGAGGCGCACGCCCTCCTCAAGAGGGAAGGCTTCGACGTGTCGTCGTACGGCACCGGGTCGCACGTCAAGCTCCCCGGCCCTTCCCTCAGGGAGCCCAACGTCTACGACTTCGGCACCCCCTACAAGCACATGTTCGACGAGCTCCGGCGCAAGGACCCCGATCTGTATCCTCTCCTGTCCCGATGATGACTCCCTCGTTCCATCGCTCGCTCGCTCGCTCGCTCGCCTTTTTTTTCATTTGAGTCCGGCGATATCGGCTGATTCCGAGAACGACGCGAATTGGTGAAATCTTTTGGCATGTTTGTTTACCTGAAAGATGATTTTTTTTTTTTGCAATCGAAAGCCCTTAATTTGATGGATTTTGCGTGTTTTCTCGGCTGATGGGAGTCGCGTCGTCATTTTGCAGTGTGTTCATTTGTTTGATCGTTTAGTTTGCGAGTTGCATATTTGCCTGGCTGCGAGCATACTAGTTCGGTTCAATTTGGCCATTTTCTGTGCTGTTAAAGAAAAGAAAAGAGCTGGCTTGGATTGTGGTGGAATGTTGTTTGGTTAAAAGGTTGGAGTGGTTGATGGCTGTCTGGTTATATTTTGAAGCGGAATTAGGACACTTTTTTCTTGTTTTTGGGCAATAAGCAAAGGCAAGAGCTTGTTTACCTGAAAGGCGAGATTTTTGCAATCAAAAGCCCTTAATTTGATGGATTTTGCGTGTTTTTTCGGCTGATGGGAATCGTGTCATCATTTTGCAGTGTGTTCATTTGTTTGATTGTTTAGTTTGCGAGTTGCATATTTGCCTGGCTGTGAGCATACTAGTTCAGTTCAAATTGGTCATTTTTGTGCTGTTAAAGAAAAGAAAGGAGATGGATTGGGTTGTGATGGAATGTTGTTTGATTAAAAGGTTGGAGTGGTTGATGGCTGTCTGGTTATATTTTAAAGGGGAATTAGGACACTTTTTTCTTGTTTTTGGGCAATAAGCAAAGGCGAGACCTTTACAAGAGTTTCAGCTACAAGCGCAATGGTATCTTGCCTATGCTCAAGAGGAATATGTCTGTGAAATTAGCGCCTCAGAGATGGCAAGACAACTCTCCTGATGGCCCCTTCGATGTGGTGATAACGTTTGAAGAGAAGGTTTTCGATATGGTTCTTGAAGGTTCTTATCTTTGCCCTTGCGGCTTCTGTAATTTAATATCTCTTGTTCCATTTCTGAAATTCTGAGGGTCTATTACCACACGATCTAACTTCCCACTCTGTTTATTATCCTTTGAGTTTTGGCTTTGCGTGTATATGCCCATTACTGTATTCAGTGAGGGCAGATGCATGATGGAGAAGAATTGTTTGCTTGATCTGGGGAAACCTCACTGGACGGATATGTGTTATCTGTAATTGTTTTCTTGAAAAGCTTAACAAATTTTCAAGAATTTTTTCTTTTCTGTCATTTTGACTCTAGTAGTGTTTCTGCTGCTATTCCGTTCGCAATTAATTTAACCTTGTTTGTTTGGTTTATTGCCCTTATAAAGTACTTGGTTGTTGTAATATCCATGCATCTGCACTTCTTTTGATTTCTCAAGTACTTCATCAGCAAAGCAACATTTAAATTCTTGTTATTCTTCTTAGAGATTGTTGAAGGTGACTGGTCTAATAGAGTAACTGCCACAGGACGGATGTTAATACTTACCTTCTCTTGTAATTATTAGCTGCCTTCTCTCTTTCTGCAACTTCGTCCATTCTTTAACCTCTTGTCAGGCAAATTTGATTTTGATACTTAGTAGGGTATATAAGATTGTTAGCAGGTCTTATCTTTAATTGCTAGTATATAGATTTAAGCCTTGTTTGGCATGCATTTAGCCATGGTTTTTTGGCTTTGGCTATGGTTTTATTAAATCTGATGCTGGTGATTTGTGACTTTTGAAATTCTTATTTTTCTGGACTCGATAGTTAGTAAAGATGATATTTATTGTATTTCTCCTGAACACTTTAAAGTGATATTTGCGTGCTTCACACATTTTCACTTGAAAATGAAAAGCACAAGCCAGAAGCTGAGGGAGAAGTTTCTGCTTCTGTGGAGTAGCAAAAGTTTGGGGCAAAAAGCCCCCCATATGGCCCTTTGACTAATCAATATTTCTTGAAGTAAAAGAGCAGTTTGTTCTAACTAGATCTTAGCCTTTACCTATATATGGGATAAATATGACATCTTGGCCATGGAATGTTGACAAGACATTGAATGCATATTTTGCAGATCTCAACAACCGAGAGCAGATTCTTATGAAGACTGTACTTGTGATTAACTTGGAGGTAAAGGATAACCATGAGGAGGCAGCAACTGGAGCTCAGCTTGCTTTAGATCTTTGTCGAGAGGTCTTTGACTGGCTGTGCTTTATCTATTAATGATAGTATGCTTAATATCTGTATGCTGAGAAATTGCTTATTGTTATTTCTGGTCCACAGATAGAAGCAGCCGAGTCTTGGGAGGAATCTATTGATGAAATCGTGTCTCATTTTGAAAAGCAGAACAGGCGGAAATTATTATACAGCATTTCCTTCTATTGATGACCATGGTGAGGGCAAGACTCATGCTCTGAAAGCTTTATGATCCATGTTGCTGTTCTGTTAGTAATTTGTCTGCATTTTTTTACGTCGATGAACTGAACCTTGGGTTTCTGTTTGTCCATCTACTTGTACAAGTGGTAATATACTTAAATACATTATTAGATTTCCTCCAATGCTCTTCCTGTTTGCATTGCATGAAGCCTTCCCCGAGGAATCTTACTTTTCTAAACCCTGCGGGCCCTATATAATCCATTACACAGCTAATCTTTTGATTATGCCCTATCCTGAATTTGATCTCTTCTTATGTCAGGAAGAATGAATTAGGCTCTCTCACGTTTTTACGCCTTCACTCGATCTTGGTATTCACAGTCCACGCCAATTGTTGGGTTTAATGAGCGCTGTCCTTGACTCCTCGTTAGTGGTAAGTGATTTTTCGACAATTTCTCTCTCTGCACAATGAGAATTGTCTCTCACGCTTTGAATTGACCAAGCCTGTCCTATTAATGCGCTGCATCTATCCACTTTCAGGTAACACTGCATCGACGTGGAAAAGAAATGAAATTCTGAATCGAACCCTTTTGCACTAGCTTTATCTCTGGGATGTCGACCCATGATGATGTATTAGTAATTGGAAGCAAGCCAATCTTGCTTAGGAGTGACAAATCCAATCATTGCTGTCCGTTAATGTTTTCTTAGTCTTTCTCTTTTTTTTTAGTTTCTTTCTATTACAGAACTAGTTCTGCGATGGTACTCACGCTGCAAAGAGTGGGAAGAAATGAGATTCTGGCGTATTGCATATAATTTCTTTGAATGCAACATGTTGGAAACCGCCTCTATTATCATTTTTCTGTCCTATGCATATGAACAGAAAAGCAGAACAGAACCAACCTGACCTGATTAGTCATTTGCTGATTCGGTTATGTGTTTGCAGCGGGTTCACAATTCAATCGATCCTATTTATTTAAGATGAGTTGGTTTGTGAAAAGAAATCACATAAAAAAGCAGACGTGTGATTTGAGTTCATTTAGAAATTGTCATTCTTCTCGCTGGCTTGTTGGTCATTCCTTAGAGCTGGCTTCCATCTTGTACTTTCACTTACTTTCCTAACCCCTCGAATCAAAATTCTCTTGCTTATGCATTTAAAACGACAGGCTCTGTAATTTGTCGAAATTACCTAGTACGGACAGACAAAGTCATCCTCATATGACTTGCACCAAGGTTTGCAGTTTCACATCTGGAAGGGGAGGATGCTTGCTTGACCTCTTCGGCAAGTATCTTTTTCGAATGTCTCAAATACCAGGCTCTTGAGCCGGTGAATTCTTCTTCTATTCTGCTTTTCCTTTGGGAAGACGATGCGGTCTATTGACCTTTCTGTGGAAATAAAATGTCTCCTCTCTCTAGAACTTCAATCTCCCCTGGGTTAATTTGTATGACACCGACAACTCCAGTTTGTTCATGGTACGGTCTACCCTCGTGCAGATTTCCTGCTTCTGATGTCCAAATAGACTTGTGTTTGCATCCCGGCAGCTATAACCCAATAATGCCAGTGAAACTAGGCCATACAACAGTGCACATTAGAGAGAGAAAACGGAGCTATGCTGCTCACACGTATTTTATCAAATGTTACGATGGTATGAACGATGAGGAGAAATCAATGGATGATGACTCTCCATGAACTAACAAACAGCAGCATCAGCTGGCATTTCCATTTCGTATGACATTAAGTCCGATTCACTCAGCTCCTCATGGCCCTCGTAATCATCCGTAATGGCAACATACCCATCTCGTTTCATCTGTCCTAGGAGAGATCTTAACAAAGAATAAATATCACCCTTATTAGGGTGCCTCTTGTCCTTGACAATAAAAACATGAACTTGACCCTGAATTTCTATCCAGCTACAACCAGGCTGCTTGACTACTCCCCGTTGCCTCATCAGCTTTCTTATTCTGACAACTTCACCCCATTTCTTACGTTCCGCGTACATGTTTGAGAGAAGAACATAAGGTCCGGAGTTTGAAGGGTCGATCTCTAAGAGCTTCTCTGCGACATACTTCCCTAGCATTATATCCTTATGAACTTTGCAGGCTGCGAGCAGTGAACCCCAAACAACAGCATCAGCTTGCATGGGTATTGTCTCTATTAAGTCCTTTGCTTCATTGAGACAACCTGCTCGGCCGAGCAAATCAACCATGCACGTATAATGGTCCTTTAGCGGTGCCAGATCATATTCCTCGACCATCAGCTTGAAATAATAGCGCCCCTCTTCAACCAGCCCCGCATGGCTGCAAGCACATAAAACACCAATCATAGTGACACGATCTGGTCTCTCACCAGATGCCAACATTTTCCTGAATATTTCAAGCGCCTCTATGCCGTAACCGTTCTGTGCATATCCGACAATTATGGCATTCCACGAAACTTTGTCCCGCTCCAACATATTTTTGAACACCCATAAACCATCTTCCACAGCTCCACATTTAACATACATATCTATAAGAGAATTTCCGACAAAAATATCGGATTCTTCTCCGGACTGGAAGCGAAATCCATGCTTCAAGACATGAGCATGAGCCTGCTGCCCAAACTGCAGATCCGCAAGATTTGCGCACGCATTGAGCAAATTTCCGAATGTGTAGTGCGTCGGCTCAATGGCTTCCCTCTTCAAAAGCCGGAATAAACCAAATGCTTCTTCATTCTCTCCATTCTGGGTGTACCCTGCAATGAGGGCATTCCAAGAAACTACATTCTTCTCCATCATCCTCGTGAACATTACTCTTGCAGCTTTCAGACTCGCTGCTTTTGCATACCCGCTTACCATGGAGGTGGCAGACACTATATTCCTGGTAGGCATTCTATCAAAAACTGATCTGGCTTCACTAATTCTAGAGCACTTAGAGTACATATCAACCAATGCATTTCCTAAAACAACATCATTCCTAAATTTGTCACATTTTACAACACGGGCATGAATTTGCATCCCCTCCTTAAGTGCCGACAGGCTAGCGCATGCACTGACCACACTGGCTAAAGTAACCTCATCTAGTTCGAACCCACAATCCATCATGCTCACGAAAACCTCAAGAGCTTCACTGGCTGGACCATTTTGTTCATAACATGTAATCAAGCTGTTCCAAGAAACTACGTTTCGTAAACTCATTTCATCAAAAGCCCTCTGCGCACAAGCCACATTCCCACACTTAGAGTACATATCGATAAGGGCAGAGCCCATATGAACATCAGACGAGCACTCGGACTTCGATACCAAAGCCTGAATCTGCTGGCCCAGATCCATATCTGATAACCCAGCACACGCACTAAGAGCACTACCGAATGAGTATTCATTAAGCACATAATTCTCCTTATGCATCTTACCAAAACATCGCAAGGCTTCTTCAAATCTTTCATGCTGCGCATAACCCGACAGCATCGAATTCCACGAGCACTGATCGGGTTCCGGCATCGATCCGAATGTCTTTTCCGCCTCATCAAGGGACCCCAACCTGATCAACCCGCCTAAGATCGCGTTCCACGTGAAGGTATTCTTCTCGGGCATTCTATCGAACACCCCGCGGGCATCGTCGAGACACCCGCACCTCGCGTATACATCGATGAGCCGGTTCTGGATGAAAACCTCGGCGGAGAACCGGGTCTTGATGATCCGGGCGTGGACGCGGCGCGCGTCCCGCGCCGACCTGGACTGGCCGCAGCCGTCCAGGAGCTTGGCGAACGGGGACGAGGTGGCGAACGAGAGGTCGCCCACCAGAGCTGTGACCCGTGCGTGCCTCGCCATTCCATCATATCATCGTGAGAAATGAAGTGAGCTCTCGGAGAAGTTCCGCATGGTTTGTGGTGCGGTTGGGAGTTTCCGTTGACCGTTATATACGCCTTTTCTCTTTAGCTAGATGCGCGGGAATATGTCAAACGAGGGTTGATATGAAGAGATTGCAGTGGCAAAATGGTAATTTAGCAATTATCAAATTTTCCTTGGATGGTTGATAACAAAATGATGTCCTTTTATTTTCTCCCATTGAGCATTTACTAATACTAAGAATTAAACAATAACAACATGAATAATTAAAGAATCTATCAATTAGACTCATAAATGTGAATTAAACTTTGATTATGAGTAAATCCAAGCTATGAAGTAGGATATGGGGTAAATTTAATTTCTTGTCGCAAGCCACTTAATCATTTTTAGCCGTATTTATATTGTATAACTCATTTTTTTAATTACAATTGTACCTTAAATATATAAAACAAGTCAATTATTATAAGAAATAAGGAATTATTCACATTTGAAACATAAAACACCTGTTTAATGATTTTGATTATTTCAAATGTAACCCATCAATAAAAATGCAGGAACCAATTCTGGAGCATGAGAGTTGAAGCTGTTGCCATATACTTTAGCTCCTTAAAGCTTGATGAAGCGTCTCTAAGGATTCCAGTCTATCTTGAACCTCTCTACCAGGATGAAGTTTCGTGAGCTTCTCCAGGGTCGGTCAGGTCAGGTAGTCCCTCCAGGGATAGAAGACATGAAAGACATGGGAGTTCTCAGGTTCTCCTACCCTTCAAGGCTTTTGAAACTGCATTGGCTTTGTGCAACCAAGAATCGTCACGACCGTTAGTTGTTTCCGGTTTGAGAGGTCTACTGATGTTTTTATTTCCTCGTGAAATAGGATATGCAAGACGAATTATTCTGGGGAAGCCGGGTTAAGGACCGGAGGTTCTCGAAACCGAGCACAAGTTTCCTGAGCAGAGGAAGGAGAATGAGATCCGAACATAGGGTGGTGATTTGCCGGGCTTGCAACTCCAAGGACTCCAGTTTGGGTAGCCTTCCAATCCACCAAGGATCATGGAACTTCCATGAGTCCGTAAGCGTCCTCAGGATAACTCGACACATATAAATCAGAAATGTGTGCGTTGAGAAAATCAGAAGCACAGATTAGTTTAGACTCGCAAGAAGCACAGGAAATCCCGGAACCCGAGTTCTTGTCAACCTCAAGATCTTCGGCGATTTAAGTCTCCTGATATCAGTCAGAATTCACCCCTTCATATGCTTGCATCC
Source organism: Syzygium malaccense (assembly GCA_031216405.1). Lineage (NCBI taxonomy): Eukaryota > Viridiplantae > Streptophyta > Magnoliopsida > Myrtales > Myrtaceae > Syzygium > Syzygium malaccense. The sequence goes on from CM062260.1 coordinate 45,616,285, forward strand.
ATCGTCATTTACCTCTTCAAGCTACTCTAATCTTCGCCATTCAGATTTATCAAGTTTGCCACTGAATAATGTAACTCTTGAAGAGATGAGGAGGATAGATCCAACTCCGTTAGAGATTCCATGTTCCCCATTGTCTCTGGTAGAGTTTCGTACAGTACTTCTAGTTTGAGAGAACTACATGCTTTAGTTGACGAATGGACGCATCAATGTGGACCAATCTTTCATGTCTTCCGAGAATCACTTGCTCTAAACTAGCATGATAAGAGAGGTTGGGAGTTCTGCGCAACTGTTAGAACCTTCGATTTCTTTGCCATCTGTAACGAGATCACAAATAAATCTAGTGTCTTCACTGGCAACGAGAGTAATCACAAAACACTTTCAACTAACGTTATTGTACCTTGATGTGACTCCATCCATCAACCACTACTCCATGGCAGATCAAGGATAACCAGCTTCTGTAAGGAAAAAGTGTTCAGCCTAAAATTCTCGGGAAAGTCAGTGCCATGAAAGCCATCTCAACTTCGAAAGAATAAGCAAATTCCTATGGCAACAGAAGATATGCCAAGAAATCCTTGTTAGAGGAACCTAGGAATAGGCTTCATTTCTTCATTTCTAAGGGAGTACTGAGATAGAAGCTGGATATACGTTCCTTCAACGTTTTGCTATCCCCTCAGCAGAAAAATAAAAGAGTAGTTAATAACCACCTAGTATCCTTTTGAATTTATTCAAGGTCTACATTTCTATTTTTTCAAGATTTTAGTGATGATTTTGATCTACGTGTATAAGAAATAGCTCAACCTGGACTGAGGTACAATAATAAAAACAAACATATTCATGACTTATCTTTCTGTAAGGAAATGGCCTCAAATACTTTAGCTACTTTCTAACTAGAACTTCAAGCACCTCCTCGTAACTCCATGTCCTACTTTACTTGGTTCACGAATATCTCTCCCAAGGTCTCTTAACCAATCATGCATCCACGGTCCAGAGAGTCTTTTATCAAATGCAATGAAAAAACAAGCTTCTTCAGGAAAAAAAATTACGTTAGCCTACATGTGAAACACTTTTCTTTCATCAAATGCAATGAAAATACAAGGAATATCCACACATATGTATTCCGTCAAGAATCTAATGCCTCAATACTGATCATCAACTTCTCATAAGGAAAATTTTCCAACCTCGTCAATATGGTATTCCGCTTTGTTATGTTTTGCCCTAACAACAATGAACCTATAACCTCAAGAGCTAGAGGAAGACCATCGCAAAAATTCACTGCTTGCGTGGAAACGAGGATGTACTCCTCTGATGGATAATCTCTTCTAGAGGCGTGTCTGCTGAAAAGTTGGAGAGAATGATCAAAATCCATGCAAGTAAGTTCATAAGTGCAATCAACTTTAGTCGCACCGAGTACTCCCACGTTTCTTGTGGTAATTATAACCCTGCTTCCTTTTCCAAAACCAATGACGCCTTGCCACAAGAGCATCTAGTTGAATTCTTTTGTCGACATCATCAAGAAGTAGAACCCTACTAGAGGATAACCTTGCTTTAATTGTATTTATCCCTTTATCAATATTATTGATTTCTGACCATTTCCTTTGGAGGATGCTAGAGATCAGCTGATTATGCAAATACTCGATTCTCTTTTTCTTTCACGCATCTCGAATGTCAGCAAGGAAGCAACGACAATGAAAACCATCTCAAAATTTATTGTTGACAATTCTGGCAGGTGTTGTCTTTCCAAAACCACCCGTTCCATACATTCCAATAATGTTTGTTTAATAAGTGTGCGCGCCCATCATTCTCATGACTTCATCTACATGACTATCCACTGCAACCAAGAAATCTGAAAATACCGAGTGGGCCTTTTTCAACTCCATCAAAACCTTCCTGACAACTTCCTTTGCGAACTCACCTTCCCTCTGATAGCATTCAATACAAAAGAACCAAGATGTTGAAATGAGTTAAACAAAGTTATTTATAGGAAACAAACAAGTCATGGGATGAATTTACGTACCCTTTGGATTGTTTTAGAAGTCCCATCCCTTTAATGCTCCAACCTCATTGAAAGCAACTCTCCAAGTTTGGAGAGTCTTATCATCAAGCGGCTTTTGTTTTCATGAGAAGCAAAGGCTTTGGTGTAGAACCCAGTTTGACATCATACCTCCGATGGTCCAACATCATAAAAAATGGGCATGATTTTTGTGTCCTCTTCTTTTCTTGCACTCTGCCATCTGCACCAACTCTTTGAGGCACCATTCCCCGGCAGCATATCCTTTATAGAAGTGTGAATCAAGGATTTCAACTGCTCCATCGCTTGAAGAAGCTCCAGGCCTTCCCCGATGCAGAGCTCTTCATAATCTCTATATACTCGAATTCCAGCATCATTCTTGTTGGTATGCAGGAAATCAATTATGCCAGAGCGTATCTGGTCCTCTAAGGCTTAAGAATACTTCATAATCATATCCTATTAACTTCTCCGTTTCCTGAATAGAAAGCTGCAACAATAGCATATTGATATCTGAAATTACATTGTCAATGGTCATGACACATCATCATAGTTATCCGCTCTTCCTTTTTGGTACATTTCTGTCTCCAAGTCTACCCCAAGAAAGTCAAACCGCACTTGAAAATGTTAAATATGTAGATGCAGTGATGATGAGGCTAATTTCTATCAGAAGCCAATGCAGAGATCTATTCTGGGCTAATGTAACAAGAACCGCATTGACAAGAGCATATTGTTTCTTGGCATTTTGTGTGAGCAATTAGTAAAGCACAGTACCTTCTTTCTTTATGTTCCTCATGACAGAGGGTAAAAAGAAACTAAGATAAATGATATGTAACGATTTTCTCTGGAAAGATGACCAACTTTGACTACTCAGATTTACTATCCAGAATGCCTGTATCAGTTTGTTATCTAAATGGAAGTGCAGTACTATTCACCAGAAAGATGCAAACGCTATTCTGAGTAAGGCTCCAAATGTACAATGAAATAAGAAAGCAAAAAAAAGTAGAGCAACATTAGTAGTCTGTTCATTGTTTGACTTATTTTTGTTTTGATGCACTATTAAGTAAGTTTGATTAAAAAAATGACCTATTCCATGATGATGACTCCCTTGATTTCAAGTGACGAGGAAGTGGAAAAAGGAAGAGGAGTTCTGTGAAAACATGGTGACTCATTGCAAAGTTGGATTCTGGAGCAGAAGAAACAAAGACATTAGACACTATTTAATACAGAGGCCAAGAGTTCAAAAAAAAGGAATACGTATTACTTGGTCCATCTTAAACCCTTCTGGGGAAGGCTTCACAACTTTCTTATCAGAAAGCACAGCTCAAAGATTGCCTTCCTCTGCATTCTTTTGCATTTTCTGTAATTGAACCTATAATTGCAGGTCAAAAGAGGGTAACGTAAGTGCAATTTGCCGCAAAAAAGTCCTGTCTTGCTGAGCAGCTTGATTGATTAACTTACTAGGCCATAGAAAGGAAGTGTGAATTCTACTTCACAGTTATCTTCATAACCTCCCTTCTTTGATGTTATCCATATATTCGGCAGACAATTTATGTTAAAAGAAAAACATTCGACAAAAAATTCCCTCAAACGACTCGAAATCTGCAGGTTAGATACCATTTCTAGTTCATAAAGGAGCTGGGATTCATCATAAGGAATTTCACAAAAAGGAAGAAATCAAGGAATTATTGATAGCCAACATTTGGCTTTGCTAGACCTTAAAAAAACTCAAAATTCAGCAGACAATTTAGCATTAATTAGCTCAGGTAATAGTAGAGACATTAACATTTATTCATGAGAGAATAGGAAAGAAATAATAGTATGATGGTTGACTTGCAACTCATGGAAAAGCAGAAATTGGTGTACTGAAGTTTGAGTAAAGTGAATGAAATCAATGGTTTCTTGTCTCTCTCATGCGCTAAAGTTCTCTGACTTTGCTATTATCTCATCTCTCCATTTATGTTCTTAATTTAATATTCTTGAATCACCTTGTACCAACTCAGAAGAGGCTAATGTCTGGCTACAACTAATTCTCATTAGCCAAATGAAATCAGATAATTCCAATATAACTAATTTAAAGGTTACCTTGGAGACCGCCGAGGATGTGTGGCACCAGGCGAGGTAACGCTGTGACCTCAGCGACTGCTGCCAAAGGGCTAGATCTGGGTCCCTCGATTCTCAGCCTCGACCCACAGTGGTTTAGGCGAAGACAGCAGCTCAACGGTCAGCGTGACCCACCCGAGGGCCACCGAGGCTTCGCAATGCTGAGGTTGCGAGACCTCCACGATGCCTATATAACTCAGCATTTTCTTCTTTTTTTCATGAAAAAGGACAACTAGCCAAACTCTTGACTGCTCTGAATGGTATACTCTGCATGTCTCATTTGTTTAGGTCAATGATACACTGGCTTCACAGTTGCTTCCTCTCTTCAATGTATGGGCCAAAAATGGTTCATCCTTCCCCCTTTCACACTGGTCGGCAACTCCAGATAGGATATTGCTTTAAGATCTTCCTGAATACCATCTCTCATGAAGAATCAAATTTTCTCAATCAGTGTCTGAACCTTTAAGCCTAAATTCACTTGCCTACCTTCTGACGGGTATAATCAACGACCCCAAGTTAATGTTTATACCCATTTAATACTCTTCATCCCCAAGAAGCCTTAGCCCCCAGCTCACAGCTTGCATAAGCTCACCCGTTAGAAAATCCAAACACATCGTAGGACTTCCGTTTGACACTTTTGACATCATCCACACAAAGTTGCATCTCTTTTAGAGGGAACATTTTGTCCTCAAGGTCGTTAGTTTTGGATGACCCCTTAAAGTTCTTTATATCATCCTCTCTAACCAAATTAATCCTGGACATATCTAATTCTAAGCCTTTATTTTCCCTTTCTATGAGCTCTGATGAACAGCAGACATCCCAGTATCTGAACAGCGAGACTACAGTAATGATATTGATAGTCTTTTCATATGGGCAAACATGTTACATGAGAAATGAAGGACTTGTGACAAGTAGAGTTGCCATCACATAATAAGCAATAGTAACCGTCTTCATCGAGATTTAGACAACCAGTTGTGCTTAAACTTGAAATTGGCCATGAAAACAAGGGAGACGATCAAAATTTCTGTGAATTAAATTGCTTCTCAATTTCTAAATGCGCCAGAATTGACCATAGTTAGAATGGAGAATTAAGAAGAGAGAGAGAGAGACAGAGACAGAGACAGATTTGAAAAATGATTGATTCATCATGAAATCTAAAGCCGTAATTGTTACACTCTTTACAGATCAATTTGTTAGTTAACTCCAATTGGTTAAAAAAACTGTTTCCCTTTGCCTGCCAACTCTGATTCCTTGGCTTGACCTATTTACTTCTCTGGCTCAGACTTAGTGACTTCCTTCAGAGTCCTCCAATAGTCAGATCTCAGCAAATCTTTTAGCTTTTCGCACTCATGTATCCTCATATATTTTAGCTTCTTGAAGCTTGATGGAACTGGCAGCTGTTCCAGATAACTGTAGATCTCAATACGAAGTATCTCCAATAATTCTAGTTTGCCTTGAATATCAACCAGTTTAGGACAATTATACAGTTCAAGTTTTGTGAGCTTGTTTAAGGTAGTGAGGTCAGGCAATTTCTCCAGTGATGGAACTCTAACAAGCTTCAATGATCTCAGGTTCTCCAAGCCTTCAAGACGTTGGATCTCTGTTATCTCACAACTTGTAACGTCCAAATCCGCTAGTGCCCTCAAGTTTGAAAGGTCTATCAATGTCTTCATTTCCCAACAACCTTTTATAACTAAGCGCGACAAACTTGCAGGAACCCTCGGGAGGCATTTCACGTTCTCGCACCAGAGCTCAAGTTCCTTGAGTTGAGAAAGGAGAATGAGGTCTGAAGGTAGGGTGGTCAGGTAAGGAGATTCCAGCCATATAGACTCTAGATTGTGTAATCTTCCAATCCACCAAGGACTGGAAGCTTTCTCAAATTCAGAAGGGTCCATCCTAGAACTCCACAAAACCAAACTCAGATCTCTTAAGTTCAACAGGTTCAAGAGATCTGGGAATGTCTTCATCAACCAAGTGCTAAAGTACAGATTGGTCAGACTTTCAGGAAGCTTAGGCAATGCCGAAACTTGAGTGTATGTCAGTCTCAAGACTCTTAGAAACTTTAATCTCCCGATATTGCTAGGCATTTCCCCTTCCAAATATCCACAGCGGTCAGCATCTAACTCTTCAAGCTTATCCAACTGTCCTATGGCACTGTAGTGGATGCCAACATCACCTCGTTAAATGGAAAAGTCCTAGCCAATCTCATGCTTGAGGTACGTTATGCAGACATTCCATGAGGATATAGTGGCGAATGAGAGCAATTACAAAATTTCTTTCTTAAATAAGCTTCTACGGGTATTGGTCCTTTCTACTTTAATTTAAGCTTCATGCTCCAATTCAATTATGTGCAGAACAGTAGGCATTCTGATGTGTTCTCTGTGCATTTCTTGTCCTCCATGACTTGATAGTTTCATGATTCCTGTTTCTGGTCGGTACTAAGACTGTTCTTGTTCTTCCAGCTGAGCGATGGTGCCCTTCCAAAGAATCTGAGGGAATCACTAATACAGCTAGCGAGCTTAATTAGTTAGTAAGAACATCTGAGGTTATCAATGAGAGGGTGCAAAGTTCATGCAGAAGTGTCTCTGTACTCTTAAGAGAAAGCATGCCAGGGAGAAAGTGAGACTTCCCTTTTGATCCATTGATATGAACATACAATTATCAAACATTTCAGATGCATACTCCTGTTTCATCAGTTTAAAACCAGTAGGAAACTGATTTTTATCTTCTCTTTGATTTTAGAATGAATTCTCATGTTAAATGTGATCGCCACCTGCGATTTTATGATGCTGAGCATGTGAAGGTAGTGATCAACTTTCCGTTTAAGCTAATTCATGGAGTACTGCACTTTTCCGTTTTGTGATTTCGTTAACTCGTTGCCTTTCGGTGATTTCGTTCACTCTCTGGAGGTAAACAACCAAGATTGTTCTTGCAACTGAGTCCTGCAGTTTTGACAGCTAGGGAAATTACGAAGAGGAACAGCATGATACAGAAAGAGATTCAACAAATGTAGCATTTACACGCTGCTGCTTTTAAAGCACGGTCTGTCAAACGGCAAAGCACGTTACGAAAGAATACGGGCATGTCGTCGAGCAAACAAGTCGAGTCACAATTGATAAACTAGTACGATAATTGTAGGAAACTCAAAACTATTGCAGTAGTACCGACCAGGGTGAAGCAGAAGTAGAAGGAAGTCAAAAATTGTATTAAGGTAACTGCACTTGCACCAGTAGAGACATTACACAGTGCAAACTATGGCTCCGTTTGTTTCGCAGAAAATAAATGATTCGAAAAATATTTTTCTAAAAATGATCACTTATATTGCTTATAAAAATGAATAAACGAAAATTATCTTCATAGTCTATGAAAATCTTTAAACATCAATTATTGCCAATAATGAGAACATTTCCAATTGTCTAATTATTTCAAGCGATACAAACGATCATTTTTAAGAAAATATTTTCCAAATCATTCATTTTCCGCAAAACAGATAGATCGGATCCATTGGATCCTGAGAACTCATTCATCCTTGATTAGTGCTTTGAAAAAATTAAGGTGACAAAACTTTTTGGGTGGCTTTAACAATATGAGAAGTAAATGGCGCAAAGGCTTCTATCTTCAGGTCCATTGTGTAATTAAAAAACATGTGCAAGTACATATAAGTTTGACTCTCTGTATCATAAAAATGCGAGGTTTATTTCTCCACGGTTTTTTTTAGTTATAAAAGCCCTGTATTTTCTTTAAGTTATATTATTTCATTTTTCTCCTCTGATTTGTCTACCATGTCAAAATTGATCAAAAGTAGAATTTTATAAAGCCTTACACTTGACATCACCGTCGGTTTGTTCCCGACAAATTTAGAGCTGCCTTTTTCTTCTCTTATTCTTTTTTAATTGCATTTTGGTGAATTAGATGTCATTAACGAGTGAATTTTCATATGGAGCGTCCTAACAAAAAAATAACGAACAATATAATACCGATGAAATTATACCAACACATCATAAGGCCATAATCAATATATAATCGAGTAAACTAGTGCAACAAAACAAAACGAAAATTCGGTAAGAAATCTTTTCCTTTAATCAAATTTATTTGTTGTCACTGAATCCTGATCTTATCATGCCTTTGCAAAATGCAAGTCTAATACGAAATTAGCATCAAATGTGGTGCACGGAGTGACGGAATCAAATGGATGAAGTCGAGCTTCTTAAACAATTAGGCCCCCTTTAAATTAAATTTGTCATGAGGTCATTATTATTTTAAGTTGTTAAGCTTTTCCAAAGCCCAACTTCCTCCAATCCTAGCACCCCCTTCCATGAAACTTCCTCTAGATAGTAACTTAATGATCAAGATAACCAACTATAAAATAATCCGCGCACGCTAAATTGATGCAGCAGCAATAATCTAATGTCGAATAACGAGACGGACAAATTATTGTTACTAAACTGGTTGAAGTCCTGTGCATCGCGCGAGCCCCAAATTTGTGTTTTGAAATTTTCGCATGGAGATGTATGGTTGTAATTTCGCGATGTGATTATTCATTTCCTAAGTGGATAAGAAATTCCTCACTCATGCATTGACCTGTATAATCATAGGAGCACCCGTGGCTTTACAGGGAGGGAAGGAAGGAAGGAGGGAGGAAATCCGCGTGCTCCGCGCGTAGCGTGCACCACGTCGCTGGGCGCGTGGGCCTGGAGGGTCTCCATCCAAACGAAGGCATCCATCCATCCTCGATGTCGCCGGATCGCGAGATTGATGCGCGCGGGCGCGGGGTCATGTGAACCTGCCTCGTCGTGCCGTGTTGGTTGGGTTTTCGGTTTTTCTCCCGCGATCGATCGGTGCTTGTGCATGTTTGCTGCTGATTTTTACGAGTACATGGCTTCAATTGATCGGGCTTGTCATCGGATGATATCTCTATAAGTTGTGCAGGACGTTCGTTTGTTTAGGGTGGAAAAGAAGGTTTTCTTTTTCTTTTGGTTTTCTTTTTTTTTAATTTTTGTGGCTTCCCATGTTTCAGAGCTTTTAGCTATCTAGTTTCTGTATGATTTGTATTGTCAATGGCTTGTTTAATCCCAATACTTAACCAGTACTCCTGTGATTACTAATTGTGCCTAATGTTTTGTTTTTGCGAAGTTGAATCCTGTGTTCTTGGTTATTTGATCGGTGCCCATCCTTCAAATTTAGAGCTTCGCCAGTCCTGGTCGGTGCTCGCCAACGTACGGTGATTGTTGTATCTGTTTCTCGATATAGCTTACAGAAGAATCTAGGGAAACGTTTTTGTTGTCTCTCTCTATCTCTCTTAAATCAAGAATAGACCTGCAACGACTGAATTAAGCCACAGAGAGTCTAGAACTGAATCTAATGTGGCTGGTTCGCTCGGTATTTCTTGCAGTTGTTTGAGCTGTATACGTGTTCTAGTTTCATGTCGTCTAATTTCTTCCCTTTTTTCTGTTTGAATCTTTTAGATGCAAATTTTCGTGAAAACCCTTACTGGCAAGACTATCACCCTTGAGGTGGAAAGCTCGGACACAATTGACAATGCGAAGGCCAAGATCCAAGACAAGGAGGGAATCCCCCCGGACCAGCAGAGGCTTATCTTTGCTGGCAAGCAGCTTGATGATGGACGCACTTTGGCTGATTATAACATTCAGAAGGAATCCACCCTCCACTTGGTTCTCCGTCTCAGGGGTGGCATGCAGATATTTGTGAAGACCCTCACTGGCAAGACCATTACCCTAGAGGTTGAGAGCTCGGACACCATTGATAATGTGAAGGCTAAAATCCAGGACAAGGAGGGAATTCCCCCAGATCAGCAGAGGTTGATTTTTGCTGGCAAGCAACTCGAGGATGGCAGGACCCTGGCAGACTACAACATCCAAAAGGAATCCACTCTTCACTTGGTGCTTCGTCTGAGGGGAGGAATGCAAATCTTTGTGAAGACCCTCACTGGCAAGACCATAACCCTTGAGGTCGAAAGTTCGGACACTATCGATAATGTGAAGGCGAAAATCCAGGACAAGGAGGGAATCCCCCAGACCAGCAGAGGTTGATTTTCGCGGGCAAGCAACTCGAGGATGGCAGGACTCTGGCAGACTACAACAGCCAAAAGGAACCCACTCTTCACTTGGTGCTTCGCTTGAGGGGAGGAATGCAAATCTTTATCAAGACCCTGACTGGCAAGACCATAACCCTTGAGGTCGAAAGCTCGGACACTATCGATAATGTGAAGGCGAAAATCCAGGACAAGGAGGGAATCCCCCCCAGACCAGCAGAGGTTGATTTTCGCCGGCAAGCAACTCAAGGATGGCAGGACTCTGGCAGACTACAACATCCAAAAGGAGTCCACTCTTCACTTGGTGCTTCGCTTGAGGGGAGGAATGCAAATCTTTGTCAAGACCCTGACTGGGAAGACCATCACTTTGGAAGTTGAGAGCTCCGACACCATTGACAATGTCAAGGCGAAAATTCAGGACAAGGAAGGCATTCCCCAGATCAGCAAAGGCTTATCTTTGCCGGGAAACAACTTGAGGATGGAAGGACTTTGGCGGATTATAACATTCAGAAGGAGTCCACTCTTCACTTGGTGCTGCGGTTGAGGGGGGGCATGCAGATTTTTGTCAAGACCCTGACTGGGAAGACCATAACTTTGGAAGTCGAGAGCTTGGATACCATTGATAATGTCAAAGCTAAGATACAGGACAAGGAAGGCATTCCCCCAGATCAGCAGAGGTTGATTTTCGCGGGGAAGCAACTTGAGGATGGCCGGACACTGGCGGATTACAACATTCAGAAGGAGTCAACTCTACATCTTGTGCTTTGCCTCCGCGGTGGAATGCAGATCTTTGTCAAGACTCTGACCGGAAAGACCATCACTCTGGAGGTGGAGAGTTTGGACACCATTGACAATGTGAAGGCAAAGATCCAGGACAAGGAGGGCATCCCACCAGACCAGCAGAGGCTGATTTTTTCCGGGAAGCAACTTGAAGACGGAAGGACACTGGCCGATTATAACATCCAGAAAGAGTCGACTCTGCACTTGGTCCTTCGTCTGCGTGGTGGCTTTTAAGTCTCATGCGGAAAGGTTTCATCAAGTCAAGTTGGTGTGTTTCTCTTGTTTGGTCAGTTCTAATGTTTGGCTTCATATTAGGGTAAATAATGTCTGCTGATGGATGGAATTGGTATGGATAATGTGTGACTTCTTTAGTTTTATTGTCAGTTTGATGGATATGAGTTGATGCCTTCAGTGTTTTTCCTATTGCATGACAGTATTCTCTCATTTAAGGTTCTGGCTTTTGAGCCATATATTCCGGTGGTTAGTTTCTCTATTGCATACATATATGTATGAATGTGGCTAAGTAATTGCTAGCATACAGCGAAGCAAAGCTTCGAAAACCCTACTGAATGAATGAATTTCAGTTGCTGGGAAGGAAAAGTAATATAAATTAGGCTGCATTATCTCTAAGGCGGTAGATGAAATATTAGCATAATACAGGAAGGAAATATGTGATGCATCTCTTCAATTACTAGGTTTACTGGAAGATGCTTTATTTTTTCTCGAGCGCAGTTTATCTTTCACGCTGGACTTTAATCAAGATTAGTTTGATCTTGTGCTCCTTGTTAAAGATAATTGCTGAGTTAAACTTCTTGACTAGGTAATAGTAGCAAGTGATGTCGGTTGAAGGATAAATCTTTAGGCTGCGAATCAATTCATTCTCAATGTCTTTAGGTGTTTTACGAGCGAAAGGGCGGGAAGCGGACCTTTAGATAAGGGTCTCCAATCTTCATCCTCTAGTTTTAGCTATCGCATCTAAGTATCGATTTTCCTTATCGCCAATCAAAAAAGTAAAAGTGGAACCAATATGATCTAAATGATGAACTTCGCCAAGTCCCGTTTGATGCTAAAGTAGGAAAAGAACATATGATGTTGAATGTACCTATTCTATCTGCAGTTCAACCTCTTTGATGAACTGAAAATGGATCATTTTCTTGATGTTAGGAGACTTATTTTGGGCTGATTAACATTCCATTACCGAGGGCTGATTAACTTTCCATTACCACTAATTATATCAACCGATCTGGATCTAGAGTCATCGTCTATTGATATAACGGATGATCTATTATCATATTGGTAGACTGAACAAGAACTAAGCACTAGCACTATAGGAGTGATCCATACTTCTGTATCGTTGAGCTTGTCCTATTAAGTCCAGCCGGCATGCAAATCTGAAAGCTGTATCTCCATAAGGAGAGCCGGAGCTGCTTGTACGGCGAATGCCAATCACAGACTATTTGAGCCTACTGCGCTGCTTGGCACATGCCTCGTATACAATAAAGATTTTATTACGACAGCAAACTCTCAGTCATAATAACACACTAAAGTTTGAATGTACATCCCATATACGAGAACCTTCGCAGATCAAGCTCAGACACATCACTCACAGAAAAAGGAGCAAACTGCTTCAAGCGAGTCATAGAAAACAGATCGACTAGTAACTTTTAGGCTTTATAACATACTTCACCATCACAGGCCCATCCTTCTCCGGCTTCTCCTTCTTTTGCCTCCTCCCTAGCTGCTTTATCGCCTTAGTCTTCTTCTTCATCCGGCTCGTTCTTAGTTGACTTTTCCTCCAACTTCTTGATATGTTCAGCGGTAAAAGGATAAGCATCAGCCCCGTGGTCCGATATAAGATCCCTTGCTTCTTTAGTCAGCGTCCGGCCCGTTGGGCCGATGGCTATGAGTGTGGGGGTTCCAGCGACCTTGAATTTGTGATTCAGGGATTTCTTCCTCTCATCGCCAAAGGGGAGCGCCAGCCACGGCATCTGAGCAAAATAATCGTCGAAGGCAGTTTGGTCCTTGTCGCTGGAAATGAAGATCAACTCAAAGGCCTCGTCTTTGGCCTTGATCTTTTCGTATGCCTCCGTTAGCACTGGCAGGAATGCGCGGCAAGGAGGGCACCAGTGTGCCGAGAAGTAAAGGAGGACAGTCTTCCCCACAAAGTCTGATACTGGAATCTGCAATCCAAGTTAAGAAACAACTTCATGAACCACCAATCGATGGAAAAAGCACGTGAAACAGCATATATCAAAAAGGATTTTCCTAGTTGTAGACCTGGTTTCAATCCTTTCCTCACCTCAAGTAACCCGAGGGATAACGAAATTTAGGGTTATAAAAATTTCCAAGTCACTAGTTTCTAGGAGGAAAAACAAATTTACCTTGGTTCCTTCCTTTCCAAGGACGAAATCTCGATCCCCTGAAACCAAGATTGACTCCAAGGTATGAGATTCTTCCCTTTTCTTCTGTATCTCTGCAAGCTCTGCAAACTTTTCTGGAGTGAATGGGTAAGCTGCAACGCCGTGCTCCTCGACGGTTTCAGCAACGTCGGATTGGAGAGTCTTCCCATCAGGACCGATAATGACCAGAGTGGGTAGGGTCGAGAGCTCAAAGTACCTAATCAACTTCTCGCATTTTTTGTCTTTAAATGGTAATGAAAGCCATGGCAAGCTTCCAAAGGCTTGGTTGAATGATTCTTCATCATCATCCAGAGGTATCTGAATGATGATGAAGAATCATCATTCAGATACCTATAGTGCTAGTGCACGATAAAAAAAAATTCAAAAACTAAAAATTGTCTTTGGTCTTGATCATCAAAGAGTACAACAAATTTGGGGGAAGGGTAGGTAGGCGTTGCAGCTTCTTGGAGGGGACCAGTTCAGGTTCATTGAGTTGGGAAAGAAGAATGATGTCTGAAGATGGGGAGGTGAAATAAGGAGATTCCAGCTGCAAGGATCCCAGCTTGCCTAACCTTCCGAGTTACCAAGGACTTGGAGCTTCAATGAATTTAGAAGCATCCCCGAAATTGTCAAAACCTGAATTTTCCACACAATTTGATTATCGAATTAATAAGCAATTCAACAACAAATGAATGAACATATATTTTTTTTATTACTTTACGTGATCAAAACCTCATACAGAAGATCCACCTTAAAAAAGATTTGTAGAAGTGCTAATCTAAATATCCCTAAACTTCAAAGCCGACCAATATGTATAATATTTTAAAGGGGTGAGTCTAAGCTCAGTCAATGAAAGCTTTATGTCCAAAATAGGAGGCCTACTCACCACTCGACTCGAGAACACAATAGTATAGTGACAATTGGCGAGTAAGGTCATATATTATTTTCAATAGGAAAACCAATATTCACCTAAGATAATGTAATCCGTGTATTGTATAAAAATGACTATAATTATCTGTGCAATGAACAAAATAAATGCAATGTATGACATTCAATTTAACACTCAAATACACAGCATGGAACAAACCAATCTCATGACACGTAGATATCAGTAGCTCATCGATATACACAAGTAAATATTTATTCCATACTCGTCACTAGCCACAGCTCGTCTCGACTAACTCAACTTACGAGGTATCATCACCACTAACTAATGGGAGACAAAATCATAAATACATATTTGCCACACTTCAACCCATTCATCACAAGTGTTCCCTAGCGATGATAAATAAATTACCGTACCACCGCATGATGATGGCTATCCCAGACTCATTCCCATTAAGATTCATACCCATTCTTTTTTCTTTCTTTTTTCCATCCCGAACCCCAAGTTCATGATATCACATACATGCTATACAAGTCACATCAGGCCACCCAGGTCGTAATATATAAATCATTGTACTTCATTTCTTCTCAACCCTATAGAGAACGGTAGAATGTCTATATTTTCCTAGAGTCTCATATGCGTACTCATAAAAATTAATTGTAGTGTTGGTATATTGCTAAGAACACTTGTAGAATTTCAATGGAGTTGGTAAACTACTTAATGTAGGGACAAGCACACTTGGAGAGCCCGGTACAATGGAGAGTTGTATGCTACGTTCAGAAGTAGTGTTGTTAATTTACTTACGACAATGATAAAATTTCAAATAAGTTGATAATTTACTACTTCATTAAAATACTAATAAATTTCTGATGTAGTAATTCACTTACGACGTAGGAAAAATTTGAGAAGAGTTGGTAATTTACCAATTTAGTGAGAATTGGTAAATTTCTTATGGTTTTGGTAATTTACTGCTGCTTGACCAAACAACCAAGTGACCAGTCATTTTTTTTTTACCCAACAATTCCAATTTTGCTGGCAATCCCACCCAAAAATTTTAAATGGTGAAACTTGAAACGCAGTCATGAATTCACTCAGAAGCGACTGTAGAAATCTGTTTTAAGTTATCAAAACTAAAGAACCTTTGTGACCATTGCACATGATCATTAACCAGGGAGCGTTATGTTTATGCTAGACACAATGTTTTGCCCCTACTTCTTCATTTCTTCAATGTGGAAATTTTCGTGGGAAATCAGCAACAATTCCATGAATAGGGTTGCTGATGTCTAATTAATTTCGTGACACTGAATAAAACTCATTCTCAGAGTACTGCCTCAAGAACATTAATATCTACGAATGAATTCCGGAGCAAGTCATCTTGAATCCTTGATGAATTTCTTCCATGGCAGAGATTAATCACTAAGTACACCCGCTAAAACTTTAGAAGAAGAAGGACCGCAACAAACCAAGAAAAGAAGAAAGAAATTGCAGAACCAATCGATTATAGTAAGGTTTCATGCCTTCAAGGACAATATTTTGGTTTTAGCTAGACCTTGATAAGCTCAGAAGAAGAATCGAGTCCCAGTCGACTATATTGCATAAGATTAATGAAATCTACTTATCCCCATCAAACTACTCCACCTGTAAGGTTTGGACTAGTTCCTAAAGAGCCAATATCGATCCCCTAATTGGTGCAGAAGTGAACTGATGCATACGAGACAGTTCATTGAAAAGCTGTTTTCATTGCATATATATAAACGATAAGTTATGACTGAAACAAGGTAGAGAGAAATCACCAGAAAAGGAATGGGTGAAGATGAAGAAAATCAAATTAGACAGCCACCGAGTCTTGAATGAAATGCAGAAAACCAAATAAAGATGCAGCGAAGAAGGAAGAACCCTGTTTGGCTTCAGTCAGCTCAGCTGCAACCCAAAATGCAAAAAGGAAAACTTCTTAGACAATCTTTTCAACCCCTTGCGGAACAGATGGACGGGCAGGAAGACGTGGGTCGCGGTCCCGGAGGGAGATCTCCGCCAGGTGGAGTCGCATCTCGTGCTTCCGCTCGGGGCCGCCGTCGCGTTCCCTCGCCGGTCGGAGTCCGTCGCTGCTGGCTCAGGGCGAGCTTTTTCGGTCGGGTCGTCGCTGATGATGGAGGAAGAAGAAGAAAAAGAAAGTGAGAGACGAGAGAGAGAGAGACAGAGTAAGAGAGCGCAACTGGAGAAGATGAGAAAAAAGAAGGAGAAGAGAAGGAAGTCGAAATATCTGAAGAATGGGTCCCACCTGCACACGTGGCAATTAATTGATGGTCTCAAGTATACCGAAAACCATAATCTTCCGATTTATCTGTAGGGCGGCGTCACTTTTTTCAAATATGTGTACTCATCGGATTTCAGAGTCTCCTTGAACTTTTCACAGCCTTCCATGTCCAAATGCTCTAGCGTCTTGAAGCTTGACGGATGAGATAACTTTTGCAGGGACTCGCAGTCAAGAATACGAAGCTGCACTAATGATTCTAGCCTACCTGGAATTTCAACCACACGAGGACAACGTTTTAGAACAAGTTGCTTGAGCTCCTTGGAGTTGGTCAGGTCGGGCAACTTCTCTAGCAACGGAAGACGTTCTAGAACAAGTTGCCTGAGCTCCTTGGAGTTGGTCAGGTCGGGAAACTTCTCTAGCAACGGAAGATCCTTCAGAGTCGAGCGACGCAGGTTCTTCAAATCTTCCGCTCCTTGAATCTCTTTTAGCTTCCAACAGCGTTCTATATCGAGAACATGCACGCTGATCAATGAATCAGGATATTTTTCGAGAGATTCACAGGAGTCTATCGAAAGCATCCCCAACGATTCTAGCTGACCTCGAACCTCAACCAGCATAGGACACTTTTTTATCGAAAGCAGCCCGAGTTTCTTCAAGTCGGTCAGGTCAGGCAACTTCACCAGCGTTGGAAGATCATCAAGATAAAGCCATTTCAGGTTTTTCAAAGATTCGAGGCCTTGAATCTCTGTTAGCTGTTCACAATTCCAGATACGCAATTCTGATAGCTTTTCCAAATATGAAAGATCAATCAACTTTTCCGTTATCCTGCACCCATAAATATGGAGAAGTGACAAATTCTGGGGAAGCCTAGGTAGGCATTCTAGGTTATCTACTTTGAGCACCAGCTTCATGAGCTTAGAAAGGAGATTAAAATCTGAAGGTAGTTGGGAAGCACTCCCATAACAATCCAACTCCAAGGACTCTAGCTTTCTTAACCTCGAGATCCACTGGATGCTTGGAGCTCTAACTGTAAGGGATAGATTGGTCAAACTTTCAGGAAGCTTCGGAACTTCGGAAATTCTCGTATTTGATAATCTCAAGATCCTCAGAAATGACAGTCTTCCAATCTCACTTGGAAGTTCCTCCAAATATTCACAGTTTCTAGCATCTATCTCTTCAAGCTTCTCCAACATTCCAAGGGCGCTAGGTAGCTTTCTTAAGCAGGTGCAAAAAATCCTTAGTACTCTCAAATTCTTCATTGTCCCAATTGAATTGGGTAATTCTTGAATTCCCGATCTACAAAAATCCAACTCGACAAGAGATGCAAAATTTCCAAATGGAAGTTCAGTAATTTGTGTATTGTTCAACCTAAGATTTGATAGCGATGTTAAGCAATTAGCAAAATTGCATATACTCAGTGATTTACATCCAACTGCACTGAGAATTTCCAATTTTTTCATTCCTTTCCATTGGGGAATTTTGGTAATAGATGTCCCATCAACAATTAGTTCTGTTAAGGCTTCCAGTTCCCCCATCTCGTCCGGCAATGTCTGCAGCTCAAAACAACCTTCCAAGTTTAAGAACACTAAATGCTTTAACTTACCAATAGACTTATCAACTTGAACCAGTCTCCAGCACCCTTGAAGAATCAGTTGCTCTAAATTTTCATGAGCGGAAAAGTCAGGAGTTCTACGCAAGTTTTTGCATTTAGTCAAATTTAGAACCTTCAAATTCTTTGCCATCTGTAATGAAGAGAAACGGTCAATTCTGGATCATTTTGAGATACAGGACAACAAAGTTAATATAGCAAATTCATGTTGAAATAATACCATACCTTGAGGTGGTTCCATCCCTCCCAATCATTTGTAATTTCACTCCGTGATAGATCAAGAATCACTAGCTTCATAAGGGAAAACGCGGTCAATTGGCAAAAGAGAGGAAACTTGTGCCATGAGAGAAATCTCAACTTCGGAAGGATGATGCATAGATTCGTCTGCAACCGGTTGGTCAAAGGAAAACGCTGAAAGATGTTCTTATCCAAGTCTACACAATCCACTTGAAGAAATCTTAAATTTGATAGGCTTTCAGATTCTTCTTTCTCAATGAAGTGTTGAGATTGATGATCAAACTTGAGACATAGTGCTTCAACGTTTTCTGTTCCCTGCCAAAGCAAACAAAGGAAACAGAAGCTAGTGATCACATAATTGCCTATTGAAAGGATTCAAGTTGAACATACTTCAGGAATGTACATGTTACTTATACTTTCAAATTAATTTACAATTGATTTACAGATGAGCATGTTATCATAGTAAGCAGACAAGTAATGACTTGGTTCAGATAGAAGCAAATAGGCAAAGTCGACATGTATAACTCGTCCCTTTGAATAGGAATAACATTGCACACACTTTACCTTTGCTATGAGAACATCATTTGCTTGCTCATGATCCCACACCCGACTTTGCTTCTCTGGTTTAAAATTAGCTCTTTCACGAACAATATCACGCCCTAGGTCTCTTAGCTGATCATGGACCCACAATTGGTTACTGTCTACAATCTTTATTAGCGACATCTGCTTGAGGACTTCAAGAGAATATTCAGGGAAAAACTCACAGCTGTCCCACATGTAAGTCACATTTCTCACATCAAAACCAACAAAGAAGCAACAGATATCGAGAAATATTTCCTTCTCTGGAGGTTCTAATGCCTTGAAACTGATGCTCAACTTACTTTTAACCTCTTTATTGGGAATAGTTTCCAGCTTCCTTAATGTGGTCTCCCAAATTCTCCTGTTTTTCCCATTTAAAAATGAACCTATCACCTCAAGAGCTAAAGGAAGACCACCGCATATTTTTACTGCTTTTTTTGAGAGGGGAAGGTCTACTGCTAGAGGATGATCTCTTCTAAAGGCATGTCTGCTAAATAGTCGAAGAGAACGATCAAAATCCATTTCAGTAAGTTCAAGCTGAAAATCAACATCTTTGAGGAGTTCCTTGTCTCTTGTGGTAATAATAACCTTACTTCCTCTGCCGAACCGGCGATCACCCACCCCCACAATAGCATCCAGCTGAGTCTTTTGGTTGACATCATCAAGTACCAGTATGACCTTTTTAGAAGATAACCTCTTCTTGATCTCAGTAATTCCTTCATTAATATTAGTGATGGACAGGCATTTCGTTCTTAGGACTTTAGAGATGAGCTGATTCTGCAAACTCTCAATCTTGGTATCTCGAACGCTAGACAGGAAGCAACAGTTATCAAAATCAGCCGACAATTCATTATAGACGATTGTAGCAAGAGTTGTCTTTCCGATACCACCCATACCATGGATACCAACAATCTTTGTTTCAGTGGTCTGTTCACCTATCACTTCCATGATTTTGTCCACTTGATCGTCCATTTCAACCAAGTAATTAGATACTGCCAAGTCGTTCTTTTTCAACTCGATCAAAAGCTTCTGAACAACTTCTTTTGTGAACCCACCTTTGCCTCTGATAGTTTTGAAGGAAAAAGAACCAAACTTTTAGAATCGAGATAGAACATAATAATATCCAAGGTACAAACAAATCATGCACAATAATAAATTCAAGTACCTCTTCTTGAGTTCCCATCCCTTTAACGCTCCAACCTTGTTGAGAGCTCCCTTCCAATTCTCAATAATCTCATTAGTGTACCGCCGCTTATTTATGTGTGAATTAATGGCCTCACCGTAACTTGTAGTTTGGTAACGAACCTCGGATGGGGCAACGTCATAGAAAATTGGCATGATCTTTTGTCCCCACTTTTCCTTGCACTCCACCATCTGGACCAACTCCATGAGGCACCATTTACTGGTAGCATATTCTTTAGAAAAGATAGGAATCGAGATTTTTGACTGCTTAATCGCTTGGAGAAGCTCTGGGCCAATCTCTTCCCCAACGCGAAGCTCTTCATCATCTATATATGCCCGTATTCCGGCATCGATGAGGCTGTTGTAAAGGATATCAGTGATGTCGTGTCGAGTATCCGGTCCTCTAAAACTCAAGAATATTTCATAATAAGGTTCCATTGGCTTCTCCATTTCCTTAATTTTCGGAGGACTTGCAACGACTAGATATCCCAATTGAAAAACGTTTACTATGAAAGTGGAGATTTGATTATAATGATTTCTCTCAGAAACTCTTCTGTTCTAAGTCATTCTAGAAAGAAAGCTCGATGACAAATGCAGGAGCTCCTTCTGGCATTGCTCTGGACACCAAAATATGTCCGATTATTTTAGTAACAATATAGTAGAGAAATTGACCCATCTCAATACTAAAGGAAGATATCTCCAACTTATTGCGAAATTATGGGTTTTACTTCACGCATGAAATTGATTGGAAAAAGGAATATTTTTAGAAGATAAATCACTGTCGACCTGTTTTTGTCTTAAAACTTCTTACTTATGAGATAAAATTTTTCTTGAAAGGTAACGTTGAATGTCCTCTGCACATAAGCACCTGCTGTGGCTTGTAGGTTAACTAATTATCTTATTATCTCATAAGAAGTTATGCTGAAACCGCCTCTTTTAGTTTTACCAAATATTGATTTGATAAAAACATTCCACAACACTAAATCAGTTGCTCACTTGACTTTAATGGACGCAGGCAAAGAATCACATTCCCCTATGACTATCTTATTAGTAAAATGAAATCAAGAAATTACACTGCAGCTAATTCAACGTCCAACGAACATCGGACTAGTTCTAAAAAGCATAAACCGATCCCTAATTACAGCCATCTCTTAGGTTATTAACAAACAGATACAGGGTTAATAAAGCTATGATTCACATCTGCAGACAGTGTCAGCATAGCAGAAAAAGAAGAGCAGATTACTAATCACTTATGGAGTTAATAAAAATTCAACAGAAAAAAAGAAGCATGAATGCTATAACTGTTTTCCCAGTAAATAAGTTGGAACACACAGGAGGGAAGGGATGAGAGCTGCATGTGTAACGGAAGTGGAGTGTTCCGGTTCATCACAAAGTGCAACATTATAGTCTCTTCAGTCTGTCTCTTCTGTTAAATACAGAGTAGAAGGCATCGATTTTCTGTCTACGAGCGGTCTTACTGCTAATTACCAGATAATAATGTACTAATTTGTCTCTACTGTTAAACAAATGAAATCAACTGATCCCAATTCAAACTAATTCAGCTTTAAGAGCCGGCCAGTTCCTAAATCGGTCCCAAATTACATCTGTCTCTGAGATTTATGAACCAGCTGACGCATAGGAGTGGAATCGTGTTTCAAGATCTGAGGCCTGACTGATGCATAGATGAAAGCAGATGAGCAGGGTTTAGCATGTGACTAGAGTTCGGCTGAAACTATTAGTGTTAGATGCAAATTGCAGTGATCAATCGTGGAGTCAACTATGGAGAGAACTGATACTGATCTGAGAGTCCCTCTATTGTTTCCATCAAATTAATGAAAAAAACCAATAGATGTGAGGAAATTACCGGAGATGGAGGGCTGAAGATGCAGAGTCCGGATCAAACGCTGAGAAGCAGATACAGATCCCCAGAAGAAACGTTCCTGGCTTTGAGCTCAGCTGAAGAAAGACTTTTTATAAGACAGTCGATTCACCCTCGTTGGCCATGCCCTTCCAGGAAGGTGAGGACTTGCTAGATACGCGTGAATGAGCGGATACGCGTTTTCTTTTTGGCTTTCGAGGTATTCGAGTTCAGTTAGGTTGAAATTTCCTCGAAGTCCAAAGATTCTTTGGCACAAAAGGCCAGAGTTCAAGAAGACGAGAGATCTTCATGTATGTTATAAGTTTGGGTGTATACCATAAAAAATCATAAACTTATATATTTATTTTAAATTTATTTTAAATTAATTTTTTGATCACGAAAATTGTTAAATTAGTACATTTATAATAAATTTACCTTAAACTAATTTTTTGACCACCAAAAATCATAAAATGGTATATTTATGATAAATTTACATTTCGTTAAATTGAATTAATAACACGAAAAATTACAAGCCAGTACGCCTGTGACAAACGGAATGTAAAATCCTAAACTGATACGCTCGTCAATTATCACGTGCCATCCAACTAAAAAATTTGACGGTAAAATTTAACGAAAACTAACAGAGGATAAATTTATCACAGATGTACCGATTTAAAATTTTTCGTAGTGTTAACCCTATTAGTTTAGAAACTAATTGATTATATTAATTGATAATCTTGTAATGATGATGAAACCCTTCTTTTGTAGGTGTGGCCCCAGGACCGTTTAATTATTACGTAAACTAAACCCACAAATATAGAACCCACGCATATTAATTGTTTGAGATGGATTATGTTAGAACTTATTTACAGTAAATTTATAGGACAACAGTTAGGCTTCAGCCTCCAAAAGTTGCATTCGGCTAGAGAGGTGTAAAAGCTCCAAAAAAGTTTGGATTAATACCTCGAAAAACCTTAAACTAGTACATATGTGATAAATTTACACAAAACTAATTTTTTTACCACGAAAAAGCGTCAAACTGGTACACCTGTGACAATTTTATCCTCCGTTAATTTCGATTAAATTTTATCATCAAATTACTGAGTTTGATGATATGTGGCAGTTGACGGATTGACTAGTTTGGGGTTCTACCCTTCCGCTAGTCTTATGTTTATCAGTTTGTGATTTTTCGTGTTATTAATAGAAAGACAGAGTAACTGGTGTACTTAAGTTTTGAGTAAAGCGAATTGATTCAAAGTTTTTCTTATCTCCCTCATGTTAAAGTTCTCCAACTATGCTATTATCTCATCTCTCCATTTCTGTTCTTAATTTCATCTTCTTCAATCACCTTGTACCAACTCAGAAGAGACTAACGTCGCGTTACAGCTAAATCTCGTCAGCCAAATGAAATCACATAACTCCACTTTAACTAATTTAAGGGCTAGCTTGAGCTATCTTCTCAACTGCGTGAATTCAATCATTAGTGAAGAACTATTTGATCTTAATAGATCCAGTGCACACAAAATAGGACCAACAAAAAATTACCAGAGAGGAACTGGTGAAGATCAAACACCACATTTGGTTGCGTTGAGTCGCAACAAAACCAAGAGAGCAAGATAAGAAACAATGGACGAAACCATTCTTGAGCATCGCCCGCTTATATAATCCCATTTGACAGAAGGAGAAGGCAAAGTGAATTCCTTTCGTTTGTCAACACCAGAAAAGCAATGTAGCAAATTCTTATCTCGCTTTAGAGAATAGAGAAAAGGATTATCCTCCATCTTAATCTTGTCTTTGGTATAAGATAAGAAAAGGATTATCCAGCTCCGACGAGGCGAGCTGGGCCCTTGCCGCCGCTGGGTGAGCTCGCCGAGCTCCGCCCTCGCTCAGATCTGGCGAGCTGGGCCCTCGCCGCCGCTGGGCGAGCCTTGCCCAGCTCCGGCGAGGCGGAGCTCGCCATGGCTTGGCAAGCTCCGCCCTCGCCCAGATCTGGCAAGGCGGAGCTCGCCCTCGCTAGATCTGGGCGAGGACGGAGCTCGCCGGCCAACCTCCCCCCCTGACCGGATAGGCCAGGGGGAGAAGGAAAAGAAAAAAAAAAGGAAAATAATTGGAAAATAAAAAAAAAATATTGCCACGTGGATGCCGCCCCGCGCCACGTCAGCCGGCCGGCGGCCACGTTAGCGCCGGCCGGTCAAAAGGACTGAATTGGCTGATTTGTAAAAGGTTTAAGATTGAATTGGCAAAAAAAAAAGTTTAGGACTGAATTGGTACAATTACAAAAGATTTATGACTTTTTTGGTAATTTTCCCTACTCGTGCCTAAGAGTCAATCCTTATTCAGTGTTTTATTCATTTTAGCCCCAGTTTTCTTTTTTGCAGATCTTCTTATTCAACCAAAGCTGTCTGCATTACTCCAAATTGCAACTCGGCTTCAAGTTTTGCAATTCTAAGCCCAGCTGCACATGTACTTTTTTGGTCGTACTAACGCATAGAAGCAAATTTAGTTAACAAAAGGCATCTTTCCAAACTCATCTTCTTGTTACAAACACCGTCACCACTCACTTACACTCCATTCATGTCACAGGATTATATCCTCTGCATTTTCTTCTTTTACGTGAAAAAGACAACCAGCCAAACTCTCGACTGCTCTGAATGGTAGGCTCTGTATGTCTCACCTGTTTTGGTCAATAATACACTGGCTTCACAGTTGCTGCCTCTCTTCCATGCATGGGCCAATATAATCACACTGACCCGGCAACTCCAAATAGGATATCGCTTTAAGATCTTTCTGAATACCGTCTCTCATATAGAATCAACTTTTCTCAATCACTGTATGAACCTTTAAGCCTCCATTCACTTGCCTCCCTTCCAAAGGGTATAATTAATGACCCCAGGTTAATGTTTATACCCATCTAATAGATTCTCCCATTCCCAAGAAGCCTTAAACCCAGCTCACAGCTTGCATAATCTCACTCCTTAGAATATTCAAACACTTCCGAGGAATTTCTTTCAACACTTTTGACATCATCCACACAAAGTTGCATCTCTTTTTGAGGGAACATTTTGACTTCGAGGTCGTTAGTTTTAGATAACCAGACCCCTTAAACTTCTGTTCTTTGCATCCTCTCCAACCAAATTAATCGAAGAATATCTAATTCTAAACCTTTATTTTCCCCTTTCTGTGTACTCTGATGAACAGCAAGGCATACTAATATTTGAACAGCGAGACTACCATAATGATAATGATAGTGTTTTCACATGGACAACCATGTTACATAAGAAATGAAGGAACTGTGGCGAGCAGAGTAGCCATCACATGATAAGTAATAGAAACCAATCTTCATTGACAATTAGACAACCAGTTGTCCTTAAATTTGAACTTGGCCATGAAAACAAGGGAAAGGATCATTATGTGAATTAAATTGATTCTCTCTTTCTAAAAGTGCCAGTTTCGACCATGGACAGACTGGAGAATCAAGAAGAAGAACATGAGAGAGAGAGAGAGAGAGAGAGAGAGAGAGAGAGAGAGATTTCAAAACCGAATGATACATCATGAAATTTGAACCAGTAATCATTACATCTTTATTAATCAATATGCTAGTTCAACTCAACCATAGAAAACCGTTTCTCTTTACCTGCCAACTCCAACTAGTTTTGATTCCTTGGCTTGACATATTTACCTGTCTGGTTCAGACTTAAGTCGCATCCTCAAAGTCCTCCAATCATCAGATCCCAGCAAATCTTTTAGCTTCTCGCACTTAATTATCCCCAAATATTCGAGCCTTTCTAAGCTTGATGGAACAAGTAACTTTTCCAGATATCTGCAGGACTCAATACGAAGTATCTTCAAAGATTCTAGTCTGCCTTCAATCTCAACCAGATTAGGACAATTACGCAGTTCAAGTTTCATGAGCTTTTTTAAGGTAGTGAGGTCAGGCAATTTCTCCAGTGATGGAACTCCAACCAGCTTCAACGATCTCAGGTTCTCCAAGCCTTCGAGACCTTGAATCCCTTGTATATCACAACTGACAACTTCCAAATCTGCTAGGGCATATCACAACTGACAACATCCAAATCTGCTAGGGCCGTCGCGTTTGAAAGGTTTATTGATGTCTTCATTTCCCCACAACCTTTGATAACTAAGCGTGACAAACTTGCAGGAACCCAAAGGAGGGATTTGAGGTTCTGGCACCGGAGGTCAAGCTCCTTGAGTTGAGAAAGGAGAATGAGGTCTGAAGATAGGGTGGTCACGTAAGGAGATTCCAGAAATATGGACTCTAGCTTTTGTAAAGTTCCAATCCTCCAACGACTGGAAGCTTTCTCAAGTTCCAAAGGGTCCATTATAGAACTCCACAAAAGCAAACACAAATCTCTTAAGTTCAACAGGTTTGAGAGATCTGGCAATGTCTTCATTGACCAAGAGCCAAAGTGCAGACTGGTCAGACTATCAGGAAGCGTAGGGAATCCGGAAACATTAGTGTATGTCAGTCTCTAGACCCTTAGAAACTTTAATCTCCCGATACTGCTCGGAATTTCCCCTTCCAAATATCTACAGCAGTCGGCATCTAACTCTTCAAGCTTATCCAACAGTCCAATGGCACTGGGTAGTTTTCTTAAGAGACTACAGCGTATTCTCAGTACTTTCAAATTCTTCATGTTCCCTAATGAAGAAGGTAGCATTTGAATAGGTGAGTGGAACAGATCCAACTCGACTAGTGGTCGCAAGTTCCCAACGGAACTACAATTATTCAAATATTTACAATTACGAGCACTGAGAATTTCTAGTTTCTTCATTCATTTCCATTTGGGAATTTCTTTTATTGATGTGCCATCCACAAGAATTTCTGTTAAAGCTTCTAGTTTCCCAAGCTCGTCAGGCAACATGCTGAGTTTAACGCAGGAATTCAAGTTTAAGAAAACCAACTGCTTAAGTTCACTGATAGATCCATCAATATGGACCAATTTCTGACATCCTTCAAGAACTAATCTCTCTAAATATACAAGAGATGAGAAATCGGGCGTTCCTTTTAAGTTTTTGCATCCAGTCAGATTTAGAACCTTTAAATTCTTTGCCACCTGTAAGGGAGAACATACGCAATATTTCAATCCCATTAAAAAAGTTAAAAAAGACCATAGAAATTATTTTGAAACACCTCCTAGGCTCCTACCTTGATGTGGCCCCATCCACTCCATTTTTCTGTAATTTTACTCCTTGATAGATCAAGAATCACTAGCTTTGTCAGGGAAAGAGTGGTCAGCTCAAAATTTGCAGGAAAGTTATGCCATGAAAGCCATCTCAGCATCGGAAGGACGGATGGACTATTGCGGGAAAAACTGGCTGGAAGAACATTCCAGCTGCAATCACACTGGAAAGAACTAAATGGAGCAAAACAATGCCGGATCGTGCCCATCTCATTGAAGTTTCCGCCATCCAATTGCAGGAACCTTAGGTTTGACAGACTTGCAAATGCTTCATATGTAATGCGGTATTTACAACTATGTTCAAACTTGAGACAAATTGCTTCTACATTTTCTACTCTCTGGCCATACAAAAAGGGAAATAGCAGTTAGAAAACACATAGTTCCTGTTTGAAAAATTATATTCATTCGAGGTGCTGTCTTTCCTCACATTCTTAACAGAAATATGTATATTACTGTAGGAGACCTGTCTCTACTGTGAGTGGAAAAGAAATAATACGTAAGAAGTTCTTTTAATCGACGAGTAATTAGATAGAAATCTCTCAAGAATAATGACTTTGTATTCTCACCTTCGTTCTCATGAGAAGATCAGACGCTTCCTCATGATTCCATACCCTGCTTTGCTTCTCTAATTTCATAGCAGACTCTTGATGAATGATTTCACGTCCAAGGTCTCTTAGCTGATCATGCATCCGGATACAGTTGTCTTCTCTAATTTTTATTAAAGACATCTGCTGGAGGACTTCAATGGCTTCTTCAGGAAAAAGCTCGCAACTTTCCCACATATGGATTGCAGTTCTTTTATCGCAACCTATGAAGAAACAGGCAATATCAAGGAATTTGTTCTTTTGTCTATCATCTAATGCATCAAAACTGATCTTCAACTTCTGTTTTACATCCTCATGAAGAACTCTTTCCAGCTTCTTTAATGTGATATCCAATAGTGCTCTTCTTTTTCCTGATAAAAAGTGAACCTACAATCTCAAGAGTCAAAGGTAGACCGCCACTAATCTTTACGGCCTTTACGGAGTTAGGGAGGTACTCCTCCAAAGGATAATCTCTTCTAAATGCATGTCTGCTGAAAAGTTGCAGAGAATGGTCAAAATCCATGCAGGGGAGTTCATAAGTCATATCAACTTTGGGCACAGGAAGAACATCCGTGTTTCTAGCTGTAATGATAAGCTTGCTTCCTTTGCCAAACCATATGCGCTTCCCCAGGAGAGCATCCAGTTGAATCCTTTTGTCGACATCATCCAGTAGAAGTAGAACTCTTTTAGAGGATAACCTCTGCTTAATCATCGCAATCCCTTCATCCATATTATCGATGTCTAGCCCTTTCTTGCTAAGTAGCCTAGAGATGAGCTGATTCTGCAAAAACTCAATACCCTACTGCTGTGAAGTTTCTCGGATGTTGGAAAGGAAGCAACAATCCTCAAAATGATGGGAGAGTTGGTTGTAGACGATTTTGGCACACGTCGTCTTCCCAACACCACCCATGCCGTGGATTCCGACAATCGTAGTTTCATTGGTGTCAGCGCCTACCATTCTCATTATTTCACTCACATGATCGTCCATTTCAACCAAGCAATCAGATACTTCTAAGTAGGCCTTTTTCAACTCAATCAAAACCTTGTTGACAACTTCTTTTGCAAACTCACCTTTACCTCTGATATCATTAAAGGCAAAAGAACCTAGACGTGAGATTGAGTTTAAAAAAACAAAACAAAACAAAACACAACAAAAGCAAAGCAAAAGCAAAAACAAAAGAAAACCAAAAAAACAAAAAACAAAAAACAAGAAAAAGAAAATCATGTCTGGAGCATAACAGATAATACGCCATGATGAAGAATAAGACCTGTTCGGATTGCTTTGGAAATCCCATCCCTTTAATGCTCCAACCTCATTGAGGGCAGCTTTCCAACCATGGAGGGTGTTTTCATCAAACTGCTCCTTCTTCACGTGCGAAGCAAAGGCTACCCCATAATCCCCAGTTTGGTTTCGAACCTCAGATGGCCTGACGTCGAAGAAAATGGGCATGATCTTCTGCCCCGTAGCTCTCTTGCACTCCACCATCTGCACCAACTCCATAAGACGCCACTTGCTGTCGGCATAACCTTTAGAGAAGATGGGCATCGAGATTTTCGACTGCTCAATCGCTTGGAGAAGCATTGGACCGACCTCTTCCCCAGTGCGAAGCTCTTCTTCGTCTCTGTATGCTCGAATTCCAGCATCAATGAGACCGGTATACAGGATATCAGCAATGTCCGAGCGCGTATCTTGTCCTCTAAAGCTCAAGAACACTTCGTAACATGTCGACATGACTTCACAGCTTCCTGCGTTTGAGATGATATATCAGTACGCCAGCAGCAGCAGAATCGCCATCAGCATCCGTGATCCCGTTGTCTGTCTTCACCTCTCCACTGGATTGCAGAAGATGGAAACTCTGGAAGCTACTACCAACCTCGGTACACCCTCTAAGGTATGAAAACAATGCTGTGATGACTTCTGTTCGGGTCAATGACTACCGTCACTCTCTCGGATAATGGCTCTAAAAAGGAAGCTTCCTCTTCACTTCATTGGAGGTATACACGGCTCTTTTTTTCTTTTGTCCCGGCGCGTACACGATCAACACTCGGCCTTTGCTGTGCAGCCATGAAGGAGGGTGGAACACGGAACATGCCAAAAAAAATAGACAGCTTTTACTGCATCACCGATGATCAAGCAAAAAAATTTACTTAGATGGTTGGTTGTTCTTCATTCACAAAAGCTACTTGTCCCTGATTTGTTGATGAGTTCGTTAAAACTCTGAAAATTACTCATCACTTAGGGGTTACTCATTACAAACATTGATACATTAATTAAATGTTCTTATACTAATAGATAGGGCTTCGACCGAAGATCAAGCCCGGCCCGAAGATTTTAAGCAACAAATTCTGAGCCTCCAACCTGGGCTCGGCTCGAGACGATATGAAATGGCCCGTCCAGAAGTAATTCGGTGCAAACCGGGCTGATCGGGAGCCTGACTCGCTTTTCAACTTTTCTTCCCATAAAAACAAGTTGAATTTACCATCTAATTCCAAATAATATTCAGTTCTCAGCACGACCCCAGCACTCCTCAACCTGAAGCTCAATCTTTTAACTTCTCAAAAATTGTTCCTGATCATACAAGTTGGCTTCTTGAAGGTTGGGTAGCTTTCTACGAGCCAGTCAATGGGATGCATCTCCAATTGTTCTACTCTGCCTCGAATCTCAACCGGTTTAGGGCAACTCCGCGGGAGAAGTAGAGGACCACTTCTCCGGTGATGGCAAACCTGCAAGCATCAACAATAGTCCACGATCTCCCGCATCGAAATTGCTTATTTTTCTATTTCGATTCAAAAATTTCTATCAGCTCAATTAAATAGAGATAATGCTGGTATTTTGTCTGATATAGTATTGAGGGCCATGTTGCTGCCAAGTTGAAATGTACTATGTGGTATACATGTTCTTAGATACAACCAATTGAGACGAACTAAATTTAAGGCGAACAATTAAAAAACAGAGCTAGTGCAAAGTTTAGTTGTTGAACGTCCCGTCATTTTTATCCGTCCGAAGTTTGTGTTCTTTGGACTCTCTAGTTTCTTCCTGCGGTCGGGAAATCCACGATCAATTCTTATACTCTTTCACTCTCTCTCAACCGCTCCGGGAAAGAATACGAACTGCGGAGAGAGAAGAAGACTTCACATCCGAAATATTGAGAGTCTGTACATGAGACAATGGTAGGAACAGAAGATCCACAGCAGTTATAAATGACCATAAAAAGTCTACTTAGCACTCTGATCCTGTCCATTCAAGATTCAAAATTGTACAGGATCAGAGTTCAAGGACATTTAGATTAGCATTTTGTAGATAGCTTTAAGGACAGCAGTTATAATTTTTTTCCATACATTTTTTAGGTCGAATGTTAAGTAGAACTCCATGCATTATATGTAAATGACCATAATTATGTGAGCAATGAATAAAATAGATGCACCGAGATAACATTCAGTTTAACACTCAAATGCATACAAATAAACGTACTAATCTCATGATGCACAAATATCACATAGTAGCTCACCAATATACACCGATGAGTATTCATTCCCTAGTCGTCACTAGCCATGACTCATCTCAACCAACGAGCCATCATCACCTCCAACTTTAGTGGACGAAATCATAAACACATCTTTGTTGCGCCTCGGTCATCCATCACGAGCGTCCTTTACATCAATAAATACTCTACTACACAACCGCATGATGATGGCCATCTCATACTTATTTTTATCAAGGTTCCCATTCATTTTATTTTCTTTCGTTTCTCAATCTTGAACCTCAAGTTCATGACATAACAAGCTACTCAAATCATATTAGGCTACAAGCCATATCTTTTCGTATATGAATCATAGGACTTCTATGTCCTCTCGACCCTCTAGAGACACATCTTAGACAAGAAAGCATCCGTTTATTTCCAGAATCTTGTATACACACTCAGGAAATTAATAATAGTGTCGGCATATTACTAACAACACTTGTAGAATTTCAAAGGAGTTGGTAATTTAATGTTGGTTAATTCCTGATAGTGTTGGTAATTTTATTACGGCCCTGAAAAAATTTCAGAGAAGTTGGTAATTTATTACTTCATTGGAATGTTGATAATTTACTTATGACATTGGCAAAATTTCATAGGAGTTGGTAATTTACTACTTCATTGGAATGTTGGTAATTCCAAATAGTGTTGGTATTAAATACAACATCAATAAAATTCCACAATAGTTGGTAATTTACTGCTATGGTGATTTCTAATAGTATTGATAATTTATTACTGGTTTACCTAACAAGCAGGTTACCGGTCATAAGGCACAATTGGAAAATTACCAACAAGATTGGAAATCTACCAACACGGAAATTTTTCAATTTTTCAACCCCTGGGAAAGTTTCATGCGTCTCTACCCCTGCAACAATAACTTAAAATCCCATTTGAAATTTCAAATGGCGAAACTTGAAACTCAGTCATAATTTCGGTCAGAAGTGCATGCAGAAATCTATTTGAAGTTAACAAAACCAAAAGCCTTTATAACCATTACACAGGATCATTAACTAGGACGTTATATTTATGCTAGACAAAATGTTTTGCTCCTACTTCTTCATTTCTTCAATGTGGAAATTCTATGGGAAATCAACAACAATTCTGTGAATGTGGTTGCTGATGTCTAATTGAATTCGTGACACTGAATGCAACACATTCTCGGGGTACTGCCTCAAGAACATTAATCTCTACGAATGAATTCTGGAGCAAGTCATCTTAAATCCTTGATGAATTTCTTCCATGACAAGATTAATCTTTAAATACACCCGCTAAAATTTTAGAAGGAGTAGGACCACAACAGACCAAAAAAAGAAGAAAGAAATTGTAGGACCAATCGATTATAGAAAGGTTTCATGCCTACGAGGACAATATTTTGCTTTTAGCTAGACCTTGATAAGCTCAGAAGAAGAATCGAGTCCCAGTCGACTATATTGCATAAGATAAATGAAATCAGCTAATTCCCCCCAAACTGATTCCCCTTGTATGGTTTGGACTAGTTACTAGAGAGCGAAACTCGTTCGCCTAATTGGTGCAGAAGTGAACTGATGCATAGGAGTTGCAATGTGTTTCAACAGCATGCGACTTGGTTAGGCTAAAGCTATTAAAATTAGAAGCAGATGGAAGAAATCAATTGAGAAATCAATCGAGTCAGCTCACGAGAGAATTCATTGAAAGGCTCTTTTCATTGCATATATAAATGATAAGTTATGACCGAAATAAAACCTCAATCCATTCCAAATCTTTTCCTAATGTATCACTAGTTGCATCAAAATTTACAAACGGACCCAATTTATGCAAAACAGAAACAATGTAGAGAAAATTACCAGGAAAGGTACGGGTGACGATGAAGAATCAAATTAGACAGCCACTGAGTCTGAATGAAATGCAGAAAACCAAATAAGGATGCAGCGAAGGAAGAACCCTTCTTGGCCTGACTCAGCTGCAACCAAAATGAAAAAGGAAGACTATTTAGACAATCTGCTGGTTCTGGGCGAGCACCTTGCTCGGGTCATCCTGATGATGGAGGAAGAAGAAAATAAAGTGAGAGGAGAGAGAGCAACGGGAGCAGAAAAGAGAAAAGAGAAAAGTGGAATTTCTGAAGAGAGGGTGCCACCTGTGGTCATTGGACTTAATCCACTATGAGAGTATGGGCACATTGTTGTGGATTACAAATTCTTGAAGAAGTGGACCCCACAGCAATTGCTGATTGTTTGTTATCTATTATTTTGTAGTTCAGAACAGGCCATTAGTCTCACGGTGGATTAAGGACAGTCACATAATGATTCCTCATATTATGACTGTTTTCACTCTTTTCAGGTATTTGTACTCATTGGATTCTAGAGTCTCCTCGAACTTGTCACATTCATATATTTCCAAAAGCCCTAGCTTTTTGAAGCTTGAAGGATCAGATAACTTTCGCAGAGACCAGCAACGATCAATACGAAGCCACAACAATGATTCTAGCCTTCCTTGAATCTCAACCAAATGAGGACAACGCTTTAGATTCAGTTCCCGGAGCTTCTTTGAGTTGGTCAGGTCAGGCAACTTCACTAGCCATGGAAGATCCCCCAGAGTTAAGCAATCCAAGTTCTCCATATCTTCAAGGCCTTGAATCTCTTTTAGCTTCTGACAGCCACTTATAATGAATATTTCTATATTCTTGAAGCTTAATGGATCAGGCAACTTCTCGAGAGATTTACAGGACTCTAATTTAAGCTCCTTCAGCATTTCTAGCTGACCTCGAACCGCAACCAGTTTAGGACAATTTGATATCCAAATTCCCGTGAGCTTCTTCAAGTTGGTCAGTTCAGGCCACAACTTCACCAGCGATGGAAGACAACTAAGATGAAGCTTTTTCAGGTTTTTCAAACGTTCAAGGCCTTGAATCTCTATTAGCTGTTCACAATGATGGACTTCTAATTCTGATAACTTTTCCAAATATGAAAGATCGATCATTTTTTCCATTAAACTGCGCCCAAGAATACGAAAGTATGACAAATTCTGGGGAAGCCTAGGTAGGCATACTAGTTCATCTGCGAGGAGTTCAAGTTTCTTCAGCTTTGAAAGGAGATTAACATCTGAAGGTAGGGGGGCTGAACTAACACAACCCAACATCAAGGACTCTAGCTTTGTCAACCCCCCGATCCAATGTAGGCTTGGAGCTGTAGTTGCAAGGGATAGATTGGTCAAACTTTCAGGAAGCTTAGGTACTTCGGAAATTGTCATGTCCGATAATCTCAAGATTCTCAGAAATGATAGTCTTCCAATCTCACTTGGAATTTCCTCAAAATATTTTGAACCGTCAACATCTATCTCTTCAAGCTTCTCCAACATTCCAAGGGCGCTAGGTAGCTTTCTTAAGCGGCTGCTACGCATCCTTAGTACCCTCAAATTCTTCATTTTCCCTATTGAGTCGGGTAACTCTTGAATGCTCGAGTTAGAAAGATTCAACTCAACAAGAGATCCAAAATTTCCGAATGGAAGTTCAGTAATTCGTGCATCTTCCAAACTAAGAGTTAATAGTGATGTTAAGCAACCAGAAAAATTGCAAATATTCAGTAAACGACATCCAACTGCACTGAGAGTTTTCAATTTCTTCATTCCTTTCCATTCAGGAATATTGGTAATAGATGTCCAATCAACAAGAAGTTCTGTTAAGGCTTCCAGTTCGTCCATCTCGTCCGGCAATGCCTGAAGCTTCGCACAATTTTGCAAGTTTAGGAACACTAAATGCTTTAATTTACCAATAGACCTATCAACTTGAATTAGTTCCCCACACCCTCCAAGAATCAGTTGCTCTAAATTTTCATGAGAAGAAAATTCAGGAGTTCCACGCAAGTTTCTGCATCCAGTCAAATTTAGAACCTTCAAATTCTTTGCCATCTGTAATGGGGAGAAGATGTTAATTTTGGATCATTTTGAGATACAGGACAGCAGAGTCAATACAGCAAATTCATGTTGCTATAATACCATACCTTGAGGTGGTTCCATCCCTCCCAATCATCTGTAATTGCACTGTATGATAGATCAAGAATCGCTAGCTTCATAAGGGAAAATGCAGTGAATCGGAAAGAGATGGGGAACTTATGCCATGAGAGAAATCTCAACTTCGGAAGGATGAGCAGATTCCTCTTGAGCCAGTTGGTTGAAGGAAAATGCTGAACGAAGTCCAGCCTTGAGAGCCATCTCAACTTCGGAAGGACAGGTAGATAACTTTGGAACCAGTTGGTTGAAGAAAAATGCTGAATGTTAATTGTATCCAAGTGTACGTAATCCACTTGAAGAAACCTTAAATTTGATAGACTTGCAAATTCTTCCTTCTTAAAGAAGTGTTGAGATTGATGATCAAACTTGAGACGTATTGCTTCCACATTTTCTGTTCCCTGCCAAGCAAAGAAGGGAATAATTACCTACTGAAGGCATTCGAGTTGAACAAACTTGCGGAATGTACATCTTGTTCGTACTTGAAATTGTTTTTACAAAATAATTGACAGATGGGCATGTCACGGAAGTAAGAACACAAGTAACAGTTCAGATAGAAGCAAATTAACAAAGTCAACGAGTATGACTCGTCTCTTTGAATAGAAATAACATTCCATACACTTTACCTTCTTTCCTATGAGAACATCAATTGCTTCGTCATGATTCCACACTCGACTTCGCTTCTCTGGTTCAAGACTACCATTTTGACGAACGATATCTCGCCCAAGATCTCTTAGCTGATCATGCATCCACAATCGGTTGCCTTCTGTAATCTTTATTAAGGACATCTGTTGGAGGACGTCAAGAGTATATTCAGGGAAAAACTTACTGCTGTCCCAGATATGAATCACAATTCTCAAATCAAACCCAACAAAGAAGCAATAAACATCGAGAAATATTTCCTTCTCTTGAGGTTCTAATGCCTCCAAACTGATGTTCAACTTACTTTTAACTTCTTTATTGGGAGTAGTTTCCAGCTTCTTTAACGTGGTCTCCCAAATTCTCCTGTCTTTTCCATTTAAAAATGAACCTATCACCTCGAGAGCCAAAGGAAGACCACCGCATATTTTTACCGCTTTTTTTGAGAGGGGAATGGCTTCTGCTGGAGGATGATCTCTTCTAAAGGCATGTTTGCTAAACAGTTGAAGAGAATGATCAAAATCCATTTCAGTAAGTTCATGCCGAAAATCAACATCTTTAAGAAGTTCCTGGTCTCTTGTTGTAATAATAACCTTACTTCCTCTGCCGAACCGACGTTCACCCACCCCAACAAGAGCATCCAGCTGAGTCTTTTGGTTTACATCATCAAGTACAAGTATGACCTTTTTAGACGATAACCTCTCCTTGATCTCAGTAATTCCCTCATTAATATTAGTGATGGATAGGCATTTCGTCCTTAGGACATCAGAGATGAGCTGATTCTGCAAACTCACAATCTTTGTATCTCGAATGTTAGACAGGAAGCAATGGTTATCAAAATTAGCTGACAGTTTATTATAGACAATTGTGGCAAGAGTTGTCTTTCCGACACCACCCATACCATAGATACCAATAATCTTTGTTTCAGAGGTCTGTTCACCTATCTTGTCCATGATTTTTTCCACTTGATCGTCCATTTCAACCAAGCAATTAGATAATGCCAAGTAGTTCTTTTTCAACTCGATCAAAAGCTTCTGAACAACTTCTTTCGTGAACTCGCCTTTGCCTTTGATAGTTTTGAAGGCAAAAGAACCAAACTGTTAAATCGAGATGAACAGAATAATATCTAAGGTACATACTAATCATGCACAATAATAAATTGAAGTACCTCTCCTTGAGTTCCCATCCTTTTAACGCTCCAACCTTGTTGAGAGCTGCCTTCCAGTTCTCAATAGTCTCATCAGGGTACCGCTGCTTATTTATGTGTGAATTAATGGCCTCACCGTAACTTGCAGTTTGGTAACGAACCTCGGATGGTGCAACGTCATAGAAAATTGGCATGATCTTTTGTCCCCACTTTTCCTTGCACTCCACCATCTGGACCAACTCCATGAGGCACCATTTACTAGCAGCATATTCTTTAGAAAAGATAGGAATCGAGATTTTCGACTGCTTAATCGCTTGGAGAAGCTCCGGGCCAATCTCTTCCCCAACACGAAGCTCTTCATTATCTCTATATGCTCGTATTCCGGCATCAATGAGGCTGTGGTAAAGGTAATCAGTGATGTCGCGGCGAGTATCTGGTCCTCTAAAGCTCAAAAATACTTCATAATCATATTCCACCGACTTCTCCATTTCCTGAATTTTCAGAGGACTTGCAACGACTTGCTATCCAACCTGAAAAACATTTATTATGAAAGTGGAGTGATGATTATCATGTTTTCTCTCAGAAACTCTTCTGTTTTAAGTCATTCTAGAAAGAAACCTTGATGACAAATGCATGAGCTCCTTCGGGGGCATTGCACTAGGCACCAGAATACGTTCAATTATTTTAGTAACAATATAGTAGAGAAGTTGACCCATCTCAATTCTAAAGGAGGGGATGATCACTTATGGAGTTAATAAAATTTCAACAGAAAAAAGAAGCATGAATGCTATAACTGTTTTTCCAGTAAATAAGTTTGAACACACGGGAATTTAGGGATGAGAGCTGCATTTTACAAAAGCTGAGAGTTCCGGTTCACCACAGAGTGCAATATTATAGTCTACTCAGTCTGTCTCTACTGTTAAATACAGATTTGAGGATACCAATTTTCTGTCTAGGAGTGTTCTTTCTTACTGCTAATTTACCGGACAATAATGCATTAATTTGTCTCTTCTGTTAAACAAATGAAATCAACTGATTCCACTCAAACTAATTCAGCTTTGAGCGCTCCCCTTGTTCCTAAAGAGCGTAAGTTCGATCCCTAATTACATAAATCTCTGAGATTTATCAACGAGCTGATGCATAAGAGTGGAATTGTGTTTCAAGATGTGAGGCCTGACCGTTGCGTAGATGGAAACAGATGAGCAGGGTTTACCATGTGACTAGAGTTAGAGGCTAAAGCTATTAGTGTTAGATACAAAGTGCAGTGATCGATCATGGAGTCAAATATAGAAAGAACTGATACTGATCTGAGAGTCCCTCTATTGTTTCCATCAAATTAATGAAAAGAGGCAATAAATGAGAGGAAATTACCGGAGATGGAGGAGTGAAGATGAAGAGTCCGGATCAAACGCTGAGAAGCAGACAAAGATCCCAAGAATAAACGTTCTTGGCTGTGAGCTCAGCTGAAGAAAGACTTCTATTAGACAGTGAATTCACCCTCCTTCGCCATGCTCTTCCGGTTCCAGGAAGGTGAGGACTTGCTAGTTGCAGGTACACTTCAAGCCGACCGTGAAAAAGTGAATACGCGTTGCTTTTGACTTTTGAGGTAATCGAGTTGAGTTATTGTGAAATTTCTCGAAGTCCAAAGATTCTGTGCCACAAAAGGCGAGAGTACAAGAGATTGTCATGCATTTTATTAGTTTAGAAATCACTCAATTATACTAATTGATATTCTTTTAAAGGATAAGTGCATTAAAAGTTCTAAAATTTATCATGAAAGTAAAATTGAGTCCTAAAATTTTGAAAAAAGTGTAATTAAGTTTTAAAAGTTGTTACAAAGTGTAAATGGGTCCTAAAACTTTCAAAAAGTGCAAATGAGTCCTAAAACTTTCAAAAGTGCAATTGAGCCCTTAAACTTGTTAAATTGATCCAAACAAGTTCTTCCATTGATTGCATTTTTTGAAAATTTTCAGACTCGATTGCACTTTCGTAACAAATTTTATGATTTCTAGTACACTTATCCATTCTTTTAATGATAATGAAACCCTTCTTTTGTAGGTGAAACCCGAGGCCCATTCAATTTGATATATGTTAACCTAAATATGTAGAATTAGTATATTTTAAGTAATTGAGATAGATTATGTAAAAGTTATTCACAGTGAGTTCATAAGATAAAAGTTAGGTTTTAAACTCCAAAAGTTGGGGAAAATAACAACACAAAAGCCATAACTTTTGTACAACATTCAAGCTATAACTTTTTTTGGGGGACTTGAGTGACATTACTTTCGTTCGGCACTCACTTAAATGTCATAATATTTTTTTGATCACTTGAGTGTTATGTAACTTTTCGATCAATCTGTTATGCCATAATATTTTGAAATTGTTCACCTAAGTATCGAAAATTCGACGTGACATGACACTTGTGGTGAGCGTTTTTAAAAGTCATAGCACTTAAGTAATTGTTTAAAAGTTATGACATTTAAGTGAATCTTTTCTATAAGTTACGACACTCAATCCGGAAAAAAAAAAGTTATGACAATCAAGTAAAGCGGCACGAAACTTATGACACGTGTGGTACTCTTATCCCTTAGAAGTTGCATTTGGCCCGAAGAAATAAGGCTCCAAAAATAGTTGTAATACAAGCGAAGGTTTCCAACTATAAATAGTTGAGATAAGTGCATTAGAAGTCTTAAAATTTGTCACAAATGTGCAATTAAATCTTGAAAATTTTTAAAAATGCAATTAAGTCCTAAAACTTATCACGAAAGTGCAATTGAGTTCTAAAGTTTTCAAAAAGTGCAATCATGTCCTAAAACTTGTCAAATTGGTCCAATCAAGTCATTCCATTGATTACATTATTTGAAAGTTTTAGATCTCGATTGCACTTCTGTGACAAGTTATATGACTTGATTACACTTTTTGAAAGTTTTAGGACTCGATTACATTTTCACAACAAGTTTTAGAACTGTATTGCACTTTTTGAAAATTTTAGATTCAATTACACTTTCACGATAAGTTTTACGATTTGCAATACATTTATCGCTAGATAGTTTGAACAAACTTCCAAGACCAAGGACTTCAATACGTGCAACCATAATAGTGCGTTTGGTCGGCACTTAGCAAGTTGGGCAGTCGCCCCACCTTTATGTAGTTGGTATATTTGGGGTCAAATGGTAATGTCCATATGATCACTAGAAGGAATCCTAAAATTTATTTTTTACCAAGGAAAAATTTAAGAAAAATTTAATTATCCTATAGTCCAATCATTGGAAATTATGACTGGCTATAGATATTTCAAAATTATAAGTAAATAATGAACTACAAAATATAAGTCAACTTAACTTATATTTATAAATTAGCTACGATTAAATATAAAATTAATAATAGGCTTATATGCATCGATGCTGACTAATCCACAAAAGAATTATGCCATTTGTAATTTTTGCTATTTTTTAAGCAATGACTGGTAATTTAATTTAAATTTCCACTATCACGATATTGTACTATAGATATCTAAATCTAAAGTAAATGCAATCATATAGTAAAATCTATGTTAAATATCAGTATTCTTATTGGATTATATCCTCAAAGTATTTTTCATAAAATCAATAAATAAATCTCTGTTTCATTTCATTACCTACATCTATATCAATGAAAGTAATGGGATTTAATGGTTCAGTTCATATACGCATTATATCTCTCTTGTCGTACCAAAGACAATGCAAGGGAGTGAGAAGCACAATATTTTTATGCATTAAAATTGATTAATCCTCGCCCAACTACTTTTTTTGTTTTGGATTATCATTTGGTAATTGAGAAGGTAGCAGTTAGTACACTTATTTTTTTTTTCCAAACTAATTAAAATTGTCAATATTAAAATAAACACTTGAAGGTCAATTGACTTTTACTTTTTATTTTTTAGTTTTTCTTAATCTAAACTATATATGCGGTCATGCACTTGGATCATTTTTAAAGATATAAGTGTATCATAAGTTTTAACAGTTATCGTGAAAGTGTAATCGAATCTTAAAAATTTCAAAAAAATACAATCAAGCATTAAAATTTTGTAATTAATGCAATCAAATCTCTCCGTTAGCTTTGTCCAATTTGGCTAGGAAAAAGTTGACGAGCTTTTTTTTTATTTTTTTAAGAGAGGCACTGATGTGGTGGCTACGTTGGTCATTTAAAAAAATAAAAATATAAAAGCAAAATGTTCTATCTTGTAATTAAGATATGAAAATTTGTTTTCAAAATTTTACAGAAATAAAAATCTGAAAAAAAAAGGGAAATCAAACAAAAAAATCATTCTAGAAAAGCGCATTCGTCTCCATCAGGTAGCTTTGAACATCATTCATAAAAATAAAAAATAAAAAGCTCCGAACGATGTTCTATAGTGTGGAGATTGCATTCGTTTTTTGCGCGAATTTATTCTACCATAAACAAATTTAATTCATGAAATTTATTCTGGAGATCTGCTTTTAGTTTTGTGGGAAATTGCTTCGCCTCCCTTCGTTTACGGAGGTCTTGGAGAAGCCAAAGATTATATTCTTTGATCATCTTCAACATGTTACCACGAACACGCGCCTCTCCGAGTCTTAGAGCTCTGTGACGTCGGCTACCTCGTGGTCGAGCACCGCCAATCTTCGACGACATGGGTTGTGACACTTGCCTTCAATTTGGGCGAGGGCCGCTAGTGGCAAGGTTGCAGCCGGTCTCGCCGGCAAGTGGCGAGGGCTGCCACCTCAACTGGTTCACTCATTGCACGCGTGTGCGCTCGCTCACTCACTTTGTTTCTTTCTCAGCATTGCAAAGGTGGTGGTGAGGGCCAACCCGACTTCGTGTAAGTTCGGCAAGGAACGCCGGTCCCTCGCCAGTGTAAGGGTTGCCGTCACGCCGCACCACCTCAACTGGAGCTACCACTGTCCTTCTCGGCTACTCTTCTGTTTCACTCTTCCTCTATTTTTCAAATTTTAACTTTTTCATATTTTTATATATGGAAATCTTAAATCAATTGTTTGTTTTTCCTAAAATGGCTGACATGGCAACCATATCAGTGCCTCTATCTTCGAAAAAATAAAACAAGAGTCGTGTCAACTTTTTTCATCAGCCCAACTAGATAGAGTTAATAACCATAACGTACGACACTAATTTGATAAATTTTAGGACTTAATTACACTTTTCTAACAAATTTTAATCCTTCTTATCCCTTTCTTAAGAGATAGTAACACAAATGGTCCATGAATTTGAATTCAATGTACAATGTCGTTCCTAAACCTTTAATCCTTTCAATATGATCTTTAAACTATTAGTAAATGTTCAATATAGTTATTTCATTTGCATCATTTTCATATAATATAAGGATTGAATTGAACATTTATTAATAGATCATGGACCATATTGAATAAATTAAAAAGTTCATGGATGACCTTGCACATTGAGCCGAAGTTTAAAGATCATATTAAACAAATTAAAAGTTTATGGATGACATCGTATATTGAACCAAAGTTCAAGGACCATTTATATCATATATACAAACAAGCATGCATTTAAAAATAGACATAGAGATTCATATATACTCTTTTCATAATTTTCTAAAATTTGAACAATACTTCAAATTTTAACACACAAAAAAAATACTTTTTGCTTTGTTGAGTCTGAACAAACATGCATCAAATCAATTAATTTTCACTTCGCGTGCCGGATGTTTAAGTGGTACAATGCTGAGAGCAACATTTTCATGGGAGAGACGACCGGTCCAAACAAACATGCATTTAACCTTTTTTTTTCCCTCCTCGACTATGTTTCTGCTAATAACATCTTATGCGCATCCCAATTACGATTTCAATGTCGAAAATTTACAGGAAATCAAGGACGATTCTGTGAATATGGTTGCTGCTGTCTGATTGAATTCGCAACCTTGTATGCTAGACAATCTCAGCGTAGTGCCTCAAGAACATTTAATCTATTCGAATGAACTCTAGAGCAAGTCGTCTTGAATCCTCGATGAATTTTGCGGAAATTTCCATGACGAGACTAAAATTCTGAGTGCATACGACTTGGTTAGGGCTAAAGCTATTAAAGATTAGATGCAGATGGAAGAAATCAATTGAGTCATCTCACGAGACAGTTCATTGAAAGGCTGCTTTCATTGCATATATATAAATGATAAGTTTATGACTGAAATAAAAACTCAATTCATTCCAAATCTTTTCCTAATGTATCACTAGTCGCATACACATGCAAAACAGAAACAACGTAGAGAGAAATCACCAGAAAAGGAACGGGTGAAGATGAAGGATCAAATTAGACAGCCACCGGGTCTGAATGAAATGCAGAAAACCAAATAACGATTCAGAGAAGGAAGAACCCTTCTTGGCCTCAGTCAGCTCAGCTGCAACCCAAATGGAAAAGGAAGACTCCTTAGACGCATTCGTGGAACAGATGGGCGGGCAGGAAGACGGGGTCACAGTCCCGGAGGGAGATCTCCGCCAGGCGGAGTCGCATCTCGTGCTTCCACTTGGGGTTGCCATCGCATTCCTTGACGGT
The DNA here is from genome assembly GCA_031216405.1 of Syzygium malaccense. Classification (NCBI taxonomy): domain Eukaryota; kingdom Viridiplantae; phylum Streptophyta; class Magnoliopsida; order Myrtales; family Myrtaceae; genus Syzygium; species Syzygium malaccense. Next base: position 45,659,845 of record CM062260.1, read on the forward strand.
TGAAGTCCGTTGCTGCTGGTTCTGGGAGAGCTTTTTCACTCGGGTCATCGCTGATGATGGAGGAAGAAGAAGAAAAAGAAAGTGAGGGACACGACAGAGAGAGAAACCGGAGGAGAAGAGAAAAAAGAAAGAGAAGAAAGTCGAAATATCTGAAGAATGGGTCTCACCTGTAAACGCAGCAATGAAATGATGGACTCAAGCATACCGAAAACCATAATCTTCCGATTTATCTAAAGGGCCTCGTCACTTTTTTCAAATCTCTGTACTCATCGGATTCTAGAGTCTCCTCGAACCTTTTACAGTCATCCATTTCCAAAAGCTCTAGCTTCTTGGCGCTTGAAGGATGAGATAACTTTCGCAGAGACTGGCAGCGAAAAATACGAAGCCTCCGCAATGATTCTAGCCTACCTGGAATTTCAACCAGACGAGGACAACTTCTACACGAAGTTCCTCGAGCTTCTTGGAGTTGGTCAGGTCGGGCAACTTCTCTAGCAACGGAATATCCCCCAGAGTCAAGCAATGCAGGCTCTTCAAATCTTCCGGGCCTTGAATCTCTTTTAGCTCCCAACAGCCATATATAGTTATAGCCTTCAAGCTGAATGAATCAGGCCACTTTTCGATAGATTTACAGGAGCCTATCCTAAGCGTCTCCAGCGATTCTAGCCTACCTCGAACCTCAACCAGCATGGGACAATCTGATAAAAAAAGCTGCGTGAGCTTCTTCAAGTTGGTCAGGTCAGGCAACTTCACCAGCCATGCAAGATCTTGAAGTTGAAGCCGTTTAAGGTTTTTCAAACGTTCGAGGCCTTGAATCTCTCTAAGCCGTTTACAATGATGGACATGCAATTCTGATAATATTTCCAAATATGAAAGATCCATTGACGTTTCCATTATCCTAAGCCCATAAATTCGGAGGCGTGACAAATTCTGGGGAAGCCTAGGAAGGCATCCTAGTTTATCTACGTAAAGCACCAGCTCCCTGAGCTTAGAAAGGAGATTAAAATCTGAAGGTAGTTTGGAAGCACTCCCAGAACAAAACAACTCCAAGGTCTCTAGCTTTCTTAACCTTGAGATCCATCGGAGGCTTGGAGCTATAGCTGCAAGGGATAGATAGGTCAAACTTTCCGGAAGCTTAGATACTTTGGAAATTCTCGTATCTGATAATCTCAAGATCCTCAAAAAGGATAGTCTTCCAATCTCACTTTGTATTTCCTCCAAATATCTACAGCCCTCAGCATACGGCTCTTCAAGCTTCTCCAACATTCCAAGGGCGCAAGGTAGCTTTCTTAAGTTGGTACAATATAATTTTAGTACTCTCAAATTCTTCATTTTCCCTATTGAATTGGGTAATTCTTGAATTCTCGAACTACAAAGATCCAACTCAACGAGAGATCCAAAATTTCCTAATGGAAGTTCAATAATTTTTGTAGCATTAATCCTAAGTTTTGATAGTGATGTTAGGCAACCAGCAAAATTGCATATACTCAGTGATATACATTCAACCGCACTGAGAGTTTCCAATTTCTTCATTCCTTTCCTTTCCATTCGGGAATTTTGGTAATAGAGGTCCCATCAACAATTAGTTCTGTTAAGGCTTCCAGTTCCCCCATCTCGTCCGGCAATGTCTGCAGATTATAACATCTTTCCAAGTTTAAGAACACTAAATGCTTTAACTTACCAATAGACTTATCAACTTGAACCAATCCCTCGCACTTTTGAAGAATCAGCTGCTCTAAATTTTCATGAGCAGAAAACTCAGGAGTTTTACGCAAGTTTCTGCATTTAGTCAAATTTAGAACCTTCAAATCCTTTGCCATCTGTAATGAAGAGAAGATGTTGATTCTGGATCATTTTGAGATACAAGAGAGCTGAGTCAATACGGAAAATTCATGTTGAAATAATACCATACCTTGAGGTGGTTCCATCCCTCCCATTCATCTGTAATTTTACTATGTGATAGATCAAGAATCACTAGCTTTGTAAGGGAAAACGCGGTCAAATTGAAAAAGATGGGAAACTCATGCCATGAGAGAAATCTCAACTCCGGAAGGATGAGCAAATTTTTCTGGAAACACTTGCTCGAAGGAAAATGCTGAACAAAGTTATGCCATGAGAGCCATCTTGACTTTGGAAGGATGCATCCATTCCTCCGGAACCAGTTGGTTAAAGAAAAATGCTGGACGTTGTTCATATCCAAGTCTCCACAATTCACTTGAAGAAACCTTAAATTTGATAGGCTTTCAAGTTCTTCCTTCTTAAAGAAGCATTGAGATTGATGATCAAACTTGAGACATAGTGCTTCAACGTTTTCTGTTCCCTACCAAAGCAAACAAAGGAAACAGAAGCTAGTGATCACATAATTGCCTATTGAAAGGATTCAAGTTGAACATACTTTAGGAATGTACATTTTACTTACACTTCCAAATTAATTTACAATTGATTTACAGATGAGCATGTCATCATAGTAAGCAGACAAGTAATGACTTGGTTCCGATACAAGCAAATAGGCAAAGTCGACATGTATAACTCGTCCCTTTGAATAGGAATAACATTGCACACACTTTACCTTTGCTATGAGAACATAATTTGCTTGCTCATGATCCCACACCCGACTTTGCTTCTCTGGTTTAAAATTAGCTCTTTCACGGACGATATCTCGCCCTAGGTCTCTTAGCTGATCATGGACCCACAAGCGATTACTATCAGCAATCTTTATTAACGACATCTATTTGAGGACTTCAAGAGAATATTCAGGGAAAAACTCACAACTGCCCCACATGTGAATCACATTTCTCACATCAAACCCAATAAAGAAGAACAGATATCGAGAAATATTTCCTTCTCCCGAGGCTCTAATGCCTCGAAACTTATGTTCAACTTACTTTTAACCTCTTTATTGGGAATAGTATCCAGCTTCTTTAACGTGGTCTCCCAAATTCTCCTGTCTTTTCCATTTAAAAATGAACCTATCACCTCAAGAGCTAAAGGAAGACCTCTGCATATTTTTACCACTTTTTTCAAGAGGGGAAGGTCTTCTGCTAGAGGATGATCTCTTCTAAAGGCATGTTTGCTAAACAGTTTAAGAGAACGATCAAAATCCATTTCAGTAAGTTCAATCTGAAAATCAACATCTTTGAGAAGTTCCTTGTCTCTTGTGGTAATAATAACCTTACTTCCTCTACCGAATTGACGTTCACCCACCCCCACAATAGCATCCAGCTAAGTCTTTTGGTCGACATCATCAAGTACAAGAATGACCTTTTTAGAGGATAACCTCTCCTTGATCTCAGTAATTCCTTCATTAATATTAGTGATGGACAGGCATTTCATTCTAAGGACATTAGAGATGAGTTGATTCTGCAAACTCTCAATCTTGGTATCTCGAATGTTAGACAGGAAGCAACGGCTATCAAAATCAGCCGACAGTTTATTATAGACGATTGTGGCAAGAGTTGTCTTTCCCACACCACCCATGCCATGGATACCAACAATCTTTGTTTCATAGGTTTGTTCACCTATCACTTCCATAATTTGGTCCACTTGATCGTCCATTTCAACCAAGCAATTAGATACTACTAGGTAGTTCTTTTTCAACTCGATCAAAAGCTTTTGAACAACTTCTTTTGTGAACTCACCTTTCCCTATGATAGTTTTGAAGGCAAAAGAACTAAACTGTTATATCAAGATGAACAGAATGATATCTAAGGTACAAAAAAATCATGAGCAATAATAAATTGAAGTACCTCTCCTTGAGTTCCCATCCCTTTAACGCTCCAACCTTGCCGAGAGCCGCCTTCCAGTTCTCAATAGTCTCATAAGTGTACCACTGCTTTTTTATGTATGAATTGATAGCCTCACCGTAACTTGCAGTTTGGTTACGGACCTCGGACGGTGCAACGTCATAGAAAATTGGCATGATCTTTTGTCCCCACTTTTCTTTGCACTCCACCATTTGGACCAACTCCATGAGGCACCATTTACTGGCAGCATATTCTTTAGAAAAGATAGGAATCGAGATTTTCGACTGCTTAATCGCTTGGAGAAGCTCCGGGCCAATCTCTTCCCCAACGCGAAGCTCTTCATCATCTCTATATGCTCGTATTCCGGCATCAATGAGGCTGTTGTAAAGGATATCAGTAATGTCGCAGCGAGTATCCGGTCCTCTAAAGCTCAAGAACACTTCATAATCAAATTTCACTGACTTCTCCATTTCCTGAATTTTGAGAGGGCTCACAACAACTTGATATCCCACCTGCAAAATATTTATTATGAAAATGGAGTGATGATTATCATGATTTATCTCATAAACTCTTCTATTTTAAGTCATCCTAGAAAGAAACCTCCATGACAAATGCAAGAGCTCCTTCTGGGGCATTGCACTAGACTCAAAACACGTCTGATTATTTTAGTGACAATATAGTAGAGAAGTTGACCCATCTCAATTCTAAAGGAAGAAATCTCCAGATCGTTGTGGGATTATGGGTTCTAGTTCACACTTGAAATTGATTAAAAAATGGAAAATTTCGAGAAGGTAATGTTGTATGTCCCTCTGCACATAAGCGCCTGTTGTGGCTTGTAGATTGACTAATAATCTTATTATCTCATAAGAAGTTATGCTGGAACCTTCCTCTTTTAGTTTTACCAAATTTTGACAAGACTAGTGCACAACACTCAATTAGTTGCTCACTTGACCTTAATGGACACAGACAAAGAATCACACTCCCCTATGACTCTCATTAGAAAAATGAAATCAAGAAATGACACTGCAGCTAATTCAACCCCCAACGTCGCACTAGTTCTAAAAAGGGTAACCGATCCCTAATTGCAGCCATCTCTTAGTTTATCAACAAACAGATACAGGGTCAATGGGCGAGCATTAGTTAGGCTTGAAGCTGTTATTCACATTTGCCAGAAAGTACCAGCATATCAGAAAAAAGAGTTTTTATTTACTAATCAATTATTGAGTTAATAAGATTTCAACAGAAAAAAAATAATATGTTTCTATATACATTCGCTACACCTTTGCACCTCTCGGGACACGTTTTGTGTTGCCTCAAGTGCGAGGTTTTTGTGTTTCGACTACTTTCACTGTATGTCGCTTGTTGAAAAGTATATAAAATTCTTACCTTACCAAAAAAAAACAGAAAATAGAACCTGAATACTATATAACTTTTTTTACAGAAAATAAGTTGGAACACACAGGAGTGTAGAGATGAGAGCTGCATTATTAAGGAAGCGGAGAGTGCCGGTTCACCACAAAGTGCAACATTATAGTCTATTCAATCTGTCTCTGCTGTTAAATACAGAGTTGAGGGTATCAGTTTTCTCCCAAGGAGTGTTCTTACTGCTAATCACCCGACGATGATGTACGAATTTACCGTATCGAATTCTCTTAGAGATACCACTATCTCTGTTCGCACAAGAAAAAAATCCCATCAAACAAATGAAATCAACAGATCCACTCAAACTAATTTAGCTTTTAGCGCCGGCCCAGTTCCTAAACAGCGTAAATCCAATTCCAAATTACAGAAATCTCTGAGATTTATCAACAAGCGGATGCATAGGAGTGGCGTTGTGTTTCAAGATTCGAGGCCTGACAGTTGCATAGATGGAAGCAGATGAGCGGGGTTTAGCATGTGACTAGAATTAGAGGCTAAAGCTGTTAGTGTTTGATGCAAATGGCAGTGATCAATCATCGAGTCAACTGAGGAAAGAATAAAATACTGATCTGAGATTCCCTCTATTGTTTACATCAAATTCTGCACCTAGTTGGATTACAGAACAGGCCCAATTCATTAAAAAAAAAGGCAATAGACGAGACGAAATTACCGGAGATGGAGGGATGGAGATGAAGGATGCGAATGGTAACCATTCTGCTCCAGAAATCAAATTCTTGCCGGAAATTGATTTCTGGAATTCTTGCCAGAAATTGATTTATGGAGGAGAAATCTGTTTGGTAAAGCATGACTAATACTGCTCCAGAAATTGATTTCTGGAACAGAAATCTATTTTTTTTTATTTTTTTGGGCACCTCAGAAAAAAAAAATTTCACTCAAAGTGGGTGCCCAAAGGTATTCTATGTCATTTTGTGAAATTTTGAAATTTTGATTTTTTTGAGCACCTCAAAAAAATTAAATTTCACTCAAAGTAGGTGTCCAAAGGTATTCAAAGCCATTTTATGAAGTTTTGAAATTTTTGATTTTTTTGGATACCTCAAAAAAATTAAATTTCACTCAAAGTGGGTGGCCAAAGGTATTCTAAGCCATTTTGTGAAATTTTGAAATTTTTGATTTTTTTAAAAAATTTTTGGGCACCTCAAAAAAATTAAATTTCACTCAAAGTGGGTGGCCAAAGGTATTTTAAGCCATTTTGTGAAGTTTTGAATTTTTTGAATTTTTTATTTTTTTGGGCACCTCAAAAAAATTAAATTTCACTCAAAGTGGGTGGCCAAAGGTATTATAGGCCATTTTGTGAAGTTTTGAAATTTTTGATTTTTTTTATTTTTTTCGGCACCTCAAAAAAATTAAATTTAACTCAAAGTAGGTATGCAAAGGTATTCTAAGCCATTTTGTGAAATTTTAAAATTTTTGATTTTTTTTATATTTAAAAAAATCACCAAATTTCCTATTTTCCCGAAATCTTGACTTTTTTTATTTTCTAGAAATTTTTATGAATTTTTCTGGAATTTTTCGATTTTTATGCATTTTCTGAAAAAAAAAATTAGTGAGAAAAAGAGAGAAAATAGAGAGAATGCATTTTGGAAGAGAGAAACTATAAAAAGTAGCTTCTCTTTTTCTTGCCCAAAACTCATTCTGGAATCAAAAATGCATTCTGGAATCAAGTATTTTTAACAAACGCATTTTTATTTCAGAACATGAAAATTACTCCAGAATGTATTTCGGAAATTTTTTAACAAACGCATTTCTATTCCGAAATCCATTCTGGAACAGAATTTCTATTCCAGAATGGATTCCATGCGCGCCCGAAGAGTCCGGATCAAATGCTGAGAAACAGATGAAGAACCCAAGAACAAAAACGTTCTTGGCTTTTTGAGTTACAGCTGAAGAAAGACTCCTATTAGATTAGGGCCCGTTTGGCAACGTACCAAACAGTAAAAATTTCTGTTCTTTTGTTCCCAGAAATAGTTTGGGAACAGAAATGCGTTTGGTAAATTTTTTATTCTCGGGCACATTTTTGCAAAAATTTGTGCCGAGAAACAGTTTTGGAAGAGAAACAAGAAGTAAAAAAAGTTGCTTCTTGTTTCTCGGCACAATTTTGAGAATCAGTTTTTTTTCTTCTTTTTCTTTTGTTATTTTTGTGTTGTTCTTCTTTGGCCATGGCCGGTTGCCGGCGACCGGCGGTTGGCCACAGCCCAGGGCTGGCGAGGGCGTCACGGCCCTCGCCGGCCGCCGGCGGAGGCGAGGGTCACCCTCGCCGGCGAGGCCGAGGGCTAGACCCTTGCCGCCTGGGCAAGGCGGCCTCGCCCAGATCGGGCGAGGCCGAGCCTCGCCGTCGGTCGCGACGGCGAGGTCGGCCTTGCCCAGAGACGGCGAGGCTCGGCCTCGCCCGATCTGGGCGAGGCCGCCTCGCCCAGGCGGCGAGGGTCCAGCCCTCGCCCTCGCCGGCGAGGGCGACCCTCGCCTCCGCCGGCGGCCGGCAAGGGCCGTGACGCCCTCGCCGGCCCTGGGCAGTGGCCGGCCGCCGGTCGCCGGCGACCGGCCATGGCCAAAGAAGAAAATGGATATAAAGAAAAAAAATAAACAATTCAAAATATTATTTGAGAACAAAAATTTTGTGTAGTTACCAAACGCATTTCTATTCTTTTCTACTCTAGGAATAGAAATTTTGGACAGTTTATCAAACGCCTTCAAATACTCAGAAATTATTTTCGGGCACAGAATAAAAAAAAATCATTTCTGCTCAGAAATAGTTCTCGGGCACAGAAACGTTCTCATGCACACCCTTAGTCTACTCGCCCTCGCGTCCCAAGCTCTTCCAGGAAGGTGAGGACTCGACTTGCTCTGCCAGTCAACCTCACGTGCCGACCGTGGAAAATGAGTGAACACGCGTTTCTCTTGAGGTATTCGAGTTAAGTTAGGTTGAAATTTCTTGGAAGTCCAAAAACTTTTTGGCTGAAAAGGCTTATTAGTTTAGAAATTCATTTCATTATAGCAATTGATGTTCTTTTAATGACGATGAAACCCTTCTTTTGTGGGTGAAACCCCTAGGCCCATTTAAATTATTCATGAATCAAGCCTACACATTTTAAGTATTTGAGATGGATTATTGCGGAGAGTTATTCACGGTACATTTACAAAATAAAAGTTAGGTTTCAAACAATAAAAGTTGCATCCAGCCAGAAATGAATAAAGTTTCATCTGTTTCGCAAAAAATGAATGATTTGAAATGCATTTTCCTAAAAATAATTATTTACTTAAAATCATCAATCAATGAAAAATATTTTCATTAACGATAATAATTTATGTCTGAACACTTTTGTGGATGATGAAAATAATTTTCGTTCATTTATTTTTATAATCGATATAAACGATCATTTTTAGAAAAATATTTTTAAAATCATTCATTTTTCGCGAAATAAATATATCATAAATCTCCAAAAAAGTTATTATGCAAATGAAAAATTATCAACCATGGATGGTTTGAGCAAAACTTCCGAGATATGTGCCGTTCTCTTTTTGTTTTGCAATGATTGGAGGCTCCTTTCGCATTTTTCGCAAGTTTATAAAGTACCGAATGAGATTGCCTTGGATCGTACAGCTTTTAGCTATTCTCCTGCGTGCAAGCTTAGTTGACTTTTGGGGTGAAATGAGAATGTCCATATTATTACTAGAAGGAATTCCGAAAATTATTTTTTGATCAAGGGAATGAATTATCATATTATTTAGATTTGATTACTCGAATCATTAGAAATTAGGATTGGTTGTATATATTACGAAATTAACAAATAATGATGAGTTACAAAATATAAGTCAACTTAAGTTATTTTTACATATTATCTATGATTAAAGTAAATAAAATAACATGTTGATATGTACTGATGCTATTTAATCAATTAAAAAACAATGCCACTATAATTTTCTTAATTTTGAAACAATGACCGGTAAATTAATTTGAATTTCTAGTATCACGATATAATGCTATGGAATATCTATATTATAAAGTAAATGCAATTATACTGTGAATAATATATTAAAAATTGGTATCTTTTTTCATTACATTCTCAAAGTTTTGTTTTTTATGCAATCAATAAAATGAGTCTCTATTTCATTCCGCTACCTACTTCTATGTCAGCTCTTCTGGTAATTCATCAATTGAAAGTAACGTCAGTCCTCACTCCATTTGATTTCGTTAAATCCTCGTCCAACTATATTTATGTTTATGTGAGCATTTGGTAATTGATATAGTTATAGTCGGTACACTGTTTTTCTTTTACAAAAGTCAAGCTAATTAATAAAAGTTATATATCAGTTTGGATCGACTTTTACTTTTTGGATTTTTTAATTTTTGCTTTATTTAATTTACACTGCCCACGCACTTTGACTTCTTTCCAAAGTACCGAAACTTTCACAATAATTAGATGTTAACATCTAAATTTGTATTTAATTTTTTCATAATTTTTTGAAATCTAAATAATATTTCAACTTTTAATAGAAAAAAAAAATCTATTTTATTTAAGACCAAACAAAGAGGCATTAAAGGCCTAAAGGCATTAATTTTCGCCATTTCTATTTACAATTGTCACTTCGCGTGCCGGATGCTAAGCGATAAAATGCAGAGCGCACCATTTTCATGGGAGAGACGACTGGTGCGTTGCCATGTTCTTCAGCGATATCGTCCCAACCATCGATCGCTACGTCTCTCTCATCACAAGATGCGTCGCCAAGAAACACCTGAAGCTCGGCATGACCCTCCACTCTCGCCTCATCAAGACCGCACTCGCCAGCGACCCCTTTCATCGTCAACCGTCTCATTGGCATGTACTCCAAATGCTCTTCCATCCGAAGCGCCCACAAGGCTTTTGATGATCTTGATGCGAAGAACGGTTGCTCTTGGGACACCATCGTATCTGCATATGCCCGGATTGGCGATTTCAAGAAAGCGCTCGGCTTGTTCGATGAAATGCCGCGGAGGGCTCCTGTCTCTTATAATTCCTTGATTTCTGGGTTCTCTCGTCGTGGGTTTTATGTGGAGTCTCTGAGTATCTTCATGCAGATGCAAAAGGAATATGATTGTCTGTTCATGAATGAATTTACATTTGTGGGTGTTGTGGGTGCCTGTGCTCACTTGGGTGCATTTAAGTTCTAGCGCCAGGTTCATGGAGTTGCCATCATAATGGGCTTGGAATTTACTAAGATAACTTACAATTCCCTCATTGATGCTTATGGTAATATTCAACAGTATGCCGGTGAAGAACACAGTATCTTGGACTGCACTGATCGCAGGCTTTGCGCAGAATGGCCGGGGTGATGAAGCTTTGAACCTTTTTGTTCAAATGCATGAGGAAGGAATACAGCCAAGTCCTCATACTTTTGTCAGTGTTCTATGTGCTTGTGCTGATCAAGCACTTGCTGAAAGAGGTGAACAGATTCATGGTTGCATCGTTAGGACCTGCTTTAAAGAGTTATGGATAACATATTTATATGGAATGCTCTAATTGACATGTTTTGCGAGTGTGGCGACATGAGATCAGCTGAGATCTTCTTCTTGAGGATGCCGGAAAGGGATGTTGTATCATGGAACTCGATGATAACTGGGTTTGCTCATAATGGTCTAGGACATGAATCACTTGTTTTTCTCAAGAAGATGCTGGAAACAAATGTAGACCCAACCATGTCACGTTTCTTGGCGCTCCATCTGCTTGCAGCCACACAGGTCTAGATGTCGAAGCGCTTCGGATTTTCAATGCAATGGAAAAGGATTACAGCCTTCAACCAAGATCCGATCACTATGCTATTTTGGTCGATCTGCTTGGGAGGAAAAACAGACTTGAGGAAGCCATGTAGTTAATAGAGAGTGTCTCAAACAAATCAATCCATGTTGGAATGTGGGGTGCACTTTTGGGTGCATGCAAAGTCCATGGTAATCTAGTTATTGCCCGAAAATCTGTGGATGCTCTATTGAATTTGGAACCCCGAAATGCTGCAAGGTATGTGAAGTTATCAAGCATATATGCCGCAACTAACAGATGGGATGATTCCTGCGGAGTAAGGAAGCAAATGGAGGAGAGAGATTTGACAAAAGATGTGGCGAACAGTTGGATTGAGGTAAAGAATAAAATGCACAAATTTCCAGCAAAGGACCAATTCCACTATCAGATAGGAGACATATACAAAGTGCTCGGGAAACTAGCATATCATATGAAGGAAGCTGGGTATGTTCCTGAACCTGACTTAAGGCTCATCTTAGATGATGATAATGATGGTGGGTGATGAATAAGAATTGTTTAGACGGAAGATGCTGGAGAAAAATAAAAGGGCTACAGCTCCAAGGTGATAGCTCTTCTACTAGTGAACAATTTATACCTTACTAGAGAACCTCATGTTAAAGATATTATAAAGTTTCGGGAAGGACTCATGGTCCACCGAAAATCGGGCATCATGAAAGCCTCTCATTTTACCTGGAGGCTTTACGTGAGGTAGGTGGAGATTGCTTAGATGGTTTCTGGTAATGGCATTCTGTGTACATATTTTCAGATTTTGACCTCATTGTTTCTGGAAAAATGGATACCGTCTATCTTTCCATTTTTGGTTCTTTTGGATGCGAAAGCATGACAAGATCATTTTTTTTTTTTGAAAATGGTTATGTCCATGATTGCGGAAGTTTTCCCTCAAGTTAAACATGATGTCCCTGACCAGGGCATGACCTGGAACTTCTCTCAGAACTATATACAGCTTGAAGCTCCATACTTGTCATTGTTCCCGTGATTTCTTGTCAGGCTTCTGCTTCAGCAAGGAAGCAGTTTAGAGCTAACGATTTTCCATGAAGTGGTGGCGAAAGGTCTAACTTATACAAATCTGGGATGTAGTTATATTCTCTGTTTTCTTCTCAATGAGTGTTTATTGTTCTTCAGGAATTCAGGAAAGTTTGTGCATGGTCAAATAGAGGTTGTGGCCTATGATTCTTTTAGTTGTGGCTGATGGTTTCATCATTGTCCTGTGGGATTGCTTAGGAGCGACCTGTATTTGCAGTGTTGATCTGCTCCAAACAATAGAAATTACCTCAGGATTTGACTGTACACGGACAACTCATGGTATTTCTTCTACATCTTGAAATAACTACACCTAAAAACCACAGTGGATTTTTGAATCATGCTAAGAAGAGATGTATTTGTTGACATAAGATGTAAAATAACTTTGCATGCAAAGCATTGTGCGGGCGTCATTGCATCAGTTGATTGAGGAAATTGGAAGTGCTATCTCTAATGCAGATGATCCAACTTTCCTGATTTTCTTTTTGGCCCCTACTTATGCCATGCTTCAGTTGCTTCCTTTGCATCTAAACTACTTTTTCTGTTTGACAGTGAGTACTCTCTTTCTGATGTAAGAAACAAACAGCTTTAGAGGTGACGATTCTTTGAGGGTAATCTCCTAGCATGTGAAAAAAAATAGAATTTACTAACAAATTTGGGAAATTACCATCAACAACTGAAAACTACAAATTTAAGATAAAATATCATAGGCTTGAGCTCATGGATTTATGGAATTTTCGCTATAAGATATATTCATGTATATAGTGTTTTTGGTTGGAAATATCCTAGCACAACACTTATTCTCTGCAAGGTCAATCCTTAATTTTCTTAGTAAGTGATGTGTTGAGCACTCGAGTATTGTGAATTTGATATACGGATCTAAGAAGATTATCGAGTTAGATTATTCTTCGCAAGAATGGAGCTACATTTTTATAGGCGATATGTCTCTTTCTTATGTTTGTGGTGAAGACAATTCCTTATTAAAAGATCCTGTGGATATCATGATAATCTTGGGTTTCAATTTCAAAAGTCAAACAATTGCGTCTTTTAGGGCCGTCCACAACCATTTGATCTTGATATATATATATATATATATATATATATATATATATATATTATTTTTAATTTGTACAATCTATAACCCTTATGGTACCTTTGGTTACATATTTGAAATGAGCCTGCAATATGACAACCATTTGCTGTTAGTATGCTATAAGTTACTATTTTACTTGGTTTGATACTAGAATGATAAAGGATTGATAACATCCAAAATGCTCTATCATTGTATCTGTTCTTTCTCCATTTGCTAGGACCGCCACCGTGGCTAGTGATTGCTCATGCAGGGTTGCGGCTTTGTCACCTTGTAGGCAGTGGGTCACTAGCAGGGTTGGATAGAGATGCTTCTGTTATTTTGCCTGCTATAGTATTGAGGGCCGTGTTGCTGCCATGTTGAAAGGTACTGAGTGGTACACATAGTGAAGTTCTTAGATACAATCAATTGAGACAAACTAAATTTAAGACAGAAAAAAGAGCTAGCAGAAAGAATTGTCATAGAATTTTCTGTCAACTTTATCCCTCGAAAGTTCGTGTTCTTTGGACTCTTTAGTTTCTTACTACACTTGGGATATTTGCGATCGATGTTTACTCTTTCACTCTCTCACAACTGCTATAGGAAAGAATACGAACTGTGGAGAGGAAGAATTCATATCTGAAATATCGACAGTCTGTACCTGAGGCAATGATAGGAACGGATGATTCATAGCAGAAGCAATATGAAAAAACTTATGCGTTGGAAGCTTAGCTTGGATACAATAGTAACAAAATTGAGAGAAGAAATGTTTGTACTCCATTTTCCGATTATTACATGAGCATAAGGAGCTTGCATCATATAGAGTTTTGAGTTGCCGGTCAACCACTGAAATCAGGTACACAACCAACATTTACATTCTAGAATGATTCTATCATTAAGCAAACTCTGAAATCCAAGAGAGCAAAAGTTTCCTAAAAAAAATAAAATAAAAATACCCAGACAAGTCGGATTCCGCAAGATCAGACTGAGTCTCTTCCTTCAAGTCCTCCACTGATCATCAGAACTCAGAGAATCTTCTACCTTCTCATGATTTGTGTACATAAAAAGATTTTAGCTTCTTGAAGCTCGATGGATGTGGTAACTTTTCTAAAGATTTAAAGGAACCTATCCAAAGTGCGTCCAACGATATTAGTCTGCCTTGCATCTCGAACCCTTTAGGACATCACTGCAGATAGAATTGCTGAAGGTTCTTCAGGTTGGTCAGGTCAGGCAACTTGTCCAAAGATGGAACTCCTTCAAGCTTCAAGGCACTCAGGTTCTCCAAAACTTGGAGGCCACTGATCTCTCTCACTTTAGGGCAATGAGAAACTTCCAAATCTGACACCGCTTTCAAATTTGAAAGGTCTAGTGACGTTTTTATTTCCCTGCACGATTCGATATTTAAGTACAACAAATCTGGGGGAAGGCTAGGTAGGCATTGCAGCTTCTTGGAGGGGACCAGTTCAGGTTCATTGAGCTGGGAAAGAAGAATGATGTCTGAAGATGGGGAGGTGAAAAAAGGAGATTCCAACCGCAAGGATCCCAGCTTGCCTAACCTTCCGAGTTACCAAGGACATGGAGCTTCAATGAATTAAGAAGCATCCCCGAAATTGTCAAAACCTGAATTTTCCACACAATTTGAATATCAAATTAATAAGCAATTCAACATCAAATGAATGTACATAAATATTTTAATTAGTTTACGTGATCAAAACCTCATACAGAAGATCCACCTTAAAAAGATTTGTAGAAGTGCTAATCTAAATGTCCCTAAACTTCCAAGCCAACCAATATGTATAATATTTTAAAGGGGTGAGTCTAAGCTCAGTAAATGAAAGCTTTATGTCCAAAATAGGAGGCCTACTCACCACTTGACTTGAGAACACAATAGTATAGTGACAATTAGCGAGTAAGGTCATATATTATTTGAATAGGAAAACCAATATTCACCTAAGATAATGTATTCCGTGCATCGTATAAAAATGACTATAATTATCTGTGCAATGAACAAAATAGATGCAATGCATGACATTCAGGTTAACACTCAAATACACACCATGGAACAAACCAATCTCATGATGTGTAGATATCAGTAGCTCATCGATATACACGAGTAAATATTACCGTACCACCACATGATAATGACTATCCCAGACTCATTCCCATTAAGATTCATACCCATTCTTTTTTCTTTCTTCTTTCCATCCCGAACCTCAAGTTCATAATATCACATACATGCTATTCAAGTCACATCAGGCCACATAGGTCGTAATATATAAATCACTGCACTTTATTTCTTCTCAACCCTATAGAGAACGGTAGAATATCTATATTTTCCTAGAGTCTTATATACGTACTCATAAAAATTAATTGTAGTGTTGCTATATTGCTAAGAAGTAGAATTTCAATGGAGTTGGTAAACTACTTAATATAGGGACAAGCACACATGGGGAGCCCAGTACAATGGTGAGTTGTACGCTGATTTCAGAAGTAGTGTTGCTAATTTACTTACGACAATGATAAAATTTCAAATAAGTTGATAATTTACTACTTCATTGAAAAACTAATAAATTTCTGATGTAGCAATTCACTTACGACGTACGAAAAATTTCAGAAGAGTTGGTAATTTACCAATTTAGTGGGAATTGGTAAATTTCTTATAGTTTTGGTAATTTACTACTGCTTGACCAAAAATTTCAAATGGCGAAACTTGAAACGCAGTCATGATTTCACTCAGAAGTGACTGTAGAAATCTGTTTTAAGTTATCAAAACTAAAGAACCTTTGTGACCGTTGCACATGATCATTAACTAGGAAGCGTTATGTTTATGCTAGACACAACGTTTTGCCCCTACTTCTTCATTTCTTCAATGTAGAAATTTTCATGGGAAACCAACAACAATTTCATGAATGTGGTTGCTGATGTCTAATTAATTTCGTGACACTGAATGAAACTCATTCTCAGAGTACTGCCTCAAGAACATTAATCTCTACAAATGAATTCTGGAGCAAGTCATCTTGAATCCTTGATGAATTACTTCCCTAACGAGATTAATGACTAAGTACACCCGCTAAAATTTTAGAAGTAGGACCACAGCAGACCAAAAAAAAAAAAAGAAGAAAGAAATTGCAGAACGAAAAGATTATAGTAAGGTTTCATGCCTTCGAGGACAAATTTTGCTTTTAGCGGGACCTTGATAAGCTCAGAAGAAGAATCGATTCCGGTCGACTATATTGGATAAGATAAATGAAATCAGCTAATCCCCCCTCAAAATATTCCACCTTGATAGTTGCAGGTACACGTCAATCCGACCGTGAAAAGTGTATCCGCGTTGCTTTTGACTTTTGAGGTAATCGAGTTGAGTCACTGTGAAATTTCCCCTAGTCCAAAGATTCCTTAGCACGAAAGGCGAGAGTACTAGAGATTTTCATGCGGGTTATTAGTTTAGAAATCATTCAAATTATACTTATTGATAGTCTTTTAATGACGGTGAAACCTTTCTTGTAGGTGAACCCCCAGGCCCATTCAAATTTTACATATATTAAACCTAAAAATGTAGAATTCATATATTTTAAGTAATTGAGATGGATTATGTCAGGGTTATTCACATGAGTTTGTAAGACTAAAGTTAGGTTTCAAACTTCAAAAGTTCGGGAAAATAATACCACAAATGTTATACTTTTCGTATACCACTCATTTGAGTGCTATAATATGTTTTGGATCGCTTGAGTGATATAATTTTTGTGTGGCGCTCATTTTATTGCCATAATTTTTTTTCGATCACTTGAATATCATATAACTTTTCGATCGATCGCTTGTACCATAACTTTTTAAAATCACCTACACGTGTACATGCACACTCACTCACTTCGTTTCTTTCTTAGCATGCGAAGATAATAGTGAGGGTCAAGCTAGCTTTGCCCAAGTCTAACGAGGGACACCGGTCCCTCGCTGGTGCGACGGTGGCTACCATGTCGCACCACCTCCACCGGAACTCTGTCCTTCTTGTTCCCCACTGCTTGACTATTCCTGTTTTTCCCAAATTTTTACTTTTTTTCGGACTTCTATTTTTAGAAATCTTGAAATCAATTTTTTCCTTTTAAGTTTTTATAATTTTTCTTAAAGTGTATGACACATAAACCATATTAATGCCCCTATCTTCGGAAAAAAAAAAGTTAGGTCAGCTTTTTCCATTAGTGCAATTAGATACAGTTA
Source organism: Syzygium malaccense (assembly GCA_031216405.1). NCBI lineage: Eukaryota > Viridiplantae > Streptophyta > Magnoliopsida > Myrtales > Myrtaceae > Syzygium > Syzygium malaccense. The sequence goes on from CM062260.1 coordinate 45,677,118, forward strand.
ATAGTAGGACTCGACTGCATCAATTTGATAAATTTTAAGATTTGAAGTTTTAGGATTCGATTACACTTTTACAACAATTTTTAAGATTTACGGTGCATTTATCCCATTTTAAGGGATAATAGCACAAATAGTTCGTAAACTTTGGCCCAATGTATCATGTCATCCCTAGATTTTCAATTTGTTCGATGTAGTCTCTAAAATATTAATAAATGTTCAATTTAGTCATTAGACTAAATCCGTCATTTCCATATAGTTTAAGGACTAGATTGACTATTTATTAATAGTTCATAGACTATATTAAACAAATTGAAAGTTTAAAAACGACATAACTCATTTGGCTAAAGTTTAAAGATCACATTAAACAAATTAAAAATTCGGGAACAACATTGCATATAGGATCAAAGTTTGAAGATTATTTATGTTATTCTCCCAATTTTTATATCTAAAACTCCTTAGGCGAAGACACATAGATTCGCAAATAATTTTTTGATAATTTTCCGAAATTTGAACAGTAATTTTAATTTTAACAAAAAAAGTAAAAAAAATTACTATTAACTTTTTTAAGTCCAAACAAACATGCATTAAATCAATTTATTTTCGCCATTTCTTTACAATGTCACTTCGCGCGCTGGATGCTGAGCGAATAAATGCAGAGCGCCCCATTTTCATGGGAGGGACGACTGGTGCATTGCCATGTTCTTCAGCGATGTCGTCCCAACCATCGATTGCTACGTCTCTCTCATCACAAGATGCGTCGCCAAGAAACACTTGAAGCTCGGCATGACCCTCCACTCTCACCTCATCAAGACCGCACTCACCAGCGACCCTTTCATCGTCAACCATCTAATTGGTATGTACTCCAAATGCTCTTCCATCGGAAGCGCCCACAAGGCTTTTGATGATCTTGATACAAAGAACGATTGCTCTTGGAACACCATCGTATCTGCGTATGCCCGGATTGGCGATTTCAAGAAAGCGCTCGGCTTGTTCGATGAAATGCCGCAGAGGGCTCTAGTCTCTTATAATTCATTGATTTCTGGGTTGTCCCGTCATGGGTTTTATGTGGAGTCTCTGAGTATCTTCATGCAGATGCAAAAGGAATATGATTGTCTGTTCATGGATGAATTTACTTTTGTGGGTGTTGTGGGTGCCTGTGCTCACTTGGGTGCATCGAAGTTCTTGCGCCAGGTTCATGGAGTTGCCATCATAATGGGCTTGCAATTTACTAAAATAACTTACAATTCCCTCATTGATGCTTATGGTAAATGTGGTGGAGCTGATATATGCCATACCTTGTTCGACGTTATGCCTGAAAAGGATATTGTGTCGTGGACTTCCATGGTTGTTGCTTATACGCAAGCTCATAACTTAGATGATGCTTGTGCAATATTCAACAATATGCCAGCAAAGAACACAGTCTCTTGGACTGCACTGATTGCAGGCTTTGCGCAGAATGGACGTGGTGCTGAAGCTTTGGACCTTTTTGTTCAAATGCATGAGGAAGGAATACAGCCAAGTCCTCATACTTTTGTCAGTGTTCTATGTGCTTGTGCTGATCGAGCACTTGCTGAAAGAGGCAAACAGATTCATGGTTGCATCGTTAGGACCTGCTTTAATAGTGATTTGGATAACATATTTATATGGAATGCTCTAATTGACATGTATTGCAAGTGTGGCGACATGAGATCGGCTGAGATCTTATTCTTGAGGATGCTGGAAAGGGATATTGTATCATGGAACTCGATGATAACTGGGTTTGCGCAAAATGGTCTAGGGCATGAATCACTTGTTTTTCTCAAGACGATGCTAGAGACAAATGTAAGACCCAACCATGTCACGTTTCTTGGCGCTCTATCTGCTTGCAGCCACACAGGTCTAGATGTTGAAGCGCTTTGGATTTTCAATACAATGGAAAAGGATTACAGCCTTCAACCAAGATCCGATCACTACGCTATTTTGGTTGATCTTCTTGGGAGGAAAAACAGACTTGTGGAAGCCATGGAGTTAATAGAGAGTGTCTCGAACAAATCAAACCATGTTGGAATGTGGGGTGCACTTTTGGGTGCATGCAAAGTCCATGGTAATCTAGTTATTGCCCGAAAAGCTGTGGATGCTCTATTGAATTTGGAACCCCGAAATGCTGCGAGGTATGTGATGTTATCAAGCATATATGCTGCAACTAACAGATGGGATGATTCCTGCGGAGTAAGGAAGCAAATGGAGGAGAGAGATTTGACAAAAGATGTGGCAAACAGTTGGATTGAGGTAAAGCATGAAATGCACAAATTTCCAGCAAAGGACCAATTCCACTATCAGATAGGAGACATATACAAAGTGCTTGGGAAACTAGCATATCATATGAAGGAAGCTGGGTATGTTCCTGAACCCAACTTAAGGCTCATCTTAGATGATGATAATGGTGGTGGGTAATGAATAAGAAGTGTTTAGACAAAAGATGCTGGAGAAAAATAGAAGGCTACAGCTCCCAGGTGATAGCTCTTCTACTAATGAACAATTTATACCTTACTAGAGAACCTCATGTTAAAGATGTTATAAAGTTTCAGGAAGGATTCATGGTCCACCGAAAATCGGGCATCATGCAAGCCTCTCATTGCACCTAGAGGTTTTGCGTGAGGTTGGTGGAGATTGCTTGGATGCTATCTGGTAATGGCATTCTGTGTACATATTTTCAGATTCTGACCTCATTGTTGCTTGAAAAATGGATCCCCTCTACCTTGCCATTTTTCGTTCTTTTGGATGCTAAAGCATGACCAGATCGGTTTTTTTTTTTTTTTGAAAATGGTTATGTCCATGATTGTGGAAGTTTTCCCTCAAGTTAAACATGATGTCCCTGACCAGGGCGTGACCTGGAACTTCTCTCAGAACTATATACAGCTCGAAGCTCCATACTTGTCATTGTTCCTGTGATTTCTTTTCAGGCTTCTGCTTCAGCAAGGAAGCAGTTTAGAGCCAACGATTTTCCACAAAGTGGTGACGAAAGGTCTAACTTGTACAGATCTGGGATGGAGTTCCATTCTTTGTTTCGTTCTCAGTGAGTGTTTATTGTTCTTCAAGAATTCAGGAAAGTATGTGCATGGTCAAAAGAGGTTGTGGCCTATGATTCTTATAGTTGTAGCTGATGGTTTCATCATTTTCCTGTGGGATTGATTAGGAGCGACCTGTATTTGTGGTGTTGGTCTGCTCCCAACAATAGAAATTACCTCAGGATTTGACTGTAGACGTACAACTCATGGTATTTCTTCTACATCTTGACATAACTACATAAAAAAACCGGAGTGGATTTTTGAATCATGCTAAGAAGAGATGTATATGTTGACAGAAGATGTAAAATAATTTTGCATGCAAAGCATTGTGCGAGTGCCATTGCATCAGTTGATCTAGGCAATTGGAAGTATTATACTTAATGCAGTTGATCCAACATCCCTGATTTTTTTTGGCCCCTACTTATGCCATGCTTGAGTTGCTTCCATTGCATCCGAACTACTTTTTCTGTTTTGACAATTGAACTCTCTTTTCGATGTAAGAAACAAACAGCTGTAGAGGTGACGATTCTTTAAGGGTAATCTCCTAGCATGTGAAATAATAGAATTTACTAACACATTTGGGAAATTACCATCATCAACTGAAAACTACAAATGTAAGATAAAATATCATTGGCTTTAGCTCATGGTATTATGGAATTTTCGCTATAAGATATATACCTGTATATAATGTTTTTTGGTTGGAAGAATCCTAGGACAACACTTATTCTCTGCAAGGTCAATCCTTAATTTTCTTAATAAGTGATGTGTCGCACATGAGTACTGTGAATTTGATATACTGATCTAAGAAGATTATCAAGTTAAATTAGTCTTCGCGATAATGGAGCTAGATTTTAATAGGTGATATGTCTTTCTCATGTTTGTGGTCAAGACAAATCCTTATTAAAAGATCCCGTGGATGTCATAAGAATCTTGGGTTTCAGTTTCAAAATTCAAATAATTACATCTTTCATGGCTGTCCACAACCATTTGATCTTGCTATTTATATGCACTTTATTCTGATTTGTACGATCTATGACCCTTATGGTGCCTTTGGTTACATATTGGAAATGAGCCTGCAATATCATAAATATTTGGTGTTAGTAGTGCTATAAGTTACTAGTTAACTTGGTTTCGTACTAGAATGATAAGGGAATGACAACATCCAAAATGCTCTGTCATCGTATCTGTTCTTTCTCCCTCCGCCAAGACCACCGCCATGGCTAGTGATTGCTCATGGAAGGTAGCCGCCCGGTCGCCTTGTAGGCAGGGGGTCACTAGGATGGTGAGCCAATAACGGTAAGCCAGCATGAGGTGACGATGGTCGTTCATGTTGAGTAGCACTGGTCATTGGTCGTGTGCGGGCAGACCCAATATCCACCGAGTAGGTAAGGGAGGGAGAATGATATTCTCGAACTACTCTGTCCCATTTAGGTCATAATCGGTACGCCGTAGATACAGTCATGACTCTTGAGCAACTATAACTATAAGCACACAATGTAAATACGCAGTGACGTTCGATCGTTGTCCTTCTCTATTCTTTTAAAAAATCAAATTTGCATTGAATCCCGGCGAGAATAAAGGACAAAAAAAATCCCATTGGCAAGAAAGTGCCAAATTCGATGTCGTGTGATCGTTTGGACGCGACTGACAGAGAAAATATGGGATGACTTTCTGGAAGACGTACGTTGTGGGGATCCATGTAAGTCCATGAAAAACTCTGTCGTGAAGATGTTTTCCTGCATTTCAACATGGCGATCCTCAAATTTCTGTTACTTCTGATTTGCTCCTCGTAGGTCAATGTTTCTCCTCTATTGGATTTGACATTTGACATTCAAGAGATCAGGAAAGAAGATGGGACTCGGTCAGCCTAGTTATAGCATGGATCAAAGCTCCAGAGAGACTATTTTAGCATTGTTTTCGCCTCTCCTTTTTTTTTTTCTAATGATGTTTGGAGGGTAATTTAATTAAAAAAAATTTGAGGCGATAAATAAGGAGGACTTTCTTTTATCAAGGCCATGTTCATTTATTGTACTTTTTTCTCTGCAATGTGAAATGTATGTATACACATACCTCTATAGTTTCATGCACGAAACAAGCGTGAGCATATCGCAACAGTAATTTTTCCCAATATCGTCGTACTTTTTACAATTATGCGTTGTAAATTAAAGTTTAGTAATTTTCGAATCAAATGTGATAATGATCATGAAACCAAATATATATCCAATTTAGACGTATCTAGCCCATGTCACGTCTATTTGGGCAGGTATCATTAACCATATCTAACAATTTCACCGGCTAAGCCTATGGGGGGGACACAATCCAGTTGTTCCCATAACTTTGATTGAACCCACTCAATTAGCACCAAACATTGATTTATCTATTTTGCTACTTGTTGGGACCTGATTTCGGGCGTACAGTAGGGTAGATGATCCATCTTGGTGTATTAAATCGAGGGTTGAAGAAAATTCTCCCTAAATTTAATTTAATTTATTGTTATCCTGAGATACCCAATATTCCTATTCCTACATTAGTTATGATGATAAGGATGGGTACTCAATTATTTTTCCGTCCCACGAATTTAGGGAAGAGGGCACTTTGCCATCTGTGAGCTGGTGAAGCATAGCAAAACCGTGTGGAGCTAGGAAGAGTCCAAAAGATTTGTGAACTTGACAAGACCAGTTCGACGGGAGCACAAATTTCCGACTTCTAGAAGCCAATAACGCTGACAATGACCCCCTTTGCTTCATAGCTTACAATCAACAACATGCTCTGACTAAACCCTAAATGTGTCCAATTTTTTTTGTTTTTTTTATTAGTGGCAGAAAATGACCATTTAAGTATTACAGTGGGTTCCTTTTGCCTAACCAGTCAAAAGCAAAGTGATTAAAGTCTCTCTTTTCGGATCTTTACGCGGAAACAAAGGCATGAAAAAGAAGGAAAAAGAAAACATGTTCATCTAGAATTACTTTCTTGATACTGTTCAAATTCCGTAATTTCATTTGGTAAATCGATCATATCGCTGATATGGTGTTCTTTGATTATATTATAATATTTCGATGGAATCGCTAATTATAAAGTTTCGGGTATTTCTTTTCTTTTTCGTTTTCTTTTTACCTTTGGCTTTTGCACTTGTAATATATGGACTAACCATGCAAGAGTTAGACGAACGAGTTTTTTTTTTTTTGGGTCGAAAGACGAACGAGTTGAAATGTGTAAGTTTGGACAAACGGAGAAAAAAGAGGGCTCGTTTGAATCAAGTCACTTGACCTCCCCCCATCAAAGACGGCAATGACTTTTGTTGCATTTGAACCTTATAACACCACACGCGACACATGCTTTCCATGCCCCATGAACATCGCTCTCCAACAACCCAAATTTCTCCCTCTCTCAAGCCATGTTTGCTCAGAACCACATCTTCTCTTTCACTCCCAAATCCCTCAACACTCTTGAGAAGAGCAGAGATCTTGAATTTGATTTCTGGGTTCCGAGTAGAATGAGGAACCACCACAGCAGAAGCTGTGATCCTGACTCGCCAACCCTGTGGAAGCGCGAAAACATGTCGGTAAAAATTGCCAAAGATGTGGACACATCCCCACTTCTTCCCCAAGATCACCACTACAGCAGTCTCTCTCCCTCGTCTAGGACTCGGAGGATCGAAGAAGGAAGAAGAGAGATGATGGAGATGATCCGGAACTTGCCCGAGTCGAGTTACGAGCTTTCCCTCAAAGATATCGTGGATGAGCAGCTATCTTCTCAGGTAATAGTACACTCGATTCGGTTCGGTTCGGTTTGGCTTGGTTCGCCTCTTGTTTGATCTTGAAATCTGATCTTATTTCTGTAATCATATAGTAGACATAACAGAGTATCATACCGATGTGCTTTATAAGTGCTCTTCATCTGGTGTATATGCCTTGAAACCAATCTGGGCAAAAAGTTCTGCTGATTAAGGAAATTATGTTTTATTAATGGAGGACAAATAATTAAACTTTGGATTGCTTTGCAGGAAAATCAAGAGGAGGAAGAGAGAAAATTTGAGTTTCCAAGTGCTGAGGCAGAGTCAAATAAAAACCAGAAGAGGAAAAAGAGGAAGAAAGTCACGAGGACCACTAGTCATCAGCATCATCAGGTGTCAAGATGTAATAGCATGGAGACCGGAACTTTCCTGATCAAGATGTTTTTCCCGTCTTTCTTGGCATCGAATAAGAAACCTGCAACATCACGGAACACCAGGTCGAAGATTTCGCCAAGGACGTCGTTTGAAGGGCCTGAACAGAGGAATCTGGACACGGTGTCGAGGATTAAAATGAGTCCTGTTGCGAAAGATCAGGGGAGTCGCGATCGAGTTAGAACTGAAAGCGGTACCAGCAGGAGCAAGAGCTATTCCAGCAGGTAAGAACTCGAATATTTTCAATATGACATCCTATTTATGGATTTTCGGATATTCACCTTCCTGCTGACTCGGCAATTTCCTAATCATATTGCAAGAAAAGGTAATACTTATTGGAGAAATTGCACATGGTTTCATTTGGATCAAGTAAAATCGTATCTTTATTGAGCCCCAAAACAGAATTTCCACTTGTTAGCCTAAAATAACATGCTGATTTGGTACGCAAATAACAGAAAATGTTTCAAACCGAACAATACCAGTTCGAACCTTTCGATCTATTTTTTTTTTGTCTGTTCGATTTGAGATTGAAACTTCCATGTTAGTGAGAAATTATACTCTTAAGGAGCAGTTGCAAAAGCTTATGATCCGTATCTCTATGCAGGAATAATGACGGCGATGCTTTCCTGGGTTGCTGGCCTTTCGCCAGACCGAAGGGGAAAATGAGAAGGCAGAGAACATGTGTTTTCTGATTTCCTCTGCCTCCTGCATATGAAGGTAGAATCAAAGATTGAATTTGCTTTCAGAACCTAGAAATATACTCGAACAGCAGAAGGGTGTGTCCACAGTTGATGAGCCGGTTTTATTATCTCGGCTCTGATGAAGATTTCGCTAATCAGTCCAAGGAAAATCTAATGCAGAGATGCCAACAGCATTTGATACTTGTCCACTGGGCATCTTGTTAAATACTAAACTTCTCAGGAGACAAAGCTAGTGTAAGTTTTAGATTTCTGTAGAGACTATGCAGGCCATAGCTCGCCTCATCGTGATCACGAGCGCGTGAGCTATTAGCGGCTGAGAATATGTATTATCATAATGTAACAAAGCTAAGGATCAAATAAACTGAATGCTGTTGGTATTTTTTTCATACATTGCTTCTTGTGCGGTACGTTAAGGATGTAACAGATGAGCAAGAACCATGTAAAGTGATCAGGTGGACCTTGCGTACCAGAAACGAAAAACAATTGAAGATATGCTTGTAATGGAGGGGATGAATTAGCGACGCAGGGACGCTTGTAATGAGTGGTGGGGGCTAATGCCGCCGCTGGCCACTTTTGATTATGATTTATGGCAAATTCTTTCCTCCAGCGCCCATTTGCACGGATATTATACTTGAGCAATTTGGGAGTTCATTTAGAAAGAAAGGAGGAGAACCCTACCATCAAATAAGTACAAATTAATTGAAATTCCGTTGTGTGGTGTTCAAGTAAGTTTCGTCAAGTAATTTTCAGAAAACTCACTACTAATGTAATGAAAATTGTGGTTGTGCAACCGGATAGGCTCTACCTGGGAATCAGACCAGATCACTGTGAGGGCTAATCATGTACCAGGTTCCTATTGGAACCGATCCGGTTCTTGGTTTCAAATTTTTGGAATCGGTGGAATTGTTTCAATTCCCAATTGCGAGTGAAGAACTACCCAGGAACAGAACCAATCGAACCGAATTTACAACCGATTTCATAAAACTACCACTCTCTCTTGCGCTCGCGACTCACCCTTCTCCTTGTGGCTCGCTCTTGCTCGTTCCTGACTCGCCTTCGCTCACTCGCTCTTGTTCATATTTTATTTTTGAACCTGTTGATACCTAAATTTTGACTAACCATTTAATGTTAAATTGCATTGAAAATTAGGGATTAATTTTAACCCCTAAACAAAAATATTTAGAATTGCATAGCATATAGTCTAGGTTCATATAGGTTAATTGCATTCCACATCGGACCGGTGGTGGCGAGTAAGCTGAATATCCATCATATAAATCGAGCTTAGGCACTGAACGAAACTCGGCTCACTTAGGGGATATGGGCCGAAAATCACAAGTCTAAAAGGCCTTGGTTATCTTAATTTGAGCTTAAATTAGCCCATTAAGCTTAATTAGAGAAAAACCCAAATTAATTCAGCCCATTTGAAATTAAAATTAAATTAAATGATAAACCTAGGCCAAAGCCTACTAGGATTAGGAAAGCCTAGCCAAATAACATAGGTATGCGGTATAAATATGTCGTTATGTCTCATAATTTAGGGAACTCTTATAATTTCCGGATTAGAATTTTCAAATAGCACTAGTGTGAGTGAGAGCAAAAAGTGAGAGAGAGGGAGAGGTGATTGCGGGTCGGTTCAACCGTGTCCGTCCTGTCCCACCGCCGCGCTCCCGTACTGCCACACCGCACCCGGCTCACAACTCACTGCCGCACTGCCATTCCCGCACTGTGTCCAAGTCACCACCCATGCTGCTCCCGGCGACCTGAGCTGCCACTCTGCCTGCTGCCCATCGCCGCACCTTCCGCTCACGGCTAGACCTGTGGCCGTGAACCTCTGGCAGGCGGCTGAACCGACTAACTCTCCAGCTTGCTCTATCGTGCCCAACCGAGTCGCACTCCCCTCCGGCAAAGCAGTTCAGCGGACGAATTTTCAGCGAACTCCAGTAACGTCCACGCGGCCTCCTCCCCAGTCCAGCTAGTTGCAGTCCACGCTCTCAAGTTGACCTTCAAGTCTTGTTGCTGAGTTTCCACGATCTCCAAAAGAAATAGCCAAAGAAAAGAATGTAAGAGGTGGTGGAATTTGTCCCTTCTTGGCTGGTGAAACGTGGAAAGTTGACCGTAAGTCCCCATGAAGAGACCACGTGGAATTGAACACAAAAAAAGATCGTGACTTTGTGGTTCAATCGAGGATCAACGGGTTGTTACTCGTTACATTATCAACACTTCTGAATCCCTATAAGGTATACTTGGCGTCCACTGCCTCGTTCTTCACCGCCGCGGAGGCACCCCTTTGCCTTGTTCGAATGCTCTTTTGCAGGTGTCTTAACAACTTTTCCGGTGATTCCGACAAGCTTGGTTTCGAGCCATAGCTTTCCCTCATCGGTGGCCGTAAAACTTCTTGCTGCCACTCCTTCATGAAGCCGGAGAAGTCCACACTACCGCGAGCCCCGTCGCGAATTCAAATTTGGAAGTTATCCACGAAATCAGGGAAGATCATTATCCGAGTATTTTCCGAAATATTTAATTTCCTAAGTTTTCAGTGTTTGAATATTTAGCGGATATTCTTTGGTAGTTAGCTAGATATCTTAGGATAATGTTTGTGATATGCGCAATATCCTAAGATACCCCGAATTATGAGTTTTGTTTAATTTAGCAACGTACTTGGACGACTATATGACCTTAAGCCTAAAATACGATACGCAGAGATACGGAAAGATCGTTATCTTATCCATAACCACTTGGATACGATAATATATCTTAGTCGCTTTCCAAATTCAAACAATTAGCTTTCTGTCGATACCTATAACCTTATAGATATGACTGTTAGTTTAGTTCCCTTTCCTAATTCAAACTTGATAAGAAAGATCTTGCGGATTGCGTGGATGATTGATTTTTTATTGCTATTTTGTGTGTGATTTATTTCCCTTTTAAAAAGAAAATCATAATATATATTAGTTAGGATTTAAATTAGAAGTTTTGCATGTTTAGGGAATCCTAAATATATCCAAAAAATAAGATAATTATTTGATTTAAATTGAGATTTAGGGGAGCATATTTCCTAGTTTAAATTAGAGATTGTTTTAATCTTAGTGGATTATTTAGGATATTTAATTATTTCGAATTTTCATAAAATACCCGAAAAGAGTCACTTTAGGATAGAATAAATCATTTTCTCTAGGATAGATTGCGTTGTTAATTTGAGTAATTTTAATTTCGAATTTTAATAAAAAAAATTCCAAAAAAAAGTTGTTAGATTGCAAGTTAATATAGGCATTTTACTTATTCCGAATTTCATTGGAAAAATACCAAAAATAAATCATTTACCCGTCATTAGAAATATGTCATATTGTCGCATGTCATATAGTTTCGCATGCTAGGATTAATTAATCGCATGCCATGTTCTACACGTCATTGCACTTGGGCTAGTTTCATTAATATGAAGATAAAATCCAAAAATATGCTAAGTGGACTGCTTTGTTAATTAGAAATGATATTAGGACTATCCGTATGATTTTCTAACTAACATTGCAGATACTTTTGTTGCTCTAAGGTACGTTATTATCCTAATCTAGCAATCTATTTACGACTTTCCTTATTGGGTGTTAAATTGGTGGATTGCGCACCTGCATGGTCACCCTACATGTTAGTATCTAGGTAATAAAATGGATCCGGACTGCCAGTTTAAAGATTTTTTTTAAAAGAAAAGGTACTGAAAGGGCGTTATATTAGATCTAGCATAACCAAGTCCGCGAACTTAGAATCTTTGGTTCGTAGAAATAAAACATATTTCCGTAAAATTTTATTTAGGTTTCTAATCGACCTACTGCAAATAGATTAGTGGCGACTCCAAGCATAAAAATATTTGTACGTTAAGAACTAAAATTCTAAGTCGCGAATTTGTATTTTTTTTTTTTATAACCCAGGGAACCCCCGCACGGCCGACAGCCGGGAGGTAAAGTCGCGAATTTGTAGGGCTTAGGAGGGCCCAAATTAGGCTTAATCTTAATAATCCATTTGCATTTGTGGGAGGTTTAGGTCGCGATAGAACCGTTTTGTTAATCATATTATTTTTCCGTAAAAACTAAGACCAAAAAAAGGAAAGAAAAAGTTTTTGGGATAGATCCTGAAACCAGATCGAAATAATGGGGTAGGTTTAAACTTGAGAACCGGTTTTAACATGATAGATTTCAGGTCCCTCACCTTGTAATCAATCGCCCATAATAAAAATTACTTTTCTTGCAAGACGATGCAACCCATGATTTTTACAGCAATACCAAGCTTGAATCTGTGAAACAATAAGATTATGAATAATGAAAAGGGAGGGTTCACTGTGGGCTTGTTGGGATTAATCAGCGTAGTATTCTTTTTTCTAGCCCATCCATGTACATTTCAGGCCCTAGCCTCAGGGATAGAAATTGACTTACCATATCTGAATTTAATTTAATTTACGATTGTTCAATGACATAACTGAAATTAAATTATACTTCGCTCAATAAAATAATTAGAAACGGGTCGGACGACAAAGAGACACGATTGGGAGGGCCTAGGGGATACGATTAGGGGGATGTGTGGCGCAGTAAATTCTCTGGGGAACTCTACAAACGACATAAGAAGTGTGTTGCGGTGTTGCTTTCCTTTCGCGATTCCTAATCACAACGAAAGCACATAAACTATCACACGTCGGCGGGGAGATCGATTTGGTTGGCCTCTTCTTGGTCAACGTCTTCTGGCTTGACAATAGAGGCAAAGGGCCCGGCAGTTCCCAACTTTTAAATGGCGATACGATCGAGGGTCCAAATCTTTCTGATGATTTGATAGAGGGAGAATGATTAAAAGGAGCTCTTGAGAATAATGACAAGGGCCTTTGGTCCCCCTTTAAAATTGTAGGAACTATTAATTAAACCTAATCATGACGACCCAATCTTAATCTTTGGCGGAGTAGGACGGATTGAAAGTTGAGATGCACATGAAGAAACCTAAGCTGTTTGGACCATTATTTTCTAGACTTTCAATTGGTTTAATAATAGGTCCTTCGCAGTATTTAGAGTTGACTTGCCAGTTTGACTTTTTTTTACACATCAATGAGCAATTAGTTACTTCTTAAGAATAAAACTACCCACCATGTCATTGGCATCGGATGTGTGATGTGTAAAATCACACAGTTTGTGAACCATATATTCATCCAAAATAAAACAATCTGTCTCATAGAAAGAACCCACAAATAGCAACTAGGAAACGGATGACTGATCACCCGACCGCCTCGTTGGACTCCACTGTCAATTTTCTTTTATGTACGTGGGCTATCATATTCTGGACAAAGAATCTCTTAACCTATTATTTTACCGGTCTTTCCGGTGTCCAGTTAATCGACCGAAGGAATGCAGACATCGCAAGCATATGAACATTCAAGGAAACCTCCTCCCAAGATACGCGTCGCCCATGAAACATGCCGAAAGAAATACTATAATACAGGAATAATTACATAGACAATCTCTGAAGTGTAACTTAATATGGAATATTTTCTTTGAACTTTTAATTTATTCAATGTGATCCCTGAATTTTAGTCGAATATGCAATATCGTCCCTGAACTTTTAATTTGTTCGATGTGATTCATGAACTTTTGGTAAATATTTGATCTAATCTCTAAACCATATGAAAATATCCAATATTATTCTTCAATTGATTCAAGTTTAGGGACAACATTGAATATTTTTATATAATTTAGGGACTAAATTGAATATGTACCAAAAATCGAAGGATTATATTAAATAAATTAAAAGTTCAAGAATGACATCACATATTAGGCTAAAATTCATGGACCACATTAATTAAATTAAAAGTCCGGGGACGATATTATACATTAGATCAAAGTTGATGAATCATTTGTGTTATTTTATTGGTCTCTCCACCCAAGCAAAACCAAGCCTCATCTCTCTCTACAAGGCACAGGGAAGATATCTCTCACACATTCATTCTCTCTCTCTCTCTCTCTCTCTCTCTCTCTCTCTCAATGGCTATTTATTCTCCTTGAAAAATTCGAATGCAACGGGATGATTGGAGAATGATCCTCTCAAGACTACACAACGGCTAGATTGGAAGTGGATGAGTATAAAAGGAGATTATGATGAAAGAAGTCATAAATCTGAAATTCCAAAGTCCAAGAGAAATTCTATCTTACACATTTGAGAGTGATTCTGAAATAGTGAGACAAGTGACTCTGAAATAGTGAGACCTATCAAGATTGAGTGTTATCACTCTCATATGTAACCCATGATTGATTCACTAGTGAAATTCAGCCATTAAGTTGTCTATGTGGAGAGTGGATGTAGGCTTGCAATAACCTGAATTACCATAACTTCTGTGTGTAATTTCTCTATCCCTTGACTCCTTATTATTTTTTATAGTATTTGTACACAAGTAAATATGATTATAGCATAATCTCACTTCAGACTCTGTCTTCACATAATATTAATCTCTACGGTTTAATTCCATTTTAATTTATCAAATTCAGTTATAATCACCTATTCACCTCCTCTAGGTGACGGTGCTAGCAACCTCAGGGAGGAGAACCGAGTTCTGAACAGTTCCGCGGAGCGAAGATCCCCAACCAACGCCGCTATAGTCCATGGCGCAACTTGGACAGTAATTTTCATGTAAGACAATGCAACCTAGGAGACCCACAGGAATACCTAGCTTGAACTTGTGAAAAAGATCAAATATTAAAAGACAAAAAGAAGGGTTAACGTTGGGCTTGGTTGGGTCATTCAGTGCAGCGCCCTTTTTCTAGCCCGTCCATTAACATTGCAGGCCCTAGCACCCAGGGATAAAAGTGACCACTATGTCTGAATCTAGTTCAGTTTACGATCGTTCAATGACATAACTGAAATTAAATTATCCTTCGCTCAATAAGATAATTAGAAATGGGTCGGACGGCAAAGAGATTCAATTGGGAGGGTTAAATGATACGATTAGGGGGATGCACGAAACTGTTAATTCTCTAGGGAACTTTGTAAACAATGTATGTGTTACTTGGTGCGGCACTTATTTTGCCAAAGCTACAATGTTTATCTTCTTAGATTAGCATTGGCCGTAACACAGGTCAGACCTTTGATGAAGAGCGGAAATTACCCAATGTGGAGGACGAGGGATTCAAATCTTGTTAAGATTAATCGGAAACTCAAAATAAATCCAAAAAATAAAGTTGAAAAGAGGCTAACTAAGAGGTTCTATTTTGGGGATGAACAAGTGATTTGGATTCTTGATTTAGTGATCGTCCCTAAGTTTCTCTATATTAAGGATCCCATGAGAAACCAAAGACCTGAATAGAATATTATTTCTTTTAACTTTAGTAAAAGAGAAGCCCAATTATTTAGTGTGACGACGTATTGATGACGAGGGGGTGTTGAACTTAGAGGAAAAAAAAACAAACGAGGGTATTAAGTCACTAAATTTGTATCCACAATAAGATTACTATAGGGGTGTTGAACTTCACACCCAAGATTCGAAGATTAGCATAAGGGTGTGACGCAAAAAATGATTTACAAGATTAATCCATAAAATGACCCGACAAGATCAATGAGCATGAGAACAAGCGAGTCAAATCGAACAGACATCCGCGGGACATCACAAATCAATTTCAATTTCTTTTGTGAGAAGCAAATGCACGACCCTATGATACGCAAGTTATGGAAGACGAATGCCCATGACTTACTAGAATTAAAATATATGAAAGTCGTGGGAAGGGGTCAAGCAACATATTCGAGTTGATGTCGAGGAGAGGTTTGCGTGGAATGATGCCGACAAGTAGAAAGTCCGCTTGGGGATCCTTCAAGGAACCTTCGCCTTGGCACCGCCGCGTGTGGATACATAACATCGACCGAACACCAGGGTCGTGAGTCACTCTGTCGGGCGAGGACGGCCTTTTCGATCCATAATCATGACAGGAAGTACATCAGCCGGCACATGTTGATGGGCGATCCTTCTTGTCGGCGCTTTTTGTCAACGTCGTCTCATGGACCACAAAGGAAAGAGGACACTGGTTGTTTCCCAAGGCAAACCTATAGGTCTAATCTTTCTGTTTTTGTTGTGTTGGGAGAATGATGGAGAACTGTTGTGAATAATGGTCAGAGACTTAGGGTTCGTTTATAAATCGTGGGAAGCGTATCATTTTTCATGAGCCGACTTTTTTCCGTACGATTTCTTTCATGAACAGTCATATCATTTTTTTAACATTTTAGCTTGCAAAATCATTGCTCATAGCATGTTGTGAATGCTTTAGTCCGAGCATGATCAATCGTGTAAACCCAGTCTAAATTGTAAGTGGAGTAGGTCTCATTGAATGTTGTATTGTCGTGAAAAAACCTAAGCTATTTGGACCATTGGGGTTAGGACTCACAATTAGTTAAATAATAGGTCCATCATAATATCAGAGTTGACATACTTGCGTAATTTTTTTCATACACATTCCATGTTTCTGGCCATTGAGATCAACCGTTTGTTACTTGTTAAAAATAAAACCATCCACCGTCTCAATGGCATTAGAAGAGTTACACAGCCTATGTACCCGATATTTATCCAAAACAAAACTGCCGGTCTGAATGGACAATGTTAGATGTAGGATGTGTAAAAAAAGGGGTTACACCATCTGTGTACCTAATATTTTTCCATGAAACAAATTAGAGTTGTCTCCAGAGCCTGTGGTTTCCACACCTAGTTCTAGTCTCAACAGGAAAGAACTAAGAAAGAACCAACAAAAGGACTAGGAAGCGAAGGATCACTTGCGCACGTGAGCAGGCCGTTAAACCCCATCGATAACTTCTTGATTGGTGTTTCTGTTGACGACAACCTTTTAGAATAATTCAGGGACATCCTGAACTAACGTACTGATCGATAAACAAAGTGACTGAGGAGGGGATGGATTGTCTTTTTCAGTCGTCGCACGTTTTCCAATTTATCTTTTTGGCGACGACTTAATCGAATTGGCAGGATATGCCAGGAACCTTCAAGGAAACCTCCTCCGCTACCAACACGCACATTCCGACCAGACAGCCGGAGACCAACGGCCATATGTATAAATACCACATCGCTCCACCACCCAAGCAAAACCAGACCTCATCTCTCTCTCTCTCTCTCTCTCTCTCTCTCTCTCTCTCTCTCTCTCTCTCTCTCTCTCTCTCTCTCTCTCTCTCTCTCTCTCTCTCTCTCTCTCAAGCACGACAAAGAAAGCCCGATGGCTCCCATGCAGGAAGCCATGAAAGAGAAGGAATCAGCATTGAAGAGGCAAGAGGTGCTTGTTCCTCCTCCCCGGCGCGGGCGCATAAAGCGCCTCGTGTTCGCCTGTGTGTTCCGGAGCTTGAAAGCCCTTGTGGGTAAAACCTTCAGCTTTCTTCTCAGCCGCGAGGCCATGTGCACCCCCTCATCAAATCACAAGTCACCTCTCTTGGCTTCACTGACTGGTTGGGGTTGCAAGAAGAAATCGTCTCAGGTCGGTCGATAATGTTGCTGGGTTGCTGTGTTCGATTCCTGAGTTCTGTGTCCTGTTCTGCTTTTTGTAGTAGTTTTCGGAGGGAAAATGGCTCCGTCTTTTCGTCTGATGTTCTGTTATCTTTTGCCACTTGTTTTCAATTTTTCATTGCTTCAGTTGTACACCGTGTCCTAAAATCGTCGGTGATATGAGCGACCCATTTTGGAAAGTCACGTCTTCCTCCGGTACCACAGGCTCGATTTTCAATTCTTGTACATGAGAAAAAAAGATTGATAACATGTAATTCATGCGATATTTTCAGCAGGGTATTTGCTTTTTCAACTTTCAAGTGGCCATTGTTTTTGTTTGTACAAGTCTCAATTGGCATCAATTTTTGACATTTGGTTTTGAAAAAGGACCGTGTGGACACGCATCAATCATTTCAATTCCAATTTAGTACCAGATAAGATACCAAGAGATGTACGCATGTTGTGCTTTAGAATTTATTTTTGGAAGGAGGAGGACGACGAGATTGATTATCATTGACCCCCCAAACAAGAAAATTGATCCTCATAAGTTCTGCTACATTAATTGATCACTTATGGGGAAAGTTTCTATCCTTGTGCGGTGGATGTTGCTCCGAAGGTACAAAGGTCCTCGTATGATTGGACCCGGTTGACTTTCCAGAGACAAAATCAAATGCATCAATTAGTAACGATAAGCATACCTATTCGTAACCCGAACGGCCTGGCTGGATAAGCCTGTGCAACTTACCTGCAAATTGGTGGCCTTGACCAGTTATTGCAGTTTCAGTTGGCCCATTAATCTCGTGGGCCCCTCGTGGGATCCACATGATCCGATGGATGACATGCACTTGACCTATACGATCGGACGCAGCCAACAATTTTCCCTTGATCGAGGATCCCAGGAGAAGCTAAAACCCCAAATAAGATACTATTTCTTTTTGACAATTTAACCACCATTTCGGTATTCGGTGCGGGTGAGCGGAATGTTGTCCGCCCAATTTTGTTGGCTCACGCGTCATTTTTCTTTTATTTAATGAATGAAGCTAAGGAAGCTGACGCTAGCAGGCGAAATGTTTACTGCATGTTTTTACGAAGTAGCATCAGCTATCTGGAGTTTACTTGGAAGGGGACTGTGCCGTTGGTTAGGTCCTATAGTTGAACTGAGATCCAAAAGGAAAAAAAATAAAATGAGGGTATTAACTTATAAGATTTGTAGGGTTAATACCACGAACAACTCCAAATCTAGTAATCCTGTAATAAATTTATCCCGAATTAATTTTTTGACTACAAAAAATCCTAAATTAGTACATCCGTGACAAATTTACCTCGAAATAATTTTTTAACCATCAAAAATAAAAATGGTACACTTATGATAATTTTACCTTCCGTTAAATTGGATTAATGCCACGAAAAATCAAAAATTGGTATGCATGTGACAACGGAGGGCAAAACCCCAAACTGGTACATCCGTCAACTGTCACGTGTCATCAAACTTAGCAAATTAACTGTAAAATTTAATGAAAACTAACGAAGGGTAAATTTATCACAGGTGTACCAATTTGGAATTTTTTGTCGTCAAAAAATTAGTTTAGGGTAAATTTATCGCGGATGTACCAATTTAGGGTTATTCGTGGTATTATCCCGAGATTTATATCAACAATAAAATCAGTCAGTATCCTATTCTCTGGGTTAAATGCGGCTATCTGTATTCTCTAGGAGTACCTGTGTCCACCTTGTGTGGTCCACCACCTAATCGTTGAAAACAACTCCCCTTGAACTTATCCTAGAAAGAGTTTAGAGAACTTGTGGCTTGATGATTAGTTTGGATGGGGCATATAGGGCGATGAGATGGTCATTCGAGTTACTGGATACTCAAAGTTTCCCATTGTAAGATCCATGAGTATTTGAATTCTTAAACCATGCTGCTGATTCAATGCGAACATTTTTTTTTGTTTTTTTTATTTTTGATAACCCAGGGAACCCCCGCACGGCCGACAGCCGGGGAGTAAACCCTGGGGGCGACACGTGCTAGCCACCACACACGTGCCACCGGTTAAGTCACCCTGCGGCGCCCGGGATTCGAACACTCAACCTTTTGCGAGAGGAAGAGTGTGCGCTCCAGCAGCGCCACCCAGGCGGGTGGTGATTCAATGCGAACATTGCTCGTCATAGAGCACGAAATTTCATATCTCATTTGACAGTTGCACGGAACTCGTTAATCTCTCTAATTATTTTTCCCTCCATCTGGTAAATGATACTGAACTCCGATCTACCATTTTTTTCAGTTGAGTTTGGATTGTCAGTGAGAAAAAGCAGGTTCAGGTTTCTATGTAGGGCCATTTTTCTTATTCTATGGATGGGGCAGTGAAAATTTAGCTTTTAGAATATGGAATCGAGCGAACCTCAATATTAAAGAAGACATATATAATATCACTAGAGTATAAATTATGTAGAATTTTTCATAATTTGAAAGATTGGAACAATATTTCATTTCAAGGCATCAAACAGAAAGTCCTTTCTTGAGGCTTAACGAACATATGTGTTCCATTTATTTCCTGTCTTTCGCCCCCAAATTCCTGTAACATGGTTTTGTGATATAAAACCAGCCGTTATTGCCAAATATCTTCATTAACTTTTCCTCTCTAAAACCACAAAATTTCATCCATAAGATTATATAAACCCTTTTCAATGCGTCAATTAGATTGACTTGTCTCTGTTGTTTCTGCAGCTTAAAGTACATAAATGTTGTCCAGTGTTACTGTCCTGAAGAATGTTATGAATGTGATTACAGCAGTTGGGGAGATGTACCTATTTAATAAGCATCATAATGATAGAGTATGGGCTGCTTGTTCTTGATTGTCTGTTTCTGACTTTTCATTTCATTTCATGAGGACCAAGATCAAGATTGACAATTTCCAGTTACAGAGAGAGCTTATAGTTGCATAACAGAATGTATATAAGCTAAAAACTGGTCCACCTGATGGAAGCATCGACTCATCTCGCTGAGTTGTTTTTTACAAATGTAGCGAGCATTATTCTGGTTTACTGAATCTTCTGTTAAGTCCATGAGAGAATGTGGATGTCCATGCATCTTCTATTGGCAAACTGATCTGTGAGGTGCTTAATAATTAATAGCATGGTTGTAGCTGCATACTCTTACTGTCGGTTCTTCTGCACTTTAACGGCGGGAAAATGGCTCTGTCCTTTCGTCCGTATGGTGTTCCGTTATCTCGGCCGACATCTCCTGCCGCTTGTTTTCAATCTTTCACTACTTCAGTTTGTATATACATCTGTGTTATAAAATTGCCGATTTGGAAAGCCACGTCATCCTACGGTGGTACCACAGGCTCAATTTCAATTCCTGTACATTAGAAAAAAGATATATAATATGTATTTTATTCGGTCTTTTCGGCGGGGTATTTGCTTTCTCAGCTTTCTAGTGGCCACTGTATTTTGGTTTGTATCGGTTGCAATTAGCATTAACTTTTGACATTTAGGGTGCGTTTGTTTTAGAAAAAGTATTTTTCGAGAATCCGTTTTCCGGACTTTCACTCGTTTGATTTGCCGAAAATGATTAGTCAACCGAAAATACTTTCTGATCAAGGAAAAAATTTCATGTATAAAATTAGGAAAGTAAATTCCCTAATCTAAGAAAGTAAAAACAATTTTCAGAATTGCTTCCCTTTACTTTTTTAATATTTTATACTTTTCTTTCTTTTCTTTTTTATTTATTTTAAAAATATAAACATTTAAAAATTTGAAAATTAAATTTTGCCTGAGATAAAATCATGGGATTGAAATCATTTTTCAATTGAGATCCAAACACCATAAAATGTTTTCAATCACATATCACTAAACAAAGGAAAACTAACTATTTTCCTGAAAAATGATTTTCCAGAAAATATTTTCCAAAAACGTTACATTTTTCGTAAAACAAATGCACCCTTAGTATAGGAAAAAGGACCATGTCGACACGTATCAATCCTTTCGGTTCCAATTGGGTGCTAGGCAAGATCTAGGCATGTCGTGGTGCTTCATAACTTATTTTTGGGTGGAGGAGGAGGACGAGAGATTTATTATCATTGACCCCCCATAAAAACAAAATTGATCCTGACAAATTCTGCTACATTAATTAACCACCTATGCGGAAGGTTTATCTCGAAAGGGTACCGAGGTACACGATGCTCGTTGCGGAGTTGGCTGACTTTTGCAAAGATAAAAAAAAATGCATTGGCTGGTAAAAAAAAAGACAAGGGCTATTCGTGACCCTAACGACCCCACCGATCAAGCCAGGACAGCTTACGTGCAAATTGGTGGGCTTGATATTGCGAGTTCAATTGGCCCAATGATCTTGTGGGCCCCACATGCGGCCCACATGCCCGACGGACGACATGCACTAGACTTATGTGGTTTGGGTGCTGCTAATGATTTCCCCTCAATTGGGACGGCATGTAAAGCCGAAAGCCCTACACTTTGGGCTTAGTTGGGCTATTCAGTGTAGCACTCTTTTTCTAGCCCATCCATATACATTGCAGGCCCTAGCCCCTAGGGATAGAAGTGATTAAATATATCGAATGGACTTTAGTTTTATATTGCTACACTACATAATTGAAATTACCATTTTATGAGATTTGTTGAGCCTAATGTTTTTAGAATTATTTGTTGGGTTTGGCTCTGAGAAGAAAAACTATATCCTTCAATCAATGAGATAATTAGAAATGGGTCGAACAACACAGAGGATACGATTAGGGGGATGTACGACATAGTAAATTTTCTAGGTAACTATGCAAACGATGTATACGTTATTTGGTCTGGCACTTACTTTGGCTGAAGCTACAGTGTGTATCTTCTTAGACTAGCAATGGCCATAAACGGGTCGGGCATTATATGAAGAGCGCTAATTACCCAATGTAGAGGAAGAATGATTGAAATCTTGTAAAAATTAGTTGGATGCTCGAAAAAGTCTGAGGAAAAGTTGGACAGAGGTTGACTTAAGAGGCTCGTTTTTTAGGATATATATAGAAGTGATTTGGATTCTTGAGTTAGTCATCGTCCGTGAGTTTATGTAGATCAAAGATTCCATGAAAAGCCAAAACCCAATTTAGAATATTATTTCCTTTAACTTACTTAAAAAAGAAGCCGAATTTTTTGGTGTGCGTGCTCGGAATGTTTTCCGTCCAATTTTGTCGGCTCCAGTGTCATTTTCCTTGATTTAATTAGTGAAGCCAAGAGAGCATACACTGGCGGGAGCAATATTTAATGTATGGTTCCAAGAAGTAGTATCAACTATCTGGAGTTTACTTAGAATTGGGAGTTGCTGCAGGTTAGGTCCTACAGTTGAACTGAGATCCAAAAGAAGAGGAAGAAAAAAACGAACAAGTGAGGGTACTAAGCAATTAAATTTGTGTCCACAATAAGATTACTATGGGGGTGTTGAACATTGTACCCGCGATTCGAAAATTGATGTTAAGGGCGTAATGGTCAAGAATGATTTATGAGATTAATTTAAGAAATAATCCGATGAAATCATTAAGTATGTGGACAGCGAGTCACAACAAACAACCATCACCAGGACATTACAGATCAATTTCCACAAATCAAATCAGTCCTTTCAATTTCTTGTACGAGAAGCAAATGCACGACTAGATGAAACACGACTCATTAGAATAAAATATATGGAAGTCGGGGGAAGGGTCAAGCAACGTATTCGAGTCGATGCGGTGGAAGACGAAGCATTGACTGACGCCGCCGAGGACAAGTCCTCTTGGGATCCTTCGAGGAAACCTTCGGCTCCGCTGCGTGTGGATACAGAACATCATCTGAACACCAGAAGTGCATCAGCCGGCACATGTTGATGGGCGATCCCCTTGTCGGCCCTTTTTGTCAACGATCGTCTGATTTTGTTATGTTGGGAGAATGATAGAGAACTGTTGTGAATAATGGTTGCAGACTTGGGGTTCGTTTATAAATTGTGGGAAGTATTATTATTTTTCATGCGCCGACTTTTTTCCGTGTAATTCCTTTTGTGAATAGTCAGATCGTTTGTTGTTTTTTTTTTTTGAGCTTACAAAATCATTTCACATAGCATGTTGTGAATGCTTTAGCCCGAGCATTGGCAAGGATCAACCGTGTAAACCCAGTCTAAATCTTAAGAGGAGTAGGCCTCATCGAAAGTCGACGTTTCACGAAAAAACCTAAGCTATTTGGGCCGTTGAGGTCAGGACTCATGATTGGTTTGATAATAGGGTCCATCATATTACTAGAGTTGACATGCCCGTGCGACTTTTTTTCCTACACATTCCACATTTCTCATCATTGAGCTGAACCATTAATTACTTATTAAAAAAATAAAACTATCCACAGATTTGATGGTATCAAAAGAGTTACACGGCCAATGTACCCGATATTTGTCCAAAACAAAACTACCGTGTTAGATATAGGATGTGTAAAAAAGGTGTTACATCATCTGCGTACCTAGTCTTTTTTCCATAAAACGTACTAGAGTCTTCTCCAGAGACTGGTTTCTGCAAGTAGTTGTAGTTTTAGCAAGAAAGAACCAGGAAAGAACCAACAAATAACAACTAGGAAGGTGCAAACAGCGAAGAATCGCTTGCGCGTGTGAGCAGGCCGTTGATCTCCGTCGATGACTTATAAATTCGTGCTTCTGTTGACGACCACTTAGAATAATTCAGAGATATACTGAACTGACGTACTAATCGATAAACAAAGTGACTGCGGAGGGGATGGATTGTCTTTTTTAGTCGTCACACGTAATCGAATTTTGTTATATCTTTGTTAACCGCTCTTTCTGTCTGACGACTTAATCGTATTAACAGCATGCCAGGAACCTTCAAGGAAACCTCCTCGACCAACACGCACATTCCACCGACCAGACAGCCAAAGACGGAAGACTACGTATAAATATCACATCTCTCCACCAAGCAAGACCAGACCTCATTTCTCTCTCTCTCTCTCTCTCTCTCTCTCTCTAAAAAGCATGACAAAGAAAGCCCGATGTCTCCCATGCAGGAAGCCATGAAAGAGAAGGAATCGGCAGGGAAGAGGCAAGAGCTGCTTCTTCATCCTCCTTCCTGGCGCGGACGCATAAAGCGTATCGTGTTCGCTTGTGTGTTCCGGAGCTTCAAAGCCCTTGTGGGTAAAATCTTCGGCTTTCTTCTCGGCCGCAACCCGATGCGCACCCCCACATCAAATGACTAGCCACCTCTCTTGTCTTCGCTAACTCGTTGGGGTTGCAGGAAGAAATCATCCTAAACCGCTCAATAGTGTTGATGGGTAGTCTGCTTTTGTAGTAGTTTTCGGCGGGAAGATGGCTCGGTCTTTTTCGTCTGATGTTCCGTTATCTGATCCGACATGTTCTGCCACTTGTTTTCAATCTGTCACTGCTTCAGCTTCAGTTGTACATCGTGTCCTAAAATCGTCGGTGATATGAGCGACCCGTTTTGGAAAGCCACGTCATCCTACGGAGTACATAAGAAAAAAGATGAAATTATGTATTTTATTCCGTCTTTTCAGCAGGGTATTTGCTTTTTCAGCTTTCGAGTGGCCATGTTTTTGTTTGTATCAGTCTCAATCAGCATCAATTTTTGACATTTAGTTTAGGAAAAAGGACCATGTGGGCACGCATGAATCATTTCAGTTCCAATTGAGTACTAAACAAGAAACTGAGATGTAGGCATGTCCTGTTCTAGAACTTACTTTTGGATGGAGGAGGAGGAGATTGATTATAATTGACCCCCCAAAAAAGAATATTGATCCTGATAAATTCTGCTGCAGTAATTAATCACTTATGGAGAAAGTTTATATCCTTGTGCGGTGGATGTTGCTTGAAAGGTACAAAGGCACTCAATCCTCGTGCTATCGTACGATTAGACTGAGTTGACTTTCACAGATATAAAATCAAATGCATCGATTATTAACAATAAATAGAGTTATTTGTAACCCGAGCGGCCTGGCTGGTCAAGCCGGCGCAAGTTATGTGCAAATTGGCGGGCTTGACAAGTTATTGCAATTTCAATTGGCCAATTGATCTTGTGGGCCCCACATGGGGTCCACACGATCCGACGGATGACATGCACCAGACCTATATGATTCGGACGCAGCTAACAATTTTCCCTTGATCAAGGATCCCATGGGAAGCCAAAACCCCAAATAAGATACTATTTCTTTTTGACAATTTATCCACTATTTCTGTATTCGGTGCGGGTGCGGGTGCACGGAATGTTTTCCGCCCAATTTTGTTGGCTCACGCGTCATTTTTCTTTCATTTAGGGCCCGTTTGGTAACGTGCCAAATAGTAAAAATTTCTGTTCTTTTGTTCCCAGAAATAGTTTGGGAACAGAAATGCGTTTGGTAAATTTTTTGTTCCCGGGCACATTTTTGCAAAAATTTGTGCCGAGAAACAGTTTTGGAAGAGAAACAAGAAGTAAAAAAAAGTTGCTTCTTGTTTCTCGGCACAATTTTGAGAATCAGTTTTTTTTCTTCTTTTTCTTTTTTTTCTTTTCTTATTTTTGTGTTCTTCTTTGGCCATGGCCGGTCGCCGGCGACCGGCGGCCGGCGGCCGGCCACAGCCCAGGGCCGGCGAGGGCGTCACGGCCCTCGCCGGCCGCCGGCGGAGGCCGGCGAGGGCCGTGATGCCCTCGCCGGCCCTGGGCTGTGGCCGGCCGCCGGTCGCCGGCGCCGGCCATGGCCAAAGAAGAAAATTAATATAAAGAAAAAAATAAACAATTCAAAATATTATTAAAATATTATTTGGGAACAAAAATTTCGTGTAGTTACCAAACGCATTTCTATTCTTTTCTACTTTAGAAATAGAAATTTTCGACAATTTATCAAACGCCTTCAAATACTCAGAAATTGTTTCCGGGCACAGAATCAAAAAAAATCATTTTTGTTCAGAAATAGTTCCCGGGCACAGAAACGTTCTCATGCGCACCCTTAGTGAGCGAAGCTAATGAGGGGATTAACTTATAAGATTTATATCAAAAATAAAATTACTCAGTATTCTATTCTCTGGGTTAAATGCGGCTGTCAGTGTTCTCTAGGAGTACCTGTCTTGTGAGGTCCACCACCTAATCTTTGATAACAACTCCCCTTGAACTTATCCTAGGGAGAGTTTAGAGTTGCTTGATGATTGGTATGGATGGGGCATATAGGGCACTAAAATGGTGATTTGATTTTGTGAGTTAGCCCGATAAAAAAAGAAATGGGTTAGCCTGATAAAAGAAGAAACAATAAATTGAGGAGAAAGGGAGAGATGAGGGTATTTCAGTAAGTTCACAGGAGAAAAGGAGTGTCTTAGTCAAAATTGGGGTGGAAATAGCGACGCCCTTGCCAAATATCTTCATTAACTTTTCCTCTCTAAAACCACAAAATTTCTTCCACGAGATTATATAAACCTTTTTCAATGAGTCAATTAGATTGACTTGTCTCTGTTGTTTCTGCAGCTTAAAGTACATAAATGTTGCCATGGTTACTGTCCTGAAGAATGTTACGAATGTGATTACAGCAGTTGCGGAGATGTACCTATTTAACAAGCATCATAATGATAGATTTTGGGCTGCCTTATTCTTGATTGTCTGTTTCTGACTTTTCATTTCATTTCATGAGGACCAAGATCAAGATTGACAATTTCCAGTTACAGAGAGAGCTTGTAGTTGCGTAACAGAAAGTATATAACCTAAAATTTGGTCCACCTGACGGAAGCGTCGACTCATCTTGCTGAGTTGTTCTTACAAACGTAGCAAGCATTATTCTGGTGTATTGAATCTTCTGTTTAGTCCATAAGAGAATGTGGATGTCCATGCATCTTCTATTGGCAAACTAATCTGTGAGGTGCTTAATAATTAAGTGCATGGTTGTAGCTGCATACTCTTACGATTCTTCTGCACTTTAAATTTCCATCAGTAGTCTCTGCAGAATGATTAGCTCTCCTGCATGATTGCGCTTCATTTTCCTCTTTCGGACAGATTGCTACGTTAGGACATTTCATGAATTCAGAAATTTTTGTCTACTAAAAGTTCTGATTGATTTGGCAGATCGTTTCAGAAACTTCTGAAGGGATTACCGATTTTTCTTTCCATCCAATTGGCTATGAATGGCAGATTACTATTTGTTTCTTAACGGCATCATATTCGGTGAGTATGCTCAAGGTTCTTTAATGTCATGTGGAAGCTTCAATTAACTATTTTTAGATGTTTGACATAGAGTGTAGAATTTGCATTGATAATAGTGTAATGAGAACTATTGAGGTCAGAATAAACTTTTCAAGTTTCATATGAAATGTGCAAAAGTACTTTCACTAGTTACTTCAAATCAGAACTGCTATGGTTTTCACTGATTCTACTTTGATTTGCCAAATGCTTATACAAACTGCTGAAACTTCAAAAAAATGTAGAACAGACTCCCTGAGCAACCATCCCAAACAGGGAGGCCATCTCTAGGTGAACAGATGAAATCGCATATTTTGTGCATAAATTAGCTAGATGACAATTCGGTCTTAAGTTGGCTGTAAGTGCAATGAAGTCTGCATACTGCCACTTCTCTATTATTGATCCCAGTGACTGTTAAAACGCACGAGCTTATCCTGAATGGGTTATGGGATCCGTCATTCTTTTCTCTCACCAATCTCCTCTACTCGTTTGAGTAGCCAATTGAAATTGAACTGGTGTGCATCCACTTATCTATTTACTCGTTTTTTTCAATGCAGCTAACACTACGTAAAGTCACGGATAAAGCAAAGCAAATCACAAAATCTGGAAACTTGAATGAGTTCTCTATGGTCCTTCTAAACATTGCCCTTTCTTTGCCCCTTGGAGTTATTCTTATGTGTTTTCAATGAGGTGGACTATCTGATTGATACGTGAGTCTTCTCTTTCTTCCTTTCATGATTATTTATTTGCCCCATGATCTTGTTAAAATTATTTTCCTTTTGTTTATGTATTATTGATATGTTTGTAAAATCTTCTGCTGATAGGTGACTGAGTTTAAGCTTTATATCTTGATTATCCTTTAGTATATTGGGTGCCTTCAACCTGGTAGCGATGTATTTGTCCTTGACCATTAGCTGGAATCTCATGTGGCTGTATATAGTTTCAACTTTTAAGTAGCCTCTCACTTCATGTCATTTGCTAATTATTCTCTTTAACGGCTGAATGTGTTCTTTTGACAATGTGTAATGTTGCGATCCATATTAAACGCGTAGATACCTGTCACTCGTGATTGTAAGTAAGATAAGGATGTCCCGTCTAATATGAAGAAACAATGTTTTCGCGATCTTGCCATTTGTATTGACTAAATGTTATTAAGCTTCTATTCTTTTCTAATCAAGAAAACGTGCTTGCACGATAGGTGCAATATGTAGTTTTAAACCTGTTATAATTAAGCTTATGATATTTTCTTTGTATGTACGTAGTTGCAGGCCTCTTTTAAGGTTACCAACCTTTTGTTTGGTGTTGCTATTTAGTGGAATTCTTGGGTTAGCTATCAGCTTCACTTCTATGTGGTTTCTTCATCAAACAGGGGCCACCACGTGCAGTTTTGAACATCAAGTTTGCTCTGTCTGATATCAATACAATATTGCGCAAACTTAGCTAGAGTTTCTTGGACAGCGGTTACTGCATGTTGTGGCTTACTAAAGGAATCCTGTTTTTAGCCAATAAATAGACTTTAAGCAGCTAGCGGACGAACTGTGGTTTTTTGCCCACAGGAACATGGGTGTGACTTCCTGTTAGTTGAGCCCTGATTGCTCCCTGAAGGGGAAGAAATTAAGAAAAACATGAATCGTAAGTACATATTGACTACAGCAATTTTTGATCTTATGTTGACATTTTTCATTAGTCTTTCCAACTCATTTTCAGTTTAAACACCTGAGTCCTAGTTGACAAAATTTTCAGACGAAGACTATCTTGTTCGCTCTAGTCATGTGTGAATTGTCAAATGTCAGTTAAAGTGTGCTGCTTCTTGCAGCTTTCGTTTCACGTGTACTTCCATCAGGTTTTGTTCTTCTTAGAACATTGGACTATGTTTCACTTGTCTTGTATGTTGTGTTTTTAATTAAATGCCTTACCATCTTGAGGGCTTGGAAGCTGAACAAAACAATATTTCCAAATATCTTGATCTGAATTTTAATTCTCTGTGTGGTTCCATCTTGTTGCACGTAGTTATGTTAGGCTGAGGTTGGAGATAGCTCGCTCTCTTACACTTTTAGATATGCCGATATCTGTAGGTTAAATCTTTTTGGCAACTTGCATGTACCTTTTATACTCAGACGATTATCTAAAACCATTTGCACTGTCAAAATATCATCGGTTCTTTTGTCAATTTCATGTTATTCTTCTTAAAAGGTTTGTGTGTTTTCCAAGTTGCATGATCAAATGATGTCAAACGCTAACACCCATAAATAAGTTTGGAATACTAGGATGATGGCCTAAGTTTCTATTTTTGATTGAGTCGTGCAGTCTTCATCACTGTTTTTAGCGTCTGAAAATGATTTGGTTTTAGCAATTTATACAGTGAATGGAAGGTGGAAGGTGGCTCAGGTTGGCGAGATTGACAAAATCCCCCGCCAGGTACTTGCTCTTCAATCAATTTGAATATGCAATCTCGATATTGTGATAGTACGATTTTATTAACAATTATGGTACTCCGAATTCCATCCATTTTGTATTCGTTTTCGTACAACTTCTATGTAGATTCAGTGCAGCTTCTGTGCAGATTCTGTATAGCTTTCGTGCAACAAAAACTGATCGAAGGACCAAAATCCGATGGTGTCAGTACAAACTGCCATTTTTCTCTTTTAAATTAGTTTCTTTTGAGGAATCTTTCAGTTTTAGCATAGATCTAGGTATAGTTATAAAAAAAAAGGTTGGTAATTTCTGAAAACCTATTAGTGCTATCAACACGAATCCCCTATGTCCATCAATTTGATTATGCAATCTCGAAATGGATGGTTTTGTCAATACTCTTATAAGGCTCGACGACCTTCTTACAAGAAGGCCTGCTTGAGATATCATCCCACCATGCGCTCACATTTTTCCGTTCTCTTATCAGGTTCTCCTTACCTATCCTGCCCACCAAGTACCAGGTGAAAGGAAGGTGGCTTAGGTCGTTCTCTTATCGGCTTCTCCCTACCCAGCTTGCCCGCCAAGTACTAGGTGAATGGAAGGTGGCTCAGGTCGGCGAGGCTGACAAAATCCCCCGCCAGGTACTTGTTCTTCCATCAATTTGAATATGCAATCTCGATAATGTGATAGTACGATTTTATTAACAATTATGCTACTCCGAACTCTATCCATTTTGTATTCGTTTCTATACAACTTCTGTGCAGATTTCATGCAGCTTCCGTGCAAATTCTCTACAGGTTTCGTGCAACAATAACAGATCGTAGGACCAAAATCCGATGGTGTCAGTGCCAACTGTCATTTTTCTCTTTTTAAGTTAGTTTCTTTTGAGGCATCTTTCAGTTTTAGCATAGCTCTAGGTATAATTATAAAAAAAGAGGTTAGTAATTTCTAAAAACCTATTAGTGCTATCAACACAAATCCCCCGTGTCCATCAATTTGAATATGCAATCTCGAAATGGATGGTTATGTCAATACTCTTATAAGGCTCGACGACCTTCTTCCAAGAAGGCCTCTTCAAGATATCATCCCACCATGTGCTCACATTTTTCCGTTCTCTTATCAGGTTGTACCTATCCATCTTGCCCACCAAGTACTGGGTGAATGGAAGGCGACTTAGGTTGTTCTCCTATGGGGTTCTTCGTACACATATTTCCCACTAAGTACTGGGTGAATGGAAGGTGGCTGGGGTCAGCGAGCTGATAAAATCCCTCGCTAGGTACTTGCTCTTCCATCAATTTGAATATGCAATCTCGATATTGTGATTGTATGATTTTATTAACAATTATGGTACTCCGAACTCTATCCATTTTGTATTCGTTTTTGTGCAACTTCTATGCAGATTCTGTGCAACTTCCGTGCAGATTCTGTGTAGCTTCCGTGCAATAATACCTAATCGAAGGACCAAAATTAGATGGTGTCAGTGCCAACTGCCACTTTTCTCTTTTAAATTTGTTTCTTTTGAGGAATCTTTCGATTTTAGCATAGCTTTAGGGATAATTTAAAAAAAAAAGGTTGGTAATTTCTGAAAACCTATTAGTGCTATCAACACGAATCCCCTGTATCTATCAATTTGAATATGCAATCTCGAAATGGATGGTTATGTCAGTACTCTTATAAGGCTCGATGACCTTATGCCAAGAAGGCCTACTCGAGATATCATCCCATGATGTGCTCACATTCTTCCGTTCTCTTCTTAGGTTCTCCTTACCCATCTTGCTCACCAAGTACTACATGAATGGAAGGTGGCTTCAGTCGTTCTCTCTTCGGGTTCACCCTACCCATCTTGCCAACCAAGTACCGGGTGAACGGAATGTGGCTCAGGTCGGCAAGGCTGACAAAATCCCTAGCCTTGTACATGCTCTTCCATCAATTTGAATATGCAATCTCGATATTATGATAGCACGATTTTAATAACAATTATGTTACTCCGAACTCCGTCCATTTTGTATTCGTTTCTGTGCAACTTCTGTGCAACTTCCGTGCAGATTTCATGCAGATTCTGTGTAGCTTCCGTGCAATAATAATTGATCGAAGGCATTCTCACCTATAAAAGGACCTCTTGCGGACAAAAAAGGGCGGGGGCTCTTCTGGTGGTCTGACGATAAAAGGACAAGAGAGATAGGACAAGAGTGAAAGGAGAGAGCGGAAGTCATCTTCTTCCTTCCACCCCCACAACCCGACGCCATTATTGCTGCACCGGAGCCGCTGCTGCTGGCTGCTTCGCGATGACCAGCCTTGCTGCCTCATAAGTCGCACAAAGAAGCACCCGGAGAGCCGCTGCAGCCTACCGATCCTATGGAGGCCCTTTGTCCCGACGAGTCGACGCCCCGAGAAAGTCCTGTAAGTATGATATGTTATGTTCTAAACCCTATTTATATGTTATGTTCTCTGTAAGTATGATAAGCAATAAGAAACAAATTGTGCATCAAAGTTCTTCTTTGAATTCCACATGCAGAACTAACATCATCGTGCTTTGTTTGTTAGTTTAGAGCGTGACAGAACAAAGCATTCATGCGAACAAGGGAGAGAACTCTAACCTTTGTGCGGAAGATTAAGCTCGGCTCTATAAAAGAACGAGTCGGAGAATCTAGCGGATCTGAGCTGGACACAGACGACGGATTGGAGCTGCTAACGGGGCTCCAAGAGGCCACAATGGAGGCAGAGGTTGGAAGCAAAGAAAGAGACACTTTCGTTCTTTGAAGAACGAAGAAAAAGAAAAGAGGAAGGGAAGAAGGGGAGATAGAGTATGTGTGTCAATAACGAGGTGGAGAGAAACCGAGCACTGACTGGAGTGACCTACAACCGACGCAGCAAATCAAGCCACAATATATTCTCCAAATGAAGTAGGTTTCTTGATTCTAATGGCTTCTTCTTCTTCCAAATTCAAAAGGAGTTACCACGTTTTCCTGAGTTTCAGAGGGCCGGACATTCGCAACAACTTCCTTAGTCATTTATACACAGCTCTAGACTAAGCAGGAATACACACGTACATTGACAGTGAAGAACTGAAGAAGGGAGAGCAAATATTACCTGCACTTATGAAGGCGATTGAGGAATCACGAATCGTAATCATCATTTTCTCCGAGGACTATGCCTCTTCGCTATGGTGTTTGGAAGACGTAACAAAGATCACGGAGTGCAAGAAGCAAAATAACCTGATTGTGTTGCCAGTGTTTTACAAAATGGAACCAAGAGAGGTGAGAGGGCAGAGACACAGTTATGGAGAAGCTATTGCTAAACATGAGGTCAAGTTCGGAAAGGATTCAGGGAAAGTAAAGAGATGGAAGGAAGCTCCTTTTGATGCTGGTTGCTTGTCGGGGTGGCTGTCGCGACCTCCCCGAACCGATTCGATTTAGGCTAAGAGGCATTTGTCAAGGACCGAGTCACTCCCGAGCCTCATACCTCACGCGACGAGAATTATCTAATTTACACATTCGATTGGAGTCGCCACTAGCCACGATGAAGGGTTGGCTAGAAACCCTGATCGAGCCGCAGGAGTGTTGTCTCGATACGTACGAAAACCAGAGATTCCAAAATTCGGAGACTTAATGACACTAGCGATCTAACTAGTGCCCTTTCGGTACCTAAACTTGAATATTTGCAAACTAACTATCGGACAACTTATCGAAAAAGCTAATATTCCTCCTAACCATTCTAAAAATAGAAAACAACAACTAATATATTAAAAGTGTGCAACCAGATAATCATAAAGAAAATAAACAACCAGCAACTTAGTATCGTCTCTAAAAAAAATGCAATCAAAAGCCCTAAGGTAAAGCCTTAATGGCTTATCTGATTTTTGGGAATTTTTTAAAAGTTTTTTTCTCATTTTTTTGAGTTTTTTAACCTAAATCTAGTGAAATTGAGCTAAAAATTGATTTCTAGGCACTTCCTAATTTTCTGGATTTTTTGGAATTTTTCTGAATTTTTCTGCATTTTTTATTTTTTTTAATTTTATGAATTTTTTTAATGTTTTTTAATGATCTTCAGACTTTTTAATATTTTTTGGATTTTTAAACATTTTCGATTTTTTTTGGAATTTTTAATATTTTTAATATTTTTTTGAATTTTTTAATATTTTTTAATGTTTTAATATTTTTAATAATAAAATAATTCCGGACCGGGTCCCCTGACCCGATCCGCCCGACACATGACCCGAAATTCCGACCCTACCTGGGACTCCCTTTTCATTTCTTTTCAATTTTTTTTGATTTTCCTTTGTGCTTTTTCTTTTGTTTCTTTTCTGTTTTTATTCTCTATTTTTTATTACTTTCTTCATCCCCTGCATGCCTTGTTGCCCATGCACGTGAACTTCTGTTTCTTTTGGTTCTTCACCGAGAGTGCCCTTTCTGCGTTTTTTACCTCCACCGAGGCCTCGCCGGGAGACCCCCACCGTCGACTGCCGGCTCGGGCCAACAGCGCCTACGACCGACGCTGGCCTTACGCTGTCACCGCCGGCCGACACTCCGGAGACCACTCCGACGACAACAAAAACACGCCCCCCCGCTGACGACCAAAACTCACTTCCCGAGCTCATACCACAAACAAGCATACACATACTAAAGTGAGGAGGAATGGGCTGACTAAGGCGGCCTCAAACCGCGGGCTTCGTAGGTGCGGGTGGAACGTCTCCGGCCAAGGTATGCATATGCGAAGCCGACTCGGACGATTTGCGAACGTGAACGTAGGAAAAACGCAAGAGTCAGTGTTGATTCAATGAATACAAGTACTAAACAAACGCAAAACCGGGATCTAGACACTGGTTTCACATAAATAAAAAATATAAAAGGCATTCGGACGTTTCATTCGAGCATGTGATGTGCAAATTCGGACATGTGCTCTTGCGTGAGATTTGATGCGGTTTTTGACTCAAATGTGATGTATAAAGATCTAAACGACCATCTTTGAAACAAAAGGACTTTGGTTTGCGTAGAAACGATCCAAAGAATGCAGGGCCAGATTTCGGGGTTCTAGGCTCAAAGAGGCATTTTATCGAGCAACTGCTGTGCGACTAGAGTAAGGGCTCCAGATCTGAGTTTTATGCAATTTTTCGGTTCATAAGGAGTGTATTAGGCTCTAAATCTACCTTGCTAGTCACAAAATAGCCTTGGTCTCAAGTGGACTCGTCGAAGAAGTTCGGCATCTTAAACTCAGCCAAAACATGGTAAAGAAAACAGGGATATTGAGGAGAGGAATCACCAGTCAAAAATGGAGCGGAAATTGTAGTCGATGTGAACGGGAGCGGCGGCGACTGGGCTGTTCCATGGAGGCTCGGACGCTCGTATCGTTGTTTCGAGGAACAAGAAGCTCGTGCCGAAAAGCTTCCGATTTCCGACTCAACTTCCGGCGTGGATTGATGGGTCGGCACACCGAGAAGAGGGAGGGGATTTGCCGGCACTCCTGAGCTCAGGGGCCGGAGCGCTCCCCTCTCAAAAACCTCTTCCGGCTCCCAGTTATTTCCCTTGTAGCTTCCTCACTTTGTTTTTTCTTTCTTGGTTTCACGTCTCTTTCCCCTCTATTCTTCTCCCCTTTTTTTCTTTTTCTCTTTTTTCTTGGTCCCTCTCCCCACTCTCTATTCTCTCCTTCCTGCTCTCTGTTCCTTTCTCTTTTTTCTCTTCGCTTCTGTTCTCCTCCTGGGTTCTTTCTCTTCTCCCTCCTTTTAACTCCCCTCTCCCTCTAGTCTCTCCTGCATGCAGACTCCATTTTCTTCTTTTGTGTGTGCATGTATGAGGGCAGCAAGAAAGAGAAAGTGTGAGAGAGCGCCCCTTTTTGTGTTTATTTTGACCTTTCTCCCATGGACGTCCATCTGTCTCTACTTTTATGATAATGCTTCAGCTTTTGTTAGTCAAACATGCTAGCTGCCTTATTTTCCATTCCCAGCTCAATTACACGCTTGATCAGAGCGCCTTCTCAACCTCTACAATGCCAGCAGTCGGGTCCTTCTGTTCAAGGCTGAATCAGGTCCCTTTTTTTGCTAAAACGGTTGCAGGCTCTCCTGGGTTCTTGTGTTGCCAGGATGCAGCACTGTGCCATCGCTTCTTCTCTTCTAGAATTGCGACTGTCACCCTCCTCGTGCAGAGCGTCCCTCTGTTTTGTCGTCTGCTTCTTGCTCCATGAGTGAGCGTGAGGGAGAGAACAAGCGAGAAGGGGGCTGGGCTGAGAAAAAGGACAAAAAAAAGGAAGTTGGCTTAAGAATAGGTACTGGGCCTAGAAAAGATAGGAGAAGGAAGATGAGAGTTTGGGCCTAATTGGAAAAGAACGAAGAGGGGTCTGGCTCGATCGGGCCGGGTTGAACCCGCTCAATTCTCTTTATTTTATTTTTTTTCTTTTATATTTTTTTGTATTTTCTAATAATTTCATCTCTCCTCGGCACTAATTTGGCCCATTTACAAATTAAACGTTGATTTAACAAAATAGGCAAAATTAGGTGTCAACAGTGGCATATTACTAATGGGTACGTGAGAACACTTCTACTACTTCAATATAGCCTATATTCGACGAGTAAATAATATATTTACAATTATAAAATGATTATGCATCATCTTTACAATTAAAGGAATATTAGAAAATGCATGGATGATAATTGTACAGAGAAAAATTAATTTTCTCAACAAAAGAAAAAATGTATGTATACTCTTCTTCGTAGACAGGTGATTAATTTTGTTTGTGTCCCTGATCCTTCTTTCCGAAGCTCTTTAGTTTTCGGATCTTTGAGATACAGGTTCGAAAATCCTAAATTTCTTCACAGATTGCGATCTTTTGAGCCTAGACGATGTAGGCAGTTCTTATCAAATAAGGTTATTCCTCCTCCTCTCTATTGGACCCGAGAGGCACTAACCGCTCTAGATGCTCCAATAGGTTCCACCATAGTCCACCTCCCAAGCCATGTTCATTCTCGGGGATTAACTTCTCGCCTATGAGATTGTCTGTAATTGTGTGAACCTTCTTCAAACAATTCCGTTATCTTAGAACTTCCTTACTCTAGCATTTGTGGTATTGACAAATCTGTAAATTATCATAGTGTGATATACCAAATATTAGACTTCACGCTATCAATTTTCATCACTGATATTGCTTCTCTAACGAAAAATACCACATTCATGGGTAGGCATTTGGACAATTAAAGGAAAACAAGACAATTTCAATTAAGTGTGTATCCGACCAAAAAATCAAAAATTAAGTGTGTAAAGAGATGAAGATAATGCCGATCAACATTTACTTTTAGTAATCCAATAATCAATTTGAATTACTGATAAAGGCCAAATATATTAACATACATCATTTAGAGTAATATGAAAAATATTGTCTTAGACCTATGCAGACATGGACATCTTTCTATCTAACATATTTATCCATTCATCTCCAAATATTTTGCGGACTAATTTTTCACTCGGCAATCTCTTTGAATACTTATCAACTTCTTTTGATTGCTCTAAAAGCAGTTTCAACTGATTTTCCATTGGCAGATGCGAAGCGAGGCTTATACAAGAAATCATAAAGGAGGTATCAACTAAACTAGATCGAACTCCATTAGATGTAGCCAAGTATCCAGTTGGGATAGATTCCCGAGTACAAGAGCTTAAAACAATCTTAAATCTACCACCCGAGGATGATATTCTTATGGTAGGATTATGCGGACAAGGAGGTGTCGGGAAGACAACCCTTGCTAAAGCCATTTATAACAGTATTTTTAGAGAGTTTCAAGGTTCTAGTTTCTTGGAACGTATTCGAGAAAATTCCAAAAATCCCAATGGTTTGGTTTCTTTGCAGGAAAAATTGCTATCAGAGGTATTGTTAGGGAAGAAATTAACAGTTTACAATATTGATGGAGGAAGTTTCTTGATTCGAGATAGACTTTGTAATAAGAAAGTTCTCATTATCCTTGATGATGTCGATAAAGCATGCCAGCTAGATACTTTAGCTAGAAATTGTCAATGGTTCGGTGAAGGAAGCAGGATAATTATCACAACAAGAAATAGGGATTTGCTAACTAGTCATGGGCTACATCGGGATCATATTTATGAAGTTAAAGCTCTCGAGGATTGTGAAGCTCTTGAACTTTTCAAAAAGCATGCTTTTTGGGGAAATCAAAAAATAGAAATAAGCAACAATCTCGTTGGTAGTGTTGTACATTATGCCAGTGGCCTTCCTTTGGCTGTTGGGGCGTTGGGTTCTTTATTATGTGGTAGAGGAGAAGATAGATGGAAAAGTACCCTAAAAAAACTTGCCAAAAATCCTGACAAGAATATCAATGATGTGCTAAAGGTCAGCTATCATGGATTGGAGGACTGTGCAAAGGATATTTTTCTCTACATTGCCTGTTTCTTCAAGGGTCGGAGGAAAGAGTACATAGAGAAAATTCTTGATAGTTGTGATATGTGCTTTACTACCGAGGTACAAACTCTCATTGATCGCTCCTTGATTAGTGAAGAGAATGGGACCTTAGAAATGCACGACTTAATACAATTAATGGGTATGGATATTGTAAAAGAAGAATGCCGTGATGATCCCGGCAAACGTAGTAGGCTATGGCTTTATGAAGATGTTCTTGATGTTCTATCAGGAGATTTGGTAAGACTTGTTAGTGTATAAGAATTCGTATTGTATTCTTATTTTTGACTTTGATTACTATAGTTACAAATAATCCTAAAAATATTCTAATAAATATACAGAGAACAAATGTGATAAAAGCCATATTTTTGGAGCTACCAGAGCGAAGAGAAATGTATATTCGTCCTAATGCTTTCACAAACATGAAAAAGTTGAGGTTGCTAATCCTGCGAAATGTGCAGAATTCTTTCCAAGGACCCATCCATCTCCCTAATGAGTTGAAGTGGTTTGAATGGCCTCATTGTGCCTCGATTCCAGAATTTAGAGATGGTCCAAAGAAGTTAGTTGGACTTGATATGCAGAATACCAACATCGAAGCAGTGCTGAACCAATTTAAGGTGCGCATTTACTTGGTCCTGTTGTCGTTACTTATAACTATATGTATTAAATCTGATGATGTTTGTTATTG
This sequence comes from Syzygium malaccense, assembly GCA_031216405.1. NCBI lineage: Eukaryota > Viridiplantae > Streptophyta > Magnoliopsida > Myrtales > Myrtaceae > Syzygium > Syzygium malaccense. The sequence goes on from CM062260.1 coordinate 45,716,175, forward strand.
TCCTTGGGAAACATGTGCAATTACTAAAGCATCAGATAGATGTAGGCTATCAATCTAGTACATGAACCAATGTTGGTAAAATCTTCCGGTTGTAAATACTCTGCCTTGTAGCTGACAACTTGTTGGTTATCGTTGAAATACATACAAGAAAGATTTCATTTTTTTATGCTTGTCTTTCCACTGCTTTTCTAATCAAGTCCATGTGTTTTTAATTTTTCTAATCAAGTCGTTTTACTTACACAATTGTCTAATCAAGTCCTTTCGGCATCAAATCCAGCTAAATCCAGTGCCCATCGAAGGATGCCCGAGTGTAATGTGGATCGAATATTGCCCAAGTGGACGCCCCCATGGAAAGTGAATGGTGGGAGATGCCATAACCTGCTTGACCAACTTTTTTTTAAGCTACGTCTAGAGTGCCCATGTATATGCAATATTTAATCCGCATTATAATGCGGAGTCGTCCAATGGCCTTTGGCTAGATTTGGTGCTAGAAACACTTGATTAGACAATTTATGTAAGTGGAAGGATTTGATTAGAAAATTATAAAGTACATGGACTTGATTAAAAAAAAGTAGTGAAAGTATGGGGATGAAAAGTAGAATTTTTCCATACATATACGAAAAACGACAACAGTGAGCTCAAACCATCATTACTTTGAGCTGGAAATTGAAACAAAAATTTCTTGGTATGTAATTTAACATTTGAATGCTGAATGTGCTTAAGTTATACCATGAGACTTTTTATTTGATTTGTAGGTTTTTGATATACCGTTGGTATGTTTTTAAAGACCCTTTCCATGAGAGAAAATTTTTTTTTTGGGTCGAAGCATGGGAGAATTGAGAAGCCACGGATGGTAATTCTCCTTTACTTGTTAAGTTTCAACTAGTGTACTAGCTAAACTATTGGAATGTCAAAATGAAATTTAACTAATTCGAAGAGAATCAACAATTTTATCAATGTGATTGAGCTTGCTCCATCTCATGATAGAAAAATAAAAAAGAAGGCTTTATCCAAAATAAGTAATAAAAAACCTTCAGAGAAAAAGTCAGCGTTTTGTTTTAATTGCTTAAACCCAATTCTTGAGAAGTAGCAGCATCGCTATGTAATGCAGGTTTTTAGCGTTCTGTCCGTGGAAAAATAGAATAGTATAACATGATAGTAATCTCTTAAAAGCGTAGGTAAAATTAAAAGTCGTTGGTAACTAGATTTTTATCAGCAACTTGTTTAGCGTGTAACATGTTAAGTTACCAATAGTTTTATGGAACTACCATCAGTTATTTAGCCTATAAACATGCAAGTAAGTTACCAAAAGTTTTGTGGAATCGTCCAAGTGATGGACGAGTCCTTGGGGGCACGGAGTGTTAAGAGTAGTACTCATCGATGTTATGTGTCAAAAACCAAAGTCTTGCTCATTTTATACAATAATTTTCACTATTTTATGTTTGGATTTAAGTATCAACACACATAGGTTAACCATGTAGGATCTATCATTCTCTATATCAAATCCATTTTGCAGTCGTCTGCCATGTGTATTAACATGTATGCATTTTAACGGGATAAAATCGGAATGCTAACTGATGGTAGATTTGAGCTAGGGATACTAATTGGGATTTTTTGAGAGATAGAAATTAGCTTTGTCATGAGATACCGGTTGATAGATGTGGATATTTATTCTTGTTATAATTTTCTGCACATATTTTACTTCTCTTGCGAAAAAGTCAGTCGATATCATCATTCGAAATACTATACAAATATAGTCTTAGATTCATGCAAAGCAAGGGCATCTTACTAGTTTTCAATAAAAGTCAGCAACATTAACTTATTGGTGGGTTACGTAGTGAAATAGTTGCTAATTTAAAACTATCACATAACCCAAAAGTGTTGGTAACTTACCAACGCGTTACTCTCTGAACAAGTTCTTAGTCAAAATTTTGTTGGCAATGGAATTTGACGATTACCAACCTTTCCAACTTTTACCAACACGGAATGGTATTCAGATTTTGTGCATTATGTAATAGCAGAATCGTCCCTATGTAATTTGTTTAGGAAAACTGTAAGGTCAATTTATTTGTCCGTGAACTAATAGAAATATTTACTTGTTCATCGAAATTTTCCAATAATGCTTTTATGATGTGTGAATTTTTTTTATATGCAAGTTCCCTGTACATGGACAGACAGACCACTAGTTTCTTTATTGAAAAAGTAGAGCCAGATTTTGAATTAGAAATTCATCTCAGTTTTTTTGGGGTCCGGAATGTCTGTCCAAGTTGGTTTCATTGTTCTTGCAGGACTTTGGAAAATTGAAGTTCATTAACTTCAGTGAATGCCAGTTGGTGGTTTGTATGCTGGACCTCTATTACACTCCATGTCTCGAGAAATTAGATCTCCGTGGGTGCAAAAACTTGGAGCATCTCCCCAATGTGCTCCAGTCCCAGAATCTTCAATATCTCAGTCTTAATGATTGTTCAAAATTGCGAAGATTCCCTAATATTCCGAATAAACTTAAAACCTTGCAAACTCTTGATTTAGAAAGGACTTCAATTGAGCAACTTCCTTCTTCCATAGAAAATCTTGTATCTTTGGAGGATATGAATTTAATAGATTGCAAGGAACTGGCAATCCTTCCATCTAGCATCTTCAGGTTGCGAAATCTTAAGACGTTGTGGCTTGGAGGCTGCTCAAAACTAATCAAGTTTCCAAAGAATGAGGAGGATTCGAGTGATCCCCCTTCGAAGACGGGATTTCCCAAGTTACAGATGTTATTCCTTGATAGATGCAATCCATCAGAAGTAGAGTTTCTGGAAAATCGCTCCTGTTTTCCCTCATCAGAAGAATTGAATTTGTCAAGAAACAATTTTACTAACCTTCCTACATGCGAGCAACTACATAAGTTGCTCTGGTTGGATATTTTGTACTGCCAACAACTACAAGAGATTGTCAGCATTCCAGGGCAATTAAAAGATCTACAGGCATTGGGTTGCCAATCTCTTAGTAAAATTCCCTCCGGCATATGTGAAGTTGATCATGTTGACTTATGTTCATGTCATGAGCTGGTCCGTAATGGGTTCACCATTGATGATTTGTTCAAGCTTGAGGTTAGAGACTCTATCTCTCTGTGATTAATATGGAGTTGAGTACATGTTGGCTGCACTGAGTGTTTATGTATTGCGAAAGCCTGAAAATCCTCGATCGGTAGGCTGATTAAAAAGTGATTTTGCATGTATATGTAGTGGAGGCAGTTATAATGCAAAGCACAAGATATTCTCTCTATTTATAGAACTCTAGTTCGTTGTGGAATTACAAGCATCATTCAATGAAAAACTGCAACGATACATGTTCATTCAATTACAAAAACTTTCAACGATACATATCTTGTTTCGAACAATAAAAAGTCTTTGTAACGCTATTACTAACTATAGCTAAACTCTAGGACTACCCATTTAATTCATTGAAGTGCCTCTTTTTAGGTACCAATTTCAAAAGAAGTATCCAACAATTTATATCTATGACAGCATTTTTGTCCCAGAACTGGATGCCGAAACCTTCTTCTACCCGGAGGAGAGATGCCATAGTGGTTGCTCCCTAGCAATGAGAGTTATATATCTTTCATGGCTCCCAAGTGCTCGCATAAGAAGTTCCTAGGATTAGCTTTCGGAGTTGTACTCCAAGCAAAAGAAGAGAATGTCGAATTGCAGATTATTTCATATGTTGATAACAAATTGACGTGGAAACAGCCAATGACTTTCAGATTGGATTTGGATCAT